>CM075810.1:6812169-8114828 GCA_037975025.1 Excoecaria agallocha
TTTATATATACATAAGATTATCAGAGCATACATATAGATTATATTATCGTCGAGTCCTAGCTTAAGTGACAATTATTTGGGCTGTATGTATCTATGGTTATTTTTGTCTCTTTAGATTAGCCCACTGTAAAAAAAGCAGACGATAAATGGACGAAAGTTGGAGAACCAAAATACTATGCAGATATCATATTTCATAAAGGACTGTTGTATGCTCTGTTGCCTGATGGCCAGCTTTTAGTTATCGATATTGCTGCTTCTTCACCAGCAAGAAACAGAAATAACACTGCCATGTTCCGAGCTAAAAGGCAGTAGGATCTTCTTAGTAGAGTCTTTGCTATTCAATCAGTTTGCTGAAAGCGCATAATTTGATGGAAATAGGATCAATGAATATGCATGATTGAAATTTACTTACTGGGATTTGATGTTTTCGGTATGCTGAATTGCAGATTTAGGAGGATCCCTTTAGTGAATAATATGCTAACGACAATGAAATAGGGCATCTTGTCTTCAAATTTTGGCAATTTAGTGAGCTTGACCAGTAGACATGCTTCATGACACATCCATAACAATCTCATATGTGGTCCTCATCATTACTTGAAAGCATGCCAATGTCAATAGTATCAAATTGGATGCCAAATTCCTTTTATGATTTTCGGTCATGAAGGATCTTAGACGATGGCAATTTCTGGATTTGCTCCAACTCCAACGGATACCGCATTATCTGCACCACCAGTTCTAGGCATATACTATGTTCCAGAGCCTTTAGTTGCAGAGTTTGCAAAATTGATTCTTTTGATTGTGCTTGTTTTGCAAGGATCGAGTTTTATTTCATGTTTAGTTGTTCCTTTTTGAAGTTGTCTCCATTGTTTAATGTGTCAAAGCAAATGATAGGATTTGAAGATGCATTCCATTCGGTGAATTGTTCCTTTTTTGCACATCAAGTTGCATGTTTGGCCTCATGAGCATTCGGAGTCAATAACGTATTTTTTTTTCTTTTCATACTTTAATGTATACAAAGATGCAGAGTGCAGCAAAACTGGAGAGTATACTTCAAGAGACTAGGAAACCTATGGTGGAATATGATCTACAAAAAAGAATGTAGCCTTTGAGGGATCGGCTGATGAAGAACATGGATCATCTACAATCTGTAGCTGAACCTCCTATGTTGATAGCCATTTTCTACTATTTGTGGGATTGCATGGGACAGGTATATTACCTTCGGATCCATATTTCAACCTTCGTTAAGGGTTATGCAGTTTTCAAATTTCAAAAAAAGTCATTTGCTCTAACTGATTTTTTTCTTATTGTCATTATACAACCAGGATGCAGAACGCTTCTTGCAATATAGGACAATGAATATATCATCTTGATACAAAGGCTTATGAATTGTGGTTTTTGTAAGTCATGCTAACCTCGGAGCCAGAAAATTGTTGTCATAAGTTTTGTTTTCAAAGTCAGAATTTGGGGATTTTAATCAAAGCAAAAATTTTAAAATTGAAGAATACTGTGTGAATTTAATGATCTTTGATGAGTATTGAAACATTTATCTGTTATTTTTACTGGAAAAATTGTCCAATTCAATGCAGGATACTTGACTAGAAATCTGGCTTAAAAGTATTTAGAGTTTCAGGTCACTTTACAAGCATAGTAAGATAACTATTCTTTCCTCTGTACAATAGTGAAATCAATATCAACCTTCTTCTAAATCAAGTTAGAATCACATGATGCTATTTTTAATAGTTAATTAATGTTGAACTAATTCAGTAAACAAGAGAAACGGGCTCCATCTGGATTTCCTTTGCTTTTTTTTTCCTTAATTACAGTGCTGCCATAAATAAATGTTACAACTCAGAGTTGTGACCGAAAATCTCACAAGAAAAATTTGGAAAAGAAGAAGAGAATAGAGGAATTGAGAAAATGAGGGTGGAAGAAGATTGAGATACGAAAGATTGAATTTAGAATGAGAGAGAAAACTTTGTATTCATTTCATTGCTAAAAATCATATTTCCTTTGCAAAGTATAAAACAGAAAGTGCATAAGAAATAGAAATTGCTAATTCTAACTGACACAATGCTCTCTTAATGGTTAGCTTGCTAACTTATTCTAGCTCAGATTTCCCACCTGCATTTAATCAACTTGCTGAACTACCAACGCAGCAGTTGATTCTTCTTTTGCTTCCTTATCTCCAAAGAACAAAGCACGAACAAAAGTGTTAATAAAATGCTAAAAATACATACATATTAGCATTTCTTCGTTTTATGAGTAGTTTATTTGAAGTCTCTCTAAAATTCTTTTAAAGTAAAGTGACTAGGATATGAGTCAACCGCCACTCAATTGTTAGATAGATTTAGAACTATTCATTAAAACCAAAGATAAAATATCTGAAAATGAGGTTAGTTAAAAAAAAAAAAATACATATGCTGCTGCTGGCATTTAATCTTCCTCTTGCAAACTTCCCTTTGTCAATGCATGCTTCCCCATCATTTTGAATCATAACAATAAATTTCATCGGTCTTTTTGGTGATGCATGCCTACATTGATTTGTCCTTATTTCATCATTGAACTTGTAGATCTTGGATGACATATTCATATAGAAAATGCAGCAGTTGGTAGGAAATGCACTTAAAGAGGAAGACTTACACCCACCAAGCTCTATAAGGCAAGCACAACATTTGCTTTGTTGTCAGATTCCACAAATGATTAGGAAAACAAGTACTTTTATTAGATTTGTATTTTCAATGAAGAATGATATTGTCACAATTTGAAAAGACCATGCATTACCACAGGCCACAAAATGAAAGTTCAATAATTTGTTTTTCTAATCATTTGTGGAATCTAACAATGAAGCAAATGTTATGCTTGCCTTATAGAGCTTGGTGGCCGTAAGTATTCCTCTTAAAGTGCATTTCCCACCAATCGTAGCATTTTTTATATGAATATGTCATTCAAGATCTGCAAGTTCAATGATGAAATAAGGACATATCAACATAGGCACGCATCATCAAGAGGACCAATGAAATTTATTGTTACGATTCAAGATGATGGGGAAGCACGCATTGATAAAGAGAAGTTGCAAGAGGAAGATCAAATGGCAAGAGCAGAGAAGGATGTTTAAGGAGATAAGGAAGTTGATATTCATTTCTCTATTTTACAGATTGTAAAGTGACCTGAATCTTAAAACTTTAGGCCAGATTTCTAGTCAAGTATCCTGCATTCTGGACACTTTTTCTAGTAAAAACAACAGATAAATGTGTCAATGCTCGCACAGTATTCTTTAGTTTTAAAATTTTTGTTTTGCTTAAAATCAAAGATAGAGTTGCACCCCCTATTTTTGACTTTGGAAAGAAAACTCATGACTTACAGAAACCACAATTCGTAAGCCTTTGTAATAGGATGATATGTTCATTGTCCTATCTTGCAAGAAGAGTTCTACGTCCTTGTTGTATAATGACAGTAAGAAAAAAAAAAAAAAAAAGGCCATTTGTACTAAATTATGTACAGTACATTGGTGGAAGAGCCATCCACATATTTTCTTCGTCTAGTATTTAGTTCTGTCGTAATGGAATACAAAATATTGGATCAAGCAACTTAATTTGTAATAATATCACCATTTTACAATTAATGTCTTGCCGCGGCAACTTCAACGTATTTGTATTTAAATAAATTAATTTACATTATAATTTCAGATTGATATTTGAAAATTACAATATATTTATATGTTGGAAAAAAGGTATTATGGGATTCTTATCTCGTTACTTCATATTAGATCTCTTTACTTTAAAAAAATTTGATATTCAATTTATGTAGTTTTCAAATTACTCACATTAAATTTAGATGATACTGGTGGAATTGTAAATACACTTTATTAATATTGCATAAATGTGTATAATAATAATAATAATAATAAAGAGTATAAAATGTCTAATTATAGAACGAATTGATATTTGGAAATTACAATTTATTTATATGTCGAAAAAAGGCATCATGGCATTCTTATCTCGTCTTTTGAATTTTAATATTGAATTTATGTATTTTTTAAATCACTCACATTAAATTAAATTTACATACAAAAAAGATTGAAAAATACACTTTATTAATCCCACATAAATGTGTGATTCACTAAAATAAAAAAAAAAGAAAATACAACAATTTCAAATATGAAAAAGATAATGAATGATTTTTTTTTTTCGATTATGTTAAAGCCCAAAGTACTTCTCTTGTCCAGTTTTAATATAATAATCGATTATTATCTCATTGTTATCACTTGTAGTCTCATCATATCTAAGGCTGGAGAGATGTGAAGGTTAGAGAAAGAGAATTTATTTAAAATATTGTAAAAGCCCATCCCAATATGGGAAGCTGTCTGTGGGAGTTGTCTTGTAAAACCCCCCAATCAATAGAATACATCCATTTGTTAAAAACCCCAACACCACTTCTCCTGTCCGTCCCCTTTTAATATTAATAATCCAACACCAACCATCCCTTCTATTGCAACCACTGCATTCACTTTATCTCATCGTTACTTATCCCTTCTGCTCTCATCGTTTCCATAGGATCCAATCCCACAATCATGCCTGTCCTCTACTCTAGGACCGAATCTGATGACTGGATCGAGCACTTTTACGCTCAAGTTGATGCTCTTCCATGCCGGACTGAAGAAGACAAGGGTGAGTCTTCTGATTTAGCAGCTTCCCGATCAAATTATGAAAAGCTTCCCGATTATCTTAGATCCTGCTTAGATTATTGCTGTATTGCATCCACATTTGACTGGGTGTTTGAACAAAGATTAATCCGGCTTTTGATGGCTGAAAATCTAATACCGGAAAAACCAGGGGAGATTATGGAGGATACAGCAGCTAATATTGTTCGGGAATTAATTGTCCTAGGAATGCTTCGAGATACGCATCGGGGCATAAGAGTGTCCGAGTTGTATCAGAAATCATGCCTTTCTGAGGTTGAGGAACAAGACTTTGTTAAAGAATCAAAGAATTCACCTTTTTACGCTGTGATTAAGTGTAAAAATGACGAAAAAGAATTGCCAGCTAATATTTTTAAAAGCTTTCTGATTCGATCCCTGTCCGTGAGAGCTTATGGTCATCATGTACATATGGAAACTGTCTGGGCATTGCAGTTTATAGTGGTCTTGATTTTAAGACACGCGGTTGAGTATTTACCCGATGGAGTGGGAAATTTAGTTAATCTTAAGTATTTAGGATTGTCTGGCTTTAAAATAAAGGAACTTCCACATACTATAGGCAATCTTCAAAAGCTTCAAACTTTGGATATAACTGGCACACAAATACGCCAACTACCTGTAGAAATTCTTAATATGGAACGGCTGAGGCATCTTATAATGAAAAGAATCTGGGTGGATGATTATAATGTCAGAGTTCCAAAGGGTATTAGAAGGTTGGTGAACCTTTATACTCTTACCGTGTCCATTGTGGTCCTGGCATTGCAAGTGAATTGAGTGAAGTGACCCAACTTCGAGAACTTGGGCTTGGGTGTGTGACAGATGATAATTTGGAAGAGCTCAATGCTGCCATTATGAAAATGGAGAGCCTTGTCTCCTTGTCGTTGAGTGCAGAAAAAGTTAGTGATGGATCGGGTAACCGGATGGTAGTTTTGCCTGAATTGGAATCATTTTGTCCACCACCTTATCTTCAAGAGCTTCGTTTAGAAGGAGGCCTACTTGAAATTCCCAGTTGGCTTTCCCTTATGGAAAACCTAACCAGTTTGGAATTCCGCGATTCACATATTTTGGAGAATCCATTCGTAGTGCTTCAGCATCTCCCGAAATTAAAGCACCTCATTTTATGGGATGCTTACAAAACGAAATGCATTGGTAAAGAGTTGTGTGATGCGGGTGGATTTCCCATGCTTGAGTCTTTGACAATTAGTGTATCTGATTTGGTGGAGTGGAGTGAGATTATCGATGGGGCTTTTCCAAAGTTGAGGTGTCTTCGATTTTATAATTGTTACAGATTGAGGTTTCTTCCTGAATGTTTGCAATTCATTTCTACCCTTGAAGAATTGATTTTCCGTCCATTGCATGGAGACCTCTTAAGAAGATTGAATGGTGAAGAAAATTACAAGATCAAACACATTTCATCTTTTGAATACAGGGTTTCTCCTTCTGAATCGGATAATGTAAGATACATCCTTCCACGCTAATGCCAATTCGTGGACAATAAACTTTAGTATTTGGATCATATTTGTAGCTAATGAAAAAAGTTGGTCATGGAAAGAACTTTTGCTGCTTCTTTTGAAGAGAAGATTTGCTATATCATGTACTGATTGTTTGAAAATTCATTTGATTGTTAAAAATGGCAGACAGATTTTAAAAGAGTACGTTTTGAAAATGAAATTTGATGTCACCTTCCCAATTCTTAAAATTTTTCGAACAGCAACCGGCCAAATTTATTATTCTTAAAACTCAGCAAGCAGCCAAATGAAATATACCAATTAAAGTGCCTACAGAGTTGGAGATACCCAAATTGGATAACTGGAAGGACATTCATCTTTGTTGTATTTGCCGCAAGCTCTTAACTTTTGTATGATTCATCTCCATGTCAAACACAGCAAACATATACCCATCGATGGTATTTACCAAATATATGTTCCTCTTCATTCCATTAAATATTAGGAGATGATGGTACTGAAAAATCAGAACTCCTCCTAAGAAAAATCACAACTCCCAACATCAAGCTTAAATACCTTCAATTCATAAGTTCTAGACATGATCTCAGTATTTCCTCGACCATTAGAATTCCAATGAAATAGAATTGATCTGATCATAAAATACAACCTCCACAATCCTCTATGATTAGAATTGCAAGAAAATTCTAGAATTCATTTGATTAGTCGAACAATAAAGTTCAAGGATTAGATAAAAAGGATTCAATAACATCGAAATAGCTAAAACCAGCAGGCCTATTCTCTATCCTCACATACTTTTCAACATTTCTCCGAGTATACTCGGTCAAACCCACTCTGCCACTCCTCTCCCACATTCTCTCTCCAAAGCTCCGATGAGCATAATACGCCTCCGCCTCCACCGCCCTGAAGCCATCTTTATCATCTCCCATTTCCACCTGAATCGGCAGCCTCTCGTAATGACCGATACTCGTCCCTTCCAGCTCATCCAATCGGAGGAGTCCCCTAGCCGAAACGGAGTAAAGCTCGCCCGTCACACGGTGGGCGCCGGTGACATCGGGTAGATTGATAAGGTAGGGGATGCCGTGGGGTCCAATAACAAGGGGATAGTGGTTGTGGGTGATGAATGTGCCGACGAAAGTGGCGTCGTTTTGAGGAATTAGGTCTTGAATAAGATTGTAGTTTGGGAAATCCTTCTTTAGAGTTCCGTATGTGAATATGACTGTGGAATTGGTTTGAGTGTCAGCCATGGCCTGCCAGATAAAAGAGTGGAGAAACTTAAAATGGCTCTTTCGATTGGATGGAATGGATGACGGGGCGGATCTAAATATAGAGTAATTTCTTAAAGTATTGATAATCTTAAATTTATTTTTTATAATTTCTTGAAGTATGGATCATCTTAAATTTATTTTTTTTATAGTTTCTTAAAGTATTGATAATCTTAAATTTATTTTTTATAATTTCTTAAAGTATTGATCACCTTAAATTTATTTTTTTAATATTTTATATTTATAATTAGATTATATACTCTTTTTTTGGAAAAAAAACAATGAAGCAAGTTTCATACCATGTAGTAGGATGAATTGAGATTGTAGGTAGGTAGGTAGGGCATTTTAAAGTTTCTCATTTCATTTCTTATAAAATCTTTTTGCAACGGAGATTGTTAATGGAAAATAAATCATGCTATAAATACTTGAAAAAATTGCATCTTGAGATCTATGAATTTTAATATTTTTCATATTTAACTTATATACTTTAAAAAATTGATATTAAACATTTATACTTTTCAAATTATTCACATTAAATTTAATTTTAACATAAATGGAATTGAAGTAATTGATAGTTTGTTAATATCGTGTAAAATCTAACTTAAAATATTTATAAAATCCACCAAAACATTAAAAATTGAAAAAATATACATGCAAAAATTAATAAAATAATTTTTATTTAAATTTTTATAACTTAATAGGTTCCATAGCTATTTTAAATTCATCTCAAACGAAATTAACAAACTATACATTTTAATTCTATCTATCAATTTCAATCTAAAATTGAAACTAACGTGAACTATTCTAAAAGTATAAAAATCTCAATTGCCAGTCTTGCTTTCATTTTTATTTTCAAATTTTGTACTTTTGGCTATATTAGACATATATTAAGCATACAATGTACAATATTTTATAGACTATATTCTATAAAATATGAGTGCTCAATCGATATATGTACCAAATGCAATATATTATTTTTCATTCAAAAATAAATCATTATCCCTCCACCAGGCCAAAATAACTAACCATTATATATATATATATATATATATATATATATATATATATATATATAATACACAAGCTTACTCCAATACATATATACAGATAAATAAAATAACAGCCACCACACCCATAAATATTTTCTTAAATAAGCTTTGAATATGAATGGGCCGAAAAAAAGGCCCACTTGTTTGTTTTTCTATTTTCATTTTTTTTTTCCAAGTTTTTCTATTTTCATTTACTTCTGTTAGTTTACGAAATACACCTCATCGAATACATTGACACAGGATTATCCACCGCGGGTGCACCGTACACCCTAGGATGATCACTCTCCAATCCATAATCCATCATCGGACGGTACTCCAAATCTTCATCATGATCATGAACAAATTCAGGGATTTCAACCTCATTTCTCCTTATATGGCCCCACAGATAATCCGTCCTACTAATATACCTCAGCTTCCCGTACAGCCTGCAACACAGAATCACATACCCAATCAACACGCGATAGCTTATGTTAGCTTTAGAAAACGGATGTATATTAAAATGCGCCATAATTACCCGCCGCTGAACAGTACACGGCCGAAGGTGGCCAGGAAGATTCTGGCCTGTAAACCAGGGTGGAGAAAGTAAACGGCGTGAAGATTTTCTTTGACGTTGACCGGAATGGCATCGTAAATAGATCGTAAGGCTGATATTCCAGGATCATTCTCGGTCCTTTGAACTCCGGTGTGAATGTACAACACAGAAAACGGCTTCCTTTCTAACCGAGGATAAATCTTCTCTTCTAAATATTTCTTAAGCAAATCCACACTAAGCAACCGAGCTATTCAAGTGCATGGAAAAAGATCAGAAACCATGAATTTCATTCAAAAATGAAAGAAAAAGGAGAAGAAAACGCAGAAATACGCACATACCAGGGAAGAATTTTCCGATAATACGAAGGATAGCGCGGCCATGCTTGTCTCTGCCATGGATCTTGAAGATTTCAAGCTTCTCGATCAATTGCTCCGGATGGATTTGAGAAATGTGAGTGCACATTTCGTTTGTGGGTTGAGTTTCCAAGGAAAGTAATGAAATAGAAAAGGACGAGAAGTAAAGAATAAGATGACAAGCGTATTTATGGGATTGGGGTTTGGATTAAGGAAATATACGAAATGAAAGAAGGCTTAGGAGCATGGTTATTAAAACCGGACCGGACCGGCCGGTTTAACCGCGAACCGGCAGGCCAACCGGTTGGTTCAACTGCACAAAATCGGATTGACAAAAAATCTAATTTGATCGAAAAAATCGGATTGAACCGAAAAACCGAATTTTTGGCTGAAAATTGTAAAAAATTATATTTTTTTGTATTTTTTCACCCCCATATATATATATATATATATATATATATATATATATATATATATATATATATATATATATATATATATATATATATATATATATATATATATTTTTCATTATTTATTTATTTGAAAAAATTAGTATTTTAAATATATCACTTTATAATTTAATATACTTATTATATATTTGGTTCATTGTAATCAAATATTTGTGTATATATATATATATATATATATATTAAATTTTTATTATTTATTTATTTGAAAAAAATAGTATTTTAAAGTTTAAAATATCATTTAATATTTTAATATACTTATTATCTATTTAGTTCATTGTAATTATATATATATATATATGTGTGTGTGTGTGAAATTTTCATAATTTATTTCTTTGAAAAAATTAGTATTTTAAATTTTAAAAATGTCACTTAATAATTTAATATACTTATTATCTATTTAAATTTATTGTAATTAAATATAATTATACTCATATATCTAAGGTTAATATTTTCTGTGTTTGCGTCATTAGTACTCCATCTAAAAAGGAAATTTTTTTCATAATATGATTATATTTTTATGTTTTTAATATATAATATTCAAAAATTCATAATTAATTACTTGTAATAATAAAATTAAAATTATGTTTTGTAACTTATAATTAGAATATTTATGATATATATTAATGTTTGATGGTTATTTTTTTAATTTTTATACAATAGTATTTATAAAATTATAATATTTTAAAAATAGAAAAAAAATCCGATGAATTCGGTTGAATCGATCGAATCATAAATTTTCAGTCTCATCGGTTCTTTATTCGATTCGATTTTAATAACATTGCTTAGGAGCATGAAAAGGCTGAGTCACCGTCATAGAGAGGATATTCGAAGCATCTTCCTTTTGGATCAGAGCCTGATCCTTCTCTCTCCTGTTCTCATTCACATATTGCATTTTGGCGGTTTTTCAGTTTTGGTTTTCTTGAGCGTGGCGTCTGCACCGTTGATTTCATATTTGTCTTTTATTTTTTAAATACTTCCTCCATTTTTTTATTTATCAATTTTGTTATATATTCCATTACGTTGCTATTTAATTGTATATTTGAGCTTGTAAAATTTTAATTAAAATACTAATTTCATTAATTTTATAATATTTAAAAGTATTATGGTTCTAACAAACAGATCAGATCATATCGATACAAATTCAATTACAATCGAATCAAATTAGATCGGATATATGCAAATTATACATCGACTTATTTAACTTTTTGTTTTTAATTCACTTTTTCAACTCAAGGAGATCATTTTTATTTTTTATTCAATCGTATTTATATAAGTTCAATTGTGTTTGTGCATTGATTTTTTTTTTTCAAAAATTATAATGCATTGAATTGATTGAAGGGTAATTTTCAAGACTTAGAAATTGTAATGCCTTTGTTGAGCTGAATTTAAATATGCCATGTCTAGGATTTATAAGAAATTGAAAGCTCTATTTGAGAATGAGATTAGAGATTTTAAAGTACCGCTTTTTTGAGTTTGGAAAGATTTAGGAATTTTTTGTTTCTTAAAATATTAACGAACTTAATGAAAAAAAAAAAAGACTATTCAACCTCCAATTTTCTTATTTCTTTTAATTAACAAACCAGAAATCAAAGTCTGTTGGAAAGGAGTACGGTTACAAGATCATCTAATGCTTTAACAAGTAACCTTCCTCTTTCACTGATTTCTTAATAAGCTTACTAATCTCCATAGCCTTGTTTCTCAAATGTTCCCCTTTCCCTTTATTGTCTAAAACCATCTCTATCACTTCCTTCACCTCTTCCCATGAAATGTTACCATACGATCCTCTGCAGAATTCCACACAAACGCCCATTTCTTCAACCATCATTTTAGCATTATAAGGCTGTTCAGCTGCCAAAGACCATCCTATAATAGGCACACCTTGACTTAAGCTTTCCGCTACTGAATTCCAACCACAATGGCTCATAAATGCTCCTGTCGATTTGTGTGACAATATATCCAATTGGGGTGCCCAATTTTTCACTAACAACCCTTGTTTACTGCTAACCATTCTGTCTTTAAATCCTTCTGGTAACCATTCTGCTTTAAATTCTCCTTTTCTGTCAAAACCAACAGGTGGCCTTATATCCCAAATGAATGGCTTCCCACTCTTCTCCAATCCAATAGCTAATTCCATCATTTGTGAAGGATTAATGCTATTCTGAGAACCAAAACTTGTATATAAAACAAAAGATGGGTTCTTTATATTCAGCCAATCCCAGCATATCTGTGTTGAAATCCCAGATTTTTTAGATAAATTAAGAAGCATTGGGACGAAGAGGGCCAACGGGCCAAATAGAAAGCTTCACATACTTCCTCAAACAATCCAAACCCAGAGGCTCAATTTCCTCAACTGTATTGCATAACCATCCCAATGACTGAAAAGAAAATGAAATCAAAGACTGCATAAACTTACACCCCGAATCATTACTGATAACAACCGGACTCATAAACTGGTACGATGGTTCGACAGAAACCGAACACCTAGCCCAAGGAGGGCCAGGCGAGCCGACCAAAGGCTCAACTCCACAGGAGCCTATAACTGAGCTATAGATCGGCAACCAGCTGGTCCCGAAAACAACTCCTCCACGATGGGCAGACAGCCGCCACTAACCCACGTTTTCCTGGAAAATCGCCGGAAATGGGTTAGTGGCCGGAAAAAACGGGAAACTCCTCCCATTAACTCCTGAAAACGTGTTAATTCCCTCTATAAAATGAGTAAAAACAGGTATGAAAAGGTTACTTAATTTTTTGGACAAAAGAATTCTTATTCTCTCACTCAAAATCTCTAACTTGACCGTCGGAGGCTTCCTTGTCGGAAACCCACCGGTCCATTGTCTGTTGTTGCAGGTGATCGCAAGGAGTTTGCTGTGCATTTCACTTGTCATCAATTACCATCAGTTTCTCTTAGAAACTGATCCAACTTAGTGATGTGAAAACGATAAGTCTCGGGAAATCCAGGCACCTGAAATTCTTGGAAACCAGAGTTAAGATGTGGAAGATTTTGGCATAATGAAATATAAGCCAAAGTTCCATAATCCCCAGCTGTAGAGAAACTCAAATTAACAATTCCTAAACTCTTAGCAACTTCATTTGCCAATCCTAAAAACCCATCTGATATCACACAAATTGGTGGCTTTCCTTCTTTACTTGTCATCTCAGAAACAGCTTCAAGAAATGGGGTCTTAAGGCTAAGCGAAGCTACAAGAAGTTTCCCAATTTCTTCTTGAGACAAATTTTCAGAGTTCTCAGTGTTGGGGGGGAGGCCATGGTCTGTGCTAGAGAAAGGAAGCTGGAGGAATCAGAAGGTGGATTCTGAAGAAGAAGATTGGAGATATTTGATATTGAGAGGAGTATTTGCAATGATGATAGTGAATCCATAACTTTGATGGAATTTTCTTGATAATTCAATAAATGGAATTAGATGGCCATGGGCCATGAATGGTAACATCACTATGTAATCCGTAGACACCATAGTTTGATGAAATCAACAACAATCTGTCCTCTCTAGCGATTCAATAAACACATAAAAAAGAGATATTTTCTATGTCATGTCCAGATGGCTTAATATATAAATCTCTCCTAAACTTAAAAAAAATAATAATTTAATTTATATTTCTACTTTATATATATTTAATTTATCATCTGAATTTTTGAAAATTTTTATAAATTACATCTGTAGATCACAATTTGCTAATGTGGACAGAGTTTGACACTCACGTGTATAATGAAAGTGTGATTAAGAGCATTAAGTGAAAACAATAAATTAAACCAATATGATTATTCCTTGCCATTGGTTTGTGATTATATTAGTCAGGATTTAAATTATTTTTTTTTACTTAGAAATTTTTAGTCACCCTCTTATTATACATAATGTCAAATTACTCGAGCGATGTAATTCTCTAATCTTTTCAATCTTCTTTTTGCTTAATTTTTGCACTCTCCTTCCTCAGGGTTCTGACATCCACACCAATTATCTCCCACGTAAATATCGTTTTGGCTTGCTTCGCCGTGTCGATCTTGGATCATACTTCGGCAGTGATTGCGAGAAAGCAGTCAAAAATGTTATTCCATTTCAGAATCAAAAGGTCTAGTAGCTATGATTTGCCTCTGAAATTTTATACCAGAATATCATTGTTGCACGCCTTACTATAGTCTCGTTTTACATGATACCATTGGTTGATAACATAAAAGCTGCAAATTATGCTGCACACTAGCTTCCTCTTTCTCTTCCTCATTTTCTTAAGCAAAGACATTGATCTCCTATATGCAGAAATATCATCATCAGAAGTGGAGGTGGTTGTGCAGAATAAGGAGGTAGCTACGGGCGTAGCCTCTGCTTTAAACTCCAAAAAACCAGCATCTGCTACCAACTCAACAGCGTATTTCCTTCGACAAATATTTATGCCACTGGAATTTCTTGCAACTTTAACTCCCACAAATTTTAATATCTTAAGAACATAGTAGATGTTTGTTTTTCTCATATTTGATTATTTAAAGGATGGTCTGATAGTCATAATATAATAAACAAAAACAAAGATTCGATAAAACATCTGTTCTGATTTTGGTTCCTAAGTTATGAGAATTCAATTTCCTTGCCAGAGCATGCAGAAAACCAAAAAACCAACATAAGTGCTCATCCAAACATACATATACTCAAATAAGCAGCCACCTATCGATGCTTAAAGTTTTACAAATAATACCCAATCTCTAGTCCGATAAATGGCATCGACACTATCTTTCCTCTAGTCCGATAACTTTTAAGATGTGCTTGATCTTGTAATTTTCCTTACCTTTCAACCTCCTCGCAAGGTCGCCATGCAGACCACTGAAGTGTAATTCTTCAATAGCAGTAACGTATTGCAAACCTTCGGGTATAAACCTCAATCTGGGACAATAATCAAAATGAAGAATCCTCAAACTTGGAAACGCCCCATCCACAATCTCACTCCAATCAACAAGATACTCTGAACGAATTCTCAGATATTCAAGCAATGGAAATCCACCCGCATCACAAAACTCTTTACCAATGCATTTTGCCAGGTAAGCATTCCGTAGAGTGAGGTGCTTTAATTTGGGAATAAATTGAAGAACTGGGGACAGATTCTCCTGAAGATGAGAATGATCTAATTTTAGAGTGGTTAGGTTTTCCATGGAGGAAAGCCACTTGGGAATTTCAACTAGACCACCACTTAAGTGAAGGTCTTGAAGATGAGTTGGGGGACAAAATGATTCTAAATCAGGTAAAAGAATTATCGTTTCATTTGTTACGTCGTAAATTATTTCTGCTATCAATGAGAGCGAGATAAGCTTCTTCATCTTCATGATGGTTGCAAATAGCTCTTCTGCATAATCCTCAGACACATGTTGAACTCCAAGTTCTCGAAGTTGGGTCAACTTACTCAATTCACTAGCAATGTCAGGACCGCAACGCACATCCCTCAAAGTGTGAAGATCCACCAAATTTCCAATCCCCTTTGGAACACTAACGGACACTAAAAGATGCCTCAGCTGCTTAATATTTAGAATTTCTACAGGTAATTGCCTTATTTCTGAAAATTTTATATCCAAAGTTTGAAGCTTTTGGAGATTGTCTATGCTACTTGGAATTTCCTTTGTTTCAATTACACCTAATCCTAAGTACCTAAGATTAACCAAATCTCCAACTTCATCAGGTAAGTAGTTAACCTCGATCCACCATAAATCCAAGACCACCATAAACGGAAATGTACAAATGGTTCTCAAAAATGCACCATTAATTGGGCCTCTTGGAAACAGGGATTGCATCGAAAAGCTTTTAAAATTATCAGGAGGCAAGTCACGGATCACTGCATAAATTGGCGAATTCTTGGCTTCATTAACAAAATCTTGCTCCACTTTGTAAGGGCATATTTTTTTATACATTTCAGAGACTTCAATTTTTCCTGTAAAACCATAACGGGATGTCTCTTCTATCACTCCTAGGACAACTAATTCCTCGATAATATTTGCAGCTATATCCTCCAGAATCTCCCCTGGTTTTTCTGGTATAAGATTTTCAGCCATCAAAAGCCGGATTAACTTTTTTTTGTTCACATAGCCAAATGTGGAAAGCATACAACAATAATCTAAGCAGGATCTAAGATGATGAGGAACCATTTTATACTTTGATTTTGAAGCTGCTAAATCAGAAGACTCACCTTTGTTTTCTTCGATTAGGGATTGATTGGCATGGACAAGAGCTTTTCGTTTGGTAATCTCATTATAATATAAGTACACGGATACGTGATCAGATTTAGAGAAAGAGTAAAAGAGAGGCATGGCTGTTGGATGGAAATGAAGAGATAGAAAGACGCAAGAGTGTAAGAAGAATGGATGAGTAAAGATGTGTCAGATATGCCTTGAATTTTTGGACTTTAGCTAATTTTTGGACTTTTGCTCTTTTCTTTGTCAAAAGCTCTACAGTTGCAGCAAATATTGAATAGGTCATTGAATCAAAGTTATCCAATCAAATTTCAAATTTTCATTTTACAATATAATTTTTTATTTATCATGAAAATTAATAAAATAATTAAAATACTTTAATTTTATAAAAAAATTATATCTATTTATAAAAATATCTTTTATATTTTTAAAAATTTAATTTAATTTAAATTAAAAATAAAGAATGATAAAAAAAATATTTAATAAATTGTATAATAAATAATGATATAAATGTAAATTTATTTCGAAAAAAATATTTAAAATGAAATAAAATAAATAATGATATAATAATTACTTCATCTGTCTAATTTTAAAAGGTTATTTTTTCAATTTTATTTTATCCCATTTTAAATATTTTTTTCAAAATAAATTTACATTTATATCATTATTTATAAAATGAAATTTTTTTTCTTTAAGTGAAATGTATTACGAAACCTGCACCGTAAAGTATAGTAAAAAACTTATATAGAAGCTGAGCGAAATATGCAATCTCTCAACAACAGCAAACTGCTATCTCACTCGTGCTCAACAATAACAAACATGTATAAAGTTGAATTGGAGTTATGAAGAGAATAAATATAAATAAATATAAGAAAGATGCCATGATCCATCCACAAATTTTAATCACCTTGAGGAGATGGGTGCAGAATCCCCATAGGAGGTGCTCAAGGCAACAATCACCAAGCTTGCTATGCACAACTGCAAACCCAATACTTTCTGGATCTCTTGCAACCCAATATCCTGTAAATAGAGGGTTTTTCGATTTTAAGGAACCCAATGAAAGCAGCGTCCAGGAGCATATCAAGGACATGTAAAAAAAAGAAAAAAGGCATACCTTTAAAGTGATGAAAAATAAGTTGAATGACAAGAAAGCTGAAAGTAAGCAGTATGAACAAGACGTTCCTGAAAATTTAGTGCTAAGAATGTACAAGAAATATCCACTAGCAGCTGCCATAGAGGTAGTACAGGCAAGTAAAAAGGAACGACCATTAGTCTCGTCAATTCCGAAAGGTAAATTCTTTCTAGGCAACTGCAAACTGAGCGCTGTAACTAAACCATATGCAACCATTCCGATGGCGGGAAGAGGAACACCTGGCAAATGTTAAAAGGACTATCATTGAAACCCTCTTTCAAACACATTACCTGCAAGCGTAATTCATATGGGATTTTCCCAGTCAAACAGAGAATCTTCAAATATGATCATTCTATTGGATAGAAAATTGTATTCTCCCATTCTCAAGTAAGAAAATAAAACATAAGTATATAAGGGAAACAAAAAACAGTACCAAAAAAGACCGCGTAATCACTGTTGAGTACGTTGCCGCAGCTCCCGCCACCAATTGGGCAAAAGGCATTGGAATCGGAGAGCTTCAGGTAAGTTAAGTAAGCAGTTTCAAGAAATCCTATGCCTCCAAGCGCTGCACACCAATTATATGTAGAAATGCTCGAAGAAGAAGAGGAGGTAGACGTTGTCGTTTCGGTGTCCGATTCTGCATCTGGACCTGACCCAGAGGACAAGCAATTCAGTGTCCTACTCCAACAGCAACCCTTCTTAAAGAAAACAATACAGGCAAGAATTTAATGCGAGGAATAGAAGAGAGGAAAAAGAAATTGTGAATTTGCAATTGACCTTGAAGTGGGTAGTGGGTATAATGGAACGAGGAAGCGGAGATGGAAGAAACGATGTACTTTTCCGAAACAGGAGCGGCGGACATGAGATGCTTATGCAGGTAGCCATGGTTGCTCGTCGTGTATCTGTTTCTGGAATTGAAGCCGTCGTAAAACTCTTGCTTTAACTAACAGCTAACTGAACGGTAGGCTTAAGCCTAGCTCAAAAGTCCATGGGCCAACCCAATTGCTTATGCTTGCCAACTTCTCTCACTAATAGCCTATAATAGCTCTTCAGTTTTTCAAACATGCAATGCAACATAAACAAATATCAAAATAAGTGGAAAATTAAACAACAATATATCTAAATTTTATTAAAAAAATATATAATGAGAAATGTATGAAAGAGTTGCATACTTATCCAAGCAAATAAAAAAAAAATTAGATGAACAAGATAAGAAATATTTGCCATATAAATAACATTAAAGTGACAATTTCAAAGGGAAATAAATTCTAAAATTAAATTTTAATTCAAATTAAAAGAAAAATAAAATTCTATTGAAATTTTTTGAGGGAAATAAAACATTGTGTACTTTCGCATTAATTCACATCAGAACTATAATATGGCAATTTGAATTTGGATTGAGTAGGAAGCCATATTGGAAAGTTATATAAAGTCCAATGCCACATATATGTATACTATATAAGATAAGATAAGAAGGAAAGTGGACAAAATAAAATCGAGATAAGGAAGAAAACATGAACTTCTGACTAAGATCAACTATACTACAATACATTATTCCTTTTTTCTTAAAAAAAAAGTAGTGATTTTAATAATTCCAAGTTTTAGAATTGGAGTGGAAATTAAACCTAATTATTGGAAAGATTGAACTCACAACTGTTTTAATAACATGTAATTCGAAAATCTCGTCTATTATTATTTTGATTTTCTTTTTTTAATAATATATAATCCCCACTCGGGCCGGATAGTACCATAAGAGTCAAATCTCTACCACCAAGTATTTAGCCCAGTTACATTCTCAGAATTCAAATTCAAAATCACTTATTAAATTAGCAAAAATTCCTACCATCTCAACTATATGCTTGAGAAGGTTTCTAGTTTGAAACTTGCTCCCCTTTCCTTCTATAATAAAAAAGATAGAGTAATGATTGAATAAGCTCCCATCGGAGATGACAACATAAATTCTAAGGAATTAAATCAAGTGGGATGCCAAGCAATTCTTATTGTCCTCCTAGTGAGGAAAATCATATAATAAAAAATTCTAACCTTCTTTCATAATAAAGTGTAGGGATTTTTGAAAAAGAGAAAAAACGAGTAGAAGAAGTTGCTTAATTAGGAAATCCCCATAAAAATACACTAATTGTGTATGGCTTATAAATAGTATTGCCTTTGCTTCCTCAAATTGTTATTTTTTGAAAAAAAAAAACTACCTTACTAAATTGTCATTTTAGTAAATTTAAAACAACATCTAATACATTATTTTTAACTTTACTTTCATCGCTTTACTATTATAACTTAAATTATAAATGGCATTTTAGGTTATTCAATATAATTTTACATAAAAATTAGCAAAATAATTTATATAATAAATGATAATTGGGTGGGATAAAAAGAGTAATTATTGTCGAATTTCAAAAATAAACTAGATAATCCGAGTAGAGAAGAAGCAAGAATTACATGTTTAGCAGATGAATGCAGGGAATGTGGAAAATGATTGTTGATTTGTTTTTGGAGCAAAGAGAACAATTTTTAATTATTATTAAAGTTTAAAAATGGATTAGAAATGAATGGAAAGATCTTTTTAATAAAATAAAACATGATAATTTTGTATCAATAATTTTATTCAACGAAATATTGAGTACAACATTGCGAATAGACATATTATTCGCCTAAAACTACCATTCAAAGCTACCCACGTTGGCTTATACACTTAATTTTTTTGTTGCACCCACTCTTCACTCCCCATGCATTAAAGTTCCATCATCAACCACTGATTTTATTAATTTAGAAAGAATGATACAATTAGTTAAATGAAAGCTTATTTCCATAAAATTGTCACCTAATTTAATTTTTGTCATTACATTATGATTTTAATTAACTCACGTCTACGCTTCTCTTTTTTTTTTTTTTTCCTTCATCTGTAAGTCCATAAAGGATTTCTATTAAACCTGCACTCTAAGCAATGACGCTGACGTCAGTGTCCTCTTCAAAGAAACTGCAAGTGACATATCAAAATTTGTTCTATTTATATTTTTATAATTTTTTTATAGTGTAAACATATATACAATTTGGAAAAATCTGTAATTTAATCATTGTTACACTTACACATTGACAAAGTCCTCGTCAAATCCCAATTTTAAAATAATTTTAATCATAAGAGAACAACAGCTCTTTTTACTTTCTGACAATTTAGAAAAGTAAAATAAAATAATATAAAATGAGTTGGAAGAGGAAGGTCCGTGACCCCAAAACAATATATAAATTAAAGCAGGGGACCAATGAACCAACAGTCGACAGATATACTAAAATAAATCAATTAAGATGTTATTTCTAAAAGGAATTCTTCTTCTTCTTCTTCTTCTTCTTCTTCTTTTCTGCCCTTTGTCTGCCTCCAAATCAATCATCAACACTCTTCCTGGTTTTTCTGGAAATCTTCCTTTCACATTAGAAACTGGGTTAGTATTCTTTTGATTTATGATTAGTTGCTGTTCATGTATAATTAATTCTTTTTTTTTCTGATTGAAGATATATTGGGGTAGGAGAGTTGGAAGAGGTTCAACTTTTTTACTACTTTGTGGAATCAGAAAGAGATCCAGAACATGACCCTCTTTTTCTTTGGTTAACCGGTGGCCCTGGCTGCTCTGCCATTACTGGACTTGCATATGAAATTGGTACGTTTTCTTGTCTTTCTTTAACCTTTTTTTTTTTTTTCTAAAAGTAAAAAAATAAGAAAATTATTGTTTTCTTATTCGTGAAAATCAGGGCATGTTCAGTACAATTTTAGTTTTTTATTTTTTAAAATTCAAAAATTATTTTTAGTTTTTATTATTTATTTTTTAAAAATTATTTTATATATTTAAAAACTGTGTCATATTTTTTTAATTATTCATGTATATTTTTTAATTATTTATATATATTATGATAATAATTTTGGTGTTGGTGACAATGGAGACGGAAGTGGTTGTATGATAGTGATAGTGGCAGCGGTAATAGAAGTGATGGCGGCAACAACGGAGGTAGTGGTGGTGGTAGGGTAAGCAATGGTGGCAGCGGTGGCAATAGTAGCGATGGTGGTGGCAATCTAATGGCAGTAGCAACGACGGTATGGTGGTGGTGGCGGTGGCAACAATAGCGGTGATGATGACAGCGATAGCAGTGGTGGTGACGGCAGATGTAGCGGCAGAAACGGTATAGTGCTGGTGGCAGTAACAAAGGTAGTAGCTGGTGGTGGCATCGGAGGTGGCTGTGATAGTATGGTAGTGATAATAACGGTGATAATAATGAGAATAAAATAATTAATTTATTGATAAAAGTAAAATCATAAAAATTATATTTTAAAAATTTTTAATTTCTATTTTTAGTGTAAAAATAACTTTTTTAAATTTTTACAAAAATCAAAATAAAAAAAATGTACGGAGCGTATTTTAATTTTATTTCAAAAAAAACTAAAAATCAAAAATAAAATTCTCACCAACGCATCCTTAGTTTTTCTCATATGTTTTTTTTTTTTGTATTTCTTTCTAATAATTATTGCTTTAAATTAATGCGGTAATTAGATATTTCCACAAAAAAAAATATGGCTTTTAGCGATGATTTAGCGACTTTTTTGCTGTCCCTAAAAATTGTAGTGTTTGTATACCTATGAAAGTTCAATTCAATTAACGGTAATGATTGTCGATGACTTATAAAATATTGAAGGGCCATTATCATTCAATTACGCAAAGTCAATAGTCAGGCCGACACTTGAATTGAATCCATACTCATGGACAAAGGTGTGAAGCTTAATTTCCAAGTTAAAATTCAGTTTTTCTGTATCCTACGTAATATAAATATATATGTATATATAAATATAATTATTTTATTTAACAGATGGTCAGCATAATATTTTTGGATGCACCGGTTGGTACTGGATTTTCTTATGCAACCACTTGGCAAAAATACTTTTCTAGTGACACCATTCAAGCTGCTTCAAATTATGAATTTCTTAGGAAGGTAAGAGATTTTTATTTTTATTTCATTCTTGAATAATTTAATTTAATTTAATTTAATTGTAATGCAGTGGCTTTTGGATCATCCAAAATTCCAAAACAATCCACTCTACATAACTGGTGATTCTTATTCGGGGAAAATTGTTCCTATGATTGTTCAAGAAATCGATTATGGTAATTATGCTTATTTTTATGCAATTATTATGTAATTTTCCAATTTATCTATCAATTTATCAAGCTTTCTGATTTGGTCCTGAAGAAAAACAAGAGCTGATTTAGAAATAATTTACCATATAGTTTTTTATTATATAGTGAACTCAGCATAGTGGACAGATATATTATATTCAGAACAAGATTATACGAATGTAATAAATAATTTTGAAAATTGAAATCAAATCTTGAATTTAGGGATTATGAGTGACATCAGTATAGGAATTAATCATACACTAAAATATTAATTTTTCCAATACACTAAATTAATTAAACTAATTTATTAAATGTAAACGATCATTATGATTAACTAGTGCTTTAATCATGCATACTGTTAAGCTGCTTAGCTATTTGATTTTCATTCATTTAAACTAAGATTAATTTAATATAAAATATTTTATGGATGCTAAACAGAAGCTTTTATAATAATAAATCATTTTTCTTATACAATTACTTTTTACTGTTACTTAATTGCAGGAAATACAGTTGGGCGTTATCCACATATGAATCTCATAGTACGTAGAATATTTATTTTATTATTAAATTTAATTTTTTATTATGCATTTTGCATGGCACATAATAAACCTAATTTTCACATTCACATGGATTTTAATTTTATAATGGTAATTTCACATTTATTTCTATTTTTATGTCACTTTCAAATATTAGATACTAAAGATTAATACAATGACATTTTAGTTTAAAATTTTTTTATTTTAATTATGCCAATTAAATTTGTTTCAGGGTTATGTGGTAGGCAACCCCGTTACGGATGAACTCAAAGACATAAATTCTAGAGTTGAATATGTTTATTTAAAGGGACTTATATCACAAAAGCTTTACGAGGTGATTTCAGCCATATTATTATTATTATTATTATTATTATTATTATTATTATTATTATTATTATTATTATTATTATTATTATTATTATTATTATTATTATTATTAATTATGTATTTTTCTAGTCTGCTAAAAGTAATTGTAATGGCAATTACACATACGTGGATCCAAGCAATGCAGCTTGCATAATAGATCTTCAAGTTATAGAAGATGTGAGTATATATGTAAATATACATTTTGGTCTATTCAAATATATTAAGATAATTAATTAAAGTTTTAACTAGCTATAGATTTTTTTTATGTAACAGTGTATTGGAAAAGTATATCTTGCCCACATATTAGAACCTACCTGCAGTTATGCATCTCCCAAGAACCAACAGTTGAAATTAGATACTAATTTGCTAATGGAGGAATATACTCTTGCTTCAAATCCAGGATTCCCACCTCCAAAACCTTGGTGCAGGGTAATTTTTCTTCATTTTTACAATGTATTCATTTTTTATGATTATTACTATTATTCAATTCGAATCAAATCGATCTATTATAAAAATAAAATTTGTTAATATTGATTTTTATTGTATATAAGATTCGAATCCGAAATTTTACTTAAAAAAAACAAGCAATGAACTACTTGATATTTATTTTTTATTATACTAATAATTTTTTTGACGGGAAATCGAGATTCTCAAGCCTGATATCTCTCGTTAAATATAAGCCAATGCACAGCTGGGATGTCCCCTAAATTAATTATTAATATTAATTATTGTTTTGACTTTTTTTGTTAGAGTTATACCTATATCCCGAGTTTAATTTGGCTTAATGATAAAGAAGTGCAAAGGGCCCTCCATATTAGGGAGGTACTTATCTTATGCATATTTTGACTTTTTATACTACAATATGGATTAATTTGATTTGATTGATAATTACTAAGTTTAATTACTTTAATTAGGGGACTGTTGAAAATTGGGTGAGATGCAATTACACGTCGTTATGGTACGATAAAAATCTCCCAAGCAGTGTTGAAATTCATCGAAATCTTATACAAAAAGGCTACCAAGTTTTGGTCTACAGGTAGACACTTAGATTTTATTATTATTATTATTTGTTGTTATTAATTATATCTGATAGACAGTCGATTAACATACGTATTTTCTAAAATGAAAGATTATAATTGAAACTCTTAAGTCTTGTATGTATTGGTGCAGTGGTGATCAAGACATGGCTATTTCATATGTGGGAACCTTAACATGGATAGAATCTCTGAATTTGACAATTGAATATGATTGGGATCCATGGTTCGTTGATGGCCAAGTTTCTGGGTTAGTATATATTCTTCATTCTTTTGCCTTTAAATCCTATTCTTAATTTTAATATATAATTTCTTTAAATTATATTCTTGTGCATTTTCGAAATGTTATTATTTTATCATAATTACCTTATTTGCTGTAGTTATTGGATGCAATATTACTATAAGCAATATCGGTTAACTTTTGCAACTGTTAAGGTAAGAATTCTCTCTCTATCTCATCAACTTTAATTTTTATATTTTTCTTATTTATTAAAAAATTAAAGAAAATATTTATTTATTATGATGATGATGATGATGTAGGGAGGAGGGCATACAGCTCCAGAGTACAGGCCTAAGGAATGTTTTGCCATGATTGATAGATGGCTTGATTATTTCCCTCTTTAATTAATCAATAATATTTAATAAACAATTCCTTTTCAGTCTAATAAGTTTTTCTTTTTAAAAGTAATAATATTTTTAATTTGCAATAAATTTTTTAATTGCAATAATAAAACTTGTATATTCTCATGTATAGCTTAATGCAGGCAATGCTTGTAAAATTGAGCGTTACAATTGAAAGAAAGTGATACATCAAAAAAAAAAAAAACATCGATAAAGAAATAGAAACAAATATTATATATTTCAACTATATTAAAAATGATTTCTTAGAATTTGTAATCACATTATAACACATCCAATATTTATAAGAATCATGTGCTTTTTAATATGATTTAGATACTTCACAAATTATTTTTTTCAAAAATAAATTAAATTCAAGTCCATTTCTTTTAATAACAATATAATATTAAATAAAGGATATGACATTTCTCCTGCCATGCAAACTATAAGGCTATGTTTGGTAGGATGGATTGTAATGTAATGTAATCCAAAGTGTAATTAATCCTTTGTTTGTTAACACAAATTTTTAACAATGTAATGTAATCATATTTACAAATGTATTTGTGAATACATTTATTAATGTATTTCCAAATCTTTCAATTTTGTTCAGTATTTCTCATTACATTATTTTTATGAGTTCAAATATTTTGCAAATTATTTTTAACATGACATTGGAGTGTTGACACTAGTTTTTTTTATTTTAATAAATTAATACATTTTTAACATTAATTAATTAACTTATTTTAATGCCAGTTTTAACATGATTGGGATGAATAATACTGTCCGGTGATTGTCGAAAATTGTAAAATTTTTATTACACCACTGAAAAGTATTATTCATGATGAGTACGGTGATATAATTTGAGGTAAAAATGAATTAATTTAGGCCACCAAAAGTCAAAAATAAAAATAAATAGCCGAACCGTAAAAAGTTGACTAAAATTTTAACCGGCTAAAAAATATTTTATAAATCTTAAAAAATTATTCTGATTGCATAAAATCTTTTAAAATAATGTAAATAACTTTTAACTGTAACTGATACTGCCAATTTAAAATAAGAACTTAAGAAATTGAAGTTATTGAATGATGTAAGTAAATAATGAAAACTTAAAGCAAATTAATAAATACATTGCAATGATGTAAAGACATAAATAAAGATAAAGAGATTGATTAATTAATTGGAATATTGAAGCTGAAATAAAAATTAAGTATAAAGATAAGTACATAAAGAATAATTTTAAGTAAATTAATGACAGAATAAACAAGTTTAATGTATAACATGGACTTAAATTTTATAAGCACATATAAGATATATAAGCCAATATCATAGAATAAAATAAAATAAACTAGATAAAATAAATAAATATGAGCTACTAAACAAGTTAATAGAAATTCGTGAAATTAGCGGGAAACAAAAAGTAATAGATAAGTAATACGGACACGAAAAATATAATATTTATGCATAAGTACAACAATGACAATGACAGCATATACTTGCATGTGTATGTGTGTGTAACACCCTTATCACTCCGATTATACGGAACAGTGCACGTAAATCGAAATTTTTTTTCTTTTAATTAACATTTACCTAATATCAAAATTCGATATTACCGATTATTTAGGTACTCAATGACCTATAACTGTCCCGGGTTACTATTCACTTAATAAAATTTCGGCAGTATAACGGCTGTATTTGTCTAGCCTCCTAAAAAATCAGATAACACACAGCCTCTCAGAGGCACAACACTTCTATAACAATCATTCCCTTACTCCAAAATCTCCATCAATCATCCAATAAATCAAAACATCTCATCATCACAATCACACACATATATGTTTATATATCTCTACATATCCAAAGATTTATACATATTAATCATTTATATACATGCCAAAGTCTACATAATTTACATAATAACAAAATTTCTTGTCCTTCATTCTGTGCATCACTACTCCTCCAGCGCTGTACCTGCATGCAGTAAAAACTAAATGCTGAGCATAAACTATGCCCAGTGGTGCCTAACAATCCTAATACTTTCTTTGCATTATTTATTTCTTTAATATACTTTATTCCATCAATTAATTTCTAAATAAGTACAATTAAACATTTTTCATTACGTTCAAGTGGAAACAGTAGTTTTTCACATTATTTACACTTATTCTCATTTATTTCATAACGGTTGACTAATTTTCCTTTTTAGTCCTAAAAATTGTGCTAAATTCCAAAAATATCCTTTTTGTCTAATATTTACGATTTTGCCATTATAGTCATTTACTTTAATTTCATTTACATTAGTTTCATCATTATTCATCACTTATTTCTTATTTCACTACTTTCGGGTAAAATTACAGTTTAGTCCCTGTACTATAAAATCTTATCTTTTGGCACTGTTAGGTCTCCAAAATTACTATTTTGCCCTTGTTAATCATTTCTCATTTATTTTTACTTATTAATTACCCAATTTGGCAAAATTACCATTTTGCCCCTAAACTTTCATTTTCTTTCATTTAAGCCATTTTTCCATTTTATACTTCATTTTTATCATTCTTTTCATTTCTTTTAACTTATTTTCAATTTCATTTCATTTCATGCCCCTAGTATAGTACCGACAGAATTTCTCAGACTGGATACTCGGGACGTGGACCCTCATGGGCCACATATAAACTGAAAAATGATCTCAGCGATCATTTTTCCACGTAGCAGATACCAGGTACAAACAGAAGTTATGGCGATCAGTGATCCTACCATAACTAAGCAAGTCGCCGTGACTTGCACCGCGGTACAGATGTCCCTATGGCTAGCCAATTATATCCTGAGCTAGGCTTTTACATCCAGACTAATTCTAAGGGCACATTTTCATCAAAATTTCAATCAAACTTATTTTTTTTTCATTATTTCATTACTCAAAAATACTCGTATTACTTCTTTTCATTCTTTCACATAGATTGTGAATTATTCTATCATAATTCACCAAAATCATCCACTTTCTCATCAATTTGCATTTTATTTCATATAAATGCCATATTTTCATTACTTACATAATTGAAAATATTCTCTAAAATATTCATTTAATTTCAATAAATTCCATAAAAATTCCTAAGCATATTATTTAATTTCTAGTATCATTTAAAAGCTTAAATTCATCATAATCCATAAAATATACTTAGGTTTTCCTTAGGGTACAATTCGGCCATCAAGGTAAGTATTTTATATCAACATTCAATAAATTATTTAATCATTTTAACATGCTTATTCAAGGTCTAGATACACTATTTCATCAATAATTTCAATTAAATCATCATTTTATCACATAAACCCTAACTTACATAAAGGGTACTTAATTGAAATCAAAGAAATTACTAAGATTTATTAGCCACTAACCTTTCTTTCTTGTTCTAGGATGCCTAAGCTTCCTTTTCCTTGCCTTTAGCCTTGGAAGCTTGCAAGTCTCCTTGATTCCCTATGGAAGCCGAATTTTCAAGCCATTAGAACTCTAATTTTTCAACCTCAAATGCTAAAAATAACATCATAAATGAAGTCTAGGCACCTTAGAAAATTTTTTAACCCATTGGTTTCACTTACCTCAAATGAAACCCTAAACTCTCTCTCCTTATTTTTCTTGATTTCCTTCATTGATTTGAAGAGAGGAGGTCACAACACTTAACTAGAGAGGCAGAAATTATTATTAGGTGGCTTGATTTGGTGTGAAATGGAGAGAGAAATGAAGAAATCTCACACAAAAATGGTGAGGAAGAGTTCGGCCAAGAGGGAGAGAGGAGGAAGAAGATGATGTGCTGGCTAATTCCAGAGATTTCCCTCTTTATATAGGCTGGGTTTTGGGCTTTGTGGGCTTGGATTGGGTTAATGGGCTTAGTTAATTAGTTAAAGCCCATTAACACCTAATTTAAAGTCCAAAATTATTTCTCCCATTTTCTCACTCCAAATCACTCCAATTTCAATTTCATAATTCTTATCACATCAAAATTAGGTAGTACACAAAATTTCGGCTCAATCGGAGTCCGTTACTGATCCGATTCAACCGAACTAGTTCGATTCGACAACTGTCGACATAGCCGAAAAATTTATTTCTTTATACCAAAATATTCTACACGAAATTTCATGAAGATTTGCAAAATATGGCAATTTTTGGAGTTCATTTGCTATTTTTAAAAATTTATGCAAAATAAAGTCACATTCGTTATCAGGAAAATTGACTCGCTACCTTTTTAGTATTTTTGACTTTTGGAGGTCTATTTGACCTCTATTTCACTTCAAATTTCAACCCCGGACTCACCATGACCAATACTTCCCGATGGTCAAATAAAATATTTTTCACTTTCGGGTCCGTTTTATGGCCCGGGTGCACTATTCACCATCGAAATTTACTGTTCACGGCCAGACCGGTGTTGAGGCCATTACAGTGTGTGTTTGGCTGTTTGAAAAATATTAGACGTGTATCACCCACTGAGTATTATATGCTCAGCGCGTAGTGTTTTACTGTGCGCAGGTTATGGAAGAATTTCAAGGACTTAAAGTGATTGAGAATTGCATGAAGGGCCAAGAAAGTGAATTGAAGTAAGGTTCGAAGTATAGTTAGTTATGGCATGTTTATGTAATTCTCAAATACAAGTATGTACAAATTGTTATTGATGTATATGAGTGTAAGTATATAAAAAAAAATCCATCTAGTGTAGCATGACTTGCAACAGTTACAACATTGTGGTATCTATTCACTGTACATATAGTACATGTAATGTATAAGGGTGTTACAGTAAAAATACTAATTAGGAAACTTTTTATTCTGTACAAGAAAAGAAAATAAAACTATAGCTAATTTATAGCTAATTCTGTAACACATCTCTTTATGTTTTGGCTTAATTTGTTGTGAATTTTGCATGAACTCTAGTACTTTGCATTTTGTTTTTTCTTTTCCTGAGTTGCAGTAATGGGCTTTTCGTTCTTCTTACTAAAGGGCTTGAAATCTGAAATGGATGCAGAAAGGAAAGGAAAATTTAGGGATTTAGGTTTAGACTTTAGAGAGAAAGGCTGTAATGAGAAATATTTGGCTAAATGGAAGGATTAGGGAATACATTAATAAATGTATTAAAAAATACATCAGTAATTGTGGTTACATTACTTTATTAGGTATTTGTGTTAACAAACACATGATTAATTATATTATATTACATTACTAGCTAGCAAACATAGCCTAAAATTTTAAATTCGAATTTTTAATGTAACTTTTTTATACCCTCTTGACTTTAATGATAAATTTTTGTTGACGAAGATTTCAGTATAGTTATTAAAGAACATAAGATTTTTTTTAAAATATATTTTTTAAAAATTTTGTTTTATGATGTTACAGTAAATATAATTAAAAAAACAGAAGTGTTAAAAATGGATACTTAGACTGCCGGTTTCTGATATAGATAAATCCAAGAAAATTAGTAAAATTTGCACTGAAATCGGCACTATCACTTTGACTAACTGGCTAGCAGGAGCAGGACTACCGAGATACCAATCAAAGCGTGCACTCGTTATGATTTCATCATTCCTACAAGGAAATCTCCCTCCTCCCTCACCATGGTGTGCCCTAAATTTTGTTCATGTTTCCATTATAAAAATTTTAACCTTCTTTAGTTAAAAAAATAAAATAAAAAATTTTAACCTTCTTTGATATTGTAGTTCGGGAATTTTTTTTAATCTTTATTGGCATTCGCTTCTAAATATTAAAAAATAATAATACTCTTACAAGCCGACAAACTCATGTTATCCTAGGTGGAAGAGAAATCCAGAAATCATGATGAGAAAAAAGAATGTATATTCATACCTGAACTCTAAGGAATAGCAATAGAATGTATATTCATATATATGTAGAATGGATATTCATACCTGATCTCTAAGGAATTTCTCAGATTTTTCAAATTAGAGAGAGAGAGAGGAGCAGTTAGTTCAAAGCATAGAGTGATTAATTGTTTATTTGAGAGAAAAATGCAAATTCATCTTACAATAATGTGTTCTTTATAGCCAAGTGTTTGAGCTTGGCTTGCTTTGTTTTCAGTTACGGTTACAATATCCATCCTTTATGTGTTGTTACTCTTTTATGACCCCACCTCTCTCTCTTCTTTCAAATTAATTAATTAAATTACAAAAAAACATTATTTATGGTTTATTAATTAATTAAGTCACTTATCCCTAGTCCAGATGTATGGACAACACACATATCACAATTGAATTACATGTTTTATTTGTACTCATCTATTATCTATCTCATTCTGAAAAATTCCTGAACCAAACTCCCTGATTGAGAAACCTTTCATTTCATGGACCACCGCACTACCCAAATATATTTTTATTTTGATTAATCCCCAATTTCAACCTTTTATAAAACCTAAAAAATTGAATAATATATATTCATATACAATTGCTTGATAAGAAAAGTATTTTTTTAAAACTAGTTTTATAATTGGAATTTCTTCAAAGTGTAATTTTCTTATAGTTTAGAATTTATATGAATTTAGCAAAAAAAAATTATCTTATTCGCGTAATATATTTCATACTTTTTTAAAAAAAAAATACGTAATATATTTCAAGCTGATCAAAATATATTTAGTACCTTTTGAATTCAATAAAAACAATTCATATGCCAAAACTCTTCCTTATTGACACGGCATCTAAAGAAGATAATTTAGGACGGAAAAAACCAAGATAAGAAATGCATTCTTGGCTTTATAGCCAATTCAAAAGAGGCAACATATTATAAGAAAAAAATACTGTTCTTAACGAGATAATTTTTAACTTTTTACGCAAATCAAAAAATAATTAGTTAATATTAATTTTCTAAAATTTTCTTATGAATAATTATATATTTTAATTTTATTAAATACTTTTTTAGTGCCTACGTAAAGCATAATAAAAAAATATGTAATTAATATTATTTAAAATTTAAAAATTGTCAAATTTAGTGATACAAAAAATTCTAAAAAAATTATTAAATTAAGTTACACAAAGACAGTACATATCTATATAAAATATATGCTATTTAAAAATAAATTTAATCATATTTTTTTTAGAATAATGTGCATGAAAATTGAATTATGATGATTTTTAACTGGTAAAACTATATATCGATAATTTTTATAATAATATTATTTTAATATACATTAAATCTGTAAATTTCATTTTCCAAATTCTTAATTTAAAGACAATATGCATCAATATAAAAAATTTAAAAGTTTAATACAATGTAATAATAATTCGATAATTAAAAAGCTCAAAAAAAAATTATAAGTTCTCGTATTTTAGGATCGATTTTCTCTTGCAAAAATATGTAAGAGTGCATGCTATGCGGGTGCATGAAAAAATAATTGATCAATTTATGTAAAATCATTATTTTTTTATATATATTTCTTATTTTTTATACGTTATTTTTAAATAAAATTTAAATTATATTTATTTATCACTTTTAAATTTTTAATATAATTTAATTTATTTTTTTTTAAAAAAATTACAACAAATTAAATTTGATAATTTAATTTTTATCATGTAATTTAATATTAATATTAAATTTATTTATTATTTTTTAATTTTAATCAAAACAATAAAAATAACATATAAAAAACGATGGAAATAATGTTTATTCTTCCTGAATTCTATTCCACTGGTTCTGAAACAATGAAATACCAGTAAGGGGTCCGACGAGAGATACTTTTCGACAGTCAAATCCGAAACAAAAAAAAGGATAATCTTAATAAAAATTGGCTAAACGAGAGCCCTACCTAAATATCTTTTTTATTAATAGGGATTGGACTCATATCCGTATTCGGAAACCTGATAGCCATGAAAGTCTTTTTAAGGAAGAAATCTAGCCAAAAATAGGAAGCTCCACCAAAATAGAAAGTTAAGCTAGGATTCAGCTAGAAACGACGTCTTCTGTCAAGAAGCATGGTGGATCATGGATGCTTAAAATATCCGGAAATTCAAGATTTTGGCCTGGATCTGGATCCAGTCCGGTTATCAAGTCCGTAGTCCAGATGTACGGACAATACACATATGATGATTACATGTTTTATTTGTACTCATCTATTATCACTATCATTCTGAAAAATTCGTGAACCAAATTCGCTCATTGAGAAACCTTTCATGGACCACCGCAACACCTAAAGATGTTTTTATTTTGATTAATTCCCAAATTTAAAACTTTTTATAAAACCTCAAGAAATTGAATAATATATATTCATATACAATTACTTGATAAAATATTTTTTTACACAGTTGATTTTTTTTTTTGGACTGGAAAGAATGAAAGAATGGAAATCCAAACTTGATGCCATCCAACACATTAAAACTAGTTTTATAATTGGAATTTCTTCAAAGTGTAATTTTCTTATAGTTTATAATATATATGAATTTAGCAATCTATATATATATATATATATATTATTCACGTAATATATTTCATACTTTTTTAGAAAAACGTTTTTCAAAGTATATTTTGTATCTTTCGAATTCAATAAAAAGAATTCATATGTCAAAATTCTTACTCGTTGACGCGTGGCATCTAAAGAAGATAATTTAGGACGAAAAAAAACCAAGATAATAAATGCATTCTTGGCTTTATAGCCAATTCAAATGAGGCAACATATTATAAGAAAAAACTATTGTTGTTCTTCACTAGATAATTTTTAACTTCACTAGGTAAATTAAAATACATTTTTATTATTTTTTATAATTATATATTTTTATTTTATTATCCGCTGCGGGTGCATGACAAAATAATGGTTTAATATACAAATTATTTCCTAAACTTAGAGATGGGCATGAACCGGTTAACCGGTCTATTAACAAAAAAATTAATCAGTCCATTAATATCGATTTTTCAAAATTATTAACCATTAACCAGTCCGTTATATTCGGTTAATCAGTTCATCAGTTTCTGCTATAATTCAGCTAGAAACGATGTGGTCTGTCAAGAAGCATGGTGAATCATGGATGCCTAAAGTATTCAGAAATTCAAGATTTGGACCTGAATCTAGTCCGATTATCAAGTCTGTAGTCCAGATGTATGGACAATACACATATGATAATTGGATTACATGTTTTATTTGTACTCATCTATTATCGATAACATTCTAAAAAATTCGTGAACCAAAATCCCTCATTGAGAAACCTTCCATGGACCACCGCAATACCTAAAGATGTTTTTAGTTTGATTAATTCTCAAATTTAAAACTTTTTATAAAACCTCAAGAAATTGAATAATATATATTCATATACAATTACTTGATAAAATTTTTTTTACACAGTTGAATTTTTTTTTTGACTGAAAATAATGAAAGAATGGAAATCCAACACATTAAAACTAGTTTTATAATTGGAATTTCTTCAAAGTATAATTTTCTTATAGTTTAGAATATATATATATATATATATATATATATATATATATATATTTAGAAAAAAGTTGATCAAATTATATTTTGTATCTTTCGAATTCAATAAAAAGAATTCATATGTCAAAATTCTTACTCATTGACGCGTGGCATCTAAAGAAGATAATTTAGGACGAAAAGAAAACCAAGATAATAAATGCATTTTTGGCTTTATAGCCAATTCAAAAGAGGCAACATATTATAAGAAAAAAATATTGTTCTTCGCTAGATAATTTTTAACTTTTTACACAAATCAAAAAATAATTAATTAATATTAATTTTATAAAACTTTCATTATAACTTATTAAAATACATTTTTATTTTTTATAATTATATATTTTTATGTTATTATCATCTACGGGTGCTTGAAAAAATAATGATTTAATATATAAATTATCTCCTAAATTACCACCATTTATCATATTTTCTTTTTAAATTAATTGCATATCAGATTACTCATATTTGATAAATTTCATTTTTAAATTAATTACATGTTAGATTACTCATCAAAAATTGTTGTATAAAGACACTTGTCAATTCAAAAAAAAACCTTATTAACAATAACAAAAAGATAATTTGATACTTTTAATAAATTTTAGAAAATAATTTGATAATTTTAATAGTATAAGATATATTTTTTATATTTTAAATAATTTTGAGTAGTTAATTTAATATTTTCAGCCGATTTAAGAGGATAATATAATCTATAATTAGTTCATATGAAAATTTTGATAAATAATAATAATTTAAAAAATTGTATATTATTTCAAAAATAATTGATCAATTTATGGAAAATAATTATTTTTTATACATAGTAAACTGTAATTAGCTTGATGCATAAATTTTATTTGCATGCATCGGCAAGAAATTTCCTGCCCACGACCTCCATGGCCCACGATGAGTGGTTCAATCTTCAACGGACATATTGCCACGTGTGCAAAGGAATGACAGACATTGGAAAATGTGCATTTGTTTTGAAGCTTATCCATGCAAATATATGCGTGCCTGCCAACATGGCATCTCTGATTCCATTTGATTATTTGGATTTACACAGAAACAGCAAACGGTGACGTGGCAGCCATGCTTCTTCTTGATGACTTCAGCCGCACATATCCCCCGTAACCTCCATAACTCTCTCTGTACTTAAATACCAAACACAAATTCCATTACTCACAACACAGAATCACCAGAATATCATTAAAAATACAATCTTTCTGCATACCCACAACAAAAAAATGGCTACAAAAACGATTCTTTCCTCTTCTACCTTCTCTAGCTCCACACTTTCTCCAGCTCTTCGTCCTTCGGATCTCAATCCCAGGTTTTGATTACTTTGGTTCTCTGTTTCTGCTTTGGTTTATTCTCATGGAAAAGTTTTTAACTTGGGGTATTACAGCAAGCTATTGCAATTGCCTATGGCCGTTAATTCGGGGAAATGGAGCATTAGTGTAAATCAGAAAGCTTTCAGATTCTGTTATGATGAAGAAGATGAAATTATTAGGGATTTTTGAGTTAATGGGTACTCATTATTTGGTTTTGTTCATTAATTTATGTTTGATAATTAATGTCTGTAAAAGCACCAAGGCTAGTCCGGGAGGAAACTTGGAAGCTGTTGGAGTACCAACCTCTGTGGCTGTAAGAGTGGCTCATGAACTTCTTCTAGCTGGTCACCGGTATTTGGATGTCAGGTATTGCCTCTCATAATTTGTATCTCTTGCTCTTGAGTATATATATATATATATATATGGGATTCTTTGATATAATCCATCCATTATCTGAAATTTATTGCGCTAACTAATTCGTATTCATACACAGAACTCCAACTCAAAAACTTTCGAACAATAGAGCCCAACTTTTTTGGCTCATATTGAAATTAAAAATGTGTATAGTTTACTTCCTAAGTGGTAAATTTTGATAAAAACGGTAACATTGTAGGACTCCAGAAGAATTCAGTGCAGGACCTGCTGTAGGGGCAATCAATGTTCCATATATATATGGATAGAGTTGGATCAGGTTCTTTCTTTACCCGTTCTTGAATTTTTAAGGCAACCTTAGTGAATCTACTCTGTTTCTCTGTGCAGTTCCTAATTTATTTTTCTTTGTTCTCACTACAAGAAAAAGGCCCATTGGGAACCACAATTTATGGACGGGTTAATTTTCTGGTTCTTGAAAATATACTAATAAGGACCAGATTTTTATCCGGTCACTTATTCTCAATTTAGTATTAATTAACAGTGAGGAGATTAAATCTCATCCTAAATAGGAGCCATATCCGGTCCTTAAAACCAGTAAATTGGCAGGACAAACCTACACAACTCCTAAAGACAAAAAAAAAGGGACACGTGCTCAAAGATAAATTTCTCTCTCCTCTTTTTTTCTTCTCCGTCTTTGGTTTCTTATCAAAAATGTCGTGCCCTAGCCCCAACTCGAGTGGCTTTTTCCAATTTCCACCCCTTTTCCAACTTGACTACTCTGTTAATGGAAGATGCAGTGGAAGGATCTGCCGGCAATTGCGGCGGAGAATGTGAATACGTGGTCCGGCACCGCCACGCTTCTGCAAATTCTCGGAGCAGTGGTTGTCGATTCATTTATTGGCCGCTACCGCTACCGTACAATCATTGTTGCCTCTTTAATCTGCATATTGGTAATTATCAATCTGAGATTTGGTTTTAATAATCAATTTTGATTCTTAAATTAACAGTTCAGTACCAATTTTTGATAATCCATGCTATTAATCTGGGAATTGCATTTAGAAATTTGTGGCTATCAGTGGCAGCTCATTACACAATGCATTTCTTTCTCTTATGCATCTCTTTCATTTCATCTCTTTAGATCTCTTTCACTCTTTGATTTTCTAGGATTTCATTGCATCATGCGCCCTTTCCTTTCATTTTTATGAATTTTCTGTTAATTTCGTTGGAATTTCTAATTTCTTGTTCATTTTTCTTCTTGTTTGAAGATTATTCTTGATGGGGGTTGTAGAGAAAGTTTTCATTACTGTTTTAGTTCACCAGAATCAGGCTCACCGAATATTGCTACTTCTCCTGGTTCTAAGAAGAAGCCTCTCGTCTTCTTGGGCTCTCCGCAGGTACTTATTTCTCATATCACTTGTACTGGATAATTAGTATATCCTTTTTCTTAGAAAATCGATTTCTTTTTTGTCTTATTAGGTTTCTGCAATTGTGCTTGATGCGCTTTTTAATGCATCTTCAGCTCCCAATTCCATCTTTGAGGTACTCAGTTTCTTACAATAAATACATTTTTTTCTCGGCTTTATTTGTACTCGAGCATAATTCAACTTCATGGGCAATGTATCTGTTACAGAGAATTTTTCTTTCATTTTAATGGAATTAACTTGCTAAAAATGGGTATCCTTTGCAACTCAATTTTGTGGTCATTTAGTTACAATTACATAATGGTCTTTTGAGATAATTTATTCTAAATCAAAAGAAGCAAAACTGCAAAATAAGTATGAATCTGTGTGTTGGTTTTTCATTACACAATATTTTTCTTGCCTTTTTCTCAACTTCAAAACAATGTATGGCTGGAGTGAATTCGATTGAAGTTAATTTCATGTTTTCACTTTCTGATGTTGATTAGGTCTGCTTGTCTATTCTAAGCTATCTTTAGAGTCTGGCGGTTTTTTTTCTATGCTAGAGAAATTGTGTGTATATTGTATGAGGTTTTTTTAAAAGTATTTTTTTCATCTATTATCTGCTTACTAATTTCGTATGTTTTAGGTTGCAGCAATTGTTACTCAGCCACCTGCACGGAAGGGTAGGGGTGAAAAGGTGATGCCTTCAGCAGTTGCCCCGTACGCACTTGACAGAAGCTTGAGAGGTTACTAGCTAGTCTATCTCTTTTTCTGAACAAATGACATCTTTGAAGAGAATTTGTGTTCCTTATATTACACTGATGCTTTTTTGTGCAGTCTAAAGGCATTGCAGCCTGAGCTTTGCATTACAGCAGCATATGGAAATATTTTACCTACCAAGTTTCTTAATATTCCACCAATGGGTTAGTCAAATGTGCTTCAGCTAAACAAACCTGAGAATTTCCTGGCTTTCTACTTTTGAAATGAGTAAGCCATTTGCCTACTAGATAGTAGTTTCTAGTTTCTATATCATGTGATATGCTTTGCCTAGAGATACCTGTGAACTTAATTGGATCAATTTATATGTGAACTTTATTTGGTAGGAGACAGGGCTGTAATTGAGTTAAGCGTAGCTGAGTGTTGTTGTTTAAGTGACAAAATGGAAAGCCTAGAGAAATTAAATCTCAATATTCACATCTAGAATATGGTGTTTGGAACTGTATAAAATGACTTGGTGTCATTGGCATATGTAGAATGCCATTTACTTTTTATTGTTTTTACCATGTCAGGGATTACGATGATGAAGCTAAAGACTATGAGATTGACATGCTAGATGCCAAAACTGAGGCTTCAGATTTTTATGATAAAATTACTAAAGGTAGAACCAACATATTACTTCCTATTACAATTAAATTTGAATCGTTGCTTTGCACTTCTATCAGAGGTTTACAGTTTGAGAGTCTTCACTCTTTGTCTAATCATTTTCAAAATATGTTATGTAGAAGCTCCTGCTCTCTGAAGGGAGCAACTTAATGTGATAGGGAAGTAATTTAAAATGTATTGGCGATATTTTACTGGAGTATTACTCTAAACAAGGAAGCATACATTCTCATTATGATTCACAAACAGAGAAGGGAAAAATTTATGCATTCATTGCATGTGCCTGTCTGCATCTCTAGTTGTGTGTTTGGACACTTTTGGCTTTGCAGACATCTTACAAGCATTCTCTCCTATGAGTTATATTCTCATTTTGTTTGTTTGCCGTTATAAATGTTGTGCTCTATAATCATTAGATCTAATTATATAGTAAATGCAGTGCAATTTCCTTAGATGTGCTTCATTGTTGCTGAAATAGATACATTTCTTTTATGGATTCAATATGGTTAAGTTTCAGTTATCATTTAGGGTTGGTTTTATTTCCACACCAGCGATAGATGGTTTGCAAACTTTTGGAAGGGAAAGGCCAACGGTGAACGCAGCTTTTATTCAAAATCTGGTGAAGTCTTTTTTGGTCAGTTTCAAGATGGATGGCGACATGGGCATTTTCTGTGTATTGATGTTGATGGAGCAAGGTCAGTATTTAATTCATCCTGGTTATATTATCCTTTTTTTTTCCTTGTAAATTTTTGGGTTTGGGGTGGGATAATATCTATTTGACTTGTCACTTGGGGCCTTTTTGTTTTCTACTAGCTTGGTAGTCCCAACATTAATGATGTCAGGTCATACAGAAAATTAAATATATGAGAGAGATAAAATTCCTGGATTTTGAATGTTGTTTGCATGCTCAAATTGGCCACTGAAGTTGCAAGAAATTACACTTAATTTCCACAACTCATTTACTGGTATGAGTAATATACTGTTAGAGATTTTTTTTTTTTTTTGCTCTTTGGTTTTCTCAAACTTGGCATAGACACTGCCGTCATTGGGAATGTTGAGGCTGTGGGAACTCGGTCACAAATTTGATCTCGTTGTGATCAGGATAAAGTAGAGAGGGTTGTGGGAAGGGCAACACCTTTTGACCTTTCATGGAGCTCATCTAATTAACACACACACAGGCACACACATAAAAGTATATCTTTGAACTGTATTTATTCTGTAGTTGCTTAATATTTGAAAATTAGGACAAAAAATTGGTCAAATTGCTCTCTTCTATCCTATTGTTACTCTGATGTTCTGTTAGCTTGCTGGTACTCTGCATTGATCTGGAGTTGTCGGTTTTTGGCTTTTCGATGTGAGCAGCATGGCTGATCTATTCCTGTGGAGAATATCTCCTTTGTATAGGTTTGGTTTATAATTTTGGATTAAGACTCAGTTTTTTAATGGTTGGCAGTTGCCTGATGTCTGATTCTTCTAAGGATTATGAGTTTATGGCTATCTTCAGACTAGCAGTCTTTGGGATGTAGCAGGGTTAATTTTTCTGGTTTATCTTTTTCAGCTGTAGTCAGCGTTTATCATGTAGCTCACTAGTGTTAGGCTGCATGTTGTCAGTGAAGGATGATTGGTTTGTATTGAGCTCTGTTTTGTGTTTTAAAGAACCTTGAATTTTCTTTTCCTTTTTATCTTCAGATTTTTAAATAGTAGTTTTTTTTTTTCCAACTATGAACATTGTCATGCTTTTGTGTGCAATGGTTTGTGAATTGTTTCTAGTTCTGTAAATAATTTGTGCGGTCAATTGTTTTTAATGCAGATTCAGTTATCATTTTTTTTCATGAACATTTACAAATAAATCACAATCTTCGCTACTATGGCCTTGCAATGGAGCTAAACAGCAGCACAATTGAATTGAAGCACTTTCACAAAACTATGCCGAATAGGTTAGGTTATACTTTTTGCAGGATTTAGAGATTTAAGTTCAAGTTAAAGATTTGAAAGCTTATACAATATTGATTTGCTAGGAATATTAGAAATAGAATTGTAGTTTTTTTTTCCCAATGGATGGCTAGTGGCCAATGTAAACAATACAACGTTATTTTCTAAATAACATTTATTATTTGTAATTAATTACAAAATTTAAATGAAAGTATTATACTATTAACAATTATGTGTATATGATAATTGAAAATATACGATGGAAAATTTTATTTATTTAAAAATTGATATAAAATGAAAAATTTGGTCATATGATGATTTCTTTTAAAGACTAGATTTATGATCCTTATTATCTTTTTAATTATCAGATTTTCGGTTCTTAATAATCTGAATGGTCACATGAGATATATTATTAGTGACCGGATTTTAATCTGGTTCTTGAAGATTTATGGTTGTTATTATGCTTTTAAGGACCAGATTTTTGGTCCTTAATAAGCTAGATGATCACGTGACTTATATTATTAGAGACAGAAAATTTGGTCCTTAATACTTTTTAGGAACCAATTTTTTATCTGGTTGTTAAAAATTTTAAGAACCGGTTGACAAATTTCGTCCTTATTGGTCATTAGCGGCGGAGCCTGTAAGGACGGGATAGTGACCAAATTTTCTCGTCCTTATTGGATTTTAAGGACCGGATTTTCCGTCTTTATAAGCCTTTTTTCTTGTAGTGTCTTGCTCAGATTCTAATTAAGAATTTTGAGCAATAGTATCTGAAAACTTTAAATGAATCTTAATTACTCAAATCAAGAAACCATCGGAAATTTTTATTTGCCATCAACTCTTTGTTAAGCATTGCTTATGTGAAATTATTGATGTAGGAATGAATAAGAACCCCAAATTTCTGGAGCAAGTGTCTGCACATTTCGGGAAATATGATGAAATTATTGTTGTAAGTCTTTGAACCTAAAATCTTATTTGTTTTTGTAGGCTTCAAACTATATTATTTTCTGTTTCTGTTCATGGTTTTCTGTTAACTCCCTGCTCTGTTTCAGGGTTGCCAGCTTGGGAAAAGGTCTATGATGGCTGCAACCGATCTTTTAGCTGCTGTAAGTACATTCTTCTATAGATTAAAAGCTTAATTTGAGTTTGACTTGATTAATTGTCATTTGGTAGATACGAACATCACAATCTGGTTGGATATCAAACATCAATCAATTGCTTGATGAACAGTTTGTTGATTGGTGGCTCCTCCACCAAAAGAAAAGTCAACAATTGTTGGCTTTGAAAGAACGAAAAAAAAAGGGAAGTGAATTAGGAATCCCACATCGTGTATTTAGCAAAGAGAAATGGTTTTTTGTAACTATAAATATAGCTCCTTATCTTTAGTTTATAGCATCAAAAAATTGCCTATCTTTCCTAAAGGCTAATTCTTTCTCTCTCTTCTGTAAATATTTCACTTGTATTATTTCTTTAAAATAGTAAAATATAATGTGGTAGTGTTCGAGTATGTAGGCATAATTGGTCGAACCTCGTTAAATTCTGGTGTTCTTTATTTGTCTATTTAATAGCTATTGTCGGGTATATTGTTAGTGAATTATTGTGCTGTTAAATTACTTTTAGGAAAATTCTATCTAAGAGATTGGATTTTAAGTGGGACCGTTTGTAACCCCTCCAGTCTTTTCTGGAAATTTTACCGTGTGTGATTTTCAGTTCAATTATTTACGCTTTATTCACCTGTGCAATAGTGCTCTTGGTGAATTTGCTATTGGTAACCTGAGCTTCCGCAACAATTGGTATTAGAGCCCAGGTTCTGTCTTAGTATACTCTGTGGTTGCAGCGTAGTCTGATCTTTCACATCAGAAAAGATTTTTTCTTGGGTACTGTTCACGTATACGGTATTGTTCAGTATTGTTCATCTATACGGTACTGTTCACCCTATACGGTACTGTTCATATATATGGTTACTATTCACGTGAAATAGTTGGAGAGCTATTGAATAGTAATGCATGTGGCAAAATGAGGTTTTAGATGCTCTCTTCTAGTAAGGTCTAGATATTGCCCTTGAAGAAAAGAAATCAGAATATGTTGATGAGAAAGAATGGATCTGGCTTTGATATTGTTGGGATCCCTTTCTGAAGAGTTTGAGTTCTTGAAACGACTCTACTTCATGGGAAGGCTATTGTGTCTCTCAGTGAAGTTTGTGCTGCCTTGTACAGTTATGAACTGTGGAAGAATGACTAGAAAGAAAGCACAAGTGGAGCTACAGAAGCTCTAGTAGTGAGAGATCATTCGCAAAGCCAAACTAAAGGAAAGAAATGAAGATCATAAGCTATGGGAGGTCCTCATGATTGGAGATTCGTGTTTGATATTTTGCGTCAAAAGTCTTCCTGGTATATTGTGATGGCCAGGCGGCGTGTCCCATTGGTTGATAATGGCGGTGTATGATGATTCGACGAATCAAATGGATTATCGCTCGAGGGGAGGAAATAAGCTATGATTTGGGTGTATACTATGAAGACTAAGGATGAAGTGCTAGGAGTTTTTCTCAAATGGAAAAAGATGGTGGAAACTCAGACAGGCCAAAGGATCAAGCGTCTTCGTACGGATAATGGCGAAGAATATCAGAGTGATCCATTTATGAAGGTGTGTGAAAATGAAGGTATTGTTAGACACTTCACAGTCAAGGATACACCACAACAGAATGGTGGTGGCAGAAACGCATGAACTGGACATTGCTGGAGAAAGTTCGGTGTATGTTGTCCAATGCTGGGTTGGGCAGAGAATTTTGGGCTGAAGCTATTACATATGCTTGCCATCTCGTTAATCGCCTATCATCTATTGCTATTGCTGGTAAAACGCCATTGGAAAAATGGTTTGAAAAACCTGCTACAGATTATGATTCCTTACATGTATTTGGTTCCACTTCTTACTACCATATTAAGGAATCGAAGTTGGATGCACGTGTAAAGAAAGCAATTTTCATGGGGATCACCTCTGGTGTGAAAGGATATCGACTTTGGTGCCCAGAGTCAAAGAAAATAATCTTCAGTAGGGATGTTACCTTTGATGAATCTACCATGTTGAGAAATGTGACAATTGAGCAGACGGATGGTACTCCAAAACAGGTAGAGTTTGAAAGGAAAATTGTTAGTCCAGCAAATGATGAAGCAGATGCGAAAACTCCTATGGTAGATGAGGAGTCAGATGAAGAAGAGGTTCCAACTCAAGAACCTTTACAACAACATGAATCAATTGCATTAAGTAAGCCAAAGAGGACAATCAAAAGGCCTGCTCACTATGTTGATATGGTGGCTTACGCATTCCAAATTGCAACAGATAATATTCCTACCACTTACAATGAATCAGTCAAAAGTTCAGAAGTAGAAAAGTGGAGGAGAGCCATGAATGATAAAATGCAGTCTCTTCATAACAATTAGACATGGAAGCTAGCTAGTCTCCCGAAAGAAAAGAAGGCAATTGGATGTAAATGGGATTTTCATGACAAGGATGATGTTCGCTACAAAGCAAGGTTGGTAGCTAAAGGCTATGCTCAAACGGAGGAAATTGATTCTCCAGTTGTTAAAACATTCCTCCATTCGATTTTTGTTGGCTTTGGTAGCACAATTGGATATGAAACTAGTTCAGTTGGATGTAAAAGCTGCATTTTTACATGAAGACTTGGAAGAGGAAATCTATATGGTTCAGCCCAAAGGATTCAAAGTTGCTGGTAAAGAGAATATGTTGTGTAAGCTTGAAAAAATCATTGTACGGTTTGAAACAATCTCCGAGGCAGTAGTAGTACAAACGATTTGACAAGTTTATGATGGGGCAGAAGTACACAAGAAGGTAAATATGATCATTGTGTGTATTTGCGCAAGCTACAAGACGGATCCTACATATATCTTTTTCTTTATGTTGATGATATGTTGATAGCTTCCAAGAGTCTAATAGAGATCGAGAAGTTAAAGACTCAGTTGAATAGGGAGTTTGAAATGAAGGATCTAGGTGAAGCCAAGAGGATTCTCGGCATGGAGATAAGTGGAGATAGAGAATTGGGAAGACTTTGTGTGACTCGGAAATAGTATCTGAGAAAAGTGCTAAAGCATTTTGGCATGAATGATGTAAGAATTCTGAATTGAATCTCATTATATTTTCATTAACACTAATGTTATTTATACAAAGAAAAGCAAACAAAGTTAATAATTATAGTCCCTAATTAGCTCCCTAATTTTGCTCCCTAATTAGCTCCAATTACTTTACAGCTGTATTCTAACACTCCCCCTCAAGCTGGAGCATAGATGTTAATCATGCCCAGCTTGTTACAAAGGTACTCAACCCGACTCCCATTTAAAGCTTTTGTAAATATGTCTCCTAATTGCTCGCCAGTCTTCACATAACTGGTGGAAATCACATTCTCTTGAATTTTCTCACGAATGAAGTGACAATCAACTTCAATATGTTTAGTCCGTTCATGGTACACTGGATTAGAGGCAATGTGTAGTGCAGCCTGGTTGTCACACCACAGTATTGCTGGTGAGGAAACCTTGAATCCAATTTCTTCTAACAAATGACAAATCCACATGACCTCACAAGTAGATTGAGCCATGGCTCTATATTCTGATTCCGCACTTGATCTGGAAACAACATTCTGCTTCTTGCTTTTCCAGGACACAAGATTTCCACCAACGAAAACACAGTAGCCAGTAGTAGATCTTCTATCAACTTTTGATCCAGCCCAATCGGCATCGACAAAACACTCAATACAATTGTGTTCATGATTTCTATATAATAAGCCCAATCCTGGAGCCCCTTTTTAAATAACACAAAATCTGTTTCCAAAGCTGCCCAATGTTTCACTGTGGGCTCAGACATGAACTGGCTTACAATACTAACAGAATAGGCAATGTCTGGTCGGGTTACTGTGAGGTAATTGAGTTTTCAACCAACCTTCTATACTTCTCAGGATCATCAAAGAGGTCACTATCATCTTTAGTCAAATGAACATTAGGAGTCATAGGAGCATTGCAAGGCTTAGCTCCTGTCTTTCCTGTTTCTCCAAGTAGATCAAGAACATACTTTCTCTGAGATAGAAAGATTCCATTCTTACATCTGGGAAACTTTCTATCCCTAAGAAATACTTTAGCTGGCCAGATCTTTTGTATGAAACTTAGCCTGCAAAAAAGTCTTGAGAGCATTGATTCCTGTATAATCATCTCCTGTGATGACAATATCATCAACATAAACAACAAGGAGGATCACCCCAGTGGTGGATTGTTTGAAAAAAACTGAGTGATCACACCTACTCTTTTGTAACCCAAACTCTTGAACTACCTCACTAAACTTGCCAAACCAAGCTCGAGGACTCTGCTTCAAACCATACAAGATTTTTTTAGATGGCATACCTTTTGATACTCCCCCCTGAGCAACAAAACCTGGTGGTTGCTCCATATATACCTCCTCCAAAAGATCACCATGCAGAAAGGCATTTGTAATGTCAAGCTGATGTAAAGGCCAATGTTTCGAAGCAGCTAAGGAAATGAACAAGCGCACAGAGGTAAGCTTTGCCACTGGTGAAAAAAGTATCTGAATAATCAACACCATAGGTTTGAGCAAACCCCTTTGCCACCAATCTAGCTTTAAGGCGAGCAATAGAACCATCAGCATTGCATTTTATTGTATAACCCATTTACATCCAACTGCCTTCTTGCCTTCAGGTAGAGGAATTAGGTCCCATGTTTGATTATTTTCCAAAGCCTGTAACTCCGTAATCATAGCATTATGCCAGCCCGGATGAGATAAGGCTTCCTTAACTGTCTTAGGTACAGAAACAGAGTCTAGAGAGATAATTAAAGAGCTAGAAAGAGGGGATAAGTGTTTATAGGAAATGAAATTGGCAATGGGATATTTAGGAAGAGTGCACTGACGTTTACCTTTGCGAAGACTAATAGGCATGTCAAGGTCATTTGGTGAAGGATCTGATGACGAAGAAACTGGTGCGGGGCATGTATCTTGATGCTCTGATCTTCTGGAATACACTTGTATGATAGGAGGCTTGGCTGGAGGAGCCAAGGGTACAACAGCCTGATCAGTCAAAGAGTCTCCAACTGCTGCTTGCTCAATGTCAGGAGAACTAGCTTCAAGTGACCCAGAACTAGGTTCCTCAGCTGAAACTGGAGAGTAGACATGGTAAACTAGCCAATCATCTTCTTCCTGAATCTGTGTTCCAGTCTGTGATGAAAAAAATGGAATTTGCTCACAAAAACTAACATCTGTTGATACTACATATCTTTGAAGATCTAGAGAGTAACACCGATATCCCTTTTGAATTCGAGAATAACCCAAGAATACACATTTAAGGGATTTAGGATCTAGTTTTGTAAGTCCAGGTTTCACATCACGAACAAAGCAGGTACTTCCAAAGATTCGTGGTTCAATTGGAAACAAAGATTTGGTAGGAAAAAGGATGTTGTAGGGAACATCACCATTTAGGACTGTAGATGGCATACGATTGATCAAAAAACATGCAGTAGCAACAGCATCTGCCCAAAAGGCCTTAGGTACATTCATTTGAAATAACAAGGCTCGAGCAGTTTCAAGGAGGTGTCTATTTTTTCTTTCAGCAACCCCATTTTGAGCAGGAGTATCTACACAGGAGGTCTGATGAAGGATGCCCTGTTGGGTCATGTAACTTTGGATAGAAGCTGACATATATTCTTTAGCATTATCACTACGCAATATTTGCACAGACACATTAAATTGGGTCTTAATCTCAGCACAAAACGCAGAAAAATGAGCAAACACCTCAGAACGGCTTTTCATAAAATAAATCCAACTCATTCGAGAAAAATCATCAACAAAAGTAACAAAATATCGAAAACCAGTTTTAGACACAACTGGACAAGGTCCCCAAATATCAGAATGAACTAACTGAAAAGCAAACTCAGCTCTCTTATTTACTCTAGGACTCAATGAGCTTCGCTGGTGTTTTGCAAAGTGACATGATTCACAATCCACTAAAGTGACATCAGAAAACTGGGGGCATAACTTTTTCAACACTGGCAGAGAAGGATGGCCTAGTCTGCAATGAGCTTCAAAAGGAGAAACAATACTAGAACAAGCAACTGATCGAGGTACCCAAGAATCCAAAATATAGAGCCCATTAGATACATGCCCTTTACCAATAGTCTGCTTCGTCATAAGATCCTGAAATAAACAATGATTAGGAAAAAAAGAGATAGAGCAATTGAGATCTTTAGTAAGACGACTGACAGACAAAAGATTAAATGCAAGACTAGGTAAGCTTAGTACAGAAGATAAGGTAATGGATGGAGTTGGTTTAACAGTTCCCGACCCTTCAATGTCGTAATGGGATCCATCAGCTATAGTAACAGGAGATGGTGGGTTGTGAGATTGAAAACTGGAAAAGATTTTAGGATTACCTGTCATGTGATCTGTGGCACCAGAGTCAATGATCCATTTGTTTGAGGATGAAATGAGACACTTTTTACCTGACTCAGCAGAAGCAACAACTGGTGAGGTTTGTTTCTTAGATTCTTGATACTGGGAGAATTGTGCATATTCTTCAGCTGATATAGTGACGTATTGTTCAAAGGAAGAAGCAACAGCCGCTGTAGCAGTCTGGGTTTTTTGAGTTTTATTTTGAAGTTTCTTGCAGTACTTCTTTGTGTGTCCAATTTCTTTGCAATAGTAACAAATGACATCACTTCCTCCTCGATTACTATTTCTTCGCCAAGCATCATTTCCTCCTCCTCTGGCAACAAGAACACTAGATGCTTGATTGGATGGTGTATTCTCAGTACGTAACACCCTACTGAACACCTCTTGAAGCGAATTAATCTCAGGACTAGAGAGGATTTGAGATTTGGCAGTCTCAAATTCAGATGGTAATCCAGCCAAAAAACTCATGATTGCCATTTTCTCTCTTTGAGCTTGTTGTTCTTTGATGTCGGCAGTAAAAGGTAAAAGGACATTCAACTCCTCATAAGTCTTTTTGAAATCCATAAAATAAGTTGTAAGGGACTTGGCTTCCTTTTCAGTACGATAGAAAGCTTTACAAACCTCATACATACGAGAAATATTTCCTTTCCCAGAATATAAAAATCCCAAATAATCCATTAATTCCTTTACCAATTCACAGTGATCTATCAAACCAAGGACATCATTATCAATGGAGTTTCTAATTTGTAAGAACAGCCGGGCATCATCTCGTAACCAAGATTGTTTATGCTTAGCATCAGTCGGAGGATCATGGGTCAAATGATCATCTTTATCAATACTAAGTAAATAGATCCTAATGGTTTTGCTCCATTGTAAAAAATTAGACCCATTCAATTTATAATCTGTAATTTTATTAAGGGTGGGAACTACCTCAGTGATTAACTGCCCTGTCCCGTCAGACATTTTTCCAGCCTCCATAATAAAATACAACTAAGCCAATAATACAATAAAAGGGCCAAAGGGAGCAAAGAGGTAGAGAAGGAAAGAAAAAACCTCTGCCAATGCCACAAGTTCCAGCAATTGAAAGGAATAACCCAGTCACAAAAGCACCAGAAACAGGCTGGAGATGAAACCGAGAAGGGAGCAGAACCTTCAGAGGAGACCAACTACCACCAAGAGAGGAGACCACCCAAACAGACACCGGAATCTTACCGGAATCAGCGACGCGACGCCGGAGAAGAAGTCGGAGCTTCAACCACCTCTGCACGCGCCTCCACGCGCCGGAGCGTGACAAGTCGCCAGAAACTTCAACCGGCGCGTGAGCGTCACGCGCAAGGAATCCGATCACCGTACTCCGGGAAAAGGCCGATCGGGACCTGGCGCACCTTTCTCCGCCGGCGGTGAGACAAATCGATCACCGGAAAATCTGACCTTGAGAGGAACAGAATCCGTACCCAGAAAATGAAACCCAGAAAATTTCCAAACGAGCCCCAGGCTCTGATACCATGTAAGAATTCTGAATTTAATCTCATTATATTTTCATTAACACTAATGTTATTTATACAAAGAAAAGCAAACAAAGTTAATAATTATAGTCCCTAATTAGCTCCCTAATTTGCTCCCTAATTAGCTCCAATTACTTTACAGCTGTATTCTAACACCCACTAAACGAACATATAGGAAAGAATTGATGAACTGAAGTATTTGGAGCAGAGAACCTTGAGAGAAATATACGTTTTGAAATATCCCTGAAAAAAAAAATGCAATCATCTGGTCAAGAAACAAACATTAAACTAATTGTCCTCAAGTTTCAGTTATTCACTGGGGCAAGAAAGGTAAGAAGTAAAATAATTTGAATCTTCAAGAAAAATTAAAAGCACATTCAGGACCTCCACAAACACATTGGCTTATTTTCTGCACGTTTTGTGTGTGGATAGATGGACTTTGAGGCTCTTAGTAACCAAGTGGAGTCCACGTGTTTTTTTATAAGGCTTAGAAGCAGAAATTTAGGTACCAATCATTATAAGCACATAAACTAAGAGAACTTTTACCAAAATCAAAATATATTGAACCAAGTTGCCAGTAGGAGAGCCGGATGATTTCTAGTTAATAGCTATATCCTATTAAAGAACATTCAACTCGATATACCAAAGCAAAAAACCTGTGTTAGCACACAGATATTCATGTAAGTTAATATGAAAAGATGAATACTTGCACCAAATTAAGCATGCAAAATAAAATTCACATAAATATCATAGCAGAATCTTCTCTATGCATCAAGGAAAATTTAATCATACCTTAATCCATTTGAGAAAAAAGATTTACTATAGTAATCCAAAAGGTAGTAGATGAAGGAGAGATTTAACAAAATGTTTCAATTTTAAAATATAATATAATTTTGTTAATATATTGCTAAAGCAAGATCAATTCTGAAAGAATGACCTTTTAAATATTAAATCTTAAAAGCATAAGTGAATCTCGAGGTTTCTTCTGCAAATTAGAAGTTGATTTGGCAACAATTAGGCTTAAACCGTGTTGAAACTTATAATACCAACAAAAAAATTGACAAGCTAACTTTCCAAGGCTTGGGGAGGTGTGGAAGGATGAGGATCAAAGGGCATAGCAGAAATATGTGCAATAATGAAAACCAAGACCCCTCCTACCCTAGCCTTATAAGCCAAACAAAAAGCTTCTTCCAATTTCCATGCTTAAAAATTCCATGTGAAATTTAAATAAGAAGTCCACATTATTGCCTTGTCAAAAGAAAATCCCCTTTAAAACAAGGTCACTTCAGGCATTTTTTGCAATAAACTGCTCTTTGGTCCTTTAGGTACTTCTATTTGTTCATAAAAAGTCACTTCATCAAGTTTCAATTTCTGGCAGGAGCAAAACTAAAACTCAATGATATCTTATCAATCATTCAAATAATTGGAGGATCTGTAGAAGAAAAGTGTTGGAAGATAGCACATATGGGCAGAGAGACTAAAGAAAATGCAAGAGAGATAATGTTGCATAAGCCTACCTAGATAAACAGAAATATGCAGAATAATGCTTGCTTAATCAGAATCAATTTATCAGCTATAAACCTTTCTGCAATGCTGATCATAAAATAGGTTCAATTATATTCAAAGGAATGGCTAAAGAAACAAGAAATCTTTGTAAACAGCATACCACAAAGTGAATTCCCCAAATCCATTATGGCCAATAACAAGGGCATCATATTTTGGAATTCTCTTCATCTCCATTAAAGGGGATATGTAGTGATTTGACTGTATCATGAATTCTTCTGAAGCTGCACTGAAATTTCAAAACAGAAACTAAATAATAACTGAAAGCATTGAGTTTGTAAGGAATAGTAAATCATCTCAAGAACCTAAATTTAGAAATATCAGCCTTAATATAAATGAATCAATGGAATAACATCATATTTGAGGGCCCAATAAAATTGTTATACTTAAAGGGAGAGAGACCATGAAATTGTATGCAAACTTAATTTTTCTTTTTCTTTTTCTTTTTCTTTTTTTTTTTGTAGGGTAAGGGCGAATGGAGCTCGAACTTGAGACCTTGCAGTACATTGGGACTAGCTCTACTGCTGGGATGTGCCCTTAGGGATATATGCAAACTTGATTAACAATAGCTAATCTCAATTGACAACGAAAGCATGAATACTCGTATGAAAATAGTTTATCCTAAAACTGTCAAGCCAGTTACAACAATACTGAATGCTGAAATATTTGTATTCATTAACTGTTAAGCATAGGCACAAGGGAGTTGTTGACAATATGACTTGCATGTCTACAACCATATAATACTGCACATATGATTTAAATTCATAAAGACTTAGTCTACAAGTATACAAAGAGTTGGAACAAGGAATGAGTTGGCAGTGGTAATAAAAAGTAAAACAGCTTAACTAAACATTTTCTAGATGCCAATAAGAAACAAGGTCATCACATGAATCTGTTAATAAAATGTTATTTCCTATGCCTGTCCGGTACTACTTAATTGTTTATCAGAGCCATAATATTTTCTTTCAAGCAAGGAGAAATGCAGTTGAATATATGGTTAAAATTAATTGAATTAAGAGTGTAAACCAGATTGACACTGTCCCAATAAAATATACCTCCATCTTGAATTCATGATCCACAGATGCAGATTTTCTCCAGCAGCAATGAGATAGTCAGGTTCAACAACCAAAATACAACGAAAACTGTCAGCAGCTTCCAATTTTGCTAGAACCGAAACATATCCAGCTTTTACTTGCACAATCTTCACTGTATTATTCTCAAAGCGATCTAATGTACATTCTGGGCACAAACAATTTAACTTTCCTTCCCTGGGAACAAGTATGCACATTACTACCTAGATATTTGCTTTCGCTGCATTAGATTTAATTTTCAATAATATAAAGCCAATGAAATAACTGTACCTGCAGTATGGAGTTCTCACGCCACCAAGTAAAATGAGACACTGGCCGTCTGGGGTGATTTGCAAACCAGATCTTTCAAATGCAGTCTAGTATGTATTAACACGAGAGGAAAAGTCTAACCAATAAGTGGAAGCACACCAATCGACAATATATCATCAAACACATCAATAGCAAAGATTTCGAGAAAATGTTTGTCTTACTTCTTTACCAAAGACATCCGTACAAGATGGCCAGGTTACGGCTGTGTGACCAACAAAGCATGGGCATCCTGTTGTTGGCTCTTCAATTGCTAGCTTATATAGAAAGAGAGTTCTGCTGTCATCTGTCACAAGGCCACATAGAACAAAAATGTAGATTTCATTGCCCTTTCTACTCAAAACCAACGACAGAACTGGCATGGGGTGGAAATAACACCCCAGAAACTCAACAGTGCCTTCTAGCTCATTGCGAAGCTCCAAACATCTATGCAGCTTCAGTTCTGAACTGCCTTGAACTTCCTTGGCAGTGGATGTTGTATTGTCAAAGAACTCTGTTCCTTGTTTCTGAGACTGAGAGCAATTAGCATCTAAAGTTTTCTCATGCCCAACTAGCCTCTCTCCAAATTGGGCTTTAGATATTTCTACATGTGACACAGATGAAACAACAGTTGATGTATCCTGACCTTCTGAAGCAGATAGGGATTTTTGAGCTGGTGATGTAAAAGGTGTTTGGCTGTCTAATGTAGTGCTGGAATTTACAATAGCCTCGCTTGTGAGCAAACCATGTTGCTTCCCTCCAATTGTGGTTTTAGAACTGAAAATTTCTTTTTGCCTGGGCTCATCAGCAGAAGATCTCATATAAAAGAGCTCTGAGTCAAGCAATGTTCTTTCAGTTTCCAGGTTGGGACCATCTAAAGCTTTTCTACATGTCACATCTTCTGAAAGTGGATGATTCTGATTTCCTGTTGAAGGTTCTGCCTTTGAGACCATTTTTCGGGTATATACTTTTTCCAGGACTTGATTACTGCATATATTGCTTTTTTCAGAAGCACCAGCCTCAATAAGAGTCGCATTAGCATGGCTAGCACCTACAGCTAAATAAATATTTATATATTATTTAAAATTCAGAATGAGAAGTATGTGAAAGAATAAGGTTATGAAGTTTGGGATCATTCAATTGGTTCTGCACTAGAAAAAGCTTTTTGCATAGCATTGAATTAGAGATCCGATTGTCAATTTTGAAGGAAATATTGGTTTTCCACTTATGTTATATAAATATAGGTTAGCTTTGTTCCTAGTGCCAGATAGAATTACAAATAGCTTTAGGAATCTTCTCACTATGAAGTAAACAAAAGATATAAGCTTACTGGTAGCAAATCATTACCTTCATTACAGTGAGGCACAGTCTTGAGGTCCACCTCAAATTTGATCTTGGTGACTAAGGAGTTTCCATCCATATTTTTGCAAACATCCTGGTCCATTTTAGGGGGAACTTCCTTGGCAGACATGCAACCTAGAAAAGACTCAGATAAGCAAAGATCACCATCCTCAGGCTCTTTAGTCAAATGTAATTGTGTTTTATCATCATGCGGAACATCTCTGCTCCTGCATATCTCAGCATGAAAATCCCATGACCCATTCACATCTACGTCAACAAACTGCTCCCCACCATTTGAACCACTCATGTCTTTACCACAACTACATTGATCAGCTTCCACATTATTGGAAGGCAATAATGCTTTGTTCACAAGATGATTGCCACATTGGCTGCCATCAAATCCTTCAAGGTCAATGGACTTAGTATATTCAGCACTTTGCAGAACTGAGTGACTTACACCAGATGGTTGAGCATTCAGTAAGAAAAGAGATTCATTATTTTCTTCAAGAAATTTAGTAGCAGAAGGAATATTGTCCAAAGAGTTAATTGTTTTCTTTTTCTTGCTTGAGGTTTTCTTGAGCAGAGGAACAGCTTGTGGAAGTAGAACTGTCATCATTGACTTGGCTATGTCTTGACCAACTGAATCAAAATCATTTCTTTCAGAATTCAAATTAGAAGTAGATGTGCCTGTTTCTTCTTCTGAATGTGATTTATTCACTAAATCTTCAGAAACAACTTCCTTTGCCACAATTGACTCCTCTTTGATGTCACAGTTGATTTTAACCACGCTACTCAAAGCTGAATTTGTTGAACTATCTGCATCAAACTTGTGTCAAGCACAGGGGAAAAATGACATTACATTACATAAAATAAAAGATTTAAGAGTTTAAGAGCTCAAAATTGAGCAAAAAAAATGAAGCAGAAAGGTAAAGGAGCACCTTGCGCAAAATCCATGGTATCAGGAGCACAAAGATCTAGATCTAAGGTATCAGGAGCACAAAGATCTAAGGTATCAGGAGCACAAAGATCTAAGGTATCAGGAGCAAAAAGGTCAACAACATCAGCACTTTGAGAGTCTTTTGGAAATGGTGCATCTCTAGCTTTGAATTCTGATGACGTTGGAAAGTATAACCGTTGAGCATCAGTATCTTGCAACCTATCAAGCTGTAAGACATTAAGCATATTTCTCATAACACCAATTGACATCATAGATGATCCTAGCCAAAAAATGGACAAATAGTAATTTGTTACACAATTGTATAAATAGAAGATAAAAACTATGTGTGTACAATTCAAAAGATATAGACATGGAAATCTTAAGAATAAATAGAAGAGCACTTACAGATTTTTCTACTGCAAACAAGTTGCTGACTGCACTAGTTGATTCACTATTTTCAGAACTAGCAAACTTGTTTTTCTCAGGAGCTGGGACAGCTTTCTTATTAAGAAGATCATGTTCATCAAAAAAATTCAACTGCAAATCATCTTTGGCTAAAGACTCAACACTTTCTTCTCCGCTTGTATGTTTTAACTGTTTTCCTGTTGGCACTGCTCCTAGCAGCATGCAAGAGTCATGCTTTCCGTTAAAACTAAAAGGAGGTAAGGAACACCTTTGTTGATGATTACTGTGAGTTGAAGTTGGGGGCTCAATATTATATGTTGGATCTCCAGCACATGCTTTTTTAAAACCATGAGTGCCTGATGAACTAGTTTTACTTCTTTTCTTTGTAACTTGCGGTCCTGCCAGATATGGTAATAGATCAGGACACATGTATGCATCTCGGGATTGTTTATTGTGATCCATATTGGAGGCCCCATCACAGAAGCTGGAAGATAACACACTTTGTTCTGCTATTCCATGGACATCTGCCACCAGCTCCCGAAGTAACCTTTGGACAAATGGATTTCTGAACCCAAAGAACTGCATAATAATAAACTTATTTAGCACAATATCCTGGTCCGCTTATTTATAATGCCACACTTTGGGAACAGCCGGTTTGGAAAATAAATCATATTAATAATGAAGTGAGAATCATACTTGCAGTTACCCATAATGGTTAAAGAGCCACAATCAATCCAAAAAAGCATCAATCGCCAAGCTCATTTTTGCTTTAACTCCATCTTTCCTTGATAATCTTGTTCCCATGTCACAAACAAGTAGGATATTTAAAAGGGACATGACTACTTGAACATAATCCTCCCAGCAGGAGGATAACGTACAAAAAAGAGAGATGCATATCTGACAGTTGTTATCCTGACTCCTTGCATGTAGCAAGGACAATCAGGAAGCTGTAATTCAGTATTTAAGTTGGTGATGAATAACCACAGAAAGTAATGAGTCAATAAAATTACATAAGGAGAGCACCATGAACTCCAAATGCAAAACCTTTGATATACTATTTAGACACATGATTCAATGGAAAAATATTCTCAACATAAATTTGTTCCTTACGCTGTTTAACTACACCACATTCAAATGTTACTAAACTTAAGTACCAGAAGAGCAACAGGGATGAGTATTCAAAGCTCCTAGGTGTGATTACATGACAAAAAATTTGAAACAACTAAGTGGATCAAAAGCTCACGTAAGAATTACAACATAGTGCATTTCTATGCAATAACTTTGCCCAGATCAGGACCAGTGGAATATAACTTTCACAATGCAAATGGACTATGGGATGCTTCGAGCTATGAAGAATTGCATCAGTGGCTTATAATTCTATAATGTCTGTTAAATTTTCAATGGTTTAAAATTTTATACTGTCCCAAGTCCAAGCTTATCGCAAAAACCTTCTGTTGCCCCCATTACATCAAGCAAATGGACCAGATTCTTTGTTCCAAGTTGATTTTAATTATTACAAACATATTCTTCATCCTCATACACCAAACCTAATTAGATCAGAGAAAGAGATACCTTCAGAAGTTTCTGTATTTCTATAATAAACTAATTAACTAGGTGGTTTTGATCATTAAGAAAAGGAAATGTCCATCAAGTTATAAGTGGACAGGGAAATTTTAGGGTGCATAACTAACAGATTCAAAGGATGTTGATAGAATGATTCAGATCAAAGTACAGCAAAGTTCTTTGAAATAATCAAAATAGAACTCTTTGTCCAGCTCTAAAAGCAGGAAAAGCTAAGTTGGGTCCAAACTTTTAACAAGCAAAAGCATATATAAGAATGTGAAAAACAAAAGATACTAACATAACCACCCTTGCTAGTACAAAATGAAACTACAGAATTGACCGTTTGGCAAAGATGCTAAGACGTACCTCTATGCCATCTATCTTGCAAGAAAATCTTTTGCCATGCCAAATCTTCATGCGTGGGCAACCCTTCTTCTGAAATCTCTCCCATGCAATATCTGGTGTTTCCCCAGAACACAAATGTCCGTCAGCAGAATTAATCTGCGAAAGATGGCCATAACATTTTTTTCAGCTTTGCATTCAATTAGTTAGCATCAGTCAAAAGCCACAGGGTCTGGGTGCAAACCAGAAATAATGGCCCTTTAGGACCTTCCTGAATTTGCATCTTATATGTGCTCCCATTATAAGCGCGACAAGCTTGATATCCCACAGGATAAGGATAACGATCTTTACCCTACAAAATTACAAGTTCAATCAACTGAATGCATGCAGATGAGATCCAAGGGCACAACTTTTGTAACAACCCATACTTGCAAATTAAGTTTCCGCCTGATGAATTACAAAGCTATTCTTGTTCACAGGAGAATTGCACCTTCTTTCACAATCATTTATGCAGTCATCGTAGGATTTAGCAGCTATTTCCTAAGGGTGTCCAAATTTGGGAAAAGTTGGGCTATCTTCTACCCTGATGATTTTTGAATTGAGTATAAATTTCCTTAGAAATCTCCAAGTTATATTAAGTCCAAATGTTTACCCACGTCGTCTACTATCAACTTAGGAGTTCGAATTGTAGAGTCCCAAAACTCTTCTCAGAATTGCAACCATAAATAGTTGGATGCTGAGTATTTTATATTGTAAATTAGTTTGTTTGCCTATTGACCATAGCAGCAAAACAACCCAAAATATCTAACTAGTCTGGCATTCAACCCTAAGCCCATTCCCTTGCTAGCTTCTATATTCTTGCAAATCCTAAATACCAACATACTTTCCCATACTTTATGTTAATTCTTTTCAAACCTCAATTCCTTTTCACTCAGAAAATCCAGCTACTAGATTTAACAAATTTGGTATTCTTTCTGACCTTAAATATCACCTGTCCAGATGCTAGATTCTACAAAAAACCAAACTCTGGGATCTAGCATACCATAACAGCAGAAATAGACAGAGTGTTTGAATCGTTACTACATCAATTTGAGGAGCACACTGAAGAACTATCAAAAGAACACGAAAGATCGTAGCACAAAATTAAAATCTAAGTCCTAAACAAAAATATTAATATCGGATCCATTAGATTTCTAGATCATTTTGTCCTCAGGACACCATCCTACCATTCCATGCCCTCTTTTTCACAAATTTCAAAGAGGCATCAAGAGCCCGAGAGATGAAAAATTTGCATTCCACCTTTATTTCGTGTTTATCCTCTTAAGTGACTTGAAACGCTCATATAAATTTGTCAGATATTTCACCAACCACAATTAGCAATAGATTTAGGAGAACTCAAATTTAGCAATGACTTAAGGTGAACCCTAGTGGCATGCATATTAAACTTCAAACGCATTAATTTTGCATCAGTTTCGTTTAATGAGGTCCGCTGGTAAATGAGCTACAACACGGTTCGCATAAGTAGTAATTCTAAAATTTTATATATATATATATACAAAGAGAGGAAAATGAGATACAATGCCAGAGCGTAAACATGGAAGAAAAGGGGAAAACAAACCCTAGAAGAGCTCCAGTATTTCTTGTCCCAGGGTCCACTGTATAGAGATCCAACTGAAATTATTTCAAGACCGTCAAGTTTGGATTCGTCATCATCTTTAGATGTGGCCATTGGTAGAAGAAGAAGACAGAATCAAATGCTAGAAAATGGAACTAGAGTTGATAGATCAGGTCCATAGCAGAAAGAGAGAAGGAAGGGCTTTGGGATTTAGAAGGCGGGAGCGAATACCAAATGTTAGAAGTTCCCTCCATTCTATTCACTGGATGATATTTGAAACCTTCACTTCAGGGGTAAAAGCGTCATAAATATTTTAATAATAATAGAAAGACGAAAATTAGTAGATTACTTACTAAAAGAGCAGCTGTTGGGCTAGGTTTAGACCCATCTGGATTGTTTACTATGCCGTCTGAGCCCAGCCTGGCCAGCTAGGCCCACATTTAAAAATTATTTGTTTTTTTGAAAAAAAAAAAGTGATAAATTTTTATTTAAATGTTAAAACGTTTAATGTTCTGATTTGCTCTTAACATTTTATTGAATGAGTTTAATATTTATATTGAGGCTAATTTACTTTTAAATTTATTTTTTTGTATTGAGTGATAAAATGCCCTCTGTATACATTTAACTTTTCCATTTTATATTTTTATTTCAAATTTTATTTTTACTTTTTAAGTTAAGTCCATAACTTGTAAAATTACTTCAAAATATTTCTATGAAGATTCTAATACCAATCTTATCTTAAGTGAATTAAGAATGACTAATTAAAACAAAATCTTAAAATATTTAAATAGCTCAATAATTCTGTATTAGTAGCAGAAGGTTTATAAATTGACTCCAATGAATAAAAAGTCTGTATATGGTCGTGCTTTTAAACATGGGGATGTTTATAAAACCTTATACAGGAATCCAACAAAGAATGAACGAAAATGAAAAACTAAATATTAGTAGAAAAGAGAATGAGGGTGTAGCTACCTAGTCAAACAAAAGAAATTTGAAAGAGAAAGAGAAGTCTAATCAGAATTTCCAAAAGGGAAAAGAAAGAGGACAAAGAATGGATACAATGATTGTGTTCAAATCCGTTAATGAACACAAGTGTGTGGGTGAATGGGGTCTGCCTGCAGCTAAGCTTTCGAGACAAAGTGTAACACATGGGAATCTCTTGCTAATATTACTCCCTCCGTTTTTTTTATGTTTGACGTTTGGGGTAATTTGCTAAAATTAATAACCTATTAAATACATTGTATAAATAACTAATTTGCCCTTATTAATTTCTCCCTCAAATTTTATTTTTTACACTAACGTTCTCTATCTTCTTAATTATATGTCTTAATTAAATAAAGGTAAATATGATATAAACTAATCAAAAGTTTAAAAAGTCATTTATAAAAGAATTTTTTAACAACTCTTAAATGTCAAACATATAAAAACGGATGGAGTATTATGGTATAATAATGTGTCATTGCTACATATATATCTACTAATATTGATCTTATTTTTCATTCCAAAATAAAACATTTGTAATAATATATTCACTTTTATTTGTTGGCGAGGTTGCTTTTAAACAATTTTTTATCTGTTATGTTGGAATTACAGATCAAATATAGCTAGTGTAGATGTTCTGATAAAGTCCTTCATTATAGGTAAACAAGCTTCATTTTTTTACACGGTAAGTTGTCCGCTTAGACCAATCATAATCTAATTTAAAAGAAAATATGAAAAGATAGTTGTTTCACTATTTTATTACAGTTACGTGATTTGATTTGAAATCTATTATTTCTCGAATTATAATTTTGATTTTTTTTCAAAACTCGAATTAGAATTTTGATAGAATTTGATTTGAATAGGATATTAGCTGTTTTGATATGATAAAAAAAAACAATGTTGTATTTTCCAAATAATTTATTTCCCTTTTATTCTTCTAATATATTCCCAAAACATCAATACAATACCTATAACATTTAATTCTTTACATTAACAAATAACTTTATCCATTATTTATTTTCAAGAACACTTTTTTCATTCTTCTTTTTTTTTTTTTTGCACCATTATTGTATAATTGAAATAGAAATTGATGATCATTGACTTGAATTTTGTGAAAAAAAATAGTGCTTTGGATAAAATGAACAAAATAGCCGTAAATCAAATTTAAGTTACATGCTAGTTTGACAAAATTTTTATGTAGAGTATTATTGTAGACTGTTACTTTCTTCATTGTTAGATTCAAGCTAACTTGCCTATTGATCCAATTCAACCTGACAAATCTAGATAATTTCCATTAACTTGCCTATATGGTATATAAAACTGAGGGAATCTTAGCTCCGCGAGTTGAAACTTGAGCTTTAAGGCTTAAGAATAATATCATTACGACAGGCATCAAGAACTCTAAAACTGCACAGGAAGTAGGGCCTAATTCAAGAAACAGAAATTTAAGTAATCCTTCATTAGAGAGCGGATGCTACGCTGCGGCTAATTTAGCATCAATTCTTTGAAAAGGAGGACATAGATAGTCTTGAAATAGTCGGCACGGCAGGAATGAAGGAGATTATTGTCGATGTTGAAGCAACAAGCACCACATAGGTGAAACAGAATATTGCTAAAACAGCTTCTATAGCCAACAATACAATAATGGAGTGAAATAAATTGGTGCTTAAATAGGATTTTTTTTTTATTTAGACTAAATCCATGAAAAAATTTATAAAAGCAAACCAATCACATATTTTCACATATCGGAAAAAAATAACTATTTTATATATATAGTAAATTATAATTGGCTTGATCTACTACTTTTTCCATGATCCTAATTCAGGCAGGTATTTCTCATTTAAATCACTTATAATTTTACTGCTATAATAGAAATATCGATTAATTTTTTTATTGATATTCACGATATATTTATGCTTGAGTTTTTTTTGTTTATATCATATTTAATTAGATAAGTTTTATGAACCAAATTAACTGTGGATCGTTATCTATGCAAAGCTTTTTTTCAAAGTTATTTAAATTTTTTCTTTTTAAAAAAGAGGTGGGGGATAATTAGCAATACATAGATGGCAATCCTTTATACACATACAATCTCGGTAAGCAAATCAACTGGGTGAACAAGCAAGCTCAAACAGGAGTATAAATCTTTTTTTGGGCTAAACCACCAGATATTCGGACACCACATTGGATGCCGACTAATTCGGATTTGGGATGTTATCAGGGTTAAGGCTCATTGCCCCCCATGGAAGAAGCCGGAAATCGAACCTTGGTTCGTTTGTCTAGTGCAGTCCGCGTTGCCAACTGCGCCACCCCTCATGGGTGGAATATAAATCTAAATAGGAGACTTTAGACATAACTTTTTATTTAATAATACTTCACTAAATAAATTAGACCAAATCCATAGTTTTTTCTTAACAAACCAAATCAATATAGCTTGATTAGCAAAAATAGTTTTTACCATCGACGTATGTACTTGAATCATTTTTTCATTAATTTAGTTCATTTAACATTGAACAAATGAATTGTATTTAGACATATATTTTCCCTCTGATTAGACTTCTTTTCTCTATATAATTATATTATTAGAACGATGTGGAAATCGAATTTTAGTTAATTAGGAAAGTTGATATGCTCCCATACGTTTGAACAAATGCATAAACCTATAAATTAAAAACTAATATATACCCATAGCAAAAGAAAAAGGGACGAAAAAGATATACATCGGACTAAGGAGAGAGCTTAGGGGTAATAGAGAGGTTATACGAGCAGAGAAAGTTGGGGAAATCAAGTGTTTGTATAGCTTTATTCCTATGTTTGGAAATTGAGGAATCGTCCCATCACAACAAGACACACAACCCTCTCTCTCTTTCTCGATCTTCTTCTTCTTCTTCATCCTCTATAATAATAAATCATCCACTAGTGTGTGTCAATGAATGACAGTGACCTTTGCTTTCAGCTTCTGTCTCTTTCAGCTTTCCTTCTTTAGCATTGCACCCACAAAAGACGGAATGCATGGACACCTTGCCCTCTCTTCACTAGCTTTTCACTCTTTCAACTTCTCTTGATATTTTGCTCTTTTTTATAACTTTCAACTATCTTGTCACTTAACTTCATGCCTTAAATATTTCTATATATCTTATGTTTGTGTCAATATTAATGCTTTGCTTCACTGCTCTATTATTGTATAAGCTCTTCTTATGTATCTCCACACACTATATATATATATACTGAATACAATTTTGCTTTCGAGGGTTGGAAGATTCATGATTACAAGTGTGAGTGGGGTTTCTTTCGAAATACAGCTACTTAGACATTGTAAAAATGTGTTTGTTTTATTGTGTAGGTTTAATACAATAATAGATTAATAATGATTAGCATATATTTGCACTCCAAATTAGTAGTAGATATGACATATTTAAGGAATTGAATTTTTTATATCCTTATTATTTATTATTGTGTTTTCTTAGAAATGTTCTGGTAAGAGCTAATTAGATATTTTCAATTTTTTTCACAATAATTTCATCCGTTTCACTTTGATAATATCTGATTACAAATTTTAACTGCTATTTTTAGGTGGTGGACTTGCATCTAATTTCATACCTATCCATATTTATATCTACAATAAAGCCCAAATTTTTAAAAAAGGATTAGGAGACTTTACTGTGCAAGATAATTAATCATCGATTTTCTCATTAATTTGCAATTAATTATTTTTTCATTTTCTTCAATTTAAAAATCAATAAATATATGATATGATATTTACTATATTAGGATAACAATAGATTATATCTTTATATTGAATATAATTATTACGATCTTTATGATAATCATGTTAGATAATTTCTATTGTTCTTAGATAAATGCTAAAATAAGTTTTTATTGACAAAAGGTTAAGGATAATTATGAGATAGTCCTTTGCTTTTCCTTTTTTTTTCAATTATAATGCTATATTTCAAATTGCTTAACCTTTCATATGGCTCACATTTTTAATTTATTTGCATAGAATGAAAATGAAAAAGCTTAAAACAGACAGTAAAGAAAAAGTATTTATTGATATATTTTAAAACCCACCTTCAACAAATATTGGTCCTTCAAATTGATTGTTGGTTAGAAAAATGGTTTTGAGGTGCGGATACTCTCCTAATGAATGTAGCTGAAACTTTCTTCCGTTAAGAGTAATACCGTCGAGATAAAGAGTTGTCAAATTTCTGTTGACATTAACATCTGCACACCCACCAGTAAATATAAATTAATTCTTAAGCCTGGTCTATTTTTGAATTGAAATTCTCAAAAAAATAAAATTTTAAAATAAAATATTGTTATTGTAATTAAGAAAATTATTTTGATTATAAGCATTCATTGTGGCAAAAGCAGAATTCTTTATCTTGTTTATTTATACTTTTGAAACTTAAATTAATATTAAATTAATTTAACTTGCTGACAGTACCTCGTGAGCCCACAATTCTATCAATTTGATTTCCGTTGATATCCACCTTTTCTAAATTGCCCAATGCATCCAATTCTATAGTTTAAGAAAAGAGGATGGAAATAGTAAACAAAGATATTTGTCTTATAAAAAATAAATATTTCATAATTTATTGAAATTAAATATACAAAGAGTCTAACCTTCCAGATTTATTGCTTCTTGTAATTTGTTGTTGCCTATATCGAGATACTTGAGAGAAAAGCAGTAATTGAGAGATGATAGGATGCTGTTATTCAGAGAATTACTGCTCAAATCAAATAACTCTAGATTGCTAAAGTTCTTAAATTCTGCACCTCCACCTATGTGTAAATAAGTATTATTATATATAGCCTTCATCTAATTATATTCACATTATTGTTGCAATTATATGTTTTTAGCAAATCAAAATTTTATACCACCAAAGGATTCAATTTCATTCCATGCCAAACACAATTTCTTCAAGCTTGTTCCATTGCCGATCAATTTTGCGCAACAACAAATTTCAAAATTCGATTTTGTTTAGATGAAATTTTACAATAACAAGTAAGATTAGATTTTGTTTAGATGAAATTTTACAATAACAAATAAGATGTAGAAAAAATTGCATATTTTATTCTCTTTTGATTTGATGAGAAACACTTAATCCAACATTTTTACTCAAAATGGTGTGAAATTTATTTATGGCGCAAAAGTTGTAATATATAATGTAAAATGCATCAAACATACATTCAATAAATACACACGAATAATTGAGAGCTGGGTTGATCGTTTAATTGAATTTTTTTTTTTTTGGGGTCACCTATTAAACCAGTTTATACAAGGAAAAAAAAGGCTGACATAAGTAAATGAATTTAATAGAAAATGATCTCATCCATTTTTCAGGTAAAAATACAGTTATATCCTCCATACCCTTCTTTTCCATATCTCGCCATAAAAATAATCTCTTTTCTTGTTTTGAAACTTTTTAAACAGATTATCAAACTAAATATTTGATTGACTCTCGAAAATTTCATCACTATTAGGATATATTTGGTATGATGTAATCAATTATAATGTAATAAATTATAAAATATAATGTAATCAATCAAATAAATTAAAAAGTTTACACTACATGTTAGAAATTAATCTTTTATGTAGCTCTTCACAATTATGCTGACAACTAGTATCATGGTATTCCAAATTCATTGACACATTGAGCTGCGTGGTAATTTCACATGATATATATATATATATTGCATTTCTTAATTAGGAAATGCAGAAAGCATACCTAACACTTTAATCTATTTTCAAACAATAAGTTGGATTTAATAGAAATATCTTTTTATTTGCGAAAAAAAAATTGTTTTTGGTGATGATCATTTTCCGAGATTCAATAGAGTAATAATTGGAAAAGAGAAAAAAGGGTAGCTAGGGTTGAGAAAAATATCGCGAGAAATTGGTAGCCCGCTGGGCATCTAAAAATGAAGTGTCTGAGTATCCGTGCCTAACTGCAAATTCTAGGCAGCTCTGCTCTCTGCAAAAATGCTGTCTCTAAGATACTATGACTTGTATTAGTAACCCTAGATTTTCTTTTTCTCTCTTCTCCCTTTATTATTCAATTTTCACACAAACCCTACCTATTCAATACTACACTTCTTCTTCTTCTTCTTCTTCTTCTTCTTTGAAAATGAACCTAGAAGAAAAGGTCACCATGGACTTGGTTCCACCTTCTGAGCATCTCTGCTATGTCCGCTGCAACTATTGCAACACTGTTCTTGCCGTAATTTTCACTTCTTTTGCATTTCTGCTCTTTGATTTTATAGTTGTTGTTGGTTTTTTTTTTTCAAGAATAAACCAGATCGTCTTTTTTCTTAATACAAATGCTTTCTCATGTATCCCTACCACATTAGCTTTAGTGATTTCGTATACTCTACAAAGCGGTTCCTTTTTATAGAAAATTATATTTAATTCTCTCATTTTTCATCTCTTTTAACCTATAGTTAGACTTAGATATATATATTTTTTATTTAGTAGTTGATTTAAAAAAAAAAAATTGATTTTGTTAATTAGGTTGGAATTCCATGCAAGAGGTTGCTAGATACTGTGACAGTGAAATGTGGTCATTGCAGTAACCTATCATTCCTTAGCACCAGACCTCCACTTCAAGGTCAATGCCTTGATCACCAATTCACTCTTCAGGTATCTGTATATATATAATTCTTTATCACTGTTTTCTTTTCTTTTTTGGTTCTTTCTTTTTCCTTCTTTTTCTTCTATGATTCGATTGATTTGTTGTTATAAAGTATATATACAACTGAATGATTGTAATCTTTAATTCCCATGTTGACCTAAGTAAATGGAAAACATCAACTTTTCAGATACTAATTAAAGGTGTTGTTATCAAAATATATAAATATACACAAAGAAGAAGCAGGGTTTCTTTAGTGATTTAAGGAAGGGTCAATCTGCATCATCGTCCTCATCTGCATCAAGTGAGCCATTGTCCCCAAAAGCTCCTTTTGTGGTGAAACGTAAGAAAACTAATTCATTTATGTATTCTATTTATTTATTTTAATATCATATATTATACAGATTTTCTTCATTTTCCTTATTAATTTGGGAATTTACAGCCCCTGAGAAGAAACATCGACTTCCATCTGCTTACAATAGATTCATGAAGTAAGCACAGGCCAATAAATTATTCCCAGTCATTGCATCAAACTATCATGTATTTAATTACTCTTAAATCTTAATTAACTACATTTACAATGGTAATTAATTTTTTCTGCTAGGGAGGAGATTCAGCGTATCAAAGCTGCCAATCCTGAGATACCACACAGAGAAGCTTTCAGCACAGCAGCAAAAAATGTAACTTTTTTTTTTCTTTCCAAATATTTATTTTGTAGGGCTTAATATTATATAAATTCTGTATTTGTGTTAAAATGCGTTTATTTGGTAATTCTCTTCAGTGGGCTAGGTACATTCCAAGCTCCACAGCTGGATCAATTTCTGGGAGCAAAATCACTGTTAGTAAATTGTCTTTTCAACCCAATTAATCTCAAATATTAATAATAATCAAGACTAATCTTAGGTTAGGCCTTTGACATTTTGCAGGACTGATATAAAAGTGAGATGTTGCAAGAGACAGTGGGTAGCAGCTATTGGTATCAACTGGTTTCAAACTTTGGTGAATTAAGTATGTGGTTAATTAGTTTGAGGAATGGGTTTGATTGTATTTTTTTTTTTTGTTATTGAACTTGTTGATGGGCATTTGAAGAAAGTGACTGATAGTTATAACTAATATTAAAGCATAATATTTTCTAACTAATTAATGGCTTCAAATACACTAATATCCATGGTGGAAGAGTTGTTTGGTTCGATCACTAATAGCATCGATAATCATCCTCTCACACACATATAGAGGGAGAGAGAGAGAGAACTAAATGGAAAGATTCAATCTCTAAATTTGTAGATTTTTATTTATAGTTTATATTATAATATAAGTGAAATAATATACAGATAATTCTTGATAAAATTTAATTACATATCATTATTTAACTCTATGGTTATAAATGAGGTATAACTTTTTACTATTATTATTTTACCGATTAATATATACATTATTTTCTTAGACAATGATTATAAAAAACTATCATTATATGGTGTTGCAAATCTAATCTAGGTATATTACATATAATATAACTGTAAGAAAATCACAGAACAGAAATTCCCTAATTAAGTTTGGTTGCAATTGTATATGGCGAGCCACCTTCATTCTCTCCTCTGTGATTGGTGTCGTTGATGATGATTAATTACAAAATTTTGCATGATTGTGCATTTTTCACACTCATTTGACGACTATGTCTTATCTTAATTATTCAGTATGAAATGTCTCGAGTATTAGATTGAAAAGTGTTTATCTACTTTATGGATTGGAGTCACTATTCTAAACAGCTAACAAAACTCTAGGTAAAATAAAAGCAAGGGCTTAATGAAAGATGAACAAAATGTTCAAAAGGTTATCGTAACACAATTGGAGGTTTAAGGGCTTACTAACATAAATACCTAAAATCGGAGGGTTAACTATGTATTATGCAAAAGAGAAATGGTGATTGTAAGTACAGTTTAGGTGAATATTAGTACTTTGTGACAAGAATATCACATTGTCTTCTACTAGTCAGTTTTCTTTTACGTATAATGATTTTAGACAACTGTAATAATGGAAAGGTGCAGTACCTCAAGTGAAGTACCATAATTTAATAGGAATATGATTAAAAAAAAAAACCCTTTCAGAAAATCCATTGCAAATCTTTTTTTTTTTTCGACTTTTTATTCCCTAAACTTAATTTAATTTGTTAAAACGAATCTGTTACCTCCTAAAAGGTTTAGTGGCACAGTCTAATTAGAATTTAAGTCAAAAATCAAATAAAATTATATTGTGTTGCATGCTTTTCAGAGAGATAAAAAAGAGGATAAGAGTTTGTCCGCAAAATTTAAGTGTAATAAATTTTTTTACACTTCACAAAAAAAAAAATAATTGAAAGATATCTATAATACAATTATGATTATCAGACAAAAGAAATAAAAAAAATTGAATTGAAGATTTTTCATATGTTTAATTGAATGTTTATTACCAAATCAAAATTTAGTGCACACGGATGTGTTTATTTTAAATTAAAAAAAATTATCTTAAAATCCTTAAATTTATCGAATTTTATAAATTAAATTTCTAAATTAAAAAAAATTATAGGCCCAAAATAGACGGGACTGATTGTGCCTTCTCAAGACAGAGACAAACTGCATTCAAGCCAGGTTTTGCTTAATTACAAGAAGAGCCACTAGCACCTGACGAACCCATGAAAATTTTGACGACTTGTTTGATTTTCAAAGAGATTAGGAACAAATTTAGGGGGATGGTGATTAAGCAACTGTGGGTTCTCTGTTTTTTTAACCCAATTCCACTGACTTAGGGTTTTTATTCCCCCCAATTTCTTCTCATTTTTCCTAAATTTTACTAATATAAGTTTGAACCTCACAGTCAAACTGTAAAATAGAGTAATAAAGATAATTGGAAATGTATCAATAAATTTAATTGAGACATCGTGACTGGTCTGATCTGCCTTTAACTATCCTAAAAAGAAACTTCCCCCCTTTATAAATCATTTTCACTTCAGTGAGAAATAGATAAATTCTCATATACCTGTTCTGTATTTGCATTCAAAAAAATTATTTTGCTGCACTTAATGAGTATCCATGCTCCTATTGATAACAAATTTTAATACTATTTTGTTTAATTTTAATTTTTACTAATACACGTTGTCCCTAATATTGACCCCCTGACAATAATCCTTTTTAACATTTGTCACGCAGTAAATAGTTACTACTCTCGCCTCACTGTAAAAATCCAATCAGGCATTAAGTTTCCTTTTCCATACTTACTCTCATTAGTTATTAGAAATGGGCTGGATCGGACCAGTTTAAATTGGATCATATATAAATTATTTTTTATAAATTCTAAATGGATCAATACTCAATCCAATTGATTGATTTTGAATCCATCCATAAATTTACTATATTTTGACAAAAATGGATCGCATCCAAAGTGTGGATCAACCCAATTTATCATTTTTGATGAAAATTAACTCTTGATACAATTATCATATACAAATCGGATGGATTGAGTTCAGACTAGGCCGAGATCAATCAGGACTAACTGAAATTTGAAGAATTTTTTATTTACGAGCCTACATAAATAAAATACAATTCTACTTTGGGTTGGATTGGATTCAGGTCAGGATAGGCTGACTAGGTCTAATCTAAATTTGAATATTTTTTCACACTTCTACATAAATAAAATACAAGTCTATTTCATATTGCGATGAATTCAGACCGGATCGGGTCAAACCAGTTCTAACCACAATTAATTTTTTTTTCTGCACAAGCTACATAAATAAAATAGAGGCCTACTTCCGTGACTGGGATGAATCGAGTTTGGATCAAAGCGAGATGGATTGATTTTGATCAAGTATAACAAAAATTGAAGATTTTTTCTGCATAAGTCCGCATAGAGAAAATACAGACATACCTCAAGCTAGGTCTGGATGGACTAGATTTAGACCGAATTAATCCTAATTGGAATTTGAAGATTTATTTTTGTACAAACTTGCATAAATAAAATACAGATTTAGTTTGAAATTGGTCGAGTTTGGGGCGAGATTGATAGAGTACAAGCCAGATTTTAATCGAAATTTGATTTTTTTTCATAAGCCTGCAAAAATAAAATACAAGTTCACCTCAATCCAAAATGAAATGGACCCGGTTTAGTCTTAATCGAAATTCAAGGATTTTTTTTTTTTTGCACAAGTCTATATAAAAAAATAAAAGCTTCCTTCGAGATAGGCCGAATTTGAGCTGAGTTGGATAAATCATTTTGGCTGGTCCGAAATCGGGTCGGTTTTGATCTTGAATGAGACGGGTTTGGACTATGCATGCTTTATATAAAGAAATATATAATTAATATAAATTTAATATTTCAATCCATTTGGTGTACTTGATGCCCATTAGACAACACAAAACATGTACACATGGATTGAAAATTTTAATGGATCATTTTAAAGTAGTTCAGGGATATGATTTAAATTGGATTGAATTTGAATCAATTTTTTTAAACAAAATGGGATAGAATTGGAAAATTGAACTCAAATTGCCACCCCTGTTAATTATCTTTTCAATTTTTAAAATTTCACGATCTCCACTTATTATCTTTCTTTTAATTAAGTAGTTAACATTAAATTAAATAAACATATTTTTATCAACCTATTACAAATTTATCCAAAAATAAGGTTAATAATTAATTTTACTGATTTAAGTGAATAAATATTAAACGAGATATTGTGGGACGAGATAATCTTGCTATTTATATATGAGAAGCCCAAAAAAAAAAAACCTGAAATCAAATATAAATTTGGGGTTATATAGAAATTTAAGTCGGATAAGCATTCTAAGAATCCATAATTGTTTGCATAGCGGCTAAAGGAGTATATGGTACCTCACCAAATCAGCAACAAACCTTTATGCCACCTGAGGACTAAGCCACCATCTCAAATTTTAAGACAAAGCTTTATTATTATTATTATTATTATTATTATTATTATTATTATTATTATTATTATTATTATTATTATTATTATTATTATTATTAATGCATTAAACAAATTGGGCTTCAGAATATCTTCCCATATCTCTTATGTATTCGTTCACTGATTGCATATCAGTTTTGGGCCCAAACAAATCCTACAATAAGATCTTCCAACACCTCAGATATGGCATGCCCAAAATTTCAGAGATTTTCTTGCTAAAAGTAAAAGATGCAGTGCAGAGGGCACTACAATATGCACTAGCAGCTGAAGGTGAGGCCAATTTTGAACTCCATTATATTATAAAGACCAAATCAGTCCAACTCAATTGTCAAGTGCTATCAAATTATGCAAACACATCAACCTCAGACAATTCTTCAACTATATTATTATATACTATAAGAACCATTCGCCCAGCCACATTCAGGTGAGGGTGTGCATCAAATTTAGAATTTCTTTTAATATATATATCTTCTAATTTATTTTAAATGTTCCATGTCTACCTCTCACATTTTTATCCAACAATAATTATATAATTTTTTTAATTAAATTATAAAAATTAAAATAGAATAATCCAAATTCATTTAAATAGAAAATCAAATAAATAGTAAAATTCAAATTGTCCAAAAATAAAATTACATTAATTTTTTTAAAAAAATAGAAAAATAAATAGCAACTTATTTAACAAATTAAATTTATAGCAAAAAACTAAATGCACTTTACATTTTTTATTCACTTTTATGCATACTTATCTTTTCCTTTTTTCATTTTCTTATTGCGACTTTTGGAATCTTTCAAATTTAAAATAGAATTAACAAATATTTTTTATTATTTCAATTGACATTTGTTAAAAAAAATTTCACATTTTTTTTGTAATTTTTATTATTGTATTTATTAATTTTTACTTTAATTAATTTTTTTATTTTATATATTATTTAGATTTTAATAAGTTGAATATATATTTTAATACCGTTTTCAAATAAAATAAAATAGATAATTTAAGTAATAATTAATTAAAATAAAATTTATTTTTTATTAATTTTTACAGTATTAATATTAAATTAATTATTTAACGATTTCAAAATATTAAACTGCATCATAAAACAATTGGTAAAATTATATTTTTATTTAATTTTGAATATTATTCTTTTAATTTTAAATAAAAAATATTATTATGATATAATTTATATATTTTTATTTTTTAATTTTTTATATTAAAATTATAATATGTATATCGCCCACCAAATCAAATCAGTGGTAACCAATAATCAAGTGACCCATAAAACAAAAAAAAAAGATATTATCGAGTGCTATCAACATGCGTCATGGGTGACATCCCATGATCAAATCTTGACATAAAAGTCACGAGATGAGCAATAAAATATACTTAAAAACTTGCATAAACATTAATTCAACACATCTTCAACCCCATAATTAATTGCACTAAGCATATGTTTAATACAAGGGTTATCTTACTTTGAGACAAATTGCAAACCTTTTGGGGAAAAAAAATTGAAAAAGAAAGAAACGGGGTTCCTGAGTGGGGATTGATGACTTAAATTCTTCCTAACTTTTGAAAATGTGTTGCCTTTTACAACTCATTCTCCACATAGCACAAAGTAGGAGGATAATTCTAAAAAAGTAAAGGAAAAAATAGAAACTTTTGATCAGTGCATGAAGTGGGTACACCTTTTTTTTGCTTCAATAGGAAAAGGAATAAAGGCTATAATGATACCAAAGATGGAAAAAAATTCTCTCCCCCCAAAATTCATCCTTCTTGGAGCTTGATTGGGTCAAAGCTCCAAGGTGTATGGAATAATTTATACAAGATGGCAGTTAAGAACTACAGAGAGCAATTATGTATCAAGACTAATGTTCCACCCACCATCACCAAGCAGAATGTTTAATAAATAAAGAGCAATTATATGAAGGATCATCTAGTTGATTAAGCATTAACTCTTCCATATAAAATATTAACAACTCTTAAAAGCATTAGTGCATGTGTCGTATAAACTCCAAATTTTATGGTGGCTTGTTATTTGCCTCTTACTTTGTCTCTTCAAACTTGCCCCTTCGTGAATTGATGGGAAGTAGGACTCAGCTTTTGATAAACAAAAACTAAAATGTTCAGTGATGACTATGCTGAGTTGTATGATTCAGTAATCGGATCCTCCAACTAGTAGGGACAAAATACAGCACCTAATGCAAAAAATAGCATCAAACTTATATGAACTTAGAGTAATTAAACCATATTAGTTTCTGCTTTATACCTATCAGTATAGGAATGTACTACAAATTGTCTTTCAGGCTTCTGCTCGTCAAGTTCCGAAAAGAAAAACTTTCTGCTCATCTGTTTCAGCTTATCTTCAATTGGATCCTCTGAGACTGCCCAACATTGAATTTATCATTGCTCCTCGAGAAAGATACCGATAAACCTTTTCTTTTTAACTAGAAAGATTTGTGTAAACCAACAGACAAAAACTGACAGAGACCGAGGCAGCTCATGCTATTTCAACATTGTATGAGCATTACCAGATTATGGTATCATGGTAATATTAGATGGAGCATGAATGAAGCATATCTTTACAGACAACCTTTCAATAAATATCAGAGCAGAAAAAATCGAATTTCAGTTGCATGAAGAAAAATTGAAACTTCACAAACTTAGCCTAAAAAAATTATATAGAGATGTCAGGCAGTTATTTTACAAACCTTTTCTCCTTTCATATCCCATAGGTGGGAAGGAATCTGGAAAAGTCCTCAATCTCATGCTTCACTTGTGCAGAATTTCGCTGTTGCTCCACCCTATGAAGATGCGATGAAAGTTGAAGCAAATCCACAGTTGATCCATCTTCAGCAGACATGTTGGCATCCAAAATGTCTGCCTCTTGATCCCGAAGAAATCCATCTGGTTCAACTTGAAGTTCAGTAGCATGACCAGCACAAGAAACCGAGAAGGAACCCATATGGTTAACTTTGATGGAATTCATTGCAGATGAATGAAATACATCGGCTATATACTTTTCAGAAGATTCTAACCCAAAAGATCTGTCAGAAAAACCCATGCAATGGTGCGAACGATTAGCTTGATTGATCAAGGGTCTAGCCATTACAATTCCTGCTGAATGGCTTAGGTTCTGCGATTCAGGTGACAGAAGAGAGAGAGCACAACTGGAATTTACCCCAGGTAACTCGTGAATAGATGATGCTGCACTAAAACCAGTGACATCTTCAGCTGCTGGTGGATAAATTCCGGAAGTGTTTTGGATCCCATTGCCATGTAGATGGAGAAAGGACTTTGGAAACAACTGCCTGTCAGCACTGTAAGTGGGTTTCTCTTCCGGCTTCATAGGCCTGGAGAAGTTATACTGTTCATACTTCTCTGGATAAAGAATACCACCGGACTGCATATTTGGGAAAAGGAAAGAAGCCCTCTTTGGCAAGGAAGCCCCCAAGAATTTGGTGCCTGCTGAATCCATATATGTCAATAGTATTGTGAAATACATATTGCATGATGAAAGTTGAAGTTATGCAAAAATAATGACATTGACCAATTTAACTTCACATTCACACAATGGTCCAATAGATGCATCATCGGAATTATATTCATGAAGCAACTATAAGATTGAATAGACTCTAAGAACAAGAAAAAAACTTCTATAAGCCCCCTAACATTGAGAGAGGGCCAATACACAGCCCTATATCTATTTCAACTTTCAAATTATTTCACAATGAATCTTGTATATGGAATTACTTGCTTCTGTTGACAATAATAACTAGTTGTGGAAGTGGCATGTCAGATAGAAAGCCGAACAAAAGTTCTAAGAATTCAAAGTTTGAAGCCTAGAACCAGTATGTCTCAAATTGCAGGTACACAGTCACAAAAAATACCCAGAGGCATTGAAAAGGTCTGAAATACACCAAATTCTCATCCAGAATTATCATTGTCACCTACTGCAAGCATATCTAAATCTAGAAGCAATAAAAGATTTTGCATAAACATAAAGCCACAGCTCGAGACATGCATGTAGAGAAAATTATGTATCAAGAGAATATCAACTCTTCAAACAATTCTCCTTGTAGAAAAATATATTTACAAGAAAGTAAACATTAGATTCTGTCCTAAACCATTTAATGCATAAAAAGAGATAATGAGACGTTAAATCATGCTAAAGGAAGCGTGATCATCTCAGAAACAGTATTATTAAAAGAAAATATTAAATGCTACAGATTAATATTTTAGAGCACTCAAAACTATTTCACTTTAAGAAGCAAATAAAATCAACAGATACAAGCTGCAGCTAGAATACACTGTTTTTTCTCCTTTCAAGTTAGTCTTTTCTTTCAGAAGCTGGGAATCTGTATCTGTTCACTCAAATTCAAATGAAACTTAAGTTCAAGTTCGTAAACAGATTAAAGAGTATGAACTATTCATACCTTGATATGATTGCAGCAACTTATGTGGTCTGCCAGAAAGCCCACCAAATTGAGGCTTCCTTCTACGTTCATTGTGGCCTGCTAGACGTTTACGACAACTGCGCTTACCCTCATCAAATTCAACCAGCAAATGAAACCTGATTAATCAAATACACGAGAAATAAAACAACCAAAGTAAAAACTAGAATAATTATTTTATGTACAGAGTCATAAAAGTAATGGCATTACAAGATAAAACTTAGACTGGTCATATGCTTGAGACATAATTGCATGAAAAATTAAACCTCTTGACTGCCAAAACTTCATAGCTCTGTAAGTTGTTGACTGGAAACATAAATCCCTCTCATACAGTCACTCTTATTCCATTTTTTGATTCATTTTTCCCAACTAAACCAGAAAACCAACAGACATTCGCCAGTATAATCTTGAAGCAGTTTATTCCATTTAACTTCAAGACATACAGAATCTTTTAAAATTTACCATCACCATTAAAAGCCAGTTATCCAACATGCAAAGCATTGACAAAATAAATTTTCAACTTAAGTACATGAGATTGCTATCACGATTAAGAAAACGTAGAAGGAAAGACAAAAAGCGGAAAGAAACAACAGAGAAGTTAACCTGCTACACTGCTGACAAAACCTTTGTTCAATGCCATTAACGATAACTTTAGGAGTCTTTGAGTGAATCTCACAAACTTTATGTCTCTTGTGATAATCCTTCAAGGAGCTGAGATCCTTGTTGCAACCATAGACCTGGCAAAAAGGAGTCTGAGTCCGTGAACTCATTGTCCCAGCTCTCTTTGCCTGAGAAGTTGGGCTTACTGAAGAAATCAATGATCTTTCTTTCAAGAACTTGCTATCCTGTCCAACTTTTCCATCAGCCAATCTCCCAAGCTTCAAATCAATAAGAGATGAATCCTGACTGTTAGCTTCCATAAGGGAATTAGAATGATTTGACCCAGATTCCAATGATGAATTTGAAGCAATCACAAAACTGGGTGAAGTTAATTCTACTTTACTAGAAGCAATACCAACTTCAAGACTACCAAGCATCCCCACACCTGTATTACCACCTTGAAATGACTTTTTGGCCATTTCAGAGAAACCCAGGTCTAAAAACTCCATGCTTTCAGCAGAATCCCCATCCCATCCTGTAAATGCTTTTCTATTTCTCCCAAATGAATCAATAGATAAATCTATTTCATCCGAGAACAGAAGGCCTTTTCCTTCTGCGGCATAGCGCCAACACTCCATCAGCAGAGAACTACAACTGCAGACAATGTGTAAATAAGTATAAACGTGAGAAATATATTCAAAAATAAAACAGTTATTAGCCTTTCGCACCTGAAGCCAAAACCCAGAAAATTCACTTTTAATTGTGTGAAAGTTATAGAAACAGCAAGTACAAATATTTAAATACAGCTACCTGTTAATAATAATAATAATAATAATAATAATAATAATAAACATGTATGCATTAGCACAAGTACAACAATATGAATAAACTACAAGAAGAAGAAGAAGAAGAAGAAGAAGAAGAAGAAGAAGAAAACATCGAAGGCCCAAAAACACTGGCAATAATTCAACTAAAATTCAAAGACGAATTCCACAATTTTCAACTAAAATAAACAAACCTAGTGCGACCCGCTGACTCAATATCGCTTATATGCAACAATGATAACATTGTATGATGTAAATAAAAGATATTGCTCTGCTGAGAAACTTCTAAGGAAGAAAGAAAGGATAATCGATTGCCTTTCTCTTATATTTTCTCTTTGAAGACTATCATCCCATTATGCACACAAAGTTTCACTGTCAATAAAAGACTAAGGTCTTTTCTTCCAAATTTATCTTACAGCAATCACTGAGGACTGAAGATAATTTCTATCCATTTCACTTTCCTCTAATTTTCTCAGCAACCAAACAGAGGATTCTACATGAAACAGAATCAGAACCAAAATAATCAAAATAAAATCTTTAATTCTCCGTCTGAAACTAACCGAAGGTGAAACAACAAAAAATCTCAACAGCACAACCGCATTTAAAATATCAAAAGACAGACTTGAAAACTCAAAAGTTCCACAAGCTTAAAAAATACTTATCAAGACAGAGAAGCAGGGAAAACAGAAAAAAAAAAAACCCACTTTAAAGAATTAACATAAAACCCATCAAAATTAGCTGCAAACAAGAAATGGGTTGTCAGCCAAACTCCAAATTTCTCTTCCGATTCATTCGCAACAAACAGTAGCATATACAGTGAAACAAAAAAGGAGAAGAACCCATAAAGAAATTATTCAAAAAAAAAAAAGGCAGCAAAATCAGTGTTTCCTTACCAGAGAAGAAAATAAAGAAAGAGAGTAAAAAATCAAGAATGGAAAGATGAGTTCGAAGCAGGCAGAGAGACACTGGGAGGCAACATGATTTCCACTATTATACACACACTGGTCTCAAAAGCATGTCCAGGTCTTTTGTAGCTTTTGAGGGCTTTTTGTTTTTCCCATTTTGTCCCCATCCTTTTGATTTTATTCCCGTTTTCATAGCCCACCCCCACCTGTTGTTTTCTCGTTTTACAATTAGCGGCTTTATTAATCCTACCTGTAAACTTGATCTGCATCATTAGTATGATTTAAGAAAATAGAATTGATTCGAATCATGAATTTACGGGTATGATATGCGAATTTGAGCAGATCTGTCAATTTTTTTTTAAACTAGAACTTCAGTTATTGAGTGATTAAATCTTCTAAAAAAGTGATTAATTAAGCATTCCAGATTGATCCCTTCCAAAATATTATTAGGCATGTTAATTCAAACCAATCATATTAAATTTTTCTTTTTTTATTCGTGTTAGAAAAAACAAATTCTAGAAGGAAAAGGGGAGTTGTGGCTTGAATTCAAAACCTTCCAATACTATCAACATCAACCGATAGATGATTAATTGGTTAAACTTTTTTCATTAAAATAAAAACATAAAACTTTTATGTTTTTTAGTATGATCAAATCGTTGAACGATTACAAAAGAATATTAAAGGCCATATCAAATTTCAATACGATAATTTAAAATTCATTCAATATAATTATTAAATATATATATATATTTTTTAATTTAAACATTATCAATTAAATCAACGCTCAAAATGAATAAATTTATCAATATTTTAAAATGATCCGATTCGAAAATGATTAAATTTGGCTTAGATTCTAGGGATCGAGCATATATAATTTTTTTTTCCTTGAAGGGACATATAGGAATATTATAAAGAATGAAAAACATTAAAAATGATGAAGTTAAGCTCAAATTAGCAGAAGAAAGCAAATTTCTAGTTAATTTTATGGGCGGCCATGTTAGCTTCACGAGAAACAAAAAGGAAAGATATATTACAAAAAGAGGGTATAAACATAAAATCTTGTAGTATAAAAAAATAAGCATGAGGAAGCACCAATCATTCATGTGGATAATTAGTTTTATCGATAGTATAAACATAAAATCTTGTAGTATAAAAAAATAAGCATGAGGAAGCACCAATCAATCATAAATATATATTTTACTATCGACAAACATAATTAGTTTTATCGATAGTTTAACTTCACATCAATAAAAACTTACAAATCGATTTTGGAGTTGATGTTACGGCGTTACGGGTTATTATTACATATAGCGATTTCTCGCAGCAGTGGTAAGATTCACACTTGTTTTCCTAGTCGGATCGAATGGCCTGATTGGGTAAATTACATACGTACCATTTGATGGTCTGGGATGCCTGAAACACAAGAAAATTACTTACATCTCAGAAGCCGACCATATAACGTGGCAAAAAGACTTTGCTTTGGTCAGCCTTATCCTTAAGGTTTAACCAAGGTTAACAAATTACCGCTTTCTTACTAACTAGGTTACTTGGTGACCGAGTGTAGTTAATTTGCTTAACGACCAAGCGTAAGTATGTTGGGCCTTGATTACGGGTCTCTCTTTATCAAAGTCCTCAAAGGCCCTCATGCAGAAAATTAAGAGAAATTATCATAAATACCCACTTTTTCAACTTTACTTTCACAAATGCAACTTTACATAAATAAGTTTAAAAAATGCCCCACTTAGAAAAGAAAAATAAGAAAGAGGAAACTTTTCGGTTTCTCCAATGTGAAAGAATCCTTACTAGATAACTTAAACGAAGAAGATATAAAATTAATTAAGCACCTAGAAAAAATAGATAATACAAATATATCTAATAGAAAATTAATACAAGACATTAAAGTACAATTAAGCCCAAACGCAAAAAGAATAACAAATTTATTAAATCAAATAGAAAATGTAGAAAATTTAGACTTTGTAAAATATAGAATATTAAATGAATTAAATCTAGAGATGAGAGTATTAACTAAACTAAATTAGATAACAGAATTATTAGAATATATAGCAATTAAAATGGGATATAATGGATAATTCTAATGGAAGAAATTAAAAATACAGATGGATATACATATGACTAACAATTTTATCAACTAAATAATAACTTAAAAATAATAAATCAAAATATAAGAAAAATGAGTAATAAAAACCATACACCTTTACAAGTACTTTACACGGAAGATAATTACGGTGGAGGAAATTTAAAGCTTACCCACTACAATATTTTAAAAATCTAAAATAGAAACTAAAGAAGAATAAAATGAATAAAATATTTGAAATGTTAAAAGAAATTAAAAAACTTGTCAGTTACAAATATTATTAGTCAGTTACAAAACATATGAATGAATGAATAAATAAATAATTAAAAAAAACTTAATTATGTTATGCACAACACAAACAATTCAATATGCAGGCAAACAAAATTTAGAGAAAGATACAAAGAAATAAGAGGATTGTCAATGTCTTCCATGGGAACAGGTGAGTATCATGGTGATGAGCTATTGCTTCTTCGACTACAACTTCATCAATTTAGAACTTACCCGATGAACACAAGTCTCTCTGTTAACATTCCTTAACAAGAACGAACATGATGGACTCGAATTCACCAAACAAGGACTCAAATTCTCCTTTCTTAGAGATGAACCAATAGAATCATTACCTCTGCTTTTTCTTCCACTATCTCTATTGCAAAATCTCCTACTAGGAGATGGTGACCTCGAACTTCTACTCGAATACAGTGAGTTAATTAACTCACTCCACTTCTCTACGAAAGCTCTTTTGCGGATTAATAGCAGTTGGCGAGTTAGAACGAATCATTTTTGGAGCGTTGATGGCATTTAACCTTGGATGAATTGGTTGTTTTAGCTGTGGCGAGTCTAATTCTGATGAACGACCAATTGGGAACATCCTTTGATAAAACAAAAATGGTTATTTTTAAAAGCAAAAAATTAAAAAAAAGTAATTTTAAACTTTTACATAGAATGAGTGTATTTTTAAAAATTGAGGTTAAAAAAAAGTATTTGATGTAAATTCCTCTATATCACTTGAATATAAACATAAATCATATTCTTTATGACTGATTATTTTTATACATCTGTGATGAGATAAACTTATCACTGCTATTAAAGAATTTTTAACTTTCTTATACGTTGGCTGTCCCCATTATCTTTGAGACAGCATCTTCATTACTTTGTAAAGAACTAAGGATGTATTTACTTACAGAAAAATAATTTTCTGTTTTCTATTTTCTTAGAAAATTAGAGTATTTATTTTTTATAAAAAATTTAAAAAACGCGTTCATTTATCAACAAATGAAAAACTGAAGTATTTATTTTATTTATATATGTATATATATACATATATATACATATGTATATAAGCATACCATGTGTGTGTGTATATATATGTATGTGTGTGTACATACATACATACATATATACATGTGTATATATGTGTATGTATGTATGTATGTACGTGTATGTATATGCATATGCATATGTATGTGAATATATGTATATATATACACATACATACATATGTATGTATACATACATATATACATATATATATATATATTACATATGTACATATAGATGTGTGCGCATGTATGTACAGACATATATATATGTGTTTGTGTGTGTACATATGTATATATACATATTCATATGAACGTATGTAGGCATGTAATACATATACATACACATGCATATACTTATGTATGTATGCACATACAAACACATACATACATATGTATGTATGTATGTCTGTGTATTAAGATTATTTAAAAAATTTGAAAAATATCTTTTATTAGTCTTCTTATTTCTTCTTTATTTTGGAAAACTGTAAAATTCATTTTCTGTTTTCTATATTTAGAAAACTGACCAAAACAAACATAATCTCTATTTTATGTGAAAAATTTGCTGAAAAAACTGGAATAATTTTCTGTAAGTGAGCAGGCTTTAAGCTTTGCTATACATTTGCTGGAATGGATTAAGAAAGAAGTGGTTTCAATAAATATACAGATCACAGCAGTAAATTAAATTCAATTACATAAATTAGCAATAAAATTTAATTCTTTTACAAGAAACACGACCAGAACACCCGAATCTACGAAAACCAGTCGACTCCAAAGCCAATCATTCTAGATTCAGACTTTGGAGGGAAAACTCCAGGAGCATGGCAGTCATATACAAAGGAATGGTTTAGATGCTAAATATATAGAGACTAACTAGAATAAAGGAAAAGTGGTGGATGCCGGCAAGGAGACCACGGTGGTGGTGTGGCTAGGAGAGGCGGTTGCCGTTTGGATGTAAAGCGGCCAAAAAGCAAACTGAGTTTAGGGATTTTTTTGTTTTCCATTTAAAGAAGGGTAGATTGTGCTTTGTGAAAAGATTGAGAGCGAGAAACAAGGAAAGGGGAGAAATGGGAAAACTAATTTTTTTTAATGGTTCGTCCTATGCTAGGTGGCGCTTAGTTGTCATCTAAAAGCTTATATATCAGCCACATCAGCAAACAACAGTCCACATAATACCTTATGTTAACACTGTTAAAAAAACAGATGAAATTTTACCGAAAGTAGGAATGTGCAAATGATCGGTTCGATTTAATTTTGGGCCGAACCAAAAACCCGAACATTAAAAAATATAAAAATCAAATCAAAACCGAACTTTGTAGAACCAAATGAACCAAAATAATTTTAATCGATTCGATCCGGTTCAACCCATCTAAATTATATTTGGACTTTTTTTAATTAAACGTTTAACTAAATAAATTCATATACCCAACAAAATAAAAACCAATTAAAAATACATACAACATAACATAAAAATTATACTAAAAAATATAAATTAAAAAATTTTACAACACGTAATTAAACAGAAATTCAATGTCCTCCAATTAAAAAGAAAGTATGAATTTAAATTAATACAACATGGCAATTAATAAGATAACAGCATAGCAAAATATACAACTTAGAAACAAGAAATCACATTAGTTGTTATGCAATATTCTTTATCAGACCAACAGCTCTCATCCATCACTTTACTTTTGGGCCAATTTGGGATCATGATCACTGCAAGCCATATATGACACAACAACGCGCTTAACCTTTGCTTCACTACAAGCTTAAAAATGCAGTTCATGTCACCAAATGATTTATAGAGGGCTCAATCTTCATAGCCCAATCTATTGCTCGTTCACACCTCTCCTCTAGATGCAATACTGCAACTTGCTGCATGAAAAAAAAAAGTTTTGAGGAGCAAAACATATTGAAAGATCATTGTATATGATAAGATATATTAAAATTAGCAAAAGAAAACCTGAAAAGATGCAGCAATATCAGCTCGAGAGCTTCTGTCTTGGCTACTTGCAAGTGATAAAGGAATTTCAGCATTTCTGGGCATATAAAAAACGTGCATCAATTATCAAAACGAAAGAAAACAGAATATGAACTTTCTGATGGTTGGCACTATCCACTGATATACATAGGAATTTTTCTTGGAAAGAAAGAAGATTTTTGAAGTTTTTTACACACATATTTTTTGCTTCAATTGCAAGCTACACTTGAATCTTGAGACCAGCATATGAGAAATTGCAATCTTTATGTTGTTTCATTGGTGTCTAGGAAAAGAATTCAACAAAATTTTCACAGAATAAGACAAAAGAAAGGTATTCCTCAATCATACATTACTCAAATGAATACAGCTTCTCTCAAATATGAATAAACAAGAATGATAATAAAGCATTCGAAATTACTGATTGAAAACTTGATTGATTCTGCATCACCCTCTAGAGCAAGCTCCTCAACTGCTGGCCCACCACTCCTCAAATCAAGACCAAGCCATTTGGTTGTCTTATCATATGCTTCATCAATGGCATCATCAATAGTGGTTCCCAGTTGTATATATTGGCCAAGATCACGAGCTAGAACAAGCCGATTGTGTCCTCCTAAGAATTAAAAGCAAATGAAAATAATGAGAACACAATTACACATGCAGCTAGAAGAACTTGAACTGCTAAATTTGAGTAACTGTAATTAAATTAAATTCAGTCTGCAATATCAATACAACAACATATAAATGCTGATACAAGTAAAAAAATCAAGGGAGTGCACAGAAATAAAGTAATATCTGATACATAAAAACTCTGGCAGAACTCACAGCACTGAAGTTTCTTAAATTAATGTTCTACGGCCATTAATGTCATTTACTAGCATTAGTTGAGCAATTCATATAATGTTTGTTGCGAACACACATATTGACCTAAAAAATGAACTTTACATGCTCGTTTGATTTCAAATGAATACTTCAAGCACTCTATGTCTACATTTGATAAAGGGATAATTTTTTAAATAGTCCCCTTAGGCATATGCTTCAGTTACTAAAGTAAAGGAATGAAAACATAAACAGACAGAGCAAATCTGCTTACCAGAAATAAGCAGGGCCAGGAAAGAAAATTGCAACTCTTGTTCAATTAGTCTAAAACAAGAAACATATAAATAGATGCATAAAAATTAAGGTAAAAATCAGACCAGTGATGTACAATTTCAATACAGAACAAATAAGCCCTTTTGGAGAATAACAAACAAAAATAAACTTTTCATTTAATTCTTCTAATGGTGAAAGTTATTCTACATCTCTACCCCAAGCTGAAAAGACACTCTATATTCTGAATGTAGACACATCTTACTTCCATACCTGGCTACTAAAGCATGAACCTCCATACGATGGATCCCAATAATTGGTAGATTGAAACTGCCAGCAAGTTTACGAGCTTTCTGCACACCAACTGCATCACAAAAGAATAAAATTTTGCCCCTACTAGCAATTCAATTTCACTAGACACGAAGTATGTAAGCATAGCTAAGTGCAACATGCCCAAACTTTATATTTTCCACATTATAAGTCGCATATCAAATCATAAAGCTAAGAAATTAAACCCCTAAATTTAATTGAAAGTCAATGTACGGGTAGCACAGAAATTAAAACTGGATAACAAACTAAAGAAAAGGAACGAAAACATACGCTAGCTAGCAGCTTGCAGTTCTTCCGGTAAAGTCTCCTCCTTTGGGCCAAAAAATCGAACAATAAGTAGGAAGAATCGAACAATAGGCAGGAAGAATCGAAGAAGAGGAAAGGGAAGAATCGAAGAATGGGAGACGAAGCAGAGGGCAGTAAACGAAGACGAGGCTGGTTAGGGATTTGGGTGGAAATGCTTAGGGATATCTGTAGAAATAGGTATGCATACATATAAGCAAAACGATATGTTTAATAAACTTTGGTGGATTCGGTTATTTCGATTTTTTAAATTTGTAAATTGAATGGAACTAATTAAATTGATTTTTAATTTTGATTTATAATTAAATGAATCAAAAATTAAAATAAACAAACTTAATAAATTAAAATCTATTCATTCATTTTGATTTTTGGTTTCGGTTTGGTTCTGCACATCTCTAACCGGAAGATACTTTAATGTCATTTTTATAAAGTGAGGGATATTTTTACCCCAAAAAAATATTAGGGATATTTTATTTTTTTCGAGACAACTTGAAGGGTGTTTTATTACTTTTATCCTATTAAAAAAATTGAAATTGATAAAAACCTACAGTAAGATTGTTAATCACATTGATTGAAAATTTTTGTATGAAAATCGCACCACCAACACTTCACTCTAAAACTCGACATGTATTTTGCTAGTTTTCATGCAATTTTTGACAATTAATGTGTGCTCTCGTTCAACTCAAAATTTCTAAATCCATTTATTGTAGTATCACAATTTGAATTTTTTTAAAAAAATATTATTATTTTCGAAAAAGATCCCGTATTTAAAGGGAAAAACAAATAAATTTGTCTAAAACTTTAAAGTTGCTAATATACATTTAAAGTTGCTAATAATAGTTTAGGGAAATTTTATTATAATATACATTTAAAGTTTCTAATAATAGTTTAATTGATAATACATAATTTTCTTAGTAGAAATAAACTTTTTTTTATCTAATTTAAAAAAGATAATATTGAAAAATGATCTTTAGATTATTACTAACATGATACTAATATATATCAAAATACTAATCTTATACTCCCTCCGTTCTCTTTTATGTATCACTTTAGAGTAGAATCTAAGTTTTATTTATCTGTTACTTTTAAATTTTGAATGTAATTTAATTTATTTTTTTAATTTAATTTTTTTCAATAAAATTAAAATCAATTAGATTTGATAATTTAATATTAATCACGCAATTTAATATTAAATTTAATGATGTTTATTATTTCTTAATTCTACTAAAAATAACAAAAATGACATATTAAAAAACGGAAGAAGAATAAGAATTTCCTAATCATCTTTAAAAAATGAGAAGCATAATTATTTATAAAATTAATAAGAAAAAATTATTTTCCAGAATCACTTAATCAGCTCAACTTTTATTATTATTATTATTATTATTATTATTATTATTATTATTATTATTATTATTATTATTATTATTATTATTATTATCACCACCACCATCATTATTATATAAAAATAATTTCTAAAACTTCTTTTTTAGTCAAAAATAATTATAAATACTTCTTTTTTTTCTATAGCTTCAATTAAATCTTAAAAAAAACTCAAACTATAATAATATCCTATGGTTAAAATCTTTGTAATTTTAAATAAACCTAACCAATTTTCAGCCCAAATATTTAAGCTAATAATACAGTACAAAAAAATAATGGATCTTAAAGAAAAAGGGAAACCAAGTCTAAACGCACATACACGTGCTACTAATATATCAATAGCCATAAACATCCTATTTAACAATTATGGAGTCTGAATATTGAGAAAGTGGCAGAGACCTCAGAGGTGATCTTTCAGGGGATACCAAGTAAGGTTTTGGTGGGATTGGCAGTGACTCAATGCTCCCTTCCATCATTTCTATCACTCTGCTTATTGCTGGCCGATTCGAATGATCAGTTTGTATGCACCACAAGCTTACTACCACCATTTTTCTTGCAATTTGCTTGTCTTCTTCGTTACTCATTCCATGGAATCCTAGCTCTTCTTCTCGTTCGAGTCGCTTAAATATCCAATCAGGAAAATATATTTCACTGCTATGATCCTGTGCAGGAGTCATATTCTTTCTTCCACCTACCATTTCCAACACCAACATTCCATAGCTATAAACATCCGACTTGTGGGAAACCCTTCCGAAACATCTACTAAATACTTCAGGTGCAATATATCCAGCAGTTCCTCTAGGACCCGTCACTGATATCATACTCTCTTTTCTGATGCATATTCTAGCAAGACCAAAATCAGAAATTTTAGGAATGAAATTCTCATCTAAAAGAATGTTATGAGGCTTTATGTCCAAATGTAAAATTCTTGTGTTACAACCTCGGTGCAAATACTCTAAGCCTCGAGCAATACCAATAGCAATATGGTGTAATGTTTCCCAATCCAGTTGATGATCTTTGTGCAAGTGCTTGTCAAGAGATCCATTGGGCATGAACTCATAGACGAGGGCTCGCTTTGAACCCTCAAAACAGAAGCCTAAAAGTGTAACAACATTGACATGGGATGTCCAGCTTATGCTCGCAACCTCATTAATGCAGTCTTCTGCACTGCTTTTGGAGTCTTTCAAGAGCTTGACCGCCACAAGGCAACCATCAGGTAACTTCCCTCTGAACACACTTCCATAGCCTCCTTCACCTAGTTTATCTTTGAAGGAAACTGTCATCTTCCTAACTTCTGTATATTCATATTTCTTTAGTGCCATCAATCTATGGTTCGTAAGCAAGGACTCAATCCTTTGATGATCTAGTCTCTTCTTCTCCGAACAGAAAATAAAATTATTAAATGAGAACTTTCTTCCATAGCAATAGCTGATAATCATTATAAGTCCAATTCCAGCAACTGAGAGAGCTGCAACTGAAAATAGACCAAAATATAATGGAGTAGTTTAACATATATACGAGAATGTTTGAACAAACAAGCCATGAAGCTTGTCTTGAAAAAGAAACATAAGCAAAAGAGAAGCTGATAAATTAGGAGGTAAATGTTACCTATTCCTAATTTCCTTTTCCATTTCCATTCTGCAGCTGAAGTGAGTAAAAACACATAGAGTTAGTTTCAGCATTACAAAACGAACAGTTTCATTCTCATGCCAAATTTTTAGAAGGCTCCAGAGTTTTATCTTTGTAATTGATGCAAAGGTTCCTTTGGAAGCTATGGAGCTCTATAAATACTTATAACAATTTGTAGAGAGAAAAGAACTCGTAAATATCTTGTAAATTTGAAGAAGAAGAAGAAGAAGAAGAAGAAGAAGAAGAAGAAGAAGAAGAAGAAGAAGAAGAAAAATTTAGTTAAATGCTGATGCTGTATTTTTGTAGCTGTAGTTTCTGATAAATGAATGCAGCGTTTTCTGTTTTATGGTGAAAGCAATGCTCTGTTTTGTACTGTGCCTCTCCAATATACTCTCCTCCCAAAATCTGCAACATGGGCAAGGAACTGGGACTGAAATTAAAGTCTGATATTGGAAGATGCCCCATCTACTATGCAAATCATGTTATCTAAGATTACCTTTCTCGCTTTCTATTACGATATAGTGGAGAGGGATTTCTCGAAACAGAGATGCTTAATCAGTTAGCAACAGCAGATATTGATCACGGCATAGTTATTTAGGAAATAAGACCAAACTAATAGTATAGATGAATAAAGAGGATAAACTGTAATATGAAAATTATATGCTTTTGTTCTAACCTTTCTTCTTTTCATTGACACATTTGAATTCTCCCATGCTGTTTGGTTGGCATTTGCCTCCTTTTAATTTACACAAATAACAATCTACTGATAGGATGCCGTCAAGAGAGAAGGTAGAACTTAATAATTCAAATATGTTGCCATTACCATTCTGTGCCTTCGCTGGGAGCTGTATAATTGAACAGCTGGGAGGAGGAGGAGGAGGAGGAGTACTTGGTGGTAAGCTCATATCCTGAGTATTATTGTAGTAAATGTGGAAGTTTGGACATTCTTTGTAATCACAAGCAAAGAGATGAGGAGGAGACTCAAGGCTGCTATTGCATTTGAACATGGTTATAGGTTTGGGTATTATTTCATAGTGACCGAATTTGGGAAGAATCAAATTGTTAAAAGATTCACAACTCTTGTTACTTGGATGCTCTTGGAGATCTGTGTCGGTGATTGTAATGTTATACCACCATTCAACGTATTGGGAGATGCTTTCGACCTTGTACCATTTTTGTGATTCCCTGTTCAACTTCATCTCTGGTTGATCATTATCACAGCCATTCACCAGAAAAGGGCCACAGTCCTCCGTTCCGTTGGTGAAGGGAAATCTAATATCACCCAAATTCCCACAAGGAAAAGGCGGGCAGTGCTTGATGGAATCTTCCTCGTTTTCTATGGAATAAAGAAGCCCAGGATGAAAAAGAGAAAGGAAAATAATGGAAAAGACAGTAGCTTTCCTCAAATTCCCCATTGAAGAAAGCTTGCTTAAAAATAGAAACTAAGCCTCTTAACAAGCTCTGCTCCAAGTCGTCAGTTGTACAATTAATCAAATAAAAATAGATGAAGGTTGATCCTCAGTTGTATAATAAAAAGTTGACGTGGAAATCCTGTAAAGGACGACTTGTGAAGTGGGCATCCATATAAAATAGATTTGTTTAGTATTAGCAGTCCATGGCTACAATCGAAAGGAAGAAACTGAGATTTCATTTTTCCTTGTTTACCGGGTTTAGTGGACTTCACTCTCAGCTATACTTTTTCCAAGCATTTAATAATGTCATAATATCAGCTTTTAGCTTTCAATTTCTTTTCTTCTTCCTACAACCTTCAAAATTACACAAATAAATAACTAAAAAAATATAATACTTTTTTTTATTGTACGTTTCACACTTCACAAACTCATTTTTAATAATGATTTAGGTTTAAATTCATTTTTTTACATAAATAAATTAAAAGAATCGATTAATGTTTACTATAGATAATAAAGTAATATTTTTTTTATTTTACTTCAAGTGTCTCACTTTAAATAATTATTTTTACTATTTTATATTTATAGTATTAAATTTAATTTTAATTATGCAAAATTTAAATGATCTATTTAAAATTAAAAAAAGGCAAATTAATCCATGACTAATAATTTTTTATAAAATAAAGGTTTTCAAATATTTTTTTTTTTTAATTTCCGTGTTAAAATGAAAATGACATGGAGTATTTTTTGCGTTGGACTCAGTCTGTAATTGAAGTTAGGAAAGGAAAAAAAAAGGTGCAAATGGAAAAGATATATGAGGTTTTGGTGAGAAGGATAAAATGTGTGGGTAAGAGAAACAAAGATATAAAAGGGGTGACTTGGTCATATTGATAATGAAACTTTGAAAAATCACGCATTATTTGACGAGTAGGAGACAAGTCAAGAATTAGGAATACGCGTAATCTCCCGGAAATCAATTCCATATTTTATGGCTCTTCTCCCTATTTACTATGGTGAAGAGTTTTGTTTTATTGACATGTCACCTGTATATATATATAAAAAAAATAAAACTATTTTATATCATGAAAACTATTTTTCACTGTTATTGTATCATTAATTTGATTTATGAAGAAATTCACGAATTAGATTTGAATAAATCTCATCCTTTAAGCAAACGTTAATTGAATTTAACGATACAATTGTAACTCATAATAATTTATTCTAAGTTGTTTTAGCGGTTAAATGATAGGGAAGTAGTGGGTTTGATTAAATTCATAACAAAAAATGTTTAACTAGCACTTGCTGGATGCTAAAATTTAGGAGCAGAATCAATGTTTCGAACATTGAATATTGCATAAAGATATATATGTGCTGAGAGATGAATTTACTCCAATTCCATTTCTTCAATATTGATTCCCTTACAGAACAAGATAACTCTTCTGCTTACGACACGGTTTCTCTGTTCGTAATCACAAGTAGCAAGAAAGCAAGGGTTGAATATTTGAGTGGCAGAATATGAACACTGGTATGTAACTACTGACTCCATATTGCTATATATATACACTCCCTTAAAGATTAACCTGCCAAAATCTGTGCCTTGCATTTATATCCATCGGCAATAAGAAAGCAAGAAGAGAGCCTTTATCACTAATTTCAATTTAATTACACCCTCATCACCACCTTAGAAAAAAAGCAGAATGAAGGAACAATACCCAACTTACTAAAGACCTAGACTTTGTGTAGTAGAATCACTACTATCCCATTTAGCAGTTACCGTATCTGGTGAATGTGGCAATTTGATATTCTTTAAGAGAGAAGTCTCATCACAATCTGGTGATGAAGGCGGTGGCAGCATTTTCCTCAATTCTCTTTCATCAACAAGCACCTCCTCCTTGTTCTCCTTGTGCTCCCCACTCTGAATTCTCATCAATTCTTTCGAGACCTCATCCATTGAAGGTCTCATCTCCTTATCTTGTTGCAAGCATCGAAATGCTAACTCTGCAACTGTAATAGTCATTCTTTTAACTTCTTCATCTGACTCATACCCAAGGGACAGGTCAATCAACTCATCAAATGCACAATTTTGAATCTTGTTCATTGCTAAGTTTGACAGATTAATCTCATGTCTATGCCTACTAATATCTACAGCAGGCATTGATGATATTAGCTCAATCAACACAACTCCAAAGCTGTAGACATCACTCTTGTCAGTAAGCTGGTAACATTGGTGATACTCCGGATCAACATAGCCTGGAGTGCCTTGCGGGGAGGTCGAGACATGGGTGGCATCCTTAGGGAACAACCTTGAGAGACCAAAATCAGCAACTTTCACACAGAAGTTGTTGTCAAGAAGAATGTTGTTAGTTTTCACATCGCGATGAATGGTTCCAGAAGCATGGAGATAAGCTAGAGCGCTAGCTGTTTCTATTGCAATGCCCATCCGAATAGGCCATGTCAGTGGACTGGCCTTTGCCCAATCACCATGTAGGTGATCAGCTACAGTACCATTAGGAATGTATTCATATACAAGGAGGCGCTCATGGCTGCGACGTGAAGTGCATCCATAAAGGGAAACAAGATTTTTGTGGCGCAGACGTGTCAGGATTTCTATTTCATTTATGAATTGCTCGAGCCTTCGGTAATTGTGCTGATACAGGCGCTTGACTGCAACCTCCCTTCCATCACAGAGCTTACCTGCATTATCAACACAAGCCCATTCAAATCTCGAAAGTATTACATTAACATTCTTTTTTAGCATAGCAACTGTTCTTTTTAGTTGTATAATCAGAAGTGGCAGGTATTTGTCTGATTACCATAATACACAGCTCCAAAACCTCCATCCCCGAGCTCTTTTTTGCTATCAAAATTATTAGTAGCTTTTACAAGCTCATCATAGGAGAAGACTGGGACACCAAAGCAGTCACCAACCACTTCTATTTCTGATTTTGTCGAGGGATCAGAATAAGAATTTGTTGACAAGAAGTTCAAGGAACTACGCCTTCTTATATATTGACGCCAGAAAATGAAAAGGGACAAAATTGTGACCGGTACCCCAATTCCTACACCTCAAAAGGCAAAGAAACTTTTAGAATATATAGCAGAGTTCAAAAAAAAAAAAAAGAAAGAAAGAAAGATAGATCTGAATTTTTGTTGTTGTCTTACCTAGTCCTACTCCTAGCTTCAGTCTCAATTTGTTATCTCCTGCAACAGAATTCAAAACAATGTATGGTGTTAATTCAAATGATGAATATTGACTCAAGCAAGGATCGACAGCATAACAATCACAACCTGCAAATTAGTTTCTAATATACATTCATCGCAACAAACTAAGTTCCGTTAATAAGAACCCAATCCAGGAACTGTTAACAATCGAAGGCTGTCCTTGTCTGGAATACATTCATAAATTTTTAAACATGTCATAAAACTATGCTTGTTTCAAGAAAACATGCATCTCTTTTCATTTTTCATTTTTCATTTTTATACCTCCTATGAGATCGGCACAATAAAACACTGCCTTGCTGTTCACCCGACACTCTCCTCCTTTATAGTGACACTTCCAACATTGAGGAGATAAATTCACTTCAATTGAGAAGTTACCAATTAGTAACGCAAATATGTCATGGTAGTTTCCGTCCTGATACAGAGGAAGCTGAAGAAGTGAGCAGTGAGGTGGAGGCCTTATTAAATTTTGTTGTTTGCGAGAATAATATATACTGAAGTTACTGCAGCCTCTCTGCTCGAACAAAGAAGGATCACTGAGCTTGTGTGCACATTTGAACATACTTGCATTCATTTCAATTTGGAAAAACAGATAAGGAAATCTAGGAAGATTCAAATCGTTGAAGGTTTTGCAATCACGAGAAAATAACTGCTTTGAGAATGCATCGTCTTGAATAAAAATGGCATTTCCCTGAGATACATTCACAACTTTGTACCACCTTCCTTTCCTCTCCAACTGTATCTTCTGTGTACCACTATCACAACCATCCACCACCAATAAACCACAGTGTGGAGTATGTGTGGTGTTGGTGAAAGGAAACTTGAGCTCACCAAGCTTCCCGCAAGGAAAACGTGGGCACTTAGGGTGGGGTTTCCTTTCTTCGACAGCAGAGTGAAGTCCAAAGAGGCACAGAAAAAGGAAGAGTAAAAGAAGTACATGTCCCATCTGAAAATTTTTAGAACCAGAAGAATTGCTACTCACACCAACAAGGAAGCCTGCTTCTAGTAAAGGTTAGGAGTTTATGTGCCTTCATGAATTCATCTTCAGAATATATAGAGTTTTATATCTGTTATACAAGCTAGTTTATATAAAATTTTGATAAACAATCTTGTAGAGATAGAATGGTAGAAGAAGAATCAGAAGAAGGTAGCAGTACACTAGTTTCTATTCATTTTTTCACCATTGAGAAATTTTGATTTTCCACAAAATTCCAACCCCACCTTATTGACGACCAACACCACCTTAAAGACCACTGTTTGACTTCTCAAAAACTATAGTAGTTGAACATAAACGGGAGGGTAAACCACGGAAGATAAATAAGAGTTGGCTTTGCACGGGAAAACACAATGGTGATAGTACATTAAGTCTCTTTCCCATTACGGAAATGGAAATTTTCATTACGTAGCTCACAATCTGTGGAGAAACTATTGGCGGTCCAGTAGGGAAACAGGCGCATAGTTGGAAGAAAGAGAAGAAGTGATGGGGCCAATGAGACACAAACTTGCAGCATAATTAATGGAAAGAATAGCCGAAGCTAATTTCAGATTTTTCAAACAGCCCCAACGTTTTCTTAGCACCCTTTGTGGTGAATTTCTGGGTGGGACAAATAGAAGATAATGACCTCTGTTGTCCACTTCTATTTAAACTAAGTATATCTATTTTTGAAGGAAAGTAAGCTAAGATTCCATATGGCTCAAATAAATTCTTGTTCAGCTTTCGTTTCTATGCGCAAGAATAAGCCATATACATCCACCTACATGTAAAAGCATCTCTCACAGAAAAAATGCCCACTTATGGACATTATATAAAAAGCTTATGCACATACACTGGAGTTCCTCTTTCTCACTATACAAGGATCAATACCAGATGAGATTTCATTCTCTGAATGTTTAAAGAAGCGATATTCCTAATAATTCCATAGATAATGAGGGTCAACAACAAATTCCTTTGTTTAAATCAAGTAAAAAGGAAAGTAGGATTCATACTTACTCAGAAATTAATCGATTAATATGCATCAGGTGGCCGTAATCTCATGCGTTCTGTTAGTTTCTATGATAATTTTAATTTAGTGACAAAAAAAACTGAACTCTATATGCAGTAATACGAAACTGAACAAGATGTGGTGAACCTTATGGCAAATGAGCAAAAAGCAAGATAGGAAATTCAAGGATTGAAGGTGCCTAAAGAAATTTAGAGTTAACCTAAATCAACCTCAGCAATCTAATTGTGCTTTAATCGTTCTTATTCCTGGGATTGGACATTTCGTATAAATTAAATTGGATTATTTTAATATGTACATAATTTTCATAAAAAGAAATAGCAAACTACTCTCATCCATTGGATCAAACTGACCAAAAGAAAAAAAAAAAGTCGGTCAATTTCAAGTATCATGTAGAATTTGACTCTTCTTAATGTAGGAAAATGAAAAAATGGTAAGTAACCCCAACTTTTCAATTCATGGCTATATAATTCAGGATTTGAACTGGTTTTATCACGTCCTTTTCAAACAAACAAACTGAGAAGGAAAAGAATACAAAACAAATTTTTTATTTGCTTTGGTTGTAGAAGAGAATTCTACCCCATTTTTATATCTTGGTCAAAGGAAATTGCACAGGGATTGATTAGTCCATCAACCAATTATGTCAATAAATGTAAAACAAAAGCTTTAATATTGTAGCAGTTAGTAGAAAATTCGGCCTAAACACAATTGAATACAGAAAACAGTTTGTAGACCTGATAACAACTATTAGGGAGTATAAAATTAGTACATGTGATTTAAAAAGAAAAAAGAAATAGTTACTACAGCTACTACTATGTTTTCCACAAATCTAATACGTGTGCTGGGTTTAGGTTGTTCATACCTCATTTTTTTCACTTCATCCTTTGAATAAAATTTTGTCCATTTCATGTTTTATCATTTTGCTTAGGAGAAAACAATATTAAAAATCATGTCCACTGACCCCTCTTGATCTCTATTATATTAAATCTTGCATTATTAAACCGAAAGTGTCGCGCACACAGACTTGGAATGACTCTAGGCTCCATAATTTAGAATCAGGTCAATTGTTTACTTAAATATACTTTATGACAAAGAAAAAATGAAACAGAAACAGCAATAATTAATTATTAATTATTTCTATTTCTACAGTTTGTTGAGTTTCTTCTCAATAGGGCAGATGATTCAAGACTGCCATACATCAGAATAGTAGTCTTAGACTTTGAGAGTTTCTAGCAGTCAAATCATCATGAATTTGTAATTTCAATATAAGCCTGTGTCTGTATATGTGTGTGTACACACACAAATATATATACACAAAAGTTTATGGTAAAAACAAAATATCCATGTTCAATTTATTTCTTTATGTTAATTCCAGAGAACTCAATTTGGTAGTTGAACAAATGCATGTTGCATTCCGTTAGACTTGTTCAACTAACTTAAAAAAATTGCATCTTTCACTTGCAGAATATAAAAATTGAATAAGAGTACGTATATTGAATAACTCCAACAGATCCCCGAGTCAATTCAATATATGTGTCTATTGACTTCCAATAAGAAATTGGAAAATTAAACAAAATACATTATGAATCAAACCATTATTATATTGATATTTATGCATGGTAACCACCGTCTCGCTTTTTTTTAATCAACTATATATGTGTGTTATTTTATCATTAAGTTAGTTCATGAATTTTGTTAGACTGGTCTAGGCAATACCGTAAGAAACCTATTCGAAATGACACAGTGGTTGTCTGGATCTATGCTTATTAAGCTTCCTCGCAAGTTAAAACTTGATAAGAAGCCATTAGGCCTTTGGCCTGGCAGTGCTCTGCATATGAAGAGTTCCAAGAGATTCGGGTTCCATTCACAAGACCCTCAACTGAGGACACGTAATTACTAATTTCCCACTCTCCCAACTAATTAATGTAATGTGATCTAAGCAAAGTTAGAGCAGAAATAGATTAAAAAAGTTGGGGTAATTGACAAAAGTACAGCGTTTGTAATTATGGGAAAGTCAAATAATATTTTATATAATATTTTTTTTTTCTTTTTTAAGATATGGCATGATGGCTAGCTTCATAATACAATGGTCCAACTAAACCCCAAGGAATATTTGACTATGCCGACTTCACACGCTTATACCAATGAAATCCAAGGCTTCACTGGCAATTTTATCCTATGGTGGGCGGCTCTGCCATGAAATTGCCATCGGCGGCAACTGAAATCTAACGGACACTATGACACAAGTCGCGAACATGTTATAGAACGCCAATATAAGGCAAGTTTTCGCGAAAACCTTTATTTTTTAATTGACATTATTTATTAGGTTGTAAATAGATTTATTTTTCACATCAAACTAATTAATCACTAATTAATTTGAAAAACCACTACTGTAGCATTAGCAACTAAGCTACCAAATTAATAATTAGAAACCATTTTTTTGTCAATCAGATAGTTTTTTTGTTCCAGATCAGTTGTCGATTTTTTCTTTCATACGTGTTAAAGTAATTATTAATATTTCTCAATTTAACATAACAATTAAAAAAGAAGATAATAAAAACATTAATAGATTATTGATATCAATAAAATGGTAAAATTAGAATAACTATAATAAATGTTCGCTTGATTTCATAAAATAACACTTTAAATGTATCCAATTTTTTCTTAAATATTTTAACTAATATTTAGTGTGCTATATTAAATAATGTAAAATTAATTATTTTCAAAAACTAACTTATTTTCAACAAACAAAAATGGATATTAATTTTATCTATTATTTTTTATTTTCTTTCTGTGTGGACGTGAGCATTGTTCAGTATTATTGCTAACCTACTCCGGTAAGACTCGCCTAACTTCATTATGAAAGGTCACAGAAGAAGCTCTATGCCATATTCACGAAGATGCATTATTTAGAACTGTTTTTATTATATAGTCACTTTATCCATTCACGATTTAAATGGGATTTCAAGCTATGTTTTTATTAATTTTATTATATAGTCACTTTATCCTTTTCATTCACGATTTAAAGGAGATTTCAAGCTATGTGCATAAACTTTTCTACTACTAATAATGAAATTTATTATTTAAATACATAGTTAATAGATAGGTCAGAAATCAATAACCATATCCAGAAAGGGAAAAAAAAAATCCATGTTTGGATTTTTCTCTATTGAATCTCTCAACTTTTGTCATATTAAATTAAATTTTTAAATATTTATTTTTAATATACTTTAGGTCCAAATGCGGACTTTATAGAATAAAAAGAAATGATATGTTTTAAAATATTATTATTATTTACTCAATTTATCAAAATTTTCTAGAATAGGACCTAGTATGTGCTAAATACGAAGTTTAGAATTTTCAATGTAATATAATAAAAGTTGAGGGTTTAATAGAAAAAAAAAATGTTATGGTTCAGGGAGCCGACAATGCATTTTGCCCGTACAGAAGAAGAAACAAAGAACGAAAAACATGGGGACTGGAATAAAAGAAGCTTACCAGGATTGCAATGCCAAGCGTGAGGTCTATCTGGGCAGAAACACTTAAAATGAAAAGTGCTGTTATCAAATCCACATTTGCCTCCACTCGCTTCGCATATGCTGCAATTACTTGCTACCCAATTCAACAAAAACCCTCTTTCTATCATCTCTTCAATTTCAATCCTCTCTCCTTCTCTTGGCACATCCACAGCTGTCACTACGGCATTTTCACAAACACTTGATGCATAATCCAGCAGAGGATCATCTTTGAACACCGACAAAGTTGAATTACTTGAACTATCACTTAAACAATCAACTTTGTACTTAATTAGTTCACTATTACCATCTCCAATCAGTGACGAGTTGCAATGATAAAGCAAAAAGAGCTCTGTTTGGTTAGGATATAACTTGAATCTGTCAATGGGTATGGATGCGTTTTGAAATGGAGGACTGCAAGTGGTGGTTGTGTTAAAAACGGCAGCGTTTGAGAGCCGAATAGTTTGGGTTTCATAGGAGATGCTGTCGATGCTATAATAGTTATCTTGCAATCTGAGAATTGGATGGCCATTAATTTGGCAGAAGACATTAAATCCAGGGTACCCACAGAAGGGTTCTTGCTTACCTTCGATATAAAAAGGAAAGGTTATAGTTTGGCCATCGCCACAGGTTTCTGGGTTGCAGGCCAAGAATTGGCTATCTATGGATATGGCTTCTCTTGCTAGAAGAAAGGAAGCGATGATAAAGAGGTTTATGAATGGCGAAAAGGGCGTCCAAAATCGGATTTGGTTCATCGGATTGTGATAGCTTTGGGTGGAGGAGGGAAGAGAGAGAAGGGAAAAGGATGATTTGTTTATACGTTAGAGGTAGACAAAGGCATTAAAGGAGGGAGAAGATGAGTTTGACTTGGATATCATACGACAAGTTGCCATATGAGAGAGATGCTATCCGCCTTAAATCTTAGACTGTTGAATTAATGCAATCATTCAAATGGCCACTTGCTTAAGAAATTTGTACAAGTTGATCAAATTGCTCCTATCCTCTCTTTTTTTCTTTTTTCATTTTAAATTTCGATCACAACTTTTAATTGAAAAATATTATTTTTTAATTTTACAAATTTTAAATAAAGAAAATACAAAAAAAAATACAAATATTTGATGCAACCAACCCTGACTTTAATTAAATAGTGGAATTTTAATCCTACAAATAGTAAATAAAGAAAATAAAAAATTTGATCCACCAACAAGTTCACACTACAAGTGCTGAGCGTATTTATGAAAATAAAATAAATTAAAGAATATTAATGATATTGAAAATAAATTATTTATTATTAATTTGAAAAATATGAGATTATATTTTATATTCTCCATAGCAGATTACATTTTGAATTCATTTCCATGTATATATGTGTCCGTATGAAAATGTGCAAAATTGTCACCAATGTTTGGTGGAGCTAAATTAATTTTTTTTAATTTTACAGCTATATATATAGCTTTAGTTTCTTTCTGATTTTTCAGTTATCCGTATTTTTAATTTTTCTTATTTAGTCACCCGTAAATATTAGCGGACCATGAAAATAAATTAAAAATCATCTATAAGCCCCAAAAGTAAAGTTTTATACTTAACCAGGCCAACATAAGCATGTCACATGTTATGCAGCCTTGACCAATATCAGTAGACCTGTCAAATGTTAATTCAATTCGCAAATTCAATTCATATGATTCATATTCGAATCCGACCAGTAAATAATTTCTACATAATTTATTCATCTAATATGAAAAATTTCAGATAAAATTAAAGTCAATCTATTTTGATTCAAACAGATTAGGTAACAAATTAATCTATATGACCTGTTAAAGGAAAAAAAAAACTCGTTGCAATTTAAGAAGCTACGAAGAGGGTAACCACAAAATATATCTGATTGCTCTGATTCACGTAAGTTAAGCCAACGAAATGGAACTGAATGTTGCAATTACATTTAACAATTTAATTTTATTGCATTCATCAACTAACTGCTAATCTATTTCTTAACTCGTATATATGCGATGACAATTTGGATGATCCTGATAAACAGTCTAACACCTATTTAACAGTCTAATTACAGATCAAATGTTAATATGTTTCCTTTGACTATTTGGTTGACCTTCATGCAAATAGTCATAAACATCCTATTTAACAATGATGGAGTCTGAATATTAAGTATGAGGAAAACAATGAAACCTGTCTACTTGAAATCAAGAACTAATGACAGCTATGGTTGAAAAAGTTGGCAGAGACCTCAGAGGTGATCTTTCAGGGGATACCAAATATGGTTTTGGTGGGATTGGCTGTGACTCAATGCTCCCTTCCATCATTTCTATCACTCTGCATATTGCTGGCCGATTCGACGGATCAGTTTGCATGCACCACAAGCTCACTACCACCATTGTTCTTGCAATTTGCTCGTCTTCTTCATTACTCATTCCATGGAATCCAAGTTCTTCTTCTTGCTGGAGATGCTTAAATATCCAATCGGGAAAATATATTTCACTGCTATGATCACCTGCAGGAGTCATATTCTTTCTTCCACCTAACATTTCCAACACCAACATTCCATAGCTATAAACATCCGACTTGTGGGAAACCCTTCCGAAACATCTACTAAATACTTCATGTGCAATATATCCAGCAGTTCCTCTAGGACCTATCACTGATATCATACTCTCTTTTCTGATGCATATTCTAGCAAGACCAAAATAAAAAATTTTAGGAATGAAATTCTCATCTAAAAGAATGTTATGTGGCTTTATGTCCAAATGTAAAATTCTGGTGTTACCACCTTGGTGCAAATACTCTAATCCTCGAGCAATACCAACTGCAATATGTTATAATCTTTCCCAATCCAGGTGATGATCTTTACGCAAGTACTTGTCAAGAGATCCATTGGACATGAACTCATAGATAAGGGCTCGTTTGGAACCCTCAAAACAGAAGCCTAAAAGAGTAACAACATTGACATGGGATGTCCTGCTTATGCTTGCAACCTCATTAATGAAGTCTTGGGCGCTGCTTTTGGAGTCTTTCAAGAGCTTGACTGCCACAAGGCAACCATCAGGTAACTTCCCTTTGAACACACTTCCGTAGCCTCCTTCACCTAATTTATCTTTGAAGGAAATGTCTGTAACGGCCTCAACACCGGGTCAGCCGTGAACAGTATTTTCCGATGGTGAATAGTACTTTTCGGGCCCGGAAGACACCCGAAACTCAAAAATATTTTATTGGATCATCGGAAAGTATTGGTCATAGTGAGTCCGGAGTTGAAATTTGAAGTGAAATTGAGGTCAAATGGGCCTTTAAAAGTCAAAAATACTAAAAAGTTAGCGAGTCAATTTTCATGGTAGGGAAGGTGACTTGATTTTGTGTAAACGATTAAAAATAGTAAACGAACTCCGAATATTGCCATATTTTGCATGCCTACATGAATTTTTGTGTAGAATAATTTAGTGATGAGAATGGAATTTTTCGGTGACACCGGTAGTTGTCGAATCGGACCGATAAGTTTGAATCGGACCGATAACGAACTCCGATTGAGCCGAAAATTTGCGTGTTAGCTATTTTTGATGTGATAAGAGTGATGGAATTACTTTTGGAGTGATTTGAAGGCTGGAGGAGAGAGAATTTTAATTGGGCCTTTAAGGGCCTAAATTGGGCCTTTTAAGTTAAATGGACAAAGCCCATTATTCTAGCCCAATTTTGGGCCCAATATGGAGGTATTTAAATGCTGAATTTCTGGAGAAAACTCCAGATTTTTCCTGTGTCTCCTCTTCCTCCTCCTTGGCCGAATACCCTTCACTCTTCTCTCCCTCTCTTTTGCTTCTTAACCACTTAATATTTCTCTTAAATTCCAAGTTAGGAATTGTAGTTCCATCCCTCTAATACACCAAAATAGCTTCACTTAGTTGATTTGGGCAAAGGAAGTGAAGAAATCAAGGAAAGAAAGAAAGAGGGGTAAGTTGGAGCTTGATAATTTTAATGTTTTAAATTGATTTCTTAGTGGTTTTCCATAGATTTTTGGGTGTAGATTATGATTATGAGGTTGGTTTTTGCATTTGAGAACAAGAAAATGAAGAAATCTAAGCTTAAATGGGCTGCCTATGTAGGTGAGCAAATTGAGGGGAGTTTTTCCAAAAGCAAAGGCAAGGGAAAGGAAGCCTAGACTCCCTAATTGAAGAGAAAATTGTAAGTGACTAATAAATCTTTACATTTTCTAAGTTTATGAATTTTTTCTTAATTATGTAATTAGGACAAAAATGTTTAAAGTTCTTAATTGATGCAAATATGTTAGGGTATTTGTAATTAAGTGAGAGAAATGATGAATGGAAGATGTAAATGAAAGAAATAAAATTTTTAGGAAGGTGAAGTGGGTTGGCCGAATTTTATAATTAGGGTATATAGTGAGAAATTGCACAAAAAAAAAAAATTGTTAGCTTAAATTAATAGTAGAGATGAAAATTAATGTCCATGAATTTTTAGAGAATTTTTGGAATTAATTTAGGAATTTTTAAGATTATTTATAGTGTATGTATATAGTAAAAGTTGTGATTTATAGTGAATTAATTGATTATTTTAGTGCAAAATGATAATAAATAATAAATAAATAAATTTTATTGGCATTTATTGAAATTATTGTGATTTTATTTAGAATTTAATGTTATTATGTATATTGAAAATAATTGAATTATTGATTAATAATTGCATAAAAATAGTGAAATTGGTTAAGTTATGTGAAATTAAATTAATGTTAACAAAAAAGAAATAAAAAGTCAATTATTGAATTTTTCGGACTTGAAAAGAATTAATAACGTAATTATTCCTGTGCCCTTAGAATTAGTCTGGCAGTAAAAACTAGTTCTGGATATAGTTGGCTAGCCATAGGAACACCCTTTACCGCGGTGCAGGTCATGGCGACTTGCTTTGCTATGGGTAGGATCATTGATCTCCATAGCTTAAGTGTTAATGTGACAGTGAAAAGTGCAGTGTTCTGAGAATGGTTCCTTGGGAATCATTTCTCTTTTTAGTGGGGCCGTGGGGTCCATGTTCCGTGTATCCGGTCTGAGATTTGTTGCCGGATCTGTACTAGGGGCATAATGGTAATCAATTGAGAAAGAAATGAAAAGACAATAAAAAGTAGGAAAAGAAAATGAAAAAGGACCATAATGAAAGAAAAAGAAAGTTTAGGGGCAAAATGGTAATTTTCCCAAAAAGTGTAAAAAGATAGTAAATTAAGTGAGAATTGACTAATTAAGGATAAAACAGTCAAATAATAGTTAAATTAAGTAAAAAAAAAGTAAATTTTATGGACAATAAGGGCAAAAATGTAATTTTGCTTATAATTGACAAATTAAGTGTAAAGAAACGTAAATTGCTTCAGTTATCAATTTAAAGATTATCATTAAGCCTATAATGGCAAAATTGTAATTATGTGACTAAATTGAATAACCTTATAGAAAATGTTAGGTTGTTGCTTAAAGGTGATAATAATTGATTTTATAATTATGTTCATATTTATATGCTAATACTTAAGAATAAAAATGGAAATGTTAGGAAATGTATCGATTGTTAGTCACCACTGAGCATATTGAGTGCTCAGCGTGTAGTTTTACTGCGCGCAGGTAAATAGGAGCTGGAGCAAGAATTCAGACTGCAGGATTTCTTTTAGATTGCTCTAGTTGTATAATTTTTGGCATGTATATATATAAATATATGAGTACAAGTTTTACTTATGGTTATGTAATGTAAACAGAAGTTATTGTACTAAAGAGTATCGGATTGTGAACAAATGGAATGGATGAAATGAATGTATATGACTGTATTTTTGATTGTTGTGCCTCTGAGAGGCTGTGGAAATTGTCTGCTTTTCAGGGGGCTAGTACTATGTACAGCCGTTATATTGCAAAATTTTTATTAGGTGCATAGTAAATTGAACAGTTATAAGTCAGCGGCGAAATTTAATTATTGATTAAATAAATATCGATAAGGTTTTTAGGTATGGAAAAAAAAAATTTCCGGTCTTCGGTATGCCGGTACAATTTAAGAAGGGATAAGGGTGTTACAATTTGTGGTATCAGAGCAGGTTTAGACGGTCCTAAGATCGGAGTGGGTGCAATGTTTGATTTAAATTGATGCCAATTGTTATTTTGAGAAGTTATTTTGGAATTAATGAATTCTTGCTCCTTTCTGTTTTATAGTGAAAAGATGTCTGGAGAGCCGAGCCGTGAGGCAGGCGATGACAGGAGTGAGGCCTCAAGTAATATGGGGCAACAGGAGGTCCCACCGCAGCAGGCACCTCCACCAGTAGTGCCTCCTCCTCCTCCTCCTCCTCCTCAGCTGGATTTCCTTAATCTGATGTCCGACTACATTCAGCAGCGACTTCAGGCTGCACAGGTTCAGGCACCGTCCCCAGTGATACAGGTTCAGCAGCCTGCTCCGCCTAGAAGAAGACCTATATTGGAGCAGTTGAAAAGACTGGGAGCAGAGGATTTTTCAGGTGAGGACCCTTTGACGCCAGCAGCTGCTGAGGCATGGCTTTTTAAAATAAAGAGATTGTTTGAAATTATCCATAGTTCGGAAGAAGAGAAACTTGAGGGTATTATAGCCTTGCTTCAGAGTTCAGCTTTTATTTGGTGGGACTCAGTTCGAAGACATATACACCTACCGACCGTCTGAATTGGAAGTTCTTCATTGATCAGTTTGAGAAGAAATACGTTAGGTCTGAATACAGGCTTGCTATGCAAGATGCTTTTTGGAGGCTGAGACAAGGAAACCGTACAGTAGCTGAGTATGATAGAGAGTTTGAGCGCTTATTTAGATGAGGGCTTGCTACAGAAGAGAGATTATGTCAGTCGATTTGAGAGGGGACTTCATACTGAGTTGAGGCAGATCATTGGGGCCCAGAAATACCCAGATTTGAGAACTATGATTGATGCAGCTCTCAAGTTAGAAACTACTCAGGTTGAGCAAGCAGAGAGGCAGTCCCGATTTCAGCAAAAGAGGAAGCAGGGACAGAGCAGTGAAAAGTCAGGACAGAGTAAAAAGCAAAAGGGTCAACAGGCACCTCAGGGTCATTCACCAGCAGGCAGAGGACAGGGTAGTGCCTCCCGTGGCAAGTCTACTGCCACCACGACATCTAGTGCACCCCGAGGCAAAGATAGTGGAGTCAGCAGTACAGTGTGAGCATTGTGGCAGGACACACCCTGGGGAGTGCAGATTCTGATAGGAGCCTGTTTCAAGTGTGGGTCCCGAGATCACCAGATCAAAGACTGTCCCCATGATACAGACTGCTTCAGTAGCTTCACCAGCTTCCGGTACTGGATCTTCTGCACCACGTGGCCGTGGTAGGGGAGCAGCCCCTAATCCGTCAGCCTCCAGACCAGTTGGCCAGCCGTCTCAGGGACAGAGGCGGTCAGGGGTGACAGACATATGCTGTGAGAGCTCGTGAAGAAGAGGATGCTCCTGATGTGATTGTGGGTAAGTTCATTCTGTTATCTGACTCTGTATATGCATTGATAGATCCTGGATCCACCCATTCCTATATTAGCACTGAATTGGCACGGGGTAAAGGGATGAAAGAGGCCTACTTGGACCAGGACATCTTGGTGAGTAATCCTCTGGGGCATAGTGTGGTAGTGAATAAGGTATATAGACGGTGGTCCTATCAGTGTCCAGGGACATGTATTCCCTGGCAAATCTTATCGAATTGCCCTTCCGTGAGTTTGATTTAATTCTTGGGATGGATTGGCTATCCGCCCACCAAGCGACTGTCGAGTGCAGAAAGAAAAGGGTTACATTACAGCTTCAGAATGGTGATGACATCACTATTATGGGTGTGAGATCTGACTTTTTGTCGGAGGTGATATCAGCTACTGCAGCAAAAAGATTGATCAGAAAAGGCTGTGAAGCATATATGTGTTTTTGCAGTGGAGGTGAAGAAGGATAGTTTAAAGGTGTCAGATGTGCCTACAGTTAGGGAGTTCCAGGATGTGTTCTCGGATGAGCTTCCAGGCTTACCACCTGATAGAGAAGTGGAATTCTCCATTGAGGTCACTCCTGGTACTGCTCCTATCTCTATTGCTCCGTATAGAATGGCACCTGCAGAATTGAAAGAGTTAAAGATTCAGCTTCAGGAGTTGCTCGAAAAGGGATTTATCAGACCTAGCACTTCTCCTTGGGGAGCACCTGTCCTATTTGTAAAGAAAAAGGATGGGACTCTTCGACTGTGCATAGATTACCGACAACTAAATAAAGTGACAGTCAAGAACAAGTATCCCCTTCTTCGCATCGAAGATTTGTTTGATCAGCTTAAGGGAGCGGGTGTCTTCTCCCAAGATAGATCTGAGATCGGGCTATTATCAAATGGGGGTAAAAGAAATTGATGTGCCTAAGACTGCTTTTCGTACTAGGTATGGCCATTATGTGTTTTTGGTCATGCCATTTGGGCTTACAAATGCGCCAGCAGCTTTTATGGACCTGATGAACAGAGTTTTTCACCCCTACTCTTGGATCATTTTATGGTGGTCTTCATTGATGACATACTGGTGTATTCTAAGACACCAGAAGAGCATGATAAACATCTGAGGATTGTATTGCAGACATTGAGAGAAAAGCAGCTTTATGCCAAATTTAGCAAATGTGACTTTTGGCTGAATGAAGTATCCTTTTTGGGTCATGTTATCCTCATCAGAGGGTATTGAAGTGGATCCTTCAAAGATTGAAGCAATCCTTCAGTGAAGCCACCCAAGAATGTGATGGGGGATTTAATTTGACCCTTAGTCTCACTAGATTACGTATAGTAGGAGTAGGGTGTCGATCCAAAGGGAACGGGATAAATTTTGTATTGAAATCACAAAGACTAGATGGATAGGTAACGAATAAAATAAAGATCATGCATTTAACTCTAAATATCTAAACTACTTTGGATATATTAAATTAATTTGGATTAAAGATGACCTTAAATGATGGTATAAACATACATTATAAATTATGAAATAGTAATTCATCTAAGAACAAGTTCTAGTAATTGTATAAATAAAGTGACTGGAGAATTTAGCCAAGATTCTTAAAGCAACTCTCGTTTGTCAGTAAAGATGTTTTTATTAGAGTCTATAAGCACTCTCGTGTTATTATAGAGATAAATAAAAATTATGAAGCTCTATGCCAATTCTTTAACCCCTCAAAGTGAATTCCTTAAGTTACATTAAAAAGGAATTCAATGCTTTAAGTACATTCATTTGTTTTTCCATCAAAGAATTCCAACTCTCGTTGCGAACAAATTGACTAACATGCTAAATATGGTGGCCAATCATACAAAGCAAATCAAAGCACACAAATGGATGTAAATCATAATTCATGCATAATAAAAATAAACATGTCTTAAACAAATACTAGTGCATATTTATAATGTACAAAGGAAACTAGCCAAATACATATTTGAATTAAAGACAAACAAGAGAAAGAAAAACTATCTCATGTTCCTTTGGCTTGTCCCTTTGTAAACATCTAATAAAAACTAAGTAAAAATATTTATCCAAAATAATAACTAGAAACTAAACATTGATTGATCTCTTCATTTTCTTTCCTTCTCCAATTAATGCCATCCATATTTATAGAGAGAATACTCTATATACATGTCTCTTCATAATGGTTGTCAATGTGAAAAGTTGCCATGGAGGGTCACGATGGGTTAGCTGAAAAATCATGTGGAAAAAGATGCAACGTTGGAAGGGAACAGGCGTCATACACGACTCGTGAATGCCTTCACGAGTCGTGATCTTCAACTGTTCTTCCTGACTCGTGAACACAGGCCGACTAGTGAAGCTTTGTCCTGAGTCGTGATTCTCCTCACGACTAGTGAAGCCCTTCACGACTAGTGAGCCTCCTCACGACTAGTGAAGCCCTTCACTACTCGTGATCCTCTTCACTCACTACTCGTGATTTCTCTTCACTACTCGTGATCCTCTTCACTACTCGTGATTCTCTTCACTACTCGTGATCCTCTTCACTACTAGTGAGCCACTTCTTCGAAATTTCACCATCTTCTTTCCTTTTCTTCACACTTCACCATGATTTGACCTAAAAACAAACATAAACACATAAATGGGACATAAACACATAAATTGAACATAAACACATAAAATTACATATAATATTACATACTTAACTACATAAATAAGAGAAAAATACACACTAAAAGGTAGACATTTTACATGATATCAAATTCCCCCACACTTAAACCTTGCTTGTCCCCAAGCAAGAGAAAAGTGAGAAATTTAATCCCAAGTTAGACTAAGTAAGTTAAATTATAAAGCATTGCTCAATATTCACTTTAAACAAGATGAAATGAAGTCAAATATCTTAAACACTCAAAATTTCAGTAAATCAAGTGTTAAGATATATATTCTAAGTTAGCAAGTCACCTAAGTTTACAAAATCCAACATCAAGAATGTAAAGTCTCAAAACTAACCATGCTCAAGAAAGAATATTGATCATAAAAACTTAAGAGTTTAAGACTATAGTTGCCTTTTAGGACAATTTGCAAGCACACATATCTTTAAACCAATCTCATGGCATTTTTAGACTATGTTTTTCATCTTTTTCTTCTTTTCTTTTTGTTTTTTTTTCATCATGGGTATACTTTTAAACTTTATCCCATGAGTAGCAAGAAAATGTAGTATTGTGTGCGTTTTACGCTCCATCCCATACTTTATTAAACTTTTGGATATGCATCTTGCTTTATTTTATTATTATTATTTTTATTTTTTTTTTTAAATTTTCATTTTTTTTTCATTCATTCATTTTTTTTATTTCCACTAGTTCTCATCCATTATTGAAAGGTAAAGGTAAGTATTATGGCTAAAGTTTCCATAAGGCAACAAAAATCCTAAAATCTTAAACTAAATGAGCATAATCCAACCTTAAAGCATAGTTAGTAAAGAGACTAAATAACCTAAAATGTTGAAAGAAGTAAAAATAGATAACTTGAAAACATAAAATACATGCCAAAAGCTTTGAAAAACTAATCAAATGAGCACAAAAGGCAAATGACTCTTCATAACAACCTATATTTATATACAATATGAGCAATACTTCTAATAAAACTTACGAAAAAGGTTAATCTAAATAAAGAAAAAGATACACGCCCAAACAAAAAAATATAACAATGCGAAACGAAACATGCAACACACAACATATGCTCCCCCACACTTAGAACACACATTGTCCTCAATGTGAAGAAACAAAACAAAAACAAAAACAAAAAGAAATAAACTAAATGATAGAGGAAAGAAAACTCCCCTCATGATCGTGGTGAAGGTGGAGGCGAAGATACCAAATAATAGAAGAATAGAAGTTAGGCATATGTTTCACATGTTCACGAGTCGGACACAACTTCACGACTCGTGAAAATTGGATTATTCGGCAGAATGTAAAAGGGTTCACGAGTCGAACCAACATTCACGACTCGTGAAGAATTCCTTTTGTTGTGTTACTCGTGAAACTCTTTTCGAATCGATAATTTTATGCACGACTCGGTAACATGTTCACGACTCGTGAAGCTTCCCTTTGCTGCAGTTTTTCTGCAAATTTGACCAATCTCAATCCAAATGTTAAAAAGACAGAGGAAAAATAAGACAAGAAAAATGAAAATGATAAAATACTTAACATATAACCAGGAATAATCCAAAGAACAAATAAAATCTAAACTAAAAAAAACTAATCCTAAACAGAAAGATTATTGTGCAAGAAATGAATTTAATAAATTAACTGTTAAAATCACAAATACTTTTGGTCTAAGATCATACAAAAACTCTAATTACGAAGGATATAACAAAAACAATACAAAATTCATTTATCAAAATAACTAATTTATATCATAGAATCCTAAAATATCTACTCTTTTGTGTCAATCAATAAAAATTTATTTAAGCCGTTCCCCGGCAACGGCGCCAAAATCTGATGGGGATTTAATTTGACCCTTAGTCTCACTAGACTGCGTATAGTAGGAGTAGGGTGTCGATCCAAAGGGAACGGGATAAATTTTGTATTGAAATCACAAAGACTAGATGGATAGGTAACGAATAAAATAAAGATCATGCATTTAACTAAATATCTAAACTACTTTGGATATATTAAATTAATTTGATTAAAGATGACTTAAATGATGGTATAAACATACATTATAAATTATGAAATAGTAATTCATCTAAGAACAAGTTCTAGTAATTGTATAAATAAAGTGACTGGAGAATTTAGCCAAGATTCTTTAAAGCAACTCTCGTTGTCAGTAAAGATGTTTTTATTTAGAGTCTATAAGCACTCTCGTGTCATTATAGAGATAAATAAAAATTATGAAGCTCTATGCCAATTCTTTAACCCCTCAAAGTGAATTCCTTAAGTCACATTAAAAGGAATTCAATGCTTTAAGTACATTCATTTGTTTTTCCATCAAAGAATTCCAACTCTCGTTGCGAACAAATTGACTAACATGCTAAATATGGTGGCCAATCATACAAAGCAAATCAAAGCACACAAATGGATGTAAATCATAATTCATGCATAATAAAAATAAACATGTCTTAAACAAATACTAGTGCATATTTATAATGTACAAGGAAACTAGCCAAATACATATTTGAATTAAAGACAAACAAGAGAAAGAAAAACTATCTCATGTTCCTTTGGCTTGTCCCTTTGTAAACATCTAATAAAAACTAAGTAAAAAATATTTATCCAAAATAATAACTAGAAAACTAAACATTGATTGATCTCTTCATTTTCTTTCCTTCTCCAATTAATGCCATCCATATTTATAGAGAGAATACTCTATAGACATGTCTCTTCATAATGGTTGTCAATGTGGAAAAGTTGCCATGGAGGGTCACGATGGTTAGCTGAAAAATCATGTGGAAAAAGATGCAACGTTTGGGAACAGGCGTCATACACGACTCGTGAATGCCTTCACGAGTCGTGATCTTCAACTGTTCTTCCTGACTCGTGAACACAGGCCGACTAGTGAAGCTTTGTCCTGAGTCGTGATTCTCCTCACGACTAGTGAAGCCTTCACGACTAGTGAGCCTCCTCACGACTAGTGAAGCCCTTCACTACCCGTGATCCTCTTCACTCACTACTCGTGATTTCTCTTCACTACTCGTGATCCTCTTCACTACTCGTGATTCTCTTCACTACTCGTGATCCTCTTCACTACTAGTGAGCACTTCTTCGAAATTTCACCATCTTCTTCCTTTCTTCACACTTCACCATGATTTGACCTAAAAACAAACATAAACACATAAATGGGACATAAACACATAAATTGAACATAAACACATAAATTACATATAATATTACATACTTAACTACATAAATAAGAGAAAAATACACACTAAAAGGTAGACATTTTACATGATATCAGAATGTAACCAAAGTGCGAAGTTTTCTGGGTTTAGCTGGATACTATAGGAGATTATCAAGGGCTTCTCCACCATTGCAGTTCCTATGACAAGATTTGCTACAGAAAAATGTCAAATTTGTGTGGACTGACAAGTGCTGAGAGTGTTTTGAGAAGTTAAAGACGATGTTGACAGAAGCTCCTATACTTACTCAACCTGAGTCAGGCAAGGATTTTGTCATTTACAGTGATGCTTCCAAGAATGGGCTAGGCTGCGTTCTGATGCAAGAAGGCAAGGTGATAGCTTATGCTTCTCGACAACTCAAGACTCATGAGAAAAACTATCCTACTCATGATCTAGAGTTAGCAGCCATTATTTTTGCATTAAAGATATGGAGGCATTACTTATATGGAGAAAGATGCTACATTTACTCCGATCACAAGAGTTTAAAGTATTTGCTTACCCAGAAAGAACTCAATCTTAGACAGAGACGCTGGTTGGAGTTGATCAAAGACTATGATTGCTACATCGACTACCATCCAGGAAAAGCAAATGTAGTGGCTGATGCGCTCAGCAGAAAATTTATGTCAGGTAACGTTAATGTTTTGAAATGAATTTGTGCAAGGCATTGATAAGTGTAAATGATTAATAGTAATCTTTGCAGCTCTTCGGGCAATGAACACCAGCTTAAGTTTGGCTACAGATGGAGCTATAATAGCTGAACTACGAGTTAAACCAGATTTTGTACATCAAGTGAAAGCGGCTCACAAAGGAGATGACAAACTAAAGGCTATTGTGGAAAAGCTACATGATAACAGTGAAAGTGACTACTCATTGTCAGATGATGGAAGCCTCTATTTCAAAGGAAGACTTTATGTGCCAGCTCAGGAAGAATTGAAGAAAGAGATTCTGACAGAAGCACACCAGAGTAGCTATGCTATGCATCCTGGGAGTAACAAAATGTACCAGGATTTGAAAATCTACTATTGGTGGCCAGGTATGAAACGGGATGTAACTGAATTCGTGGGTAAATGCCTGATATGTCAACAGGTAAAAGCAGAACATCAAGTACCTTCTGGGCTACTTCAACCACTTGTTATTCCAGAGTGGAAGTGGGATCAGGTAACCATGGACTTTGTGACTGGGCTACCTATGACTCAGTGGAAACATGATGCCATTTGGGTAATAGTTGATCGCCTCACCAAATCAGCTCACTTCTTGCCAGTTCGGATGGATTTCTCTTTGACCCGACTGGCAGAACTCTATATAAAGGAAGTAGTTAGATTGCATGGAGTGCCTGCATCCATTGTGTCAGACAGGGATCCCAGGTTTACTTCTCACTTCTGGAAGAGTTTTCAAGATGCTCTGGGTACTAGACTTCGCCTTAGCACGGCTTTTCACCCTCAGACTGATGGACAATCCGAGCGGGTGATTCAGATATTAGAGGATATGCTTCGGTGTTGTGTCCTAGAGTTTGGTACTAATTGGGAAAAACATTTGCCATTAGCTGAGTTCGCCTACAACAACAGCTATCAATCCAGTTTGAAAATGGCTCCATTTGAAGCATTGTATGGTAGGAAGTGCAGGACTCATTTGTTCTGGACTGAATTGAGTGAAAGAAAGCTTTTGGGTTCGGATTTGATTCGTGACTCTGAAGAAAAGGTCCAGATCATTAAAAACAGACTAAAGGAAGCAATGGATCGTCAGAAGTCTTATGCAGATCTGAAAAGAAAAGATATCGAGTTCCAGGTCGGAGATAAGGTCTTTTTAAAGGTATCTCCTTGGAAAAAAGTTCTGAGATTTGGGAAGAAGGGCAAGTTAAGCCCTAGATTCATTGGTCCGTATGAGGTACTTCAACGAGTGGGTCCCGTGGCCTATAGATTGAAACTGCCATCTGCTTTGGAGAAGATACATGATGTATTCCATGTGTCCATGCTCCGAAGATACAGGTCTGATCCGAGCCATGTAATAACACCAGAAGAAATTCAAGTTCAGACTCACATGAGTTATGAAGAAAGGCCAGTAAAGATTTTGGCTAGGGAAGTCCGACAGCTTCGAAACAAACAGATTCCTTTGGTGAAAGTCCTATGGCATCACCATAATGTCGAAGAAGCAACATGGGAACCCGAAGCAATAATGAGACAGCGTTATCCTCTACTTTTCAGTTCAGGTAAATTTCGAGGACGAAATTTCTTTTAGTAGGGGAGAAATGTAACGGCCTCAACACCGGGTCAGCCGTGAACAGTACTTTCCGATGGTGAATAGTGCTTTTCGAGCCCGAAAGGACACCCGAAACTCAAAAATATTTTATTGGACCATCGGAAAGTATTGGTCATAGTGAGTCCGGAGTTGAAATTTGAAGTGAAATTGAGGTCAAATGGGCCTCTAAAAGTCAAAAATACTAAAAAGTTAGAGAGTCAATTTTCCTGGTAGAGAAGGTGACTTGATTTTGTGTAAACGATTAAAAATAGTAAACGAACTCCGAATATTACCATATTTTCCATGCCTACATGAATTTTTGTGTAGAATATTTTAGTGATGAGAATGGAATTTTTCGGTGACACCGGCAGTTGTTGGATCGGACCGATAAGTTTGAATCGGACCGATAACGAACTCCGATTGAGCCGAAAATTTGCGTGCTAGCTATTTTTGATGTGATAAGAGTGATAAAATTATTTTTAGAGTGATTTGATGGCTGGAAGAGAGAGAATTTTAATTGGGCCTTTAGGGGCCTAAATTGGGCCTTTTAAGTTAAATGGGCAAAGCCCATTATTCTAGCCCAATTTTGGGCCCAATATGGAGGTATTTAAAGGCTGAATTTCTGGAGAAAACTCCAGATTTTTCCTGTGTCTCCTTCTTCCTCCTCCTTGGCCGAATATCCTTCACTCTTCTCTCCCTCTCTTTTGCTTCTTAACCACTTAATATCTCTCTTAAATTCCAAGTTAGGAATTGTAGTTCCATCCCTCTAATACACTAAAATAGCTTCACTTAGTTGATTTGGGCAAAGGAAGTGAAGAAATCAAGGAAAGAAAGAAAGAGGGGTAAGTTGGAGCTTGATAATTTTAATGTTTTAAATTGATTTCTTAGTGGTTTTCCATAGATTTTTGGGTGTAGATTATGATTATGAGGTTGGTTTTTGCATTTGAGAACAAGAAAATGAAGAAATATAAGCTTAAATGGGCTGCCTATGTAGGTGAGCAAATTGAGGGGAGTTTTTCCAAAAGCAAAGGCAAGGGAAAGGAAGCCTAGACTCCCTAATTGAAGAGAAAATTGTAAGTGACTAATAAATCTTTACATTTTCTAAGTTATGAATTTTTTCTTAATTATGTAATTAGGACAAAAATATTTAAAGTTGTTAATTGATGCAAATATGTTAGAGTAATTGTAATTAAGTGAGAGAAATGATGAATGGAAGATGTAAATGAAAGAAATAAAATTTTTAGGAAGGTGAAGTGGGTTGGCCGAATTTCTTCATTAGGGTATATAGTGAGAAATTGCACAAAAATAATAATTGTTAGCTTAAATTAATAGTAGACATGAAAATTAATGTCCATGAATTTTTAGAGAATTTTTGGAATTAATTTGGGAATTTTTAAGATTAATTATAGTGTATGTATATAGTAAAAGTTGTGATTTATAGTGAATTAATTGATTATTTTAATGAAAAATGATAATAAATAATAAATAATGCATAAACAAATTTTATTGGTATTTATTGAAATTATTGTGATTTTATTTAGAATTTAATGTTATTATGTATATTGAAAATAATTGAATTATTGGTTAATAATTGCATAAAAATAGTGAAATTGATTAAGTTATGTGAAATTAAATTAATGTTAACGAAAAGAAATAAAAAGTCAATTATTGAATTTTTCGGACTTGAAAAGAATTAATAACGTAATTATTCCTGTGCCCTTAGAATTAGTCTGGTAGTAAAAACTAGTTCTGGATATAGTTGGCTAGCCATAGGAACACTCTTTACCGCGGTGCAGGTCATGGCGACTTGCTTTGCTATGGGTAGGATCATTGATCTTCATAGCTTAAGTGTTAATGTGACAGTGAAAAGTGCAGTGTTCTGAGAATGGTTCCTTGGGAATCATTTCTCTTTTTAGTGGGGCCCGTGGGGTCCATGTTCCGTGTATCCGGTCTGAGATTTGTTGCCGGATCTGTACTAGGGGCATAATGGTAATAAATTGAGAAAGAAATGAAAAGACAATAAAAAATAGAAAAAGAAAGTGAAAAAGGACCATAATGGAAGAAAAAGAAAGTTTAGGGGCAAAATGGTAATTTTCCCAAAAAGTGTAAAAAGATAGTAAATTAAGTGAGAATTGACTAATTAAGGATAAAATAGTTAAATAATAGTTAAATTAAGTAAAAAGTAAATTTTATGGACAATAAGGGCTAAAATGTAATTTTGCTCATAATTGACAAATTAAGTGTAAAGAAATGTAAATGACTTTAGTTATCAATTTAAAGATTATCATTGAGCCTATAATGGCAAAATTGTAATTATGTGACTAAATTGAATAACCTTATAGAAAATGTTAGGTTGTTGTTTAAAGGTGATAATAATTGATTTTATAATTATGTTCATATTTATATGCTAACACTTAAGAATAATAATGGAAATGTTAGGAAATGTATCGATTGTTAGTCACCACTGAGCATATTGAGTGCTCAGCGTGTAGTTTTACTGCGCGCAGGTAAACAGGAGCTGGAGAAAGAATTCAGACTGCAGGATTTCTTTTAGATTGCTCTAGTTGTATAATTTTGGCATGTATATATATAAATATATGAGTACAAGTTTTACTTATGGTTATGTAATGTAAACAGAAGTTATTGTACTAAAGAGTATTGGATTGTGAACAAATGAAATGGATGAAATGAATGTATATGGCTGTTATTTTTTATTGTTGTGCCTCTGAGAGGTTGTGGGAATTGTCTGCTTTTCAGGGGGCTAGTACTATGTACAGCCGTTATATTGCAAAATTTTTATTAGGTGCATAGTAAATTGGACAGTTATAAGTCAGCGGTGAAATTTAATTATTGATTAAATAAATATCGATAAGGTTTTTAGGTATAGGAAAAAAAAAATTTCCGGTCTTCGGTACGCCGGTACAATTTAAGGAGGGATAAGGGTGTTACATGATTAGAATAAAGTGTACAAAGGAATAAAGAAAGAACTTAAGGATTTTTAAATGTTTAAAAATGATTGCAAATACAATTGATTATTTTGCCCTTAGCGATAAGCAGGTATTGTTATTCTTATTTTGGATATAATTGGCTAGTCATAGGAACATTTCTGTACCACGGTGCGAGTCATGGCGACTTGCTTTGCTATGGGTGGGGTCTTTGATCTCCATAGTTTCAGTGAAAGTGAAAGTGTATCTGTTTTCTGCTCTGTGAGACTTGATCTTTCGAGATCATTTCTCTATCTGTTCAGTGGAACTTTTGGGTCCAGTCCCGAGTATCCTTTTTAAGAATCCTGTTATATTGCACTAGGGGCGCATCGAAATGAATAAATCAGTATTACTTAAATAAATTGAATATAAAAAGGTATAATGAAGAATGATTCATTTCGAAGTAAATGCAAAGTTAAAATCGATCTGTAAAAGTTTTTCGAAAAGTGTAATTAATAAGAAAAAGAAAAAGAAAGGTTTTATAAGAATAAAATGTAAAATAAAGATTAAGTTAAGCTTTTATAATGAAAAAGAATTTAAAATGTATTTTGTTTTACATGAAAAAGATATATTTAATTAATTGGTATTTCTTGTACCAATTGCTATTGTGAAAAGTGACAAGTTTGAAAAAATAATATTAATTTCCTATTTAAAGTTAAAAAGTGATGACAATGACATTAAGTGAAATTTAATGCTTAGGTAAGGTATTTCAGAAGGAAAAGTCAAATGAAAGTAAAACGATAAAAAAAATATAATTGTTTAGTGAAGAAAAAGTAAAAGATATAAGTCCTAAACAAATAATTGAACATAGGTAAATGAACAAAAGAAAGAAATAGAGATTTGACTGCAAAGTGTCCCAAAATAGCTGTATCACTTTGTAATAAAGCTTAAAAGCCTTTAAATAGTAATGTATTTATTAGTTAAAGGTTGAAATAAAGTAAAAGAATAAATAGCAAGAAGTGTAATTATAACACATATTAGATAACTGAACAGTAAATCGAGCAATAAAAATAGTTTATTTTGGTACCATTAAAGGCATGGGTACCAATACACATTGCTAAACGAAATGATAATTAAATCGCGGTGACTAAAAGATAAAATGAAAGTAATGATAAAAGTAAAAGTTATAGTGAAGAATAACGTAAGGTAATAGCAAATCTGATATCGATCCACCTAAGAAGATAATGTAAAGTAAGTTGAAAGTTTGAAAACCAAAAAAACAATGATTACCAAAATACGAGTTAATAACATGACTAATGTTAACCAAAGTAAAAGAAAATGTTTAATGAAATAAGAATAATAGTAGCATAAATTACGAAATTATGCTTTATTTTGGGAAATTCTTGGATTAGTAGTCATCACTGGGCATATCTAGTGCTCAGCACGTAGTGTTTACTGTGTGCAGGTTTTGAAGTGTTGCGGGAGCACAGTACACGGTGGAGCTAGATCGGAAGAGAAGATTTAGTGCTAGACTGAGTTGTATTTTGGCATGTATATACTTAGACTATTAAGGTAAAAGATTGAACTGTAATTTGATTGTATTTATAATAATTGATGGATGAGTGTTTGATGTAAACTTTTGGCATGAAGTTAATTTGTTATGTTTTAACTGTTTACAAGACTATCGTATGATTTTGGAATTAATGAAAAAGTATTTTAAGTGTTTCAAATTGTTCGAGAAAAAAAACTTACCGATTTTGGCTAAGTTTCCCATCGAAAAGGACTATTCCGTGAAGGGTGTGACACATGGAGCATGTAATTATAATTAAGTAGATTACATCATAGTATCCCAAGTATATTATAGACTTATAAATGATGAACTTGAATAATGTTAGTGATTTATCTATATCACTAGTATAAACGTGCCAAGATGTCTCCTCACATTTGTTTTCCTATGTCTTAGCTTTTTAATGAATCAATAATTACTCAATTTGGATTTGTAGATTGGGATTTATGGCCCAAATACTGATGACTACTTCTAGAAAATTTTTAAGGACAAAATTGATGTTCAGATTTTGAAATATTATTAGGAATATTACATTTTGGCTTAGGTAGTACTATATCCATAAAAGTTATTCCAAAGTGAGTCTAGTTTCTATCAAAACTGAATTAATCTCAAAAAGAGCTCTACAGAGGGGTTTATACCAAAATTATTATAGACGGGTCCAAGTGTAGCGGTAGATTCAGGTGATCTATGTTCAAGTCTAATTTTGAGAATCTTAAGGTTTGTAGGCTGAGATAACACTATAAAACTCAAGACTGCTTCAAGTTTTCAAAATCAATTTTCTCATTTTGCTTTTTTTGAAAGAGATAAATGGGAGGAGCTTGGAAAACATTATTTTTAAAATATGAAAAATAATAGGGAAAGCCTAGCACTTATGTTTCTTGTCTATTTATGAGAAATTAATTCATCATCAGGTAACTCTGATTAGAAGCCACTTTATGCTTCAATGTCTATAATTGCCCCCAACTTTAGGGAATTTAGTGCACTAGTGCCTAGGTTAGGCAAAGTTTAGAGTAAAGAATAAAATATGCATACCTAAGGTGGATAGCTTTTGATTGCACTGAACACATGCCACTCGAAGTAATGAGTCATTGGTTAGGTAGTTACCTTTAGCTTGTTGATTTTTTTAACCCTCGATTTGATAATTACCGTGAGCTTGTCGATATTTTAACCCTTGATCAATTGAATAGTTACCATTAGCTTATTGATGTTTTAATTCTTAATTGATTAGGGTAGTTACCATCAGTTTGTCGATGTTCTAGCACTTGATCAATTGAGTAGTTACTGTTAGCTTATCGATATTTTAACTCTTGATCAGTTGGAGCTGGTGGTTTACCATCAACTTATTGACTTGTTAACCTCTGATCAATTGAGTAATTATCATCAGCTTGTCAATGTTTTAACTCTTAATTGGTTGGAACGGATGGTTTACAATCAACTTGTTGATGTGTTAACCTTTGATCAATTGAGTAGTTACCATCAGCTTATCGATATTTTAACTTTTGATTGAGACATCTGATTAATGCTAGCTTATCAGCATGTAAAATCGAGAAGGACGATGGATTAAATGCCTCATGAGAGGAGTTTTTCTTTTCATCAATGTATCACCGCTTAAGATGATTTAGGTACATGTGAAAGGGATCTTTATGTTATTATACTATTACAATGGAAGAAAATTCTTATTCTTTTGATGGATTTGCATGATTGCTTCGATAAAGATCCAATTTTGAGTAAAGAGGCCATCTTTTGATAAATACCCCTAAGCATAGTGTGTAAAAATGGTATTGCTTCATGAAACATTATTTTTACTTCAATTAGATTGATATGTACCATATAAGTTTTCCTAATGGTTTGATTACCTGTTGCTTGGAATTATCTTGTGACCTGCCTCGATATACGAAATCCCTCCTTATTTCCTTGCAAGAAATTACCCATGTGAATAGGTGGAAGAAATTATGGTCTTGCAAGTTTCTTGAGCAAATTCTTAACTTTGGTTGTTATTGAGTTGATGATTGATTTATTTAATAAATGGTTGATGATTAATTTTAAGTATGACCTATGATATATATGTTTTTAGTTTAATTCACTTGTATTAATGCATAATTATATTCTGAAAATTTGAGACAATTATGTGTTGGAAAGAGTAGATTAAGACTAAGGAAAGTTGAACTAAGAATAGATTGAAGTTGGATTTCTTGAAGCGGAGTTTAATGGATGTTTAGGAGTTAATGAACTGGATCTTTATGCTAAGTGTTGGATTGTTCCTAATAAGATGATTTAATGTTTAAAATGATATTCTTAATAAGATGTCTGGATTTATAACTGGTTTTCCATAATCACTTGTGTTATTTTTAATTGAGTCATTGTAGTATAAGCTGAGCTGGATAGTCTTTTAGCAGAAGTACTTTTTATTATTAAATTTTACCTTTTTTTATATCTTATTTTTTTTAAGTTTAAGTTTATATTTACTTGCCTTAGTTTCATTACTTTAGTTTTTTAAGTTTCTATTTTCAATTTTGTTAAGTTCTTAATCATTCAAAACTTGGGAATTCCTTGCACACATCACTCATTCTAAAATTTGAAATATTTAGTGATGTCATGTAAAATGTTTATGTTTTTATGTGTGTTTTTCTCTTATTTATGTAGTAAGTATGTAATATTATATGTGTTTTTATGTGTTTATGTCCCATTTATGTGTTTATGTTTGTTTTTAGGTCAAATCTTGGTGAAGTATGAAGAAAAAGGAAGAAGATGGTGAAATTTCGAAGAAGTGGCTCACGAGTAGTGAAGAGCATCACGATTGGATAAGGAGTGAAGAAGAAAGAGCAAGAAATTCACGAGACCCAGCTAAAGTTCACGAGTCATGAAGGGAGTCACGACTCGGAAAGGAGAGCAGGATGGAGATCACGACTAGGCAACAGATTCACGAGTAGTGAGGAGGCTCACGACTCGTGATGGGGCACGATTTCAGAATGTCTCAAGGAAATCACGACTCGTGAGGAGGCTCACGAGTCGGACAAGACGCTGTTTCCCAAACGATGTGTCTTCTGCACCTAATTTTTTAGCCAAACAATTGTCCTTCCAGAAGCAATCTTTCGTGACTTGTCAAGGGACATATCTGTAGAGAAGATACATATAAATATGGGAGAAAAACTCTGGATTAGGATGGAAAAAAATTAAAGAATGTTTTTACTATTTTCTTAAGAACATTTATAGTTGTTTTGAATTTTCTGTTTACTTAGTTTTAAAGGATGACCAAAGAGCAAAGCCAAAGGAATAAGAGATTTAACAGAAGGTTTAAATAGAAAGTAAACCCTGGGGAGTGATGCTTTCTTGTCTCTTATTTCATCTTTATTGTAATTTTGTTTATGGCTAAGTTCTTTGATACATTATAACTATTTAATTTAAGTTGTTATTCATCTACTTATCTTTGTTTATTGAATGTTTATTTTTTTATGTATGAAGTATGATTTAAGTTTGTTTAAGTGCTTTGATTTGCTTAGTATGCTTGATCACCATATTAAGTATGTTAGTCATTTAATTCACAATGAGAGTTGGAATTATTTGATGGAAAGTTAAATGAATTTACTTAAAGCATTGAATTCACTTAGAGATAAGGAATTCACTTTAAGGGGTTAAAGAATTAGCATAGAACTTCATGGTTTTTATTTATCTCTATAATGACATGAGAATGCTTATAGACTCTAAGTAAGAATACTCTTTATTGACAATGAGAATTGCTTTAAAGAATCTTGGCTAAATTCTCCATTCATATCATTCATACAATTGTTAATTAATTCAAAGATGAACTTATTTTATTTGGTTATAATGTATGTCCATCCTATCTTTCAAGTAATTTATTATTCAAAATTAACTTAATATATTTTAAGTAGTTTAGTAATTACATTAATTGCATGATTTTAAATGAAATTGTTACCTATCCATTTACTTGTTGTTATTTCAATATAAAATTACCCCGTTCCCTTTGGAACGATACCCTACTCACACTATACACAGTCTAGTGAGACTAAGGGTTCAATTAAATCCCCATCATTTAGCACTTACACATTTTCCTAGGGTTTGATATTCAAGGTCTTAATCTTATTTCGTTATATTTGTGGCTGATTTAGTACACTTACTAGGATCTAAATTATATTGCTTTTTTCATATGTTTTTAGGTGTTTAAGTTGATTAATTTAGTGTTAATTTGGTGTTTAATTTTATAAGTTGTAATTCATGAGGACTTAATTGCAATTTGGTGTTTTTAGGGGCTAAATTGAAGACAACAAGAAATTAATTGGAGAAAGGAAGAGAATTGGAGCAGTAATGTAATTTTAAAGTCAAGATTTTCATAAAGTGCAGAGCCAAAGTACTCTCTCGGGTACTTAAAGCCCTTACTTAAGTATGTCAATGCCTTACTTGAGCATAAAAGCCCTCACCCATGTATCTCATGTACTCACCCGAGTGTTTCAAGGTCTCTATTGAGTAAAGGTTTTCTGAATGTGATAAAGCTCTTCTGCACTTTTTTTAGGAAGTTTGAAGCCTTCAAACTTCTTATTTAAAGAGTATATTGGCAAACCTAAGCACTAGAATTAAAAGGGATAGTGAAAATTTTAAATTTTTACTTAAGTTTTTAACTTGGTTTTTAAGGGACAAAGAAAGAAGGAATGGATGTTGTAACTTGGTTTTTTGAGAAGATATTAAGAAATACAGATGATTGATGTCTAACAAGTGTACTAGATCAACTAGCAATATAGAAAAATATAATTAAGATCCCAAATATTGAACCTAAGGGAAAATGAACTGCTAAGCAAAATATATATAACTGAGCTATATCAATCTGAGATTATTTCCTAAGTTTTTGAATTGAAAGTAAGAACTAAACTAAATTAACAATAAAGCAAAACAAAAAATAAGACTAAACTAACATTAATTGAAAATAGAGCAATAACTAAAGCACTTCCACTAAAGAAACTATCCACCTTAACCTACTGTAATGACTTGACTAAAATTAATACAAGTTATTATGGAATAACCAGTGAAAATAAACATAGATATCTTTTTCAGAATATCATTTTATGCATTAAATCCTCTGTTTAAGAACAATCCAATACCTAGCATAAAGATCCGATTTTAACTTCTAAACCTTCATTAGATCCTCTATCAAAAGATCTAAATCAAGCCCATTCTCAATTCAAAATTCTTAAATTTAAATCAACTCATGAATAATAAATCACTACCTCAATTCTCAAAACATAACAATCCATTGACATGAGAAAAATAAGCTAAGAATATGCAAATCATTAGTCATGAGTGAAATTGACAATTAACCATTTATTCAATACATCAATCATCAACACAATCATAACTCATGATAAGATTTAGCATAAGAACAAGTCTTTACAGTAAAAGTATGAGGGTTCAAGTTTCACTCAGCAAAAGATAAGAAAACTACTTACCGAATATGATTAAAATGAAAAAATTAAAATAAAGAGATACAATACTCATGAAGCTTCAAACTTGCACTTGATGACTTCTTAGCACATATAGTAGAAGCATGAGTCTTTAAGAGAATTGAAAACTAAGCTAAAAAAATTAAACCTAAATTCCATTACAAAAATTAAAAGAAAACAATAAAATCCTAAAAACTAACTCAAGAAATAACGTAATTTCTCGTTCCTTACATAATTTCGTGCCTTCTGATATTTGATGCTTAGGTTTGCAATTAAAGCTTGTAAAGAGGAATTTTGGTGGCTTTAGACTTTCTAATTCAGCAACAAAGAAGTGTTCCATTGAAATTAAAAGACTTTGACTCTGTAGAGTGAAAACACTCATCCACCAAGTGTGCGATCTTGTATGTTATCCTTTTAGTTGCTTTGTAGAGTGAAAACTTCCCTCTATCGAGTAGCCTACTTTTTTTTATCTCTTTCTTTCTAGCCTGCCTCGGTAGAGGGAGAAATCATTCCACCAAGTGGCCAGGCTCTGGACTTAAAACATAACTTTTGCTTCTTTAAAAATCCTTAAGTGTTGAATTTACACTTTTGCCCTTGTAATTTCTCTTTTTCTTCAATTACATGCCTAAAAGAATCAAATTAAAAAAGTAAGCTCATAAAATGCTAACTTAAGAAATTAAACACTAAATTAACTAAATTAACATAATAACCACATTAAAAGCACATTAATAATATAGTATAATTCATACTTATCAGCAGATTTAGCTCAATGTGTTTGTATCTTTATTTTAATTTTTCTTTAGTTTTTATAACAATGAGTGAGTAGTTTTCTTTATTTTTGTTGAGGGAACTTGAACCCTTATACTTTTATCATAATGACTTTAATTTGAGCTTTATGCAATGCAAACGTGTAATTTCTTAGTTTTTGAGCAAATTTTTAACTTTGGTTGTTATTGAGTTGATGATTATTTTATTTAATAAATGTTTGATGATTAATTTTAAGTATGACCTATGATATGTATGTTTTTAGTTTAATTCACTTGTATTGATGCATGATTATATTCTAAAATTTGAGATAATTGTGTGTTGGTAAGAGTAAATTAAGACTAAGAAAGTTGAACTAAGAATATATTGAAGTTAGATTTCTTAAAGAAGAGTTTAGTGGATGTTTTAGGAGTTATGAATCGGATCTTTATGCTATGTGTTGTATTGTTTCTAATAAGAAGATTTAATGCTTAGAATGATATTCTTAATAAGATATCTTAATTTATAATTGGTTTTGTAGAATCATTTGTGTTATTTTTAATTGAGTCATTGCAATATAAGTTGAGGTGGATAATTTTTTTAGTAGAAGTGCTTTTATTATTGAATTTTATGTTCTTTTACATCTTGTTTGTTTAAGTTTATGTTTACTTGCCTTAGTTTCATTACTTTAGTTATTTAAGTTTCTATTTTCAATTTTGTTAAGTTCTTTCATCATTCTTGGGAATTCTAAATTTGAAATCACTACAAGAAAAATACTAATTCTCGACAGAGCATTATCCATGAAAATTTTTTTCGTAGGTAATTATCGACGGAAAAATCATTCCATAGGCAAAACTCTCAGGAAAAAAATGTGTATTGGGACAGAATAACAAATCTATCATAAATAGTGGTGGAAAATTTTTTTGCCAAACTTTAACAATGGAAATTAGCGATGAAATATAAAAATTCATCGTTAAATTGACACGAATTATTCACGGTTGAAATTGTGCATGAAATTTACCGATGGAATCTTTTTTCTGTAGGTAGATTTCCTACGAAATCTTATGTCCGTAGGTAAATTACTGATGAAAAACATTTTTGTCCGTAAATTACATACGAAAACATGATTTCATAAGGAATTTACCTACGGAAAAATAGATTTCATCGGTAATTACCTATGGAAATATAATTCCATAGGGAATTTATCCACAGAAAAGGGGTTCCTTTTGTAAATTACCTATGAAAATAATATTTTGTCTATAATTTCCTACGAATTTTTTTAGGTGATTTCCCTATGGAATGAAATTTTTGTAGGTAATTTACCAACATTAGGGAAATTGAAATAAATTATTTACCCATTTTATCTATTCTCTTCTACCTCTCTGTATTGCTCTCTTCTCAAACACTCCCTTATAAATACGTCTCTCAGTATTGCTAGCCCAGTTGGCAGCCATCACTCGCCCTTATAATCTCCCATACAACCTCTTTGTCTTCAATCTCGCCATCTTCCTCTGTCTCAGCATCGCCACCTATCTTCTGCTATTTTGTTGCTTCTCATCTCAAATTAAAGAAATGCTAAATCTGATTGGTGAGTAACAAATTTCTCATTTTACAGATTAATGTCTTATTTTACAGATTGCATTTTTTGGTTCATTTACTTTGTGCTGATCATCTGCTTCTCATCGCCATTTCAATAATTTTTTTGATATAAATAATTTTAGCTGCTCGTCTTATTTGTATAATTGATTCCTTCAACAAAAAGATGTCGCATAGATTAATACATCGAATATGTGTATTTTGTTGTGTTATGAAAAGGATAATACACAAAGAAAATTACGGTTACTTTTCACTATAAATCAATTTTTTTCTCTCTACCATAATCATAATTTTCTTTGTCAATAAAAAAAGAAAAGAAAAAAGTGACTCTATGGCTAAATCAGATTCATTTTTGTCACATATTTGCTTCTCTGATTTCTATGACTTTATTTCTTTCTTTCTTTTTACCCATTTTTTATAATTAAAAAAAACAACTTAATTTGTTGTCTTTGCCCTCCATTCTTAATTTTTCTTTCAGACGTTAATGGTTTAACAAGAGAAGACATGAAAGGATTGTAGAGAGCTATGGAGTTGCTTAAAACATTTGTTGGCTCTAAGAATTGGGATTATTGTGTTGTTTTGAAGTTGGGCAATGATCTTTCAAGGTTGCATTTTAGTTGAATTTGAGCTTTTTTATTATTTTTTAGGTTTTTTCTTATTGTTTGGATTTTTTTGGTAGGTTTATTGAGTGGTTGGGTTGTTATTGTGGTGGTGGTAAAGTGAAAAGGAAAAGAGGGGAAAAGATTAATCAATCAGTTCCTCTTTGCAGGGATTTGTATTTTAAGCATAAAATCAACTATAAAGCTTGTGAAGCTCCTGCTTGTTTTCCTTTTGCCATGCCTTTATACTCTAGGTACTCTCTCTCTCCCTCTTGCAAACAATCTGAATAAAATTTGTTGTGTTCTGATTGTTTATAAAAAATTATAAGAAAAAACCATTCTAGTTTTACTTATTTTGATTGGCTTTCCATTGCTTGTATATATTACTTGGACATTTTTGGTTATGTTGCTGTTCGTAAATTCATTGTAGTTACTGCTAAAGAGGGCTAATATCTTTTTTTTTTCTTGAATTTGTAAATATAAAAACTTAAAAAAGAATTTCTACGCCAATGGGTACCAGTTTCTTTTATTGGCTTTGAAGTGAGAAAAAAATTAGTAGATAGGTCCAAAATTTCCATTTCATGGAGTTCATTTTTTGGAAATTGTTTATCCTCATTGAAAATTTTATTCTATCTTACATTTTAGCTTACATTTGTTTATTCTCCTGGAAATATGATAAATGTGTAATGTGTTTGTTAACTCAAAATATAGGTTTGGAAGGTGAGTGTGGGATGGTTTGCAGGGGATAAAACCAAAGTTTTCTTTGAATCAAAATTTTATTTTTCCAGCTCATTTTGATTTTTATTTTATCAAAATTCAGTTTCTTAACATTGATTTTATCTAAATTAAAATCTTTGTTTTCCGAATTTAATCCTCTACTTTTAGTTTATCCAACAAAGCCAAATGAAAGTTTAGATTTTACAAAATAAAAATTAGAACATTAATCTAAACTTATTTTAAGAAATGAAAACAATAAAACTGAGGCATCTAGAGATAGGTAGATATTTTAATGTAATTTATTATTCAATTTACGAGGCATGTTTTATTTTAATTTGAAATTCTTATTGCGATTTCAATTCTTATTTAATTTTGGAAGATCGTAAGCTTCTAACTAGAGCTTATGTTTAAGCTTCTAACTAAAGCTCTTGTTTGGACCAGAAGATGAGCAAATTCGGAATTCGGTTGCTCATCACTTGGCTTAAGCATCTAATTCATATGCCGGCCTTCACGAGCACGCGAGCGCGGCACATACACACTATATATATATATATATATATATAACTCATAATAAGATTGGAGAAATCTTGATAAAAAGAAGAAAAGACTGGTAGAGTTCCAAGAACAATCTAACCTTTCTTTGTGAGCAGATATCAATGAAGCAGCATACAGTTAATTTTGTAATAACTTAGCAGTAGAGGTTGCCATAGAGATGAGAATGAGCTATTCCATTGAAGATGATGAGGTGAAAGATTGGCCTTTGCTGCAATTTTAAATTTATTAAGACCAGAGAGACTGTTTAAAAATCTCAGCATTTCTTGCCTTCCAGATATCCCGAAGAGACTGCATCAATTGCGGAGTTACATTTTTATTATCGCTAGTTGTTATCTCTTCACATTTGAAATTTTATTTAAAATTTTAACAAATTAAGAAAATTTTCCCAAATTATAAATTTAAAATTTTCTCTTAAATTTAAATTAGCACAAACATCTATTTAAGAACAGGATTAATATTTTAAAAAATGGACAGTAACAAAGATTTTGTTAGTTTACGTAAATAAGTGTTGAGATAAAGATCTAGTAAGAACATCAATCCAATGTTATCAAGAAGGACTACTTAAACCAGCAATCACAAATTCAATTGAATCGTTTTAAATTGAATGAAGCAATCCAGTTTAATCAATCAACAATTTTCTTAATTATAGCATTAAAAACATGAACTTTTTACATAAATTTGTTAGAAAGTCGCTGTTGAAAGATGCAAGAAAATAGAAACCCTATTAAGGGTTTTAACTGACATCTAAATCACACCAGCCTTTGCTTCACCGAAAGAAGGAATCACTTCCGTGACGAAATTAAAAAAAAAATGTATGCAAATTAGGAAAGAATTCTTAAGAATGAGATAAAAAAAAATCAGTAGCCATATTTAAATCAAGAAAATGAATGATTAAAAAAAAAAGCAGAAAAAGAAAGTGCAAAACTGAAAGAGGACTGTATCTTTGCGTAATTGGACAAAATTGCACAAATCAATACCCTATATGAACTATAGAGTAGATATGGACAAATAAAAAATGGCTAAAATTATAGAACAGAGGCAAAGAGTAAAAAAAATTAAAAAAGAAAACTAAAATTTATTTCTTAGTGCAGTACAGTGTTATGAACTGAACCAAGAAGGAAAGAACAGAGTAGAAGAACACACTGAATTAACAGAAAAGAAAGATGAGAATAGCTGAGAGATATTTCATTGATAGAAAAAACTGTTTGAACATACTCTTGGCACACCCTTAAAACCCGCAGTGGCCTCATGCATACACCCTCCTATTCCCTTCCGTTAGGGAAAGCAAAACAACAATAACAACAAATAACAAGAATAACAGAAATATTCTAACTAACTCTACTGATACGCAGCGTTTTGTGGCTCCAGCTTTTCATTCCAAAGCGGCGGCGTTCAATCTGTATCAATACCTCCCCCTCCGATTTCCTTGTCCACAAGGAAAAATGCTGGAAAGCGAAGCTGGAGGTCCTGAGCATATTCCCATGTAGCCTCAGCTGGTGATTGACCTTGCTAATGAACTAAGAGTTGAGTAGCAGCAGCAGCATGTTGGCGTTTCACCATCCGACGGTCTAATATAGCTTGAGGGTAGATGGGAGGGTTGTTCAAGGCGGGAAAAGTGGATGAAGCTTGTACATGGCGTGAACTGGTTTTAGAAGAGAAACATGAAAGACATCATGGATTTGAGCTTCTACAGGTAAATTCAATTTGTAGGCTACTACTCCAATTTTGTCCTGAATCTGAAAGGGACCAAAATATTTCGATTGAAATTTCCGGTTGCCTTGATGTGCCGAAGTCTGCTTATAGGGCTTAAACTTGATGTAGACCCAATCTCCAATCTAAAACTGCCAGTCACTTTGATGTTTATCGGCCAGGTGCTTCATTCGAAGTTGAGTTTTCTGAAGATGGTGTTGTAGTAACTTGATGGTGGTCTCTTTGTCCTGGAAGCAAGAGTCTACTGCTTCTACAGGGGATTCATATGGGAAGTAAGGAATATGGATTGGTGGAGCATAGCCATAAAGAGCCTTAAAGGGAGTCCTCTGAATGCTAGTGTGATAAGAAGTGTTATACCAAAACTCAGCCAATGGAAGCCACTGGCACCAAGTGTGGGGAATGTCTCCAGCCATACAATGAAAATAAGCTTCCAAACACTTGTTCACCACCTCGTTTTGGCCATCGATTTGAGGGTGATATGCAGTTGATAACTGCAGTTCCACTTCTTGCAATGTAAGCAATTCCTTCCAGAATTTGCTAACAAAAGTAGCTTCCCGGTCACTGGTGATGGTTTGCGACATACCATGGAGTTTGTATATGTGCTCAAGGAAGACCTGTGCAATTGTCTGAACCAAAAAAGGGTGAGATAGATCAACAAAATGAGCATATTTAGTTAATCTATCAACCACCACAAAAATAGCAGATTTGCCCTGTGATTTCGGAAGACCTTCTATAAAATCCATGGTGATGTGGGTAAAGACACTTGCTGGTACCGAAAGAGGCTGTAATAGGCCTAGGGTGGCCATATTCTCCGATTTATATTGTTGACATATGGAACAACTTCGAACATAGTTTCTAACATCTTTCCATAACCCTTTCTAGTATACTATGGAGGCCAATTTCTTTGCTATTACAGTGACACCAGAGTCTCCTCCCAAAGCGGAATCATGATAAAGTTTTAATAATTTGTGTTTCAAGGCTAAATCATTGCCAACCACTAGCTTACCATTGTTGGTGAGTTTATGTTGCTACCATACATAACGAGGGTGGGTAGTGGCATCTTGTTCCTTTGTTGCAATGATGCTTCATAAAGTAGGATCAGTGGTCCAAGTTCCCTCAATTTCGTGTAACAATTCAGAAGGTAGGATGGCTATAGTGCAGTGGAAAAGCTCTGACTCAGGAAGGTGTGATAGAGCATCGGTTGCAACATTCTCTTTTCCTTTCTTGTAGATGATCTCATAATCAAACTGCATAAGTTTAGCTACCCAAGCCTGTTGTGAGGGGATTGTAATTCATTGGTCCAACAAATACTTTAAACTCTGATGGTCAGTTTCGAAGATAAAGTGTTGATTAGTGAGATAAGGCTCCCATTTCTTGATAACTAGTAAGATCGCCAGCATCTCTTTTTCATAAATGGAGAGTAGCTAATTTCATGGTGATAGAGCCTTGCTAATGAAAGCAATTGGGTGCCCTTTTTGCATGAGTACAACCCCAATACCCAGTCCCGAAGCATTAGTATCAATCAAGAATTGTTGGTTGGGAATAGGAATAGCTAAGACTAGTGCTGTTACCTTGGCTTCTTTAAGCTGCTCAATTTTTTTTTCTAATTATATATACAACATATATATTGTGAAATTAAAGGGTTTAAAACTATTCATTTACCAAATCACTCAACAATTTTATCTTTCCCCTTATTTTTGGTTGATATGTTTCCCTCTCTTTGCTCTTCTATTGGCAGCAAATTCATGACCAAAAATCACCATAGATTAAGTCAAATTTTTGCTCAAATAATTTACACTATACTATAATCAACACTTAATTACTCTAATTATCAAATAAAACTAAATTTTTCCCAACTCACCAAATTAATTACTTGAAGAATTAGACTATATTCATCTTCTTTCACCACCCATAGCAACAAAAGGTGAAGGGAAGCAAGATAAAACAATTTAATTGAGATTATGGTTGGGAAATCTTAAGAAATAAGCTTAAAGAAACAAAGAAAAATGAAGGGAGAAGAAGGGAATGAAGGCCACGAAAAAAATGGAAAGAAATGGCCTTTGACTGGCCAAAACAAAGAGATAAATATCTCTTATTGCCACATTTAATTGTTTACCTACTTTAGGACAAAAACAATTAAGTCTTAAGTGGGTCCAATGTCACAAGTCACCATTTAATTGGTCAATACACTTTTAGTTGTCAATTTTTGATAAATATTATACCAAAAATTCCTAAAAATGTTAATTAGGCCATGCTTAAAATTTTGGATCGATCCGAGATCGTTTTGATATCAAACTAGCCCTGAATGTAAATTTTAACTAGTCTGAAAGCTGAATTTTCAAAGTCTTCAAAAAATTCATTTTATCATTCCAAAAATTCCTATACATAATTTCTAGTCAATTGGTGCAATCGGAATAATTTTGTGAAGTCCAGGGAATATTTTTAAGCTAGTCAAAGTTCCATTCAACTATATTGGTCCTGTTAATTATTTTATTTTTCCCTTTTGGAGACCTATTTGATCTCAATTTAGCCCAAATTATAACACCAGATTCGTTATGAATAATACTTTTCAATGGTGATGTAGTCACCTATAATCGTCGATGGTGGTTATATTGCCATATGCCACTGTCAGTTGCCGGATGAGAGAAAGAAGTCAAGTCAAAGAGAGAAAGGAACAAAGGGAGAAAGAGATCGACACAATCGATAACAAAGAAGGAAGGTAACGAGATCGAGGAGGGAGAAGAGAAGGGGATGGCAGCAAAAGAGAGGAGGGAGAAGGCAGCAAATGACACTGGATAAGGGAAGAGAAGGCAATAGAGGCAAAACTAGGGCCTTTTATATTTCTAACAAGTATGAAAAATACTTAAATGCCCCTAATTTACCAATGGAATTTCAATTCGATTGCTACTTTAGCAACCGAAAATAAATTACGTTGCTTTTTTCATTGAAAATATAAATTAGCAACGGATATCCAATTTCGTTGCTATTTTTCATTGAAAATGAAAATTAGCAATGAAAATTCAATTCCATTGCTAATTTTCATTTTCAATGTAAATTAGCAACAAAATTTTATTTCGATTGCTAATTTAGCAACGAAATTTAATTTAGGTTGCTATTTTAGCAATCGAAAATAAATTCCGTTGCTATTTTTAATTAAAGATAAAAATTAGCAATGGAAATCCAATTTCGTTGCTATTTTTCATTGAAAATAAAAATTAGCAACGAAAATCAAATTTCATTGCTAATTTAGCAATGGAAAAGAATTTTGTTGCTATTTTGGAATTGAATTTTTTTTAATCTTGATGATTTAGCAACCGAATTATTTTTCATTGCTAAAATAGTAATAGAAAATAAATTTCGTTGCTAAATTAGCGATAAAAATATTTTTCGTTGCTTTTTTTTGTTCCAAATTTTTTCACCATCTATTGACGCCCTATTTAGCAACGATATAGTGATTCTGTTGCTAATTTTTGTTGTTAAATTTTGGCATTAAAAATTTCATCCACTATTACCGATAGAAGATAGCCAAATATATTTTCGTTACTAAATCTATAAAGTTTAACCAATTTTAGCAACGGAATTGGATTTTGGTTGCTAATTTAGCGACAAAATTAATTTCATTGCTATTTTTTCGTTGCTATTTTTATATTTTCTTGTAGTGTACCATACCATGAACCAAACAAGGCCTTAGTTAAAAGCCTATCTAGGTTAGTAAACATATACCCCCCCTTACAATATACTCGGGGGATTTATATAAATATAATCCTAAAAGAACTTATCCATAAGTATAACATTTTAAACATCCTGCAATACACAAATATATCAAGATAAAAATTGACCAACATTGTTCTAAGATAATTTTATTATCTAATAGATTATCATCAAAATTCCTATTAGAAAACATTATAAAATATTTTCTCACAATAGAAATAATGTTCAAACATCAAACACAATATCGAAGTCATTAAGGCAAATAAGTTCATTCTCCCTCTTTTTGTCATCAGCCATAGGGAAGAAAACACCTGTGAGCAATATTCAATATTCAACAAAAATAGGTGGTCTAGATATCCAGTCATAGCTAAACTACTAAAGGAACTGTGGTCTTAGAAATGTAGAAGTCTAAGGCTTAGGAGCAAAAGTATATTCGGCATGCTTGTAAAGGAGATCAACAATCTTAACGTGAGTGGAGTGAATCTGATCCAATTCTTACTATGACTCCCTAAAGTACTGTGCCAATTCAGCATTGAGTTAGGTTAAGGTCAAAAGAATATCGAAATCTACTATTGACTGGGGAAGAACATACTGGTGATCAACTAGTGAAAGAGAATCAGTAGAGGCAGAAGGATGTCTTGTTAGTAAACCAAGAACAGATGCAGGGATAGTTTTAGTGTCTTGTTCTATTGCAGAAGCCTATTCATCCTTGGCTGGTTCTTCAAGAGCAAGATCTTTTCTGATAGGTTCAACAATATTTGTGAAAAAATGCTATCTTGATTTTTAGTTGGTGTTGAATTGTCCTTTGCATCAAATTAAGCCTTTTGAACAGATTTTTCTACTGCTTCCTCTGTTGATTCAGTAGATGCATCAGCCTCCTCATTTACTGCCGCATCAACAAGTTCTGCATCAACTTCCTTTCCATTTTTTGATTCAGTTTCTACACTTCCAAAGGCAATTTTAGAAGAATTATGGACACCTACTATATGATTTGAGAAGCAAGGTCAAGAGATAATAATTGAAGTAATGCAATTACCTTTTAAAAAGGAAACACAATGGAAGCATATGGTGGTTTACTGGCAGATATGATAGGGGTTGATGACTCAATAGAACCTGTTGATTTCTTGGAAGTTGGTTGTTGAATAGAGGATCTAACCTTGCATTTCCCTAGACTTTTTGGTGCGTTTCCCAAATTCTTCAAAGAATTTATCTGAAATGCAATGGGATTTTTGCATCTTTTTCTCTACTTCTTTACTTAAATTTGCAGTCCAATACTCAAAAAATTTGTTCAACAGAAGAGCATATGGCATTTTAATTTTTTATTTGTCCTCATATAAAATTTTCATCAATAAATGAGGCAAGTTAACTTTTATGTTGAGCGAAAAATACCATATTATACAGTCATCAACTGAAGACAAAAATGTAACACTCCCTGATCTTGGAATGATGTAATCATAAATAAATTTATGGAGTGCTCTGAATTTTAGAAGCATGCAGGTTAAAGTAAAATCCTTAGACATACTTACGAAATCAGATGTTTCCCTCAAAATTTTTCTCTTTTAAAATTTTTAATGGCTGAAGTGCCTAATTTTCTATCTATTCAAGTACCAACATAGGGAAGAGAGAAGACTTTTCCAATAATTTTAGGAGTCACATCAAATTTATAATTTTTCGTAACCACAATAAAACCATCATCTATAATATTGTCAATAGAGAGATAGAATCCACGTACCAATTTTGGATAGAAGACATTATGGGTGTAGGTGAGAAACGGTTTCTATTTTTGATCTTTCATCCATTTGGCCAAGTCTGGAATGAATTTCACCACTGCTACCTAATTAATTATTTTAAGAGGGAGAATTTTTTCTTTCAAACTTTTGCTTTGCTTTGAGTTCTTCCTTTTTGCTCTTGGAGAATCAATTCTTAAAGAAGAATTTCTTTTTGAATTGCTCAGTGTGGTAGATGTTGGGCATTGTTCCATGGTGACCTAAGGTGAGACTTTCCTTTGTGGGTGTCGCTTGGTTGTCATCTTTACTCTCGCCATTTTGGTGAAAGAAGTAAGGGTGATTTCTTAGGTAGGGTTTCAAAATAAGAGAAAAGGGGAAAGCTTTAGGCAGAGGGTGAAGAAGAAGAAGGAGGCATCGATTACAGAAGGGGTGATGGTTTTCGAGAGTGAGAGATATTTGAATGAAAAAGATAAATGAAGGGTTTTAACATTTAATAAAAATGCTGTTGTGATAAGACATAACTTTTTGAAAAGATGTTTCCCTTCCTAAAGAGATAACTAACACTCTTTGAAATTAAACCAAATTTAGTTCCCATGAAATAAAAAAAAATTATACACTGTGTAAAAATGGCAAATTAATTTTCAAGCAGGAAGAAAAAAGTGAGTCAAATACCTATTTTAACCTTGTCAGTTGTAAAACAACAAAAATAAAATTAGGATAATTTTGACTTTTCAACCAAAAGAGAGAACCTATCAAACACGTAAGATATTATTCTGACATGCAACCAAATACAGTTAATTAATATTAGAATTTATACTAGAGCATCATAGCAAATGATTTAGAATAGAATTTGTGACTTTTCTACTTGATATAAGAACATATAATAAAATGCATCAGAAAAGCATCAATATTATAGTTAATGAAAAAAAATGTTACCTCACTAGATTACTTACTCATCAACAGTAACTATTCCTAATTTTCTTTTAATTTGACAGAATTGGTCTTCTTTTAAAGGTTTTGTGAAAATATCAGCTAGTTGTTGTTCTATTGAAACAAGTTCTAGCACAATATCACCACATTGAATATGATCTCTGATGAAGTGGTGTCTGATTTCTACATGCTTGGTTCTGGAATGGATAATAATAATTTTAATTAAATTTATTGTGCTAGTATTATCACAAAAAAATGGAAATTGATCAAACTCAATTGCATAATCTTTTAGTTGTTATCTGATCTATAGAACTTATGCAACACTTCCTTCAACTACAAATATATTTTGCTTTTGCTATAGATAAAGCCACCAAATTTTATTTTCTACCGAACTATGTAATTAGAGAATGTATAAGAAAATGATAGGCACTAAAAGTACTTTTTCTGTCAATCCTGCATCCAGCACAATCTGCATCAAAATAGCATATTAAATCAAAAGAATTTGTAAGGATCCAAAATATACCCTAGTAGTAATTGTATATATATAGAATATTGATTGAACAAACATTTGAGAATTTATGATGAAACTGTAATTTTATCTGAATGGTAGAAGTTTTTGTGTATGTGTATAGTAACAATATATATGAATAACAATGTATACGTGAACAGTAAATGATATAAGCATGACTAGATATGACATAAGTTAGGGATTAAATTGATAAAAGAAATGAGGATGCAAGTGATTTGGTGATTAAAAGTATAGAGAGGGATTAAAGTGAAATATTGTTAAGATTTTTATGAGCAACCAATAGGAATTGAACAAATAGAAAGCTAGAAAGAGAAAAGAAAATCTAGTTTTCTTTTAGTTGCCCGGCTATTCTTGGCCTAAAAACAAAAGAAGATTTTTATTTTGCTCATCTTTCCTTGCTTCTCCTCAAGCTTACGAAGAGTATGCTCCAAGTGGAAAAAGCCATAGATGGTAGAGAGAGAGAGAAAAAAGGGTTTTGTAGAAACTTAAGACTAAGACCAAGAAGAGATGAAGAGCAAAAGGGAAAGAGAGAGAAGAAGGAAAAGCTTGAAGAAGTTAAAGCTTAAAAAAGGTATGGGAACTCCTTATGTTTATTGGGTGTGTTTGCTATGCATAGGATGTTAGTAATAAGATAATTGATGTTATAACATCTTATTATCATGAAAACTTGAGGTTATATGTGATTGAAAATGGAAAATAGGAAGTTCTTTTAAAGAAGGTGAAAATTGTCTTAAAGTTCACATGACCAGTCTAGACTATATTGTTGATATCTTGATCTGCAGTAATTGAAATTTAGAAATTCTAATTGGATGTAAAAATAAACTTATTTATCTTTATTTTATATGGAGAATATAAAGTCTGAATCGATTGGCATGATAGAGAAAAATAGGCTTGAATTCGGATAATGATTGCTACCCTATGATTAGGAGCAGTATAGGATTTTTAGTGAATATCTAGAGATTTATAGGTCAGATTGAGTTTATTTTTGATGTTTTAGAAACTAAAGACATATCCCTATAATTTTGTAGAAGGACACTTTCCCTAAAAATGACATTTTATAGGACAAAAATGGCATAGAAATTGAGATTATAATTCTATCTTTGGTCAATTTAGACCTCATAGTTACTAGGTTTTAGATAGTAACCATCCAGTTTTTAGTCCATAACTAAAAAAAACCCTATCTCACTGTTACTAGGCTATTAGTAGTAACCGTGACCCCTTTTCATAACTTTAGATCATGATTAACATCTTAGGACTAGTAACTGTGAGGTAGTTAGCCTTTAATCCAGAGCCTTACTGCAACCTATTTCATGGTTATCATGATTTGGGTAGTAACTGTGACCCATATGTCATGAATTAGGTCATGGTTACCATGATTTGGGTAGTAACCATGACCCTTTCCTAAATTTTATGACTTGGAGTTTTAAGACTCCATAAGAGGCCTAAGCTCTATAAAGCATCTTAAACTTAAAATATATGATAATATACCACTTTAATCGTGTAAATTGTATAAGGAATAGAAATTCGAGGTTATAGTACTTAATGCATGTATATGTTTACATTAATATAAATGTATGAATGCATTATAATGACTATTTACAGATAATTGTTGTTTATGTTATGTAGATGGAAACTAGATTACATTGTATTATTTCGGATTGATCTATGTTAAAGCGGATTGTATTAATATGAACTAATGCCATATAAGAAAGGATTTTTACCTGCATATAGAACTTGGTGGTGGATAGATAGGCATGCCTATAGGGTTACAGTTGCAGCTGCTACAGTTGACCTTATTTGGGTCTATAATTTATCCCTATTTAGGACCACAGGTTTGATACCTTCGGGGTATCCATAGGAATTATACCTTCGGATATATATATATTTGATACCTACGGGTATCCACAGCACCCGTTATCCATATCTACAGGACTTTAGCAGGCAATTCATGATATAAAATGAACAGTATATGTGTGTAATGATGGCATAAACTTGATTGTTCATTATACATGATTGTTATAAAATTTAGTATGATATGTGGATTTATATTGTAATCCTTGCATGTTGATTTCAATCTCTTGAGATTAGTGTTATTTATCATGTGCTTGGGAATAAACAATGTGAGTAGTTGTTCATATACTTATTGTTCCCCACTAAGCTTTATAACTTAGGATGGATGTTCATCCTTGTAGGTACAATGTAGATCTTCGCTTTAGGGCAAAGCCAACACCAGATAAGAAGAGAAAATTTTAATGTATGAATTGTACTATTTTAACCTTTTGATTATGTAAATTTTACGAAAGTAATGTGATGTAATAAGTATATTCTGTAAATAATGAGTCAAACTATAGTAACCTATAACAGGTGAACATATTATCATTATCATTATATGTATTATTTATTAATACATTAAAATCAATGATAAAAATCTAGATAGACTAGTGTAGTCATTACATTTTTGGTATCAGAGCACCTTGGTTTAGGCGGTTCTGGCCTATAGCACTTTAAGAGTAGCTGTTTATATAGTTTTTGTTGGTGTTGGCTTATAATTTATGTCCATGTGGTTCTTTAGATAGATAATTATAGAGGAAAAGTCGTGAATTATAGATGAGATGAGTCTCTAGGAAGTAATTTGCCCGGACAATTAAATCCTTCCGACCCTGAATTTACAGTATATACCTGAGGTGTGATACCCGCTGTTTAACTTGGGAAAAATGTTATCGAGATTTATCATGATATGGCCTAGATTTTGCAAAGAATGACTGCACTAAGAACCCCTCTTTTGAAATTAGAAAGCAAAGTACATAAGAGTTCTTAGGGCACCAACTGGGGAGAAATTAAAATAAAGGTCAAAAAAGGTTACAGTTTCAGGATTTTGGGGTTCAATTATCCCCCGATGTCACATTTTAGGGCTGAGATAATGGTATTAAGAGTAGAAAGTTTTCCGGATATGAGCCATAATTTAACTTGGATTTTAAATAATTATTTAACTCTACTATATCAAAAGAAATCGAAAAGAAATAAAGTAGGAGTATAAAAAAAGTGCAATAAGTACAAGAAAGAAGCAACACCTTAGTATAGAATGAAAGAAGCTTAAGGATTTTTGATGTATCTCAGAAGAAGTAAACCATAATGAGAAAGAGATAAACTTATATATTTAAATTATAATGGTGCAGACTGATAGTACTGAGGTTCCAAAAAAGTATGGTGTCACCAAACTAGCTCCGATATGTATTTTCTCCTCCTTGATTATTATGTATATGTATTGATAGATTTTAATAATGGGCATGTATATATGATGGTATAGTAATGAGATCTTAGGTTTGTGTTGAAAGTAAAGGATATGAAATATACATATGATTAGTTTTTAGACTAAAGGATGTATAGAGATTATCTTAGTATGGCCTATGAGAAAAGATATAAAGTTTAAGTATATGTATATTAAGAAATTTTGTATTTGATAGTTTATATATATATAGAATTCATCTGTATGATTTTGAGAGTGATAAGAGAATTGTGATCAGTATGTTGAATGTTTAAGTTTAATCATGTTTATGTTTATAGAATGGGTTATTAAACTAGGATGCAACTGTGTTTCATATGTAGAGTTGCAGTGAGGAATTGAGGTTGATTGCTACGTTTTGTAAACCTATTAGCGACTCCTTAACAAGCATGGGCAATTGACAAAATATTTTATAGTGGGGATGGGGAAAAACATATGCATTACATGAGATTTTCCATTTGCATTTCATTGCATACATGAAAGCATCATTCACTCATAGCACAACATCATATGACATGTATTTGGCCCCGACTGAAAAAAGAAGCTAACAAGATATATGTTAAGCATAGTAATGATATGATAATATGATTAGGCCACCTTTATCTGGAAATAGATTTATAAGAAAAGTGAATCAAGTTAAAGAAAGAATCAAGAGAGTGTTATAGTTATAAAGAGATAAAGATAGTCGAATTCAAGGGTGATACAGTACAGAAATGTAAACAAGATAATGCAGAGAACAAGTAGAGCCAGTAGAGAAAGTATAGAATGCAGACTGATTGAGATAGATACATAAATACAGATAAAAGTATTATATATATATATATATATATATATATATATATATATGCGTAAAGGGTACAGGTATGAATTTTGAGGATGAAATTTCTTAAGGGGAAAATAAATGTAAGGACCCAAAATATACCCAAGTAGTAATTGTATATATATATATATATATATAACATTGATTAAACAAACATTTGAGAATTTTTTTATGAAAATGTAATTTTATTTGAATGGTAGAAGATTTCATGTATGTGTATAGTAATAGTATATATGAATAGTAATGTATACGTGAACAGTAAATGACAAAAGCATGACTAGATATAACATAAGTTACAGATTAAATTGATAAAAGAAAATCTAGTTTTCTTTTAGTTGGCCGGCCATTCTTAGCCCAAAAACAAAAGAAGATTTTTATTTTGCTCATCTTTCCTTGCTTTTCCTCAAGCTTATAAAGAGTATGCTCCAAATGGAAAAAGCTATAGATGGTAGAGAGAGAAAAGAGTTTTGTAGCAACTTAAAACTAAGACCAAGAAGAGATTAAGAGCAAAAGGGAAAGAGAGAGAAGAAGGAAAAGCTTGAAGAAGTTAAAGCTTAAAAAAGGTATGGGAACTCCTTATATTTATTGGGTGTGTTTTCCATGCATAGGATGTTAGTAATGGGATAATTAATGTTATAACATGTTATTATCATGAAAAATTGAGGTTAGATATGATTGGAAACCGATTAGAGGTAAAACTAAACTTATTTATCTTCATTTGATATGAAGAATACGAAGTCTAAATCGATATAGAGAAAAATAGGCTTGAATCCGGGTCATGACTGCTGCTTTGTCATTGGGAGTAATATGGGATTTTTAGTGAATATCTGGAGATTTACAGGTCAAATTGAGTTGATTTTTTATGTTTTGGAAACTAGAAACATAGGGCTCTAACTTTGTAGAAGGATATTTTTCCAAAAAATGACATTTTATAGGCCAAAAATGGAATAAAAGTCGAGATTGGAATTCTATCTTTGGTCAATTTGGACCTCACGATTACTAGGTTTTAGATAGTAACCGTGACGTAGTCCAGTTTTCATTCCAAAATCAAAAATAAACTTATCTCACAATTACTAGGCTATTGGTAGTAACCGTGACCCCTTCTCGTAACTTTAGATCACGGTTAACATCTTAGGATTAGTAACCATGAGGTAGTTGGCCTTTAGTTTAGAGCCTTACTACAACATATGTCAATGTTACCATGATTTAGGTAGTAACCATGACCCATATGTCATGAATTAGGTCACAGTTACCATAATTTAGGTAGTAATCGTGACCCTTTCTTGAATTTTATGACCTGGAGTTTTAAGACCCCATAAGAGTCCTAAGCCCTGTAAAGCATCTTAAACTTAAAATATATGATAATATACCACGCTAATCATGTAAATTGTATAAGGAATAGAAAGTCAAGGTTATAGTACTTAATGCATGCATATGTTTACATTAATATAAATGCATGAATGCATTATAATGACTGTTTACAGATAATTATTGTTTATGTTATGCAGATGGGAACTAGATTATATTGTATTATTTCAGATTGATCTATGTTATAGTAAACTGTATTATGAACCAATGCCATATAAGAAAGGATTTTTGCCTGCACATAAAACTTGGTGGTGGATAGATAGGCATGCCTATAGGGTTACAGTTGCAGCTGCTATAGTTGACATGTGGATTTATATTGTAATCATTGCATGTTGATTTCAATCTCTTGAGATTAGTGCTATTTATCGTGTGCTTGGGAACAAACACTGTGAGTGGTTGTTCATATACTTATTGTTCCCCACTAAACTTTATAGCTTAGCACGGGTATTTATCTATATAGGTACAATGTAGATCTTCGCTTTGGGGCAAAGCTAATTCTAGATAAGAAGAGAATATTTTGATGTATAAATTGTACTATTTTTACCTTTTGATTATGTAAATTTTACGAAAGTAATGTGATGTAATAAATATCATGTGTAAATAATGAGTCAAACTGTAGTAGCCTATAACAAGTGAACATATTATCATTATCATTATATATATTGCTTATTAAAACATTAAAATCAGTAATAGAAATCTGGATAGACTAGTGTGGTCATTACAGAATTACTTTTTAGATACCATAACCCCAGTTCTAGAGTTCTTACTAAATATATTAGTATTCTCTTTACTACAGATAGATGTGATGCTTTTGGAGGAAATTGAAATCTTGCACACAGACACACACTGAAATGTATATTTGGTCTGCTTGTTGTTAAGTAGAGCAGAGATTCGATCATGCCTCTATAATTCTTTTCATCCATATTCTTGCCTTTTTCATCTTTTTCCAGCTTGATTGAAGGGGCTCATAGGAGTACTTGCTGATTTTGCATCTGTCATCTTAAATTTCTTGGTTAACTTCTTTGTGTATTTAGTTTGACTAATGAAAATTCCACTCCTGCATTGCTTAATTTGTAGACCCAGGAAGAATGTGAGTTCACCCATCAAACTCATTTCAAATTCTTGCTTCATAATAGATTCAATTTTTTTGCACATAGAAATTTTAGTTGAACCAAAAATAATATCATCAACATATATTTGTGCTATTAAAATATGAGATTAATGATATTATGTGAAAAGAGTATTAACAACTTTTTCTCTATTAAAATCATGAGCAAGAAAAAAAACTTAATTTTCATACTAAGCTTTTGGGGCTTGTTTTAATCCATATAAAGCCTTTTTTAGTTTGTAAATATAATTTGGATGATTTTGGTTTTCAAAAGTAGGAGGTTGTGCTACATACACTTCCTCATTTAAAATTTCATTTAGAAAAGCACTTTTCACATCCATTTGGAAAAGTTTAAAATTTCTAAAACATACATATGCACACAAAATTCTAATTTCTTTGAATCTAGCTACTGGTGCAAAGGTTTCATCAAAATTGATACCTTCCTCGTGATTGTAGCCTTAAGTAACTAGTCTTGCTTTGTTCCTCACTACATTACCTTGCTCATCAAGTTTATTTCTAAACACCCATTTACTACCAATAATAGAGCAATTTGAAGGTTTAGGAACTATATTCTAAACTCTATTTCTCTCAAATTGATTCAATTCTTTTTGCATGGCAAGAATCCAATTTTCATCATTTTGAGCATCTATAAAATTTTTGAGTTTTAGTTCAGAAACAAAAGCTACATTACCATAATACTCTTGCATTGCTCTTATGGTCATTATTCTTTTTAATGGTTCTGTCAATAAATTCTCCTTTGGGTGATATCTGTGAAATTTCCAATCCTTTTGGCAACTAGCCCTGTGCAACAATCGGTTTGGTTCAATAATCGAATCGAACCAAAATAATCAAAAATCGAACTTTCAATATTTTTATCAACCCAACCGAACCGAACTTATAGAATAATCAAATTAAAACCGAACTAAAATTTTCGATCGGTTTGCTTCGGTTAACAAAAAAATTAAAAATTAAAACTATTTTTTAAAAAATAAAAAATACATCTAAAATTATAAAAAAAATTATAAATCATAATATACTAAAGTAAAAATATTTAAATTGTAAAAAATAAAAGTTTAAATTAAAGATATAATCTCAAAATATATAATAAATAATACAATAAAATCGTTAAATAAATTTTTTCATTTAATCGATTTTCAATTTAATTGTCAAAATTCTAAATTATCACCTAAAAATAGATATTAATAATTGATAAATGTAATCATATAATTTACAATTCAAAATAAGATAATTTATATGTATAAAATAATTATTCAATTAAAAATAAAAAATTATATAATTATATAAAATTTCGATTTGGTTTGATTTTTCTACGATTTTTTCCTTCAAAAATCAAACCGAACCAAAAAAATCGAAGTTCTCTAAAATTCAAAATCAAAAATTGAATCAAAAAACCAAAAAACTTAACCAAATTAAAAAATCAATTGGTTCGAATTTTAGATTTGAACCAAAATTTGCTCACCCCTATTGGCAGCTCTGTTGGTTGATTTGTAATTTGTTATTCTGCCAATTTTTTTCTGACTATTTTGTTTGGTTTTCTAAAGATTGATCTGCCGGCCTATCTACTGGCTGATCTACTTGTTGATTTCCAAATTTTCTTGTCGATCTGGTGACCTTTCTGTCTGATTATTTTTATCATTCTTTTTGTATGAATTACTTCTTTTTATATTTGTATCATCATCAAAATAACTTTGTTCTCCAGAGTTCAAGTTAGTAGAATCAAATTTAACATTTATAGATTTTTCTACCATTAATTTTTCTCTATTAAAAACTCTATAAGCTTTACTATTTAATGAATAACCAAGAAAAATACCTTCATCGGACTTTGTATCAAATTTACTTAAATTATTTTTATCATTTTGAATGAAACACTTACAACCAAAAGGTTGAAAGTAGCTGATTATAACTGTGAATTAAACTATGTTTTAGTGTATTTTTAGGTGTTTAATTTAGTTAATTTTATGATCAATTTGTTAAATTAGTTGTCAGTGGGCTTAATTAAAATTTTTGGTATTTTTAGGGACTTAATTAAAAGAAAGAAGGATTAAATTGCAACAAATAAGAAGATTTGAGGCAAAAGTGCAAAATTGGGAAAGTTAATTTAAAGGAAGTAACGTACGAGACATATTGGTTATGCTTTCCCGAGCATAATTTTTGCTCTCTCGAGCATACTTTTTGCTTTCCCTAGCATAGTTTTACTCTTCCTACTAGAAAAGTGCTCTCCCAAGCATTTTGACCACTCTTCCAAGCAAAAATACTGCTCTTCCAAGCGAATAACAAAAAGATGTCGACAAAAGTCTTCCTATTTAAGAGAAACTCTAACTAAACCTCAAAAAAGGAAGTCTTAGTCAGCAAAACTCCTCCTTTGGCAGTAATTTCACTCTATAAAAAGGTACCAAAGCTAGGATAGAAAGGAGAAACAGAGCTCAACACTTTTGTTTTTACTTAGTTTTGAATTCTTTCTTCTGTTCTTATTCATTATTTCTCTTTTTAACTTTGTTTTAGTTTTTAAACATGCTTAGTGAATAGTTTTCTTTAACTTTTGCTAAAGGATACTTGAATCCTTAACTTTTTATTGTCATGATTTAGTTTGTGCTTAAATTTAATATAAGTCTTGATTATTTCTTAGTTATTATGCACAGTCTTATCATTCGTTAGTTGAATTTTGATGGTTAACTTGTTTAATTATTGGTTAGTAATTGAATTTTGGTTTAATTATTGATATGTATGTTCTTAGGTTAGTTTACTTATATTGATGAATGATTATGTTCTTAACTAGATATAATTATGTGCTAATTAAGGTAAGTTAAGGCTAAGAAAAGTATAACTAAGAATAGGTGAAAGTTGAATTTACTTGAAAGATGGTTTAATAGACATCTAAGAGATTTAACTCGGATTTTTTATGCTAAGTGTTAGATTTGTTTATGAGTTTAATGCTTAGAAAGATATTCTTGTATAAGGTATCTGGTTTTATAGCTTGTTTTTCCATAATCACTTGTATTACTTTTGTTATTGAGACATTACAATGGAAATTGGGGTGGATAGTTCCTTAAGCAAAATTATTTTAGTTATTATTTTATTTTTAATTCATATTAGTTTAATTTTAGTTTTTATTTTGCTTTATTGTCTGTTTAGTTTAGTTTTTCCCTGTTTAGTTTAGTTTAGTTTTTCCCTTTAAATAAAAAACTTGGGAAATAATCTCAAAATAATTTAATTCATACATAGATATTATTCTTAGCAATTCATGTTCTCTTAGGTACGATATTTGGGGTCTTAATCTATATTTTTCTATAGTACTAGCCATTTTAGTACACTTGCTAGATACCGGGGAACAACGATGTTGTTTGTCTAATATCTTTGATTGAGTTAGTCTGAGATTTTATTTTTATTTTATTTTTGATTTGGTGATTGTTCCTTGAAGGAAAAATTTAAGACATTCTTCAAGATGATGCAAGTTGATGAGTTGTTCCTTTTGAAATAACAAACGAATGATTCAATAGAAGAAAGGGAAAAGATTAAGCTATTACATGCACAATCACAAATTCATTATGCATAAACTTTTGATGATTTTTTGAGAGCATAAATGAAAGAATTAAGGAGAGAGAATTAAGAATTGGAGTATTCAAAAAAGGCTTGTAACTCCAAAAATCAAGTTCTTTTTGACTTGCTTATGAGTAAGGAGAAGCAATTTTAGACTAAAAAGGAAAAATGGAGGGCCACACAAGAGGCCATTATCTTCTAAACTCAAGACATTTGTGACTTGTTTATAAGGAAGGAAAGGAACTTTTATGCAAAAAAAAGAGGAGTTGAAGGCTACATTAAGAAGTCAAGATGAAAAGTTTAAGATTTAAGAGGAAAAATTAAGGATTTAAGAAGAGAAATTAAGGACTCAAGAGGAGACAATCAAGAGTCAAGCAAATTTACTAAGGAATCAAGAAAAGGTCATTAAAAAGTTGGAATCTAAACTAGATCTCTTGAGTATTTCAATGCAATTTCAAAGTGATAGTGGCAAGTAGAAGGAAATGAATCATTCATTAATAGTGGATAAGGAAGAAAATAAACAATTCATATATGAAGATAAGTTTTGTGATCATTTGGAAGGTGTATTAGAACCGTTTTTGGAGAATTTATCACCAAAGGAACAAGAAAGGCAAAATTCTTAGGTGGAGACACTAGATTCAGTCTGCTTGAAAGATTTATTTAGGCTAAAAGAGCCGGTAGAGTTTGTTCTAAATAAGCCAAAGGAGGAGTCATATTTTATTGAAGATATGGAGTTTCCAAATTTGGTAAATTATGACAAGTTTCTTCTACTAATGAGAGAAAATAAAGAGCAAAGTTGGAGAGATCAATATTTGGATCACAAGCTTGACCTCCTAAAAGTAACATGAGTCGAGCTGGGACTCAATAAACCAGAACTTCTCTAACTTTTCTTTTTAATTTTTCATCAATTTTTTTTATATTTATTTATATTTTATATGTTATTAGTTTTAGCTCATAAGTTTTTGCATGTTTCTTATGTTTATTTATTTGTGTTCTTTTCAATTCATAAGTTTAAGATTTGGGGATGAAAATAAGCTACATCTAATGATTTTGTGAGCAAATGTCATCTTTGAAATTAGTAAGTGCTTCTAAGGCAATTAAAGAGCTAAAATGATTTTTGAGGTAAGTGAATTACAACTCAGTTACACTTAATATAGATTTATGCTTCTTGAGTGTTTTCATTAGTTAAACGTGAATTTTATCTTAGTTGCTTTATGCACTTAAGAGAGACTTATCCATTTGTTGAGATTAACAATGAACTTGATATAGTTTGTAAGTTTACAAAGGGCATAGGTTTTGAGAGAACTTAGATGGCTTGAGTAAAACTTGGGATTGGTGTGCTTATAAGATTGAATAGAGAGCTTTAAAAGATTATTAAAGAGCTTGTTGCAGAGAAGGGTCAAAGAAAGTATGCAGGTTTCATGACTAAATCCTCTTTATCTTACAACTAGGCTTTGTACTGCTAAAATCAAAATTTAGAAAACATTAAGGCATAAATTGGATTAAAAGAAAGTTGATTTAAATAAATGGCTTGAGCATGTTTAGTAAAGTTGTTAATAAATATTTTTCAAAATATTAAATCTAATGCTTTATAACTGAAGAAGTTTGGTTTCTTGTTATGCAGGAACAAAACTACTTGGGTGAGTAATATTATGCTCTCCCAAGTATGTTTTTGCTCTCCTAAGTAGATTCCTGGCAAGTTAGCTCAGAGGCTCTATGCTCTCCCGAGTAAAATTTTTGCTCTGTCGAGTACCCTACCCCGTAGCATCAAACTGTACTACTCGTATGCACATTCTGGATGCTCCCCCCATGCGCCACACTGCTGCCAGCAGCCTTTTTTCACTCACCTGCACATTTCAGCAGCTCCCCTGCACACCTCCCAATAGCTTGCCATAGCGCGCAAGTGCTGTAAGCAGTAGGTCACCTCAATTCTAAGCACTGCAGCAGCACTATTGCTCTTCCATGCATATAGTATTGCTCTCCCAAGCACTTTGACACTGCATATCATGTTTCATTTTGCTCTCCCAAGCAATAATTTTGCCTTTCCAGGTCTTCCCCCATAAAACACCCTTCATGTTATTACACTCACACACACCTCACTCCTATCATTTTACATCTACACACTTTCTCACTCTCCCCAAGAATTTAAAATTAAGACTTCCATTTCTTGCATTTTTTATTCCTAACACAAGTAAGTACATTTTATCTCTTTATTTTTGTTTTTGCATTTTAAAATTGCTGAAATTATGTTGTTAATGATTTTTAGGCTTGGGGTGACTTTTCACATTCTATTAAACTCAAACTCTTATTCTTTTTAATTTATGATCAATTGAGCTTATTGATTGCATGCTATTAATGAGTTAAAAAAAATTAAGTTCAATTAGAGTTCAATGGGTCTTAATTTTGCTTGTGGAAGGTATGCTCACAACTGTTCGATGAAATACTTAAGTGAATGAAGTTAACTCTTTGCCTTGAAATTTTTTTTAGCTTACGCCATACTTATTTGTTTTTCTCTTTCACTTAGCTCTTCTCAAATGTCATTTATGCTTTTTCACACATCCGTTGTATGATTTGATTATGATGCTAATGTGATTATATTCTTTTAAGATGGCAATGATAAGTCATTAATTTTCAGCACATTTAATTACTTTGCCTTATGCTACGTAGTGATCATCAAACATTATGTCCCATATCACATTGACTCTTGCCTCACTACTCTTCCACGTTGAAATAGCTTGAAAATGTGTTTTGATCATGTTGAGAATTAAGTTTCATCCATTTTTTTTGTCTTAGTATAGAGTTTAAATTTTCAATATTACACACTCACTTGTTACTATTTGGTCTTGTGTAGGGTCATTAAGGAAGCTAAACATGATGGTGCTTTAAGTTAACTTATCAAAGCTTGTGCATTGAGCTTCAGCTGAGCTGGATTTTAAAGATCAATTAGAGGGAATTTTCTTACCTTGCTCATTATTTTATCTTGTCTATTTTGCTCATGAATTGATTTAGTTATTTTGTTTCAGTTTTTTTTAATTGTTTAGTTTTATTTTGCATGTTAATAGAGTTTAGTTAATTCATTTATCATGTATTATACATAAAGCTTAGTTTGCCCTAGTTTTTCTTAGAATTTGAATAAATTAAATTTGAATTTAGATAATGCATCAGTGAAGACTTTACTTTAATAGTAAGACAAGTAGGTTGTTCAATAAAGTTTTGTGTTAGTTTATTACTCAACTTGGTTTATAATTTTTGGTTTCCACATTTTAAGCACAAAAGACCAGGTTTTAAAACTTTAGAAAAACTAGTGCATTGAAATAGTTGAGTAAGGAATTTTAGGATACTAGAACCTTCCTCATCACCATTCGAAGTATAAAAGCAACTTAAGCAATTTAGAAAGTGATCTAGGTAAATTTTTCTTGTTGAGCTAATTAAAAGACTGTTTTCCTACCTTTTTTATTTAATTGACCTTTATTAGCCAATTTGAGCTTAGTGAGGTATGCTTAAAGTGTACCATGTTTATTTTTCTTATTACATTCATTATTAACCATATAGCCTAAAAGCCTTTATCTACCCTCTATAATTGGCCACTCTAGATTTGGATATATTTACATTTATTTGTGCATTTTAATCAAGTATAATGAGAATAATTGCATCATTAAGGGCAAGAATTCTTAAATGAAGTCAAGTGTTTGTATAATATCCTTGTTTTACCCATTTTTATTGTAAATTGTCACCAAAAGAAGCTAGTGAAAAAAGAAATAAAACTAGCATATATGGCAAAATTTTAAGTATAGTGTGGGGTATTTACAAGGAAAATAAAGGGTGACTTCTCAAAAATGAGAAATTGAGCAAAGTGAGAGGGATTTCAGTCTTATATTTTCAATTTGGGTATGTCCACTGCCTATAAAGGGGAGTTGAATAGGCAAATCTTGACAAGGGAATTGTGCTTAATAACTTGAAGATTTAAAAATGTGATTTATTCAAGTATAGAATGGCTAGTTCTCTATGATTATCTTTTGACCATTCTTTGATAGCCAATACCTTAACCTCATTACAACCTAATTAAGACCTAAGTGATTCTATGCTTTTTTTTGAGTTGTTTAGTGGAGATGATCTTCAAGTTCCGGTGCTAAAGGAGAGGTTTATGGTGTTTCTAGAGTTTCAAATATGAAACCTTAAGTGTACTTAGTATACTTCAATTGTAAAGCTTGATTATGAAAAGTATTGGTGTTTTGATAACTGTAAATTAAACTATATTTTTAGTGTGTTTTTAGGTGTTTAATTTAGTTAATTTGGTTTTAATTTAGTTAATTTTATGATCAATTTGTTAAATTAGTTGTTTGTGGGCTTAATTAAAAGTTTTGGTGTTTTTAGGGACTTAATTGAAAGAAAGAAAGAAGGATTAAATTGCAAGAAATAAGAGGATTTGGGGCAAAATTGTAAAATTGGGAAAGTTAATTTAAAGGAAGTAACGTTCGAGACAGATTGGTTATGCTCTCTCGAGCATAATTTTTGCTCTCCCGAGCACAGTTTTACTCTTCCTACTAGAAAAGTGCTCTCCTGAGCGTTTTGACCACTCTTCCAAGCAAAAATACTACTCTTCAAATTGAATATCAGAAAGATGTCAATAAACGTCTTGCTATTTAAGAGAAACTCTAACTCAACCTCAGAAAAGGAAGTCTTAGTCAGCAAAACTCCTCCTTTGGCAGTGATTCCACTCTATAAAAAGGTACCAAAGCTAGGATAGAAGGGAGAAACAGATCTTAACACTTTTGTGTTTACTTATTTTTGAATTCTTTCTTCTGTTCTTATTCAGTATTTCTCTTTTTAACTTTATTTTAGTTTTTAAACATGCTTAGTGAGTAGTTTTCTTTAACTTTTGCTAAAGGATACTTGAATTCTTAACTTTTTATTGTCATGATTTAGTTTGTGCTTAAATTTAATACAAGTTTTGATTATTTCTTAGTTATTGTACATAGTCTTATCATTCGTTAGCTGAATTTTGATGGTTAACTAATTTATTTATTTGTTAATAATTGATTTATGGTTTAATCATTTATATGTATATTCTTAGGTTAGTTTACTTATGTTGATGCATGATTATATTCTTAACTAGATATAATTATGTGTTAATTAAGGTAAGTTAAGGCTAAGAAAAGTATAACTAAGAATAGGTTGAAGTTGAATTTACTTGAAATAGGGTTTAATAGACATCTAGGAGATTTAATTCAGATTTTTTTATGCTAAGTGTTAGATTTGTTTATGAGTTTAATACTTAAAATGATGTTCTTGTATAAGATATCTAGCTTTATAACTAGTTTTTCCATAATCAATTGTATTACTTTTGTTATTGAGACATTACAATGGAAGCTGAGGTGGATAGTTCCTTAAGCAAAAGTATTTTGGTTATTATTTTATTTTTAATTCAAGTTAGTTTAATTTTAGTTTTTATTTTGCTTTATTGTCTGTTTAGTTTAGTTTTTTACTTTAAATAAAAAACTTGGGAAATAATCTTAGAATAATTTAATTCATATATAGATATTATTCTTAGTAATCCATATTCCCTTAGGTACGATATTTGGGATCTTAATCTATATTTTCCTATATTAATAGTCGATCTAGTATACTTGCTAGACACGGGTCAGCTGATGTTGGGTTTTCTGTCCTTTCAAAGTTCATATGTCATCTTGTTTAGAACTGATCTAACTAAAGTTTTGTTCAAAATATAACAAGTAGTATTTACTGCTTCTGCCCAGAAGTACTTTGGTAGATCATTTTCATTGATCATTGGTTTGGCCATCTCCAATAGATTTCTGTTCTTTCTCCCTGCTACACCTTTCTATTGAGGTGCTTTGGGAGCTGAAAAACTATGATAAATTTCAGATCTGCTACAATACTCCTCAAAACACTTATTTTCAAATTTTCCTCCATGATCACTTCTTATAATTGATATCATACACCCTTTCTCATTTTGTATCTTCTTGCTCAATTTTTCAAATGCTTTAAATGCTTCACTTTTTATGAGCAAGAAATAGAGTTCAAGTGAATCTTGTATAATCATCCACTATTATAAATATATAAGCCTTTCCACTAATACTTGTAGGACTGATGGATCCAAACAAATCTAAGTGCAAAAGCTCCAATGCTTTCTTAAATGAGATTTCACCTTTCAATTTGTGTGATGTTCTGATCTGTTTTCCAAGTTAGCATGCCTTACAAAAGTACTCTCTTTTAAAATTCATTTTTAGCAATCCTTTAACAAGATTTTTCCTAGCAAGCTTCTCTATCGTATGAATGCTTGCATGTCCAAGTTTCTTATGCCAAAGTATACTTAAATTTTCTTGAGTTATCAAGCATTTCATATTCATTTTCTGTAGCTCTTCCATATTGACTTGATAAATAATTCCTGATCTATATCCAATCAGAACTGTCTGATATGTTCCAACTTCTTCTATTTTGTAGTGATCTATTTCAAAAATTACTCTGTTGTTTCTGTCATATATTTGGCTGATGCTTAACAAATTGAACTTTAATCCATCAACAAGTGAAACATCTTCTATTTTTGGATCTGAACTAATTGTCCCGATTCTAATTATTTTTCCTTTTTTGTTATTGCCAAAGCTAATGTTTCCACCATCTCTCATGGCTAATTTTCAAAATATTAAATTGTTCCCTATCATATGTCTAGAGCATCCACTGTCTAAATACCATTTATTTGATCTAGAGCTCTTAAGGGAAATCTAAAAGAGAATTATACAGATTTAGGAACCTAATTTTTCTTGGATCCTTTTTCGTTACATTAAAAGCAAGTTACAGAATTGCTATAGTAAAAATTAGCAAAATAAGCATTTTTGTAGTCCTTTTTTTTGAATTTAATTCTTTTTAAATTTATCATAAATTTTTAATGTGTCTACATGCAATTTTTTATTTTCTTTTCCATTACATTCACAAATTTTCTTACCTTTATCATCATATTATTCTTGCAATGTAGCAAATTTCTTTTCCAGATCTGAATATTCATTTCTTACATCAATTTCTCTTTGTTTCACCACTTTAAATTTTCTCTTAAAATATCATGCTCAATATGATTTATTTTTAGCATATGATATTTATGATGTACTTTTTGAAATAAATAAGTATATTTTCAACTTCATTTCCATTTGCATTGGAATCAGATTCAAAACATGTTGCCTCATTTGATTCATCTTCGTTTTCTATTTGACCTCTGGTCTATTTAGCAGAGCAGTGATTTTTCTAATCTATTTTAGCAGAAGCATTTTGTTCTTCATAATCATAAAATGCTATCAAACCAGCTTCTTCTGAATCTCCTTCTGATTCCTTAACAATGATGCTAAAGTCTTAACTATTGCTCCACATTGCTTTCATGGCTTTCTTTTTGTATCTTCTCTCCTTTTTCTTTAGATTTGGACATTTTGATTTTATTTGTCCAGATTTTTTGTATTCATAACACACTATTTCTCCTGAAAATTTGGACGAATTTTACAATTTTTGTTATGTGTATTTTTGTTGTTGTCGTTTGTAGAATTTCTTACCTCTTTCGTATAGCTTATTGAATTTCTTTGTGATAAGTGACATCTCATCATCTCCAGTTGAATAATCACCTCCACATTCAACTTTGAGAACAATTGCCTTTAATTTCTCTCATTTTCTTTCTCAGCATCTTATGACTTAATATATAATTCATGAGAAATAAGAGAGCAATAAATAGTATCAAAATTAAGAGATTCAAGATCTTTATCTAATAAAATTAAAGCTTTAGCCTTCCACCTTGGAGTGAGACCTTTAACTAATTTTGCAATTTTGTCTTCTTCATCTAATTTCTTACCTAAAGCTATAATTTCATTAGTTAACTTGATGTACCTGTTGATTACCTCAGAGATCATTTCTTCTGGTTTCATTTTAAAGGCTTCAAAATGCATCATAAAAATGTGCAATCTGGATCCTTTGACTTGATGAGTTCCTTCATATATTTCAGCTAGTTTGTCTTATATTTCCTTTGCTATTTCGTAACCAAAAACTCTATTAAATTTGTTGGTTTGCAGTGAGAAGAACAAAATGCTCATACCCTTTGAATTTAATTGCACGCTTTTATTCTCTTCTTCTGTGAGCTCTTTTTTAATCTTCAGAACTGTAACACTTTGATTTCCAATTTTTACAATTATCTTTATTAGTGGCTGAAATCCATCTTCTACGATGTCTTAACAATCCACATGTTGTGATTGTATAAAGTGTCTCATAACGACTTTCCAGAATGAATAATTATCATCACTGAACATAGGTGGTCTATAAATAGAGTGGCCTTTTTTAAATGGAGTAGCAATAGGATGATTTTCAAAACTAGATATCATGTTACAGATCACTCAAGGTTATCAAACCTTAGGAGAATGACCAATGCTCTGGTACCAATTGTTGGTCCCAAAGACACTCATGAGGGAGGTGAATTGGGTGTCTCTCAATTTTTCAAAACAAGTTCTAGAGAAGTATAATGAAGGATATTTTGGTGAAGAAGATCTGGTTAGTGTGAAAAATATAATGAGCAGTAAATATTAATTTCCCAAAACCTTTTTCAAAGTAAACTTAGCTTGCAGAGATCAGAATATACTCAAAATTAGATCTTTAATAGAAGTTTTTTTTTAAAATAATTTTTCTTAACAAAAAGGTTTTGTCAAAATTAATTTTAAAAGTAGAATAGAGAAGAGGGTAAAAGTAGAGATAGAGCAACATAAAGATTTATTGTAGTTCAATCTCTATGCCTACATCCACTTCACAAGATACCGTCTTAAAATTTTCTCTCCACTAATAACTCGTTTAATGGGCAAAAGTTAAAGCCAATATATAATACTAGTATAATCTACCCATAACTTTTTTTCCTAGAAAAAGATGTAAAAACTTACTAAAATTCCTAAGGTTCTAGCCAACCTTTTCTCACAACCTATTACAAGTATTCCTCACAAAAGGATTTACAACAAAAATGTTATAATCTAATTAAGGAGGATGATAATGTATAAATTACAAGATCTAAAAGTTGATTAGAAAAAGTGTAAGCTTTGTATCTCAAAAGATAAAATGATTTTCCAGATTCTCTAGCCTCTAAAGACTAGAAAATAACTTGTATTTATATCCAAAAATCAATTATAATCGTTAAAAATAAAAAAACTAGCCGTTAGGGTGAAGACAGACTACTGAAAAATAAAAACTAGCCGTTATTTTATCTTTTAGTGAAAAATAAAACTGAAAGTTCTGTCGAACTTCTCTGGTGCACTAGAATAGAAAAAAGTTTTCTAAATTCCGTTCTGGTAAACTTTTTTAATGGCTTTCTAAAAGCAATTTTTGACTTAATTAATTGAAATGTAGTTTTCATGCTTTAGAAAATTTTTATAATACATGATTATGAATATGAAGCTCCTTAAAAGATTTTAAATAAATAGTACCCTAATTTCTTGAATTTTCTATGTAGTAGAAAAGCTTGAAGTTCCTGTCAGTCAGGACCCAATTTGGAACTTAGTAAAAGTAATGATGATTATTGGAAATTTGGATCAAATGTACTAGTTAGTTAATTGGAGTAATTAAAGGACTAAAGTTTAATAAAGGGTAAAATGGTAATTCCACTAGTTATGATGTGAATAAGGGTAAATTGGTCATTTATTTTTAGTATGTGTGAGTAATTGGATTAAATGTTACATTTTAAAAACTTGAGTATAAGTAAAGAAAATTTTAGGCTTAGCTTATGAAATTAAGAGTAAGTAAGGATTGATATGGAATTTATCTTATGATGATGTCATCATCCATTTACTTGAGTGGAGTCATGTGATATAGGCAAGGAGAATGAGGGTTTGGATTTTTAAGAGGGGAGTCGATGTCTTGTAAGGGAGATATTTTGCTTCTATTCTCTCTCTCTCTTTTCCTCTTAGCTATGGAATATTCTAGACCTCCATGATTATGTTTAGATCGAGAGTGAAGAAAAAAGGTATTCTTGGGTAGAAAAGCCAGCTATTAGGAGTGAAGGAGAATAAGTAGAAAGGAAGAGATCTTGAAGAAAGATTTTGTTTACTATACGTATGGGAACTAGGATTAGATTTGAAAAATTCATGTGTAGATTTTATACATGTTTAGGTTAATCTTATTGAGAATGTAAGGGTAGTAAAGTATCCAACATTGCTTGTGAATTTCAATGGTTAGGTTGTATGTTGGTGAACCTAAGTTTGTAAAACTAAGGTTAAGGTTATCATGACTGATGTTTAATCCTAGGAACGCATGAGGCATTGTGACCACGAATTGGGAGTTCATCCTAGATTATTTCACTAATTGGGGAAAAGTATAGAGTAGCTGTAAAGATCTTCTTCTTCTGAGTGAGCTTGTTACTCTATCATAAAGGATCTTTGGGTTAAACCCCTTTTTGGTATGTGTATATATGTATACTTTGGATGGTGTAAATGTTTTTTTGAGGGAGGAATTATAAGTTTTGGGTATTTGGTCTATTGTTCAGCATAGATCTGGGTATAGAGTAGGGGTGAGCAAATTTCGATTCAAATCGAAATATCGAACCAAACAAACCAATTTTTTTAATTTTGCTTTTAAATTTTAAAAAATTTTGGTTTTTTGGTTCGATTCAATTTTTAAAAGAAAAAATCGTAGAGAAATTGAACGGGAAACGAAATTTTATATAATTATATAATTTTTTACATTTTTTAATTGGATCATTATTTTGTACATGTAAATTATCTTATTTTTATTTGTAAATTATATGAGGACATTTATCAATTATTAATATCTATTTTTAAGGTGATCATTTGGAATTTTGACGATTAAATTGAAAATCGATTAAATGAAAAATTTTATTTAACAGTTTTAGTGTATTATTTATTATATATTTTGGGATTGTATCTTTAACTTGGACTTTTATTTTGTATAATTTAGATGTTTTTACTTTAGTATATTATGATTTATAATTTTGTATAATTTTTGACATAATTTTTTTTATTTTTTTTAAAAATAGTTTTAATTTTTGATTTTTTGATTAACTGAACCAAATAGATCAAAAATTTTGGTTCGATTTGAATTCGGTTATTCTATAAATTCGATTCGATTGATTAAATTTTTAAAAGTTTGATTTTTGGTTATTTTGGTTCGATTTGATTATTGAACTTAACTGACCATTACACACCCCTAGTATAGAGGTTGGACTTTAGTTTGAGAGAAGTCTGAATTTCTTTGGTGCTATAGGTGCCGTGGAGCAACACTCGGTCGAGTGGCTTAGCACTCAACCAAATGGCTTGCCCACTCTACTGAGTGGCACTTCTCTGCTCCTTCTTTACTTCATTTTGACATGGTAAAGCCTCACTCAACCGAGTACACTCATCACTCACCAGATAATGAGACTTAGCATAATGTATTTTGCTCCTTTAATTGTAGTAAAGTTGCATGGGTCCTAAATTGAGTTAATTACCTTATAATAGCTCCAAAGATTTAATAATCTTAATTATCTTATAGTTCATACATAATTGATATTGTCAGGCTTTTGATGCATGCTTACTAAAAGCAGTTTGGTTAATTGGTACACTAAATAATCTAGTTAAATTACCCAATAAAAGTTTATCCTTGTTATTGATTTAGGTAAATGGCCATGTAAACCTTACCATATATTGAGAGAGGATAAATTATTTTATTGTATTCTCTTATTTAAAATATCATGCTTGACTTCCCCTCTTGACTAAGGATTAAGTGCTATTATATTAAATGAATTAAAAGTAAAGAGACTTGAATTCAAGAATGTCAAATACTATTTTGGTAAGCTATGTTAGAACACAAATACTTTGTACACCCCATAGATATGTAAAGAGACAATTTTAAGACTTTAAGAGTACGAGTTACAATTAAGGTGCACATAAAAAAGACTAAGGCATACTATCTTATTAAGGTAGGTTGCTTTATTTAAAAGCTACATCCTCCTAATTGTTCAGTAAGATTTCAAGTAATTATTATTGTGACCTAGTACACTATAAAAGAGACCTAGGAGAGGACTAATGATTAAATATTATGCACTTTCAATTGTTTTTTTGTTTTATAAATGTTTAAGGATTATGCCTTTATATACAAAATCACGATATTGAATTTACATGTATAAATAGATGCTAAGACATATGAAATGACATGAGTATGATTATGTGATGCTTAAATTAAATACAAAGGAATATAGGAGGTCATCACAATGAACCATAAAGGTATGTTTTACTGAAGTGATTATGCATTTGCATGTTATATCATGCATTAATTTTTTAAATGATTTCATTCACATGAACCATTTTGAATAGTATGAGTATTGTCAGCATGTGGTTTTAAAATCATATTGTTTGCCATGTGAAAGCATGTTTAATCGATAGGTGTGCTTGCACTAACCGAAATAAGAAATCCAAAGAACATATCAAGTATGTCTTATACAATGTGAGTGTTGTGTATATATATGTATGCCTTTGAGTTGATTGATTATGCTTAATGAAGTATATTACATTGGGTTAATAAAATATGGATTATTGAGCAAGTGTTGCATGACACCCCCAAATATTAATATACAATGATAAACATGTGATTAAATAACAAGTAAAATATGGATTAATAATGGAAAAAGGTTTTTGCCTTCATCTGTGTCTAGGTTATGCATAGATAGGCCTACCTATAAGGGTAATTTGTAGCTGCTACCGAATATTGATGGTCCTGTTTGGATCATAACAACCCCGGTTGGGTTAGCCGATCGGTCTATTGTATTGTTTGGCGCTAATGGATCATTTGACTTCATATCCTTGGATATGTTCTAGTACCTTCGGGTATGATTATCATACCTTTAGGTGTGTTCTGGTACCTTCAGGTACGATTGTCATACCTTCGGGGTGTGTTCTGGTACCTTCGGGTACATATTGATTTCATATCTTTAGATATGTTCTGGTACCTTTAGGTACATATTGATTGGCCCATTATCCACTTTGTTAGGATTATAGTATACATGCTTAATTTAAAGTAATAGAAACCATCTTATTAAACTAAAGAATAAAGAAAATTGATGGGTGTTTATGGCTGATATTATAGTATTTATTACAGCATGGTTATAAATCTTGATGTTATTAAAAATGCATCCTTATTAATTTAGATTGGATGACTTATGTGAAGAAATTATGCCTATCAATACCTTCTTTGATTATATTCACTGATGGATTTATTGCAAAACTATTCAGTCTTGCTTATTTCTGTGTTAATGGCATGTTGTCCATTTTTTACGTTTGTGATTAAATGCTAAATGCACCCCTTTGTACCTAATGTAACTAAATGCGTCAACTAGGGTTTTATGCTAACGATAATCATGATATATATATATATATAACTTCATAGTTCATGGAATATGAAAGCTATAAACCAATAGGCAATCAAGAGAGATGAAAAGCTTGTTAACATATATGATCAGTAAAGCATTATAGAAACTATATGAGTTCACTTGAAGTTTTGATTTATTGTGAACGTTGTATCTATTATCAATGTGGGAAACCTATATTATATTAAATGTTTGTGCTTGTGATAATTGATATTTCTTGTTAAAGATTACCCCTAGAATATGTTATTCCCCACTAAGTTTTATAGCTTAGCATGGGTTTTATTATCCGTGTAGGTAATAGGGTAGGCTTCATTTTTAGAGTGTTAGCTACAATGGTTTGACTATAATAGGAGTGAAGGAATTAAAATGTATAATTCTTATTTTTGTGGATTCATAGTTGTGATCAGAAGGCACATATGTAAATGTTTAATTATATTATTTTAGAGTATTGCAATGGCTAAAAAATTCTTATATATAATCATGGCCTTAAGCATTAATGTTTATTTAATTATCTTAGGATTTATATCTATATCGACAGTTCTGTATGTCTTGTGGATTAGGGTGTTACAATTAGTGGTATCAGAGTGCCAAAGTTTAGTCATTTCTGGCCAATAGGAGTTAGAAATTATTATCATAGATAGTTTTAGGTGTTGGTCTAAGGCAGTTATTCTTGTTTTGTTTTATTATAGAAATTGAAGATGGATAAGTTAGGAGATTCGTAAAGAGCTTAGCGAAGTTAGTAATTCTAGGGCTTTGCACTTTTCTACCTTTGATTCTACAGAAGCAACTCGTAATGAAATATTGGCTTCTTTGCTAGATGGACCAAAGGAAATGAATTGTAAATTGAATCAGATCCTACAAGAGTTATTGAGTATAGGGTATTAGGAATAGTTGAAGGAAAAAGGGAGACTATAGGAAATAGAATTAAGAGTTTCGAAGAAGTTAAAGCCAAAAAAAGGAAGAAGATAATGGAAGATAGCTCTGTTAGTAAAGCATCTCAATCTGCACCTAGCTTAATAAACCAAAGAAAAGGAATTCAAGCTTTTAAATGCTTGTATTACTCTAGAAATCATTGGAGTGTGTGCATATTTTAGGAAAAGGCTTATTTTAATTATGGTAGTAACAAACCATTTTGTTGCAACTTGCCCAAAGCCATAAAAGAAAAGCAGGACTAAGCTTTCAAAAGAAGCAAGATAACCATTAAATTGAACTTTTTGGTAATTATTTTCTTCTCTGCAAATTATAATTTATATGTTTTGATAAATTTTGATAAAGGAAATGTTTATACGTGCTTGAGGAATGTAAGATTTATCGAAGTTTTATAGGTAATTCTAATGTATGATAGTATTTTAGCAAAAATTTGAATTTCAAATTAAACAGTAAATGATAAGTTGAGGTTGATTAATATATATATATATATATATTATATATATATATATAATATATATATATATATATATGTATGTATGTATGTATGTGTTAGAGTTTTCCTAATCAGCATGGGTAATTTAACATATTTCATTATATCGGGATGGGATAAAACATGTACAGTATATGAGAGTACACATTTATATTCTATTGCATATATAAAATCATCCACGCATTGCATAGCATCCCATATCATCTGATAAGATATGAATAACATCATATTATATTTTTGGCTCTAGCTGAAAAATAAGATCGACGAGAAATATAATGAGCATAACCATCAATTGTAGTTGAAGCATTGATGCAAAGGTTTTGGTTGGAGTTGGTTGACATTAAAGTATAATTATGGAAATTTGGTTGTAATAAAGTTACAGATCTTAGGTTTAAATTTTGAGGAGAAAATTCTTAAAGGGGAGAGAAATGTCAGAATCCAATTTGGACCCTAGTAAAAGGTCATTATGATTATTCGAAATTCGGATCAAATGTGCTAGTTATTTAATTGGAGTAATTAAAGGACTAAAGTTTAGTGAAGGATAAAATGGTAATTCCACTAGTTATGATGTGCATAAGGGTAAATTGGTCATTTGAATTTAGTATGAGTGAGTAATTAGATTAAATTTTACATTTAAAGACTTGAGTATAAGTAAAGAAAAAATTAGGCTTAGATTATGAAATTAAGAATAAGTAAAGATTGATATGAAATTTATCTTGTGATGATGTCATCATCCAATTACTTGAGTGGAGTCACGTGATGTAGGCAAGAAGAATGAGGGTTTGGCTTTTTAAGAGGGGAGTCGGTCTCTTTAAAGAGAGATATTTTTCTTTTGTTCTCTCTCTTTCTCCTCAGCTATGGAATATTCTAGACCTCCATGGTTATGTTCAGATCGAGAGTGAAGAAAAAAGGTATTCTTGGGTAGAAAAGTTAGCTATTAAGAGTGAAAGAGAAAAAAGTAGAAAGGAAGAGATCTTGAAGAAAGATTTGGTATACTACAGGTATGAGAACTAGGATTAGATTTGAAAATTTCATGTGTAGATTTTATACATGTTTAGGTCAATCTTGTTGAGAATGTACGGGTAGTAGAGTATCCAACATTGCTTGTGAATTTCTATGGTTGGGTTGTATGTTGGTGAACTTAAGTTTGTAAAACTAGGGTTAAGGTTATCATGATTGATGTTTAATCCTAGGAATGTATGAGGCATTATGACATGAATTGGGAGTTCATCCTAGATTATTTCATTGATTGGGGAAAAGTATAGAGTAGTAGTAAGGCTTCCCTTCTTCTAAGTGAGCTTGTTACTCTATCATAAAGGATCTTTGGGTTAAACCCCTTTTTACTATGTGTATATATGTATACTTTGGATGGTGTAAATGTATTTTTGAGGGAGAAATTATAATTTTTGGGTATTTGGTTTATTGTTCAGCATATATCTATGGGTAGAGGTTGGGGACTATAGTTTGAGAGAATTCTAAGTTTCTTTAGTCCTGTGGGTGCTGTAGAGCAGTACTTGACTGAATGACTTGCCCACTCCATCGAGTAGCTTACCACTCCACTGGATGGCTTGCCCCCACTTCACCTAGTGGCACCTCTATGCTCCCTCTTTACTTCATTTTGACATGGTAAAGCCTCACTCAACCGAGTACCCTCATTACTCACCAAATAATAAGACTTGGCACAATGTATTTTGCTCATTTAATTATAGTAAAGTTACATGGGTCTAAAATTGAGTTCATAACCTTATAATAGCTCCAAAGATTTAGTAAACTTAATTATCCTATAATTCATACACAATTGATATTGTCAAGCTTTTGATGCATGCTTACTAAAAGTAATTTGGCTAATTGGTACACTAAATAGTCCAGTTAAAATACCTAGTAAAAGTTTGTCCTTGTTATTGATTTAGGTAAATGGCCATGTACACCTTACCATGTATTGAGAGAGGATAAATTATTTTTATTGTATTCTCTTGTTTAAAATCTCATGCTTGATTTCCCCTCTTAACTAAGGATTAAGTGCTATTATATTAAATGAATTAAAGGTAAAAAAGACTTGAATTTAAGAATGTCTAATACTGTTTTACTAAGCTATGTTAGAATAAAATACTTTGTACACCCCAAAGATGTGTAAAGAGACAATTTTAAGACTTTATGATTAGGAGTTACAATCAAGGTACACATAGAAAAGATTAAGGCATACTATCTTATTGAGGTAGGTTGCTTTATTTAAGCACTACATCCTCCTAATTGTTCAATAAGATTTCAATTAATTATTATTATGACCTACTAGACCATAAAGAGAGCTAGGAGAGGATTAATGATTAAATACTATGCCCTTTCACATGTTTGTTTTGTTTTAAAAATGTTTAAGGATTATACCATTTATATACAAAATCACGATATTGAATTTACATGTATAAATAGATGCTAAGACATATGAAATGACATGAGTATGATTATGTGATGCTTAAATTAAATACAGAAGAATATGAAAGGTGGCCATCATGAACCATAAAGGTACGTTTTCCTGAAGTGATTATATGTTTGCATGTTGTATCATGCACTAATTATTTAAATAATTTAACTCACATGAACCATCTTGAATAGTGTGAGTATTGTCAGCATGTGGTCTTAAAATATGAGTGTGTGTGTGTGTGTGTATGCCCTTAAATTGATTGCTTATGCTTAATGAAGTATATTGCATTGGGTTAATAAAATATGGATTATTGAGCAAGTGTTTGCATGACACCCCAAATATTGTTATACAACAATAAACATGTGATTAAATAACAATTAAAGTATGGATTGATAATGGAAAGAGGTTCTTGGCTGCGTATGTATCTATATTATGGATAGATAGGCATGCTTATAAGGGTAATTTACAACTACTATTAGATATTGATGGTCCTATTTGTATCATACCAACCCCATTTGGGTTAGTCGATTGGTCTATTATATTGTTTGGCCCTGATAGGTCTTCTAACTTTATATCCTTGGATATGTTCTGGTACCTTCGAGTATGATTATCATACATTTGGGGTGTGTTCTGGTACCTTTAGGTATGATTCTCATACCTTTGGGTGTGTTCTGGTACCTTCGGATACATAATGATTTCATATCTTCGGATATGTTCTGGTACCTTTGGATACATATTGATTGGCCCATTATCCACTTTGTTAGGATTATAGTATGCAGGCTTAATTTAAAGAAACAGAAACCATCTTATTAAACTAAAGAATAAAGAAACTTGATGGTATTTAAGGCTGATATTATAGTATTTATTACAGCATGGTTATAAACCTTGATGTGATTAAGAATGCATCTTATATTTTAAGATTATATGACTTATGTAAAGAAATTATGCCTATCAGTACCTTCTTTGATTATATTCATTAATGGATTTATTGAAAAATTATTTGGTCTTGCTTGTTTGTGTGTTAATGGCATGTTGTCCCTTTTTACGTTTGTGATTAAATGCTAAATGTACCACTTTGTACCTAATGTAATTGAATGCGTCAACTAGGGTTTTATGCTAACAACATTCATGATATATATATAACTTCATAGTTTATGGAATATGAAAGCTATAAACCAATGGGCAATCAAAAGAGATGAAAAGCTTGTTAACATAAATGATCAGTAAAGCATTATAGAAACTAGATGAGTTCACTTGAAGTTTTGATTTATTATGAACTTTGTATCTATTATCAACATGGGAAACCTATATTCAATTTTGTGCTTACGATATTTGATGTTTCTTGTCAAAGATTACCCCTATAACATGTTGTTCCCCACTAAGCTTTATAGCTTAGTATGGGGTTTATTATCCCTGTAGGTAATAGGATAGGCTTTATTTTTGGAGTGTTAGCTGTAGTGGTTTGACTAGCATAGGAGTGAAGGAATTGAAGTGTACGATTCTCATTTTATGGATTCATAGTTGTAATCAGAAGGCTTGTATGTAACTATTTAATTATATTGTTTTGGAGTATTGCAATGGCTAAAAATTCTTATATGTAATTATGGCCTTAAGCATTAATGTTTATTCAATTTTCTTAGGATTTATATCTGTATGGGCGGTTCCATATGTCTTGTGGATTAGGGTGTTACAGTTCCTTCATACATTAGGCTTGAAATAACTAGAATTGTCTTCCATACTTAGTGGGATGATCTAGAACAAAAATAAATTTAAATAGAGTTTTGACAAAGTTTATTTAAGGTTTGATTGTCATCAAAACTAAGATGTAGCTTTGAGCCAACACCATTGACAGATGGCCATTCTCGGTTCTAAATTCTCTAATTAAGCTACACTGCTTTGCGAATATTTTTTTTGGAAACGTGTTGCATCGTAGATCCTTCGACAGAACCAACCTTAGATGTGATGACACAACATGACTCAACAAGCCATTCGTTAAACTCATGTGAGAGCAAACAGTGATCACATTAATGGAAATGTGCTAGCTAAGAGAACTTCTTAGGTTAGGGTACTATTGGCTAGCTTTCTATATGGAAAAGGATAAGCATAATATATAGAGTTTATGAGTAGGTTTAAGAAGTGTCAGACTTCTGGGGATTTCATCCATGCCCCTTCAACGTCTTTCTTTCACACCCTATTTCGACTGTCCAGTTCTAACAACTTCTAGTCATGGTCACCATTTCATTATCACCACTATAGACTACTTGACCAAGTGGGGCTGAAGCAATACCAATGGCCTTAACCGATTGGAAAGGCATGGCATGCTTAATATACACTCATCCTCTTTATTGAATAGGGCTTCTTAAGTCTATATAGAGTCTTAGATAAGGGTACCTAAACCAGGGGAATATATGCAAAGTTTAGGATCACGATTTTTTTAGCACCCCCTCCAATCAAGCTGAGGCCATAAATAAGACCACGCTTAGTATCCTAAGCAAGACTGCTAAGGAAAAAAAGAAGGATTGACATTTGAAACCTAAAATTAATTTGAGATTATTTCCTAAGTTTTAATTAAAGGTAAGAAATAAATTAAATTAACAATAAAGCAAAAAAAATTAAAACTAGACTATAATTAAAAATAAGGCAATAACTAAAATACTTTTGCCAAAGGAACTATCCACCTCAACTTCTGCTGCAATAATTTAAATCAAAGGTAACACAAGCAATTATTAAAAAATCAATGAAAATAAACACAGATAACTTATTCAGAATATCATTTTAAGTATTAAATCCTCTGTTTAGAAACAATCTAACACCTAGCATAACGATCTAGTTTTAAACTTCTAAACCTTCATTAAACCCTCTCGAGAGAGATCTAAATCTAACTCATTCTTAATTTAACATTCTTAACTTAAAATCAGCTCATGAATAATAAATCACTGCCTCAATTCTCAAAATACAATAATACATCAACATGAGAAAAATAAACTAAGAACATGCATATGATAAATCATAAGTGAAATTTACAATTAACCATTTATTCAATACATCAATCATCAACACAATCATAACTTAAGAAAAGAATTAGCACTTAAATTAAAAATAATAACTTGTATAAGCTCAAATTCAAGTCTTTACAGTAAAAGTATGAGGGTTCAAGTTTTTCTCAACAAAAGAAAAGAAACTTACTTATCGAATATGATTAAAACGAAAGAAAATTAAAATATGAGTTACAATACTCATGAAGCTTCAAACTTGCTCTTGATGACTTCTCACCACACTAGTAAAAAGCTTAAGTATTTACAAGGATTGAAAACTAAGAAAAATAACAAGAAAAATGAAACTAAGCTACTGGAAAACTATTATACAAAAATTAAAGCTAAAATTCGTATAAATTGTCCCCCAATTCTGGTGCCTTGAGTGTGCTTTTATAGCTTGCAAAGAGGAAGTTTCATGCCTTCAGACTTTCTATTCAGTAGAGGACCTCTTATTTCAGCAGATGACTTCCTATTTTAGCAAAGGAGAAGAATTTATTCATAACTGGACTCTTTGACTCGGTAGAGTGCAATATCACTCCACCGATTGGTTACTCCTTACCTCACTCGGTAGAGTGGGATTTTACTCCACCGAATAGACCACTAATTAAAGTGAAAAGTCGCTCCACCGAGTAACTTGTCTCTGGATTGACATGAATAATATCTTTGTTTTCTTTAAAACCTCCAATTGCTGAATTTTCACTTTAGTCCTTGGATTTTATTCTTTTTCTCCAATTAAACCCCTAAAACACTAAATTAACCAATTAAGCTCACAAATAGCTAACTTAAGAAATTAAACACTAAATTAACTCAATTACCACTAAATTAAATTAATAAACATATTAAAAATACATTAATTACATAGTATAATTCATACTTATCACTCTAGTTAAAACTATAGTTCTGCTATGGATTGAAGCAATTTGAACATAGATCTTCCCTGTGAATATGGAAATAAAGCTAAAATTTACAGTAAGGTTAAAAAAGTGGAAAGCAATAGACCATCGGTATCAGGAAAATACGATAAAGAACTTGAGAGAGGCAAAATCGTTTCTTAACTTCCCCCCAACCATTTTGAAATTATAGCAACCAAATGAAAACCAAGAGCATAAAAAAACCATAAAACCATAATTTGCCTAGAAATACAGAGCATCAAAGCAAAGCAAGAGAAGAGGCAAGAACAACCTTTAGAAAATATAATTAAACCAGAGAATAAGAATGGAGAAACATCAAATCCTAATTCAAAGCTTTCATTTAAGAATTAAAGGTTGAATTAGAGAATCTAAAAATAAAAATAAAAAAATCTACAACCAAGAGATGAATGAACTCAAGTAAAATGGAAAAAACTATAGAAGGAAGAAAAGAATCAATAATGCACTTGGAACCAAAGAATGGCAGGCAGTGGCAACCAGCAGAGGATGGTGTTGATAGGAGGAGAACAGTCCCAAAAAGGATGGCGGCGGCGACAGTGGAGGCAAAGGGGGAAGATGATGACTTAGGTCTTGGTTCTCATCTCTTCCATCTAATTCTGTAGATCGGTTACAGTATCTAGCAACATGCAAATTGTGTTCTCTAGCTGAATGACTCTCTCAGAAGGTTCAGAATACCTACTACAAGTAGTTGTAGATGATGCGAAGGAATGCGAATGGAATGTGTTTGCAATAGAACCTAAGCCAAAAATTCTTCCATGGTTATTCTTACCACAAACTGTTTCAAGGAATATCTGATTCTCATCGATATTTTCAGAGTTCTGCCGTTGTTGAATGAGAGTGTCTTGTATTTGCTCCTATCATTACAATAGTTACAATTAATTAGCTATATTTTCATAAAATAATTAATATTGATGTATAAATTTTACGTACATTGAGTTGTCTGCAACGGGTATTAACACATATCTGACCATCATGCTTTTTTATGTGGGTGTACATAAATATTTTAGGGTATGTAGGCTTCTTACCCATAGACTTCCTACATAACCAATTAAACTCAATTTTATAAAAAAAAATCAACAAAATTCACTCTATTTTTACGACATTTACCTCCTGTGAAATAAAATATTTATCTCAACAATGCAGCCATCCATGAAAATAGACATATATTAAACCATCATTATCCACAATAATCATAGATTTTTTATTCTAAATTCATACATTAGATTAAACTTAAGTGTAATTGGATTTAGTTAATAATTAAGTAAAAAATATAAACTTAAAATTCAGATACTTACCAGTTTATTTGCATGCTCATGATGGCTTGAAGTTCCTCCAATGGGCATGGCTAAACTCTGTCCAACTGAGCCTCCCCGTCTATTTGAAGAATTCCTCTCTGAAATGACAATTGCTTCGGGTGATGCCCAGTACTGCTGCCAACAATTTCATATTTCTCCAGAAATAAAAGGAGGTCGTTCACCACTTTTGTATAATTTAGCAACAAATTCTTTATAGCATTGACGGGCATACCTTTCCCTATAACACTAGATAACTGGACATTGGTCCGAGTATTGGTGCCACATTACTCTATAGTGATCCATAAATCATTATTAAATTTGCATAAATTGGAGCAACATAATGGGTTAAATTCAAATTCTACCTTCCTGCAATTCTTATAAAAATACTCCCAAATAATCACACATAGCCAACCCAACCTCCGATAATATAGGAAAAACTCTGCAAGATCAGCCATTACAGTACAATATTCACTACCATAATTATATGTGTATACATATAGTATAAATTTTTCATTTAATCTCATCAAAATTTCTTTACAGTATAAGATATAAACAAATTCAATCCATCTCAAAAAAAAAATACATACAGTCATGAATACCATTTATATCCATCCTACTCAGTATCATACTAATACACTTGCCAATAAAAGAAAAATACAAAATATTGGATTTCTCTTCCATTAATTTCTCTTCAGCTCAAGCTCAATCTCTGTGCCCTGCGTGCATCACAAAACCAAATACTAAGTGCAAAAGTACTTAGTGATGAACATAAAACCTTAAACCCCAGAATTTCACTACGGTTTATTTCATACAATATTCATAATTTTTATTTCATTATTTCTTTTTCATCATTTAATTCTATTATAATCACTTTTAACACTAATTTTTCAATTAAATTCTAAAGGTCACTTTTATCGGCAAAATTACTATTTTGCCCCTACTTGGAAAATTCAATCTCAATTAAGACTTTTTAAGTTTTATTCTCAAATTTTTATCACTTTTCACTTTTTTCACACTGTAAGGGTAAATTTTCACTTCAATCCCTAAAGTTTCAAAAAATAAACTTTTGCCCTAATTTCATTTGTTTTCTAGTTCTTTTATACTTTTTTCTTATATTTCAGTATTTTACACCTTTGCCCCTAGTATACCATGGAAATAAATCACTGAATAGGATGAGAAGAACAATGGATCACGTGGGTCCTAATACCCTAGTATTATCAATTACACACATATTCTTTTTCTTTTTTTTTTTCTTTTTTTTCTTCAAACACTCCAATATAGTCATGAAACTATATCAAGGTTACCACTATGCAAGTCACCATGACTTGCTACCATAGTTACAGTAATGTTTCTATGGCTAGCCATATACATCCTAATTCTTTATTTTACATCTAATACTAAGGAAAAACCGTTATTACAATATAATACAATTTATATAGATGCATCATTACCAATTTATGGTATTACAGTAATAATCAATATGCATTATCAAAATTAGTCTATATCAGAATCGGTCTATATCAAAATCAGTTTTATCATTTCATAGATACCAATTATCATATAATTTCTTTAATTAAGATCATTCGGCCCATACACAATTGTTCACTCATTAAGTCCTTTCTTATTATTACAATTTCATTTATTTCTTTCCTATTTTTAATATGTTTATGGTTTAGTCCTTTCATTTTTAATAAATTACAATCATACCCTTTATCTTCACTTTATTTATAGAAATGCCATTACATTAATCATTTAACTTCTTTGGTTTACTATTTATACGTAAAATTACCATTTAGTCTTTATATTAGCTAAATTACCTTTTTATCCTTCATCTTTCCTTTTTCATCCCATTTATGTTATTTTTTTATTCTTTTTATCAAAATGCTCCTAGTATGACCTAGTAGAAATCCATAAACTGGATACACGAGATGTGGATCTCATATGCCTACTATAATTGACATTATATACAATTCAGTTCAGTAATCTGACAGATAGTGAATAATAAATAGTATAAGTAGACTATCTTTAGCCTATTATATAGGAACGTCTTGATTGAAATTGTGCTATAACGTCCCTATACGGTTACATTATGCTAATTTTTATTTTAAATTGTATTTTCTACTCAATTTGATCACAATGATTATATAACCATATATTTTTCAATTATTTCAATTTAGTCTGTAAAATTACATTTTGATCCTTAATTTTTCAATGGTGGTCAAATTTTTCTTTTAAATTAGGCATGTCTATATTTTAATTAAATGCCATAATACCATTAATTTAACCTCTAATTTCTCAATTCTAAGCTCAATTTCACATTTAGTCCATAATTAACCTAAACTTTCATAATTATATATATATATATATATATATATATATATATATATATATATATATATATATATATATATATATATATATATATATATATATATATATAACATATATGAAATTAAAGGGTTTAGAGTGATTCACTTACAAATTCTCACTCTAAATCACTCATTAATCTTGTCTTTGCCCTTATCTTTGATTGGTTGGCTTTTCTCACCTTGATTTTCTATTTGATAGAATTTTCATGTCTAAAATTCATCATGAATTAAGTCAAATTTAGTCCAAATAATTCATACCAACTTAAAATCAACACTTAATTAACTAAATTATCAAGAAAAAATCAATTTTTCCTAAACTCACCAAAATACTCACTTAATGAAATGGGTTATTTCTAGCTTCTTTCACTATTATAGGCAACCAAAGATGGAGGAGAATCAATTTTTTTTGTAATTTGATTGAAATTAGGGGTAGAAATTCTAAGGATTTAAGCTTGAAAATTAAAGAAAATTAAGGAAGAAGAAGAATAAGCTTATGGGCAGTAAAGGGAAGGAATGATCAGGCCAAATGAAGAACAAAAAATTAGATTTTCACATTAAACATGGCTTACCCACTTTATGACAAAATTAATTAAGTTCTAAGTGACTTCAATATCATTTGTTGGCCAAAATACTTTTAATTATTAATTTTTAATAAAAATTAGACCAAAATTCCTAAAAATATTAATTAGATCATGTTTAAAATTTTGGATCAATCCGAGATTGTTTAGATATAAAATTTAGCCCGAATACATATTTTACTAGTCCGAAAGCTGAATTTTCAAAGTCTTCAAAAAATTTATTTTACCCTTTCAAAAATTCATATACATAATTTTTAGTAACTTGGTATAATTAAAATAATTTTATGAAGTCCGTAAAATATTTTCAAGCCAGTCAAAATTTTCGATCAACTCTATCAGTCTCGTTATTTATTTTATTTTTCACTTTTGATGGCCTATTTGATCTCAATTTTAGTTCAAATGATACCATCAGATTTATCATAAATAGTACTTTTCAATGGTGAATAAAAATTTTTACTAGCTCGTTGGACCTCGGGTGATACTATTCACCTCAAGGAATACTATTTATGAGATCAGCGATTCATGGGACATTACATTCTCAAACTTCATAAATGAGACCATTAAATTTTTTGAATCCCAAAAAAATTCTTTTCGATAAAAAAAAGGCACAATATAAATACTGTAAAGTACAATAAATATCTCATTAATATATGAAATAAGCTATTTTGAAACAAATAATGTAATTTATTATTTGTACCTCAAACTCCTAATAATAAAAACCCTTGTCTACAATTCCTAATAATAAAAACCCTTATCTACAGAGAAAGATTCTTTCATACATAACCCTCAAATTCTATCCTCTCTTTGAACTTGGATCTAATCTTTATTGAGCAAATATCTGATGAAATAAACATGTTAATATAAACAAATTTAGATCAATTTCAAATTAGATATCCATAACAACAGTCAAACTTATGTTATCTTCTAATACAATTTTTTTTTTTTATAATTTAACTCACATATCATTGATAATCTTAATGTTAATTCTTCCATAAACTCCTTTTCATACTAGGCTGGAAGCATTCTCCTTCATCCTCAGCATCTACCCCCAGTATATTTATCAGTATAGATTCAGGGTCTGGTGTGGAAGCAAATGCATCTATAGATTATGTTGACATATTTGGATTATTGGATACTGAATCACTTGGTAGATGAGAAGAGCCATTAGGTTTTATAGTTGGTGTAGGTGATGCCTGATATGGCTAGTAAAGATTTGGACATAACACACCTAAACCTATAAACCCTACAGAATGAGATGGGTGCACTTGTGCACTGTCATCTCTATCCAATGTTAATCTGAGCCTGGGTGGTAACATTGCCTTCTTTCTTTTAGGTAGCATATTTTCAATCTGAAAATCAAAGAAATGGGCTATTCTTCTTCTAATAGAACAATATAATTACAACATATATAACAATATTATGTTGAAGCAATAATAACACATTTGGATTATGATATAATAAAATAAAACATACATAAATTAATCGCTACCATCACTTAATTGCATGAAATGTTGAATTTCTTAACAATTCAATAAAATGTAACCATAAGCATCTTCCATTTCTTTCTCTATTAACATTCTTCTTGTTGATCATCCATATATTCGGTCAGGATATGTAAAAATAGATAAGTTGTCATCATCAATCTACTCAGCCCCATCATCATTATGAGGAACTTTTCTTTCTTGAGTGATCACATACAGCTGAAAATAATGTGAATAAAATATACTTGCTTCCTCTACTAAATACACATTGAATATAAAACCTTCAACTCTGATATTATTTTTAACATTTTTCTTCAAATGATACAAATTCCAACATTATAATAAGAATAATTATATTTACTTATTTGGTATAAATCTATATAAGTTTTAGTTAAAAATTAACTTTAATTACCTCTCAAATGGATATACCAATCTATATTGAACTAGATCATCAAGTTTAACCTCATATACTACATGTGTGTATTACATGTAGCCAATCACCACTTACCAAATAAGCAAACAAAATCAAAATAAAATGAATAAAAGGATTTGAAATAACTCAAAAGTCTAGAAGTGGTAGAGAAGTCATCTAAACTCAGCCAAAATTGATTTAGATTACACACTACAAGAAACCACAAACAATCAAATATATCAACAGAAAAAGGAACGCAAACAAATATCAGAATAGCCCTGCCAACTGAAATAAACATCACTATAAAAAAATTCCAGATTTCAGGGAACAAGAATGCAAAATATTAGATCTTCAAGAGCATCAAACCTCAATGAGCATTAGGAGAGAAAAAAGAAACAATATCCCAATAGTACCCAGTAGACAATAAGAAGAGGATAGCAAAAACAATAAACATGAAGCTACGCAAGAAACGGAGCCAAAAAGACAAGATAGGTCAGTAACATAAAATGATTAAATATCTTTTATTTTTCTTAAAGAAAAAAAGTCTGCAAGTTCATATTAAATCTTGCTTAATTGGATACTAAACTAGATCTTTATAGTTAAGTCAACATCTTATAGATTACATAAATAAAAAGATGAAATGAAATAACAATCTTTTTTTTCATTTGCATTCGAATTCCATTTAATAAAATTAAAGAAAATTCTAATTAATAAGTGAGCTAAGAATTCAAGTTTTGAATTGAATCCCTAACATAGAATATATTAAGCAATTCATTAGTTTATATTAGAAGATTCCTTCCCAATATTATACTTAAATTGATTAATAATTCAAAATTCTCTATTATATAATGCTCAATCAAATTCAACGAATGTAACAATTTGTCAAATTGGCATGTACCATGAACATAGGTTGGCAACAAAATAGAATTGCATACTCAAATTATCAATAATATACAACTATTACTAAAGGTTATGCTAAAATAATATGATCACAGACTATCTATATATAATCTAGAATATATATAATTTTTATAGGATCTATGATCTATAATACTATAATAGCTTAGCTACAATTGTAAATTATCATATTTAATATTCAAACATCAATGCATAAAGTGTACATAACACGTTAGTAGTCATTAAAATGTTAAATATAATAATAATCACATGACTAAATGAAATAGGGACTTATTTATAACAAGAGAGAGTTATGCAGGTATGTAAAATATTTTACATTTTAATTTTCCTAATTAGATGTAGTTATGTGAAAATTCCTAATTATTCACTTTTATCATGATTAACAACAAAAGCTTATAGAGAAATTACTATGAATTATCTAGTTTCAAGCATCGAAGTCAAATGCCTTGTTAGATAAAGAACAAAATAAAGAAATGAACAACCAATCAATCATAAAAGAATTGCAAATTAAATAAGAAGAAAAAACCCAAGTATAATACTAAGTATTATACAGCTATATGCAGTAAAACCAATCAATCAATGCCAAAACTCTATTTTCAACTCTAAATTTATGAAACTCTATTAGTTAAACAAAAATAAAATAGAAATTGAGCTTTATTCAATCAAGATCTCATAGACCCAGAAAGTATAGATAAGATTAAACAAAAAACAATTGAAATTGAGCTGTTATATCACATATGAGATTATAGATCATCTCAAAAATCTAAAAAAGGGAGAAGAAAAACGAAAAGGAAAAATTAAAAGAAGGAAAAAGAACAAAACATAAAGTTGGAATTGTTCCTTTTTTATAAGTTGATGAGATTTATTACTGAATGAGATGATTACATAGAACAAGCAAAGACAAACATAGAAACACGATAACAGCTCCCAGCTAAAAACATCTGTTACATCTGCAACCCAACCAAAAGATAAAAAAACCCAAAAAAGGAAGTGAAAATAGCAGCAACCCATCAAGACAACTCACAGCCATCTAGACCCGCGATAAGTAATAGGACTTCACCTAATTTAAGGCTAATTTCAACAAAATAACCACAAAGCCAGTTTAAAATAAACAGAAGTAAATAGAACAATTAATTTAAGACTAATCTTTAAATAAAAATAAAAAAAATTAACACAAAGAGAAATAAAATTAAATGAACAAGAACTGCAAAATTAATTGACCTCAACAGAATAGAACATATGCCTTATCAAATACTAGGGCCTCATTGTGTTCACTTATATCCAGATACCATATTGATTAGAGCAACCCTGCAAACACACAAGTTTGAAAGTAGACAACACATGTTCAAGTACAAAAAATATTTCAAGTATTATATGGAATGAAAATAAATAGTAGATACATACCTCTCACCAAATAGTTTCACTTTAACTTTCAGTTATTTAAATTTGCTTACTGGAAAGAGCTTTCTACCATTTTTAGGCCTTTTTCCTAAACTAATAGCAGTAGTAGCTACTGCTCCTGATGAAATACCAACATGGACAAGAACAAAAATAGGTTTAAAATATTTTGACGAGCTTTAATTATGAGAAAGCAACCTTCAATTTCAAAGATTGCGTTTACAAAGCAACCTTCAATTGGCCTCTAAAGAATAAGTAGGCATTAATCAAAATTCGATATTGTCTTTAAAATCCAAAATTGACATTAATACTGAGATATTGAAATTATAAAACAATTAAGTAATTAATAATAAGTTATAAAAAATCTTAAAACTCAAACTAATAAACCAACTATAAGAAAATATAAGTCAGTAGCTGCCTTTGTGCAAAAAAAAAAAGCATTAAACACCATTAAACATGAGTAGATAAACTTGCAGCATATTGAAAATGAAACTATCATCAAGATTAAGTCACCACAAGCATGGCTATTATGCGATTTTTAGCAAGAATTTCAGATAGTAAAAACAGTGAAAATAGAGCGTAGAGAAAACATTTACCAATAGCTTAAATCGGTAAAGTCTGATCAAACTATAGGAAAGCACTGAGGAAATAAAAAAGATTATAACAATCAAAACACATTTCTATATATGAAAATAAATAGCCTAAATCACAAGAATGACAAGTTTATTTTACCAAATCCATGACCTGAAAGATATTCAACAAAATATCCCAATCTGAATATTAAACCAAATACAACAAGTGTAAATAAGAACTGCAAGAAAAAGAAAAAAGAAAATCAACAACTTCACAGTAATATTCCACATCAGTACATAAAAACAAGAAGGAATATTTCAGAGAAAACAACATAGTCAAATCATGAACAAAAAATCACAAATTAGCTGATAAATAAAAGATCCATGAACAAAAAGCAAAGAAATTGTTGACTTATAAGAAAATCTCGAGTTATAAAGATTGAATAACATAAGTGGCAGTACTTAGGTAACTTGCTTTCTAGATTATAAGTTCATGGCTTACACTTAGAAGATTTCTTGAAAGCAATTGAGCCTTTAGACATTGAAGCAAAAGCTTGCTATTATGAATCCATTGAATTTAATAAGTGTGATTTTCAAGAATTCATTGTAAGGACTTTATTAATTATACAAAGTATTAATTATGTAACCCTTTTTTAATTTGAATATACAGGTCATTGAATGAGAGACCAATGCTGTAAAGGGGAATATAGACTACAGCCACAATTTTACAGAATTTTTTATCACTTGTATGTGAATAAGATTAAATAATCATCATATCACAACAATTTATGAATAAAAACTTTCATTTTTAACACCATATTCCAAAATGAGTCTAAAACAGAGTCTAGAACATATTTAATTTTTAATCAGTAAAATAGACAGGTCATTCATTTAGAAATTGAACAGTGAAATGACTCAATAGCTATTCTTATGTATAGTACAGAGTAGCACTAACAAACTAACAAACTAAAACCAAAACTACCTATCTAAAAGCCAATGAAAATCAAAGACATTTAAAAGATAAAGATACCGTTAGCTGAGCACATGCTTCTTTCTTAAACAACAGAGCACGAGCAAAAAAGAATAACTCATAAATTTCATAATTTTTCAAAAGAAGAAATATAATTACCAGGAAACCCCTATTGAAGATAATCCAACTGCGATTTCACACCTGAACCCACCAACCCAATAAATGGCTAAAGTCATCCACAAGAAACTACTTAAATATTAACATAAATAAGCTTCGATCAAAATTCGAACAAAGAACTAGAACCAACCCAAAGAAAACCAATATCAAAAGAACAAGAACCCATTTCAATAATACAAATAAAAAGAAAAACCAGATCAATAGTTTGCTCGAAAAATGGCGACAGTAGTAGATTAAAAATCGACAATTATTGGAAATTAGGTTTTTCTATTTGGGAGGTTTTCACGATTTTGGGATATGGGAATAACTATGAGAGAGAGAGAGGGAGAGGGAGGGAGGGGAGGGAGAAATAATATTTTAAGTATGAGGAGCTATAAAAATGGGAATAACTGAGAGAGAGACTGATTAGGTAGGGTAGACAGACTAAAATTTTCATTTATACTGCAAGCAAATCTTTAACAGACCAGCTATAAAAAGCCATTTTTGCGTAGAACTTAAAACAGAAAAAAAAAAAAGCTTATGAACATATAACTACCAAAAAAATGGAGAAGTTGCTCAGCGACGGAGCTTTGATCGATGGCCGGCCAAGGAAACTCTAGCGATGTCGACCTGGTGAATGAAGGACAGAGGGAGGTAGGGAAGGAAAATCGCAAAACAGAGAAGGCACACAACGATAGAGATAGAGAGTATTTAGGACAAGACGACGAGATAGGAGAAATAAAAATAACTATTTATACCTACGACAAATAATGGAGCAGCAACAGAATATATTTTTCATTGCTAACATACCAACGAAATGTAACCAGTAACGAAAAAATATTTCGTTCCTAAATTTCATTTCAAAGTTTTTTCACCATCTGCTGACGGTATATTTAGCAATGGTATTAACATTTCATTACAAATTTTCATTATTTTATTTTGACGTTAAATTTTTTTTCTTTTTTAGCGATGGAACACAATCAGTTTTTATTTCATTGCTAAATCTAAAAACTTTAATCAATTTTAGCAATAAAATAGAATTTTTGTTGCTAATTAGCAACGAAAAAAATTTCGTTACTATTTTAATATTTTCGGGTGTTGTTATATTTTAGTTATAATTGATTTTTATTTAAAAATATTATTTTTGATCGAGGATGGAGATCCCAATAAGGATCGGGGATCCACGCAAGATGGGTATAGGAGAAATTTTTCTTCCATAATTCTATCGAAGGCAGAAATTTCCTGTCCTCGCCCTTGAACAAAGTAATAGATGGAAAGCCATCCTCCGTCCCGTGACCATCCCTAATTTTGTTTCTTAGTTTGTTGACTTGGTCTATAAAACTTGAGCATTTTGTTTGTATATCTTTTGTAAGCAAACGAATGACATTGAGATCTGAATCTACCTGGCAGCTTTTGTTGGTGCACATATTTTCAAAGACAATATACAGGTTGCAAAGGAGTTTCAATTTGACCAATCATTCTCTACTAATATCTGGGATTACATGCACAGGTGGGTCTGTTGTCCACAAAGCAACCTTATAAAATTGAGTTGTATACCGGTTGTATAGTACTTGTATACTAATTGTATATTACTTGTATACGAGTTGTATATCTATTATATATATATATATATATATATATATATATATGATGCGTTTATGCTTGCAGATTAAATGACAAACTGCCTAAATCAATTTTTGTGCCGATTTAAGTGATATAAAGATGTGTACTTATTTTATTTTTCCCATCACTTGGGCATAGAGTTCTACACACTTATGATGATTCTTCTAATTTTGTCTGATTTCGAGCCTGCAGTGTATGTGGTAGAAAGTGCAAGAAGTTCAGAAACTACAGGTTCTTCTTCTGATGGAACTAAAAACACAACAACAATTGCTATTAGCATTGCTATATATGATCTCTATGGTTGCAGCTTCATCATTTTAAATTTGGTACAAATACAATAATCTCTCATAAAAAAGAAGTATATTTTAGATTCGAGCATTTGTAATTTTTTATCATCTATTTTGTACTTTAATTTTAATGAAAAATACTAAATGTTTTATATTGATTAACTTTATTTTTATAATTTATATGATATATGTCAATTTTATAAATAGTAAAAAATATTTTTAAATTTATTGTCCTGAAAGGAATGGATAAAATTAAATAAAAAGTATTTAGTAATTTTTTAATTTTAATATTAACTAAAAAAAAGAGTTATAAAAAGATAATTAAAGGACCTTTATTTTTACTGAGGTACTTACTTTTGTGGACATTTATTTTAACTTTAAAATATTTGCAGAACCATTTTTCTATTTAGAAGCTGACCATGCTACTTTATTACAATTTATATTTTGACTGTAAAATATTATGCAGAAACTTTGCAAATGGCTAGTTCAACTACTAATGGCACTGGATTACTTGCATGCTAACCATATACTCCATCATGATGAAAGATCATGACATATAATTAGGCAAGTAAAAGTTACTTTTTTTTTCTTAATGTTGTTCTTTATTGTTTAAATTTGTTTACACATAAAAACATATTCTTTGGTTTCCACTTTCCATTAATGGTTAATTTAATAATTAAAAACTGATGTCCTATAGATGTTGGTTGTAGGCAATTTTGGTCTCGCTAAATTGTTGACTTCGGATGATCTTACTTCTTTTATGAGTATTATGCCAAGTACTATAGGCCTTATTTCTGATGATCCATTACTTGATCATCTCAATTATAATGATAATATTTTCTCTTAAAATAGGTTGTTGGAACCCCTAGTTATATGTACCTTGAACTTCTTGCCGATATACCTTATGGTTGAAAGTCAGTTATTTGGTCTTTGGGTGAGTTACATTATTAGTTAAACTATGAAGGTTATCTAGTCTTGACGGATGGTGATTATTTTTTTGCTTCTTGGTCTATGCCTAATACAACATTTTTTCAGGGTACTATATGTAAGAAATGGTTGCTCACAAACCGGCATTTAAAGCTTTTGTAAGTTGCTAATTTTCTATTCATAGAAATAAGATAGATGTGCGTAGATGCTAATTAAACTAAACATATAGCTATTGTTTCTCAAATTTTACTTGTATTTATTATGCAGTGACCTTTTTTGGCTTTCTTTTCTAAGCAGGATATTCAAACACTGATTAACAAAATATATAAGTCTATAGTGGCTCCTCTACCTACTGTGTACTCTGGTGCATTGTAAGCATACCTTTGTCTTTATGATTTTGCAATTCATTTGAAATTTTCACTATTACATGTGATAAAATGCATAAGTGAAGTTTAAGAATCCGTAACTCATTCATCGTAAGATTTTTACCTATCCTAATATTAAAATTAAAAGAAACCACGTCTTCGAGCTCATGGACTTCAATAGAAAATCTTTAGATAAAACATCATTTCTCTGAGCTCATTCTTTTAACCTCAATGTTAATATACTTTCATGGTCTGATTTGTTTTTTTTTTTTTTTTCAATTTTCAACCTGAGGGCTTATTAAAAACATGCCGAGGAAGAATCTCTAGAACTTAGACTAAGTGTACATCTTCTTGAATCTTTCCTTTTTCAATTAATCTTTGTATTGAAATTTTATTACAAAATGATGGTGATTTTGTAACTTATGGTAGGGAAAATTTTAATGGGTTTGACACATAAAATGATGTTTATCTTTTAATTAAGTTTTGGTTGCTATTCAATTATAACATGAAATTTAGCAACGAAAAATTTTTTCGTTGCTAAATTTGCCTATGGAATGTTCATGATTTCTTGTGGAAAAACCACACAAAATCCTCCAAAGCCAAAAAATCAAATACTCGAAAAAAGCCACAAAATGAAAATAAATGAATCAGTATTTAAAATAACACAATAAAAATAATTACAAATTTAATTATGCAAACAGAACGAAATTAGGAGTAGAACTGCATCATACATAATTGGAATAATACACAAATGTTATGGAAAACAAATAAATGGTATAAAATTAAATAAAGTGCATGAAATACATAAAAATACCCTAAAATACAACCAGGGAGGCCCAAATGCAGGCAAGGGATGGCCATCACAAAGCGAGGGGTAGGACGAGTAGATGAACTAATGATGTCCTATCTATCGGATGACAGATGGGCATCCATTGAGTCATCTTCCCTTCCGTCACCTTTCGATAGTATAGGCTGCAGAATTTTCATGGAAAAAATATTGAAAAATCATATAAAACAAATTTCAACCCTGCACATACAATTTTTAAGTTGCGAATCATGTTAAGACAAAGTTATTACATTATATCACGCATATAACATATTAAAACCATCAAATTACAGAAATTAAAGAGTAAAAACACAAGCTTTACATGTACAACAATTGAGAAATCCACCACCTATTCATGATTCTAGCATGCTCTATGGTTCAGATTTACATACCAATGAATTTAATCAAGCTAATTTCACAAACATATTATTAAACATGTGATAACAACACTAAAAAAGCATATAATAATGCAAAATAATTGTAGAGAGAGAGAAAAATATAACCATTCTAGAATATCACCCTTAAGAGATATTCTAACTCTAAAGATCTTATAGTTCAGATCTTTACTCAAATTTGCGATTTTTGTTCGTAAAAAAATGCAATGAAATTTGTTTATGTGTGTGTTTTTACCAAAATATTTGCTAAAGCAAGAATTATTTTTTCTTCTTCCTTAAGGTGGCTCTGTAAAAGTGATTCCTCATCGCTTTCTAACCTTTAATTTTTAGGTTCTATAGTAGGGTAGAGTTAGAGTAAGATTACAACTCTAATTTTCCAAATCTGGAGGTAAAATTCCTAAGAAATTCGGATGCAATCCTATCAAATATGTAATTAACTTTTTAAATTTTAGAAATGTGGAAATTCTAAATTTCGAGCCATGGATAGAGGCCTCTTATTGAGAGGCGACTGTCCCTCAGCCCAAAACCTTGGAATTCTAAAAATGCCCTTATTTTAACATTTGTAGGAGAGAGGGAGTTATAGATGGGCACCCCTCACATGATATATGACTGTCTATCATATATAAAGGTCCGAATCAAAGTTTTTCATACACTTTTGTTCAAACACTAAAAAATCATTTTAAAAATCAACGAAGGTTTAAAGCAAACACAAGAAATTAACAATCATAGCTTCGAGATCTAAATATGCTATCATTAATATACTATTTTCTCATCATTGGATAACCTTAATATAGGCTGACTTGGGTTATGGTGTCTATAGCTGCCCCCTAATTTTGGAAAGCTAATACACTAGTGCTGAAGTGAGCTAAAATTCAGAGTAAACGAAAAAGATGCATACCTGAGGCAACAAATCTCTTGGTTGATTAAAACACATACTTTCTTTGAAGGTAGTGAGTCTCTGGGTTAGTTGGTTTGTTATCGTCATCTTGTCGATACATTAACCTTAGATCAAATAGTTAACATCAGTTTGTCGATGTGTTAACCTGGGTTTGGATAATTAATATTAGTTTGTCGATGTGTTAACCTGGATTTAGATCATTAACATCATTTTGTTGATGTGTTAGTCCTAGATTAACTATTCAATTAGTGCATGAGGCATACAAAATCGGGACTAGTTGACTAACTCTAATTAGCATCTGGAAAATGCAGAATCAGGTTGTTTGGTTGCATTTGATTAGCGCCTGGGGCATACAGAATCGAGATAACTTGATAGCTATTGATTAACACCTTGGTTATGCAAAATCAATGTTATTTGAATGTGTCTAATTAGTACTTGAGGCATGCAAAATCAAGATGACTTGATGGGAATCGATTAGCGTGAGGTTATTTATCCTACAAAATTAAATAAGTTTTGAGTATTGTTTCTCTGTCATCCATTGTGGACTCACTTTTGTGTCAGTTGGCATTTCTAGAGGGTGCACCATCCCTTCTTATATAGATGCTTTATTGGAAAGGTTTCTAGCAAATATGCATATGTGAAGAGTCGCTAGAAAGCTAGAAGCCTTTTTGGCAAATTCCTTAATGACTATGTCATCACTCTGTAAATTGGCACCAATGTAAGGAAAATCATCATCATTAAAGTTGTTATCCAAGAAATTCTTTGTGATGAGGGTGGGTGTCTTCACTCCTTATTATTGAAGGAGTAACTATATACCCCCTGGTAAGGTTTTTAGGCACCTGTTGTGAGAAAAGACTTAATATTAGTGCTCTATTTATGTGATTTTAATTTTTCAAGTCATTTTATTTATCTTATTCATTATCTTTGCCTCGTCATGATGTGGTAATTACAAATCTTCTTATTAATTTCATGGCATTCTTTTTTTTATCATTCTTTTTATTATTTTCCTTTCATTTTAGACATAATGAACATAATAAAATTAAAGCATGAAACAAGATAATTACATAAATTATATACAAATTCTATTTTTATATACATCAAAATATTTAGATAAAATTTTTCAAAACTTCCTGATTACAAAAATAATAAGTCACTATAAAGGCCTCGACCCTAGTTCTTTACAATAGGCTAGCCTTAATCAAGGTTTGGGAGTTTGAAAGTTGGCTGGTAACCTTGCCTGTGGTTTCGAAGAAAGCTGATCATCATTTGGCCCAAATCAAAGTAGAACTCGGGCAATGCAGTTGTCAAAGGCTGTAGGACCTGTGCTACCACCTTTGATAGTTGCTCTGACCCCTATCCTACCTCAATGATGGCCCTGGAATGTTGCTTAAGGTACCTTATCAGGTTGCTTCTAAGATATCCAATGTATCTCCTAAAAGGCTCATTAGTCTCCACTATAGCTTATATGCCCTTGGGAATCTCCCCTTTATTACGATCTTTCTGCTCTCTAATTTAGGTGAGGGAGTCATCCACTACATGTAAAGAATTATCATACCTCTGACATGAAGATACCATATTGACTTTAAGACCCTATACCTCTATCTGTAAGGTTTACATAGTCGCTAGCAATATCTGTATAGACTGTACTATTATGAGCATGGATTGTATTATCTTATCTTGGTACCTACTGGCATCCTCCAATGTTACAATTCTCCTTACAATGTCATCTAATAGAGGAGTTGAAGGTGGATGCACTGACGGCATAATTGAAGATGTCCTTGGGCATGTTAGAGATGGTGGAGTAGGTTCTATAAGGAGAGAACTCTCCATCCTTCTGAGTGGCGATTGTTGATGTCTGATGGGTGACCTAGCATGAGGCTTGCTCCTTCGAAGGACGGGTGTGGCTCACCCCTTTCTATAAATAGTGCTACAAATTCCTAGGTCTTTATGCCATTGAGCTCTCATTTTCAAGAAAGCTTATACTAGGTACTTTTTCTGTCTCCTCTTTCTTTTCTTTTTTTTTCTAGATTATTTTTTTTAGTTATTTATTTTTCCTTGTCATTTTGACACTTTAGATTGCTTGAAATTCCCATAACTATAATTTCTGGACTTGAGAAATTGCACCGGTTACTAATAACCATAAAACTTGGGAGGACCCCCTTTTGGCTCTCTATTCTAGTCTGAGGCTTCTAAAAAGGTTATCCTTAGATAGGAACCTATTGCTTGCTGCTATTTGACAATAGGACCTAAGGTTCCATGTGTTTAGATTTACTCACCAAGAGTTATGTCCTCTGCCAGAGAAGTTTGCTACTATAGTGGATGCTAGGTTTGAGCTGGATACTCAACCATATCTACCTTCCTTTATTTCCAAATACCCTAAAGAGGTGGCTTATGCTCTTGGCATTCTTCCTTCCGAGGCTAGAGTCTTAGTCCCTTATAGGAGGACGTTCTCACTGAAGCCCCTAATCGATATACTAGCCAACTTTGATAATATACCCACCTTTCATTTTAGCATGGTCTTGCTTTGTTATTTTGCCTGATGTTTATTGATAAGCATTAAGGATCCCATGATCAGGGATTATGAGTTATTCAACATAGTAGATGGTGTATTTTTAAGGGAACAACCCCTTTCTCTTTATTTTGGCAGAGACCATCATTGGCTTGGATGTTGTTCATCATAACTCTGGTTCTCACTTTACTAGCAATCCCTTATTGCTCTAGGCACGTCCTTTTTGAAGGTAGTATGCCTCTTATGGGTTTCATAGTAGCTTTTCTTATTGAAATATATTTCCTTTCAGATTTTCATATTATTCCTTACCTTACTTTTATTTGAGATGAACCTAACTCACCACTGCAACTTTTTTCTAGGTGCAATTATGTGAAAAGCTGAAGCTACTATCAGAGCCTTCTTTTTAAGCCAAGGATACAAGTGTCTACCCCATGAATTATGTCATACTTCGGCAATTGCAATGTGAGTTTCTAATGATCTAAAAGAGAGTTGACTGGATGAGCAATTTGATAGATGATGATATCATATTTTTGTGCATTTGGTTGCCTATCACTTTCATGGTTAGGGATGGAGGATCTGGATGCATTCCTTTATGTGGATTGCATTATGCCACCTTTTATGTTACTAACCACTATGCTCATTAGTTTTGGGATAGACAAGACATTGTCAGGTGTCCATTAGGTTTTTATGGTAGTACACTTGCCTTTTCTTTTGTGTTAAAGTATTATTAGAGGATTTGGACTCAACTCCCAATGAAGACTACCATTCCTGATATTGTTACCTGTGATTTCACCACCTTTGCCTCCTACTAGTAGTGGGTCACTAGTCCAGCCATTGACAATGGGCTCCGGGCTATTAGGGATCCTGATGAGAGGGAGGTGATATAGAAAGATTAGATCATATATCAAGGCAGATCATGTTTATCCTTTTATTGAACTTTTCACTTTTGAACATGTAAAAGAATATGCTACTTTTCTTATATGGATGATTTTATGATTACACGTATGACATTTCATTCTAATTTTAATATGCATGATTAGTATTTGATATTACCCTTATAACACGTATTATTTAATATCAAATTGAAACTTTACAAGTATTATAACTCCTATCATTAATCAGCCCTTTTAGGTTTTCTTGATTGATTATTTTCTTTCAACCTCTAATTTTTGCCCAATATGCCATTTTTTGGTTTTTGTTCTGATGAGGTGCCCAAGTTTAGTAAGGCCGCCATTTTTTTTCAGTTTTCAACCTGTTGGGAATTTATTCTCTTCTTTTTCTCTTTTATTTTAACCATTGAACCTTTTCAGTATATCTATGTTCACCGGTTCTCTGAATTCATTACCATCGCTATTTGAGAAAAAGAGCAACCCCCTTAGATAATAGCTTTTTGAGCATAAAAGGTCCTTTCCATGTAGGTCTGAACTTGCTTCAAATATTTGGGATTCCTAACCTCATCTATTTGAACACTAGATCCTTTTTTTAATGGGTGTTTCCTAACTTTCTTCCCAAATGAGCGAGCAAGCTTCTTCTAATAAACTTGATTGTGATAATATGCCCTCATCCTATCCCTATTTAATAGGTTAAGGTGTGATAGTCTCTAATCAGATGTCAGCAAGTGCATTGAATTGATAAGTAATAAAGTGGTGTATTTTTTAAGGCCATGAATATTGAACCCAAAGAAGCACAATCAGCATAAAGATAATCGATTGATTGAAGTATGTGCTTAAAGAGTTTCCTAATTTTTTTTTTATTTTTTTTGTGTGATTAGTGATAAAAACAAGTAACATAAAAGTAAGACAATGTAAATATATATTAACACAATAATTAAAATAGAAATTATGAAATAGATAGAAATGAAAATAGCTAAAGGCATTGTTCAGAAACCTAATCCTCCCTATCCATATGCAAGGTTTATTTCAACATAACATTCATATATTTCAGACGTGGATAATCCATCTAAACCCCTAGTATCCCATTCCAGAACCTACTGTTCTAACTACCTAATATCCCATTAAGGAGCTTACTCGATAGCTAATTTAAGTGCGAATCCTAAGACCTAGGTGTGAACTAATATCCCTTTCTGGAGCTTACTAATCCAACACCTATTCATTTTTCTCTTTTTTTTTTGATTTTTCAACATATAAACCCTAGATCTAATAGCTCTCCTCCCAGAGGCACCATCAAAACTATAACAAATGTGATGAATAATAGAACATACATGATATAAACATTAAAAAAGCATGAATCCATCAATTTAAATAAGATTAATAGCATCTATACTTGAATAACATCCATACCAAGATAAGCACAAGGAAAAAGAAATAACTAAATCATATATATATATATCAAATAATTTCATATTCTTTACATGGCTTAGGGGATTCAAAAATCCCCAAACAATAAAGCAACTACTCACTATTCATGATAAAAAATAACATGAAAAAGGTAAGAAGAAACTCTTAAACCCATGTTAAAGTTGTGGATCTAAAGTTGTAGTAATTTATTCTTTTCCTCTCCAAGTTGACCTTGATTGAAAACTGAAACTTTAAACTACAAACTAACTATATCTATGTGTTTTTAATATAAAACTATATTAAAAGTGTAATTTTTACAAGTAAATCTATAAGAACTATGTGTAAAAACACTAAAATATGTAAAACTATGAGTTACAACTATAAAGAAAACCCTAAAACTTCAAAAACCTAAAAAGTTCTCCTTTCTAGCCAGATAAAATGTAGCTTTTATATAGATCCAGTGCAAGACATGGTTGAGATGATTAGTCTCAGCCAAGTCCAATTAGTTAAAAGAGTATTGTGGCTTCAGGACATTGCTGGGATATTTTGGTCTCTGTCATGCCTACCTTCTGGATTGAATCATCCTTAAATTCTACATTGGACATGGTAGAGAAAGTTTGTCTTAACCGAGTCCCTTGGTGAAACATTGCATTTTAAGGATCTGCATGGCATACGATTGAGACAAATGGTCCCAGCTGAGTGCTAACCATTATTTCTGTATAAAATTCAAAAATACACCATTAATCACTTAAAAACTATATAAATCATAAAATAATCCCATTTGGCATAAAAAAAAGAGAACTTTAACACCTAAAATAGGAAAAATATGCAAAACGAGACATAAACATAGATAAAAATACACTGAAAATAAACACTAAAGTGAAGTTATCAACTACCCCACATTTAGTTTTTCCTCGCCCTCGAGCAACTAGACAACCAAATTCCTACATACCCAAATGTAGAAAAAAAAAAAGAAATTACAAGTTCAAGGAAAGCTAAGTAACACTATAGCAGAAGTCACTAACTATCGCCTAACCCAAAAAGAATTCAAATTAAATCATACCAGCTAGTCTCCTAGTATGTGTGTGCTAGGCCTAACAATAACTTTTGAATTATAAAATTCTAGTGTAATTTGACAATCGAGAAAAGAATTCATATGCAAAGTGTTGCATATATGATTTCGCTCTTGAAATTCAAGAGACACCATAGGCCTTTTCTTTAGCACCGAAATCCGAACGTCATCTTGGTAAACAACTCTAAACAAAGCAAGTTCATTAGATCTTATACGGATTGCAATGAGGTTAAGGTATGGTTAACCAAGAATTGTGTAAGATATGTAAAATAGAATAGGAATTCAATAACTCTATTCAACCTAATAACACTCTAAAAAAATTTCAGTTTATGTTCTATCCCTTTTTTTGATTCAAAAGATTCTTTAAATGCTAGACTACCCAGAATGCATAATGATTTCCAAAAAATCAAATTTCTAAGAGAAATATCACACTAGAAATGCTTACTTCCCAATGCAATTGCTTGATAAAATTACAAGTGCCAAAATTTCCTCCTCTAAATTTAGCAAGCTATCCTACACTGATTACAAGCTATCATTCAAGACTTTATTTCATACTATCTTTTCTCTTCTCTTCTTTTTGGATTTTATTTTAGTTATTTTTTAAAAGAAAGCAGAGGCTTGCTAAAAACCTTTACACATAACTACATTCTAGAAATAATCCTTAACGTTCACAAAATAAGCTCAATCTAAAGTTTTTCTTAGCATTCAACCCTCATCTAACTCGTCCCACCTTTAGTCCCAAAACAAAATTTTCTCTCACTCACTTCAAGAATGGCCAGTTCTAAAGGTGTAAGAAAAATGCTTTAAGGCTAGGTCAATTTCATGATTATATCAAAAATTAAGAATTTGGTACGCAATTAGCATACCTCAATAAGCTCCAGAGGGTTATGCAAGGGAAATAATTTTATACCGGGTAGGTTAAAAGGCTTTTAAAGGTTTATAATGAAAACATGCCTAAATCATTTCAAGCTCTATCTTCGAATTACTATTTATGCTTTAAAGGGTGATGGGGAAGGCTATAAAGCTTTCCCATTTGATCTTTATGCACCGATTTTGTTTATTTTTTCATAAATAGACCTAAAGTGCATATTATTTTTGGAGACCTATTGGTATCGATCTACTTGAACCTAATTAAAAAAGATAAACAATTAACAACTAACTACTCTTCGATCATTCAACTACCCTAAACAAGCTATTCTCAATCTAAGTTCATAGTATCCACAACGGGAACAACTAAAGGCAAACTAAGCAAAAATGAAGTGGTTTTTGATAACAACATAAGGCAATAACCTAAAAGAAATGGAACAAATATTAAAGCTAAAAATGAATAACAGATGCAAAAAATACTAAAACAACTAAAAGGATAAATATAAAAGGATAACTAAAAAAAATATAAACAACTAAATTAAAAGAAAATTAAAGCTATAAAAGGTAAATGGATAAACACAAACTTAAGGAATTAAAATAACTAACTAAACATTAAGGAAAAGAAAAATGAATAATGACAAACACAACTAAACATTAAGAAAATTCAAGAAAACTACAACTATTAACAACTACAAATAACAAAAATAACTAAATAATAGAAAATCAACTAACTATTTTAAAATAAAAATAAAAGTAAATTAAACTACTATGGTGTTTGAACTAAACAAGTAAAATATCCAAGAATTTAACAAAAGTTCATAAAACTACATCTCCAAATCATACGTTTACCCCACAGTTAAGATTTTTGCTGTCCCCAGCAAAATACAGGTATAGAATTCACAAAAATAATGGGGTTGAAGAAAATCCTTGAAAATCAATCATTCCTACAAAGGTGAAGGAGGAAACTAAGCGTTAAAATGCAACTAAATCACCCCTAAAGTAGCAACAATCTAGTCCATCCTCTCTATATCATGGCATTTAGCCAACCGATAATTACATTTTACTGCTTAGATGAGAGAGTGACAGTGGCCACCTCTACTCATTAAAGCTCTATAGCTCCCTAATATATAGCTTCTTTGTAGAGATCTCTATCCGAAACTATTGTATGCCCATGCTTTGGAAATCGTGGGTCATCTATAAGAACTCACATATTCTTCAACATCTTTCTGTCGATGACAATTGGTTTACTGATGGCTTTTCTTAAGCTGGGGTAGTGGACATGTCTGGCCAATATGGTTACAAAGCCTTCTCAAGCAAGCTTCGAGTCCATTTTCCTGTAAACTCTTAAGTCATTAATTTTTGCTGCAATGAACACTACTCAATTGAGGTAAATTCCATGTTCCATCCCATAGATTATGGTGGATTCATTTGCATTTACATTACCAAGACCTCTATAGTGGCTGAAGAATGCCAGTACTAAGTACCTATGCATGATTCTCAATGGGTGATTCTTTAGGTGATGGGCCTTGGTGTTGCCAGCATCGAACATAGTAGGGTCCTCCTCATCACACATCCCAAGCTAAACTTTATACCTATTTAAATTTTCAATCTTTCTTATAGCATGTGGGTCAAAACCCAAAACAGTAAAAACTCATTGAAGGTCATTTAGTGTGAAGTGCCATTGAGCTAAAAACTAACATTGCCTTCATCAAGGTGGCTATCTTTCCTTATTCAAATCTTAACAATGGCTAAGAAATCCCAGACAAGATGTAGGTAGACATGCTCCCTTTGCTCTATGAATGTTTTCCAACCAACACCGTCAATTAAGTAGTTGATCTCATTCTCATACGGATCTCCTACATCAACTCCATATCAATGTAGGGAGTGGCCAAATACTCTGGCTAATGAAATAGAATCCATTCTTCCTTGAATTCATTGAGAACCCATCCTAGAGTATTTTATTTTCTAGATTCTTGGGGGGCTGAGGAGAAAGATCTTGTTTCCTTCCTAGTGCATTTTTGTGCCACTAAAAAGATGAACCATTCTCTATAATATTTTAACACATGAAGCTTAAACATTCAATGCAAGAGTAAAAATTTAGCAACGAAAGCACACAATTAAGATATAAGAAGATAAAGAATTTCATAATGCATATAAATGGTTAAATGTCCCTTAAGTAATAGTAACAAACATGCAAGTGTAAGTGCAATGAGAATCACAATGCTCATGATCAAGAAAAGATGTTGATGCCTCCCATAACAATGACTACACTAATCCTATCTAATCAAAAAAACTAAATACATACCAATACATGCACACAACTGTAATGAGTAAAGATAAAAATATGGGTACAAAATCATAAAAATTAGCAATTAAAAATAAATAAAAATCCTAACAAAAGTACGGCATAAAAACATGGTAATATACCCAATGCATGACTTTTAATCTTGCTCAAAAATATTAAAAGCATCAAAGCAATAACCATATATGATAACATTGCACAAAAGTATCATATTTCACTTGGCATAATATTGATCTAAATAAAATCATGAATACTAACAAAGAAAAAATAGGCAAACTAGTGAGTTTTACTTTTTTAAGGCATTTCTCGAACACATGGCATGTATAGTAGCAAATTCACTAGAATGTACTAATTTGAATGGATTACAAACCTAATAATCATCAAAGTGGTCCAAATAACAAGTATAAAGCATACCTCATAGGAAAAAGAAAGCAAAATGGGACAAATTCAATATAAACCTAACTTTATGTATGTAATGGAAGGTCCCAAAGTATATACTGGAAAAAAATTTGTAAATGTAATCAGGACGTGATTGGTTTTAATGTAAAAGTGAAGGATAATTTCATAATTTGTTATATTGGGATGAATGTGCATTGCTAGTAAAGTAAGAAGGATCAAATTGAAAATTTTGTTATAACTTTATGTCAGGTGTGAGATTTTGTAAAAGAAGAGGGAGTAAAGTGTAACTTTTAATAACTACACAAGTGGTCCAATGAAGATCAAACATATATTTTATTCTTGAAAAATAGAGAAGAAGCAAGAAGAAAAAGAGAAAATTTTGCCTTTTTCCTAGAGATAGTCGGCTACTTTTTAGCAAAAAACTTCCATCCATCTCTCTCTACTTTCTTTATGCCATCTCCTTGCATTAAGTGACTATAAAAAAAGGTGTGTGTGTTTAAGTGACTTTCAACATATCAAGGTAACTAAAGCATGGTTTAATGAGAAAGGAAACTCATTTCTTCTTATTCCTTTCTTTAGAATATGAGTTTGTTATTATAAGTGGTAATTGAGTAAAGTTTGATCATAGAGGTTGAAAGAACTAGCAAGAGTAAAGGAAAGGAAAAAGAAGAGCTTTGGGGAATTAAAGTTGGCAAACTTTTGAGGTATTGGTGTTTATGTTATTGTTATAAGTATTTATAATTGAATTAAGTTGCTATATGTATTATAGATGATCTAGAGTTGATGTATGAGTAAAGAAATGATATTATAGTGCATAAGAAAGATGATTTATTCCTTAGAAAGTGTTAAAGTGAAAATCTGTTCAACATTCACTTAAACCAGTTTCAGTCTAAAGGGTATAAATCCCTCCATAGACGTCTAATTAATATGATTCTAGCCGAAAATAAAAGATAAGACATAGATCTACAACTTTTTAGAAGATCCAAAAACTTGAATTTTCCTCTAAAGTGTTCGAAATTGAGCTTGAAGTTGACAGACCTTTGCTATTTTCTCATCTGGAATAGTTTGTAATGTTTTATTGATATCTTGAGATTTAGATTTCATAATTGATTTAGTTTTAATTTTTTAGAAACTAAAATTCATAATGAAATAGCTTTATAGAAGAACATTTTAGCTAAAAATGCCATTTTGTAGGTCTAAAAGTGTTTACAAATCGAGATTGAAAATCTACCTTTGGGCAAAATAAACCTCATAGTTAGCAAGTATAACATACTGACCATGACATAGCCCAAATTTAGTCCAAAACTGAAGTGCAATCTATGTTACGATAAGCAGGTATGAGCTACTTGCCATGAGCCCTCTATAACCTTAGGTTATGATTAGTACCTATTTAGTGATGATCATAACCCTTCCCTGCCTCTTTTTGAATTTGATTTTAAGGTTCCAAATTGTTACCAAAGCATACCTATACCTCCATAGACACTACTAGAGAATGTTAAATCTAAAAAAAAAGTAATAAGTGACATAAAATGAATATAAAGCATAATGAATTATTGAAGTAAAGTTAAATACCAAGCCCTAATGCATAAGAATTTGTATAATTAATGAACATGAATAAACATGAATAGTTATATTAATTACCCATGTTATGTATTATTAGATGAGTCATGAGCATGATGTATTGTATCCTTAGTGTACTTGGATATGAATGACATGAGAATTGAAATAGTTGCATGCTCTACTAAACATGTTAAAGCTATAATTCTAAATGTGAAAAAGTATGATGTTCTTGAGTGATAGTGACTTGTTAAAGCTTGAATTTCACATAGTAATGGATAGATGGGCATGCTTATAAAGGGGATAGTGATCGCAATTGCAAGTATTGTCATCGAAAGGTGACTAGTGTAGTAATTTGATACCTTTTGGTATCAAGTGAATCGACACTATTATGTCTCACCTGTTCGGTACTGCTTGCTAGTATCATGTGCTTGTATCCATATCCACCATTAATGGGAGTTCAAGTAATAAAAGTGATTTAGTTAACAATTGTTGTTAGATGATTTAATAGTGTGAATGTCTTTGTATTTCAGTCAAAATTTAGTGTTTCTTAGTGATATTATTAGTGTGAGTTGTAAATGGTATTATAATGTTTCTTAATGCATGTACTATTATTATAAATGTTTTATTTGTAACCTGAAAGGCATGTTATTGTGTTATTTTGTATTTGAGACTTTGATAAGAAGCCAATTGCATTGTTTTTACTCCCCACTGAGCCATTGCTCAGCATGGGTATTCTTCTCATATAGGTTCACAAGGGTGAAATATAAGTGCCGATTTCAAGTCAGCATCTACAAGCCACTAAAGAGAATAGCAAGTGAAGATTAATTTTTTTTTATGCAGAGTTATTTTTTTATATTGCTTAATGTAAAAGATTAGGAACCTATGTAATAATCAAATTTGTAATTGTACTTTAAGTATATTAAATTTATGCATATATATGTCTACTTGAATAGGTAGTTTAATAAAGTAATGGGCAAATAAAAGGTAATAAGAGTAAGCATTATATTATGTTATCAGAGTATAGGTTTAGGCGATTCTGATCGATAAAGTGTTAGAGAATAGATTAAACATGTATATTTGTGGCCTTAAAGCAGATGTTGTCTTGTCTAGAGTAAAGATGGAATTGGATCCTAGTAAAAGTATAGATAGCTGAAAGTGTAAATCCAGTGTTAGTGCAAAGGCTAGTGCAAATGTTCTTATTTTTGAAAGATAATAGAGTACAGAAGCCCCTATATAAAGTTGATATGATTCAGATAGGGTATGGTGTTCTATGTACCTGTTAATAACTCCTTAACAGGTGGGCAGTTGATTAAACATGTTATAGCATGGGATGGGGAAAACATTTATGATATGTGAAAGCATACATTTACATCCTATTACATACAAGAAATCATCATTCTTTCAAAACATAACATTGGCATCATTTGACAAGACATGAATGCATCAAGTTATATACATAAGCCTCGACTAGAAAGGAAATTGATAGGATATACATTGAGTGTAGTAATGATATGATAGCAAAGATAAAGCAAGGAATAGGAGAAGTATGGAGAGATAGTATTAAATAGAGTTTGATAAAGACAGACTTATAAGAATACAAGTGTTGAGATTTGGCAAGTGACACAGGAAGAATTTTAAGGACAAAATTCTTTAAGGGGGGAGAATTGTAAGGTCCCAAAGCATATACTGGAAAAAAATTTGTAAATGTAATTGAGACATGATTGGTATTAATGTAAAAGTGAAAGACAATTTTTAATTTGTTATATTGGGATGAATGTGCATTGCTAGTAAAGTAAAAAGGATTTGATTGAAAATTTTGTTATAACTTCATGTCAAGTGTGAGGATTTGTAAAAGAAGAGGGAGCAAATGTAACTTTTAGTAACTACACAAGTGGCCCAATGAAGATCAAGCATGTATTTTATTCTAGAAAAATAGATAAGAAGCATGAAGGAAAAGGGAAAATTTTGCCTTTTTCCTAGATATGGTTGGCCATTTCTTAGCCAAAAACTTCCAGCCATCTCTCTCTGCTTTCTTTATGCCATTTTCTTGCTTCAAGCTACTATGAAAAAGGTGTGTGTATTTAAGTGACTTTCAACATATCAAGGTAAGTAAAGCATGATTTTATGAGAAAGGAAACTCATTTCTTCTTCTTCTTCCTTTCTTTAGAATATGATTTTGTTATTGTAAGTGGTAATTGAGTAAAGTTTGATCATAGTGGCTGGAAGAACTAGCAAGAGTAAAGGAAAGGAGAAAAAAGAGCTCTAAGGAATTAAAGTTGTCCAACTTTTGAGGTATTGGACTTTATGTTATTGTTCTATATGTTTGTAATTGCATTAAGTTGCTATATGTATTGTAGATGATCTATAGTTGATGTTTGAGTAAAGAAAAGATTTTATAGTATATGAGAAAGATGATTTGTGCCTTAGAAAGTATTAAAGTGAAAATTTGTTTAAGATTAACTTAAACCAGTTTCAGTTTAAAGGGTATAACTCCCTTTATAGATCATCTAATTAATATGATTCTAGTTGGAAATGAAAGATAAGATATAGATCTACAAAAACCCAAAATTTCCTCTAAGGTGTTCGAAATAGAGCTTAAAGTTGGCATACCTTTGTTATTTTCTCATCTGGAATGGTTTTTAATGTTTTATTGATATCTTGAGATTTTGATGTCCGCATTGAGTGAGTTTTAATGCTTTGGAAACTAGAGACATAGTGGAACAGATTTGTATAAGCATTTTTTAGCTTGGTAGAAGCATATCTTTAGGTCCAAAAGTGTTTACAAACCAAGATTGAAATCTGCCTCTGGGCAGAATAGACCTCACAGTTAGCAAGTATGACTTACTGACCATGACATAGCCAAAATTTAGTCCAGAATTGAAGTGACATCTATGTCATGGTCAGCAGGTATGAGTTACTAACCATGACCCCTCTATAACATTAGGTCATTATCAATGACTATTTATTGATGATCGTGACCCTCTCCTTCCTTTTTCTAAATTTAATTTTAAGGTCCTAAATTGTTACCAAAGCATACCTAGAACTCCTTAAACACTATTAGAGCATGTTAAACCTAAATAAAAAGAGTAATAAGTGACATAAAATAAATATAAAGCATAATGAATTAGTGAAGTAAAGTTAAATACCAAGCCCTAATGCATAAGAATTTGTATCATTAATGAACATGAATGAACATGAATAGTTGTATTAATTAGCCATGTTATGTATTATTAGATGAGTGATGAGCATGATGTATTGTATCCTTAGTGTACTTAGATATGAATTACATGAGATATTGAAGTAGTTGCATGCTCTATTAAATGTGTTAAACCTGTGATTCTAAATGTGATAACTATGATGTTCTTGAGTGATTAGTGACTTATTGAAGCCTAAATTTCACATAATAGGGGATATATAAACATGCCTATAAAGGGAATAATGAGCGCAGCTGTAAGTGTTGTCATCGGAAGGTGACTAGTGTGGTGTTTTGATACCTTTTGTTATTAAGTGACTCGAGATTTATATCTCGCCTGTTCGATACTGCTTGCCAGTATCAAGTGTTTGTACCCATATCAACCATTAATGGAAGTTTAGGCAATGAAAGTGATTTAGTTAAAAATTGTTGTTAAATGAGTTAATAGTGTAAATGTCTTTTTATTTTAGTGAAAAGTTAGTGTTTTTTAGTAATATTATTAGTGTGAGAGATAAATGGTATTATAATATTTCTTAATGCATGGACTATTGTTATAAATGTGTTTATTTTGTAACCTGAAAAGGCATGTTATTGTGTTATTTGTATTTGAGACTTTGATAAGAAGTCAATTTTGTTGTTTTTACTTCCCACCGAGCCATTATGCAGCACATGTGTTCTTCCCGTGTAGGTGCACAAGGGTGAAGTATAAGTGCCGATTTCAAGTCAATATTTGCAGGCCACTAGAGAGAATTGCTAGTGAAGATTAATTTTTTTTGTAGAGTTATTTTTTCATATTGCTTAATGTAAAAGATTAGGAACCTATGTAATAAACAAATTTGTAATTATACTTTAAGTATATTAAATTTATACGTATACATGTATACTTGTACAAGTAGTTTAATAAAGTAATAGGAAAATATAAGCTAATAAGAGTAAGCATTACATGTAATGGGTATGGTAACACATCAAAACACATCTTAAACATACAAGAATCAATTTTTCTTAATAAAAAAGGATTTTTAATCTAACCATACTCAAGAAACATTAAGAAATTAAGTAAAGAGATGAAGTTTAACATGAAGAACAAAGACAACTTACTTGTTTTGATGCTTCAACAATGCAAGAATGCATAAACAAGGGAGAGAAATGTGAGAGAATTATAGCATTGACAAGAGATTTTGAGGGGAAATGGAAATGAAGTGTGAAAGAACAAGATTGTTGGGTCTATTTATAGGAAGACTCAATAGAGTGACCTAAACACATGGCTAAGACCATTTGGTCTTGGCCGAGTCAGGAACAAAAATTAAAATGCACAATTTTGGAAAAATAAAAGACACGGTTGAGATAAAATGGTCATAGCCAAGTCAACCTTCTATTTTTCGAAAACCCTAATTGCACTTGGTTGAGACCATTTTGTCTCGATTGAGTGACTTTTTCTAGATCAAAAAGTCCTAATGCATGCGGTTAAAACCATTTGGTATCAGCTATGTGGCTTAAAAATGCACAAATCCACTTCCAATGATATACAGTTGAGACCATATAGTCTCTATCAAGTGACCCCTACTGGAATGAAAAATCATAATGGATAGGCATGAAACCTTTTGGTCTTAGCCGAGTGACCTAAACTGTAGCATTTCAATACTCAATTATGCACAACTGAGACCAATTGGTCTCGATTGAATGACCTATTCTGGAAATCAAATATTAAATAGGAAACGGCTTAGACCAAATGGTTTTAGGTGAGTCCAACAAAATTTATGCAATCTTGAAAATTTTCACACCCTCATTCATGCAAATGATCATGACAAATCTTCATAAGCATTCACAACTTCCAAACACCACTTATTGAAAGTAAACACAAAAAACATAAAATAGCCATTAAAACAAAAATTAAAAGTACAAATTAAATAAAATAAGTGTTAAGATTGAGTTTAGAAAAAAGTTCTAGTTTTAACAAGTTACTAACTCAACTTTTCATGCTCTCATGACACATCCTCAAAAGTTACAACCACCGATGTTACTTCAAATTGGGAGTCGAAGTAAGGCTTCAGTTGATGACTATTAAGATTAACATATTTACCATTATTGGGTTTTTTTATTGTGACTACTCCATATCGAGTGACATTCACAACTTTATGCGGTCCTTTCCATCTTGACTTTAGCTTTATCGGAAATAATCAAAGATAACTATCATAAACCAACACTTTCATTCTTGAGACAACCTTTAGGAACCAACTTGTTGTCGTGCCACTGTTTAGTCTTCTCTTTGTATTTTTTTAGCATAATTGTATGCCCAAAACCTCAGTTCTTCTAGCTCATTCAATTGTAAAGCCTTGCATTTTCCTGCACTATCAAGATCAAAATTCAAGAATTTCTTAGCCCAATAAGCCTTATACTCCAATTCGATCGGTAGGTGACAAAACTTGCCAAAAACTAGCCTAAAGAAGGACATCCCTATAGGTGTCTTAAATGTTATCCTATACACCCATAATGGTTTATCAAGCTTAAGGTACCAATCCTTTCTAGATGCATTAATGGTTTTCTCTAAAATAGATTTGAGTTCCCGATTTGACAATTCCACTTGACCATTAGCTTGGATATGGTATGGGGTAGTGACTTTATGCCTAACTTCGAATTTTTTCAGTAAAGCTCTAAATTAATGGTTGAAAAAATATTTGCCACCATCACTATTTATAGCTCGGGGTGCTCCATACCAAGTAAATATGTTTTTTCTCAAAAATTATAGCACTACCTTGGCATTGCAAGTCCTAGTGGCAATAACTTCTACCCATTTGATCATGTAATCTACGACCACTAAGATGTATTCAAACATGTAGGACACTTAAAAAGTCTTATGAAATCTATACCCTATAAGTTGAATAATTCTACCTCTAGCATATTGATTAATGGTAATTCATCCCTCCAAGATATATTGCCCTTTGCCGTCTACCTTATGACTGAATGAATACTTTTACATCATTGAATATAGTAGGTAAGTAAAATCTAGAGGAAAGAATTTTTAATACTGTTTAATTTGGGCCGTGATGTCCACTGGCTTCTCTATTGTGGCACACCTTGATAATGTCTCATTGCTCTTCCTTGGGAATGCACCTTCTCAACACTTGATTAGCACGTAATTTGAAGAGATACGGGTCATCCCACATGTAGTGCCTCACATCGACTTTTAGCTTTTTCTTCTGTTGCCATGTATAGTCCTTTGGCATGTATTTAGCTGCAAGATAATTTGTTAAATCATCATATCAAGAAATAACAACATCTCAAACAAATGAAGCAAATATCTGTTCATCAGGGACTAAATCTAGGATCTCCCCTTTCTCAATATGTTCATTCTCAAGTCGAGATAGATGACCCACAATAAAATTTTTTGCCCTTTTCTTATCCTTCATTTCTAGGTTAAATTCTTGTAAAAGGAGCACCCATCTAATGAGTCTCGACTTTAACTCTTTTTTGGCAAGGAAGTGTCTTAATGCCATATAATCGGACCATACCATAATAATTGCACCAAGTAAGTAAGGTATGAACTTCTAAAATGCGAAGACAATTGTAAAAGCTCTTTTTTAATTGTCGTGTAATTGATCTGAGCTCTTGTCAAGGTATGGCTTGCATAGTAAATTACACAAAAAAATTTCTCCCTTTTTTTCCTAATACTGCTCTAACTGTAAAATCACTTGCATCACGTATTAATTCAAATGGCAAATTCCAATTCAAAAATAAAATCACCAGAGCTGAAATAAGTCTCTCTTTCAAGGTGTCAAATCTATGTAAGCACTCATTAGTAAAGACAAAAGGAGCATATTTTATCAATAAATTTGATAACAGTTTAGCAATTTTGGAGAAAACTTTAATGAATCTATAGTAAAAACATGTATGTTAAAAAAACTCCTAACTCCTTTGACAAGGGTTGGGGGTGAAAGTTTCTCAATTACTTGTACCTTGGCTTTATCTATCTCTATCCCTTTTTTTGAAATTTTATGCCCTAAAACAACGCTCTCATTCACCATAAAGTGGCATTTCACAGAATTCAACACTAGTTAGTCTTCTCATACCTTCCTAGCACTAAATAAAGATGCTCAAGATAGCTCTTAAAATTTCTCCTTTGGGGTTACACCACTAGTTTGCAATCTTCCTCTATCAGAATATGATGAGTGCAGTAGCTTGGGTTGATCCCTTTTAGATCCAAAGTCTCTCGTTTGATGGCTTTTTTATTTTTTTTAGCACTTTAATCAGCAACTCCTCTTCAATACCTATCAAAACAGAAGATATAATTATTGGTTTGGCTCCATCTTCTAAGAATACATTAAATGAGAGGGAAGGGGTTTGATTTCAATTTTTGAATCTCCCTTTTGTAGCTTAATCCCTTTTTCATAGGAATCTCCCTCTTCATACTTCTTTTCCATCTCTTCCATAGCTTCCTTTTTTACTTTGGTAAAGTTTTCCTCCTTAATCTCATTAACTAAACAATTCCTTAATGGATAATTAAGTAGAATTTTCACTTACATTTCCCTTGTACAGTCCTTTATTGCATCCATAAAGCATAATAACTCCTCAAATTTACATGATGGATGCTTGATCAACTTATTAACATCAAATACCATCTCCTCATCATTGAACCTTAGATTTATAGTTTGCCCATATAGGTCTATAAGTGCTCCGTTATATTTAAGAATGGCCTTCCTATAATTAAAGGGACCTTCTTATCCTTATCTATATCCATCACAATGAAGTCAACTGGAAAAATGAAGGTGCCTACTTTAACTAGCAAGTCTTTTATGATTCTCTTGGGATGCTTGATTGAACAATCCACTAATTGAAGTGTCATCCTCATCTTCTTGATGTCTCTCAACTTTAACTTCCAATATATTGAGTATGGCATCAAATTTATGCTGGCTCCTAAATCACATGGTGCATTACCCATAAAATTTCCTTCCAACACATAAAGTAATGTAAAACTACCTGAGTTTTTTAATTTTTTAGGGATTTTATTGGTGAGAATAGCATTACAATTTTTGAAAAGTTGGACGGTGCCTACCCCTTCTAGCTTCTTTTCATTTGAGCAAAGATCTTTCATGAATTTTGCATACTTTGGCATGTGAAGTAAAGCCTTAAAAAATGGCAAATTAACATGTAGATTCCATCTATCATACTGATAGATGGCTATTTGTGATGTCTTTTTTGAAGGAATATGACATGGTATGATAATCATGATAGCACAGCGGAAAAACAAAAAATTTTTATCATACATACCATACATATCCAAAACTAGGAACGAAAACATGCAATTTTAGGTTGTAGAACTTACAAGTTAAGATGCCTTTTAGATATTGATTTCGGTGATGGCCAGCAACTAAGATGACTTTGTCCGCTTTAGATCTCGATCACCAATGCCAAGGAATAGCCTTTTACGCCACTCCCTCTATTCTCACACACACAATTGCACCGACGGCTTAAAATCGAGATTGCTAGCTCTCTTTTAAGTATTGTGTAATGGCTATAGTTTGAAGCTACAAAATTTGATTTTGTACTTCTTTAGATTGCTATTTCTATCCAATAACACAAGAGAATGAGGAACAATCCTTTCTCCTTGTGAAAAATTGGCTAAAAGAAAACTTGAGAGAGAGAGGAAGAGTTCACGCAAAACCTAGAATGAAAGCCCTAGGGTTTCACGTTTTTCCCACTATAATTATATATCTTCTCTTTCCTTTAAGTGATGGATCTCAAATATACTATCTTAAGATAATTAATATTAGCTAAAGATAATTAATATTTGCATTTATCACTTAATTAAAATAAGTAATATTTATTGATAAAAACTCTTTCAATTTATCCAAGATAAAATCAAAAGTCATTTAATCAAATTATATTACTTAATTTAGGATAAAAGATAAGACATTTAAATCTAATAAATCACTTAAATAAAAACTATACATGTGCCGAAATTCCTTGTGATTTCTCTTAGGAATTTCGGCCACATCAAATTATATTTAGATGATTTAATTAGATAAATATGTCTTTAGGCTTTAATACTCAATTAATTAAATTAATACATGACATTTAATTAATTGAAATTAAACCTTGTGGGCTGAATTTCTCTCTCTCATGGACCAAAGCCCAATAGCAATTTTATAACCCATTACATACATTAATTTGACTTTAATTAAAAGTCCAAATTAATGCCCAATACTTAATTTAAGTATTTTAAGCCCAATGCTTTGTGTGCGATCCTATAGGTCCATTTAATGTTGGCAATGAATTAATAAATTAATTCAAAGGCTATATATATTCTCTAGCAAGATATTATAGCAATCCAAATTAAATGAAAATGCATATGGCATTTGGTGACCTAATGCAATTTTGCATAGTCCCTTACCCTTAAATATCAGAATTAATATAAGGCATGGAACTAGTCATCCTTATATATATTAATTCCTTTCTTGATATTCCAGTGACACTGAACTCTCAGATAAATAATGATTACTCATTATTTCATCTCGGTATGGCCATACACTTCTCAGTTCACTGATCAAGTGGCCGGTGATATTTTCTCTCTTATAGAGAGGGGTAATCCATTCACTTCTCTCATGCTCTCTAACATGAATCAATGCATACCCAATCATACCCGTACTTGTCACTCTGTTACGAGCACGTTAGGTGTATGTCAAAGTACACAGTAATTCATAAAGAGTTTCATAGAGATTTCAGGTCTAAGAACTCCGATACAAAACTTGCATATGAGAAACACTTATGACTTGTACCATGTAGTGTTCTCATGAGAGGATCAAATCCAGATACCATGTTCTTTTACATGTATCTATGATCTCTGATTGACACTCTTGTCCTAATGATCCGTAAGACAGAACTCATAGTATCAGAGAGAGCATACTAGTCTTAATTCATTTGTTATTCCCATAACAATGACTGACTAGGGATATTTAGAATGAAGTCCCATTTGTTTCAAGGTCTTACAATCCATGTGCCTCACACATGATAACTTAAACCGAAACGACATTCTTGGATAGTTTTATCAATTGACATGCACAAGAATACAAAAGATAAAACAAATGCCTAATTTTATTAACTAAGTGTTTTATTACAATGTATTGGGGCTAGGGCTTACACTAACATTTTTCCCCATCTGTCACTCGAAGAATAGACATAAAAGTAGAAAATTTAACTCAAAAAAAGGAAATAAATTCTAAACCTTAAACATGCAATATTGAAACTCTAAAACATGTTGAGTTTATCAGACAACAGTAAAACACGATTTAAATCTTGCAAAAACAATTAAATCATGTAAAAATAAAAGATAAATTAAACAACTTCATCATGTATCAAAGGAAGAGAATAATAGCTAACATACAATCCTATAGGTTTAGATTACCATCAAATGATCATGTCATTATAAGGACCATACATCATACATCAAATAACATAAATATAACATCACAAGGAATGGTTAATTAACTACATGATTATGTTATGAATTTTGGAGAGAGAAAGCATTTAAGGCCTATAATATTACCCTTAAAATTTTCTTAATTCTTTAAAACTGAAAGCGATGATCTCTACTCCGATCCTCAATTTTTTTGTTTAAAAACAAAAGAAAGATTTGTGTATGTTTTTAGTATGAGTGATTGCATAGAATTTTTGGCTCAAGAGCAGAAAATTATTTTCTCTCTCTTAAAAGTTACCCTTCTTTCTTTAAAAATGTTCATTCCTAAAACCCGAATTTTTTTTCTTTTATGTCTGAAGGAGAGTTGGAAATAAACTCCAACTCTAATTCTTTAGAAGAGGAAATTTAATTAACTAAAATTTAGACTAGATCAAATCTGATCACTCTGACAATTTCAAAACTAAAAATTATGAAAAACCTAGAAATAACCCTACAAACAAGCATCTTGCATTGATAGATAGTTATCCCCTACATGATTCCCTAAAATTTATTAAAATACTCCTAATTTGACTGGACTAAAATAGAACATCCATAGATGGCCATCCCTCTATGATAGACATTTGTTTATCACTATTAGAGGTCAAAATCAAAGTTTTTAAAATTCTAATAAAAAAATCTTGAAAAAATCAATTTGTAAAACCATAAAAATTTTACAAAAATATGGAAATCAAGATTGAAACTTTGATATTTGTGCTCTTTATTAGAAATACACTGATTCCTCATCATCGGCTAACCCTAATCTAGACTGCCTCGATTCACGATATCTATATGAGCATCTTGTAATAATTTAGTTATAACTCCTACTACATACCTTCAATTGATATAAATTAAACTTTTATGGAAACTATACTTATAATGGAAAAGCTTTTATAGAGGGAGTATGACCTAATTTTATCCCTATTGTTCCCAATAATTTTTCAAAAATAAAATAATAAATCTATCCCTAAAAAGTTTCTTAAATTTAGTTTGTATTCTTTTAGCCATAAGTCCTATTTTACAAGTCCAAATTGCATGATGTTTGATCCATTAGAAATTAAAACATAGGGAAATAAATGTGAAGGAGACACTTTAGCTTAAAAAGGTTGGTTACCATGTCAAAAAAGAAATGTCTCTAAAATCTAGGTATTTTAGGTACCTCATGGCTAGCAAGTAAGGGTTGACAACCATTTTATATAACTCAATAGCTATAATTTTGGCTTTTGTAACTCAAAATTCACCCCACAATGATCCTTATAGCTATCGTGTGATTCCTGACAACTGTAAGTCCCACTATTTTGCCCAAAAGTGAGTTTCTCTCACCTTAAATGTGACTAAACCTCATCCAAATTTTTTTGAATGTTAATGAAACTTTGTAAACACATGAATAAATGTGAAATATGACTTAATATACATAAATTATGTGATTGTAAATGAAATATATGAATAAACCAAATGCATACAAAGAGAATCACATGTTCATAAGTGAGGTTCATGCACTTTATTTACCTATAAGTACATGGCATACACATGTGAGTTTGAACATGGATTTTATGATTATAATTAATCACATTATGACATGTAAAGTTTCAAAGATGAAAATGAAGATGGTTAAAGGAAAATGTGTATATTGGATGAATATGAAACTATATTGATTACAAGCATGTGTTATGTATAACAATTAGTATATATATTGATTATGTGATTATAATTGAGGTTATATTCTAATTATATGATTATAAACATGTATATATGTGATATGTAAACACTAGAATGATTGATAAAGATGATATGAAAGGAAATATGATGTTGTGTGTAATTCATATAAAAGAATACATATGTGATTTACAAGTATGTTCATAACTTAAGAGCTAACTTATGATATGAACTATGGGAAAAAGGGATAATAAGACTATAAATTTGTATGTATAAGCCATAGATGTATTGGTTTTATGGATATTTGTTAATACTCGAAATATCACAATGTTAGCATGAGGCTTGCCACAGTCTGAACTATGGATAGGCATACCTATAAGGACTTTGTAGCTGGTCCAATGACATTAACTTGTGTTTTTATCTTGATACTTCAGTATAAGTATAGAAATATAATATTGAGACTTAAGTCTCTCCAGTGATGCCTTTCAAGGTATCCTTAATGGATGCCATAATATGGTATCTTCCAACTCCCATTATCCATACCCTTGCTTATACAGCCTTTAATGTAGGTAAATAGGCATACCTAAAAGAGTTTTACAGTTGCTCTAATGACATTATGGTGTCATTATTTGGAGACTTAGGTCTCTCTAGTTTAATGCTTCGGCATTTCCAATACACGTTATTACTTGAGGCTTAGCCTTTGTAGTTGATACCTCTTAGTATGTCTAATTGATACTCACCTTGAGTATCTCTTGTACCTGCTATCCATACCTATAGGAAATAAAAGGCAAATATGCATGTTCTATTTGGCAAATCCATATATGATTTGTTTTGTTCTGTTTGGCAAATTTGCACATTATCTTTTCTATTCTAGTTGGCAAATTTGCATATGATCTGTTCTATTCTGTTTGGCAAATTTGCATATGATCTATTTTGTTCTATTTGGAAAATCTATATATGATCTATTACAAGTTTGTTTATGCTTGGTTCTGTTCAAGCTTATTAATATATGTTTTGATCTAATAATTGGTTATAATGTTTACTATGAACTTCAGCTTAGTGTATATCTATTTTCTATTTCTAATAAATAGGATACATGATTTGTTTTGAGGCTTGTTATATGATAATAGCAATTTATATTTTAATATACTTCAGCTATAAAGGCTATAAGTAAAAATATGATGTGAGATGTAGAACATGCTACTAGAAAATTAATTAGCAGAATTACCTGGTTCTAATTTCCATCTTTAGGATAAATAGAAAGATTGGAATGTTTATTCCATGTTTGAATCGAATTTCGTTAATTTAATAAGCACAAGTTAGATATTACTAAATAAGATTTTGGTATCATTACTTAAACTATGATCTTGTATAGTAAGGCAAAAGTAACTCATAAATTAACATAAGTAAATTAATATGTATGAATTTCTAATAAATTATTTATTTTTTTATTTATTTGTATTGATTAATATATTATTAAGTTTGACTTAGCATATGAGTTTCTTGTTTTCAATGTAGGAATGTAAATGAAGACTCACTACAAAGAATAAGGAATTAACGACTAAAATTAGCAGCAGACTAAAAACAATCATTATTTTGCAACATAATAGTGACCGAAATAATAATCAGCCATCAAAAATAGTTTTTTTTCACCAAATTAAGGTGTTTAACAACTAAATAGAGATGAAAAGAAGGAAATAGTCACTAAATTATGGCGGTAACAATTACCACCTTATTTTGCGACTAAATTTGCGATTGAAATTTCATCATTAAACTTTTTTCACTTTATTTTGTTTGGAAAATTAATATGTTGTAATATAACGATGGTATTGTAGTTCCTAATTGTATGGTTATTTTTTGTGATAAATTAGCGATGAAATTTTCAGTTGTAATTTATGGCAGGATTTTTTGGCATTTTGTTGCCTAAAATTTTTGCGGTTGTTTTTAGTATAATTAGTAATAGAGAAAGTAGTCACTAATTTAGTCGCTATTTAAAAATATTTAATATGTAATTTTTATTTGGGGAAAACCATGTTGGGACTTTGTTTTTTTTTTCTTTAGAAATTATATACCTAAATCTAAACCCTTAAAATCTCCTAAATTCCCTTTATCTAGTGTCATCGCCGATAGTCGCTAGCAACCCTATCAGAGATAGAAACTCGATTTCCATCGCATGTGTGAGAGGTAAGCTACTCGATTTCATTTAAACTTTCATTCTCCTTTATGTATAGGTTCATAGTCCACATAGGTTAGATGTTTTTCAATAGATCTATTCAAATGAGACTTCATTCCTATAAAATTTTATCTTTGTTAGGTTTCTGATGACATTTAATAGGTGAAAGGAGGAGGGAGGAGTAGGGATCTAAATAACAAAATCTACAGCAAAAAAGGTATTTTCTTCTCGTTCAAATGGTGGAAATTATTTTTTCTGTTTAGTGTATCTTTTTTGGAGGGCTTTATTTTGGGACTAACCTTATTATTATTGGAGAGTTTTCTCTTGGTGATTATTTTGCTATTTTGATGTTGGCTGATGATTTTGTTATACGATATGTCTTGCTTTCCTACTAGTTTTTTCCATCTGAGATGGTATAGAATTGTAGATGATTTTAGTAAGGCTCCTGGATGTACTTTGATTGTTTTATTTATCTTATAAATGGACGAGGTGTTGTGCCTTGTAGTTATCTCAATTTTTTCGTATTCCATTGGTGATTTGCACCCCTGTGTTTTATTTTTGCCTACTTGGAAATCTAGATTTGGCTAGTCTAATTTAATTGAGTTTGTTTGGTTGTTTGATATTTTGATCCTTAGCAAAGATATGTTTCTGCTTTTTCTCTTAGGATTGTCAGTTTGCTTTTTCTATTACCCGATGTATCATTTGGTTATTATTAGTTTCCACTGGGTCTATTGTAATTTTAGTAGATACTTAGGCTAGGCACAATTAAATAAATTTATAGATTATTTCTATAATGAAATCACTTTGGTAGTCAAATTAGTTTGATTTATATGCTACTATAATCTGGATTGAGAAACAACTAACTATTGTCTCTTTTTATTGGAATAAATATGTCTTCTTCGCGTTAAATGAAAGTTGAGCTAGTTGATCTTACCAAGATTTTTTGGTTGGGGGTAATAATTAGCATGCCACTAAAAAGAAACTTGCTTTGGTGAGTATTTGAGATATACTTAGGCTAGGTCTATTGTAATTGCTGTAAATCACTTCTTTTACTTGAATGTTCTCTACCACATTGGCTTGTCGCAAGACATATACCAATTGGGTACCTTAAGAAGTAGTTAGTGTTGATGATTTTATTGTTTCCTCAATTCAACTTTTCTCTTTTTAAAGTAAGTGTTTTTGTATGTAATTAAAAATATGTCAATAAACAAATTGTTGTTTATTTCTCCTTCTAGTGCAGTTATTACATTATATTAATTACTTACAGCTTATTATGATATCTCAACAACATGCAAATTAAATTGAGATTCTTCTTATGTTAATTACTTTATTTTAAAAATATATAGTTTAATTGAGATTCTTCTCATGTCAATTTTGCATTCTATTATCTACTCCTTTTTCTAGTAATCTCTCAATCCCCATATCTCAAATTTAAAAAGTAACTTGCAAAATTAAACGCATGTATTAGTGTTAAGTTATTGCTTTCTTTTTCTTGTCATTTGTTCTATGTTTTTTTTGTTTGTATACCCTAACATTTAGGAAATTAAGCTATTATTATTGGTTAAATAGAAATTGGTACTTTTTTCAGGGTCTTACTTGGTTAATTGGTCTCCAAATCTGCAGACTATAGTTTCAAAGGTATGTACATTTAGAGATTCATGGGGTTTATAATTATATTATTCTTATCAATGTTGGGATTTAACATCGATCTTTCATTTTAATCTATGCATAGGAAGTAGAATATTCTGAAGAACCTTGTACTTTATATCACATCAAATACCATGTAGCTGAAGGTTCTACACTCTGCAATATAAAGAAACTAAACTTGCTATTTTTTAAAATTTATTTTCTTCTTAATGTATTCATATTAATCATTGAATTAATTTTATAAATCTAGTCTATATATATATAAGTTTAATTTAGAAAACTTCGGATATACATAATTAAATTTTATCTCCATGTTTGTCATTAGAGAAATTTATGCATACGCTCTTTGATTTTGTTCTTCTTGTGTTCTTCTTCCTATCTTTCTAATGAAAATTCATGGGGAGTATTCTGATTTATTAAACAAGCTTATACGATGTTATATGAATGGAAAGCCATAAATCTTAAAGACTTTTATACCTTCACCAAATCTGATTGACTTATGATGAAGTTTTAATGGAACTTATGTTTTGAAGGTTGATATTGGGAGTGGGCTTAGTGGGATCTCATATTATGAGGTGGGTTTAGAGAAAAAAGTTAGGGATGAAAGTTGGGTTTTCAGCTATAAGCTCAAAACTTCAAAGAAGTATACATGGCTAATGTTGCAACTTAGAGTTGATGTAGTTAAAGGATTTTTTATAGGGTATCATTATGATACTAGAGGCATGCTCAAAATATTAACTAAAAAAAGCACAACTCACTTCTCTGCAACATTTAATAACTATTTTGGTCATAGTGTGGAGTTGTACTGCTATGATTTTTCAAAGATAGACTTGTTTCCTTGCTCTTTATGAAATAAAGTCACCTTTAGGATAGCTAAATGATAATCACATGTAGACATTTATGAACTGGCTTCATTTATTGATGCAACGTTAAAGTTATGGTAGGCTTTTATTACCATTTTTCCATTATTTTCTATGATCTTAATTAATTTTTGACTTCTTGGATTAGGTGGTCATCCATTACTATCAATTAATCATATATTTACGCTGCAGTTTCCAACATAAATAGTGTGGTACTCAAAAATTGAATAATTTAAGTACATAAGTTGGATTTCTCAAATATTACAGCTATCCAAGATCTATTTTTGCAACCATGTTAGGAGCCAATTGGATTACGAGGACAAGTAAATAGAAAATCACCATTAGTTTTGAGTTGGCCAATTTAACACTCTTATATGAATTGACATGTTAATTAGTAGACCTAGAATTGAACAACTATTAATTTAGAGGGTTGTCATGATGCCTAATTTTTAAAGGAAGCATAATCAAAGTGGGAACATATAATATAATTTAATGATGGACTCCATGATAGTGGAGATAGTTAGGACCGAAATAAAGTAATTATATATATATATATATATATATATATATATATATATATATATATATATATATATATATATATATATATATATATATATATATATATATATATATATATATATATATATATATATATAACAGTACATTAATTTCAATTACACAATGTATAAGGCATAATAATTGGTTTTGAAGCTGACATAATAATAATAATAATAATAATAATAATAATAATAATAATAATAATAATAATAATAATAATAATAATAATAATAATAATAATAATAATTGGTTTTGCGGACAAAGTTCCTATGTTGATTTTTCAAAATTTCAAGAGTAGCTCAAAATACTAATTTTTAGTTGAATTTCAAATTGAAATCCACCAATCTGGTTAAGGTTTAGCTGATGATGCTCTTTTTTGCATGCTTATAAAGATGAGAAATATATTTCTATTAAAGGTTACTTAAGAGATGAGAAATAGAAATATACTTCCATATTTGGATTTCAAATTGAAATCCACCAATCTAGATAGATTGAGGAGATTATAGAGATAGAGTACCCTTTGTTACCAATAAAGTGAACAATATTATTCAAGTGTGAATGGTATGATCCCACTTTGGATGTTGGTGTTAAGGTTCACAACCAATACAAATTGGTTTATGTCAACAATCATCAAATATGAACCATTTATCCTAGTAATGCAAGCAACTCAAGTGTATTATGCTAGATATCCTATTTTGAGATTAGATAGAGCAAATTGGTTAGTAGTGTTCTCGGTTAAGGCAAGGGAGATAATTGAGACATCAGATGTTAGAGATGACACAGACGTATTTTCTAATGCATACTAAATTGAACAAGTTGGTGTCCATAAGATTAATATGGATGTCGGTATTGAAGAGTATATAGATTTATGTGACCCCTTGAGGGAGGTTATTGAAATTGACATTGCTGATGGAATTATGCATGAACTTAAAGTTGAAGATGAAGATGAACTTGAAGTAGAAGATAAAGATGATGAAAAAGAATTTTCAGATTATGATAGCAGTGTAGAGGACAAAGAGGAATCTCAATATTCATTAGATAGTGATTAATGAAGTGTAAACTGTTAAACATAATGTAGTTGTATGTTAAACCTATTTATTGTATTTTTAACAATTTGACATGTTAAGGCTATTTTATGTTATATATAAAGAACTTATGAAATCATTGCATGTTATACAGGTATGGGTCATGGTAGAGGAAGAGCAAATGGTGGTCAAGGATGCCAGAGAGGTAGATCTGGAGTGCATTCAGTTAGACCACCTTATGTTCTAATATGTAACGAAGAAGAAATCTTCAATATTAGATGTATTGTAAAGTGAATTCTAAAAGGCTGTTTTGTTGACTTAAATTCATAATTTTCTTCTTTATTTGTTAACTAAAGTAGTTGTGAAGACTATAGTAAATTTAAGGGTTAAGGTGCAATTAAGGGCCTAAAGTTTTGCAAAATGTGCAATTTAGGGCCTAATATTTTTTTGTGCAATGTTGGCCATAATGTTTTCAAATTGCTGTAATGTAAAGCCCAAAGTAATTGAATCGTTAAGTTGATTAGACTCCATGAGTTGAGCAATGATGTGGCAAGAGTTAGGACACGTGGCATGAAAGGTGACAATCAGATGGAGCTGACATGAAAAAAACTTAACATGTCATCAAATCACATGTTCCTCACGTGATTTGTGTTAAAACAAAAATGTAAAATTATTTTTACCCTAATTTGTGAGAAAGATCACAAAATTCCCTAAAATCCCTAGTTGCCTCCCCATCCCTAAATCACACATATGAAACCATCAGTTTGCATCAAAATCTTGGAAATGACAGTAGAAATTTATGATTCGCTGTTGACAAATTAAAAGAAAATATATAGGTAAGCAACTCGAAATGCAAATTGATTCATAAATGATCGTATCATAAAATGACCAAATCAAAATGCAAATGGCAGTGGTTACAGCCAGTAGCAAGTGCGATGGCAAGTGGCAGTTCCAGCAAAGAGGATACGCCATCGATGTATGTTTATAAGTTGGGTTTTTTTTTACATTGGTTGTATGTGGCGTGTCGAGCAATTTTAGTACGTGGCTTGAGGTTTTTTTTATGTGTCTTTTATGTAGGTTATTTTTATGGTTGGTTTGTTATATATTAAAGATACTCTTGTATGTGGCTTGCTGTTAGGGTTAAATTTACTTTAGATTGCGTAGATTCTTTAGGATGATATAATGTACCCTTTTTTATTTGTGGTCCCTATTTTTTGAAGTGCACATTACTTTATTCCATTTACCTGATGTTGATATATTTTTTTAGTGATAAATCAATTGATTGCCGTCCTTGTTTTCAAAGTACACATTAAAAGTTATGCATGCTTTATTTGTTTTCGCAAGCAGTACTTAGAGATAGGATGTAATGTTTTATTTATTAATTTGAAATTTATACAGGGTCAGACATTGTGGCAATGTAATTTTTTTTTTATAACTGGGGGATAGATGGAAATTTAGGGAGAAATTGGTTTATAAGGATAGGAAGAAGGAGGTTTATTTTAGATTTGACACTAATTTTATTAGCCATAGGGATATATATGATGAATTTGTAGGCAAGTTTGATGTTATAGATCTTATGTACTTGGTTTGTTATGAACCAGGTAAAGAAATTGATGAAGGATTTTTTTATTTTTTTGGGTATTCTAGTTTGCATAGGCTATTAGGGTGTGTGGGTCCTTTAAATAGGGATATTAGTTTTTTCCCTATAACTTAATTATATACCCCCAAAGACTATTAGATAAAATATGGATCAATTGAGATGTGAGTAATGTTGACGGGCCAGAAGTAGTAGATGGGTTAGAGCCCACTAATGTTGTAGGAGATAAATTTGACACATTGGGAATACCTAGCCAGCAAGCAAAAAATTTCTTTACCGTATAAAAGAAACCAATAATTAAGGCTAGTAGTGATGATTCAAGTGATAGTGGGGATGGGGATGAAAGCTGTGATGATGTAAAAGAATCTGATAGTGACTCTTCTTCAAGGTATGAAAGTGAAGATGAATTAGATTTAGGTGATGTAATTAATGAAAGAGAACTAAAATAAAAAATTGAAAAGAAGAGAGTTAGGTACGATCCAAAAAAAGGAAAGCATATTTTAGGAAATGGATGACTTTTGAAAATGCTAAAGCTATTAGGAATGCTTTGGTTAGGTACGCTGTGACTACTGGAAAAGACTTCAAAATGGTAAAGAATTTTTCTACCAAGATTAGGGCAAAATGTATAAAGGATAAATGCCATTTTCTCTTATATGAAGCAAATGAGAAAGGGAAACCAGGTTTGAAGATTAAAACTTTGTGCATGGAACACAAATGTTATAAAATTTTCAAAAATATAAGGGTTACTACAAATGGATTGCTGAACAATGGAGAGAAAGAATATAGGAGAATCCAAAAACTAAGGTCAAGAAAATACAATCTGAAATGGAGAAAGAGTTTAGAGTCCATATCTCTAATGATAAGTGTAAGAGAGCGAAGAGACTGATTCTAAATGATATGGAAGGGGATTATAAGGATGATTTTGATGTCATTAAAGCATATGCAAATAAGTTAATAGAAATAAATCATGGCAGTAATATCATAATTCAGTTGTCAAAGCATGCATTGGAAAAAGGTAGAAGAGTTTTTCAAAGAATCTTCATCTATTTCGAGGCTTGCAAACGAGGGTGAAAGGTTGGATGCAGGGCAATTATAAGACTTGATGGATGCTTCCTTAAAACAAAGGTGAAAGGTATACTTCTTACTACAATAGGCATTGATGCAATGGACCAAATGTATTCTATTGCATTTGTTATTGTCAATAAAGAGAACAAGTCTAATTGGGAATTGTTTTTGCAAATGTTAGACAAAACGCTGGGCCTAAATAATGGTTTTGGTTTGACTATAACGAGCAACATACAGAACGTAATTTAAAGTTTTTTACTTTTAGTAATATGATGCAATATATTGTGGATCATTTATATTTGTGATGCTTAATATTTTTTATGGTTTGTGTTGTATCTTAAGGACTCATACCTGCAATACTTTATATGCTGCCAATGGCTTAACATAGATGGTGTGCAAGACACATTTATACAAATTGGAATAAAAAGTGAAGGGGAGACCAATTAAGGAAAAAATTATGGTTATGTGCTTGGAGCACATTTGAAGAGGAATTTAAAGATAACCTGTTGGCTATGGGTGAAATCAGTAAGAAAGCTACAGTTGATGTGGCTTCATATTCTCCAAATACATGGTGTCGAGCTTACTTTAGCAGTAAAAGCAAGTCTCATATGGTTGACAACAACATCTCAAAGACATTCAATGCATGAATTATCGTAGCAAGGTTTAAACCTATAGTGAAGATGATTGATGAAATTCGAATCAAGTTGATGAACTTGCTAAAGAAGAATGAGTTAGAAGTGACCAAGTGGATAGCTATTTTAGTCCAAAATGCATTGAAATTTATAATGATTGGGTAGATATTGCATCAAGTTGTAGGGTTTACTAGAATGGAGGAAGGGGTTATGAAGTTAGTAAAGGTGTTGATAGACATTGTATTAATTTGCAAGATCAGCAATGTACCTGTAGAGCTTGGGATTTAATTGGAATCCCATGTCCCTATGCTATTACAGCTTATTTTCATATAGGTAAGGATCCAGTTAATCACATCTCCCCTACTACCATAGGGATAGTTATGATGCCACCTACTAAAACAAACTACATCCAGTGAAGGCAAGGAGATTCTAGAAAGTAGAGACCTTCCAGCCAATTGAACCACCTCTTATACCAAAATTCCAGGAAGGCCAAAAAAGATGAGGAAGAAAGATAAAAGAGAACCCAAGAAATATGTTGAAGAATATGATGAGGTACCAACAAGTCAAACTTCATCGAACAAAAAGCAAACTCCTGAGGTCCAAAAACTATCAAAGAAGGGAAAGCAACAAAGTTATGGTAGATGTGGACAATTTAGGCACAACAAAAGAAGCTGCAACAAGGTAATAAATTGTATCGTTATATTTGTTAACATGAATATTATGTGTTGCTTGATTAAATATTATTGGTTTTTGACTTAGCTAATTGGACAAGAAGCAGACGGAGGTGATGTGCAATGTGAAAAGGAAGCATCTAGACCTGAAACTACACCCATCAATAAAGCAATACCTTCTTCCAATCCAGCCACTCATTCCAATCCGACAACTAATACTACATCAACAATTGGTTCAAAAAAAGGAAGAAAACTCAATGCCTTCTTGAGAAAAAAATTGTCCAAGGCAGAGGCGATTCAAATAAAGTAAGTGAGGAATGAGGTTTTGGTGTTTTTTGTAATGACAATGGTAATATTATTTATAATGTAAGTTAAATATTATTCTTGCCAATATTGTTACACTATAATGAGAGTTTTAATCAAGTTGCATTTCATGAAAGTGTTATTTAATTATTATAACTTGACAACATCATTCTTTGTGATTAATTATATAGCTTGGAGTGGATACTAGCTATGTTGTGGGTTCCTATACTGGTGTGGATGGGAATTTTGATGATGAGGATCCAAAACCTATAATGCCAGACCATGATCCGGATCCTAAAAAAAAATTTCAAGTACCATGTGAGAAAGAGATCAATATCAATACAAGAAAAATACATCATATTCCAACAAGTTCAAGGCTTATACAGGCAAAAGGCAATGGATATGAGGTTTCACTTCCATCTAATTTTCCATTCAAGCCTCCCTCAAAGAAGACACTCTAGTTACATGATCTGGAGAGGGAAAAGAATTAGAGGAAATCAAAGATAGCCAAAAAAAATTAGATGTGTTTTTGAGCTATACAAAGTATGTTTATCTATAAAGCAGGCATTTATGATGGGTTTATCTTTTATTTTTGCACTCCAATTAAAAATAAACTTCCTGCAGATAGAATTATCTTTTTGTAAATCTATACAGGTATTTTGGCCTGAAACCAACATTACTCATCAATGAATATCTCATGTGCTTTGTTCAATTGGAAGATCTCATAGATATTTATTTCTTATTGCCTTTTTTTAATGGAATGGTGGCTGCATAGGTTTTAAGTAAAAATACCCAATCAAATACACAATGAAAGTGAAATAGGTTTTACATGACCAATCAAACACGATTTAAGCTATTTTTATATTAGTTTTTAATGTTTTTCTCTTTTATTGAATCGGCAAGCTTGAACACAAGTTTGTTACATTGGATTTAAGGTGTAAATAATAATCACATGGCCATAATCCCAACTATTACATACCACTAATCATTTTCTTATACCAAAAAAGCAAATACAACTACTTCAATCCTGCAAAAAACAAGCACCCAACAATAAATGCACAAAGCATTAGCATCAACCACCTAAACCAACCCCCGCTGACATCTCTTGAGGTAACTACAGTCTCCAGCTCTTTCTTTATTCTCATCATCATCTCAGAATACATCACACTTTCATCTATATGCATATTTATGTCTTACCTTTTGATCCTCTTGTTTAATTTCATAATTTCTTTCTCTAACATAATTATCTCCTTGTGCATATCATACAGTAAGAGTCTTGACCTTCTCTCATCCCTTCTACACTATCTTACCACGTAAAAAATTTGCATTCCAAGCCTAACAATAAAATTGTAAAATACACTCCCTCAATGTCATATATTACAAATTAAAAAAATCATAAAAATAAACACTGACACTTATGTTCCTCATGCCAATTTTTGGGCATTCATAATAATGCCTTCCAGGATTTGATATGCTCTACGAAGTTAACCCAATCACTTTATCACCACAAAAATACCTTGGTCATGTTACTTCATTAGTGTAATTATTAGTACTATCTCTTGTTTGAAATCTCATACCTGGTGATAACGACATTGAATTAGATGAAGATATGTCGGATTCTTCAATACGTGGTATGATGGGATATACGGGAACAACAAGAGTACAAAAAATGAGGAAGAACAAAAGAGGAATAGAAAGGACGAACAACAGCTGCAATGGAGCTGAATGGGAAAAATAATTGAAGATGACATGTAACACCCTAATCCACCAGACATACATAATCATCAATACTAATATAAACCTAGTAAAGATCAAGCAGAAATAATAATAATAATAATAATAATAATAATAATAATAATAATAATAATAATAATAATAATAATAATAATAATAATACATGCCTTAATTACATGCCACAATATAACCAAAACAAACTCCAAAATAAGGAGACATAACATAAATGGCCTTCAATAAACATGGAAACCTCAAGGACCACAACAACCAGCCAGGTCTTCTCCTCAAAGTGGTCGAGCCACAACAGCTATCAATAAAAAATGGAGCTTATCCTAAGACCTACACGGATAGGCAAACCTGTGCTAAGCTATAAAACTTAGTGGAAAAACAAAAGACTATGGACAAACTCTTACAAAAATATCATAGCTTCACTAACACTTTCATAATTAAGGAAAAACATATAAGTCTACAATATTAATCATTTACAATGAACATTTCGAAGGAGTCTTCAACCTTAACAATAAGTACTATTCTTACTATAATTTAGAGCATTACAGGAACTCATCTAGTTCCTAAAGACTTTTCAATTTACTTTTATAATTAAGTCTCTTTAACTGATAACCTAACATAATTCATTCACTTCATAGTCCTTTAATTCATGACTCCAAACATTGCGATTACTGATAATAAAAACTTTAATCATATGCATTCAATCACATTAGTTATATAAGTTATGCATTCAATGTTCATTCAAAGCATAAGGAGTGCATATACCAAGTAATGTCTATAAAAGATACTGTTAAGCATAATTACTTCACAATGATCATAAAATCTTAAGTATAGAATACATTTATAATTCACAATTCTTGTTTATAATCATTTATTCCTTAATTCTATCTCAGCATGGCATAATATCAAATAACATCATATTATGTCATACACTGTCCTTTGACTTATGTCAGAGCTATTAGTATGCACATTTATATGTAAACATTTACATGTATTGACTAACCAGCTTTGCATGAAATTACAGAGAAGGGCCTTACATATCATGATTACCAGAGAAAGTCCAATTATCACATGCATACTGTTCATACATTTCATTTCATTGAAATAATTTATAGCTAAAAATGAACTTAAGTTAAAGTGCATAATGGGCCATTCGTCTTGCTTATATTATATAAGTGAAGCAATCGTTGCATTATTTCTTTATTTTGAGCACATTACTAAATCTTTAATCATTAATAGCCTGCCTAAGTACTAGTTCAAAGGGTGGATAACGGGAGCAATGGATACCTGAATGTATCAAACAATGGATATCCGAAGATATCAAACTGTGGATATCAGATGATGGACCCAAAAGGGCCAAACTATGATTCCATAAAGAACAAACAATGGACCCAAACGGGATCAACTATAGTAGCTACAACTATATCCCTTTAGTCATGCCTATCTAATCCACAACTGAACTAAAACCCATAGGCTTTACCATTTTTAAGAACATATTTAATTCAACATATTCTTCTCTATTCATTACAACATTTGCTTAAAGCCACAATTCATATGAGAATGCATATTATTCTGATCATAGATCAGTATTGAGCGCTAGGCTCCAGTACATATGGATGCCGATCATATAGTCACATAATTGCACCAACATTCATTTATACATACCATATACGTCATATTGGCGGCTTTAGGTGATTTACAACTTAATTCAATCTACTCCCTCTTATAATTACATTCATGTCATTCAAATTCCGATAGTATCTCATCTAATAGTTATACCTTTTTAACAATATCTTTTTAGACTTTAGCATTAGGAGGACTTTAGACCTCAATCAATTCATTAGTAATCAGATAACCTACTAACCACCATTTTAATATATATAATCATCATTAACATTACTCATTGTTAGCTTAATTCACCCTAATTACATATCTATCTTCATAAGCATATAGGCTATAAAATAATGTATTCATGATTTATGAGTGGTTTATTGATTGGGTAAGTGAATACAAATGAAGAAAAGAGAATACATATGGCCATGCATTGGGAGAAGTAGGGTTATAGTTGGTCATGCATCAAAATAATAGGCCATACTTGGTCGTGCATGAGAATAACAAAGGTCATACTTGGCCGTGCAAGAGAAGAGGAAAGGGCCTATGCAGCCATGCAAGGGAAACAAGAAGGCTATACACGGCCATGCATGAGAAATTCAAAGATAATGCGCGGCTGTGCAAGGAAAATAGGAGGAATGAGCAACTGCATAGGGGAAAAAGGGGTATCATTTGCGGCTGTGCAGGGAAGAGAAGGCATGCGCGGCCGTTCAAGGAAAAAACAAAGGCTTCACATGGTTGTGCAAGGAAAAGAGACACCATGCGCGACTGTTCAAGGAAAACACAAAGGCTACGCACGGCTATGCATTCATTCTCGGCCACTATTTTGCCAATAATCCAAATTATGCAAGTCAAGAACTTAAATCCCAGATCTCACTTCACAACTTAATGTAATGCTCATTATACCTTTAAACCATTCTAAACTCATCTATTTTACTAGATTTAGCCTATAACTTCATCAAGAGAACACACACAGGGAAAGAGGGTAGATTCCCAAAATCAATCATATGAACAGTACAGTAAACCTAATTTTCGTACTTGTAATTGAAGCTTCATCTCCTCAAGCTCCTAATTTTGATTTCTTCCTTCTTTACTCTTGATCTAACTTTTTATCTTTATTTCCTTACACACTAGAGATAACAAACATGATTATCATCTCTCTAAACCCTAATACCAGAAATCAAGTCCAAAATTGAAAGGAGAAGAGTTGCAAAAGAGATAAGGAAATATTACCTTTAAGATGCTACCCTTACAAACCCTAAGCCTCATCTTCTTTAATCCGAAATCCATTACCAGAAAGAGAGAGAGAGAGAGAGAGATGGACTCCTTTCTCTGCCCTATATCCAATCTCCACCTTCTCCAGGAAACTTAAAATGAGTGAGTGGGGTAAATAACTTACCAAGAAAATTCCAAAATTGCCCTTATCATTTTCAACCCTCAAAAACTTATTTTCTTAACATTTAACCCCAAACTTCTAATTGTTATTCTATTGCATCATTCTTTAATATTTTAACTGTACTCTATTACACATGTACACAATTATCAAAATACCTCATGTGACTTAACTTTAATAATGCAAAATACTCTAATTTTTCCTTATTTGATCATAATCCTCATTATTTTACATAATTCGATTAGGGCCAGGATTGGAGCCTCGCATGGCAGATGGAAAAGGTTGGGTGAAAATTTTTTTACCCTAATGTAACAAATCACATGATTTGATGACATGTCTGATGATGTGTCAAGATTTTCCACGTCAGCTCCACCGAATCGCCACCTGTCGTATCACGTGTCACAACTCCTACTATACTATCGGTCAACTCACGAAATCTGGTCAACTTAACGGTTCTGTTACTCTAAGCCCTACATTACACCAATTTGAAAATATCAGGACCAACATTGCACAAAAAAAAAATATTAGATCCTAAATTGCACATTTTTTATAAAATTTTGGGTCCTTAATTGCATCTTAAATCTAAATTTAAAATATTGTGTAGAATTTCATTGTATTAATTGGGGGCTGATGATTTGGTCAGTATAATGTACCATACGTCAAAATCTCAACCGTCAATAATTCAGATTCGAGGGTATACAATATGCTGCATGTACTAATTATGTAGACTCTAAGTTGGGATAGAAAGTCAAAAATTAATCGTACATTTACAGTCATAAATCTGTGAATCTTGAAGGAGTTCAGGAAATTTGATTGCAGATCATGTGCATAGCGGAAAGATAGGAAAAGTGCATGCAGGATACGATATGGTGTTGGAGAAGTTGATAGGAAATGCTATAAAAAAATAATAAAAAAAAATAGTGTTAATGTTTTTTTTGGTTAGTTTTTATACTTAAAATATTAAAATTATAAGTTTTTAATTTTAAAAATATTAAAATAATAAATTTTTACCCTTAAAAATATCGAAACCATCAATTCTACCACTAAAAATATTAAAATGGTAAATTTTAATTTTTATTAAATAAAAAATCTCAATCAACTAAAGAAATAAAAAAATAATAAATTGTTATTTGCATAAATCAAATAAAATATACGTATATATCTGAACATAAAATTGAGGATGTGTAGCATTTGGGCTTAATTAATATTTTATTAATAATAAGATTAATCTATTTATATAATTATTATCCAACGCAATATATTACTTTTTCCATTGCATGATACGAGTGACCGTTTAAAAAAATTTCATCCTATTAAAATTGTCATTTTACAAAATTAAGACATTATAAATTAATTTTTTTTAATTCCAAATTTTGACTACTAATAAAGTAAGATAGTAGAAAAATAATGAAAATTTGAAATTAACAAGAAAATATAAAAATGGATGTTATAGTCTAAGCGCTCGGACAAGAGAGTACCGTTTGCACTATCAGACAAGTGAGTACTATGTTGAGTTTAACTTGCATTGGCCTAAAAATATCATATGAAAAACACAATAATAATAATAATAATAATAATAATAATAATAATAATAATAATAATAATAATAATAATAATAATAATAATAATAATAATAATAATAATAATGCCATTGATAAATGTAGTATAAAATATCTAACTACATTTTAAACCTCTCCAATAATTAAGGTAAAATTGTCAAAACCATACTAAAATTATAATTAGCAATCAAAATGGTCCTACCGCTCAACGGAATTTTATTTTTATTTTTATTTTTTTTGTAGAATAGTTATGATGTAGTTGATGGCAAGTCTACGTCGATTTCCCTTTTAAGAATTAAAGCAACGGCTATGATTTTGGTCACATTTAAAATTTATAGACCGTGTGCCTCTTTTCACATGAATAAAGAGACATATCTCCTATATTAGTGTGGTAACCACCAAATTTCTTACAGCCAATATTAATCTTAGATACAATGTCATTTTCAATTACCGAACATGGGTCTTCAATTTCTACATGTATTAATTAGTCACGGGACTTTGTTCCAAAGTTTAGTCCCTTTCTGCATCTTGTTTCTTAATTGTTTTATAAATTAACTATAATATATTCGGACGTGATAAGAATAATATTGGTCCATGCAAATATTATACAGTTTAGATATTTCCTTGTTATAATTTTTTTTGTCACTTTCTTATGAGTAAGTTACAAGTTTCATAACATGTAATGTAATTAACCCCTTATTACAGTGAAAAAAGAAAATATAGCAAAAAGTCATTAAATATTAATCACTTACGGCTGAAAAGTTATTTTATCATAATTTTGGAAAATCTGATATTTGGAATATTGGCATGTTATTCATTCCAACTCAACTTGCCATACATCATCATAAGAAAACATTCTAATATTTATTTTTTTTTTTTATGATTCGGTATTAGTCCAACTTTTTTGAGTTTGCAGGATCGATCAATTAATTTAAAAATTGCATGTTATAGAATTCATAATTAATGGTCGCACTTCTAATGACATACATTTTATGCACCAGACAAAAATTGAAATTAAAATCTCATTTAAAAAATATATTATTTATTTATTTATTTTTTTTTTTTTTTGCATTCAAACCAAAATCAATTATTAGAAAACATAGAAAAAGTTGTTCATGCATATGATAATAACACCTTGCATTATCCTTCAATTGATATGATGGCATGGCATCCATTAGTCACATGAGAAATGCTGAGATGGTATGCCATATCAGTTTTTTTAACATTCAATTTTCTCCGTGTCAGCTTAAAAACGACTTCAAGTAATACTCAATTAAAGTTTAAGGAGGTTTTTTTCTTTTCCTCAAATATTTCTTCTGTAATTTTAACACTATACAATAGATAAATTTTGTAATCATTGGATGAGATTAACCTCACCACTCATTACAATAATACCTTTTAGATAAAAAGGCATTCATATGATTCTAATACCAATAATGTCTGATGTAGGACGGTCCCACGTATGTAAATTATGGTCGAAATAAAGAGAGAAAACAGGTCGTGTCTTTAGGGTTGAAAAACGTTAGGATGACAAGTAACATATGATAGACTTGTACCCAAATAAGATCGACATTCCCGCACTACTGCTTCATCTGGAGCATTGTCTCGCATGAAGAAGGAAAGTGGCAATTTTCTAACAATGTTTAGTGGCTAGCACTCGGTTAAAAGTGCGGTGAAGTTTTGATTCGATTCTTCCTAATATCATTTAAAGTTGTAATTAGATATTATACCTATCTCTTATAACCAAATTTCAACTAAGAGAATGGAATAAGCCAACCAGACAGGGCAATTTAAACTCGTAAAAAGGCTTCGAGATAATAACTTAATTTCCTAGTTCTTGAATGAGTTTGGACAGCACCAAGATTCACAATTTCATACATTACCATCTCTATATAGAGAATACTACTTAAAGTGGTAGAAATATTCAAATATATGCATTCAGAAATTGCTGGCCAGAAGAATTATGACCTTATTTCAGAGTATACGAAGTGTGCTTAAGATTTCTTTCCTCTTAATTTCTTCCTTCTTCTTTTTTGGTTCTTCTACGAATATCTAAAGGGGGGAACTGAAAGTGTATCTTTTATAACTACCCGGATATGCATGGCGTCAACAAGAAAAGGATAAACATATGAATTAATCTTTAAAAACCAAAAGGGAAAAAAAAGAAAGAAAGAAAAAACAAGTCTTGCTTTCCCCAAATTTTAACTTTCTTTTTGCTAGGTAACTTTTAAAAGTTAATATTAAATTTATATAATTTTTAAATTATTCATATTAAATTATATTAAATTAAATCTAGATGGAATTGAAATACATTGTATGTTATTTTTGCATGAGATCAATTTAAAATAACGTTCAAATCTACTGTATCATGAAAATTTGAAGAAAAAGTTAACTTACCATCTAGTGTGTGGTTGAAAAAAATGTATATTTCTTTAATTTATTTATATTTTGATAGACACTACAACCATTTTAATTTATTTTAATTTTAAAAAAAGTATATATATTTAATATCAAATTTTAAAAGAACATAGATTTGTTGAAAAAGATTAAAGTTCACTAACTATAATACCTTTTCCAAAAATCAATGGCTAGTAACATTAGGGATGAGAAAAAAAACTGAAAATATGGTTAACCGTAAAATCGATCCGAAATCGAACCGATTTTTATGATTAACCGATCCGATGGACTCAATTACGATTTTTAATTTTTATATTTTTGATTAATGGTTACGGTTTAGGTTTTTAGGTACCAGTTAACCATTAGTTAACGGTTAACCGGTTCATATATATATATATATATATATATATATATATATATATATATATATATATATATATATATATATATATATATCTTCAATTTTTTCTATTTCTCTCTAAAATTTACATAAAATAATATTTTAAAATATATTTAAATTATATTTTTATTTTTATACCTTAATTTATATTATGTCATTCTTTTTAATTATATAGTAGTATTTATATATAGTATATGATTAACTTTTATATATATTATTTTTTTATATTAAACTAAATTTATATTATTTCATTCTCTTTAATTATATAGTAATATTTATATATAATATCCGATTAACTTTTATATATATTATTTTTTTATTATATATTGGTGTTCATATTATACTTAATAGCATGTAATTACATTTTCTTATATTTTAGAGTTTATATTATAACATTTAATATTATTCAAATTTTTATTTAACTTAAAATCAAACATATTCTAATTTTCAACAAATATCAAATCTATTTTATAATATCAGCTATTAATCTATATAACATGAATTTTGACTAGTAAATTATATTTGTTTCGTAATTTTTATATTAAATTACTTTACACATTTGAAAGTGAATTAAACTTTGTCTAATTTTTTTTAATAATTTTATGTTATAAATTTTAATAGTTAACCGAAAAATATTGGTTAATCAAATCGAAATCGATGGACTGGTTAACCGAATGCAACGAACTGGTTAATGGTTAGTAATTTTAAAAAACAAATATTAATAGACTGATTAATTTTTTTGCTAATGGCTCGGTTAAGCGGTCCATGTTCATTCCTAAGTACCATGACTAATTAAACGTAAATTACATTAATATTCTATCAAATCAGTACCTATGGTGATTATTTAGGCTTTTATGCTGACATTATGCCGGTTGATCCCCACTTACCGACAAATGCACCGAATTAATGAATTCTCATTTTTGTCTACTATTTCAAAAATACAGACAAGAGGACTAATTAAACATATATTTCATGTAAGTTTTATTTTTGGTTTTAATCTTTCTTATGAATTACAAATGTTGAATCTTCTTACATGTCAACCAACAATAAAAAAGTAAAAAACTATCTAAAATATCATAAGCATTATAAATAAATAGGCTCTGCTACAGCAACCCCTTTTATTATATAGCTTAATTACATTGCCTACCCACATGCATGACAGATCTTAAAATAGATTCTAACTCCTTAAATAGTTTGATCTTATATATAACGACCAAACTCTACCAAAAAAAAAAAATACAAAAGTTAAAATGAGAATTAAAAATAAGATTTTTAAAATTAAATAATGCAAAAGAGCTCTGCTTAATTACATAATTAAACTTCTAATTATGGTAGCTTCAGGACTATCTGCATCAATTGTAGCCAAAAGCTGAGACAATCGCTCACTTAAGTCATCAACTTCCCTGTGCAAGCTCCTAATGTAGTTGCAGGTCTCTTGTAGGACCTTCGAAGCTGATACCTGCCCAACAATTTAAAGTCAAATCCAATTAAATAATAATAATAATAATAATAATAATAATAATAATAATAATAATAATAATAATAATAATAATCATTTTAAACTCAACCTCTCCTTTGAATTATTGATTGCTAATTTCTATGAAAGGAGTGCATATATATAATTATTAATAATTTTTTGCTGAGGACGTAACGGTTCAGTTACCTCTAAACTTATAAAGTTACAAGTTTCAAATTCCAACTATAAATAAAATATATTGATATTTACTTCATTAACTTCGTAATTATTTAGTGAACGATAGTTGGTTCAAATAGTAAGTCACCATGTTATTTTAGATAAAATCATTAGTTCAAATTTTATAATTTTTTTTAGAGTTTTAATTTCATAATATATTGATTCGGTTCGCATTAAATTAGTCAGATTTTCGGATATTAACAATTATTAAAAAAATTGTAATAATTTATTTCTTAAAAGAAAAAAAAAGAGCTTTGTAACTATTTAAGTTGGCATTCACATGACATAATGTGCAAAGGATTTGGCACCATCTTCTTTCAAAAGCAACATTAAAGAGTTATAGGTTTTCCATGGTTGAACTAGACGACGCTTCTTCAGTCAACGAGAGAACACATATTTATAATAAAATAAGAACATACTAACACTCCCCTTAATGTCCGGGATCATACAGCGAACCTTCTCAGAAGAGTGCAAATATAATTATATGCATACATACATACATAACTATAAGATTACTGTTCATTTAGTAGGTTGAAGAGGGGGTTTTTTTTTTTAATTATAAATGTGAGAGTGTATAATACAGTGGAAGTAAGCTTAGGAGTTGGTGATCAAATTTTTTCTCAATGAAATTGCTCATGAATCAACCAAATGGCGCACTGCCATGGAAGAAAAAAAGAAGTTAATATAAGGGAGATTGAAGAAATAACCTTATCAGAACGCCTATCGCGAATTTCAGGGAGAAGCTGGCGTAACTTGGAGACAAGTTCAATGATCTGATCATCACTGATCCTAGGAACACCAGACTGCTGCCTTGGCCTTCTGCTAGACATCTGTTTATTTTTAAATTCTTAGTTATAAGTTGTTAGAAAGCTTTGAACAGTATTAGCTCAAGAAACAAAAATGAAACCAGGTGATAAAAAGGGAATATGAATATATAGGAAGAAGTGAGAGTGATATGAGAAAAATGAGAAGGACAAGTGTTGGATATAAAAGAATTGGAGAGAGTGATAAGAGAAATTTAAAGAAGAAGAAGGACCACGAGAGAGATAGATAGAGAGAGAGAGAACATAAACACGACAGTGATGTTGGATGTGAACAAGACAAACGCATTGTAGAAAAAAGAGTAGGGTTTTTTTTTTTTTTTTTTTTTTCATAAAGGTTGAGACAATTTTTATATTATAAATTAGTTTTTGGAATTAAATAGATTTGGGTTTATTTTTTCATATAATATCAGACTTCCTAGCTAAGCGATATTGGACCGTACGTATTCGTGGATATTCAAGTTTATAAATTTTATATTTCAAACTTTACATACATGTTCGTACGTATTCGTAGATATTCAGTTTTATAAATTTGATATTTCAAACTTTTCATGTGTTCAATTTTAAGCATAATAAATATATTCAATATTCAATATTAGCTTATTATAGAATAATTTTTAAAAAATGTACAATTTTCGTTTCACTAGTTAATTTTTTAATTGAATTAAAATTTAAGTTTATTCTTCACATATAAAGAAGAGAGAGAAAGAGTGACAGAGACCACACATTTGTTCTTCTGTGTGCTCCCAAGTTGGGGTTTGATCTCAAGTGGTCTTGAAGAAATGTGTTCGTATTTCAGCTAACAAAGTGGGCCTTAATGTGCATGTCTCAATGCACAACACCATGTGATCATAGCACATTGATCTTCCCCAATCAGCGAACTTTTTTTTTTTTTCTTATTTAGTTATTTTTATAACTGAATTTCATAATCAAATCCAGATTTTCCCATTTCAGTTTTAGTACTATATATATATATATGTATATATATTTGGCCTTCTCAATACTCAGTCCTGCTCACTGGCGGAGCTACTAGAGAAGCTTAATATTTTTTAAGGATATTTTAAATTTTGCCCATATTAAAAATTTTCCACTCTTAATATCAAAATTTGGCCGTCCCTAATCTTGCTTCAGTTGCTGCAATAAAAATGAATATATATAGAGAGAGAGAGAAGGGGTAAAAAAATTGGGAGCAAAGAAACTTTGGCCTTACGTTCCAGATTTTACATGGAGTTCAATCATCCGGCTGTTAAGGGTGTGCATCGGTCGGGTTGGTCCGATTAACCCGACATCCGAAATTTTGAAAATATTCTCATCCGATCCTATCCTATATAAATATCAAATTCCTACCCGATTAACCCAATATTTTTCAGACCTTAACCTTTTTAACCTGAATTTTATTTTATTTTTTTATTTAAACTTAAAATTAAATTGAAATACAAATCAACACTAGTCACCACCATAAAAATATTTAAAAAATACAACAAACTAACAATTTAAAAATTACAACAAATATGTAATACATAATAATTAAATACTAAGAACAATAATTAAAATAAACATCCACAATAAACATCAAAAATTAATTCAAACATCCAATAATAACAAACGTTTATTAAGAACGCCAATATGCCATCATCTTCACGCTCGAATTTTTTCATGTCATCATAATTTATAAATTAATGGAAATAATTAATTATAAAATTAAGAACATATAGAAAATAAAATAAAATTTAAAATATTTTTAAATTAAATTTACCACACTCAATCATCCATAGTTATGCTCTCCAAATTGGATGCTTGCCCTTGATTTATATTTGAGGATGTCTCTTGACTGGCTTGAACTTCACTTTAATTAAATTTCTCTAACTTTATTAATTAAATAAATAGTTATAAAATAAATAAATATAGTAATATAAAATATTAAAGAAAAAATATAAAATACATACCATCCTCAAGTTTTTGAATGACATCTAAATCTTCTTCAATCTTTATGTGTTCATTACATGCTCGAAGCCAATCCTGTGTGCATATCAAAGTTTTCATAATTTTAAATTTCAGTGAACTCCTAAATGGATCAAGCACTCTTCCACTAGTGCTAAACGCCGACTTTTAAGCTGTTGTAAAAATTGGGACTGCCAGGATATCTCTAGCCATGTGAGAAAGGATAGGAAGTCGTTCTGAATTCAACTTTCACCATTTGAGCAAGTCAAAATCCCTCTTATCATATTCATACACGACCTTATTAAAGTACAACTCGAATTCAATTTTTTTTCTCCTGCAACACCACTTTCTACTCTTGCATGCTTAATTTTTTATTTTAAAATTCCTCTTTCCCTAACATGGGATTTAGAGGAAATTGAGCTTGGTCAATTTTTAACTTCAAGACTACAACCAAGTTGCAGCTTTTTTTATATTCATCGAATAACTCACGCATCTCAATTTTCACACCTTCAATTAATACTTCCCCTTTTTATCACAATAAATGATAATAAAAACATCCTCCATATATTTAAAAATTTTCCTAGGATAGAGGATATAAGCCATGTAAATGAATTTTTTTCATTTTATCATACTCCCCAATATTTCTCAAGTTTAGATTGCATTTTCATTCCTATTTGCATCAAATCAGCATTAGTACTTGATTTCCAATCACACAACTTAAGATATAAGTCACTAATTTTAGTCTAGTATGTGTTAACTATGACATAAAAGAACCATAAATGCGAAGGGTAGCTACATAAAATTATTTTAGCATGTTTGTAATTCTTTCTATGGTCTGCCAATCAACCCAACTAGTTACACCGCTCAAATTGGTGTTTTGAGGCATTAAACCATCCAATTCAATTTTATAGTATGGATCAATACTCTTAAACACATCAAACACCTTTTCATATTTAAGTGTTGTGCTTAACATCAAAAATGTGAAATTCCACCTAGTTTCCACATCTAAACATAATGATGTTGACCATTCAACTCCCTCAGTAATGCAATATTCTTTAAATTTTTTTAATCTAACAGGAGTTGATCTAACAAATTTACAAGCATTTCTAACCTTTTTAACAGATATGTCAACATCTTTCAAACCTTATTGCATAACAAGATTAAATATGTGAGCAATACATCTGACATGAATGTATTTACCTTCTAAAACAACTATATCTTTTGCTACAAACTTTTTTTTTAAAGTTGCAATTATCTTGTCATTTGTTTTTGCATTATTAGTCGTAATGCAAAATACTTTATATAAATTCCCCATTCTTTCAAACATTTTTCTAAATTTAGAGCAAGTATCTCCCCTCTATGACTACCAATTGGATAAAAACTCACAATTTTCTTTTGTAACTTTCAATTATTATCGATAAAATGGATAGTCAAACACATGTAATTGATATTTTGTATGTAGATCCATGTATCAATAGTTACATATATAGATTTAGTATGCTCTTTAATAAATGTTCTCAGTGATTTTTCTCAATATTAAACAACTAGTTAGCATCATGTGTCACAGTCCATCTAGAAGGAACTTTAAACCAAGGATATAAACTAACAACAAACCTTTTAAATCCTTCTCCTTCAACAAAATTAAATGAAAGTTCATCAAAGCAAGAAACTTTCTACTATACTATTGATCAAATTTCTAATTAGGTAGTGTTCCAGTAGAGCTAGATGTACCATCAACATTAGATGTTGGTTGCAAACATAGTTGTGTTTTTTTTTGTTTCTACTATATGTGAATGCATTTTATAATTATTCATGTGATTCTTAAGTACAGTGGTACTGACTGGTGTCTAGTAAGTGTACTAGATCAGCTAGTAATACAGGAAAATATAGATTAAGATCCCAAATATCTTACCCAAGGGAACATAAATTGTTAAAAAGAATATCTATGTATCAATTAAATTAACATGAGATTGTTTCCCAAATGTTTTTGATTTAAAAGCAAAAATTAAATAAAATAAACAATGAAATAAAATAAAAACTAAAATTAAACTAATATGAATTAAAAATAAAATAATAACTGAAATTCTCTTGCTAAATGAACTATTCACCTTAACTTTCATTGTAATGACTTAAATTCAATACAAACACCAGTGATTATGGAAAAACTAGGAATAAAGCCAGATATCTTTATTCCAGTATATCATTCTTAGTATTAAACTCATAGACAAATCTAATACTCATCATCAAAATCTAGTTTAACTTCTTAAAAATTCATTGAACTCTTTTTCAAGTAATTCAATTTCAATTTATTCTTAGTTCCTCCTCTCTTAGTATTGATTAATAAAATCAACATATAATTATCTCATATTTCAGATAATAATCATGCATAAATATTAAATAACCAATCTAAGAACATGCAAATCAATAACTATGTCAAAATGAATTTTTAGTTATTTACTCAATAAACCAACAATCAATCTCAACACAATCAAAGATAAGAGTATGCTTAAAACTAAGAAATAATCAACCGATATTGAAATTAAGCTCAAAATAAATTCAGAACAATGAAAATAGAAGATTTCAAGAACTCATTAGCAAAAGAAGAAAATTACTTCATAAACAGGTTTAAAAACTAAAATAACGTTAAAAAAACTAAACAAAGTTGAAAAGGAAAATATTAAACAAAAATAGAAAAACTGAAAAAACAACGTAAAACTAAAACTATTGAATTCTACTAATTTATTCTACTTGATTTCTCTAATTGATTTCCCTTCTTTGGTGTTAGAGTCTTCTATTTATAGGCAAAATATATTGTAGAAGCCTTTTAAATTTCCTCAATTGGAATAGGAAAAGAATCCTTCTTGAATTGGAAAAATAAAAAATCCTTCGTTTCATGGGAGTGTCTTATGCGTGGCCATGCAAAAATTTCTCTTTGGTGATGCACAATTATTTTGAGATACATGGCTATGCAAGTCCCTTTGTTAAATTTCATGTGGCCATGCATTTTCATACACTAATGGACACACGACCACTCATCTCCTCTTAGTTTTTTTCACGTGGCCACTCAATTCCTTCTTTCTTGAAACACATGGCCACGCATAATTTCCTTCTTTGAGACACATGGCCATGCATTGAACTTCTGGACCTTACGTTAATTATCTTGCATGAATTTTCTAATTTTATAATTTTGGCCCATAATTACTTGCCTTTTGCAATTAAGTTCTTTTCTTAGCAAAATATACCTGAAAAACACCAAAATTTACAATTAAATCCAAAAACATAAAATTAACCAATTAAACTCAAATTCAACCTAATTAATACAAAATTAACTCAATTAAACACCAAAAAAATATATTAAAAACATCATATAAATGACCCTTATCAGGTACCATGCTTTTTTCGATTAGAATAAATTTTTTTGGCATAATGAATACACTTGCCGTTTTTGATGTCTTGTACATCATAAATTTATGTGAAATGCTTGCACACAACATATCTCTTTACGGGTGCCTTTTTTTCTTAGAGGCCACTAAAGGAGTCCTTGACTCATTATGTGTATTGGTGGCATCATTAGGCATCTTGGTTGTATGCTCATGCTTAGTAGGCACCTTAAATGGTATGCTGCGGTGATATCTTTATCCAAATCAATTTCATTCGATTGAGACATCTACAAAATTAGTCAAAGAATTATTCATGTCTAATATGGTAAATAAATTCTAATATCATGACCAACAAAATTATAAATCGAACATAAAAAATAAAAGTCACCTAATAAATCTCAATTATTCCAAAGATATAATCGACATAATAAAAGAAGAATATACTCATTTATGTGTGTCTTAACTAAAAATACAGGCTCATATGACATTTAAGGCCAAAAGGCATAAACTACTACTATAATTATATTGAATTGCTTTCCTGACCTCTAAAACAATCATTAAATAAATGTATGATTCTTAAAATTTATAAAGCAATCACAAATACACTTAATTTGAATTGTTTATCCTAAAAATTAAGAAAGCATATAAGCAAATGAGCTATAAAAAGATGAATTTTGTTTATCCTATTTTCCTTCTAATAATCCATAAAGATTTGCCATTATTCATAAAATCTATGGTGTCAACAATGTAGCAAATTTGCTCTTGGTCAATATCTATATATTTTCCTATTTTTTCAATTGATTTCAAATTAAATGTCATTAATTAATCATTTGAACATTTATTTTGAAAGTTAATGAACAACAACTACCAAGTGAAGGAGATGCAAAAAATTCATTGTATTATGAAGCAAAATGCAGAATTAAAAATCCAGCACATAAGTGTGTAGGGATAATAACGTAGTTACATCAACAAATCCACAATGTTCAAGACTAATTAGCTAAAATGAGAGTGCAACTCAGTTCTCATCTCTCACACACCACAACCTCCAATTAAAGAACATCATTAACAACAAACTAAATAAAGATACTGCAATAGAAAGTAACATAACTTATCTTAAGAACAAAAAGAAAAAAAAAGAAAGAATGGAGAAGAGGTCAATAATCAAGAGCATCGACATATCTTTTTGCAACCCAAAGATCAGTGAATGTCAAACAAGGGAGAAGAGGCCGACAATCAAGATGATGACTGGTAGGAAAATAGGAAAGAGGCAAAAAGGAAACTATCATTCATCGATGACGGTGAGAGAGTAGATGACTTTAAACTAAGGGCAGCTGGGTGGGAATAGGGATTTAGGTTATGCAGAATCGATGGAAGTGTAGAGAAATTAGGATTTTTTTGATTTAAATACTTAAGTTATTCAGGTTGGTCGTTAGGTCGATTTTAGAGGGGTTTTAACTCGACCTGACCTCGAAATTATCAAAATTCCAAAACCAAAATTGACTCATAATACTCGATTAACCTTACCCGAATGTGGGTTTAGGTCAAGTTAGTAGGGTCGGTTAAGGTTTTGCACACCCCTACCTACTATGTTGCCGCCTCTATTACCCCTTTTTTATCTAAATTCGATATATGAGTTTTTTATGACCAAACAAATAGTGAATTGTCTAATATAATTAGTAATCATTTGTCCATTATTTTTTTAAAACTCTTCATCTAATATTTATCATTGCTTTAATCAATAAATTTTTTACACACTAGACTAGTTAAGCATTTGGCAAGAATTTTTTTGTTATACACTTTGACTTTAATAATGACGTTTTACGTATCTAAAATTATAAAAATAATTTATTGTCTACCTAAATTTTATAATAAATTTTATAATATACATACATTATTTCATAACATTGACTAAAATGTGTAACTATTACTCTTTAATTTTTTTTTGGCATATGCATTTTCTTTCGTTAAATTCAATTAATTTGACAAAAGTGTACCTATTATTCTCTTAAATACAATAAAAAATGCATATATAAAACAAGAACTCAAGTTATAATAGGTACATTTTTGTCAACATCAAAGGCAATGTGTGCATATTTCTTGGTTCAAATTGACAATAGATTATTCTTGCTAAGTTCAAGTGTGTAAAACATAATTAAAAAAAAAATTAAGGAATGTAACAAAATATTTTTGGCAACTACAAACATAATTTTATGTATTTTTTAAAGATTTTCCATACATATATGACTTACACACACACACACCCCACTTTTTAACAAAAAAAAGTGACATCTTTCAAAAGAATGCCCCTATATATCATATTTTAATATCTTATTTTTATAGACTTTTGGAAAAAAACAAAAAGAAAACTCAAAAGTTAATTGTAGATTTTTGGAATTAAAATTCTTTTTTCTTACTAAACTTGATACGGGTTCAAACCACCTCTTGTAGGGCATGACCTTCATATGGGCGTAATCTTAACTCTTTTGAATAGGTCCATTAGAGAGAGAGAGAGTTTAACAAATCGGCAAGTAAATTATTGAAGAAGTCACCACCAGTAAATCATGAAAGAATTGGAGGATTGCCTCTTTATTTTTGACTACTTTGTATGATACCTCAACCCACTTAAGATAAATGAGAACAATGGATAAGAAGAGACCATTCCATATTATGGGGCAGTGCCAGCCATGCCTTGCACATAGCCATGCTGTTAGAGCTAAAAGTAATATACAAATGTTGCCCAATTGTCACATGTTCACAAAGACAATCAATATTAATTTATGGGGACCACGTACCCCACAAGGTAACCTCACCAACCCCCTTCTATGTATACCTAATAAAAATGCAACCTAAGCTAACTTTAGCATTAGAAAACTTATGCAAAAAACCTAACCTATTTGAGCCATCTTATCTTTATTATGATTTTAAGACCAATGAACTCCCTCCTACATCCATTATTCGGAGGCTTATTGATTATTTCCAAACCTATCAATTGGCAGCATCTATAGAAATGATTTTCATTTTTCAAAACTTCTATTTTAAGATGAAACCTAATGAGTCCTACAAAGAAGTAAAATTGGAACAAACCCCTTAAATGTAAGAACATAATAGAGATGATAAGGCAAGCCGTACCTATAACTTAACTATTTAGCACCTCTTTAATATTGGCTCTAATAGTGGTAAAAACATCATCTACCCTAACTAAATTTCAAAAGCTGACAATACTAGTTACATTTTTGTATACCCTTCAGTATATAAAATAAGAATCCTTACTTGAGAGATAAAAGAATAACACCATCAAATAGATTAAGCCAGCATTGAAGTGTACTACCCTAGTAGGATTAGAATATGTTTAAGTATTTATTGACATGAGTTCTGGTGTAAAAAAGCCTTGCCTGTATTGTAGGGATATAATTGGAATTTATGAAATTATGAAGCATATATATATGATTAAGGAATTATGATTTTATGAATTTAAGTAAGGACTACATCAGTAAAAGAAAGGAAAATTTAAGTGAGTTGGTCCGCATAAGGAAATGTAGGAAGGAACTTGTAATTTGCCAAGGACTAAATTTATGCACCAATAGGGTGTTGACATTATGCATATCTAAACGATTTATCTTATTGATTGAGGCATAAATATCTACCTTTTTAAAGAGGGATGGTTGGCTATGTAGAGGGAATGAATTTTAGATTTTCATATTCTTTTTTCTTCATAAAAATCTTCATAAAATTATGCTATTTGAGGAAGTAATTTAAAAGTGAGAGCATAAGGATTTAAATCTAAAGATTTAGCTAAAGACCAAGTACGAGCAAAGGAAAAGGCTGGCTACTTCTATAAATTCTCCAAGTCATCTTTCTCTCACCAAGATCTGCTTTTAAAGGGTTTAGTAGAGAGAGGACAAACTAATTTGGATTTTAAACTAAAAAAGAGGTAAGTTCATATGAATTTCCAAAATTGCTTCTTCCTCTCTATCTTATATCTCTTAAGAAGCTAGAATATATGGATTTAAAATTGATATATATACATGTGTATGATGGTGATTTAGGGGAAAGTGAAAGAGTTGGCAAAGTAAAGGAAAAGAAAGGTTTAGAGTATAAGAAATGAATTTTTTATTTAATAAGGTATGAAAACCTCTTACCTCGATTCATTTTATAATTTATATTTTAGATGATTAAATATGATTTTTGAAATGATTTTGATGGTGGATAAGAGAATTAAGGTTAGTTTATATGCTAAAAATTGATTTAAGCTTTGAAATAAAGATTGGCTCAACTCTAGTTTTAGTTCACTTAAACAAATCTAGGTATTTTAGCCATAACCTAGCCTATAGACCTTTAAATTAAGTAATTTTAGAGCCATTAAAATCTTAAGACATAAGAATTTAACTTTTATGAGATCTACATGGCTATTCTGCCTCTAGGATACTCAAAATTATCCTAAAATTTAAAAGTCTATTGCTAGCCCGTGTTCCAAATTAGCTTATAGTATTTTAGTTATAATTCCTATAATTTAGTTCCAAATTACATGATTTTTATGTCAATGGAAATTAGACATATATATAAATAAAAGTTTAAAGACTATTTGGTCGAAATTATGTTAAAATATGAAGTGAGGTGAAGAAAGAATTTTCTCAAAAGAACCTGAGAAATTTTAAGGGACATAGTGGGAAGGATTTTCTGACCACCTTAAGGATGCCTTATGGATAAATAGTATTGTTTTAATTTAGAGGCTCATGGTGGCAACAATTCCATAATCATTATAACCTATATATGTATTTAGGTCTGACAATGGGCATAAATTTATGAACACTATGAGGATGCTCTTTATTTATATAGTAATTATTGGTTTTAAGGGAGTCTCAATGGCACAAATTCATGGCTACCATAGTCCTCTCTATTTTGTAATTTTTATGGATTTTTCTCCTTCTAAACTTGTTGGGAGTTTCTATAGTATTTTATATGATTAATTAAAACTTATTTAAAGTGCATTTATGTATGCATTAAGATTATTTTAATTCATTAATTATTAAGGTTTAAATATATTAAGGTTATGTGATATTATTTTAAATAAAATGATTATTAATTTGTTTAGATCTGGTATACAATGGTTTTGAAGTATATATTCATGTAATGCTTGAAACACTATATTTTGTTACAAGTACAACCTTTTAGTGTCTGATTGGTGGAAAAATAGGCATGTTTAGAAGGGTTTGTAGCTACTATTATTTTTTAGACACTTTGGTGCCTTTGTTTGAGACTATGCCTCTTCTGTTAGAGATTATATCTCTTTTAATTTCTAAGGTTGAGGTGATGCATATTCTGTATGGATACCACTTGTATCTTTTGCTCTATTATCTATTACCCGTATCTCAAAATAATAGAAAGCAACCTTGTAATTGTAAGGATTTATATTTATTTTATTATGATTTGTTGGTTAATTTATTCAGATTCTAATAAAATCTGATAAAAATTTGTTAGCTACTTCATTATGTCAAATTACACTTTGAATACTTCCTAGATTAGATAGCTAAAGAATAAAAATTCATTTAACTATTTTTTGTAGCTAACCATATGTCTTATGCTATGGTTATTCTAATATTACATCTCACTTGCTTGAAATTTTTATGAGACTACAATAAGTAGTTGCCATTGGGTGTTATTTAATGTATACTAAGTTTTATGCTTAACATTAGCTTTTAACCATGCAGATGTCAATCTAGTTTGAAGTAGAACTTCGATGCAGGACAATTGCAGTCAACCAATATAGGAGTTAGGATGTGAAGTTTTAACATTGTTGATATAGTTTGAAATGTATCATTGTAAAGTATAATATAATTTGTAATTAAGAAAATATCTAGTTATTAGTATAAGTATACTTTTAGATAACCACTTAAAACCTAAAATTTCTTTAGGAGTGGTTGCTTAAGCACCTATGTACTTGCATAGGGTATTAGGGTGTGATAGCGAGTCTCCTTAAAAGGTCTCATTGACAAATCATTCCCCTTTAAAAAAGAAATATAATGAAATCTGAAGAAGAAAATGACAAGGATGATACATATGAGGTAAGCTCAAGCACTTACCTATCATAAAAAACACTAAATAGAAAATAACATAAAAAGGGAAACCCTACCAATTAAACTTAAAAAATAAAAAAATAGCACAATGGAGAAATGTCTCAACAAGGAGCTCAAACTTGCACAAACCTCAAGCTATGGTACAAAAATCAGAGATGAAGTCTTTAATTTGACAAAGATAAAGGCTTTATTGTATTTAGCATATGAAAGTGTAAAAAACCTTGTCACATAAATTAAGGACTATAGATGCTTCATGGAATGGGAAACCATAAATAAAGTTATATAATGCAAAGTCTTCATGACTAGCCTTACAAGCCCAACCAACACATGGTTTTATAATTTAAAGAAATGAAGCATAGAGTCCTTTGATGACCTAAGTAGAGAATTCATTAAAAGGTTTGCTGCAAACATTTCCTAAGAAAGGCAAACTTGTTACCTTGAAACCATATGTCAAAGGGCTGATTGATTAGAGAGTAAATAGCAAGGTTTAATATAAAAGCACTATAAGTCAACAACCTTGACCATGCTAGGGCAGTAGAGGTAAAGCAAAAAGGAATGACTAATAAAGATTTTTTCAACATTTTAAGTGACAAACCACTAAGCAGTATGGTAGAAATGATGGCCAGAGTTAAAGAATATATTAGGGAATATGTTTTTTTAACAAGCAAATTCCTAAAGGAAAAAAAATCTAAGGCTAAAAAAGGAAAGAAGAAATTGACACATAATGAAAGCCTGAAGAAAATTAAGGAGTGACAACAAGAAAAGAGTAAAAACAATAAGTGTTATAACCTAGAAAGTGAGGGAGTAGTAAACGATAGTAGAAGCCCTTTCATCATGAGGAACAATGAGATGTTAGCCACCTTTAGAAGGACATATGCTGAGTTTAAAATGGCAAATAGAAATGTGATCAAGCCCAAAAAGGAGAGACATAAATAGATAAGGATTGTTCTATAGATATAATGGTTATGACACCAATGAGTGCTTGCATATGAAAATGAGGAATTAAAAAGATTAATCAACAAGGGTCTAATCAATGTCCCCATTATGAAAGAATTTTCAAACAAAAATGTCAAAAACAAACCTTCACCTATAACTACATAGCCTAAAATAAAAAAGCAAGGCAAAGTGAATGATGGATCTATTGCAGTCATATATAGTAGATGGAATGAAAAGCAATAGCTATTGAAAGAGCAAAAAAAGGACAAAGAAATGAATTCCAAACTACAAGAATTTATGCAAATATGAGGATAAGCTACTCCAAACTTGTCTATTTCCTTTTTACTAAATGATGTTAGTGAAGTGGGATGGTCCTTATGATGATGCATTAGTGGTAGAGGCAATAGTCAACATTTTAAATTGAAGAAGGTTCTGATAGATGATGGTAGTGAAGTTAACCTACTCCCTTATAAGGTGTTTAAAGTTATTGGACTACAAGTAGACAATCTTACTCCTTACAAAATGCCCATCAGAGGGATAAATGGGAGACCAATACCTGTAAAAGGCAAGTTAAGACTCATGGTTACCCTTAGAAATGAAGGTCTAAGTTGAAAAAATTATGCTACCTTTTGAAAAGTTAAAATCCCACCAGTATATAATGCAATCTTTGATAGGTTCATATGTATATACTTGGGTCTAAGGCTATTATTGTTCAAAGAAATCCTAAAATGAAGCTTTACAAGATATCTAGTAGCAAAATGGGCTTTGATGAAGGAATTCTAAGCCAAGTTATAAATTAAAAACCTTTTTACCCATTTTAGAATGTCCCTTCTTGAGGGGTTATCCTGCTCATTAAATTGGAAAGTTTTGTCATATCAAATGAAGGTTTTGACTAAGTAGATAAAATCCTTTGCTTTGTCTAATCAGACTTAACATACTTTGTTTGATCAGATATAATTACTTTGTCTAATAAGAAGAAATCACTTCATCTTATTAGACAAAGATTTTGTCTAGTTAACTAAAATTTCTATATACAGAAAACTATTTTGTGCCTTAATCTCATCTAAATATCAAAAGGATATAGTGGTCTTTCCACCCCTCCAAGAGCCTATAAATTGCTCATTTTCAAATGAGAGCAGGTTTTTTTCCCTTTTCTTTCTCTTTCTCCTTCCTTTTAGTTCCTTACACCTCAAAAAGCTAAAAACATCATTTTTAAGCTTTTGTAAAAGCTCTAATTAGTCTTTGTAGAAGTTTAACCTTATACCCTACACTAAAGACATCTAAATGTATCAACTTACTTAAAGATTTAATTATACTGAAGATACTTGTTAGCTATTCTTCCTTTTCTTGTACGTATTGCATGTATGGATGTACTGTTATGGGGTATATTATATACCCTAGTCTCTAAGACTTAGATAAGGTAAGAAAAGTGTCAAACTCTAGGAATCAATTTATGTATAAGAGTTGTTTTGTATTAATCAGTTAGGTATTAAGATGGAGATGCAATGATAAATTAAATAGAATTGGTTATACTAAATTCTTTACTTAATTAAACTAATTATCTAATCTAAATTATAACTTACAATCAATTAATAAAAACATTAGAATTATAAGAAATCAATTGATCATATAAATATTCACATAACCATATAAGCATGTAATGATTAAAGAATAAGACCTACTATCCCTAGATGCAACTCTCTTTGTCAAATAAGGGCATTCCCATCTAAAGTCCATAAGCACTCTCATGTCATTATAAAGATAGATGAGAACTATGAAGTTCCATGCCTATTCTTTAACCCCTCAAAGTGAAATCTATATCTTCTAAGTGATTTCTAACTTTAAGTAAGTTTAATTACCTTTCCACCAAAGTGTCCCAACTCTCATTATGAACAAATTGATTAACATATTATATATGGTGTTCAAGCATAAATAACATGTTAAGTACCCAATTAAACATAAATCATTCATACTTAAAACAACATAATTATATTAATAAAGATTAATTCATGCTTACAATTCTAAACAACAAAGTTAGCCTAGACACATATTGGTTAAATAAATACGTAAGGAAGAGAAAATAGTACCAAACAAAATCTAAAGAGAAAAGAGAATAAAGAATGGTAGGAGACTCCTTAATGCTTTTTCAAAAGGATAATTGAGTGTTGAATGACCTATTTTTATCTCTCTTCTTCCATAGAGTATTCTTTTTCCTTATAATATTTTCTAATTGATTTGGAAGTTATATGGTAGTTTTTCTATCCATAAAATGTGGTTATATTTATGTATTTATAGACCTAAATGGTGTCTTTTTGAAAAGGGATACAATTCTAAAGAGGTACATAAAGAGTTGCATTGGTTGGTCTTGGTGATGAGTCGGCACAATGGTACCGAGTTCGATGAGTCAGCACAGCTAGGCTTTGTAATGAGTCAGCACCATCGTAATGAGTCAGCACACCTTCAACTAATTCATGACTCAATTTAGCATGGTATAAGTTAGCATACTGAGTCACTATAATGAGTCAGTACAGGCCCCAAAACCTCTTTAAGACATTTTTCTTCAATTCTTTAATAAAAATCCCTAATTTATATTTCATTCCATCCATTTAGGCACATTTATCCTACAAAACAAAGAAGGTATAAAAAGTAACCTAAAACATAACAAAATACATGTATTAAACTAAGGAAATGATGCAATAATAAACAAAATGGCTATGCTAAATTGCATGACATCAAATTTTTTGACACTTAAACCCTGCTTCCCCTTAAGTAAGAATACAAAAATCTAAGTAGAAGAACTAACAAAAGCATTTATCTTTTAAGTTATCCTAAAAATCATCTTTAACATGAGAAAATCCTTAAAATAAGATAGTTAAATAACTAGTTTCCATTGCTCAACAATGATAGAGTAGACAAGTTGTAGAGTATAGTCAATAAATTTAACATGTTATCTTAAGGTGTTCAAATAAAAATCAATAACATAGAGCCAATAATCTAATCAAACTATTCAATTAGGATAGACAATCTTCAAACTTAAAAATTTAAGAACAAATATAGCCATTGGGACAGGGTTAAGCTTATATATCAACTCACAATTCTCATGACATTTTTAGGCACTTATAGATTTTCTAGGAACTTTAAAATTTTGTAGATGCATTTTATACTCCATCCCACTCTTTTTATTTAGCCAATCTTAATAGGTGCATTTTATGCTCCATCCTATAAAATGATTTTGATTTTCTTACTTTTTTATTTGTTTTCTTCTTTTTATTTTTTAGCTTATCTCCTCATCCATTATTGAAGAGTGAGCTATTCATATTATGGCTATAGTTTCCTAAGACTATAAAAGCTTTTAAATACTAAACTTGAATCATGCCATCTTAATTTTAAGTATAGTTAGAAAATTGACTAAATATCCCAGGATTTTGAAAATAAAAACAAAAATAGTAAGAAAAACTTAAAAACTATACTATATGAAACTTAAGATTCTACCAATTGATCATCACAAACAAGCTATTGACATGGCATTGGTCTCACTTAATCATATCAAGATGAACTTAGAGAAAACTTAGAATAAAGATTAAAAAGACAAATGAATAAATATACATCAATTTAGCATAGTGATGGAATATGACATGGCATATATATAATGATCACGTAGGAAAAAAATAATAAAATTGATCATACATACCATGCAATCCGTAAACAAGAATCGAAACATGCAATTTTAGAGTTTTTAAAACTTACAAGCTTGGATGCTCTTTAAAACTTGATTTTGCAATGGAAAATGTATAAGATAGACTTATACACTTCAGATCTGGAACCCTAATGCCAAAGGAGCAGCCTTTATGCCACACCACTCTATGCTCACACACACAGTTGCAAAGATAGCTTAAAATAAGAGTGCTAGCTCTATGATTGTGTATTCAGCAATGGGAATGGTTTGAAGCCACAAGATCTGATCTTGTTCTTCCTTTAGGTTGCTATATCTGTCCAATAACGTGAGAAAAAGAAAGAGTTCTTTCCCCTTGAGTAATTTGGCCAAGAGAAAAAAATTGTCACCTTGGTCAAAAATAGAATTAATCAATTTATATCATTAATTTAGGAAAGATAGGTAATGCCAAAATCCCTTAGAATTAGAAATATATTCAGCCTCCATCACTTTCTAATTAAGTGATTTAAATTAATTCAAACTCTATTAGGTTTCAAATTTAAATGGCATTAGTAATTTAATCAAAACAAACTTATTTTAGAATTAATTGGTTGCCGAATTCAACTAGTATTTCTAGCTTGAATTTTGGCCACATTAATTCCCTCTCAAGTATTATATTTTGATTAAATAAAATTTAAGATTTAATACTCAATTAACTTAACTATACATAGATAATTAATTAATTAATTAAAATTAAAATTAGCACATGCCAATAAATTTCTCTCGTGTAACAACTATTAACAGATTTGCCTAAAACAACAAGCTATTTAAGGCAAAATAACAATTCAACAGATTTTCCTTAAACAACTAGCTGTTTATGGCAAAAACCTTGTTTGAAAGATTTGCCTTGAACAGCTAGCTATTTAAGGCAAAATAACAATTCAACAGATTTTCCTTAAACAGCTAGCTGTTTGTGGCAAAAACCTTGTTTGAAAGATTTTCCTTGAACAACTAGCTATTTAAGGCAAAATCGTAGCTGAACAAATTTGCCTAAAACAGCTAGCTATTTTAGGCAAAATAACAGCTTGACAGATTTGAAAAAAATTATTTTACAGATTTGCCTAAAACAGCAAGCTGTTTAAGGCAAAAATTTGTTTACCCATTGCATACATTAATTTGACTTTAAAAAAAATCCCAAATTAATTCCCAATATACTATTTAAATATTTTAAGTCCAATGCTTTGTGTGTGATCCTATAAGTCCATTTAATATTGGCAATGAATTAATAAATTAATTCAAAGGCTATATATATTCTCTAGCAAGATATTATAGCATTCCAAATTAAATGAAAATACAAATGGCATTTAGTGACCTAATGCAATTTTGCATAGTTCCTTATCCTTAAATATCAGAATTAATATAAGGCATGGAATTAATCATCCTTATATATACTAATTCCTTTCTTGATATTCCAGTGACACTGAAGTCTCAGATAAATAATGATTACTCATTATTTCATCTCGGTATGGCCATACATTTCTTAGTTCACTGATCAAGTGGCTAGTGATATTTTCTCTCTTATTGAGAGGGATAATCCCTTCACTTCTCTCATGCTCTCTAACATGAATCAGTGCATACCCATACTTGTCACCCTGTTACGAGCACGTTAGGTGTATGTCAAAGTACACAGTAATTTATAAAGAGTTTCATAGAGATTTTAGGTTTAAGAACTCCGATGCAAAACTTGCACATGAGAAACACTTATGACTTGTACTATATAGTGTTTTCATAAACGGATCAAATTCAGATACCATGTTCTAAATATGTATCTATGATCTCTGATTGACACTCTTGTCCTTATGATCCGTAAGGCAAAACTTAACTTATCAGAGAGAGCATACTAGTCTTAATTCATTTGTTATTCCCATAACAATGACTGACTAGGGATATTTAGAATGAAGTCTCAATTGTTTCAAGGTCTTACAACCATGTGCCTCGCATATGATAACTTAAACTGAAACAACATTCTTGGATAGTTCTATCAATTGATATGCACAAGAATACAATAGATAAAACAAATGCCTCATTTATTAACTAGAGTGTTTTATAACAATGCATTAGGGCTAGGGCTTACACTAACATATAGCACCATGCATGGAAAACAAAAACTAAAACACTAAATATGCAACAAAACATAAAACATCCCTCCCCTACACTTAAACTTCACATTGTCCCTAATGTAAACCCAAAATGAAAAGAAGGAAAATAAATGCTTCCCTTAGTCATCTGAAGGAAAGGGTGGAGGAGAGCCAACCATATAGCCCACTTAAGCAATAAATATATCAACTTTGTGCTCCATCCTTATTTCCCTTTATATGAGATTTTGAGTCATTGCCTTTGTTAAATTTAATTGATGTTGCATAGCTTGTTGTTGTCAAGCACTTGTTCCCAAATCTTTAAAGATCTACTTAAAGCACCTAGAGTTTGGCTATGAGAAGGACCATAAGTTTGCCTATTTGTACCTCCATAAGAAGGGGCTAAAATGATGGCCAAGGCTTCATGAGTTAGCCTCTCTTGAGGCACACCAAAATCCTTACCTTCATCCTTACTTTCTTTTTCCTATTCTTCACTCTCTTAAAGTGGTGGTGCCAATCCTCTCCAACATGAGCGAGAATGGGTAGGAATGAACTTCAATGAGGCATTAACTACTTCACCTCTTATCAAAGTTTGCTTAGTGAAAAAGGAATACTTAAGCATATGGGTAAAGTTATCCAAATTAACATTCAAAGCTTTGGCAATAATGGTCACCATATAACCATGAGTAATAAGATTATCCATCCTAGATGTGTATGCAAATAGTTGATTAAAAGTCTACTAAGTCTAACAAACTTGTTTATTATTATGAATGTACCATATAAGGAATAACTCTTGATAAGTAACCCTATTAAATTTAGACTTATGAAAAATCACACATGTAAGAACTTTATGTAAAAGCTAAAATTTAAAGTCCTTAATAAACATGGATTTACCCTTCTTTGGTTGAAATGGTGTTCTTAAGTTAGTCAAGAATGACCAAAATGCATTAACATCAAATATTTTAGGAGAGTTACACATACCATCTCTCCTAAATAAAAAAACTCTATGCATGAATGAATATGTCATAGCATGCTTCTCTTTTAGCAAATGAAACTCTAACACCCTAGAGTCAATTTCATTCAATTCCAAATTGGTTTAAAATTCCAACACCAAATAAATATAAGTTAGTTCATACATTGAAAGAAATCTAGCAAGATTGCATGAAGTTAAAAGAGAATTAAGAGGCTCAAGCGTACCAATATCCCTCAAGAGGCTAGTAGAAAGATACTTATAAGACATAATTCCTCTTGGCTTAAGAGATAAATTTGGCACCTTCCTTATGAGAAGAGATTAGGAATAGATCCTTGTACATGGAAGTGAAATCCTCTTCTACAAAAGCTTCCTCTTGAGGCCTTGATAAAGTAGATCCTATTATTCTTGGCATCTTGGATGCTAAGATAAATAAGTGTTCAAAAGAAAATGAAGAAGAAAGTTGGTAATGGACATGTGAAAGAGATGAAAAGAAAGAAATAACAACTTGTTAATGAAGGTGTTGAGAGAAGCAAGTAAGAGAAAACTATGAAAGAGTAGGGAAGAAGAAGGAAAAAGGGATATATTTATAAGGAAATAACCCTAATTGGGAAGGGGAAAATGTTGCAACAATAAATATAAATGAAGACTTGTATTTATAGGAAAAGAAAATTTGAAAAGGGATGAGAAAAGTAGAAAAGGTTGTGACTTGATTTGGAAAAGACAACTTTTAAGGCTTCTCATACCATTTTAAAAGAAATTGAAAAAAATGGCAAAAATTAAACACTATAAACAAAAACTAAAATAGGGCATTTAAGATGTTAAAATAGGAGAAAAATTCTGCAGGAATGGGTCCTATCACGAGTTGACATAAGGGTATGACTCGGCATATATTCTCTCTATAATGAGTCAGCACACTAGTGACGACTTGGCATGGATGTGTCTCTTAATGAATTGGCATAACCTCTAATGACTTGATACATAATGCTTCGAGAATGAATCATCACCTAAGGTAGCACAAACACTAAGTTAGCACACTAACTCTCTATAACGAGTCGGCATAGGTGTTACAACTTGGCATACCTTGACTAAAAACTCAAAAACACAAAACTACCAAAATTTCCAAAAAAATTAAGCCATTAAAATAATATGTAAATATGAAATTATAACACAATAATAAATAACAAACATACTTAAAAACATACTAAAAACTATTAAAAAAACTTGTGTAAAGAAAATACTTAAGCAAGCTTGTGTAAAAGACTTAAAGCATTAAGAAACTTGAGAAATGATCTCTTTAGGTGCAGAAAGAGTAAGAAAATTCACCTCACCAATAAAATATGGCTTGGCCAACAAAATATGGCTTGAGGTGATGACCATTGACCTTGAAAACTTCTCCCTTATTATTCTCAATATCATTTGCTCTAAACTCATATACTTAAACCACTTTAAAAGGACTAGACCATCGAGACTTGAGCTTCCCAGGAAATAGACTCAATCATGAGTTATAAAGAAGCATGAAACCACCTTTATGAAATTCCTTCTTAAGGCTATGCTTGCCATTCCACATCTTGGTATGATCCTTATATAACTTGGCATTCTCATAAGCGTTAATCCTTAATTCCTTTAACTTATTTATTGAAGTAACCTCTTCCTACCAGCTAGCTTTATAGCATAATTCAAAGCCCTTGTTACCCAATAGGCCTTATGTTCAAGCTTAACTGGCATGTAGCAAGACTTGCCACAAATAAGTTGATAGGGGGTAAGACCTATTTGTGTTTTGAAGGTTATCTTATATCCCCAAAGGGAATTTTCTAGCTTCAATGCCCAATCCTTCCTAAATGAAGAAACTATTTTTTTTTCTAAAATGCACTTCAACTATCTATCCACTAGTTTGAGGATGATATGGAGTAGTAACCTTGTGTGTCACCCCATACTTCTTCAATAGACTATCAATCACACTATTGCAAAAAATTGGGAACCTCCATCACTAATAATTGCTTTAGGAGTGCCAAACCTAGAAAATATGTCCTTTTTAGCATATTTTTAACTACTTTGGCATCATTAGTGAGAGTAGGCATTGCCTCAACCAATTTAGATATATAGTCCACCATAACCAAAATATAGATATGACCTAAAGAACTAAAGAAATGACCCATGAAATCTATCCCCTAAACATCAAAGATCTTTATCTCTAACACTCCCTTCAAAGGCATCTCATTATTCCTTGTTATACTACCTAACCTTTGGCATTTATCACATCTAAGCATATATGTTCTAATATCTTTAAATAAAGTAGGCCACCGAAAACCATACTAAAGTACCTTAGAAGCTATCTTGGATATATCAACCACCAACCTCCATAAAATGGCAATGCTTCAAAATATCTTCAACCTTATATTGGGGAATGAACCTTCTAATCAATCCATCTGCACATCTTCCTAATAATAGAACCTACAATAATGCAAAAACTTTTTGTTTGATTATAATCTAAACCATATGGAAGGATGCCACTTACTAAGTAATTGGTAATATCAGTAAACTAAGAAATCTCTTTAGACACCACACTTAAAAGATGTTCACCATGAAAACTTTCAATCTCGAGTGATCTATCTCAATTAGGTGGCTGCAAAATAGGTGCTAAAACTAGGGATTTCTTCAATATTTCAAAAGAATTAAAGCAAGCTTCATCAAACACAAATTCAACATCCTTGGCTAAAAAATTGCATAGTGGCTTAACTTTCTTTGAGAAATCCTTGATAAACCTCCTATAGAATATTGCAAAAAACTTATAATATCTCTTACACACTTTAGAGCTGGCAAATTTGCCATCACTTCAATCTTTACTCTATATACTCTAATCCTATTACTTAAAATAGAATGATCAAGAGCAATGCCCTCTTGAGCCATGAAGTGACATTTCTCCCAATTAAGCACCAAATCATACTCTATACACCTATTAAGAACTTTGAAAAGATTCTCTCACCAATAGTCAAAGTTAGCTCTATAGACACTAAAATCATCCATAAAGACTTCAATATATTCATCAATTAAATCACTGAAAATGGAAAACATGCATCTTTGAAAAGTAGTAAGGGCATTTCATAAACCAAAAGGCATACACCTGATGGGTGTTGAAACCACCAAAAATAAATACCTCAATTATCCTATTAAATAAATTGTGAATAGAGTAAGAAAGGGCCGAATTCATAGATACTAGTACTAAAGTAATTCTAAATAATTAGATCTTTAGCAATAAAAATAAAAAAGTGGCTTTTTATAAATCAAAGATTAAAAATAGTGAACTAAAACATATAAATAGCAAGCGAAAAATTAATTAAAATGAATCCAATAAGTAATAAATTTCAGTTAAAGATATTCACAGCACAAGATTAATTCAACCGATCATTGATGAAGAAATAATTCTAAAAAAATGTTGGGCCAGTTATAGCTGCTAGCTTTGCTCTCCTAACCTTATATTTTCATATTAATGAATTTATCAAGTAAGAATATAATTAATTCTTAGCCAATAAACAACCTTTAACATGTGTAAGAATTTAATTTATTGATTGCATTAAAAAATAGAAAGATCCGAACTAAGCCAGCCAACCTACATGCGAGATCAATTTAGACAAAATTATGCATTTACTCAACATAATAGCCATTGTAAGGAAGCTAAATTGATTACTACTTGTTATTGACTCACTAAATAATTATGGATTCAACAAACTCAATTAGCAATATGTTAGTTAATTAAAAGAATAACAATACCTCATTGAACATAAAATAAACAATAATTAAGATATAGTTTCTCTAAGCTTTAGTAAATAATTTGAACATCATATGAAATTAAGAACAATAAATAAGCATGAAAATCTCATAGTAAAATAATTTTGGCTTTGATTTAATCTTTAGCTAAAAATAGTAATTTAGCCATGCATGACCATGGAAATTCACAAAATAAAAAGTAAAAACTAAAGAGTACTTCCTGTTATAGAATTGAAGGTATAAAAAATGTAGTGGAAGAAGATATCCCAGATCTGAACTTTTTCCTCTTTAAATATTCCTTCCAAAATAAGAAAAAAGGAAGTCTTCTACCCAAACTTAGGAAAATAAGATAAAATTCCTAAAAAAATTCTTAATTCCTAAAATCACTGCCTTGGGCACTAGGGTAAGGGAACTGGACACGGTTCACACTTTAGCCTTGGGTAACTGGAACATTCCCTTGGGCAAGGCAAATGCCAAACTGCAATTTCCTCTATCTTTAAGCATCGGCTTGCTCCAAAGACTCCATACTTCTTTTAATTATTTGCAATTATCCTTAAAAGCGTTACTTCTTTGAAATATGCTCCTACAGATTGTAAAACAAATAAACAAATGAAAAGCATCTAAAACTTACTCAAAAGGGCATAAAATATCAAGATAAATCTAAGTAAATATATTCATTTTTAGTTACTTAACAAATTCCCCTACACTTATCCCATATTTATCCTTAAGAATTAATCAAACTACCCAATCAATACCTTCAAAAATTTTCCCATCCTCAAACAAAACACAATCCCAAAAGCTTCAACCTTATTAAAATGTAAGGCAAGTTAGAGAATGAAATTCAAAATAATTTCCTTCAAATTCATATCATAGCACAAGTTCCTCAATAATCTTTTTTAAATGAGAAACAATAAGGCTCAAAATAGTTTACGCATGCAAGAGTTTTCATGCCTAATTTCAAAGTTAAATCAATACACCTAGATAAATTATCAAACCAAAGGAGACAATACTTATACATAAATTTCAACACGTAAGGGAATCATGATTACCAAAAACTTCTACTTTATTGGCATCATTTTTACTTTTGATGCTTTTATTTTCTTTTCCTCTTTTTTTTTCATAAGGAAGACAATGATTGCTTTCAAGGAATGTAGAGGTCTTTTTTACGTGAGGGCACCCAATTCTGACCCATATACACCTAATTACTTAGACAACATAAATACAAATGGCTACTAGCTCTACTCATATCCAAATGTTTAACGGATAGTGGAGTAAAATTTATTTGCTAATCTCCCATTTTTCCTTTTTTCTTTTTAAATTCTAGCAATTAGATTCCCAAACTATAAGCACACAAAAATTTATTTGATGTCTCAAATTGTTTTAACAATTACCTAAGGTGCAAAGATCCAAATTAAGTTTACGTAAAAATCTATTTCACCTAGTAAATTAAGCCTTGAATTTTTCTTAATTCAAAAGAAAGCTGAGGCAACCATTAAATGTATAAAAAAGATTAAATTCTCAAGAAATTGACTCACTTTCTGCCTAACATCCAAAAGGTAAAAACCAAATGATCATGGAATTGATTAAAGATAAAAAAAATCTCTCCTCTAAAAAAGAGAGTGTAATTCAACACATGCTAAGGATAATGAACAAAAAAAATAGATTTTTAAACATAAAAAACCATGGGATAAGTGCTTACCCACAACACCTAGTTTAACCACACAAAATAAGCTTTAGGAATTTTAATAATCCTAAAAAGTTTTCAACCAAATTCAGCACCCTAAATCCCTAAAATAACTAGCCAAAAATATTCACACAGATTCCAACACATCACCACAAAATAATTTAATCACACAACACTTCTATTTCAACCCTCCCCCATACTTTCTTCTCGTATTGTCCTCAATGCAAAATTACACAAAAATATGGGGCAAAGAGTAACAAAATGTAAAAAGAAAGAAAGAATAATGCCCTGGTGGAGGAGGAGGAATCCAATCAATCAATGAGTTGAAGAAAGAGGTGGGGTGAATCCCACATGCTAAAAATAAGCCAAAAGATATAGACAGTGCTCTCAATGAATTCAAGGAATGCCTCAATTATGGCGGGCAAGGAGGATTGAGGAATATAAGTCAAAGATGCTTTAGGAGCTTTTCTTTTTAGTGTCTTTCTTGAATATTCTATCTTTGGCTAAAATGCCTACATCCATAAAAGATATGGCTCTTTTCTCACCACATTACAATAAGTGCAATTTATCCAAAAACATGAGATCTATGGGTGGCATTGAACAAGCAACATGCATGGTTGTAGCACCCACATCTAATAATCCAACTCTAACAACTAAGTAAGTTACCAAAGAGCCTAAATAAAGCTTCTTAGGTTTCAAACAAAGTTTATCCAATTTCGCTGCAAGCCAATAACAAAAATTAACTAATTTTTCATAAATCATGCACCACAAAAAAAAAATTGGTCTTTGTGACTACAATGTTATCATTATTGTGGGCAGAGTAATTAATAGCTAAAAATAATGAATGATCCATAAAGCCGCACTCCAAAAATAAAATGTCTTAAATTTTCCAAGAAAAAACTCAACATCAGGTATACTAGTCAATTCCCTATAGACATCTAAAGCATCAAAATCCTCAGGATAATCACAAATCATGTCCAAATAATCATTTATTTTAGACTTATTTTTAGTGATAAATCCTAAAGCAATGTTAAGTGCAGCGATTCATAAATATTAAAAGGTTCCAAGTAGTCGACAAGTTAATATACATGGATAAGATAAATTAAAATTTGGACCCTGGTGATTAAACTTAAAAGTGCTACAAAATTCTTTGACCAAGGCATCATATGTAGGCAAATTAATTGTGAAAAAATAATGCCAACCAATACCATCAATTAATTTCCACACCTTATCATATAATCCTAAGGCATGTAAAGCGAAGTCATAAAAAGTTCTACCAGGCACAATATCTAAAGTTCTAAAAGAGTAATACCTTATTTTATGCTATTCTCTAACAAATTTAAGATTGCCACATGATTTATGTGCCGCTGGAGGAAATCAACTCTTTCCAGTGGCAAGTCGAGACAAATTTCAAGGTGGTTTGTCTATCACTGGATAATCTTCTTGCTCTATCTCAACATTTGAAGTGCTTTCAACAACTAAGGCAACCTGCACTTGCCTAGATTTATAAGTTATAAGTGTTTTGCCTTTATTTGGGGCATGGGAAGTATTAAAATCATCAGATCTAGTTTGACATCGAGTTTGGTAGGCATGAATGGTTAAATTCATTATCGCTAGTGAAGGATTAAATGCTGCTATGTTCGATAGCACTGGAGAAACATCGATGGCCATCGACAATGTCAAGGAAACAGACATGGCTTATGATGACTATTGTATGCCTGCAGTCGACGTCTGGGTATATGGCTATTGCTGGGTGCTTATAGGCTATTGCTGGATGTGTGGCAATTACTGCATGCTTATGTCTTGTGTTTGGGCATATGGTGGTTGCTGCGCACCTGTAGACTGCTGCGGTGCCTGCGGGTTGCTACGGTTGTATAGCTATGCGGGGCGATGCCATATCTTTCGGTGGGGCATGGTTGGCAACAGCTGCTGGGTGTCCAACAAAAGATAAAAAAATAGTTATTTTAGGGTTTGATGAACAAGGTCAATAGTGATGGGTAAAAATAGTTGTTAAAAAATTAATAGAGTTAAAAATTGAAATGAAGATGGTATAAATTATGCTAACTAAAACAAAGTCCACTAAATTGAGACCCACTAAAATGATAACACAATAAATAATTAAACCCAAACAATTAAAGACCTAAGTCCTTCACCATTAAAAGACCAAATAAGCTTTTAAATTCCTAAGTAAATCCATTCATCCTCTTCTAGTGACATGCTAAAAAGTAATACAAGACCTTTTTTTTTAATAAAATGAATTTGTTTTAATCTTGCAACTAAAAATAAAACTAGGCCTGCAACAAATCAAAATAACTTAAAGACACTTAAAATAAGTAAAAGGCAGTGAAACTAAAAAAATATAAAAGTAATGGAAATTAAATCTAAACAATAACAGTTCAGCCTTAGGTAAGGCTGAACCTTGGGTTGCCTCCCAATAGCATCTTTCTTTAACGTCTTTGGATAGACATCCCTAGGATTAATCCTCTCTTCCAGGCAAGGCTAGCTAAGTCTCTTTATTTCCTTCAACCAAAAATCCATCATATAATGGTTTTAGGCGATGGCCATTAACCTTAAAAATTTTTCATTTTCCATACTCTTTCTTTCATTTGTACCATGAGCAAAAACATTAGTAACAATAAATGGTCCTTGCCATCTAGACCTTAATTTCCTCAAAAATAACTTCAAACATGAATGAAAAAGTAAAATTTTCTGACCTATTTGAAATTCTTTCCTAGAAATCATTTTATCATGGAACCTTTTGGTTTTCTCTTTGTAAACTCTTGAGCTCTCATATGCCTCATTTCTCAACTCTTCTAGTTCCTATAGCTCTAATTTGCGATTCTCACCTGCTACATCTAACTCTATGTTGCATCTTTTTATAGCCATAAATGCTCTATACTCTAACTCTACTAGCAAGTGACATGGTTTGCCATACACCAATCAATATGGTAATATACCGATAGGTGTCTTGTAGACAGTCTGATAGGCCCATAAAGCATCTTTTAGTTTCAAGCTTTAGTCCTTTCTATTTGGATTCATTATTTTCTCCAACATAGACTTGACCTCTTAGTTTAAATTTTTAGCTTGTCCACTGGTCTGAAGGTGATAAGTAGTTGACCACTGATGGGTAACTTCATACTTTTTCAACAATACATCCATAACTTTGTTGTAAAAATATGTCCCTCTGTCACTTATGAGCACTTTTGGAGTACCAAACTTGCAAAATATATTACTTTTGACAAAATTCACCACAGTTTTGGCATCATCAATCTTTGTGGCCTTGGCCTCTATCCATTTAGAAACATAATCTACTATAAGTATAATATAAGTATTGCCAAAAGAAGAAGGAAAATGACCTATGAAATCAATACCCTATACATCAAATATTTCACAAATTAATATAGATGTGAGTGGTATTTGGTCTCTGTATCCTAAATTACCTATTTTTTTACACTTATCACAAGACCTACAATATAATTATGCATCTTTAAATAAATTAGGCCAAAATAAACCACATTCTAAAACTTTTCAGGTTGTTCTCTTGGAACCAAAATGACCACCACATACCTCGAAGTGATAGAATTTCAAGATGGATTGCACTTCATTGTTAGGAACACATTGTTGAATATTTTGGTCAGAACAGTGCTTCCATAAATAAGGTTCATCCCAAGAATAATATTTGGCATCTCTCTTCAACTTTTCATTCTCAAATCTAAAACATTCTACAGGGATAACACATGTAACCAAAAAATTCACAATGTCAGTATATTAGTGGCTGTCAGTTTTTATGGTAAATAAGTGTTCATTAAGAAAATTATCATTTATAGGCAATGCATCCTCATTTAACAGTAATCTACTGAGATGATCAGCCACCAAATTTTTAGATAACTTTTTCTCTTTAATTTCAAGATTAAACTCTTGTAATAAGAGAATCCATCGAATTAAATAGGGTTTGGCCTCTTTCTTTCTCAGCAAGTACCTCAAGGCTATATGTCAGAGAAAATAATCACTTTAGTACCCAATAAATATTTACTAAATTTTTATAAAGCAAAAACAATAGTTAAGAGTTCTTTCTCAGTTGCAGAGTAACTACTTTAGGCACTATCCAACATTCTTGAAGCATAATAAATCACATAAGGATTATTCCCATTTCTTTGTCCAAGAACAACACCTTTTACATGATTACTAGCATCACACATTATTTCAAATGAAAAATCCCAGTTGGGGGGCTGGATTATAGGTGCAAAAATAAGCTTTTCTAATAATTCATCAAATGCATTCTTGCATGCTTAATCAAATTCAAATTCCACATCTTTTTTGCAATAATTTGCACAATGGTTGGGTAATTTTGGAGAAATCTTTGATGAAGCACCAGTACGAATTTGTATATCTAACAAAAGAATGAACTTTTCACACACTTATAGGGGTAAAAAGAATAACATATATTTTAGCCTTATCTACCTCTATCCCTTTTGAAGACTCTATATGACCTAAAATCAAGCCTTGGTCTACCATAAAATGATATTTTTCATAATTAAGGACCATATTAGACTTTAAACATCTGTTCAAAATCTTGAATAAGTTAGATAGACATTTATGGAATGAATCACCATAAACTGTAAAATCATCCATAAATACCTTTATTATTTTTTCCACATAATATGAAAATATGCTTACCATACATCATTGGAAAGCCACTGGAGCATTGCAAAGTCCAAATGGCATCATTCGATAAGCAAATGTGCCAAAAAGACAAGTGAAAGTGGTCTTCAAGTGCCATCTGTATTTGATAAAAACCTGTGTATCCATTAAGATAATAGTAGAAAGATTTTCCAGCAAGCATTTCTAGCATTTGATCAATAAAAAGAAGTGGAAAATGATCTTTTCTAGTAGTGGCATTCCTATAGTTTATACAAACCCTTCACCCATTTTTGACTTGGGTGGGCACCATCTTTCCTTTTTCATTTTCCACAATCGTAATTCCTATCTTTTTGGGTACGATTTGGATTGGATTCACCCAGTTACTATTCGAAATTGGGTATATAACTCCTGCATCCAACATCTTTTAGATTTCCTTTTTCACCCCTTCCATCATTGGTGGATTCAACCTTCTTTGTGCTTGCCTATTGGGTTTGATATCCTTTTCCAAATGAATATTATTTATACAAGTAGAGGGACTTATGCCTTTTATATTTGCAATGGTCACTCCAATTGCCTTCTTATGCTCTCTCAAAGCCTAGATCAGTAACTTCTCTTCTTTAGGATTCAGCTTATTGGAAATTATCATTGGAAATTTTTTTCTCATCACCCAAGTAAACATATTTCAAATGATCGGGCAACACCTTTAGCTCTAATTTTGGAGCCTGCAACACAGAAGGTAAAATCTTTTTTTTTTATTGTTAGTTAATTCCAAAGGATTAGATGCATTTACCATTGGTTTCAAAGATTTCAGTTCCAGCACTACTTCTTAAAATTCTTCCTCTATATTCAACTCCTTATTTGTTGCTCTAAAACTATCCTTGTGAACATTTTAATATACTAAAAGAAAAATCCAATTTCCCGATGGAAATTTCTAACGAAAATGAAAATGCTGATGGAATTTAGCAATGGAAAGTGGCGTTAGAGAATTGGTTGTTGGCACTTTTGCCGACGAAAATATTTTCGTAGATAAATTTATCAACGGAATACATCATCCATCGTTGATTTTGTTGGGAAGTGCAGACCAAAAAACTGTAGTTATTTGCCAAATGTACCGATGAAATTAAAATTTCGTAGGCAAATTTACTGACAGAATTAAAATTCCATAGGCAAATTTACTGATGGAATTATAATTTCGTAGGCAAATTTTCCTACGGTTTGCTATATTTCGTAGGAAAATTTACCGACGAAATTATAATTCCATCAGTAAATTTGCCTACGAAATTTTAATTCCATCGGTAAATTTGCCTATGGAATTTTTAATTCCTGATCAGCAATTTATTTCCTGATCAGAATGAATCTATAATTCCTAGTTAAAATATAATTTCTATTTTATTATATATTCCTAATCTTGTAACCTCTATTTAAAGAGACAAATTTAATCAATAAAACTAAGTCAGAATTTCCATTACAAAATTGAAAGTACAAACCAAAAAAATGTTAACTCAAATCCCTAAATTCATAGCAAAACACCAAGACCGGGTAAGTCATTAACTTTATATAAGTAATTTCTATGGGAACAAAGTAACAAGTAGCATCACAGGCACTAGCAATCAATTTCCTGCTCTAAACTTTATGAAAACCCACCCCATCAAAATTTAAGATGATGAAAGAACAATTATCTAACAAAATTTTATCAAATATTCTTAAAATATCTAACCTTTAAAATATCAATGCTATGATTCAATCTTCTTAAAATATATGACATTATCATCATAACTATATACATATAAAAACATGTAAATTGAATTAAGCACTAACTTAATAGATATTATGCATTGTCTAAAAGAAGCATACTTAAAAGAAAAAATAAGAACAAAACAAACTTACAAAATTTTGGCCTCATTTGCTGCATAGGACACCTACCTAACTTCAGTCACTTCAAAAGAAAAGCATAAAAATTTTCAATATAAAAAAACTCTCAAATTCGAGCTAGTATATTAAAATAAATATATCAAAAAAAATTCAATATATGAACTTAGATAATTAATTTGATGGAGCTCAAAGTACTTATATGATATTTTTGAATAAAGTCATAAATGTTCAATAACTGCTAGTAATTAATGTAATAATATTTATCTGATATGACTGAATATTAAATATTAATATTTTCACATGGAATTTTGACTCTATTCAAATTATAGAAATTTGAAAGGTAAATTAAGATGAAAAAAGTTAGGTTACCTAAATTGTCTTTCTTCCTGATTTCTTAAGCACTTACCTAATTTAAAGAATCTCACTGTTGATTTCCAAACCCTTAAACTGCTGCATTGCCTATTTGTTGTTGTTGTTTCTACTGTCAATAAAAAAACTTAAATATCAAAAGCTTGAAGGCTAATACAATAACATAAACACATGATATCTTTATCAGACCAATAACTTTGAAAGCCTAAAATTTGGATTTTTACATATAAATCCTCCATATAATAGATTTTTACATTAAAACCTCTACCCTGCACATAAAATGATCCACTGAAAACTTGATCATGTAAAATATGTTTAAAGCAAAAGAAAGCAAATAATGGCTTTCAGTAAGGAATTAGATCTATAGCAACATTTTTCAGAATAACATACCTCTATTGAAAGAATTGCAAGATCTAAATGTCTAAGTTTTTTTATCAATAAATTCTACTAGCATGATTAATGGCAATCATGATTTTTATAGCATCATCAACCAAACAATAAGCAACGGCATGTCAAACCATATATTAAGATCATTCATTTAACATGTACCATATGTCATCCAAGCTGGTACATTCATGCAACATTCGATCAAGGATAAAACATATATAGCACCACAAAATAAATATAGGATTTTAGAAACGAAGATATTCACCTATTGAAGGCAGTACAATACTAAATTGTAATCTTGAGACCTAAAAACATAACAAAATGCAAAATATTTTATCCGAAATAACTATGGTATCTTTCTATAAGATGTTAATATTAGTTGATAAGAGATTACTTTTGACCAAAATCACACAAGAAATCATTGGCCTAAAGTTTCAAGGTCGAAACATTCAATGGTTAGATTCAGTATGTGAATTTTCATACATGTTAATTTCTCATGATTAGAATTATAGGGTAGTTATTTATTTTTGATCAAATTTTTATTTTTGACTTGAAGTATAAGTAAATAATTTCCTAATTTTGGTTTTACCAATAACCATTAGTGGTGTTTTTTCCTATCAGCACAAATTTGAGGAGTTTTTATTTTAACCTAATATGTAAGAAACACATAATTTGTGTTTATAAGAGCTTGTTACTCAATTGTTTTTGAGAGCTTTTGTGTGTTTTCTAAGACACAATTTGTGGGTCCAGTGTAGAGAATTTTACTATTCTTTACAAGCTATAAAATCTTGAATGCAAGATTTTACAAAGGGTAAAAGAACTAGGGCAATTCTACTTGTTAAATAACTGCATAGTTCATAGAGCAACAAAACAAAGACATATTCAATGCAAAATAAACAAACATAACCTCATAAATAGTCTGAGAATATAAAGCAGGCTTAAATATTCAATACAAAAGAAAGAAAAGGAAACCATCAATCTTCATGCTCACAGCACGAATAATGAGTTACATTAGTAAGATCTAATATATAATGATGACTGCAATATTCCAATGAAGAAAATGGAAATATGAAAGAATTGAAACTTTAAATAATTCAATTATATACTAATTTTAATTAAAATTAAAGAATGGCTATGAAATAGTAAATAGGCAATTACCACTTGAGAAGCAAACGTCAAAGTTGAAGTTTATGTATCCCTAAGGCTTTCTATGCTACAACATCACTGACGGCTAACAACACCCCTACTGTAATTACCTTCATTCCAATTCAATCAATCCAAAGTCAGCTATATATAGACCACAATGCTAAAAAAAAAGAACAACTTAAACTCCATTGTATTAACAAAGTAAAAGAAACCCATAAAGTTAGAGGTGGAATAACAAAAACAAAGTAAAAAACTCTAAAGATAGAGAAAAAATGTAGGCAATATATTCAATAACCAGTATGTATAAATTCATTATGCATACAAATAGAGATTGCTTATGCAATCATAAATGATTATTCTAACGCATTGACTTAGAATATAATCTAAAGTATTCAAGTATCACAATGATCTTTACACTCTAATTGTAAGGGCAACAATAAAATATAAAACATTTAAAGTTTTTGCTATCTTATCAGAATCTTTCAATTCTGAAAATTCTAATAATTTTGATAACTAGTAGCAATTTTGTCCAGTACTAGATATAGCCAAATGTTGGAGAGTTAAAGAAAATTGAGTTCAACAGAGACTAGTTTTTCATCATCCAATGTGATAAAACTTTTGAAGAGAATTCATTCAATAAAAGAAATAGCAACTAAAAAAGATATGAGTTCTTTGATTTTCTGCAATGATACATTACATATTAAAATGGCAATGATGTCTTATAAAGTACTGCAACTGACTAAAATATATCTTTTCTTTATCCCATTTTTTCAGACATAAGATGCCCAAAGGAAAAGCTTATGTATTATTTAATGAGTATAAAGAACTGATCCTTCAATTGCAAAATAACAAGAATTCCATGCTTTAAAATGACAACATGCAAGAGCACAAAATGTGCTCTTGTACCCAAAGCCAGATTATTAACTTAACAACTACCATTTATTACCTACTCAAACCAATTACTAACAATACTTTAAAATCTCTCACCTTATTATATCCTAAATTTGAAGAATTTTCCAAAATATTAAGATTCAAAACCGAATCTTAAATCACAAAACCCAACTATCAATTTATCATATCCAATGCTTCACATAGCAACCAGACATTGGGTTTTACACAAAACCAAAATTATTCTTAATTAAGAATTAATAATTAATTTAAATAAATTCATTAGAAATGAATTTGGTAGTCACAAACCTATTCCTTCAAATTTTTGCATATTTTTACATTTTGTCTGTCCCTAAGTTCATCGGAGGCTCACTGGAGGCTCGTCGGAGCTCTGTCGGAGCCACCCCACTGCTGTTGCCATGGCGATCAAGGTTTCGGGATCCTTATGCCGATGGTCACACGCCCAGTCGCTATTGGTTTGATTGAAAATCAAGCTTAAATCATCGGTTCCTTCTTCCTACGATCTACATGCTGCCGGAAAGTGGGAAGCAACTAAGGGTACCGAAATGATCGCTTCTTCCTCAAAATTTGACCAATATCATGCGTGTCATCGGTTACCACTTTAAGTCATCGGAAGAGGAGAAAGAATCATTTGGTAAAGGAGAAAAACAAAAGAGGAAAAGGGATCCAGATCGCCATTGCTGGTGGTTAAAATAGCAAGGTGTCGGTGACTGTCGGTTAGAAGCGGTGGCAAAACGTTGGTTGCTGGTGAGAACGTTGTTGATCGGTGGCTAAGGCATTCTTGCCTTCCCACCTCCCCTGTTTCACAATTTCCTATTCCTCCTATTTTTTCATATATTCCTTTTCATCACATTATGGCCACACAAAGTTATAGTCCCCCTCTCAAAAGTTATAGTCCTGATTTTCTTTTCTTTTTTTATCTAGAAAATTCTAGGGACTCAATTCCCTTCATAATTTTTTTACATATATGTGGATGTATTGTGATGCGTGCATTTTAATTAAGATGGGTATGAATATCAACTTTAATTATTACAATTTGGAATCGATTTTTGAAAGAATTAATTAATTAAAATTCAATATGGATGTAATAATGTTCTTATTTTTCTTTAGATGACTCCACAACTTTGGATAAATCTCCGGTTTTCTTTCTAATATAACCAAACACGAAACTTACCAATATAAAATTAGAAAATCCTATAAACTATTTTTATTTTAATTAAGAAGCTTTTGAAACACGTATATTAGCTTATTGAATAGATCTCTGCCTACACTCATATAATCAATAATACAACAATTATTTAAGAAATTCCTAAATAGAATTAACTAATCAAACATAAGAAAACAAGGGATTATATCCTAAAAAGTTGTCATTATTAGTTTATTATAAGTTCGACAATTGTTATATTCATCATTCTACCTTTTAATCAGAGAATATAAAAATCCTATGGTAATTAATTACTTTAAGGGAAATTATTGAACCATGAATGAATAAAATAATGCAAAAGCAAGCAAAAAAAATCTATTAATCATACATTTGGCAATTCTCAATAGCAATTTTACTACAGAGTTATATTCATTGCAATTTAAAATAAACCACTTTTGTTTTTGTAAAGATAAAGATACCACTCATCCACTTCATTTATTCTCTCGTACGCCTGAGAAATTTCAAATTCAAAATTTAAAATCCTAATTATAAGATTCAATAATATATATATTTTGTATTTTATAGCCATTTTCATACATTTAATGTAGCCATCAGAATATCAGCCAATGAATCCCTTAACTATTAAAATTAATAGAACGAATCACACTTTTATCACTAAACTATATTAGGGTTAAAGTTTTTTGTTACACACACACACACAAATATATATATATATATATATATATATATATATATATATATATATATATATATATATATATATATATATATATATATATATATATATATATATATATATATATATATATATATATATATATATATATATATATATATATATAAACTGGTCGGGTAACCGAAACCGCAGATTTTTTCAAACAATGGACTAAAATCGAATCAAAAACCAAAAATTCCAAACTTTATAAACCTTAACCATTTTTTCGATCCGGTTAACTTAAAAAATCGAATCAATTTTTTGATTTTTTAGATTTTTAAGCTCAGCCCTAGTTCTTATCCTATCTTATTTTCTTTTTTTAATTATTTTATTATATATGTCATTTTTTTATTATTTGAATCTCTAAATTTTTCACTTAGGTAACTATTCAGTCATTTGATTACCAAAGTGTATAAGAAAAAAAAATTCAACCGACTTTATATACTTATTTCTAGAAAAAAAAAGAAAATTTCATAATAATTACAAATTTATAGGTTATATTATTTAGATAAAATTTTTTTATTAATATAGTCACTAAATAAAATTACATGAATTTAATTCAGATTAACTTATAGTTTAATTAATTAATTGACTTAAACTAAAATTTATAATTTTATGGTTTTAAATTAAAATCAGAGAATAAAAATGGGTTTTCAATTTTTTCAATTTCCCTACGGAATTATATTTCTGTAGGTAATTTACCTATGAAAATATATTTTCGTAGGCAATTTACCTATGAAATTGTGATTTCATAGGTAATTTCCCTATGGAAGAATAATTTCGTAGGTAAATTACCGACGAAATAATTTTTCGTTGGTAATTTACCTACGGAATAATAATTACGTAGGTAATTTCCTTATGAAAACATAATTTTGTCGATAATATACCTATGGAATGAGGATTTTATCGGTAATTTACCTACGAAAAATACTTCCATCGGTAAATTTCGCGTAAAGTTTTAGCTGCGAAATATTGGTGCCAAATTTATGACGGATTTTTACAAATCCATCACTAATTTTCGTCGGTAAATTTGGGCAGCAAATTTCCCTGCATTATTTACGACGGATTTATTATTCCATCACAATATACATATTTTCAGACAATTTTCCCTATGAAAAAGATTTTTCCATCGGTAATTGCCTATGGAAAATTTTTCATCAGTAATTTTCCATCGGAATTTAAGAATTTTCTTGTAGTGATATAAAATAACCTGTAACTTGTCAGTGCCACTAATTGCAAACACTTTTTGAGTCAATAGTTCAATAACATCGATCATACATACAAAAGACATTTCATAGCATTATACACATTGAATTGCACTATTTCACCATCAAATTTCATGGTAAGAGTACCTTTATATGCAACAATTTTAGTTATAACTATTTGAAGGAATGGCCTTCTTAACAAAATATCAGTTAAATCTCTTAAATTTCCATCATCTTTCATGTCAATCACATAAAAATCATCAAGAAAAATCAGATAATTAACTTGAACTAACACATCCTTTAACAATCCTTTAGGATAGACTATTGACCTATTTGCCAATTGAATAACTATTCCTATTTCTTCTAAGGGTCCAGCATTCAAAGAGGTATAAATAGATTCAGACATGACGTTTATAGATGCACCTAGACCACACATAGCTATTTTAATACTTAAATTGCCAATTTTATAGAAAATAGCAACCATACCTTTATCCTTGCATTTTTAAGCCATTTTTCTTTGAATAATAGCTGAAACATTTTCCTTGCACAACTAAAATAGGGGGCTATTCTAAATTTTTATCTATGTGATGTACCTTTTGCTTAACTTTTTCCTTTTTTTCACTTCCCTTGCTTTCTTCTGATTTTTCCCTTGGCCATAGGCTGATCCAGTACTTTCTTACTCTTTAGAATGGTTGCACTCACATTTTGCCTCAAATTCTCTATAGTTTTTCAGAGCAAACATCCTTGGGACTCTATTCTAATCAATGATTATGTAATTTTGTTCATTTGTTTCTTTAAATTTTGAAACCTTAAATCTAATTTCTCTATATATCGATAAAGTTCGTTAGATAAATGATCAAATCTATCTTCAGAAGGCATACCTTGCTTAGGAGTTTGTTGTGGGGGTTGTTATGGAGGTGTTAGTTGGAATTATTGTTGTCTTTCGCCATAACTAAAGTCGGGATGATCTCACCGCCCTAGGTTATATATGTTTGAATAAGGGTCATACTTCCTATATGGCTTTCCAGCATATCTATCCATTGCATTAAATTTCTCTTGTGAGTCATTTTGAAGTATAGGGCATATATCGGTGGTATGTCCAGCATAGGCATAAATGCCACATATTTGAGCTTAAGGAAATTTACCTGCACCCATGTTTTACATAAAAAGAGTTAGATTTTAAATTGAATCTTTAAGGGAGGAAGATTGTGCCTTATTTACTCATCTAGGAGGTCCTAATACCGCCTAAATTATTGGGAGGTTGCTTCCATATTTTGTATCAATTCCCTTGCTTGAGTTGGAATTTGTTGTTGAGGCTTCCACCACTTGCTACATTTATCATTTTCCTCTCCATACTCAGCATTCCCTTATAAAAATATTGAATAAGGGATTGGTCAATAATGCCACGTTGGGGACAGCTTGCACATAGTTTCTTAAACCTTTCCCAATAGTCATGAAGAGATTATATACCTTTTTATCTAATTCCACTTATTTCCCTACAAATTAAGCTGCTTTAGATACTGGAAAAAATTTATCTAAGAATAATTTTACCATGTCGGTCTATGTGGTGACGGTTCTAGGTTGTAAATTTAGCAACTAGTCCTTTGTGGAGTCAGCTAAAGAGAAGAGGAAGGCACTTAACTTCACTTGCTCCTCGATAACACTATATGGCTTCATTCCTGAGCAAACCATATGGAATTCCTTGAGATGCTTGTAGGGATCTTTATTCTCCAAGCCATGAAAGGTGGGTAATAGATGTATCAGTCCAGATTTTAGCTTAAAAGCTTATCTACTATTGGATATGTAACGCATAGGGGTTGTTGATCCAAAGGTGGTGTGTGTAGCACTCTTAAGGTTCTTTTTGCCATCTTTTCCTCTTCTTCTTTAGCTGAAAATTAAGTAAAATCAACTTTCTTTTCCTCTTGCTACTATTTAGAAAAGTTCCAGTAAGTTCCTTGCGTAATTTTATCTCCTCCCTTAGTCTTCAGGCAATTTTCTCAATCTTCAAATCGAAAAAAATTTCTCTTAAAATTTTAGACCTAGTCATTAACAAATTAAATCAAGTTAGACTAGTCCCTAGCAACGACATTAAAATTTGATGGATTTTGAAGCCACCAAAAATAAATACCTCAATTATCATATTAAATAAATTATTAATGGGGAAAGAAAAGGTCGTATCCATAGAGACTAGAACTGAAATAATTTTAAATAACTAGATCTTCAGCAATAAAAATAAAAAGGGGGTTTTTATAAATCAAAGATTAAAAATACTGAACTAAAACATATAAATAAGCAAGCAGAAAATTAATTAAAATGAATCCAATAGGTAATAAATTTCAGTTAAAGATATTCGTAGCACATGATTAATTCAACCGATCATTGATGAAGAAATAATTCTAAAAAAACAAAATGATAGGTCAGTTATAGCCATCAACTTCGTGCTCCTGACCTTTTCATTTCGTATTAATGAATTAATCAAGTAAGGCTCTAATTATTTCTTAGCCAATAAACATCCCTTAACATGCGTAAGTATTTAATTTATTGACATCATTAAGAAATAAAAAGATCCAACCTAAGCTAACCGAACACGTGTGGAACAATTTAGACCAAATCATGCATTTACTAAATATAACAGCCCTTGTGAGGAAGCTACACTAATTGCTACTTGTTATTGACTTCACTAAATAATTACGGATTCAGCAAACTCAATTAGCAATATGTTATTTCATTAAATGAACAACAATGCCTCATTGATCATAAAATAAATAACAATCGAGATATGGTTTCTCTAAGATTTAGTAAATAACATGAACACTATATGAAATTAAGAACAATAAATAAGCATGAAAATCTCACAGTGAAATAAATCCTGACCTTGAATTAATCTTTAACTGAAAATAGTAATTTAGCCATGCATGGCCACGTAAATTCACAAAATAAAAAGTAACAACTAAATAGTACTTTTGGTTATAGAATTAGAGGTATAGAAAATGCAGAGGATGAAGATATCCTAGATCTGAACTTCTTCCTCTTTAAATATTCCTCCCAAAAAAAAATAGGAAATCTCCTACCCAAACTTAGGAAAACAAGATAAAATTCCTAAAGAAGTTTTTAATTCCTAAAATCACTACCTTTTTACTCCTAAAATAATTTCTTAATATTCCTAAAGATCAGGAAAGGTTAAAGTGGTGGCTAGGTTAAATTTGCCACAAAAATATACAAAAATCAGTCCACTATCAACTTTCCTTGGGCAAGTCCCTTGAGCACTAGGGCAAAGGAACTAGGCAAGGATCGTACTTTAGTCTTAAGCAACTAGAACTTTCTCTTAGGCAACACTCTTGGGCAAGGTCACTGCCATGATATTTGAGCTTTGGTCTTCCTTATCTTGTTTCTATTTTTTATCTTTGAGTAACATATAAAAAGTTCTATTAATCTCATGATCAAATAGAAGAATATTATCTCTACTATTACTACTATGCATAAAAGAAAATAATAAATCAAACTAAACTACTAAAAACTACATAAATTATAAACAAAAATAAAAGGCCTAAAACAACCTTGTTCCTCCCAAAGTTAATAAAAAATAATCACTTATTTTAAATCTCCAGCAACGATACCAAAAATTTGTTGCGATATATATTATAATACCATAGTCTCTAGGATTTAGATAGGGTGAGAAAGGTGTTGAATTCTAGGAATTAATTTATGTATAAGAGTTATTTTGTATTAACCAGTTAGATACTAAGATGGATAGGCAATGATAACTTAAATGGAATTAGTTATACTAAATTTTTTGCTTAATTAAACTAATGATCTAATCTAAATTATAACTTACAAGCAACCAATAAATGCATTAGAATTACAAGACATCAATTGATCAAATAATGATTCACATAAACACATAAGCATGCAATGATTAGAGAATAAGGCTTACTATATCGAGATACAACTTTCATTGTCAAATAAGGGCATCCCCATCTAGAGTTCATAAGCACTCTCATGTCATTATGGAGATAGACGAGAATCATAAAGCTTTATGGATATTCTTTAGCCCCTCAAAGTGAAATCCTTATCTCCTAAGTGATTTTTAACTTTAACTAATTTTAACTACGTTTCCACCAAAATGTCCCAACACTCATTGTCAACAAATTAATTAAAACATTATATATGGTGATCAAACATACATAACAAGTTAAACACCCAATTAAACTTAAATTATTCATACTTGAAATAAAATAATTGTATTAATTAAGATCAATTCATGCTTGCAATTCTAGAAAACAAAGTTAGCTTAGATACATATTGGCAAAACAAATACACAAGGAAGAGAAAATAGTATCAAGAAAAATTTAAAGAGAAAAGAGAAAAAAGAATGGTATGATACTCCACAATGCTTCTTTAAAAAGATACTTGAATGATTAATGATCTCTTTTCTTTTTTAAAGTATTCTTTTCCTTACAATCTTTTCTAATTAATTTGGAAGTTATATGGTAGTTTTTTTATACCTAAAAAGTGGTTATCCTTATTTGTTTTATAGACCCAAAGGTGTCCTAAATGGTATCTTTTTGAAACGAGATACAATTTTGAAGAGGTATATGAAGAGGTGCATTGGTTGGTCTTGGTGACGTGTTGGCACACTAGTGCCAAATTAGATGAGTCGGCATATCCTAGCTTTGTAAGGAGTCGGTACCATAGTAACAAGTCAACATAGCTTCAACTGATTCACAACTCGATTTAGCATGGCATAAGTCGGCATACTGAGTCATTGTGATGAGTCGACACAGGCTCTAAAACCTCTTTGAGACAATTTTCTTCAATTCTTCAATAAAAATCCCTCATTTATACTTTGTTTCATCCAATTAGGCACATTTATGTACAAAACAAAGAATACATAAAAATTAACCTAAAACATAATAAAATACATGCACTAAACTAAACAAATGATGTAATAACAAACAAAATGGCTATGCTAAATTGCATGATATCATGTATATATGTGTTTCATGTTGAGTGTATTTTGTTTTAGTTGAAAGAAACCCCCTTTATATTGGTTCTTCACATCCAGCCATAAAATCCATGTATGGATGGATGTGGTGGAATTTCCTTAAAGAAAAATGTCATTTTAAATGGAGGCTTTTTTTAGATCTTAGGAAAATATTTAAAAATTTTTTGGTGTGTTTTTCATACGTTTAATGGTATATGAATGACCTAAAACAAAACCAAACATTCTATAAATACATCTGAGGATCAATGAATATTTGCATTATTCCAAGAAGGAGACCTGGTTTCATTTGATTAGACAAAATTATTTTGATTGATTAGACAAAACTCTTTAACTTTTATTTGACCATATTAGTATTGAAAATCCCACCAAAATCTACATAAACTTTTTTATGAAGCACTTTGTTTGATCAACCAAAGTTTATCTTGGATGGTTTCATTTTATCAAAAGAAACTCATTTTTCTAATAAAAAACCTCTAGAAAATAGAATTGAGAAAATAAAGGACACTTATATGTTTTATTTCTTTTTATGCTTAACATATTTTTTTTTCTTAGTATATTGATACTATTTATAGTGTTTCTATGCTATAATAAATGTTGATATTGTTTGTAAAAATTTAAGGCATGTTTATGTAAATGTACGATTAAATTCATATTTAGATTTACATGTTAAACTATATTAGAGAAGTACTATTTATATGCGTTTTAGAATATGCCTTTTAATTTATGTCATATTGAGTTTTTAATCCATAAAATAAGTAAAATTACACGAAAGTTTTGTATGTTAATATTAATAAAAATGAAGAGTTTTATCTAATATCATCTTCATCATAAAAGGATTTATAAATTAATCACCAATTAATTTGAGATTTATAAATAAAATGAATAAAAAGTGTTTTAGTAACAATGTCACTTTTCCTATAAGTTATTGCCATTTAGATTGTTATCTCTAAATAAAAGGTTTATTGATTTTAATAAGAATACGAGAATTTTCATTGCATCAGTTCATAAGAAATCACATATTTGGAATTTTTATCTTAAAACAAAAAAAAAGATATTTTAAGTAACCAAAGTCACTTTTGTCAAAATCATTTACCATCATAAAAAAGACCAATGTCCTAGGATAAAATTACACATAAAAATATTAAAATAGTTAACATTTTCATAGCATGTTTCCATCAAACTACCATTTAGAATAAAGTGGGATCAATGTCCTAAACTCTTTTTAATAATTAATGAAATGAGCCATATTCTCAATTTTTGTTATGAATAATAGCATTGGAGCTTCCAAATAATGTGTTCTGAAAGACACTTTGGGAATAATAAAAAAATTGGCAAAACTAGGTCAAGTTCTTTGCGATGATGAAATGTTATTGATGGAGGAAAATGCCACCAATGAATTAGGATTAAAGGACCAATGCCCCAACCTCTTTTACATAGGCCAAAGGCCCAATTCACCCAAATAATAGGCCAATTCCCAATAACCACAACTAAAATAAAATAAAGTCCACTTTTCAAAATGATTAACTTAGATCACAAAATAAAGTAATGAATAGGATCACTCATGCAAAATATGTTGTGTGGCCATTTTTATAGCTTTTAAGCATATTTCATATCTAAAGAAAATAATGAACATTGAAATCATTGAGAATGATAAAATATTAATTGTAAGGCATAAATAAGACTAAGATTCTCAAACCCTAAATCTTATAGGTTTTAATCCCTAACAAAATCCTCCAATTGGTGACTTTACTAAAATTACGTCATAGAAATAGATGTTTACACATATAAAAAAAATTATGAAAGGGTTGATACTTACCTATCATGCTCTTTCATGGGAAAAGTAGATCCCATCCTTTAAGAGAAATAGATACTTTACTAACCATTTTGTTAATAACAAAAATATTGAAATACCATACATCTACATCATCCTCTATGATTTTATTGTAATTACTTCAATAAGACACTTGATGATGAAATTTCCTTCGCTAATAGAGTAGCTTTTTGGAAGACGATAACAGCAGGAGTTCAAAGAACTAGAGTTAGCTATTATTATGAAATCCCCTCCACTGAGGTGATTTCCAACTATGTCACTTTTGGGTTACCTCGATAGAGGGAGAATTCCCTTCCACTAAGGATGACCTTTTGTATCTCACGCTTTCATGTTCTCCTCAATAAAAGAGGATTCTCCCTCCATCGAGATAAACAATTTGCCTAACTCTTCATATTCTCTTCGGTAGAGGAGAAATTCTCCTCCACCAAGGTGTATGATTTTGCACTCCAATGTGACTTTTGCCTCTTTTAAAAATTCCAATGAGCTGATTTTCACCTTCCCCCAAGTAAATATTTCTTTTCTTCAATTAAGTACCTAATAAACACCAAAAATACAATTAAGTCTTTAAAATTAGAAAATTAAAAATTAAACACCAAATTAAACAATTTAACACTAAAACATCATCTTAAACATAATAAAACATACTAAAATATAGTTATAATTCATGCTATCAAATACCCCACAGTTAGTCTTTGCTTGCTCTTGAGCAAAATTGAACAATCAAACTTTTCAAAATAATCAAACTTTAACTAAGAATTATGAAATTCAAAATTGTACTTAGCAATTAATAAGAGCATTTAATAGAATTACAACTAAATTAGATTCAACCAAGAAAATATAAGCTAATTTTCGTGTTTGTGTGCAAGACTAAAATAATTTAGGCATTTTCAAAATCAAAACATAATTGTAATCTCATAGTCAAGCTTCAAAATTAATGCACACCTAAGTGTACAAACATTTTCATGCTCAAAACTCTAGAAATGCCATATACCTCTCCTTTAGCATTGAAATCTAAAGGTCTTCTTCGCTAAACAACTCCAAATCAAACATATAATTGCTAGGACTTTATTCGATTTTAATGTGGTTAAGGCAACGATTAACAAAGAATGGATAAAGATAAACAAAAAGAATAGCCACTCTTTGATTAAATAGACCAACCTTTCTCCATTCCTAATCCATTGAAAACATACCCCTTTAGTATTGCTTACTCAATCTTTTATACACTAAGTATTTTTAAAGAGAAAAATCACCAAAACTCCCTTTAATTTCACAATTCAACCAATTCATAAAAGTTATAATTCTTTTCCCTTCTAAATACCTCACACTTAAAACTTTGCCATATACTGCTTGCTTACTTTAACATTTATTTCTTTTCTTTCCTTTTTTTTTTCATTTACTTGCTAGCTTTAATGTTGGCAACTAATGATAACATGGGTATTTACAAGTTCCACTTACTTTCCTAACTTCATATCAATCCTTGCCAATGATAACAAGAATCTTTTCTAATTACACTATTCAAATTACCTGACAAAAAAATTAATCTATCTTAATCCTTGAGTGGCTAATTCTTAGAAGGGAAGATAAATGTTTTTTAGGTTATATGGTAAATCAATGAGGATAACAAGAAAAATAAATATGGCATGCATTAAGCATGCATCATTAGGCTCAAAATGGCTAACAAGGGATAAATATACACATAAGGTAGGTAAATAAGCTTGATTATGGCTAAACAAGAAAACTATGCCTAGGTTACTTCCTAGATTTATTTGAGTTGTTTCTATGCTTCGAAAGCTGATAAGGAAGGTTCTAATATCCTAAAATTCCTTGGTCAACTATCTCAATGCATTAGTTTTTATTTTTATTTCAAAACTAATCTTAGTACTTAAAATGTGGAAACTAACAAATATACTTCAAGTTGAATGTTAATCTCCCTAAAATTCCATAAAATAACATTCTTTCCCTAGTATTAAACATAAATTTTATGAATTTCACATTCTAACTTAATGTTCAAGAAGTTCAATTTTTGAGAAAAAAAACTAAAGCGAACTAGATTTAGTGCAAACTAAGTGATATTTGAACTCATCTATGTCATTAATATAAACAAAAAGCAAAAAATAACTTAAAACTTTCTTAAGACCAATAAAATGAAAATATTAATATTACTTACTGAAACATCTTACAAAGTTACTATTATTAAATTTACAATTAAAGTAAAAAAATTAAAAACAAAAAAAATTAACTAAAATAAAAAAATTTTATGAATAAAATGGAAGGTTTGAGATTTTCTACTTCCTGAATATCTTAAGAAAAATTGAACTTAAATAAGCTCTACCCCCCCTCTAAAAACTTTGTTGTGCATAAGAAAATGGAGCTCAGATTACTGCGGTGGTAGTGGTGGTGGAAACCACTCCCAAAAAAGTGTTGTGAAATTCTTAAAGCTTGTAGTGAGATGCTTAATTTTCCTTTACAATCTGTAAATTTGCTCAGCTTGCATATCTAAACCCACATTCACCTAGTTCATAAAGGTGACCATTTGTGTGAAAGGGGCTTCTTCAACTGTAGGTGCCTTTTGATCTCCCTCTTTATTGCGACCAATGGTGATTAATAGCAAGTATTCATCCATGTTCATCCAGTGTTTGTGTAGCTTATCCCACAACACTTTCATATTGTTTAGCATTGTAAAATCTACATATTAAGGGTCACCAAAGGGATCCCCCATATCCAAATGCTTCCCTACTTTTGCCATAATAATGTGAATCCATCCTAAAGAAATCATCTTGACTACAGTAAGTTTTGCTGCAAATCCTCTATCTTGCACCATAGGAGATATACCCCATTCTATCAGATACTCTCAGCCACACATGATAATATAAGGCACTCACCTGTATTGACTGCACTTAGGCCACAAAGAAAATAATAGAAGTTGATCAATAAGAATCGATAGAGAACCCGTAGGGCATGACTGTGTAAGGAGTAAGCCTTAGTTTTGCTAGAGTTATATGCAACCGTGTCATCAATATATTGAATTACTGCCCAATTATCGCTCGGGGTGGAGTTTGGCAAGTCCTTAAGACCATCTAATGGGAATCCCAAATGCTAAGAAAATTTGTTAAAGGCCATGGTGTAGGGTTTTTTTTACCTATCTTCATTTTCAAAGTGGCAATGAAAAGATATGAGAAAATCTCTTGCAATCATGGGATATATATACTTCAAGCATCTTTTTGATAAGGGTACCCACCTGATTTTTCTAACGAATGTCATAATTTCCATCCAAAGATTGCTAGCTATGATGTCAAGAAATAGTCTATCCAAATTCATTGGATTCACATATATGGCCGTCCCAAAATACTTATAAAGTTTGACATTTTTTGGATCCATATAAGGTGGAATGTGTAAGCCCAAAGAGGTAAATACAGTAGCATGCCTTGTTCTCTTTGGAGCCACTACATAATTTAAAGTAGCATAAGTAAGTGTCTGAAAATAAAGGTTCAAAACATCATCCTAAGAGAAGCAAGTAAAAATGAACTCAAGCTCAAAATATCCAAGGCATTGTTTCAAGTGGCTAAAAAGTGCATATAAAGTAGTGAAAGAAAACAATGTCATATGAGATTGACTTAATGTGGTTGAGACTAAGAAAAAAGAAGCAAAATAATTGAACTTAGTCATTGAGGCATTTCATAAAACACGTGGTGTGCACATATTAACTAAGCCAATTAGAGAATAATCTCAACCAATATTAAGCCAAAAATTGAAATCATCCATTAATATCAATCACCAAGTAAGCAAAATGCAATTTAAATGGAAGATTACATCATATAATCTCAATCTAGGGTATGTGAAAATCTAAGTTTAAGAGCAATAAACCCACAATTATGCAATCCAAATAATCTAATCATGGAAATGTGAAAATTAACCCAAGTTCAGAACACTTACTTGATGAAAAGTGATGAAAAGCTGAGTGAAATATGAGTGCCTTGGGTGAGGAAATATGTAACTCAGGTAAGGGAAAGCAAATTTGGGAAAACTTAAAGCTTCTCTCAATGGAGGGATTTAAGGGGCATTAATAGTATGGCTCCCTTGGTTAAGGAGGTTTTCTCCTCTATCGAGATCATCTCAGCTTGGGTTAAAAAAAGGCCCTCAGTGGAGAGAAAATTCCCTCTACCAAGGTGAAGACCACTGGACTACAAGGGGAAAAATGCGTGCATGCCTCGGTGGAGGAAAATTTACCTTCATCAAGGAGATTTTGATTGGGCACATATAGTAGGGTCACTCAGTGGAGGGAAATGTCCCTCTACAGAGGAAAACCTCTTAGAATCTCCAAGGCATAAGCCATAAAATCCAAATTTTCTCCCTTTGTTAACTCAATTCACATAATTACCTTAAGCTCATTGATTTTCCTCACTTGTTTTACTCTCACTTGTTCTAAATTACTAATTCAATCCACTCAATATCTCCAAGCAATTAAGCACAACAAAACTCTAACTACACCTTGCCTAGAACACTTAGCCAAAACTCAAACCAAATAACTAATAGAGTAAATGAAAGATGAAAATACCTTGTAAATTGCACTCCAATTGTACTTCACATTTTGAATAAAAAAATGACTTGCCCTTTAATTCATGAATCACAAAACATACTCAAATAATAAAAATACACCTTAATAAAGAAGAACACACTAAAGAAACATACAAGAAAAACTACACAAAGTTAGGAAATATAGTTTTGAATTTATCAAGTTTTCAGCTAAACTTTGTAGATCTGCCTTACTTGTCATTGAAAACTAAAGTTGCCTCAGCAATTGCCATTTGAGCAACATAATAAGGCTTTAATTGAACTATGTTTTTGTATCCATCCTTTGAATTCTTGATGGTGACCACTCCAAATGCATTGTACAAAACCACTTAATATGGCCCAAGCCATCTAAACTTAAGCTTACCTGGCAACAACCTCAGTCGACTATTATAGAGTAAGACCAAAATCTCGGGAACAAATTCCTTCAGAGTTAGCTTCTTGTCATGCCAATGCTTCATTTTTTCTTTGTATAGGGTAGTATTATCATATGATCATTGTCAAAACTCCTCAAGTTCATTGAGCTGCAAACATCTATTTGCTCCTGCACATCTTAGATCAAAGTTAAGCAATTTTATAGCCTAATTTGCCTTATGCTCTAATTTAACCAGCAAATGACATATTTTCCCAAAAACTAACCTAAATGGAGACATACTATAGGAGTTTTAAATGCAGTTCTATAAGCCCAACGAGCCTCATCTAACTTTTGAGACCAATCTTTTCTAGCATTATTAACCATTTTTTCAAAGATTGATTTCAACTCCTTATTTGACACTTCAATTTGCCCATTTGTTTGGTGATGATATGAGGTTGTAATCTTATGTCTAACACCAAATTTCCTAAACAAAAATGTGAACTCATGGTTGATAAAATGTTTGCCCACATCACTAATAATAGCCATTGATGCCCCAAACCTAGTAAAAATATTCCTCTTTAGGAATTCAAGCACTACTCAAGCATCATATGCCCTAGTAGCCACTGTTTTTACCCACTTATCACATAATCTACAACAATTAGGATGCACTTGAACCTGAATAAGTTTGAAAATGGTCCTACAAAGTTAATTTCCCAAACATCAAAAATTTCCACTTGTAGGATATTATTCATGGGCATCTCATCTCATTTTGATATATTCCCTACACGTTGACACCTATCACATGGGTCTATAAAAGACATAACATCAGTAAAAAGAGAAGGTAAAAAAAATCTGATTGTAGAATATTTGCCACTATGTGATTTGGTCGATGGTGACCTCCAACCTCTCTTCCATGTTATTATCTCATTATATCCACTTGCTCCTCCTTCGGAATGCATCTCCAAAGTACTTGATTGTGATATAATTTTAACAAATATGGGTCATCCTATAGGTAGTGCCTCACACCCACTTTTAACTTTTTCCGATTTTGCCAAGTAAGGCCCTTTGAATGGTAGCCTCTTGTAAGAAAATTAGCAATATCAGCGAACTAAAAGATCAAAATTTCATAAGATTAGACAAAATAAATACATTTATTAGGAAATAAATTAGAAATTTCCCATTTTTTCACATAAGCATGATCTAATCTAGATAGATGATCAGCTATAAAATTCTCTGCTCTTTTCTTATCTTTAATCTCCACATTGAATTCTTGCAATAGAAAAGCCCATCTAATTATCCTTAGTTTGGAGTCCTTCTTAAGAAAAGGATATTTAAAAGCTGCATGATCTGACCACACTGTGACTATGGTAACAAAAAGATATGGCTTAAATTTTTCAAATGAGAATACTATGGCTAATAACTCTTTTTTTATGGTGGTGTAGTTCACTTGTTCACTAGTGAGTGTGTGACTTGCATAGTAGATTGTATGAAAAACTCACTCTTTCCTTTGGCTTAAAACCACTTCCACTGCATAGTCACTAGCATCACATATAATTTCAAATGGTAAACTCCAATTTGATGATGTTATGACTAGTGTTGTGATTAACTTTTGCTTTAATAAATTAAAAGCCTACAAGCACTCAACATCAAAGTTAAATACAACATCTTTAAGCAATAAATTCAAAAGTGGATTAGCTATTTTAGAAAAATCCTTAATGGATCGACAATAAAAATCGACATGACCAAAAAACTTTTAATGCCTTTGATATTTGTAGGGGGAAGTAATTTATCAATCACATTTACTTTTTCCCTATCTGCTTCAATTCTTATCTCGAATATTTTATGCCTTAAAACTATACCTTCCCTCACTATGAAATGATATTTTCCCAATTGAGGACAAGGTTAGTTTCTTCACACCTTTTCAAAACCAAAGCAAGGTTAGATTAATAACTGTTAAAATCGTGGCCATATAATGTAAAATCATCCACGAAAACCTCCATAAATTTTTTAATGAAATCATGAAAGACGACCATCATACACCTTTGGAAGGTGGTAGGTGCATTGCAAAGACCAAAAGCATTCTCCTATATGCAAAAGTGCCATAAGGGTAGGTAATTTTATCTTAATCTTCTGGGGCCATAGGTATTTGCATATATCCTAAATACCCATCCAAAAAATAGTAAAATCTATTTCTTTCCAACCTTTTTAACATTTGGTAAAGAAAGGTTCAAGAAAATTAATCCTTCTTAGTGGCATTATTCAACCTTCTATAGTCTAAGTACACTCTCCATCCTATCACTATGCTTGTGGGAATGAGTTCATTTCTCTCATTTGTCACTATAGTCATACCTACCTTTTTAGGCATACATTGAACTAGACTAATCCAATTACTATTAGAAATAGGATAGATAATACATACATCAAGCAATTTAAGCACTTTCTTTTTCACAACTTTCAGGATTGTAGGGTTTAACCACCTTTAGGATTGTACCACCGATTTGAAATAACTTTATATCAAATTTGATGTGTACAAAAACTAGGGCTAATTCTCTTAAGGTCAGATGTCTCCAAACCAATGGCTCCTTTATGCTTTCTTAAGACTTCAATAAGCATTTCATCCTCCAAACCTATCAAAAAAGAAGAAATAATTGTTGATTTTGCATTTTCCTCTAAAAACACATATTTCAAATGTGAAGGAAGGCTTTTAAGTTTAGAAATATTTTCTCCCTTAGAAGAACCTAAATCCTCCTCCTTTGTTCCTTCCTTATCATGCTATTTTTTATAACTCATTTATCAGCTCCTCATCTTTCTCTCATCTTTGTTCCTTGCTTTCTGGATGTATTAAACACCTTTAAAGTTCATTTTCTAATAGCATTTATTATTGCTTCTCATCTATAAACTTTTAAACACCATCAACGAAACAAATGGATTCTTTAAAATCATAGGAAGAATGTTGCATCACCTTGTTGATATTGAACACCATCTTCTCTTTATTAAATCTCAAGGTCACTGTTTGTCCACATACATCTATCAATGTTATCGTTGTGTTCAAAAATGGCTTCCTACTATTAAGGGTACTTTCCTATCCTCTTTCATATCCATGACTACAAAATCCATCAGAAAGATGAAATTTCCATTTTACTAACAAGTCCTCTATTATGCCCTTTAGCCTCTTCATGGACCTATCTACTAATTGTAGTGTCATTCGAATTTCCTTAATGTCTCCCAAATTCAATTTCCTACAAATAGAATAAGGCATCAAATTTATCATCGTTCAGTTTCATATCTTTGTTCAATTCAGCAATAATAGATTTGGAAGTAGTGGCAATTTTTGGATCATTTGATCTCTAATGGAATAAAATTATACGTTATTAAAGGAGAATTAGGTAATACATGCTATTTACTCTGCATTTAAAAAGTAATCTAATAAAGCTATTAATTAGGCCTAAAATTGAAAAGACTACTAATTATATCCAATTACCCTTCAAGTCCTAATGTCTAATATTACAAGTTAAAGTTTCATACATAGTAAATCTTAATTGTTGGATCTTAAGTCATTAAACTTAATTAAAGGATATTATACACTAGATAATCTAATTCTCATGTAATCATTTTACTCATAAAATATTACAAACCCATTAGCAATTAATAATTAATTTAATACATTTATAATAAATGTTAAATTCTAATATAATATCCAAAAAAATAAATAAACACATTTATTTAATCAATCATAAACATCTAAAAAACTCAAAAGAAAACAAATTAAGATAAGATACACTGGTCTTAAAATAATAATAATAATAATAATAATAATAATAATAATAATAATAATAATAATAATAATAATAATAATAATAATAATAGGAAACATAAATCCTATCTCAAGAAAAAATCCACTAACCAATAAATATGACACTCATGTCAACTACCTAGGGAGAGTAATACATCTCAGAACGAGCCTTGATATGGAAAATGAATCTTTGACCATCTTATATAATTGATAAGGGATGCTATGAACTTAATTATGGATCTGTAGATGACATATAATTTATCCACTCCTAAGCACTATCCCAGATTTTATGTTGCTCATCAACACTTTTTTCTTGGTTGCCTTGAGCAAAGAATGGATAATTAATCTTCTATAATTTTCAATTTCTATAGTCCATGCATCTACCATTAAGTTCCTCAGATCTGGATAGTGACAAAGAAAGTTGATAATTACCTTAATTAAGGTCTTATCATTATGTCCTCTATCCAACCGACTAGCCTAAATGCACTCTTGTATTTGTTCATACATGTATATTATGTGATGCTCTATTGCATCTATATCATCAGTTCGAGCCTTCTAGCCCATCCTCATATTGTGAACCTTTTACACTTTTGCATTGGCTTCAGTAATACCTTAAAGAGTCCGTGGACAACTAGGAGTCCTTATCATCACCATTTTTGCTATATATAATAAAAAAATTGTAAGTACACTCATGTACAAATATATATGATTAAAACTCAATTCAATAAAAAATAAGGACAAATCCAAATAATATAATTTTCATATAAATTTAAAAATTCAAAATGGTAGAATAAAAAAATTATTTTTCAACTTTTTTACAATAATTTTATTTTGAATAAATCTAAAAAATATGTTTTTATCATCTAAAAGTTTTTAAAAAATAACCAAAAAAATAAGAAAATCAGTTTTAAAAGAATTTAACTTATTTGGTGGTCGGAGAAGGACTCATATGTTGATGAGGGTGGGCCTCCTACGTCTCAAGGTTGACAGGCACACCATATGCTAGCTGAGGCATACTGCCACATGGCGTAACCCCATTGGGCCACCTGTTTCCACATTAAACCGCTATTTGACATGTGACAACCACTTACTGGCCTATATGGCATGACCATAGTTTGCCATGTGGTGAAAAAAGCATTAATCCATGTGGCAACTGGTTAGACCTATATATGCCATATGGCATGACCTAGTCAGCCATATGGTTGATAGGTATTGTAACATGTGTCAACTTTGACATGTAAGCATGACATATGGCATGTCTCTCTAACATGTGGTGATATATGGCACCACCATGATGGTCCACGTGTCATCAACCATTGGGTAATGTGTTAGAGTGACAAATCATCCTAACATGTGGTGACACATGGCACCACCATAGTACTCCACATGTTAAGCCTCTATTGGGCCATATGTCAGAGTGACTTATCACTCTGATTAATAGCCTATGCATGAAAGGTACGTGCCCTACATAGGTGGCACATGTAGTCCAAGCACTACCCTCAAGGCATTTTTTAGCCCTCCATCGTCAACCGGTGGGCTGATTTTTAGGGTTTAGTATAAAAATGGGGAGCTTAAAATTAAAAAATTCCAACTTTTAATTTATGTTTATGGACTTCTTACATAATTTTTAACGTACACATACACACATAAAAAAATCCAAAAATAGAATGAGAAATACATAAAAATTAAAAATTAGGTGTTCATGTTACCTATTTAGATCTACCAAATTTTATATAAATTTTAGATCTAAAATTATAACATGCCATAAAGAAAACATCGAGGCTCAGATACCAATGATAGTATTTATGCACCCAAAAAGCATAAATACAATAAATATAGGTAAATGTGTTTATCTCTTGAAGCGCAAATTCCTTTGACACGAGCAGAAGCAATGGATCTTTCTTTTCACCTTACTGGCACAGGCTTTTAACCATGAGCACTCACACTTGGAAGAAAACAATGTAACTAACCCATAGTCTAAATATGCCTTGGAGTAAAGCGATTAAAGGTTCTAAAGGTCATTATTCAATAGAGTCTCACATAAGGGAAAGTTGAGATAATTCACTTATGAAATTCCCATCTCTCAGTCACATAAGCATATATGGTATGAAACATGCATTATGGTGTTCTTTCCTTCCCTGTAAAGAGTTTATGTCTTCCAAAATTTATTTCAATAGGACTACTTCTAGCTTTTAGGATAAAATATGATAGTTACACTTAACTTATCATAGGATTGCACTTAATCCAAAGCATACAACCGCATGTATATCTTTATCTTGCACCTTAATAAGATTAATCTTGTGTTTTCTGCAAAATGGCACTTTTATTTTAAACATGCTTTTGAATTCACCATATGTTCAAAAATTATTTCATCTTAGTCTTTGTCAACTCATTATCAAAACTAAGGTAAACACCAGTGTCAATGGGTTACTTCTATTTCTGATATTCTCAATCATATAATAAATAATAACAAATATTCACATATAAACATTCACACTCATGTATTTCCAAATAATGAACTTTATTATTACTCATAAATAATAATGTTAAGGGATTACATAATATGATCGCATCGAACCCCGTAAGTATCCAGTTTGCTTTTAAAAGCCCGTTTTTAAGATTCGAGAATGGATTAAGGTTCATTTAACTTTGTGAAAATCGATTGCTTCATAATGAGCAAGAATTTAACCCAACACGTAATGCCTTGAACCCCTAAAAGGATGATATAGTGCTTAAGGTATCCTAACCCATTTACTAACAACCAATTTATGAGGCATCTACTAAGCATCACAATGTGTGTGTTTAGGAGTCGCCACCTAATAAGACATTAGAAAAGTGATTGTTGTACCGTATGACACCAAAACAAAAGAAAGTTAGGATTTCAATCATATTTATATCTTTGGTTAATTTTATATAAATGAGTTTTAATGATTAATTTGTTTCATCTCTTTTCTAAGCCACTGACCTCTAACTTGAAATATTTTACAATTTTTAGGCCTAAAAAAGATATTTTGTCAACCAGGTGTCTTCAAGACATTTATTCTCCTCTGTATTAGATTTTTAATGAATTAAAACTCACTTAATTTAATTTGTAAATTGGAATTTATGGCCAAAGTATGAACAACTAATCCTAGTAAATTCTTAAGGATAGAATTGGTATTTTAACTTTGAAAAATTACAGGAAACAATGGGTTCAGAATTATATCATGTTTTCAAACATTGCTTTAAAATGAGTCCACTTTCTATTAAAATTTAATTCACCTCAATATGAGCTCTAAAAAGGGAGTTATACCAAAATTACCAAAAACTAGTCTGGGTGTAGGGATAGATTTAGGTCATCTATGTTTAAGCCTAATCTTGAGAATAACTTAAGGACTAAACTAGGTTTAGATGTCTTATCAATGTTATAGATTTATGTCTTAAGATTCAAATAGATTTAGAATCACCTAATTATATGGTATGTAGTTTGAGATAAAGCTAATTATATGGTAGAGAAAATCAATTTTCTCATTTTGCACTATTTGAAAGAGATAAAGAGGGAAAGGATCCAAAAAAAGATTTTTAAACATTTAAAACCTGTAAGAGAGATAAAAAAGCATTTTAAAAATATAAAACCCAAAAAGAAAGCCTGGCACCTCTTCTTCTTATACATTTATGAGAAACCATTTTCTTATCAGGTAACTCTAATCAGGAGCCATTTCAGGATCTATTGTCTATAGCTGTCCTTAATTTTAGGAAACTTAGTACACAAGGACCTAAGTGAGCTAAAATTTAGAGTTAAAAGAGTTAGGGACACGTACCTAAGGTGGTAAACTCCTTGACTGCGAAGGTTTGGTGATGAGGCAATCCATGTAAGCTTGTCGATAAAAATCACAAGACACAATCCTCACTTCAAGCTCATGATTCGATTATTTGTAGCGAGTTCTTCTCAAGGAAAACTTTGGATTTGTTTGCTCTGAAGAGACTTTAAACACCTTTTGAGGAGGATTTTAAGGTTGTGAATTCCACCATTTGCAGTAGTGCCTGAATTAGATTTCCAATTTTTTAAGTTATACCTATAGGTAAATAGATTTTAAAGCTTTAAATACCTCTTAAAAGGACTTTGAACACCTCTCGAGGAGGATTTTGAGTTTTTAGCCAACTCCATCATTTGCAACAGTGCTTATATTGGATTTTAAATTTTAGGCAAATAGATTTTAAAGCTTTAAATGCCTCTTAAGAATGCTTTGGATTCATAGGTGAACCCCACTATTTGTGGCAGTGCCTGGATTTGGTAATTTTCTTTTAATTTTTCTAAACATCTCTCAAAGAGAACTTTGGATGCATAGGTGGACTTCATGATCTATGGCAGTGCCTGAATTTGAGTTTTTTATGTTTGCTCATAGGCAGATGTATTTTAAGTTTTTTTAAAACCTCTCAAGAAGGATTTTGGCTACTAAGCTTGTGAAAATTTTAAGAGGATTTGAGCCTTTGCTTTTTTTTCCTTTGGGTTTTGAAGTTTTTTTTTAAGTTTTTGTGTTATTTTTTAAAGAATTTAGACCATTAGCTATTGGCATGTTTTATGACCAAGTATTTCATCTATTGGGGTATTTTATCCTTTTAAATTTTTAAGAGTGCCTCTTAAGAGAACTTATGGGGCACTACAAAACTTTAATAGGCTTATTGTAAAGATTTAGTTTTAGTGTAGCGAACTCTGCTATTTGCAGCTGTACTAAAGTTGTAATGAACTCTGTAGTTTGTAGCTATGCCACAATTCATATGCAAACTTCATTATTTATGATAGTGCTCAAATTCATAGGCAAACTTCATTTGGCTTGATTGTACATTGAATTTTTACAATTTGAAAAGTTTTAAATTTGTATGATTTGAATGCGCACTATGTTTTTTACATTTTGAATACATATTAAGTTTGTATAACTTGAGTGTACTTTTTTTACATTTTGAAAGTGTTTTAAAGCCTTAAACCTTATTGAATTAGGAAATTTACATACTTTGTATTCTTTGTACATTTGTATTCTGAATTATGAGAAATTGGAGTTTTTTTACATTTGAAAATTTTATTGCACATTTGAAGAATTTTTTAGGATAAAAAATCTTATCTAGTTGCCCCCAGTAAAGATGTGCATTAACATCTTAGGTCCATAAAGGAATCTTTTTTTATGGATTTTTATGATCCTCACCTCCTAAAGATTTTCTCTTCAAGCAAGATAATTCGTTCCACTGAAATTGCTTCCAGTGTGACATGTGTAATGATCTCGCTTTTTGAGATACTCCTCTTGTATGATTTTTCTCATGGAAACTTTGTTCTTATATATTTGGCTATTATCTGAGGTTGTCCTATGATCGGCTTAGATGTATGAAACCCTTTTGTGTTTTCTTTATAAGAAATTACTCTTATAAGTATGTCCAAAAAATTATTTATGTGCAACGTATTTGCAAAATTCATATGTGTACACACAATCATGTATGTGAGCAATGTGTAATAGACATTACAATTGGTGTGTGAAAGAGTGTCTTGTCAAGGAACATCCAAAGTTTGGAGTAATTATGACTCATCAAATACTTTAAACTGAAATTTTATCCATCCTTAAATAGGTGAATGGATCACATTCTCAACTAGTTTAATCTTAATAAGGGAAATTAAATGGTAACTTTCAATGAGGGAATGGAAAGATAGGCATGCTAAATATCAAGGCCTACCAAACCAACACATAAGCATAATGCATACTAAGCAATATCTATGTATGTGTGCTGAAGGCCAAAATAGAACATTTGTCTTTTCAAAAGCAAATTCTGGATATGAATTTGGGGATGAGATTCAACTTAAATGCATAAATGCATTCATGGCTTCCTACTTGAAGCTCAAGAAACACCATATGCCTCTTCTTACATACCAAACCTTACTAGGAGGTCATCTCCACTAGGTTGGATGAGATCAAATCCAAAATCAGGAGGTCTTATATTGGTTGTAACATTAGGCTTGGATGAGTAGCTATCAAAAAAAGGTCAAGTCGCTAGAGAAAAATGATCATTATATTTTCTTAATTAATAGGAAGACTATTCTCTACCCATTTCTCCATATCTAAGGACGTTTGGATTTGGCTATGGTGATTAACTCTTTGGATATTGTTTGAGAGAGAAAAGGTCAAGGTCTCCCTTTTCCTTTTCATTTTTTCATTTTTTTCTTTATTGTTTTTATGTTGACTTTAATGGTTTCTCATTCCCCTCTTCTCTCTTCTTTCTTCTCTTTTCTTTTCTTTATTTTTTTCCTTCTTTCGTTTCTTATTTCCATTTTTCCCTTTTTTCCTTTCCCGGTTTGTTTCATCTAACAATCCCAATTTCCTATGAATAGAACTTATACAAAAATTTGGTAGAGATTAATTCCCCTCATTCTTAAAAGGTGTGATCAACTTTACCGCAATGATCATCTACCTAAAGGGAAGCTAAGATCATTTTGGGTTAAGGGTTGTTTCAATGTGTGTAACAATAAAATGAGCATGCATTTAGCATCCTTGAATAAAAGCTCAAAGGGTTAGCAAGTGATTATGAAATCAGGGTAGGAAAAAGTTATTTATAAGGCTATGCCAAGAACAGTTGCCTGAATCATTTTCTAAAGTTTATCTCATCCTAGGGTCACTTCGATGGGTAATCAAAAAGGTTCTATTGCTTGATATAGCAAGGGCTTTTATCCAATTCAGCAGATAGAGATAAAAGCATGACAATTTCCTATTTAGCACATGTTTGAATGAAAGAGAAATTTCTCATAATTGAGATCAAACTCATTCACAGTTAAGAACAATCAGGATGAAATAAAATTTCCAATTGAAAGTACATTAACAAGAAGCATTTATGTTAAAATTTTGGACATTACTTGACAAGATAAGTGAAACTTAATACACAAGTTATTTCAACTAAGAATACTCCCTGCATTTAGAAAAAGCACTATGCTACACCATTATCTTGAACACATCAGAAAGATAGTGATCCTCGAGTTAAAATTGGCAAAATGGATGACATGACAACAATAAGCTTAAATAGAATCAGGAAATAGTGATCCTCGATTTCCATTTTGGGAAAAGGGGGTGCTCTTCGAGCCTGATATTAGTGAAAATGATTGGGTTAGAACCGTGAGACATAACCGGATAAAGCAAATTAGGCTTGAGGCCCAAGTTATTTTAATAGAGGTACTTCCCTGATATTGACAAATCGATGGCACTACAACACTCATCCTAAATGCATCGAGATGATAGCTACCCTTGAATCATTCTTAAAAGAAGAACAATACCACGACTATTTTTTAATGCATTGGGGAGGTGATGATCCTCGAACCTATAAATTAAAAGAAAATTATGTTAACCTTGGCATACTTTGACAAGATAAGTTAAGCCAGAATTACTCCCTAAAATTTGGAAAATATCGATGCCATGGTCATATCGCATGCACTAAAGAGGTGATGGTCCTTAAACCTATAAGAGAAAACTATGTTAGAGTCTTTGCAAGATAAACTAAGTTAGGATTACTTCCTGAAGTTGTCAAAAGGATTATGTTGCAATGGCTATTGTACTAATGTAAGGGATACTTGAGGCTAAGCTTTGTAATGAAGGCTTAGATGAACTATTAAGGCAAGGATGGGGGAGCTGACTTTCACTTTCCCTATAGAATTATGCATACGGCAACATATACAAAATATTATATGCAAGGTGTATAAGAATGCATGCAAACGTTCAAGAATGTATGCATGAAATGCATGGTCTACTCCATAGGTGGTTAAGGGATCCCATCTCAAATGCGAGGCGACTAATGATCCATGTACATCTTTTGTAATGGTCCCGGTCTCCAGATAAGCTTTCTCTTATTATTTACCTTAGTTTTTTCTGCTTTATCTTCTTTTTAAACTCTCTCATTATCTTAGGGGAAATAGGCCATCTTATTTTCACCAAAGATAATATGCTTTTACAGACTGTGCATAACATTCGAAGCCTTTAGCACTTGAAATAGTGAAAAAAGTATTTGCCATGTGAAGGGTTGCCATCACTTCCTTGGAATTAAACCTACTTTAGCATGTGTCTTTATGCATGTTGTATGTTTTTCTTAATGCATTAACCATATGCTTATACCAACTTATGCATACATTCCTATTTACATGCATCATATGGTAATAACAGTAGCTATGACCAAACATGAATCATGAGATGGATTTCCTCTCATCAACATCTATTTTTCAGTCAGCATCTGTGTGTCCTCTCAATCGTAAATCCTTAACTTGATAATAGAGGGAATAATCTACAGTACCTTTGAAGTATCTAAGTATCCTTTTCATTACTTTTAAATGTGCTTCACCTGCGCTGTCTTGATATCTACTTACTATGCCCATTGCATAGTATATATTAAGTATTGTACATAACATTACATATATTAGATTATCCACAACAGTGGCATATGGAACATTTCTTATGTGTTCCATTTCTTCTAGCATCTCTAGACACATACTTTTGCTAAAAAACTGATTCTTAGCAATGGGATTATCAATAGGTTTGCAATTTTGTATATTGAATTATTCAAGGATTTTATTGATATATGTCTCTTATAAGAGAGTCAACAACCTTCTCTAATGATCTCTCAATTCCAAGAATATAGTATGTTTGACCCATATCTTTTATTTGAAAGTAGGAGGATAACCAACCTTTGATTTCATTTATGTACTCTATCATTTTTTGCTATTAGTATGCCGTCTATATACAAAGTCAAAATGACAAATTTATGTTTAGAGCTTTTGTGATAAACAAAATGGTCTTTATTAATCATGTTGAACCCGTTCAATATGGTTATCTCATTAAATCTCAAATATTATTGTCTTGAAGACTGTTTAAGGCAATAGATTGATCTTTTCAATTAGCAAAACTTATGTTCACTGCTTTTTTTAATGAAACCTATAGGTTGTTCCATGTAGATTTCTTCATCTAATCCTCCATTGAAGAAAGCAATCTTTACATTTATTTGATGTAACTCTAGGTCTAAACTATCCACTAAGGCCATAATTAACCTTATAGATGTAAATCTTACAACAGGTGAGAAATTATCCTTATAATAAATCATTTTCTGTTGTATAAACCCCTTAGTGACTAGCCAAGCTTTATATTTTTTGATACTTCTATAAGCTTTTCACTTTACCTTGAGAATCTATTTATTACCAATTGGTTTGCATCTTTTTGGTAGATCAACCTATTTCTAAACATGGTTTGATCTCATAGATGCCATTTCTTCTTCCATTGCCTTAATCCATTTTTCTTTAGCTAGGCATAAAAGAGCTTATTGTATATTTTTAGGCACTTCTTCATCTTTTGGGATAACCAAAAGGGCTTCGTTTGAGCTTTCGATCTTAAATCATTGATATGGAAGACTTTTCCTTTTAGATTTTTGCAATTTCGATTGTTAATAAACATATATCATATATTCATTGTAGTTTGGAATGCTCCTACTGGGATTAAGATCCATCCTCCTACTAGATCCAAGAATGCTCCCACTCAAGTAAGGGTCCTGAATTTCCATGCTCTTATTGGATTCAAGAATACTCCCACTGAAGTAAGGATCCTGAACATCCAGATCTTTAGGATTAGGATCTTGAGCTTCTTTTTCAAATTCCCTCCCACTCGGATAGAGTGATCCTGATGATTTATTTTCTTGAGTTTCATAGAAAGTGAAGTCTTGACTCACTTTGCTTAACTTTGAAAATTCATTTTCTAGATAAATGATATCTCACGATTTAAATTCTATCACTGTGTTATTTTTTTGCTCACCTATGAACATGTAACCTTTTGATACGTTAGAATATCTTATAAAAATACTCTTTTTTTCTCTTGGTCCCAATTTACCAAGTTTGCTCGAGATATCATGGATATAAGTAGCAACACCCTAAGGCCGTAAATTGCTTAGGTTAGGTTATTGACTAGTCCATAACTCATAAGGAGTGAATGTGATAGACTTAGAAGGCACTCGATTTAGAATATATGTGGTTGTTAATAGAGCATCTCCCAAATAAGAGATTGACAAATTTACCTCAAACATCATAAATCTTACCATGTCTAGGAGAGTTATATTTCTCCTTTTCGCAACACCATTTCATTATGGAGTTCTATAAATAGACAACTGATGTTCAATTTCTTTTTCATCACATAAAGCTTTAAATTCATCAGATAGATATTCTTGACCTTTGTCAGTTCTTAAAGCTTTAATCTTTCCATCTAATTGATTTTCAACTAAGTTTATATAACTTTTGAAACAATTTAATGCTTTTGATTTGTGAGAAATCAAGTAGACCTGGCCATATTTCATATAGTCATATATAAATATGATGAAATAGTAGGCCACATACCTTACCCTCACATTCATTGGACCATAAACATCTAAATGGATTAATTACAGTGGAATTTCGGCCCTAGCTCCTTTATTGAATGGTTTCCTAACTAATTTTCATTTTAGACAATGTTCACAAGTAGGTAAATCAAATTTATTGAGGTTACCTAATAAACATACTTTGGCTAACTGACTCATTCAGTCTTACCCAATATGATTTAACCTAGCATGCCACAATTTCATATTATTCTCAGAACTATGTAAAGTAGAATAAGAAATTAAGAAAAAACAAATATTATTCAAATAATCAAGATCAATATCCATAATAATGAAATTGTTTGAAACAAAACTAGAATCATAATAAATATCATCAAAACATAAAAGCATACTATCATCCTTAAAGTGCAAATCAAAACCAACCATTGGTCCATGGGGTACCTAGTTGGACCCACATGTGCCATATGGCAAGACCACAATCAACCACTTGGCAAATAGGTATTGGACCACATGTCAACTTTGACATATGGAAGGACCTCAATGTGCCATATGTCAGCCCCTCATTAATCCATATGCCAGGCCTTTCTGGCACCATCATAGTGGTCCATGTGTCCTCCCCCTATTGGCCCACATGTTAGAGTGACAAATCATCCTGACACATGGTAACTCGTGGCACCACCACAGTAGTCCACATGTTAAGCCTCTATTAGGCCATGTGTTAGAGTGACTTATCACACTTGCAGATGGCCCGCGCTTAAGGGAAACATCCTCTAGCACGCATCATGTGTAGGTGATGCTTTCACTCCATGTGCCACCTTAAAGGTTGTTTTTGGCATTCCTACTTCACCAATGGGGTTTTTTTGAGATCTAAAAACACAATGGTGAGGTCAAAATTTAAAAATACTAACTTTTAATTTATGGTTCTGGACTTTTCACATAATTTTTGGTGTACACATACAAAAAAATAAATAAATTTCAAAAATAACATGAAAAACACATAAAAATTAAAAATTAGGTGTTCATTCTACCTATTTAGATTTGCCAAATTTCATATTAATTTTAGATCTAAAATTATAACATGCTAGAACACGAGTGAAAGCAAAGGGATCTATCTTTTCAAGTTGTTGGCACAAGCTTTTGACCATGAGCATGCACGTCGGAAAGAAAGCAACTAACCCACAGTCTAAATGCCCCTTAGAGTAAAGTGATAAAGAAGAATGGAGAGGAAATTTGTTCGTAGAGAGAGTAACCTCACTTAGATTCTCGAAACCCTTATTTATGGAGGTTATTAAGAGTTTAAAGGATAGTTTAACTCTTATTTCTATTTGAATTAAAAAATATTTATTATAAACTAATTAGAACAAATATTGGTAGAGTTATGGACACATCCAAACTCTACAAAAAATGCATATGCATAAGTTACAAAAATTTTAAATAATAATTTAAAAAATACCGTGTATGGAGAAATAAGAGTTAGTTTCGTCCATGGTCACTGAACTTGTGATCAAATTATGCAAAAGTAATGAAAATTTTTTTCATAAAAATTACCAAACTTTTCAAATTTATACAACAAAATTATTTTGATCGATTTTCAGCAAATGACACGTTGGATAGTCGAGCTGGCATATCTAGTCAGAATATCATGTACACTTGGAATGACATGTAGACATAGATTGATTTCACTTATGGTCGCTCAACTTATGCTAAAATTATGTTAAAATAATAAAATAATTTTTTCTTTCAAAAAAGTCACTGAACATAAAATTTTTATACACAAAAATAACTATGATCGGTTTTCGATGATGACACTTGTCAAAAAATCCAACTGTCATGCCATGTCAGAAATCTATACACACGTGGATACACTGTCAAATCCACATCATTTGCGATATGTTGCTTTTTGACACGTGTACACGTCAACATCCAATAATATTTTGACACGTGTTAAAATTAACAAGTCAACGATGATGTGGATCTGACAGTGCATCCACGTGTGCACATATTGTTGACATTGCATACCAGTTGGATTTTTCAACAAGTGTCATCCCCGAAAATCGATCATAGCTAATTTTGTGTATAAATGTTTTTACTTTAGAGATTTTTTTGAAAGAAATTTTTTTTTTGTTATTTTGCATAATTTAGCATAAGTTAAGTGATAATAAGTGAAATTAACATATACCACGTCAGTATGCCACGTGTGCATCATATGCTGACAGGACATGCTAGTTGGATTTTCCCACCTGTTCCTCACCAAAAATCGATCAAAATGATTTGATCGTTTAAATTTACAAAGTTTAGTAATTTTTATAAAAAAAAAATTCATTACTTTTATGTAATTTCGTCACAAATTTAGTTACCTTGGATGAAACTAACCTGGAGAAATGGATAGAAAGTTAAATAATATAGATAAAATTAAAAGCATAATCCACCAAATTATCTTCTATTACAATAAAAAAATTCCCACCCCAATAAAAAAATACATCAATATGTTAAAAGAAAATTATTTTAAAATAATTGATATCCCTATTTTCATATTTTTAATTTAGGTATTATTATAATTTCTTATCAAATGTGATTAATAAAACGACAAAAATTAAAAAGTAACTAATAAACAGGTTAGGCATTATTTAATTATAAATTTTTGTAAACAAATCTTATTTTTCATATATACAAAAATAATAATTCTATTAAAGTTATATCTAATCTTCTACAATCGGAATTTGCATGCAGTGCGGGTTGTCGACTAATTTATCAATAATAGAAAAAGAAAAACTATGGAAGAATTAAATATTTGGTATAAATAGATATGATAACCAATGGAGACAATTCGATGCAGAGAGTGTAAGTGCACTGCGCACACTATATACTCAATTATACTCACATATTTTTTTATCTGTTATTTTTATTATTTTTATTAAAATTTAAAAATAATAAATAAATTTAAATTTAATATTAATTTATATAATTAATATTAAATTATTAAATATGATTAATTTTAATTTTATTAAAATAATAAATTAAATTATATTAAAAATTTAAAAATAACATATAAACAAAATTTAAATTTTATTTAAAAATAATAAATAAAAAAACGAAAAAAAAAAACTTTTTTTATCATTTGATTAGAGCATGCAGCTGCACACTTGCAGTTGATTGACACTTACATAACGAAGGATTTATGTTTTTAATAATACAAAAAGAAATAAATAATTGAAGGGGTTGGATATAGTGCACGTCGATATCGAGTACGCGGAAAAATGAATTATTGATCAACGACTCATATATAGAGCGTATTTGGTACATCACACCGGATTGATTCTCAGAATTGAATGTCCGTCTTCGACTAATGTATAATTTGGTTTCTCCTGCTTGTTTTAGACATAACTACGTGGGTGATGGCAAAGCTTGTTTCACATGCCCTTTCCCTGACAGACACGACATGACACGTGTCATGTCTTGCTCTAAGGCATTATATTATTATTAATATTATTATGGGGCAAATATGTACCCTATTTATTATGCACCACTACATTTAATAAAGTGATGAATTTAACATTGATCATATAAAAATTAAATGATGTACTTAGAAATTAAAAAGGGTAAATTAGTATAACTGTTAATATTTTTTTTATATATAAAATTAATATTTTTCAATTATTTTCTTAATTTTCAAATAGAAGTAATCAGTTAGTTTAGCTGGTTAGTTGTTGTCAACGAGTTAACTAGTATACATATCATGTTTCATTTAGAAGAGGTTGTTTTTGTTAGCGAGTTAAGTAAAGTCTGGAAAGCTGGTTAGCACGAGCTTTGATTATCATATTAATTCAATTTTCATTCTCTTTCTCTAAGAATAGCTTAGCTTCTCTGCTGGTTGATTGTGTTAAAGCCATCATTGATCCATGCCTTGATTTATTCGTGACTTTTTGCATTAATTACGCCTTGGTGATCTTTACTCCCATTAACGTTGAATCAATAACGTTTGGTTCAAAAGGCTACTAACTCCAACATACTAAAAGTTTGATATAGAACTTAAATTGATTTAACACTAGCTAATTAACTTTCTTTTATCATTTCAGGCCATCCTGGAGATTTTAGTCACATGGGGCATCTCTCAAACTTAGCCAGTTTACATTGATATTTCAGAACTTATTATCAAATATATAATAATTGATTGTATAAATCTTCATTTCTAAATTATTGGTCTATCTCGCTATGGATATGTCAAAATACGACCTATAGTCGTACGCAAAGATGTTGGAAGTGATTATGACTCATTAGAGTCGACAAAATCCTATATCCTCCATTTGATTCGCTAGTTTTAACTATTTTAATTTAGATGTTTGAAAAATGAATTGAGTGTCCGACATATAATTAATTGTGTCTAAGCATTTACAAGGAAGTGACTCTTTATTTAGCAGTATATATAAACATTGCCTTATCCTTCAATATAGGATGTAATATAAAAACAGGTTAAAGTCACATTTCTTAACAAAACTTTTGGCTTTATGCTAAATTCGTTATTTTTTAATATATAACCACACGCCTACCTTTCATGCTAATTATTCCTTTGTCATCAGGCCAAGAGAAAAATAAATCAATTATTAACTTTTTTTCTGTGGAATTATTTAGGCAAAACGCATATGTAAGTTTTCGTTACAATATATAATGAAATTCAAGTATATATCTTCATATACTTTAAAAATCTAAACCTTTCTTTTAATTTTGTTAAAAGATTTGTAAATGTTGCGCACATTTACATGCATGCATGCGCTGTTAATTCTGTGTCTGATCTTATGTTATAGAATTTATCTGCTCTTTTTTCGTTTTGGCTTCAGCTCTTTATGCTTATGCCTTATCTTCTTAATGAAGTGATCTTTATGTCAATAATAATAATAATAATAAACAACCTTCATGCCATCTTCCTTACCGGCGATAATTTGGTATATCCAATAAATGTACTACACGTAACTAGATTTCAACCGTTGGATGAAAAATAAAGTTTAGTCCAATAACTAAAATCTGTTGAAGTACGGTATTAGATATACCAACTATATACTTTTCATTGAAGGATAATCAAAGAGGGCAAAATTCTCTCTCAAAAAAATTTAAAAAAACAAATTTATATAGAAAAAAAAGAAAATTCAAGGTTCCATAAACAATAAATTAAAGAGTTGAATTTTGGTGATGGTATGCAGATGTTGTGGTTTTCTCTTTATCTTTTGAATTGAAAAAAATTATTATAAGAAATTTAAATATTTCAATTCACTTAGCCACATGTTATCACTAAGAAAAACCTGAAGTGAAAAGACCACGCATGCTTAGTAAAAAGGAAAGAAATTTTAATGAAGAACACGAAATAAAATATAATATCATTGACTGCATATTTCAAAAAATAAAAAATAAAATAAAATCATTGACTATATTTGAGAGTCTACATGAAATATATGATGAAATTAAAATTATATGAGCCTCCTATTTTGAATGGTCTTCCTTTCGTAAAACTAATTAACTTTTCCTAATCACAAGGGATTATCTCTCTCTCTCTCTCTCACCAAAATTTCATACATTGGCTCAAAAATAGAATTATTCCTTCATTTGCGCTCTATCTCAACGCAATCTTGACTTGGAACCAACTTTTAGCAGCTCCTAAAGGCCAACATGTCCCACCAACAATCTTGCACATGCTCTTAAAAAACATGATAATCAAACTTAAGATCGTTAGGACCCACTTGGTAAGGAACTAAGAAAAAGTTGTTTCCCGAGAATTTCAATTCATTATACATATATAAAAATTGCATTCTTAATTAATTACTTCTTTTCCTTTTCTTTGCAAGGAAGAAAACCTCTAAATGATGAGTTAAAACAAATACTCCTTTAGACTTGGATTTTTTTTTTTGTTTTTTTTCAAAATACAAGCCATTTATAACAACCCCCTCAAAAATACCACCTTCTTTTTTTCTCTTTCAAAATTACTTTTTTTTTAATTTTCATTTTTAAAAATACTCCTTTTTTTTTTTTTGTAAATATCACATTTAACTCAAACTACTTATCCTCCTCCTTTCACACTTCCTGCTTTTTCCTTATTCTTCTTCATTCACGCATTCTTAATCTTATTTATTATTAACCTTTGTTGTAACTTGGTCAGGTTGATCAACATCGCCGAATGATGAGAGAGCATTATTATTGCTTAATATATATAATTTGTGACCTTTTCTATTGCTTAATATATATAATTTGTTGACTTACATAACCTTTTCTATTGCTTAATATATATAATTTGTGACAAAAAGTTTATCTCTTACTTTGTCATTGTACCGATGTTGGTTTGTATCAAAACATTTATCAGTATTGATTTTGAAAGAGGCGCAAATAAAATAAATAATAGACGCTAGCTGTTGGTGGCAATTTGTTAGAGACAATGTCATTTTTGTATGGATGCATTCTTATTTAGATTGGACAAGTGGATTTCCACTTGTCTCTGGCACATTTGAATAATTCACTTGAGTTAAAATTTGAAGTTTGTTGTTTTCGAAAACAAAGTAACAATAATTTACAATTAATAATTTTTATAACAATACCATGAATTTTACTTTCCTTGTCTTCCGGCTTCCCAAAGCAGCAATGCCATGCTTCTGGAATTGAAACTGATCGCTTTGCTCTTTTCAAATTCAGAAAAGGCATTACCACTGATCCTAATAGTATCCTCAACTCCTGGAATGATTCTCTACATTTTTGCAATCGGCAGTCTAGACAGGGAGAATAGGAAACACATGTTTGAAGCATGCTGCTCAAAAATGTCCAATTTAAATAAGGCTAATTAAGATGCTATTCTCTGCATATATTTAGTACATAAGAGCTTCTTTATTACAATCCTTTATTATATATGATGTCTAAATCCTGTATGGTTTGTGCAAAATAAATCAGATTTTGTGTTTATATATGAGGCATTCTTAAATTTAGAGGTTATCGAAATTATCCAACCAAGTCATTTACATCATTATTTGTTTTCAATTAAATCAAATCCATGGAGTTCAACAATTAATTTAATAAAATTACAAATACTAACTTTTAAGAATCCATGCAGTTCAGAACATATTTTCAATCTAGAATTTGGTATACTAAATTGTATCAAGGTATACCAGTCGGTATATCAAATTTTAAAATATAATTAGTATTCTGGAATTTGATATATAGACTGGTATATCTAGCATACCGTCCGGTATACCAAATTTCAGAACATATTTACAATATAAAATTTGATATATTGGACGGTATACTAGGTATACTGCCCGATATACCAAATTACATAATATAATTAGCATTTTGGAATTTGATATACTAGCTGGCATATCTAGTATACCATCCGATATACTTGGTATACCGACTGATATACCTGGTATACCATTCGGTATACCAAATTTAAGAACATAATTTTCAAATGCTAATATTCCAAACTAAATTGATAATCTCATTTATAATTACTCTCTGTAATCAATTTTTCCATTTAGTCATACAACAAATCAATGGGTAGAGAAATCATCAAAAAGAATGAAAAATATATACATTTGTTATAGATTTACAATATTTCAAATACATGACTTATGTGGTCTACACCCTATAGAGACCAACATAAAATAAAAAAAAAATATTTGATGATTCGTCAAATTTTCTATTTTTGTGTTTAAATACAATTTGCTGTCATATCATGTATTGCACCCAAATCACAGAAATGAACATATAAAATAGTATAAATGAGAATATATGCATGATTGTCATAACAAAAAATCATATCAACACCTCCAAATAAAGTATACATGATGAGATCAAACAAAATGACAATGTCTAAACATTTATGTTATTGAAGAACAAAAGTGGTAAGCATGATTTACAACAAACCTAAAGTGGGTAACCCACGTAAATTATTGGTGAAGCTTTGATGCTATCCTCAGCAGCAACCATGCAACTCACTTTAGGAAGAGCCAAAATGAAAATGAAGAAGAGAATGAAGTAATAATATTTGTATTGCGATAACACGTTCAATACTTACCTACTACTTAAGAAACGCCAATGCAAAAATAACAACACGTTGAAGCAGAAAAGATTATCAAAATTAAAAAGCTATGTGTGAAAGAGTGAATGGAATAAAACCTTAAGTGTGATCGATTCTCATAGAAAAATAAAAGATTAACAGGAAAGGAAGTAGGTAGGCAATCCCAAAATTCTGCTTAGTGTGCCATTAAAACATGGATAGAATAAAACTCTTATAGATAGAATAAAACTTATACTCAGATGAATGAATATTCCCTATTAATATATTAGGCTATATATGATGCAAATTAAAGTTCCAACACGCGTTTATCACAATGTGTTTGGTTGTAACAATTATCCTTAAGAATAGATATTTCAATGCCTACTCTAAATTTTATCATCCATAGATTAGTATAGAGATATCTGAATTCAAATACACAAGTTAACATAAGAAATTCCAAATTCATCACTATTGCTCCAACAAAATTTCAAGTACGGCATAAACTCATAATACCTAGAGCCCATGGATTTTCCAACCAAAATTAAAGGATGACTAGGGTACTTAGCAGCAGTATTTTTCACATCTTCGTGAAACTTCACCAATTTCTCTGCTTTGGATGGAGCCCTCTTTTTTCCACCAGAAAGATCTACCAAATAATCGAATACAACAATTTAGAATTTTCATGATCATAACCTACAATTTTATTTCATTGAATAATCCAAAAAAAATTCAAAATTTATAAAATTGGCTATAGGGATAATCAAATGTGACCATTTCAATAGCATTTAAATCATCTTTCAATATGTCCTTCCATCTGCACAATCCCAATAGCAATATTAACAATTACTTAATAGAGTTGCACATCTCTTTTTTTTAAGCAAGGTCTACCTGATTAGATGCTTCTTACTCAGTTGCAGACCTCTCATCTATGAATTTCCTTACCTACTCGATTCGCAAAGTCCATATAATTTGGCCAAATCAACAAAATCAAAATGCATCGCCCTTGTTATCAAAGAAATAAAAAAAAATCAACCAAAACATTAGCTTTAGGAAATTTATGCATTTTTCACAAGTTCTGGTTGTCAATGTGACTGCAGAAGGCTCATCGAAGCTTTATCAAAATACATTTGTACTGCAATTATAAAGGTTAAAGTCTCATAGGTATGCTATCGGTGTTCACATGCTTAAATGCCATCTTGATTTCCCAGAAACCGAGCTAGAAAGCTACGACATCTCCCTCTCCGATATATCTATCATCGGCGGTTGAAAAAGAATGAAAAGCATTGAAAGAATCACCTCAATGCTGGGAGTACTCCGGTAGTGGTCGTGATGTCCATTGTCACTGTCGGTCATCTGAATGAGAAAGAACATCTTCATCTATGAGAGGGAGGAGCTACCAAAAAAGAAAGGAGGAACATTCCACAAAAAAGGGTATTTTTAGAAATAATAAAAACTCAAAAAAGGTAATTTTTAATATTTTTAAGGGATGGCTATATTTTTAAAAATTAGGGTTAAAAAATAGTAATCTACGTAATTTTCTCTTTATTCTATTTGCATACTTCTCTTTTGAGGCCCAACAAGTCCAGTAAAAATTAGTTTGCAACTTGTTTGGACCCAAAGGTTTAAAAAAAGCTCCTTTATATAAATTTACATTTTTTAATCCTGCACAACCAATTGGGCTACGTATAGGTCTTGTAATGGGCCCAAAGCTCCAGTTCGTCCCACATTTTTGCCCTTATATATATGTGTAGAAATTCATGTTTAAATGGGCTAAATCCAATGACTGAGCTTATAAAATGACTAAAAGTCAACTAAAAGGATCCATAAAAATAACAAAAAAAAATTAAAAAATACAAATAAAAAAGGGAAAAAGGAACAACTCAATTTTTATGGGTAAAATGTAAAAAGACTCCTCAATGGCATGCTAGTGAGCTTTCATTTGTAGAATGCTCCTAAAAGTAGGGATGATTTTCCCTTGCCTCAAAATATGAGATGATATTTTACCTGTTAGCATCAAGAACAACTAAGTAATATTCCCTATGTGAATGGTAAAATAACAAGCTATCCAAAGTGCTTTTTGTGTAGGCCACAAGTCTCAACCGTATACCTTTAAGTCCTTTTCCAAGGTATTTCCAATATTTTGACGAGCATGAAGTCATTTTCCAAGGCATTCTTGATCTCTTAACAAGCATGATGACCTTACTTTAAGTCATTCCAAGTTTCTTAATGAGCATCATCAATAACTTTTTTAAGGCATTTCCAATCTCTTAACGAGCGTTATGAAGACCTTACTCTAAGGCATTCCAAGTCTCATAATGAGCACCATCAAGACCTTTTTCTAAGGCATTCTTAGTCTCTTAATAAGAATCATGAAAACCTTACTCCAAGGCATTCCAAATCTCTTAGTGAGCATCATCAGGACCTTTTTCCAAGGAATTCCCAGTCTCTTAAAGAGCATTGTCAAGACATTTTTTCAAAGCATTTCCATCCTCTTAACAAGCTTGAAGACCTTATTCAAGGCATTCTGAGTCTCTTTGTGAGCGTTACTCCATTTCGCAAGGCATCTAAGATCTCTTAGGAGTAAACCAGCCAAAATTCAAAGTCTTTTTATAGCAAATTGTTCAAAATTCAAAGCCTATTCGGAGCAAGTTCAGATACATCCAAAGTTCTCTTTGAGAGGTGCCTTCTATAGATAACCAAGTCAAAAATCTAATGTGAGGATTGTGTGGTATAGTTTTTATCGATAAGTTTATAAAGATATCCTCATCACCAAACCTTCGCAATCAAGGAGACAACCACCTCAGGTAGGTGTTCCTAACTCTTTACTCTGAACTTTAGCTCACTTAGGCATTAGTGCATTATGTTTCCTAAAGTTGGAGGCAACTGTAGGCATTAGGTTCGAAGGTAGCCCTTGATTAGAGTTACCTAATGGGAAAATAGTTTCTCATGAATAAACAAGGAAAAAAGTGCTAGGGTTTCTTTGAATTTTTAATATTTTTAAAGTAACTTTCTTTTTCGAGCTCTGCCCCTTTACCTCTTTAAAAAAATGCAAAATGATAAAATCAAATTTGAAAACTTAGAGCAGTCTAGAGTGTTACGACTTTATCTCAGCTTAAAGACCTCATAATCAGATAATTCCCAAGCCATTTGAATCTCAAGACACACACACACACAACTTTGATGAAAAATTATAAATCCAATTCAGTTTTTAAGATTATCAAAATTATACTTTAATGTAAATGAGCTAAATTTAACCGTAAACCTAGATAAGTTTGCAGTAATTCGGGCATAACTCCCTCCGTAAAGATAATATTGAGGAATCTAATTTTAAAAGAAACCAGACTCATTTTTAACAACTTTCATGAAGAGAGTATGACCTAATTCTGAATTTATTGTTCCTATTAATTTTTCAATGTCAAAACATTAATTCTGCCCCTGAAAATTTTCTAGGAGCAGTCGGTAGTATTTTGGTCATAAATCCCAATCTACAAATTCAAATTGACTGATTTTTGATTCATTAGAAAGATAAGATATGGGAAAACAAGTGTCTAGAAGATACCTTGTCAGATTAAAGGTCAGTTGGCTGAGATCCAAAAATAAAAGTCAAAAGTTAAAGTGAGTTACTAGCAAGTCATGGCCTTGATTTGTGAGTGGAGTCTATGAGTCACTTTTAGAGTGTATTTTACATCCAAAAATAGGGAAAAATGTGAAAAAATATCCCCTTTAAGCCTTATCCCATTTGGGATACTTTAGGGGTTATTTAGCCCTTAAGGACTTTTCTCTCTCCTCTCTCTTCTTCTTTTTCTTCTTCTTCTTCTTCTTCTTCTTCTTCTTCTTCTTCTTCTTCTTCTTTCCATGGAAATTCAAGAAAATTAACTTAAAAAATTGTAAAAAATAATAAAAATTTGAAAAAGCCATAGAGTATCAAATCTTTGTTCTTTGATAGAACTAACACTGAAGATAATAGTCTTGAGCCCCAAAATTCATAGATTTAATATTTAATTTTAATTAATTATGTAAATAAATTTTTTAATTTATTATTTTATTAATTTTTTAGATCGATTTTAATTTTGCTAATTTCTTTTATTAATTCAATTTTGTTACTTAATTGTTAAATATGGTAATTTTCTAGCTAATTTTGTGAATTAATTTATTAAATTAGTTTAATAAATTAATTATTTCATTATATTAATTTTTTTAATTGTCAATTTGCAAATTCTTTGTTTAGTATATTAGATTAATTTATTTTTTTATTTATAGTATTATTATTTTTACTATTATTTTAATTGTTAGTGTTATTTTCTTTATTATAATTGTTAGCATGTTTAATATTTATTTTAAATGTGTTATTGTTATTAATATTTCATTAATATGATTATTGCTATTATTGATGTTTGATCAATATTAGTCTTTTTATCTTTAATTTTAATGTTCTTAATTATTTTATTATTATTATGATTTTTGATATTAGTAATTTGTGTTGATTTTATTATTGTAAATATTTTTATTGTTTTAACGATAATATTTATAATTATTATTATTCAATATTATCATTAATATTATTATTTTACTTTTATTGTCATTTTTATCATGATGCATTAATTATTTTTTTTCCATTTTTGATATATGCAACTCCCTTTCAGGTCTGGTCAGAGGATAACATGGTGTAGACTAGATTATGATTTATTTTGCTATTCATTATATCATTTGGGCCTGTATTTAATTTCCTTTAATTTTTCTTTTACTTTTCTCAAATATGTAATAGCTAGTAAAAAATAGCTTTTTACACGCTTTAATTAAAAATAATACCTAAAATATTTTCTAATAATTGATTTTTTTTGGTAAAATGAACCAATATCTTATTTTATTCCAAAAATCACACAAAAAATTTTCATAAATATGCATAAGTGAATCAATATTCTCAATTCAATTAATGGTCCAATTTATGCATGTCATCTTTTATTATTAATTTAATACCTTTTTTGTTGCAAATAAATGATTTTTCAAAATGGTAAATTCGAAACTCATTAAATAATTTTATACAAGTTTAAGTGAAAATTTTCTATAATAAAAAGGATCAATGTCCCAATTTTCACCCACAAAATTACATGTAAATTAAGTTCTTTCCTTATGAAATACAAATAAAATTTTTACTTTAAAATTAAATAATGCAATTCTCTTTCTAAAGCTACGATTAATTAATTATCCTATTTTTTATCCAAAATACACCCAAAATGCTATTTTATTTTTGTAAATATGCATGCAAGGATCAATATCCTCATCTAAACAAATCCAACTAATTCCTCAATTTATGTATGATTTATCTTTACATTTATTCTTATATTGTTTAGTGCTTTCATTTGCATGCTTTACAACTTTTCACCGTGCTTGAATGCACTTTATTTTTCTAGTCTAATGTCTCGTGTGATAAAAGAGATAAAATAAATTATTCACTAAAACTCATCTATATTACATTAACCAAAAGTATAAATAGGAGTGAAGTTCAAACTATCTCTGGTTTTGGCTTCACAATGTTAGAATTCATTTTTCAATATTTTATTGGGTGGCGATTCCATAATACCTGCCTTGTGGTGGCTAGTAGATGCCCTCGTAGGTTGATCATTAGCAAATAAATGGGGATACCTCAAGAGACAGTCTAATGCCTTTTTAAGGCCCGAGGCATTGCGAATTAAAGTGAATCCCTATCCATTATGAAGCAACAGACCTTCATGAATTAAATAAACCTTTATTCAATATCGAGCCTTAAAAGTAGATTTTCGAGAGCAAATCAGATTCCTACGAGGTTTAGCACAACAATAATAAGAGAAACCATATTTGAACACCCAAATATCCCTCAGTAAATCAAGCCATTTATAAGGGTCTGATTACTTAAAGGATTTGGTTTTACACATCTTAGGATGTCACCATAAAATTTTGGACCTTGCAACACTATTGGATGTACTTCCTTATGACATTTACTCTATGGAATAGAAAAGTCTACGTCTATGGTAATCAAAAAGAAACTTCTAATGTATAAAGTGCCAAGCCCTTTATGTAAACTGTATAGACACCATCACAAGTTTTTTTCTAACCTTTATAGCTTTTTTGTTATCCGTGTATCTCAAATGTATGCCATTGGACTATCCTGCACCTATCCATGATGATAAAATGGGTAAAAAGCTTATAGATCTTTCATGTTCTCTTTAAAAAAAACTTCCTCTGAGGAGATCGGTTTCTTCCAAACAATTATGAACATTGCGAATAGCCTAAATGTACATCACTTGCACAGCTTCTAAACACAATATGTCTAAACCCATTATCAATATTACCTTCAAGATCACCCCTATTAAAATGTTCAACATAGAAATTAAGGTTGTCAAAGCTTATACCGACCATTTCTCATCCCCAGGTATAAGTCCAAGGAGATAAAGTGGTTACTCAATCTTTTAAAGCACCTTTAATAGGATAGTAGTTGCTTCTCTCTAATAGAGCATTCATCATAAACCTAGGAACTACCAACGATGAGCCTTTGGACATTGCTACTGTGTTTGCCCTCAGGGCTAAGAGTACTTATATATATATATATATATATATAGTTCATGTATAATCCCACTGTTGATGGCTTTGGTAATTTTTATCATCAAATGAGATAAGGATTACCCTCAACTTTAACGAAGTATGCTGAGGGCTGCTTTCACCGGCTAAACATATAACCTACTGTAGACACTGGGACCTAAGGTAACTCTGATCAAGGTTACCTAATGAGGATGATACATCTTGTAATATACCTAAGAAACAAAAGGACAAAGCTCTCATTTGAATTTTTTTATGCTTTTAAAATGATTTTTCTTGGGCTCTGCCCTTTTATCTCTTTAATCCTGAAAGTGAGTCAAGGAGTCTTAAACGATCCTTAGTATTTTGACCTTATTTCAGCTTATAGAACTTAAAATGGGGTTAGTTTCACTCATGGTTACTGAACTTGTGACAAAATTACGTAATAATTATAAAAGAAATTTTTTTCATAAAAATCATTTAACTTTGCAAATTTATAAAATAAAATCACTTTGACCGGATTCCAATGAGAAAGTCATTGAAAAGTCCACGTGTCATCATCTGGACTTGCCACGTCAGCATGCCACGTGTCATACTATGCTGACACGTGGATTTTTCGGTGACTTTTTGCCAAAATCCAGTCAAAATGACTTTACTGCATAAATTTGCAAAGTTCAGAGATTTTTATGAAAAAATATTTCTTTTATAATTATTGCGCAATTTGGTCAAAGTTCAGTGACTATGGATGAAACTAACCCCTTAAAATAGGGTAAACCTAAAGCCAATATAATCTTAAGACCAAGAAATACAATTTTTATGAAGACATCGAGACCTATTTTAGGCCTTAAAATTCCCAAAATTAAGCCAAAACTTTGATAAACTTAATCTGCCCCTTTACCCGGACCAGTCTATAGTAATTTGAGCATCAATTTTTCCCTAAAGTTACTTTTTGATTCAATCCAATTTTATATAAAACTAAACATATTTTTGGACAATTATATATGGATATTTTGGCCTAATTTTATACCTATTTATCCTAGAAAATTTTCAAAGTTAGGGGATTGATTCTATCCCCGAAAATTATCTAGGAGCAACCTTCAGTTTTTTGGCAATAACTCTCAGTATTCATGGTCAAATTTGGTTATTTTTGTTTATGTAGGATGCTAAACATAGGCTAAAAAATTTCAAGAAGACAACATTTCAAAAAATTACTTTTTCAAGCCTAAATATTAAGGAACATTTTGGATTGGGGCATCGATAGGCTGATAAAGGAAGAAATAGGTGAGTTAAGGGTAAGTACTTCCTATAACTCATTGAGTTATGGGCTAAAATTACCCCCAACTCATCCTTGGCATAGAGTTCATCCTTCTTGACTCACTTGTTGATTAGGGTACTATTCAGTTAATTTGTCCCTTTGACTTGCCTACTTACAAGCGTTACTTACTTGAGTCATGCCCATAATCAACTTTTGGCCAAAATAAGTTTTAACTCACCCATTGCCTATAACTCATTGAGTTGCAATGTAGGGGAGTAATTTCAAATGCACCTTATATTTTTGCTTATCAAAACGGTAATGGAGGAAAGGTGAAAAAATCTTAGTTTTTTTCCTCAACCCACTGCCTTGGATTTAGAGGATAAAAGTGGATAACCTCAAGCAAACGAGGGGGAGCTAACATTCTATTTTCTCAAGAGAAACACGTGAACCAAAACAAGAGGAAAAAAGCTTTGAGTTCTTGAGCCAACAAAAAATAAGAGAGAGAGAAAGCAAAAGAGTGTTTGGGATTCATTGAATTTGAGACTATAACTGAGGGTAATATTCAGAGCTCCATCCCACAAAAATACTTAACAAAATCAGTTTAACAAGTTAATTTTTTTTCTTTTTTTTTCTTTCATTTTTTTTTTCATTTTAAGCTATTGTAACTCAATTTGTTTTTGGTTTTGAAGTTCTTAATTCATGTTTGGCTTATATAAATACTCGTTTGTGTTTGTTTGATCATGATTAAGTGTTAAAATTGAGTTAAAAAGGAAAATGAAGAAGTTGGAATATTAATATTCATTACCTTCTTTAAATAACTTTAAAAGTTTATTTTTTTTCATTTCATGGTTTTACCACATAATTTTTAATATTTATTGATTTTATGCATGGCTTTAATCATCCAAGTGAATACAAGAATAATTTAAAGTAGTTTTTGGTGTTAGAATCAAGATTCAAAAAAAAGGAAAAAACCGCACTTTTGGTTGCTTATTTTGGGTGAAAGTTGGCTTGTTTAAGTGAGTTGCACCCACAAGTAGGTGACTTGTGGTCGATACTTGTTTTTGCCTATGGGTTTGCATGGCCAACTTTGGCCATGTGAATTGCATTTTTTTCTTCTTCGTTTCGTTTTTTTTTTATTTTCTTTATGCTTTTCCCTTTTTACTCCATTCTTATTATTAGGCCTCCTGAAATGGTTATTAATATTATTTTTAATATTAATATTATTTTTTATTTTTATTATAATATTATTATTAATATTAGTCTATTAACATTTAATATTATTTAAGGATGTGTTTTTTTGCATTAAATTACTATTTCATTTACATTTTTTTATTATTATGGTTATTGTCATTTTTTCACATAATTATCATTACATTTTTTTTAATATTTTTAGTATTTCTTTGGTGTAAAAATTATTATTTTTGTTGTTTTTCTTTGCTTTTGGCGATGTTTCAATCTTTCTGTCGCTATAAGCTTCCCTGATTATGGGTGCCACTCCCCCCCTTGTAGGCAGTAGTTGCCCACTTATGGGTGGCACTCATCCACTTGCAGCCAATGATATTCCTTTAGACCTTTGGCGACACTTTCAAATTCTCATCACTAAAAGTATTCCACCCATTTAATTCTCACTACCTCTACTATTTATTTTCTTCATTTTTCTTATTTTATATCCTTAATACATACATATATACATACATACATACATACATGCATGTGTGTGTGTATATATATATATATATATATATATATATATATATATATATATCAAATAACCCTTTTATAATTCTCCTCTCTTTCACCATATGTACATGTTCGAGACGTATAGAAGGTGTCCGAAGGCCACGATGAATGAGTCATGGTTACTATATTTGTTTTTAAATTTTAGTATTTTATTTTGCAAATGATCTGCAATAATAAATGATCTTTCAAATGCTAATTTAAAAACTCAGCAAAAGATTTTATACAAGTGAGTGGGATTTTTCTATAACAAAAAGGGACCAATGTCCCTTTTATCATCCAAAAATAATATCTAAAATGTTAGAATTTTTCTTTACAACTACAAAAAAAATTTTATCGTTAAGTTAATAAATGCAAATTTTTCAAAGCTATAGGGATCAAATAGCCTTATTTTTATCCAAAATTACACTCAAAGATTTATCATTTTATAAAATATGCATATAAGGACCAACATCCTTATCTAAATAAATACTATAAATAAATAACCCATTTTATATATGATTTTTTATTTTTTATGTAATTATTCTGTGTTTATTGCATTTTTTCTAGGATTTATTGCTTTCAAATGTAATATGTGCACCTTTTAATTTCTTGCCATAATAATGCAAGAAAAGAAAGATAAAATAAACCTTAAAAACTTATTTATAAATACACTTAACAAAGGTATGAATAAGAAGGGGTCCCGAACCATATTTGGTTTTGGCCTCATAAGGTTAAAACTCATTTTCCAATGGTTTATTGGATGAAAACATGGATGGCTAAGTAAAATATCTATGTTTGAATTATATTAATCTTAGATTATCTCCCAAATTTTTGAATTGAAAGTATAACTAAACTAAATAATTAGCAAAGTAAAACAAAAATAAAAACTAGACTAATATAAATTAAACACAAAATAATAACTAAAATACTTATACTAAAAGAACTATCCACCTCAACTAATATTACAATGACTCAAAATCAAAAGTAACACAAGTGATTATGGAAAAACCAGTTAAGTAAAGCCAGATAGCTTATTTAGACTATCATTTTAAGTATTAAACCTTATTGTTAGAAATAATTCAATACATAGCATAAAGATCCAATCTTAAACTCCTAGACTTCCATCAAACTCTTTTTCAAGCAAAGTTAACTTTAATCTATTCTTAGTTTAACTTTTCTTAGTATTGATCCATCCATACCAACACACAATTACATCTAACTCAGAAAATAATTATACACTAAAACTACTGAACTAATCCAAGAACATGCATACTAGTAGTCATAAATAAAATTAATTATCAACCATTTATAAAATAAGTTAATAATTAATCCATCAATAACCAAAGATATGAATGTGCTCAAACTTAAGAAATAATCAAATTTGCATTGAATTAAGCACAAACTAAGTTATTACAAGAAAAGAATAAGGATTTAAATCTTCATTAGCAAAAGAGAAGTAAATTACTTACAAACATGATTAAAATGAAAGAAAAACTAAAATAAAAAGATACAATACTTATAAAGCTTTAAACTTGCTCTTGATGACTTGTAGGAATAATAATAGAAAGCTTGAGTCTTTAGAAAATTGAAAACTAAAAAAAAAACTAAACTAAATAACTATAAAACTATTGTGCAAAAACTAATGAAAACTAGGATAAAACTAAAGAAAAATTTGTGATTATTACATCTCCTACATCTAACTAGCTCCTTCCCAAGTTCTGGTGCTTTATCTTGCTTTTATAGCCTCTAAAGAAGACATGCCTATGCCTTGTAACTTCTTAAATTAATTTGTAAAGAGTTCCAGCTAAAGAGGAAATCTTTTATCGTTAAAAGTAACGAAACACTCAACATAGTGGTTTTGGTACTCGAAAAAGTGAATAAAACACTTAGGAGTACTTTGACTAAGAAACAAAAAGTGGAGAACTTTTGTTTGAGCTTAGTGGGCCCAATGATAGATTGGTACTATAGGTTGGATAGGCACACCAAGGAAGATTGGAACTTGTTGATATAGGAGTTCTTAAAGCAATACAATTGTAGCACTAGAATGGAGGTCACTCTCAAAAATCTCAAATTGCTTCAACCAAAACATGATGAGTCCTTCCATGAGTACCTAACATGATAGAGGAATAGAGTTATGGAGCTGAAATGAAAGCCTAATGCTCAAGCCTAAATTAGGTTATTCATAAGTAATTCTAATCCTTATTTGAGGGATAACCTAAAAATAAAAGGCCTGAAGGATTGGAAGGCCCTCAAAGATATTGCTATTGAGGCCAAAAGTGAGCATTTGGCAAAGATGGCAAGCTCGAGTGGCAGTAAACACTACAAAAAAATCTGAAAATAGCAACGAAAATGATTTTGTTGCTAATTTAGCAACGGAAAGCCAATTTCGTTGCTATTTAGCAACGAAAAATAATTTTCGTTGCTAAAATTGGTTAAATTTTGTAGATTTAGCAACGGAAAATTTTTTTGTTATCTTCCGTTGCTAAAAGTGGAGGGAATTTTTGGCGCCAAAATTCAGCAACAAAAATTAGCAACGAAATCACTATTCCATTGCTAATTAAGGCGCCAATAGATGGTGAAAAAAAATTGGAACGAAAAATAGCAACGGAATTAATTTTTCGTTGCTAATTTAGCAATGGAATTAAATTTCCGTTGCTATTTTAGCAACGGAAGATAATTCGGTTACTAAATAGCAACGGAATTTTTTTCTGTTGCTAAAATAGCAATCGAAATATATTTTCGTTGCTAAATAGCAATGAAATTAATTTTTGGTTGCTATTTAATAGAATTCCGTTGCTAAATAGCAACCAAATTTATTTCGGTTGCTAAAATAGCAACGGAATTTCATTTTCGTTGCTAAATTTTGTTCCAAAAGATAGAAAAATTTTTTTAACGAAATTTAGCAACGGAATCTAAATTTCGTTCCTATTTTAGCAACGGAATTTACTTCCATTGCTATTTTAGCAACGGATTTTAAATTCCGTTGCTATTTCGGTTGCTACTTTATAATTTGCCCGTACAAATATACATACATACATGCATACATCCATGTATGTATCTATATACATACTTATACATATAAATATGTATTTATGTATATACATATATATACATATGCACATACATATACATACATATTCATAGACATATATCCGTATGTGCTTGTATGTGCATACATACATACATATGGATATGTATGTACATACATATGTATACATATGGATATGTATATATATGTATGTACATATATATACATACATGTACATATGTATGTATGCATAAATACATGCATATGTATGTGTATATATACATATACATGTACATATGTATGTATGCATAAATACATGTGTATGCATGTGCATATATTAAAATGTGATATAACATTAGTGAATATTTTCTTTAAGTTTTTATTAAAATGTGTTAAATTCTTTTCTTCTAATTATTAAAATGTGATATAACATTAGTGGATATTATCTTTAAGTTTTTTATTTTATAATTTAAACTAAAATACATTTTATTAATAAATAAGGAATTAAAGTAAATAAATGTATATAATAAAAAGAAAAGAAGAGAACATATATAGATATTTTAGGGGGAAAGTTTTCTTGAAGTCCCATGAAATGTCTAATATCAAAAAAAAAGGAGAAGAGAAGAGTGGATCGGGAAAAGAAGCAGGGGAGATCGGAGGAAGGAGCGCCAATTAACGACGTAGGCTACCGGCCCACCGCCATTCGCTCCAGTTGCTGGCCATTAGCGAAACACCAGTCCGTCTGCTAACGTCATCACAGTGTCTCCTTTACGTTTGCCGTTCTTTTCTCCATCTGCCTTAGCTTCTTCCCTTTTCTTCGGTGAAGTGAGGCATCTGACGGAGACACAAATAAGGCCGGTGAGTTCCCCTCAGTGAGGAGTTCCTTTTCGCCATCCTCCTCTCCCTTCCTATTGCCGGCAATGTAGAGATCGAAGAAAGAAAGTCTCCGACAATTTTTGTTAGATCCTGGCCATGAATGAGTCCTTTGAGCGCGTGACCACCGCCGGTGGACTCCCCTCAACGTCATCCAACTCCTGGTGGTTTTGGTTTTGCACCGGTGAGGCTTCGGTCACCGGTCTGGCGAAGTTTCGGTGCTTGTCCGGTGACACCGATTATGGATTGTAACCCATCAAGTTGATTTTTTATCGGCTGCTGATTTAATACTGGTATGAGATTGCTTTTTGCAGTTTACATTTGTATATTGCTTGTTTAATGGGAAGCCAATCTTTTGGGGGCTGTATGTCTCCTTTTTTCGCGAATATCTCGAGAGGTAAAAACTCTATTCTCTCTTTAATTTGTTCATGTCTTTCCTTTTTTTAATTTTTCTTTTGCCTTCCCGACATTTTTTATTCATTTCAGCCTCGGTGCTAAGCTCCCTCCTGCAGCTTGCGGCTCCAAATCGGTACTCTTATGGCTTATTATTTAGTTGTTTAATATTTTCTACTTGTACAATTAATCGCATACATATTGTGAGTTTACTTTTAATTTGTGCAGCAGCAGAGCTATGCAGTGGAGGAGAGCGACGAAGAATTGGAGGATAAGGGAGGGCCTCCAGGAGAGCCCGAAGAGGAAGAGGAAGATGAGATAATCGAATCGGACTTTGAGCTTGAAAGCGAGACTGTTGAGCCTGATAATGATCCTCCTCAGAAGGTTTTTTTTTACAAATAAAGTGTTTATGTGCTTTGTTTTTATGTTTTCTCTTGTTTTGCATATAGTTAAGGCAATTGGCTGTTTGCAGATGGGGGACTTCTCGGTAGAGGTCACCGATGAGAAGCGTGAGGCTTTACAAGAAGCTAAGGCCAAAGCCATGGAGGCCATCTCTGAAGGTATCATGTAAATGCATAGATTGATGCTTGTCGGTGTAACTGGTGTTATGTGTGGTTATGTCATCTTTGGTAAGGATATGATTGTTGAATCTGGTGGTTCTTTGCAATGCAGGTAAACTGGAGGAAGCTATTGAACATCTATCAGAAGCAATTTTACTCAATCCAACTTCTGCAATCATGTATGGGAATAGAGGTAAATGATTGATAGTAGTTTAAATGATGTATTATTTCGAGCCTTGGATTTGTTTGTGCACTCTTGGTTCTTATCGTTAATTTTGTGGACATACATTGCTTTTCAACTAGTGTTTACATCAAAATGAAGAAACCCAATGCTGCTATCCGAGATGCTAGTGCACCTCTTGAGGTTCTTAACTTCCAATTTATTTGCACTTTTTGCTTCTCAATGCGTCAGGTTTCTTTCCTGTGGAATCTAACTTTCTTAATGTGTGTTCCAGATTAACCTGAATTCAGCTAAGGGGTAAATTAATTGTCAAATATATGCATCATTTATAAGGTTGTTTGATTAACTTTTAGTTACTGTCAATTGTATTACTGTATAACATTAGCATATGTTTTATATCCATATGTTGTTCAAGAATCCAGTTACAGTTTCCATTCTAATATTATTTTTCTCAAGAGCATTATATTACAGTTTCCATGCCTGGCCCAGGAGGGATGCCTAGAGGTTTTCCAGGAGCGATGCCAGGAGGGATGCCGGGAAATGTTGATTTCAGTAAAATTTTGAATGTAAGTATTTTTTATTAATCTTGGTGCATCTGTGGATGAATTAACTGCTATCTGAGTGTATTATGACCCATCTCACAAAAAAAGACTTGAGCATGTGCATTTGTGGGTGAACAGACACCCTCTGTATGTAAAGCCATATTCACAGAGTTGGTCTTACATAAGTCAGTATTTGCTCTCTGTTGATAAGCTGGTTTGATGCAATTGTTATTGCTTTACTTCTTTGGTAGGACCCTGAACTGATGGTTGCGTTTAGTGATCCTGAAGTCATGGCAGCACTTCAAGATGGTAACCTTCTTTTTTTGTATATATATGTTAACCTTGATTTGGTTTACATAGCGTATAATCCTTCTGTTATACCAATGCATATTGTTACTTCTTTTTGGTTGATAACTAAACCTTGAGCTGGATGCACACCTTATCTCGTGAGCAAATATTTAGTGTAGCCAATGAGATCAGAATTTGAGTCCACTGATTTTATTCAATAAATTTGGTAGTAGAGTGCTCATTAGACCTGTTCATACATTACCCTGGCTTGTTTAGCTTGATGGCAATCAAAGACTAAGGGAAGGCTATATTTTACTGCACGTCAATCTGTTACTGTCTATTATGTTAGCTAAACATTGCTATTTTGCTTTTAACGATTCATATAACTTCCAAAATGACTTCTGATTGATTGGCATGTATCTGATGAGTACTCTGATGCACATAATGGTCATGTGCTGTGCTGTCATTCTCCAATTATGGATTGAAAGGCGACCCTCGTTTGAATCTCTGAACTTTGTTTCTTCAGTTGCTTGATGAGAGGCAGAGCATAAATGTTTTACGATTTCTTCAAGCAATGAATAGGTATGGTGTTTTTCCAAGTATTACTTGTTCGTGTTTCTTATCTGTTTGATGATTAGATGTTTAAACTCCTTTTTAGTTTTCCCAAATCTCACAAACTCAAATGGAAATATGAAATAATAAGTGGATTAATATTATAAAAGTAATCCTAATACACCTATTCTTTTTATATCTTACAATTATAATTTTGATCCACATAATTCATTTGAATTCAAACTTTTTCATTGGATTTTTAATTTTTCAATTAAACCATGCCTTGATTCAACTATTACAGCCTTAATTACAATTGTTGAACCCTTTTTCTTTTGATTCAAAAGTTTGAGATACATGTGATTAGAATGTGATCTGCTATCATTTAAGTATTAATATGAGCCCATTTGTGAAGAAATAAGGCTCATTTTAACGTTTGCTTCTTGTTTCTAATATTGGTGCATTTCTGGAACTTGGAATCAGTTTCTTAATTGTGCAAAAGTTCATATTGTAGTGGAACTATTTCAAAATATTTTTATTAAGTTGGTAGTCCAGAAGAAAAAAGAGCATCTGTGCAGTTCCTATACTATTTTTTAAATATTTGAGTATAGAATTCAGATCTTTGCACCTTATCTTTTTATGCCAAGAATTCTTGTCTGTAAAATGGAGTTATGCCAATTTTGTAGACATAATATGAACATTGTAATCATTTATTGTGTGCAGTATAACTTAATTTTGTTATGTGTATGTCTATACGTAGCATTGATATTGAATTGACTGCTTCCTAAATCGCTTTTAATTTAGCTTGAGTTATAGTGGGTGTTCAATCAATATATAGGTACTATCATATGTATATGTGAATACCAGATTTGTAACTTCAAATCACTATGTACAATATATAAATGTAAATTGGAATTTGCAATTTGCAAAGCATAAATAGTCCCTTCAAATTCTCATGAAAATCAACAATAATTTAGTGACGGAATAGCGACGAAAATTTCGTCATAATTTTTTTATAATTTTCGTTGAATTTAGCAACCAAAATGTCAATTCAGTTGCTAGAAATAGCAACGAAAACTGATTTCGGTTGCTAAATATAGCAATGGAAATTTATTTCGATTGCTAAATATAGCAACGAAAATTCTAATTCCTTTGGTAAAAATAACAACGGAAAATAATTTTCGTTGTTAAAAATACCAACCACCAAAGTTGTAATCGAATGTTCCGTTGCTAATTTTTATTAGCAATGGGTATTCAACAAATTCGATTGCTAATTTCCGTTGCTATTTGCTAATTTTCTTGTAGTGAAAGTTTTTAGTCAGTGAAGTTAAAGGGGTATAACAACCAAAAAAGCTGTCGGAGCTAGTGGTAAAGTATTATTGGGAAGATGGATGATGTATCTACTACTAAGATAACTTTGAGATATTACTCAAATTTGGGTGGATCCTTGTTATGCATATTAGATCGATTGATAAGGAGGAAATTACAGCTATTACCAGCTAGGCCACTCAAAAGCAAGTTCAACCTAATCCATTAGGCTAATTAATATTATGTTTAGCACCAATATACAGGGTACCTTATAGATTACTACTAAAATATGAGAGATTGAATCCAAGACCTTATTGATAATGAGAAAATTATTGATTCAGAAAGAAAAGAGGGAAAGAAAACAAATTCAAAGTAGTGCCCGACTATAATAGGTTCTAGCCCGACTAAATGTTATATGCTACATAAGTTGTATGGAAATGAATATTTGGATGTTGCCCATCCTGTTCATTTAGAGACAAATGAGATGGAATGGGATGTAGATATTTTAATAAGTCTAAAGGTACCATCCAAAGAGGGCAAGAAGGAGCCATCAGTTTGTGTAATTAATTGTTGGGAATCAACTAGTGAAAATGAAGATAGTGTCAAAGAAAACCCTACAGATTTGTGGGATTCTAAAAATGAATGAAAGAAAAAGAAGGTGAATTTGATCACTTAAAGTGGCAGGGTAGTGCCCAAAGTAGGAAGGCAGCAGGACCCTATGCCATCAACTATAGAAAAGGAGCAAGAAGAGGATTAGATCCTTAAGTAATTGAAAAATAATCCCACTTAAATTGTCATATGGGACTTGCTTAGATAGTCTCCTTCTCATAGACAAAAAGTGGTTGAAGCTTTGTGTGAGTCAACTATGGCCACCACTATTTCTCCTTCAAAACTGCTCAACTTGGTGAGTGGAGGTTTAAGAGAAAGCATAATTTATACTAGTATAGATTTGCCTACTAAGAGAAGGGAGTATAATCATCCTTTTATATAAAAGCACCGTTCAAAGGAAAATATCCGACCTGTGTGATGGTAGATGATGGATCTTCCGTCAATGTGTGCCCATTTATAGTACTTTTTCCTTCGATCTAAATGAGTCCATATTAAAAAAGTCTAATTTGACTATCATAGCTTATGATAACTCACATGGAAGCGGTACGTACCTTTACAGCTATGGTTAAAATAGGGCCAATTGAAATGAAGATAGAATTTGCAGTGTTACCTATACCAGCCAATTTCTCTGTATTATTGGGGCAACCTTAGCTCTATAAATTAAGAGGAGTTCCATCTAGCCTGCATCAAATGATAAAGAACCTATGTTATGATTTGTACAGCTGTTAGCTTAATTATAGGGATTGATTGTTAGCTTAATTATAGGAAAATTATTAGGGATTTGTTTCCTAATTCAACTCTTGTAAACAATATAAATACCTGTATATTTTCAATGGAAGATATAAGAATTATTTCTCACTTTCACATGGTATCAGAGCCTAGTCGAGTTTATGGGTCTTTTGTTTGAGGGTTGCGATTCCCTCTTGTCAGGATCAGATTTTTCCTCTTTAGGGTTTTTGTTTTTAAGATCTGGTTCTTAGGGAGATATTTTCCGGTGACCGTCTGTTCTCACCGCCACCACAGGGAGGAGCGCCTCAGTCATTCCGGCTGTTTCACCTTTCTTCGGCGACCATTGGAGCCGCGAGTGAGTCTCACGCACCGCTCGAAGATTACCGCCATTCTCACGCGTCGGCAAGTGACGGCGCGTGGCCTATTTGCCGAACTTCCGCTTTCAGCTCCGGTGTCGCCTGAGTGTCTCTGACCAGACTGTAGTGTCGGTTTTCTCATCCGGTGAGTCCGCCAGTCTCCTTTCTCAGATCAGTCCCTGCTGCTGTTCTTGGTGAGGTAGTTTCCTCTGTTGATGGTATTTTTTTCTCCTGGCAAGCTGTTTCAACAGGTTTTTGTTCTCATATTATTGGGTAATTGATTTGTTGAGTAGTTTGGGTGTTGGTTTGTGTTGGGTATATTGACCTCTTTGCTGCTTTGTTAATTTTATTGGGTAAAGTTATTTATGACTAAGTTAAATGGCAGAGAATAGTGATAAAAAGACAGTTACTGAAATTATGTTTGGCTCTTCGAAGATTACGGATAGAAAATTGACTGGGAGTAACAATTATGCACAATGGAAAAGAACAATCCGTAGATTTGTGACGAGTGTAGACTTGGAGGATCATTTAACTAATAATCCACCGTCTAAAGATGATGCTGTTAGTCGAAAAAAATGGTTAATGGAGGATTATAAGTTTTTTAACCAAATTCAGAATACTTTAGATCCTACTGTTGGTGATGTTGTGAATCATTGTGATAATGTAAAAGAATTATGGGAATATCTAGAATTTTTGTATGCCTGCAAACAAGATATGTCCCGTGTCCATGATTTGTTGCTAAAGATTTATCGAGCGGAGCAAAAAGGTCGCTCCCTATTCCAGTATTATACTGAAGTGAAACAAGCCTTTGAAGAAAAGCGGGCTATGTTTCCTATTGTTGCTGATGTTAAATAGATGCAAGAACAAGAGGATCAGATTGTGGTGCAGTGTTTCTTGGCGGGATTGGGTTCTGAATATGATGTGGCACTCACACAATTGTTAACCGATGAGTCACTTCCTTCTTTTACTGAAGTTTATGCTCGTTTGCTTCGAGTTTTTAAAGACGATGATTTGCCTTCCGGTATGATACCCAATGATACGGTGGCATTGGTTGGTAATGCTTCGAATAGTAATCGTGGAGGTAAAGGTGGAAATGGTAGTTCTGTTGTTGGGAGTAGTAGCAATTGTCGTACATGTCATTATTGTGGAGTTGAGGGGCACATTAAAAAGAATTGTTGGAAATTACATGGGAAACCCTCCAAGAACTCAAGTCAGATGAATAATAAGAGGTTTGCAAATGTAGCTACTCAGGATGGCATCCTACCGCTTCCACAATCATCCTCACCATCTGTCACCATTTCAGCGGATGAGTATGCTCGTTTAACTGCCACTTTTGATTCACAGCAGTTATCTTCTGGGACTTCAGCTCTGGCTAATACAAGTAACCCTGCTGCATGTCTTTCCACCTCATCTTGTAGTTGGGTTATTGACTCAGGTGCTACTGATCATATGACTGGCAACACAGGTATTCTCTCTTCTTTCCAATCTATTGCTAATTTACCTTATGTTACGTTAGCCAATGGATCTACTGCTTCTGTAATTGGGCGTGGAACAGCAAACCCAACAAATTCTCTTCCATTGTCATCTGTTTTATGTTTATCATCTTTTCCTTTTAACTTGTTATCTGTTAGCCAAATTACCCAAAATCTTAATTGTTGTGTTATTTTCTATCCCAATTATTGTCTTTTTCAGGATCTTGGGACGAAGCAGATTCTTGGTAGAGGGTGTCTGGTGAATGGCTTGTATGCTCTTAAATCAACTTCTCAACCAGTGCCTCGATCCATTGTTTGCACAAGTTCATCTTCTCTTTTGCAACTTCATTGTCGTTTTGGTCATCCTCCTCTTTCAACTTTACAAAAGCTGTGTCCTAGTCTTAAAAGGGAATCTACTTTAGAGTGTGAAGCTTGTCAAATTTCTAAACACCATAGAGTATCTTATTCTCCTAGATTAAATAAACGTGTTGAGTCTTTTTTTTACTTAGTTCATACTGATGTATGGGGTCCATGTCCTGTTACATCCAAACTTGGTTTTCGTTATTTTGTGACATTTATTGATGATTATTCTTGGGTTACTTGGCTTTATCCTATGAAATCTCGATCAGAGTTGTTTACTATATTTTGTGCTTTTCATGCTAAAATTAAGACTCAATTCAACAAATCCATCTGTAGTTTGAGAAGTGATAATGCCAAAGAATATGTTTCTCATTCTTTTAAATCTTATCTTTCTGAGCATGGTATTATTCATCAGTCTTCTTGTATTGTTACCCCTCAGCAAAATGGTGTAGCTGAGCGAAAGAACCGTCACTTATTAGAGGTTGCTCGGGCACTAATGTTTCATATGCAGGGTCCTAAAATATTTTAGGTAGATGCTGTTTCTACTGCCTGTTTTCTAATCAACAGAATGCCCTCTTCTGTTCTTGACGGTCAGATTCCATATTCTCTTCTTTTTCCCTCATTTACTCTTTTTCATCTTTCTCCTCAGATTTTTGGATGTACTTGCTTTGTTCAAGACATGCGACCTCAGCTTTCAAAACTTGATCCTAAATCTCTTAAGTGTGTCTTCCTGGGATACTCGCGGTAACAAAAGGGGTATCGTTGTTACTCACCTTCTTTGGGTTGTTATTTAGTATCTGCTAATGTTACATTTTTTGAACATACACCTTTCTTTGGTTTCTCTGTGTCCTCTCATTCGCCCTCTAGTGCTTCAGGGGATGATTTTCTTGTTTATACTGTTAGTGAATAGGTAGTATCTCCTCCTTCTTGACCTATTATTCATCAAGTTTATTCTCGATGTGTGCATCATTCTATCGAGACACCTCCTGCTCCTACTTCTTCTTCAGATCCTCCTCCACCACCAGATCCTAGTCTTGACCTTCCTATTGCTCTTCGCAAAGGTAAACGCACATGTACTAACCCTGTTTCTTCTTTTGTTTTTTATCATGCTTTATCACCTTCCTCCAAGTCTTTTGTAGCCTCCTTAGACTCTATTGCTGTTCCAACATCACTTACTGAAGTATTAGCTCATGATGGTTGGTGAGCTGCAATGAAAGAAGAGATGATGGCCTTAGAGCAGAATCATACTTGGGATCTTCTACCTTTGCCCTCTCAGAAAAAGGCTATTGGTTGTAAGTGGGTGTTTACTGTTAAGATGAATCCTGATGGTTCTGTTGCTAGATTGAAAGCTCGATTGGTTGCTAAAGGATATGCACAAACATATGAAGTGGATTATTCGGAGACCTTTCCTCCAATTGCAAAACTTTCATCTGTTCGATTGTTTATTTCCTTAGCTGCTAATTACAGTTGGCCACTTCATCAACTTGATGTGAAGAATGCATTCTTCTATGGGGATTTGAGTGAAGAGGTTTACATGGAGCAACCACCTGGTTTTGTTGCTCAGGGGGAGTCAGGGAAGGTGTGCAAATTATGAAAGTCTTTGTACGGGTTAAAACAGTCTCCTCGTGCCTGGTTTGGGAGATTTAGTACAGTTGTGATTGAGTTTGGCCTACGGAGAAGTGCATATGATCACTCAGTGTTCTTTACATCATCTACTTCTGGGTGCATTTTGTTGGTTATATATGTGGATGATATAGTGATAACTGGAAGTGATGAAGCTGGAATTACGAGGTTGAAAGCATTCCTTGGGACTCACTTTCAAACCAAGGATTTAGGATCATTGAAATATTTCTTAGGGATTGAAGTTTCTCGCAGTCAGAAAGGGATCTATCTATCTTAAAGAAAATATTGTCTGGATTTATTAAATGGTGCTGGTTTTATTGAGGCAAAAGCATGTGATGCGCCTATGATACTAAATGTAAAGCTGAAAGCTGAAGATGGAGACTTGTTTGGGAATCCTGAAAAATATAGGAAGGTTGTGGGAAAATTGAACTACCTTACTATCACTCGTTTTGACATTGCTTTTCCAGTAAGTGTTGTTAGTCAGTTCATGTCATCTCCTAGAACCTCACACTGGGATACTGTTGTACATATTCTGAGATATTTAAAAGGTGCACCAGGACGTGGCATCTTATATTGAAATCATGGTCACCATACTATAGAAGGTTTCACAGATGTAGACTATACAGGAGATCTTTCAGACAGGCGTTCTACCACTGGTTATTATGTCTTTGTTGGGGGTAATCTTGTTTCTTGAAAGAGTAAGAAACAGAATGTGGTGTTCCGATCGAGTGCAAAATCCAAATATAGAGCTATGGCACAGACTACCTGTGAACTTATATGGCTACGTCATTTACTTGGAAAAATTGGCTTTGTTCAGTCTAAACCAATGAACTTATGGTGTGACAATCAAGCAGCTATCTATATTGCAAATAATCCTGTGTTTCATGAGAGAACCAAACATATAGAAGTTGACTGTCATTTTACTCGAGAGAAACTAGAAGATGGATCAATCTCAACTTCACATGTCAGAACAGGAAGTCAATTAGCTGATGTATTCACTAAAGCGTTACCGGGGAATCGGATCAACTACATTTGTAACAAGCTGGGCATGATCAATATCTATGCTCCAGCTTGAGGGGGAGTGTTATGATTTGTACAGCTGTTAGCTTAATTATAGGGATTGATTGTTAGCTTAATTATAGGAAAATTATTAGGGATTTGTTTCCTAATTCAACTCTTGTAAACAATATAAATACCTGTATATTTTCAATGGAAGATATAAGAATTATTTCTCACTTTCACAACCTATATGAAGGGCAAGTAGTCACCATAAAGGCTACTAGAAAGAATCAGGTTTCAACTTTGAGCAAAGCTTGTTATCCATTTAATGGATTTCATGTAGCAACTATTGGCTCCGATAAAGAGGGAGAGCAAGTTAAGAGTTCTCATGGTGTTAATATGATGAAAAAGACGCATTACCTACCTAGTACTAGGCTAGGGAAAAGTTCACAAGGGCCTCAGAGTACAATTGCCACATTTGGCCATCAAGATAAGAAAGGTTTGCATTACACTACAGTTTATGAAAAGCATATATCCAAAGTAGAGTCAGTCCAAGTACCCCACATTCTGAACAACTTTATGCCCACTTCACCAAAGTGTAATTATTATGGAGAACCAGAGCCTCAGTTAATTAAAGGAAAGATTTTCCTAGATTTAAGCTATTTAATAATGTGTTCGACTGGCCTTATGGAGCTATTAAACCCATCAAAGTCTTCAGGCTGAGGAGATTATGATTAAGTTAGCTGAATGGGATTAGGCAATGCTAGAAGAGATTGTTAACCTTGATATGTTGGCTACTAGGCTTAAGGGTAAAGAGAAAGAATTAAAGTACTAGTGCCCAATTTGAAAGAAGAAGTTTTAGCAGCCACCAAGGGAACGGATAAAGAGTTTTCATTGTATATAAGAGAATAAGGTAAAGCCTTAACTTTGGCAGCTGCATTGCTAAAAGTGAATGAGGATGCTTTTATAAACATGCTTTTTGTACGAAAACTTTATAATAACGATGTATGTAATTATGGTTGTATTAATAATATGAATATCTTTGCTTATTTGTGTGATGTTTCTCACAATTCCACCATAATCACGAGCATACAACATCTATATTTGATATTAATTCAACAAATACTATTCTATATAACCTAGGCATACCAAAAGATCCAAAACATATCCTGATAGCATTCGATGTTACTCCTAAAGAAAGAGAGAAGTTTAAAAGAGTGTTGAAAAAATACAAAAGAGTTTTTACCTGGATTTGAGATGACATACCAATTATCGATCGAGACATTGCAGAACATGCCATTCCCACCTATCTAAATTATAAACCAATCAAGCAAAAACATAGAAGGCTGGGGCCATAATGGCTAAAAAAGGTGAAAGAAGAGGTACAAAAGCAAATTGAAGCAAATTTCTTAGTAGAAGTCCAATATCCTACTTGGCTATCCAATATTGTTTCCATAGCCAAGAAAGATTGAAGAGTTTGCATGTGTGTTGACTATCTGAATTTAAATAAAGCCTATTCAAAAATGATTTCCTTTTGCTCCATATAGATATGCTTGTTGACAATTTCACCATATGTATGATGTATAGTTTTATTGATGGATATGCTGGTTATAATCAAATCCTCAATAAGATTATAAACCGAATCAAGATGGCCTTTACCACCGAATGGGGAACTTTTATCTATAAGGTGATGCCTTTTAGATTGAAAATTATTGGTGCTACCTATCAAAGTATGGCAACTAAGATCCTTGATGACTTGATCCATAAAGAAGTTAAGGTTTATGTCGATGATATGATGACCAAGTTAGCAACCAAGGAAGGTTACTTTAAGGCCCTGATAAAGTTCTTTCATCCAATTGATAAGTACAACCTTCCCCTTAACCTAAAGAAGTGCATATTTGGGGTTACCTTAGGAAAGTTACTTGGCTATGTAGTCATCCAAAGAATGATTGAAGTAAACCTAGATAAGGTAAGGGCAATCAAAGAGATGTCAGTACCTTAAAAGAAGAAATAAATCATAGGGTTATTAGGCTAACTTCAATATATCAGCCAGTTCATTGCCAAGCTTACTTTAATGTGTGAGCCATTTTTTAGGCTGTTAAGAGAAGACCAACCGTCTGAATGAAATGAATATTGTTATAAGGCCTTTTGACACCATCTGAGAATATGTCTTGCATTCGTTAGTGCTATAGCTACCATGACTACCAAAACCCTTAATCCTTTATTTAGCGATTGAGAAAAGCTCAATATGTGTTATGATGGTCCAAGAAGATGAGTTTTGGGTTAAATTTTTAACCTACTACATTAGCAAAAAGTTCTTACCTTATGAAGCTAAGTATTCAAAACTTAAGAAAATATGTTTAGTTATAATCTAGGCTGCTAAGAATTTGAGACACTATTTTCACTCCTATAAGGTTCAAGCAGCAGCCATGCACAACCCTTTTAGGTACCTTTAAATGGAATCATCCTTGTTAGGCAAAATAGAAAGGTAATTGATACTATTGTAAGAATTTGAGGTTGAATATATCACTAAAAAAACCATTAAAGGCAATGCAGTAGCTAAATTCCTAGTTGACCATCCATTAAAAGAGGATCAAGTTGAGTATGAATTCCCTGATAAAAATGTTGCAGCCATTATGATTTAAGGGTGGCAAATGTATTTTGATGGAGCTGTTATTAATAAAGGTGTTAGGACAGGGGTAATCCTCGTCACACCAAATGGAGAAAAGTTGCCTTTGGCTAAGAAGTTGAGATATAAAGCTACCAACAATGAAACAGAATATGAAACTTATGCGTACAGGTTAGGGGCATTATTGGCCTTGGCGTCGAAGATAGTAGAGGTATTTGGAGACATATCACTAGTAGTCTACTAGTTTCAGGGAAAGTAGGCCATAAAAAAAGAGAGGTTGTTATCTTATATGGAATGCTTGAAAGGTTTGGCTGGGTAATTTGAAGTTTGCACCTTCACCTTTATGCCTAGAGATGAGAATTAACTGGCAAATGCCTTGGCAACTTTGGTTTCCATATCCCACCAAGAATAATTATAAAGCCAATGTTGTTTACCAGTTCTAACTGACCATGTTTTAAAACATTGCAGATGATGGACACTAAGGTGATCGATAGGAAACCATGGTATTATGATGTCCAGAATTACCTAGAAAGATCAATTTTCCCTAAGGAAGCCACTAAGAAAGATAAAAGGATGATCTTTAACATGTCCACTCAATTCATCAGTTTGGATAGAACTCCATGCAAAAGGCAACCTAATAGCATTCAACTAAGGTGTATAAATGAGAAAGAAGCCATAAAGTTCATGGAGGAAACTCATGCTGGTGTATGCAAAGTTCATATAAATGGTTTGATGCGCACCAAGGATTCTTTTAGCTTACTATGGATATAGATTGTTCCAATTATGTAAAGATGTGTCATCTGTGTCAACAATATGTGAATTTGAGGCATTTGCCAATTTTAGAGTTAATTAACCTCACATCTCCATGGCCATTTGCAGTTTAGGGTTTAGATATTGTGGGAGAGATGCATACAACAACTTCTAATGGTCATAATTATATAGTGGTCACTATTGACTACTTCACCAAATGGGTAGAAGCTGAGTCTTTCAATAAGATTGGTGCAAGAGAAATGGTTAGATTTATTGAGTAAAATCTAATTTGTAATTATGGACTCCTTCATCATATTATGTTTGACAATGGGGCCCAGTTCCAGGTAAAAATAAAGCAGTTGCTCAGGAAATATGGGGTAAAACACCATAAATCTTCTCCCTATAATCCATAGGCTAATAAAGTGGTCGAGGTTGCAAATAAGAAGGTAAATAAAATATTCTCCAAAATGATGCAAATTTATAAGGATTGGGCTAAAAAGTTACCATTTGCATTATGGGGTTACACAACAACTGTTAGGACCTCAATGGCAGCCACACTACTTTCTTTGCTACATAAGATAGAAGCAGTGCTACAAATAGAGGTTGAACTTTAATCATTAAGGGTAATCTTAGAAGCCAAATATCTAGAAGTAGATTGGGTAGAACAAAGGCTATTATAGCTAAATTTGCTTAATAAGGACCAGATGATGGCTTAGTATCACAGTTAGATTTATCAGGAAAGGTTAGCTCGATCATTCAAAAATAAGATAAAAAAGCTTCCCTTAAAAGAGGGTGATTTAATGTTTAAACATATGAGGCCAGGTGTACTAAATTATAGAGGTAAGTTTAGGCCCACATAAGAAGGTCCATTTGTACTAAATAAGCTATTGTCAAAAGGCACTGCAATCCTTATTAACAATGATGGGAATGAGTTTAAAGAATCGATCAACATTGATAGGCTTAAAAGGTTCCATGGCTAAAATCAAGGCTAATGTTGAGTAGAATTTTGTATTTATTAATTAATTTTAAATTGTGATTATATGTGTGGAAATTAAGTTGAACTATGCACTCAAATTATGCAATTATATGTTAATACAAACATAAATTTTTATTATATATATTCAAAATTGGCTAAGTTCTAGTTTAAAGATATCATATGTGCATGTTTATTGGTTATCTTTTACAACTTCCTTCACCATCATAGTACCTTTAGTTAGGTTATTCTCTTATCAACGATGGAGCTAAGATAATGCTTGTCTGAATTCTTAGGGGCATCAGATACCACATATGTCGACCAAGGAAATGGATTTCCTTTGGCTAGGAACGCGTCAATGGTAGTTTATTTGCCATGGAAAATAATAAGAGAATTCAGATAAAAGGAAAAGGAGAGAAAAAACTAAGGAAGAAACCTAAAGGAAGCTTACCTAATGATTAAGAGTTTGAGAAGGACATGTATGGGCCACCAACCAGATTACATCTGAGACAAGATCCCCTAACCACCTAGGGTGTAATCTAATACATTTCTACATACATCTTGCCATCTATGCTTAACTTTGCATGTAGTCCACAAGCACAATGCTTTGTTTTGCATATACTTTTGTATACATGTTTTTCCCTTTGGACACATCACACATATTTTTTTGTATATTTTGTTATATATGTAACCTTGCAGGTAAAGTGAAAGTAGATTCTATATCTTTGTCCCAATTCAGCTAAAATCAACAATTCTTTTGGGTTTCTTTGTATGAGCTACCAATTGTAATGCTTAAAGATTTAGGGAATTTCTTATCATAAATATTGATTGCCTCTCCAATATATTCAAGTGCAGTGTTTTTTTTTCTACTAGCTTTAGGGAGTGTTTTTATCAAGATAACTTGTGCTCTAAGTTTAATTTATCTTGCCAAGTTATGTCCAAGGTTTTGACATAATTGCTCTTTATTAATTTACTTTCAATTAGGAATTTTGCTTCATCCTAGTAATTACCAACTATGAATGGGTTTGACCTTAACTTGTAAAATTTATGTTTCATTCAAATTTGGGTTGAATAGAAGGTATTTATATCTTATCTCTATCTTCATTCAAATTTGGGTCAAATTGAAGGTAGTTATATTTTATCTCTGTCTACTAAGTTGCACAAAAACCTTAGCTATACCATGCAATTTCTAAATTTTGAGCACTTTGGGCTTTTTTAAGCAATTGAAAAAACTATTTGCATTTAAGGGATTGGGTAGAACTCACTAAGAGCATTAGAACCTTTCTAATTATCCATCAAAGTGGCCCCAAGATGAGATAAGATCTGGAAAACAATTTAGGTAACCTATTTTTGGATAGCTCTTTAAATAATTCTTCTTACCCTAATTTTATAATCGTTTGCCAACCCCTTGAGCCTATATTTCAAGCATGGTGATTACGTGATCATTTTATTGTTGCACACAATAAAATAATTCCCTCATAAAAAATGATTTTAGCTTTCCCTTAGGAAGATGACAACTATGGTAAAGTGAACTTCACAGCTCAAGATTAGGGAAGATCAGTTTGTGCCAATCCTTTGTATAAATTTTGTTCATAAAGACTTGAGCTTATTTGGTAAAAAAAAACCTGAAAAAGGAAAAAAGAAGTAACACCACAACAAAAACAATAAGGAAAACAAGAAGAGGAGACTTTAAGTTATTACCTTTCAAACAATCTCTAGTGAATTAAAATTACCAAATCTAGGGCCTAATTGCAAGTATATATTGATAGCTAAAAAATGGGTAGAGAATAATCTTTTTCCAATTAAGAAACCATAGTGGTCATTTTCCTCGAGCAACTTGACCTTTATTTGTTAGCCATCCATCTAAACCAAACATTATAACCAATGTATTGATTCTAGATTTGGTCTCATCCAACCTAACAGAGATGATCTTCAAGTGAGGTTTGGCATGTAAGAAGAGGCATATAGTGCTTCTTAAGCTTTAACCAGGAAGCCATGAATACATTTATCCATTCAAGCTAAATCTTATCACTAACTTTGCATCCATAATTCATATTTTGAGCATAAAATTGTATTTTTGTCTTAATACACACATACACAAAAATGGCCTGGTATGCTTTGTGATTATGTATTAGCTTAGTGGACCATGGTATTGGCATGCCCATTCTCGTATTCCCTTATTAAGAATGAACCCTTAAATTCTGTTATTGAGATTGAACTGGTCGAAAAGATGGACCATTTAACTTATTCATGGATGGATAAAATTCCAGATTAAAGTGTTTGATAAGTTGTAATTACTTTAAATTTTGAATATATCTTGGCAAAAAACTCTTTTCACACACCACATGTGGCACCCATCACACACACACTTATGTATGTATTTGTGCATACAAATATAAATTTTTTGTATACCTATACATACTCACATAAGTAATCTCGTGTAAGGAAAAAACGAGAACAAACTCCAAAGCTATTTACATGATAACTCCAGGCAACAAACAATTAGACTATGAGAAAAGCTCCAAGAGAAGAGATCAGTCTACTAAAAGAAGTATCCCATAAGGCAAGGTCATCTTCACACACCATGCTTTGAGGCATTTACTAAAAGATGTCCATCCTGCTTAAAAGACAAAATCTCCATAAGAGGAATCATACAAATCCATAAAAAGGTAAGTATCTTCTCCAATTATGACAAGCACACTATCATCCAACCTTTTACACGTACACAAATCTTCTTAAGATGTAATAAGCCCTCTTAAGAGGCATGTAACTCAGCAGTAAGTGTTCTGATGTGTCCGATTTCTGACATTAGCCATTTGTTTTCTTTCATCATAAAAAAATGTGACAGGCCGTATAATTATCCAGTATTTCTTTGTTCAATAAGGACCTTCATGCTAATATGCTGTGTGGGGGTCATCCATGATTCTTCATGCCAATAGATGGCATTGATCACATAGCAAGTGTTCTGACATGTCCAATTTTTTACATTGGCCTTTTTTTATCGTCATAGATTTGATAGGCCGTATAATTAGCCAATGTTTCTTTATTCAATAAGGACCTTCATGCTGACACATATACAAGGGTCATATGTGATTCTTCATGCCAATAGATGGCAATAGTTGTGTGACAAGGTTTAATGTGTTCGATTTTTGACATTGACCTTTCCATGAAGGTTTGATATGCCAATAAGCTAGCATTGATCTTCATTAAGCAAGGTGTGACATGTCTGGCTTCTGATGTCTACCACTCTACTCAATAAGGTTCAAAGTGTCCAATTTTTGACATTAATCCTTCCAAGCATGGTATGACATACTTGGTTCCCAACATCTATAATTCAACTTAATAAGGTTCAAGATGTTTGATTTCTAACTTTGATCCTTTTAAGCATGGTGTGATGTGCCTGGTTTCCAACATCTATCATTCAACTCAATTAAGGCTCAAAGTGTTCGATTCCTGACATTGATCCTTCCAAGTGTGGTGTGATGTTCCCAATTCCTGACATCTATAATTTAACTTAACAAGGCTCAATATGTCTGGTTTTCGATGTTGATCCTTCCAAGCATGGTGTGACATACTTGGTTTTTGATGTCTATCATTCACCTCAATAAGTCTTAATATGTTTGGTTTTCGATGTTTAATCTTCCAAACACAGTTTAACATGCCAAATTAACAATGTTGACAAATCCATTTAACATGGTTTGATGTGCACAATTATCAACATTGACCGTTCCCTTATCAAGTCCTCTTAAGAGGTATAAAAATTTAGCAGCAACTACAGCTTCTCAAATGTATTCCATAGCCTCAGGTACATGTCTCTATCCTTATACTTTGAACTTTGGCTAACCTAGGCACTAGTGCACTAACTTTTCAAAACTTAGGGGCAACTATAGACACTGGAACTTGAGGCAACTATAAGCAAAGTTACCCAATGAGGATGATACATCTCATGATATAAATAAGAAAAAAAAGTGCAAAGCTCTCATTTGAATTTTTTTATACTTTCAAAATGATTTTTCTCGGGGTCTACCCTTTTATCTCTTTATTCCAACAAGTCAAGGAGTCTTGAATGGTCTTTAGTATTTTGCCCTTATTTTAGCCTATAGAGTTTAAAATAGGGTAAAATCAAAGCCAATATAATCTTAAGATTTAGAAATACATTTTTCATGGAGAAACCTATATCTATTTTTGACCTTAAGACTCTCAAAATTAAGGCTAAACTTTAATCAACTAAATTTGCCTATTTACCTAGACCAATTCTTAGTTAATTGAGTATAATGTTTTCCCTAGAGCTTATTTTTTATTGAAACAAAATTTTGATAAAACTAGACTCATTTTTAGACAAATTTCATGCAGAGATTTTGGCCTAATTCTATACTCATCATTCCCATAAAATTTTCAAAATTAGGGGACTGATTCTACCTTTGAAAATTATCTAAGAGTATCCTTCAAATATTTGACCATAATTCTCAGTATCAAAGGCAAAATTTTATTAATTTTAGTTCTTTAGAAAGATAAGACATAGGGTAACAAATGTCAAGAAGATACCATGTCAAAATATGAACTTTTCAAGCCTAAAAATTAAATAACATTTTGGTTTGGGGTATCGATAGGCTAAAAAAAGAAGAAATTGGTTAGTTAAAGGTGAGTACAACCCATAACTCACCAAGTTGTAGGCTAAAGTTACAGGCTAAACTTGCCCACAACTTTCCTTTGGCACCATGTCTTATCCCCCTTAACTCATTTCTTGATTAGGGTGTAACTCATTTAATTTGTGCTTGTGACTCATTGACTCGCAGGCGCAACTTACTTGAGTCATGCCTAAAACCAACTTTTGGCTAAAATAAGTTTTTAACCCACCCATTGCTCACAACTCACTGAGTTGTAGGGCAAGGGATAATTTAAAATACACCATGTTTTATTCATCATCAAAATAATAGTGGAGGAGAGGTGAACAAATCTTAGATTTTTTCCTTATCCCACCACCTTAGTTTTGGAGGATAATAGTGGATAACCTCAAGCGAATGGGGGAGGAGCTCTCATTCTGTTTCCTTAAGAGAAACACATGAACCAAAATAAGAGGAAAAAAACTTTGAGTTTTTAAGCTAATAAAAATGAGAAAGAGAGAAAGAGAGCAAGGGAGTGCTTGGGATTTCTTGAGTTTGAGACTATAACTGAGGGTAATATTTAGAGCTCCATCCCGAAAAAATACTTAACAAAATAAGTTCAACAAGTTAATTAATTTTTTTTTCATTTCTTTCTTCGATTTTTGCTCATTTTAAGCTACTATAACTTAACTTTTTTTTTTGTTTTCAAGTTCTTAATTCATGTTTTGTATATATAAATTCTTGTTTGTGTAAGTTTGATCATGATTAAGTATTAAAATTGAGTTAAAAGGAAAAATGAAGAAGTTGGCATATTACTATTCATTATCTTCTTTAAAATATTTTAAAAGTTCATTTTTTTTTCATTTCATGGTTTTACAACATAATTTTTAATATTTGTTTATTTCATGCATGGCTTTAATCATCCAAGTGAATATAAGAATAATTTGAAGGAGTTTTTGGTGTTAGAATCAATATTTTAGAAAAGGAAAAAACTCCACTTTTGGTTGCTTATTTTGGGTGAAAGTTGTCTCGTTTAAGTGAGTTACACCCATAAGTGGGTGACTTGTGGCAGGTACTTATTTTTGCCCATGCCTATTGCATGGATTTACATGGCAAACTTTGGCCATGTGAATTGCATTTTCTTTTTCTTTTTTGCTTCGTTTCTTTACTTTTTTTATGCATTTCCCTTTTTAACTCCATTCTTATTATCAGGCCTCTTAAAATGGTTACTAACATTATTTTTAATAATATAATTTTTTATAGTTATTATTAATATTATTCTATTAACATATAATATTTTTTAAGGATATGTTTTTTACATTAAATTACAATTTCATTTACATTTTTTATTATTGTGGTTATTGTCATTTTTTACATAATTATCATTATTTTATTATTTTTAGTATTTTTTATGTGTAAAAATTATTATTTTTGGTGTTTTTCTTTGCTTTTGGCGATGCTTCAATCCTTCCATCACTAACAGCTTCCTCGGTTGCAAGTGGCACTCACCCCTTTGCAAATGGCAGTTGCCCACTTAGCATTCACCCACTTGTAACCGGTGACCTTCACTTGGACCTTTGGCAACATTTCTAAATTTTGTCGCTAAAAGTATTCCACCTATTTAATTCTCATTGCCGTCCACCATTTTATTTCTTCATTTTTCTTATTTTACATACATAATACATATATTTATTTCATTTTTATAAATAAATATATGGTTATACACTCACACATATGATTATATTTATTTATTTTTATTTTCATAGTTTTCGGTATTTAATTTCATAATAAATAAATACAGCAATCTTATATATATATACGATCGTGTATATATATGCATATATTAATTTATTCGCATCTTTCATTTATTTATTTACATTTATTTATATTTAGATTATATATACTACATATATTTTTATTATTACTATTGTTATTATTATATTTATATTTTCGCATTTATATTATATAATAATTATTTATCTGTTTATTTTTGCATATATATATACATTATTCTTTATTTATTTATTTATTAAATAACCTTTTATATTTGTCCTCTATTTCACCACACACACATGCTCGAGGCACATGGAAGGCGTTTAAAGGTTGCGACGAATGAGTCATAGTAACTATATTTGTATTTAAATTTTCAATATTTTATTTTTTCAAATGATTTGTAACAATAAATGATTTTTTGTACGTTGATTTAAAAACTCACCAAAAGATTTTATACAAGTGAGTGGGATTTTTCTGTAACAAAAAAGGACCAATGTCCCTTTTTTCATCCAAAAATAATATTTTAAAGGTAAGGATTTTTCTTTACAACAACAAAAAGGTTGTTTACCAATAAGTTAAAAAACATGATTTTATCAAAGTCATAGGGGTCAAATATCCTTATTTTTATCCAAAATTACACCTAAAGATTTCTCTTTTTATAAAATATGCATACGGGTACCAACGTCCTAATATAAGTAAACACTATAAATAAATTGCCCATTTTATGTATGATTTCTTATTTTCATGTAATAATACTATGTTTATTGCCTTTCTTGTTGGATTTATCGCTTTCAAATGTGAATATGTGCGCCTTTTAATTCCTTGCCATAATAATACATTAGAAGAAAGATAAAATAAACTTTTAAAACTTGTTTGTAAATACAATTAACTAAGGTATCATTATGGCAAGGAATTAAATACAATTAACTAAGGTATTAAGAAAAAAGGGGTCCGAAACCACCTCTGGTTTTGGCCTCATAAAGTTAAAAATCATATTCCAATGTTTTATTGGGTGGTAACTCTGTGATATCTACCTTATATTTTAATCACCAATAATGGAATAAAGATGCCTCGAGATGCTATCTCGTACCTTTTTAAACCTCGAGACATGGTGAATTAGGTAAAGCCCTTATCTTATATGAAATGACCAACCTTCACAATTTAAATTAACCTTTATCAGACCTTGAACCTTAAAAGTGGGGCTTTAAGAACCCATCAAACACCTAAAGGGGTTCGACATGCATCACACCTATCCTTGGAAAGAGTATTCATCATGTTAAATATTGCTTTTCTTATGAGAAGTTCTCCTTTAGAAATCTATTTTCAAGTAGGATTCAGGTAAGCTTGCTTTAGGTGCTTCCTTTTTAGTTTTTTTATCTTGCCATCTTTCTAAACTTTCTTGTTGCTCCAAAGGTAGGCTATATATCTCTATCGTGCTTCAATCAAAGATAACCTCTTTCTTAATAGAATACACATTCCATCTGATTCCCTAAAGCACTTAGAAGCACTACAAGAAAATCTAAAAATAGCAACGGAAAAATAGCAATGAAAATGATTCCGTTGCTATTTAGCAACAGAAAATAATTTCCGTTGCTAAAATTGGTTAAACTTTGTAGATTTAGCAACAAAAAATTTTTTGGTTATCTTCCGTTGCTAAAAGTGGAGGGAATTTTTGGCACCAAAATTTAGTAACGAAAGTTAGCAATGGAATCACTATTCTGTTGCTAATTAAGGTGCCAATAGATGGCAAAAAAAATTGGAACAAAAAATAGCAACGAAATATTTTTTTCGTTGCTAATTTAGCAACGGAATTAAATTTCCGTTGCTATTTTAGCAACGGAACATAATTCGGTTGCTAAATTGCAACGGAATTTTTTTCGGTTCCTATTATATATTTTCGTTGCTAAATAGCAACCGAAATATATTTCTGTTGCTAAATAGCAACCGAATTAATTTTCAGTTGCTAAAATAGCAACGAAATTTTTTTCGATTGCTAAAATAGCAACTGAAATAGAATTCCGTTGCTAAATAGCAACCGAATTTTTTTCGGTTGCTAAAATAGCAACGAAATTTCATTTTCGTTGCTAAATTTTGTATATGAATACATATGGATATGTATATATATGTATATACACACATACACATACATATGCATATGTATATGTATACATACATATATATATATGTATACATACATACATACATATGCATATGTATATGTATGCATACATATATATATGTATACATACATATGTATATGTATGTATATATATGTGCATATATACACATACATATGCATATACAAATATACATACATACATGTATACATCCTTATATGTATCTATATACATATTTATATATATAAATATGTATTTATGTATATACATATATATACATATATACATATGCACATACATATACATATATCCGTATGTGCTTGTATGTGCATACATACATACATATGGATATGTATATATATGTATGTACATATATATACATACATGTACATATGTATGTATGCATAAATACATGTATATGTATGTGCATATATACACATACATGTACATATGTATGTATGCATAAATACATGTGTATGTATGTGCAAATATTAAAATTTGATATAACATTAGTGAATATTAGTGAATATTATCTTTAAGTTTTTTATTAAAATGTGTTAAATTCTTCTCTTCTAATTATTAAAATGTGATATAACATTAGTGAATATTATCTTTAAGTTTTTTATTTTATAATTTAAACTAAAATACATTTTATTAATAATTAAGGAATTAAAGTAAATAAATGTATATAATAAACAGAAAAGAAGAGAACATATATAGATATTTTGGGTGGAAAGTTTTCTTGTAGTCCTATGAAATGTCTAATATCAAAAACAAAAAGATAAGAGAAGACTGGATCGGGAAAAGAAGTAGGGGAGATTGGAGGAAGGAGCGTCGATTAACAACATAGGCTACCGGCCCACCGCCATTCGATCTGGTTGCTGGCCACTAGCGGAACACCATTCTGTCTGCTAACGTCGTCACAGTGTCCCCTTTACGTTTTCCGTTCTTCTCTCCATCTGCTTTAGCTTCTTCCCTTTTCTCCGGCGAAGTGAGGCTGTTGACGGAGACACAAATAAGGCTGGTGAGTTCCCCTCAGTGAAGAGTTCCTTTTTGCCATCCTCCTCTCCCTTCCCATCGCCGGTAACGTAGAGATCGGAGAAAGAAAGTCTCCGTCAGTTTTTGTTAGATCCTGGCCATGAATGGAGTCCTTTGAGTGCGTGACCACTGCCGGTGGGCTCCCCTCAACGTCATCCAGCTCCTAGTGGTTTTGGTCTTGCACCGGTAAGGCTCCGGTCATCGGTCCGGCGAAGTTCCGGCGCTTGTCCGGCGAGCACAATAATGGACAAAATTCATGGAGTTTTTTCTTGGAAGAGGTGAATTTGAACCAGTCTATTGGGTATCTTGCTCAATCTAAAATTTCTATTTTGGCTTATTAATCTATTTGTTTATTAATTATTTTTTTAATTGCAGCACTTCTATCTATTTAAAACAAACTTGTGTGTATAAGTGAAATGTTGTGACTTTAAAGAATAAAAAAGAGAATCTTGCTATAAATTATTATGTTGATGATGATGAATGAGTTTATAGCTTAGACTTCATAATATATGGTCTTTTCTCCCTTTACTATGACCAGATAATTTTCTATGCAATGTTTCATGATATAACATTGGATGATTTACATAATGCTAATTACATAACATATGAAGCCTATAATGTATTTAAACACATTAAACATTTTTAGTGATTACTGCATGGGGATAATGGCAGCATTATGCAATATTTTATGTAAAATGATATAGTTTAAAAGTATTAGCTGAAATAGGTACATGTTTTAATTTCCCTAATGGAGGAAATAGTGATATATACCTTGATTGGAACATTGTAAGTTCTTCAATTGACTATAGATTCTGAATTAAGAAAGTTGTAATAACTAAATGAATATTAAAATCTTTGTGATTTTACTCATTATGCTGAAAAAAAAACAAATCGAGTACCATTGTACACGGTACATAAATTATTCAGTGAGAATTTTATTATAGCAATTAAAAAAAATCCAGTTGTATATTACCGGATTAACGAAGTAGAAATCATACCGGGTGGATATGGTAGCATCGGTCGCTCAAAAACATAATGGTCATGTGCTGTGCTGTCACGTTTGTAGTAGGAATTTAAATTGAAAAAGCACCAAGTTCAGGAATATTATAGGTTTTCTAGAAGACTATAGTCAATTTTATATATATATTGAAATTTTAATGAGGGGAATGGCACATGAATGTAGAGCAGACCACAAAGAGTGTGTTTATTTTGCTTAGACTTCCAATTAATGAATATGATATAATAATTAATTAGACTTTGCTTTTACACATGGTTACTGAGGCTGCTCCTTAATGAACAAACTTTTTCAAGATTTTTGTTATAACAATCCATATCCACAGGACTCGTATGGAATAAATTTATAAATATATCAATAGAAATTGATTACAGAATGTTGTGATGGTGAAACATTTCAATGCATCTTTTTTGACAATTACTTGCTTCACTTGCTTATCTTATTAACAGGAAGTTCGTGGCAATGCAGAATTTCCCGAGTCAGATATAGTTCAAGCATGCAGAAAAGTTAGTATACCTTTTTCTTAGTTATTTCATTTTGTTTCTTCAATCTAGTCATTCTCCGATTATGGATTAAAAGGCGACCCTCGTTTGAATCTCTGAACTTTGTTTCTTCAGTTGCTTGATGAGAGGCAAAGCATAAATGTTTTGTAGTTTCTTCAAGCAATGAATAGGTATGGTGTTTTTCCAAGTATTACTTGTCCATGTTTCTTGTGTATTTGATGATTAGATGTTTAAACTCCTTTTTGGTTTTCCCAAATCTCAGAAACTCAAATGGAAATATGAAATAATAAGTGGATTAATATTATAAGAGTAATCCTAATACACCTATTCTTTTTTATATCTTACAATTATAATTTTGATCCACATAATTCATTTGAATTCAAACTTTTTCATTGGATTTTTAATTTTCCAATTAAGTCATGCCTTAATTCAACTATTACAGCCTTAATTACAATTGTTAAACCCTTTTTCTTTTGATTCAAAAGTTTGAGATACATGTGATTACAATGTGATATGCTATTATTTAAGTATTAATATGAGCCCATTTGTGAAGAAATAAGGCTCATTTTAACTTTTGCTTCTTGTTTCTAATATTGGTGCATTTATGGAACTTGGAATCATTTTCGCAGTTGTGTAAAGTTCATATTGTAGTGGAACTATTTAAAAATATTTTCATTAAGTTGGTAGTCCAGAAGAAAAAAGAGCATTTGTGCAGTTCCTATACTAGTTTTTAAATATTTGAGTATAGAATTTAGATCTTTGCACCTTATCTTTTTATGCCAAGAATTCTTGTCTGTAAAATGGAGTTATGCCAATTTTGTAGACATAATATGAACATTGTAATCGTTTATTGTGTGTAGTATAACTAAAGTTTTGTTATGTGTATGTCCATGCGTAGCATTGATATTAAATTGACTGCTTCCTAAATCGCTTTTTATTTAGCTTGAGTTATAGTGGGTGTTCAATCAATATATAGGTACTATCATATGTATATGTGAATACCAGATTTGTAACTTCAAATCACTATGTACAATATATAAATGTAAATTAGAATTTGCAATTTGCAAAGCATAAATAGTCCCTTCAAACTCTCATCAAAATCAACAATAATTTAGTGACGGAATATTGACGAAAATTTCATCACAAATTTTTTATAATTTTCGATGAATTTAGCAACTGAAACATCAATTCGGTTGCTAAATATAGCAACAAAAATTTATTTCGGTTGCTAAATATAGCAACGGAAATTCTAATTCCTTTGGTAAAAATAGCAACAGAAAATAATTTCCGTTGCTAAAAATACCAACTGCCAAAGTTGCAACCAAATGTTCCGTTGCTAATTTTTATTAGCAACGGAAATTCAACAAATTCGGTTGCTAATTTCCGTTGCTATTTGCTGATTTTCTTGTAGTGAAAAGTGTCACCTTGGTGAAAACATTACGACAACAACAACAACGGAGGTAATGCTTGTCATAAAAAGTGTTGCCATTATTGCTTCACTTCAGCATGTATCTCTATGCATGCAATAGGTTCTCTTTAATAGGTTAATCATATTCTCATATTTAGCTTATACATTCATGCCTATTTATATGAATCATATAGCAAAAACCATAATTACAGTAAGAAATTTAATGCAAAAACACAAGCTATCTTAAATTCCAAAAGAGCGACACTTTGGGTGTATTCAATTTCTAATTTTATTTAGCCCTCATAGTTTTTTATGGCTAAGCATATCCTTTCATTCCCTAACCTTTGCCTAGGTTACTATTTTCCAATTTGATATATTTTTTATTTTTTATTCATTTTTTAAGTTTTGGATTGATCAGTTTTACTATCTAGAAAAGTACAGGCTTCTATTTGGATAAGTTAGGTTTGCCTTATACATTGGTCTCTCTAGCTTAACGAGATCATTAACAAGTGGAAGCATCATTATTGCTTATCAGCAGGTCTGGTTTCCAAAGAATATATGTCTTATATCATAATTATTACCATGTATGATGCAGATAAATAAGATCATATAAGATAAGCTCATATAACTAACATAACTAAAGAATATATGTATTAATGTTAGACTGCAAAAAGCAATTTGTAGCCATCAAAGTACTTCTTTAACCCTAATATTTTGCTTTTTTTTAAGAGTTATGGGCCAACTGCCAAAGGGGAGGTTACTTGAATGTTTTCTTCACTAATAACCCTTTATTTCTTCGAGGGCCTATAGTCCCCAAAAACATTGCAAAAGAATTTCTATTTCATTTGGTTCAAGTGGAGTAGCTTTATCTCTACCGAAAAGGTGGTTTTCCTCTATAATGTATAACAGTTGACATGGTGTCATAGTGGGACATCATGATAATAACATTAGAAGGATCATTTGACCCAAGGCATTGCCTTTGTCACTTGAGAACTTATCCTTAAGACATGCCCTTATGTATGCAATAAGTTTTTTCGCATGTTAATCGCACGTTCATGCCTGGCTTATGTATGCACTCTTATTTACATGTATCATATGGCAATTACAATAATACCCAGGCATGCAATGTAAAAAATAAATGTTCTATTCAATCTCAAGAGGGTGACACCTTGTATGCATCCGACTCCTATAATCAATTGGCCCTTAAAGATTCTCCTGATTGAATATTTTCACTGATCTCCTAATTTTTGCCTAAGACACCTTTTTTCGATTTTTCCCTAGCGGGGTGCCCAATTTAAGCCAAATTGCCTTTTTTTATTTTCAACCTGTAGGGCTATATTTTCTATTTTTTCCTTTTTTTCTTCTTTTTGTTGTTTTTGTTTGTCTTTCCCATGAAACCCTCTTAGCATATCGGCATTGTTTGATTCATTAAACCCTTTTTTTATCAATGCTTATAAGAAATGGTTGCCTCTTTCAACCATAACTTCTTTAGCAAAAAGGGTTTGACTTTGGCTCTTAACCTGGAGCGCTTAATTTAAGTTGTTTCTCCTAAATAATATCCTTTAACCCACCATTTAGAAGATTAAATAAACCTTTATCTCCTTTACGAACCCGACCAAGATGTTCTTCTTTGAATTAAAGAAGGCCTTGCTCTACTCTTTTAACTCTGATAGTTGAGCTCTACCTTATATTTTCATTTATGTTGGCCATGCAAGCTTCTATACAAGGTTTTTCCTTTTTGTTCTCTCTTTATCACAACTGATTCCTATCAGCCTATTTCTTGTATAATGCTTTACTTAATATAATGAGCTAAGATGACATCTTGTAAACCATTCTTTGGTTCTTTTCTAAGGAATATTTAAGAAATTTTAACACCTCCAAGTAGTGGAGCTTTAGTTTCCCATTAGTTTCCTTGACATTTTTCGCTTAGAACCTTAAACTCATCTGTTTTGCCTTCTGGTCTAAGTCTTCAAATTTACTACTTAAATGATCTATGGTTTAGATAAGCTTGGGCAGCGTGTCTGTCAACTCTTAACATGTTACATCAGGTGCAAGAAAAGACTATTTCTTTCTCTATTTTTTTATTTTCTCATTCTCTCAAACTATCTCACTTCAAAAGTCACATTGGATGCAATAAAGATGTCATTTTTCCTTGAGATTTAATGGAGCAATGTTTATTGAATTAATGTCTTATATAATTGAACCATAATTATTACCATGCATGATTCAATAAAATGGGACATAGCATGCATAAGAAAAGGTCATATTATTTATATAGTTAAATAAATATATACACATTTACATTTACAAAAAGTGGCCTATATTGCACCTCTTCTATTATAAGCGCAGGTAGTAAAAAGTCTTCCAACATCTCAGGCTCCCCTTTTCTAGATGGTGTCCCAAAGATTTATAGTCATAATATTTACATCCTGCAGTTCTTTAACATGCTTGTTATTGCAATTGTGAGGGTAATGGCTAGATATTTACATTCAATTTATATCTCAAGGCACATTCCATTTCGGTGAGCTTGAGTTAAATACAAAAACTGATGGTAGTATAATACAGCTCATCCCTTTCTCTTTTTCTCTAGCCTCACTTATTCAAGGTTAACAATATCTTATACCTAATTTGTTAATGATAAACATAGTATCGGTCTGCTTTATGTCTTAATTTCCTTAAGTTCTTGGCTGGCTTAGTTGGAAAAGAATGCAACTTTTCTTCTTTTATAAAATTTTTAAAATATCATGATAGTGGTTTTCCCACATCTAAGCACTACTACAAAATGGTTCTTGTCACCAACATCTCTATAGCACTATTATTGTCACCTCTACTGCTACCTCTATCATCATATTGTGAGCTATTATACCTTTGTTGTCATTATAATAACCACCCTTTAAACTTTTAAATCCATCTTTCATAACCAAGTATCCCTTATCATTCCAACTAATGGGCGAGACTTGATGTACCATATGCTCTCTATTCATAACTAATGGGGATCCTATTAAAGAAGTTCCTCCAACCATAGCTTATATGACCTTCTCAATAATTGGTGCCTCAGACTGCAAATTAGAAACAAAGGTCACATCTACTGGGAGACCAATAATGACCTTCCCTTCAAAGTTGTCAATCTACTTGCTTGCACTTCTTACTTTGAAAGAAGCTAAGGAGACTATTAACCTGGCCCTTATTAATGAAATATCTTTTGCAAGATCATCAAGCTTTTTTATGCTTAGAATATTGGGAATACTAGTTTGGTGTGAGAAACCAAGCATCTATATCCTTTTTGCTTGCTCTCATGGCTATATTGAAATTCTAGGTGTCATATCTCCTAAATACATATATGAGACTGATTTTAAACCATACTCTTTCATAGGTGCTTTACTTTTTAATACTCATATTACTACCAGATCTTCAACTTGTTTAAGTATTAAGTCATATCCCAACATGCGCACACTGTCTCTTCTTAGCTCATCCGATGAAATAAGGGGTGCCTTACCCCTACTATCAGCAGTAGGCAAAAATGTCAATTCCAGACCTCTAAATTCAGCAGTTAATAGAGGTATCTTAGGAACAACCAGTTCCACTTGTCTAATGGTGGAAACTATGGGTTATGGCCTAGCAAGTGGCACCAAAATGAGCATTATTCCATCAATCACATGCATGACTCTCCGTTCTTACTCATCAAGCATCTTGTCCAATTCTTGAGAATTAAAAGCTCTAATTATGGTAGATTTTTCCATTTTTAGGTGTTCTAAAGTCACTCTGAAAATGTCACTCAAACCTTAAATCTGTGTCTAATTTTGATTGCAATAATTCTAATAGAAGCTTTTTGACAGGACAATCATTTGGACCCCTAAACACTTAGGTAAATCTAAAATGTTCAAAATTAGAGGGTTAGAATAATGTTTAAAAAAAAATTATGTAGAAAAAATGAGATGTATAAGTTATGAAAAATAATTGGACACACAAAATTAGATGGATACAAAACATGCATATTTTATTATTACTATTATTTTTGTTAGTTTTGGGGGGTGCATGTGTAGATGTAGCAAACATATGCAAAAGAAAAGGGAAAAATCTTCCCAACCTTATTACTCCTATACAAAAGGTCATACAGCCTATTTTCTAAGCAGGATTAGCCCATGGGTTAATAGGGAACCTAGTGAGTGCATATGATACACAGTGAAAAATCAACAACATAATCTCTCTTAATTGAAAATGCATGTAAATGGAATTTGGCCATTGCATATTTAAATAATTTGAATAAATTGAAAACACCCATAAGGGCATGAAAGCCTTTAATAAGCGAACATTTAAATTTATTGGGATTTTATTCAATAAAAGAGTGTCCACATCATAAGAAAGGTGTTATGGCGCATGCCCTCTAGTTGAAATGTCTATGCCATTACATGGACCTTTGGTATGTGCTACAGCTTTAGGGCTATCCAAGCACGATCTCTGCTAATGGATCTAGCTCATCACAAGTATAAAGATTGATTGAGACATCCTTTGATATATCAAAAAGTACAAAGCTTGGGCTAGTGATCCTCACTGACACTTCCCTACATTGAATGAACATAGGATCATGCTTTAAGAATGCACCAGGGCTAAAAAAAAGGACCCCTAACCTAATTTAAAAGTCGTACCATGTTCTAATGCAACCTATTTTTATAAAAAGGTTTGAATGATTACCTATAAATAATTATTTATTTAAAATTAACCAAGTTACATTTAGAGCAAAATCTTGTGGATCCCCAGCAGAGTCGCCATTATGATGCACATCAAGCCTTGTAGTCATCCAATTTATCCTTGAAAATCCATTTTATGGCTTAAGATCATATCAAAGTTCATTCGACTCGTAAAGACTAGTTGCTTCGTAATAGAAAGGAATTTAGTCTTATCTATTGGTAGTGATCAACCTACGAAGGCATTTATTGGGCACTACAAGATAGGAATTATGCAGTTTCCACCTAATAAAACATTGGAAAAGTGAGTTCTTATATCATGAAGCCAAAACTAGAGATAGTTTGGACTTCACTCTTATTTACAACTTGGTTAATGTTCACATAAGTGACTATTTATGGTTAATTATTCCAACCTTCTTCTTAAGAATTTTATATTAAAAAATTAAGTAGCACATTGAAAGCATGTAAAAAGCGATAAAATATATATACATGAAAGTATTAAATGATAAATTATGTATAAAACGAGGAATCAATTAGGCTTTATCCTAATGAGCACATTAATCCTCGTATGTATATTTACGAAAAGCAGGGTTTTATGTGTATTTTGGATAAAAAAAGTAGGGATGATTGAACCTTTGTAACTTTTAGAAAAGAATGGAATTAATCAATTTTAAGGAAGAAAATCATCTTTGTATTAAAACAACTCTTCAATTTATATATTATTTTATAAGTGAAAATTGGGACATTAGTCCCATTTTATGGAAAAACCACTTTCAAACAAGTATAAATTTATTTGGTGAATTTTTAAATTAATTCTTAAAAAAAACATTCATTTTCAATGGATGAAAAGGCATAAAAATGAGAAAAAAATATACATAAATTGAGTTATTTATTGAATTGAAAACTTTGGTTCCTTTATATATATTTTATAAATTTTTTGTGTGATTTTTGGAATTAAAAATGAACATTGATCCATTTTATGTAGAAAAAATCAATTAATTAAGTATAAAAATATTTAATGTGAATTTTCCTAATTATTGTGCAAGAAATCTATTTTTAACTAACTATTACAAACCCTTTTACAATGAAGGCCAAATACAAAATGAATAAATAAATAAATAAATAAGCTAAATTAAAAGAATAAAATCTAGACCAACTTTGAACTCTAATTTCAAAGCTCCTCAACACAAGGTTGTTATGCAATTTAGTCAAAGAAAAAACACAAGGATCAATTAAGTTAAATAAGTTACACTTTTATTTCATGAAAAAAACCATTGACAAAATAAAAAAATTAAATAAGAAAATCAAACAAAAGGTGAAATAAATAAATAAATAAATAAATAAGTATTAAAAAGTAGAAAGAAATAAATAAATGAAAAGAATAAAGAAAATGAAGACAAATAGAAGGAAAAAACATAGAAAAAACCTAAAAGATGAGTTGTGGACTCATCCAGGAAGGAAAAATGAGTCATGGCATTGAGTGGGATGAGTCACGCTCCTCCAAGTGAGTCACTGGCTTTACCATTAGCGAGTCATGGCCTAAGACTATGACTCACTCAAGACTCAAGGGCATAAGTCACTTCTGGCTTGCCCAATAGCTACTAGAACAATGCCATAACCATTTTCAAAACCTCAAAATTACATCCTAGGGTCCAAAAATGCATAAAAGGGTCTCTAAGCTCTTAAAAATCAACATGAATGCTAAAAATAAATAAACAAAACCACTAAAAACTAATATTTCATCAAATCACCATATGAGAGAAAAATGCTTTAGAGAGAGAAAATTAATACCAACAAGCATCAAACTCATTTAAATTCACATATAAACAAGTATTCATGCACAAAATCTAATATTACACACATTTAATTTTTTAAAACATCATTTGCACAAAACTACCAAGAAACATATATTATATAGAGGGAAAACTAAAAAATAAAATCTAAGAAACTATACAAAAGGACTCAAAATGAATATATACAAGAACAAAAGTTTTAGATCTACATGAGAGCTAAAAGTTTGCCTCTTATATTACCTTTATTTGAGCTACTTCAACAAAGCTAGTGCGTCACTCTTCTCCCTCTTTCTGCTTCTTTGGTACTAAAACCAGTTGAAAAAAATAAAGCTTTTCTCTTTTATTTCTCTCTCTTGATCTCTTTTATTTTTCCCCAAAATTTTGTTATTAATCATTTGAAGAAAATGATTACCTTTAAATGCCTTGGATTAGGATAAAAAAAGTAGAAGATTTTTATTTTAAAAATGATCCCCTGTTTCATGGGGAAATTTTGTAATTTTGGATAGAAAAGATCTAGTCAAGGACATGACTCAGAGGTGGGCCCCTTAAAAAGTCTAAAAATTCACTTTAAATGGAAAATAGGTGAGTCACATGCTAAAATTTGTGACTCGCTGCCAAGTCACGGTCTTGAGTAATGCCCAATGACTTAAATCACAGGTAAAAAAGGGGAGTGAGTCACCCCTTAAAGGCCATGACTCAGGAATGAGTCACAATCTTGACCCATAAATCAAGGCAATGACTTATTTTTGAGCTACATAAAGCTTTTAGATGTGCTCATTCCTTCCATTCAAGAGAGAGAAACCCATGCATGCCCCTAAATCACTATTATTTTGGCTCTTAAAACAATAAAACTTACAATTAAATATTTTTTAGAAATCCAGTGCCGAAGAAGGATAGAGTGCTAATACTTTTTGAGTGCTTTTGAAATAGCATTATCCTCATTAGGTAACCCTAATAGAGACTGGTGGTCAATAATTTCTACCCCATTGTACGGATCGTGAAAAAAAGGTATTGTTCATTTAGAAGCTATGGTTAAAGTGGTCACAAAATCCTACCAACTATAACCCATCAAAATAGATATGGGTCATAGTGGTCATCAATCTATGCCCAATGTGAGCCCCTTAATATTAGCAAAATAGCTATCTAGAAACTAGGGTTATATCAGTCACAAAATCCTGCCACCTATGACGCTTAACAAACTTTTAAAACTCTCTATGATAGCCTCTCTGCTGAACTTGACAAGGCTTGTTTGTCCTAGATACACTCAAAATTTAGTAAAATGGTCTCTAAACCTATGTTTCCACAAGTATCTAGTTCCTATTCATATAAGAATTAGACCAACTAGGCAATTATATTAAGAAAAACCCCAAAAATCTATGGACTGCCTAGAAAATTAGGACAACAACCGACTCCTTTCTTTATACTCAATTTTAGTGGCTTTATTGTTAAAATTTCTAGATGACATCCCATACGAAATGAAGATCTATATCTCTAGTTTGATAACCCTTTGGTCTTGTTCTAATTAGAGGCCTATAGCTCTCATCATGACAAAAAATTCTCAAGGGGTCTTATTGATCTTACACTAACCATTCTAATTTCATCACATATATGACTAAATCATCATTAATTCCTCTCTATAACATTAATACAATCACAATTGAATTTTTTCACCACAAAAAAAAATCATGCTCATAAACTAAGAAATTAAACCCTTACCTCTTCTTGCTTCCTTATTAAGAACTAAAACTCTTCAAACCTTATTTTTGCCTTTCTCCGCACCTTTGCCTTTAGCTATTAAGATAAAATTACATTAATTAACTTGTTAAGATTTTATTATATTTCCACTTTACACTTAATATAGAGCCAAGTGTTGGAGATGATCATGCTTTAAATTAATTGCATAAATTTACTTACCTAGCTCTTTAAAATTCAACAATTTCTTCTCTTTAGTTTACCTTCAACAAAGGAGTAATACTTAATGGATATTTGAAATAAAAGATGATTAAGTAAAAAAATTATAGAAATTGGGGTAAGAGTAGCTGGCTCTTTCACTGCCTCTCAAATTAAGATTTTTCTTATTTAAATCTCACTAATTACCCCCACTAGAAAGTTAAGTGTTGAGTATTGATTTGTCCAACCTTTATCTCCCTCCAAATCTTCTTTTTAGTCATTCTTTTATAGTTTAATCACTTATTTAATGTAACACCCCAAAATTTTCATCTGATATAAATAGTAGATTTTAGGTTATAAATAGTAATCCTAAGATAGTTTTTGGAGTAATCATAATAGAATATGACAGAAAAATTTAAAAATATATAAAGGTTAAACATGCTTAGACTAAGAAAATCCAAGGATAGGTGATCTAACGGGCAATTTAAGTTAACTCTAGTATACGAAAATAGATATTGAATAGAGTTCGGTGATATAATTTGGAAAGAAAATGATTTTAAATAAGCCTTTATAATAGATGGAGAATATTTTCTTCGGTAACGGGAACTCGATTGACCATAAGTTTAACCGTTCCTTAAATAAGTCTAAGTACCTTTAAAAATTATTATGATCATATGTTTTCAATAGAAATAATATAGAGAAGCTTTTAGAGATGAAAAATAATTTTTCCAGCAGTTTTGAAATTTTGGATTTTGATTTGACCAACTTTGCCTCCGAAGCTGGAAGTATATTGAAAAATTATCAGAATAACTTGAAATTTTAACCATGTGTTACTACATATGTTAGTACACATAAGGCAAAATTTCAGAGCATTCGAATAACCAAACCATTATTTTTTAAAAAATAGTAAAAAACCAAAATTGAATTAAATAAGGGGGGCTTAGTTGCCATATTTAACTCATATAAAGGCATAATTTCCATTGTAAAATGAGGTATAATTACCTACATGCACCAGCATACCCTAGAAAAGTGTAGAGATGCATGAAAACTTGATAAGTGGCTTAAAATTAAGCCATTGGATGAAGTAGTAAATAGAGGAATTTGGGTCTTAGATTTGGTGGCCTATTAGGTAGGATATAGAGGTCTAGAACACTTAACATTTCTTCCCAAAAATTTGTAATCTTCCCCCTCTCTCTATAGAAATCAAACCAGCATTCCTAACCTAGGTTTCCACCATTTTTCTTCCAATTCTCCCATCTCTCAAGCCATAAATTTACCTAATTACACTCCAAGATATCCTCTTCACATTAGAAATTAAATTAGAGCAAGAAAAATCTTGGAAGTGGAGTAATTTTGGTGAGCAAAAATTGCATAAATTAGGTAAAGTATGTGGTTTTTATTGGTTTTAATTAGAAATTTTTATACAGGTTTGTAGAGAATCTCAAGTATGATTATTAGGTAGTATTTGGAGGTCGAAATTTAGAACATAGACTCATGATTTGCCCTCTTTGAAATTCGGCCTTAAGGTGGAAAAATATAAAAGAAAGGAATAAGGAAAAGGAAGGCAAAGGAGAAGAAGAATAATAATGAATTCAAGCTCAATTAAGGTTAGTGAATACATTCCCTACACCTAATTTCATTTAATTTTTGAATTTTCTTAAGAAACTACATTATGTAACTAATTCAATGTAAAGGATAATAAGAAAAAATTGAGATTACTCAGTAAAATGATGAATTGATATTAAATAAGCATAAAATTAAAAAGAAATTAATTATTTGGTGAGGGAACTCATGATGGTTGAATGGTACATTAGTTATGGTAACATGATATTTTTATGGTAATTGATGTATTAAGCTTAAATTAATCACTATAATGATAAATAAATATCTTGAGGTTGATTTGAGCCACAAATAATGTAATGCTAATATAATTATTAAATGGACATAATGGTGTTTATGTAAGTAACAAGGGGATAGCAAAGTAAAATGGATACAAGTTAGCATTTATATGTATAATTTGATGTTAGAAATATAAATGGCATGAAATATGACAAAATAACATATGGAATGTTGAATATTAAATGTTGGCCGAATGGTGTGCTTATGGAAAATACTATGTTTGCATTATGTTCATGTGATACATATTATATACATTATCAATTTAGTTGTAACATGAAAGAATACATGAAAAATACGTAAATTAAGATACATAATGATAGTAACATAATGTTTAGAGTAAAAATGTCATAATATGCAAGTTAATTAGTTGCCCTTAGTATACAATGGGTGATCTAAGACCCTAGGATATAATGGCTAGCCATAGGCATATATCACGATAGAATCATACATTCATACAAAATAATCATACAATAAATTATTATAGAGGCCTCACTCATACAGTCATACAATACTTTCATATAGACATACGAAATATTCATATAGTTCCCATCCCGCATATTCAATTTGAGGATGTCCACTAGGTACTACTAGGGGTAATATGGAAATTTTACAAGAAAACATGGTTAAATAGAAAATTTTATATAAAAGATATCATAAATATAAATAAATATGAGATAATATGGAAAATGAGATTAATATGTTCAAAAAGGGTAAAAATGTAATTGTGTGATAAACTAGAGGCAAAACTGTAATTTGGTATAAAAAAGATGACTATAGAGATTAAAATAGTCAAATAAGGCCAAAGGGGCAAAATCATAAATAATTAAAAGTTTAGGGACCAAAACAAAATTTTCCACTTTATAGATAGACATTGTTAGTGTAAGCCCTAGCCCCAATACATTGTAATGAAACACTTGAAATTAATAAAATGAGGCATTTGTTTTATCCTTTGTATTCCTATGCATATCAATTGATAAAACTATCCAAGAGTGTTGTTTCGGTTTAAGTTATCATGTGTGAGGCACATGGATTGTAAGACCTTGAAACAAATGAGACATCATTCTAAATATCCCTAGTCAGTCATTATTATGGGAATAACAAATGAATTAAGACTAGTATGCTCTCTCTGATCTTATGAGTTCTGTCTTATGGATCATTAGGACAAGAGTGTCAATCAGAGATCATAGATACATGTTAAAGAACATGGTATCTGGATTCGATCCGCTCATGAGAACACTACATGGTACAAGTCATAAGTGTTTCTCATATGCAAGTTTTGTATCGGAGTTCTTAGACCTGAAATCTCTATGAAACTCTTTATGAATTACTGTGTACTTTGACATACACCTAACGTGCTCGTAACAGAGTGACAAGTACGGGTATGATTGGGTATGCACTGATTCATGTTAGAGAGCATGAGAGAAGTGAAGGGATTACCCCTCTCGATAAGAGAGAAAAATATCACCGGCCACTTGATCAGTGAACTGAGAAGTGTATGGCCATACCGAGATGAAATAATGAGTAATCATTATTTATCTGAGAATTCAGTGTCATTGGAATATCAAGAAATGAATTAATGTATATAAGGATGACTAGTACCATGCCTTATATTAATTCTGATATTTATGGGTAAGGGACTATGCGAAATTGCATTAGGTCACCAAATGCCATATGCATTTTCATTTAATTTGGAATGCTATAATATCTTGCTAGAGAATATATATAGCCTTTGAATTAATTTATTAATTCATTGCCAACATTAAATGGACCTATAGGATCGCACACAAAGCATTGGGCTTAAAATATTTAAATTAAGTATTGGACATTAATTTGGGCTTTTAATTAAAGTCAAATTAATGTATGTAATGGGTTATAATATTGCTATTGGGCTTTGGTCCATGAGAGAGAGAAATTCAGCCCATAAGGTTTAATTTCAATTAATTAATTATCTTGTGTTAATTAAGTTAATTGAATATTAAAGCCTAAAGGAATTTAAATTAAATTAAATCACTTATATATTTAATGATGTGGCCGAAATTCCAAGAGGGAAATCAAGGAATTTCGGCACATGCTATATATTTAAATTAAGTGATTTCATTTATTTAAATATCTTATGTTTTATTTCAAATTTGAATTTAAATTCAAAGGAGTTTAATTCAAAATATATTACTTATCTTTAGGAAGTGATAGAGTTTGAATTAATTATCTTAGGATAGTTGAATTCAAATTAATGACTTGCCAAAGGATAAGCATATATATTAAAAGAAATAAAACCCTAAACCTAATTTTTTTGTGGCATGAATAGTAACTCGTGAATAGTAACTCGTGAATAGTGACTCTCTCTCTCTTAATTCTTTTGTTCAATTTTTCACAAGGAGAAAGGATTGTTCCTCATTCTCTTGTGTTATTGAGCAATAATAGCAATCTAAAGAAGTACAAAATCAAGTTTTGTAGCTTCAAACTATAACCCTTACACAATACCGAAAAAGAGATCTAGCAATCTCGTTTTTAAGCCGACGGTGTAATTGTGTGTGTGAGAATAGAGGGAGTGGCGCAAAAGGCTATTCCTTGGCATTGGTGATCGAGATCTAAGGCGGACAAACCCATCTTTGTTGCTGGTCATCATCGGAATAAAAGTTTTAAAAGGCATCAAAAGTTGTAAGTTCGATAACCCTAAAATTGCATGTTTCGATTCTATCTTTGGATATGTATGGTATGTATGATAAAATTTTTGTTTTTTCGCTGTGCTATCATGATTATCATACCATTGACATATTCCATCAGACATAACAACCAAAATGGAAATTTTCCACCTAGGTTAGATTAAAGGCTTAAGGTAAATATGAAAGTCAAAATTATAGTCAAATGAGCTCAAATATGACAAATAAAAAGTTTAAGGACCTAATCATAATTTTACATTCAAGTAAGAAAATATTAGTAATTAATAATAAAATAAGTACAATAAGGTTTAAATACTAATTTAAAAAGTAAAAATAAACTAATTATGTTAAATTAGATGAAAGAAACGTTAAAGGCAAAAAGGGTAATTTAATAAAAATATTTACATTAAATGAAATTGTGTGTAGTTATATCAACTATTAGGCAAAAATGTTGCTTAGCGTGTGGTTTATTGATTGGACGCAGGGATAGGTAAACAAAAGATTTGAAGGATGTAAAGATGTTGACATGTACATGTGAAGTTTGGGCAGTTACAATACTTTTGTATTAGGACTAGTTTTAATTAAAGGCATGTAATGTAATGTATGAACAATGTTGTATTACGAACTTTTAGTTATTAATTAAGTATATGTATATGAATGGATGCTTAAAAGATTAATAATGAATGTTTTGATTATGTTTTGAATGTTGTTAATGGATGTTTATGGAAGTCCAATGTATATAAATAGAGTATTAGAGGTGGAGGTTCAATATCGGTAGTGTTAAATTTCAAATTTGTAGGTTTGGGTGGGACAATTTGTAAGCAGTTATGTTGCTAAAATTTTACCAATTAAATAGTAACCTAATGATACTAGACATAAGTTGAAACCTAAGGACCAAATCTAAGATGCTAAGAATGAATATAAATGGTATATCACAACGATTTAATATAAATGGACCAAATCTAAGAATGAATATAAATGGTATATCACAACGAATGAATATAAAGTCTCCATAATATAAACGTATCATTTACAGTAACTGCAAATGTTAATAGGGTGTTACAATTTTATGGTATCAGACTATAGTTTAGGTGATCCTAAAATCGAAGTAGATGCTTAAGTATGAATAAGTCTTGGAAATGCCATAAAGGAATAAGTGGTTTCGTTATTGAATCTTACCTATCCCTTTTGCATATTTCGATGATAGTTATGGCTTCGAAATCCTAATGAGCACCTGAGTTTGTTAGCAATGCGAAGAGCGAGGCCTCAGCCTTAGACATGCCAGTAGCTATTGCAACTATGCCAATAGCTCAGTCTCAGTTCCTTAGTCAAAACACATAGCCATCAACTCCACCAGCTCCTCAGCCAGCTGCATGTGCTCTTTGAGATTTTGCAAAGATGGTGAAGGATATCTTATATCAATGACTTCAGGCCCTAGTTCCCCTACAACCAAAACCTCAACTGCCAGCTAAGCCATCCAAGAAACCCATATTAAAGCAACTAAAAAAGATAGGAGCTAAAAATTTCTATGGGTGAGAGCAAGTAATAACAACAGAAGCTGAAGAATAGTTAAACCAAATTAAAAGACTTTTTTGACATCACACATAGTCTACCCATAGAGATGCTAGAGGACATAGTTACATTGTTCTACGGCCCTACATATACCTGGTGGAACATAGTTAGAAGATATACACACACAAAGCAATTAACCTAGGATTTGTTTTGCAATAATTCAGGAAAAAATATATTGGTAAAGAATATCGACAGGCTATGGAGGAAGCATTCTAGTGACTACGTCAAGGGACCTATATGGTACAAGAATATGATAGAGAATTTGAAAGGTTGAGTGCTTACATGGAAGATTATTGAATATGATCTACCAAGTTGTGTTAGTTGTTTTAGAGGAGACTCCATAATGATATCAAAATGGCATTAATAGCTCATAAATACACAATTAAGAGAGCATTAGTGGAGGCAGCTACCTAGATTGAAAAAATTAATGCTAAGGAAGCTAATAGGTGGGTTAGGTCCAAACAAAGAAGGTAACCATTCATAGGAGCACCCAGTGGACCTAGTAAAAATTCTAGAGGCTATATTGTCCCCCAGCAAGCTCTACAACAAATCCAACACTAAGCCAAAAATCCTCTACCCTAGCTACTCTGCCAGCCACCTCTATAGCTAGTGCACTTTGAGGATTTAGGAGATTTAATAACCCCATCTGTAATCATTGTGGGAGAAGACACCTAGGAGAATGGTGGGCATATATAGAAACCTCTTTCATATGCAGGTCAAATGAATATTTGAAGAAAGATTGCCCTCAAGTTCAGACAATTACTCCATCCACCCCAGTGTATAAACATAGTGTTATAACACCCGGAGAACATAAGAAAGGTGGACCCACTAGAGCTATATTAGCTAGAGGTATCACACAAGTATTAGTAGCAATAGGCAGGTGACCATCTAGTTTGACATATGTAGTCGATGCTAGAGAAGAGTAGGATGCCACGAATGTCATAATAGGTAAATTTTATTTATTTGATGCTCCAATATATGCATTGATTGATCCTGGGTTCGTACACTTCTACTGACGGTTGTCTAGCAAGTGTACTAGATAGGCTAGTAATATAGGAAAATAACATTAAGACCTTGAATACTGAACCCAAGGAAACATAGATCTCTAAGAATAATATCTTTCAGTGAGTTAAATTAATCTAAGATTATATATCCCCCCAGTTTTTTAGGTAAAGGCAAGAATTAAACTAAATAAATAGTAAAGCAAAACAAAGACAAAAATTAGACTAACATAATAAACTAAATAAATAGTAATGCAAAACAAAGACAAAAATTGGACTAAGATAAATTAAACACAAAATAATAACTAAAACACTTCTGCTAAAGGAACTATCCACCTCAACTTCCATTGCAATGACTCAAATCAAAAGTAATACAAGTAATTATGGAATAAACAATTAAATAAAGCTAGATTTCTTAGTCAAGAATATGATTCTAAGCATTAAACCTTCTTTTTAGGAATAGTTCAATACCTAGTATAAAAAGCCGATTTTAAACTCCTAAATATCCATTAAACTCTTTTACAAGCAAACTTCACTTCAATATATTCTTAGTTCAACTTTTCTTAGTCTTAATTCACTTTTACTAATATATAATTATCTCAAATTTAGAATATAATATGCATCAATATGAATAAATTAACCAAAGAACATACATATCATAGATCATTCTTAAAATTAATCATCAACCATTAATCAAATAAGTTAATAATCAATCCAATAGCAATCAGAGGTAAGAATTTGCTTCAAAACTAAAAAATTAATCAAAATTACAATTAAATTAAAGCTTAAACTAAGTCATTACAATAAAATTTTAAGGATTCATGTATCCTTCAGCAAAAATAAAGAATTACTTACCAAATATAATTAAAACTAAAGAAAAATAAATAAAAAGATACAAACACACATAATCCTTCAACTGCTCTTGAAGTCTTCTTAGATTCTTCAATTGTAGCCTCCAAACCTTAAGTGAAAACTAAGATAAAAACTTAAAGAAAATATGTAATTGAAAACCTACTCTAGGCCTAACTAATTCCTTTTAATCTCAGTGTTTTATCTTGCTTGTATAGCTTTAAAATAAGAAGTTTTTACACCTTCAAACTTCCTATTCCAGAAAGAAATTGAGTTTTATAGTAAAAAAGAGTCTTAAACTCAATAGAGGTGTAATAAAACTCAAGTGAGGTTTTCCCTCCCTTAAAAGAGGTGATTTAGAACTCAAATGAGGTGAAATGAAGCTCGAGAGAGGTGTTTCCTCCCTCAACAGAGGGTTTTATGAACTTGGTTAAGTTGTTTTAGCATTCTCTTAAGTATTTCCTCTCTGTATTCCATGGAACTTTCTTGCCTTTAACTTTTAAAATTACAAAACTGCCCCCAAACTTTCCTTTTCTTCATTTAAGTCCCCATTTTCTTCAATTTAACACTTTGAAATACCAAAACTTACAATTAGACCTACAAACACATAAATTAACTAATTAAATATAAAGTCAACTAAATTACTACTAAGTTAACTAATTTAAATACATAAAAAAATAGTATAATTCATAACTATCAAATAGCCCACACTTAGTTTTTGCTCACCTCCAAACGAATTTTAACAAACCAACACGTCAAAATAATCAAACTTTAACCAAGAATTATGCAATTCAAAACCAAGCTCAGTAATTAACAATAGCACTTAACAAAATGTTTGACTAGAATAAATTCAAGCAGGACAATATGAGTTAGTTTCTTGTATGTGTGCAAGACCAAAATATTTTAAGATCTTTCCAAATTAAAACACCAATGCACTTCTTAATCAAGCTTTAGAATTAATGAACATCTTAGTGTACAAATGGTTTTGCAGTTAAAACTCTAGAAACACCATAGGCCTCTCCTTTAGCATCGAAATCCAAAGGTCATCTCTAATAAATAACTTAAAAACAAAACTTAGAAGCACTTAGGTCTTTAAAAGTTGTAATGGGGTTAAAGTGTTGGTTATCGAATAATGGACAAAAGATAATTAAAAAGAATAGCCACTCTATACTTGAATATACCAAACTCCAAAATTTCAATTTATTAAATACATACCCTTTTTTCCATTCTTATTTTCTCAATCTCATAAACATTACACATATCTAAGAGAATACTGTACTGAAATCCCTCTTAAATTACTTAATTCTACCACTTTTGAGAAGCCAAAAATTTCATTCCCTTGTAAAAATCCCGCACTTAGAATTTTTCCATATATGCCAGCTTTATTGCAAACTTTTCTATCTTTTTGTTCTTTTTCTTTCTTTTTCATTTTCTTTTCATACTAGCTTCTTTGCCGGTAATATACAATAATAAAATGGGTACTTACAAGATCAATCTTTCACTAATTCCTTGACTTCATCAATAACCCTTGCCAAAAATACCAAAATTATCTTACTACACCCTTTACAATATCAAATCAAAAATTAATATATCCAATCCTAAAATGGCCAATTCTAGAGAGGAAGATAAAAGCTTTTTAGGCTATATGGTTAATATATGAGTGTAACAATAAAAATTAATATGTCATACATTAAGCATACATCATTAGGCTCAAAATGGCTAACAAGGGTCAAATGTTTCAAAAAGGTAGGAAAACAGTCTTAAATTAGCTCAAGAAAAAAATATTGCCTGGATCACTTTTTAGCTTATTTGATTTATTCCTATACTTTAAAGGGTGATGAGGAAGGTTCTGATGTCCTCAAGTTCTTTGCTTAACTATTTTGCATTGGCTTTTCTTCTATTTTAAAACTGGTATTTTATGCTCAAAAAATGAATATTGGCAAATATAAGTCAAGTAGAAATCTAAACTAGCTAAAATTTCATTAAACAACATGTTTATCTTACTACTAAATAAAGAATTTTGACAATTGCACATTGTAAGCTAAAGTTCAACTAGTTTATCTTTTTTAAGAATAAAACTAAGGTAAACTAAGTTTAGTGCAAGCTAAGTGACAATTTCAACTAACTACATCTCTAGAACAACCTAATTAATAAACAAGTGATCAAACTAAAAGAAATATTACTACTGCTAAACAAATTGCAAAGTCATCTAAAGTTACAAGTTAAACAAAAATAAGAAAGTAAAAAGAGAAAACTAGAATAAAACAACAACAAAAAAATATAAGCAAAAAAATAAAATAAAATAAAATAAAATAATAAATTTCACAAAGTAAAGGGAAGTTATTATCTACTTCCTAAACAAAATTAAGCTTATCTTAAGTAAGCTCTACCCCCTCCCAAAACCTTTACTGTCCACAGCAAATAAGAACGCGTGTGACTAAGGTGGTAGAAGTGGTGGTGGTGGGTATCGTGCCCAAAAGATGGAGATGAACTTTTTGAAATTATACTTCAACTCATTGATGCCATCCTACATGGTTTCCATCCTTCCTTGCAAACTATTCATGCATGTCTGCTGCATATCCATCTAACCATTTACCTTATTTAGAAGAGTAACTATCTAGCGGGAACCAACTTCCACAATTGATGGAACCCCTTAGTGCTCAGTTGTTTGATGCTCAAGCTCTACCTTATGAACATCGATCTATTATGCATGATCCTTAACTTGATTCAAGTGTAAATATTTAGCCCTATTTATCCAATGTTGATGTGGTTTATTCCATATGACCTTTATACATCTCAACATCACATTATCAATGTAGTGGATATCACACTAAATATGATCTCCCAATACTAAATTTTGTACTACCTTAGCTATGAAGGTGGCAATCCATCTAATAGAAATAATCTGTATACAACTTGGCTTATTTTGTAGGTCCTCTATCTTTCTCACTATATGGAATGCACCATTGATTTTGATTCCTTTAACCATGCACCGAAATATCATTATCTCACCTAAATTTATAGCATTCTAGCCACCAAGACAGTTGTAAATTGTTATGGAAAGAAACCTCTATAGAATATGGAGTGTGTAATTCTTCAAGGAGTGAGCCTTAGTCTAGCCCTTTCCCAATTCTCTCTTAGTGTTTAATTAGGTGGCTCACAAATCCAATTTGAAGGAAAACCCAAATGCTCAGTAAACTCAAGAAAGCTCATTGTATATATTTTTCTCCCAAGCTTAAAGCTTATAGGGCCAAAATCCTCTTTATCCGTAAGTTGCACTCGAAGTAATAAAGGAAGTTGCTAGCCATTAAATGGTAAACTTTTTGCATCTTTTGGATGAATTATTCCCAACCAATGTTCCAAATGAGTAGCATAATTTCATTCTATAAGTTGCCATCAGCTATGTCTAAGAATATTTTCCAAGTAAACTAGCTTGAATAGGTGGCATTGGCAAAGCACTTGTACAAGTCATGCTTCTCTTCATCCACATAAGTTGGAATGTGCATTGTTGAAGAGCTAGAGGCACCACTATGTATCACTTTTTTAGGTGCCACTACACAGAGCACAATATCAATTAATTAGTATAGAACATGGAAAGTTTAAACATTTAACCAAGGGAAACAATTACATGTAACATAATTGTAATGATGTCTAATACACATTCTCAAGCCCTTTAAAACTCTAAACTAAAAAATGAAAGCCTAAAAATCATTTTTAGGGCCTAAAATGGCTGGTTACATAAGGCATAGCCTAATAGCAAATGTCCATCTCAAAATGAGCTTTCTAAAAATATATTATAATAAGTAATCAGACAACAGTAGCAAAAGTTATGCTAAAAATAGTTAGGGCCTTAATAAAACAAATATAGCTTAAGCGGAATAATGTTTAATGCATATTATTAACTTATCACAATGTAGGAATTAAGCATGGAAAAGAACCAATGTGAAATTAGTGAGTGTACACATGGTTATGACTGAGAAGAATTTAGCATAAAATGTAAATGTAGTCATTTAGGTGTTTTGTTAAGTACCTTGTGTGTACACCTTAACAAGGCTAATGTGTGAGCAAATTAACTTCCAAATTAAGCCAAAAAGGAATATACACATCAATTTCAAACTTTTAACAAGCCTAATGAAAATAGAGTGCAAAAAATGAAGAAATTGAGCATAAATATTAACTCCAACTAAACCCAAATGATAAAGAATAAACCCATTTTAATTCTCAACAAGCAATAAAAAACATTAATACAAAAATCAAATTAAGTAGAAACACTTAATTGAGTGAAATGAGTGAAGATAAGATGTTAAATTTTTTATTTGAGGTTTGATAGCTCGGGGAAGTTATATTTGGGTATGGGCGAGAAAGAGAGTGTTTGAGTGAGTGTGTGGGTGAGTTAGGTTTTAAAGGCCAAAAACCTCAAGTAAGGTGTCTAAACACCTAAGGTGACGTGTTTAAAGGTGTTTAGACACCTCAGGAGAGCTGTGAAGCTCAGTCAAGGGGCAAGCAACACCTCAGCTGAGATGATAACATTAGGATAAAGGCTAATATACCTCAGCTGAGGTGGGAAACCCCTTAGATGAGGTGTTCAACTCGACATGAAAGCTAGGTGAGCAGGTATGATGGCCATAAAAAGGTTCAGCTAAGGTCAAAAGCCACTCGATTGAGGGGCTGGATGAGAGAAAAAAGAGGCAGTAAGGCCTCGGGAGAGGCACAACTCTCTCATTCAAGGTGATTTCAAAAATTAAAACTATAAATAAGCCTCAGGTGAGGACAAATTCACTCCGGTGAGGTACTAAAAAAACTTCCAGTTCTTCAATTGATAAAACTCATAATTCCCACATAATTAACAGTCAATTAATGTTTTCCTATGCCAATTTTAATTCAATCTCCACAACTAATCAGACCTTACCTAACCTTATCAATCTACATCTTTACAACTAAATTAATTAATGCTCAATCAATTTATGCTAAAACCATGAATAAACAACATAAAAGCCTATAAACCAGTTACAGAACATATCAACTGTAACATGAATCATTATTCACTCAATTAAATCTCCACCTTGTACAATCAATCTATTTTCACTTAATCTCAATTAAAACTATGCCAAAACAATATGCAAACCTACAAAATTTAGTTGAATTACATATCAAATTCATTCTCAACTTAGCAAATGAATAATTCTCCCTTGAATTCATAAAACCTCAACCAAATAAAATCACACTCACACCTAAACAATGATAACAAACTAAAAAACCACTCAAATAAATCAAAGCAAATTCAAAAGTTTAGTATACTCTCCCTAAGTTCATAAAGCACATAAAAATAACGAAAAATTATAACTCACCAATGAAAAACATACTCAAAAAATATAAATCCTCCTTAAGTTCAACTAAATTATAATTCCTTTACCTTAAAAACCATATGAACTCATTAAAGTGATCTAGAAGAATATACTAATTTAAAATACAATTATTAAGCACAAATATCATTAGTAGCTTCTTTTTCATCCTCTCACTCTTAAACTCATGAATTGAATGACATAAACACATAATAAACATAAGAAACATGAAAAAAATAAACTATATAAACCTATGAAATTAAACTAAAGATAAGATAACTACTAACAAAAATAATAATCAAAAGACAATAAAAAATGGACAAAAATTTAAAGAGAATGGTTAAAAGAGTTCTAATTTATTGAGTCCTAGATTGACTTATGTTACTCTTTGGAGGTCAAGCTTGTGATCCGAATAAGCATCTCTTTATACTTTGCACTTCAATTTCTACCATCGGTAGAAGAAACTTGTTAAAGTTCACTAAAGCTGGCACTACAAGAAAAGTCCTAATTTTCAACGGAAAATTACTGATGAAAAAATATTTTCGATAGGAAAAATTATTGAAAAAATATGTATTGTGATGAAATAACAAATCCGTCGTAAATAATAAAGGAATTTTTTTCCGCCAAACTTTACTAATGAAAATTAACGAAGAAATAAAAAATTCGTCATTAAATTTGTGCCAATATTACGCGGTTAAAATTGTACACAACATTTATCGATAGAATAAACATTTCAACGAAAATTTCCTTACAGAATTGCCATTTGTAGGTAAATTACCTACGAAAATTAAATTTCATCGGGGAAATTACCGACGAAATATTATTTCGTAGGTAAATTACCTACGAAAATTGAATTTTGTAGGGAAATTATCGATGGAATTTTATTCTATAGGTAAATTACCTATGGAAATTAAATTTTATAGGGAAATTAGCACAAATATTACGCGGCTAAAATTGTACACAAAATTTATCCCTACAGAATAGCCATTTCGTAGGTAAATTGCCTACGAAAATTGAATTTCGTAGGAAAATTACCGATTGAATATTATTTTGTAGGTAACTTTCCATCGGTAATCTTCTTATGAAATTTAATTTCAGTAGGTAATTTACCTACGGAATTGCCATTCCGTTGGTAATTTTTCCTATGGAATTGAATTCCGTAGCAAATTTTCCTACATAAATAATTAAGCAAAAATTAAGAATACTTAATTTTCTTATCACTCTATTATTTCTATTTAACTATTTTATTAACTATTTTATCACTCTATTTAAATATATTAACTATTTAACTATTACTTTTATATATACACTAAAAAAATAATTAATAATATAATAATTGATAATTGAAAAAATAATATTTTAATAAATTATAATAAATATTTTACAAAATTAATATTAATTAATAATTTATTCAATGTATGCATGTAAAATCCTAAAAATTTCCATGTTGAATATAACGAGTAACTTAATAAATATTTAAGATATTGGATTATATATAATAAAAATAATGGTACAATTCAGTTCCATTCAGGTAAAAAAATTAATGGTATAGTTTGATCATAAATTTTTTGATTCGTTATTTTATTTCTATTTTGGAAAATTGAAACCCATGTACACTGTAAAAAATATATCCTCATTTTAATATTTATGTTATTATAGAAGGTTTTATAGTCCACCGAACAAAAACTTGATAGTCCTATTATTCCATCAATTTAGTTTTATTTCTTTGTAACGTTTCAATTTAATGTGTATATTATTTTAAACTTAATTTAATATTTACTTGAATAAGAATTAATTAACTGAATTAACTTCAATTTTTAATAATTGAAATGTCTAGTTTTATAATTAAATTATTTTAATTAAAACTTAATTCATCTATAAACTAGTCCATTCAAATTATAGATTGAAAATTATAAGCATATTAAATAAAATATTCAAAAGTAAAAAAAATAGTTAATTAGATTTTTGTAGAGTAAAAAAACTAAAACAAAACTTTTAAAGTAAAAAAAAAAATAAATTTGAGGGTGTGCACATTTACAAGTTGTTCTGCCACCTGATAAAACCAACATTAAAAGGAGTATTAATATTTACTCTTTTTATTCATATTCCTTTAAATTATATTACTTTCAATTTTTATTCTCATGTGTGTCTCATTTTGAGTTCATGGAAGTGATAATGGAATAATTAAAAATTAGCAAGAGATAATTAAAATTTCATAATTAAAAGCATCCGTTTACTTCTAATTAAAACTCATAATTAAAATTCTAGAATTTTAATACATTCCAATGCATTCGTACTAAGATGTTGACATTTTTTCACATATTTTTCTTCCAAAAATTTAATTCACATTTGTTTATATCTATACATAATCAACACATAAATTTGTCACACAACTACATTTAATTTTAAAATTTCTATTGACCCTGTGCATTAGCGGTAAAATGACACGTTTCACACATTTTGCTTCGATAAATTCAATTCTCATTTCTCTAATTCTGTATGGAATCTCTACCTTGAACTAACTCCATGTCATGATTTCTGCCGAAATCTCTTGCTAATTTACATGGAATAATTAAAATTCGTAATTAAAAGCATTCGTTTACTATTCAGTCATAATTAAAAATTTAATTTTAATATGATTGATTATTAGAATTTTTATATATCACTAATAGAAACTCAATATATTATTAATTGAATTGAATATGTTTTAAAAGAAAATTTTTTTCCTTTTTTCTTCCACTATGAAATTAAAAATAGCATAATTAATCAATTATAAATTTATCATACCTTTGTGATTAATCTATGGAATCCATGTGTATTATTTAGCTATTATTTAAAGAAAAGCTAAAATTGAAACTTATAGTCCACTTGAGAGGTCAAAGTTTAATTGGGCTATAATGATATTAGGTTAGACCTATTAAAAAATGAAGGCTTGAATAAACCAAAAAAAGAAAGAAATAAAGAAAGAAGAGAATTAAAAAAGAAAGTAGCAGCAATAGGGGAAAAATACGATAAGAGAGGGAGAAGGAAGAGGGAACATGTTCTCTTACTGGCATCGTTCGTCATAGGTAGCAGCAATGCCGCCGTCAATTAGTTAAGTACCCCACTAAATTTGCTTTTCCTTAAATTTTTATATAATTATATTTACTTACATGTTAGTAGCTAGAAATAGATTTATGAATTAGTTAGGGTGCGTTTGGTAACATTTTTTGTTTTTTATTTTTTAAAATACAAAAACTATTTTTAGTTTTCATTATTTGTTTTTCAGAAACTATTTTGTAAAATTAAAAACGATATCATAATTTTTAATGATAATATTTCTAATACCTATAAATAGATATTACATATCATCTAATTATTAATATTGGATAATAAATATTTAATAAAATTCAAAACTTAAAATTTATTGCTATTAAAAGAATTCATCATAACAAAAAAATCAATAATTCTTAAAAAACAATATAAATGTCAATTATTATAATTCAATCCCAATCTTTGTGCTATTCCATCTCGATTATTGTTCATTTGACGAAGTTGACTTGTATTTATGTCAACAGTTTCTTGTAATTCTAAAGTACTGGCTTCGTTACTTTGTTGATCATCTCCAAGAACAATACTTTCATTTCCATATTCTACAAATAAAGAGTATATACTTTCGTTCATTCTAATAAAGTTATGAATCACACAACATACAAGAGGTATATATTTTTGCCATTTTATGTCTTATGGGGGCATGTCTCTAAGGATGGGAAAACGTGCCTTCAAAACTACAAAACAACATTCTATGACATTAGGTAATGAAGAATGCATATAGTTAAATAATTCTTCTAGACCTTGTGGATTTGATCCTTCTTTGTAATCACATAAATGATAACGTTCTCCACGGTACGGACTAAGAAATCTAGGCATATTAGCATACCTTGAATCAACCAGATAATATTTACCTTGTGTAGGCATAGGAAATTTATTTGCTGGATTCGAAATACATTCTAAAAAAATTCTTGAATCATTTGTTGCTCCTTCCTAACCAGTCATGACGAATGTAAATTGCATATCAAATGAGCAAGCACACATGATATTCTGCGTAGGGACTATTTTTTCCCATGGTATGGAATTTATTGACTGACTAGAATTCATGCAGAAATGTGTGTACTATCAATAGCTTCGATACAATTTTTTTATAAAAATAACAATTAATAAGCAATCGACTATAATTATATAAAAAAAATAAAACTTTTCATTACCTTGAAAAATGGATAGTACTTTGGATTATTTTTTTATCTCTGAAGGTGTTTCATCAAACGATGGAGGAACAATCACATGTTTAGAAATTGCACAAATAGCATATAGTACATTTCAAAAATGTTTAAAGATAGTGTCTGTTGAATGTTGAAAACGATCCGCTACAAATCTCTGTCGGTCATTTTGACAAATGATAAGAAGAAAAATTGCCAATTGTTCTTGCACTGTTAAAAACTTGAAATTTTTCAATGTTGTTCTACCTTTTAATTCCTCACATAAACTAATAAAAATATTTTTATCCATCCGAAATAAATCATAACGTGTCATTAGATGACCATTTAATACCTCAACCACCCATTCGTGACCTATCAATTTTAAAATTCTTTGAGGCCTAGGTTTATCATTTAACATAAAATTGTACTTATAGTTCACAAATATCGTCAAAAATTGTTGATTTCCTCATCAGAATCAGAAAAAAAAATCATCCAAATCCATATCCCTGCCAAAAATAAAAATAATTGATCCAAAATATCATTAAAAATAATGTATGTGAATAATAAAATAAATGAAATATATTTCAACTATTTCTAATAATAACCAAATCTTCAATTTCAATTAAACAAATCCAACATCAAATAAAAAATTTGTATAACTCAAAACATAACAAACCAAAAGAATAATTAATAAGATAACAATCCAAAAGAATGCAAAAAAGTAATAATAATAAATCAAATTTGGATATTCAAAACCCAATCTTTCTTTCTTTCTTCCGACATGGCTAAAAAAATTTCCCTCCATACTGAATCATCATGGATAAGTTTAACAGCTTTTACAAAAGACAATCCATCAATCCCGTCAAGGTTTTGCAATGCTTCAAGACATTTAAGGATTAATTCTTTTTCATCACTTGATTGTGTTCTAAAATTACCACCTGAATTATCAACTGATGTGAATGTTGGTCCTGAATTCATTTGCTTCTCCAAAAATTTTACTTTTTTCTTTGAACTTTCTCCAAGATTGATCGATGCTTGAGCCATTGCATTTTGAAACAGTTCTTTTTTTTTACTATTAGATCCTTCATCACTTGTTTTCTTCAACCTTTTTTTTATTTGTATTTTCACCCTCTTCATCATAACTTTTGAATTCTTTATTATTGTTTTCATCTTCACTAATAGAAGGGCTTTTAATAGAAGGATGAGAATGAACTCCAGTAGTAGTTGTATCACCATAAATAATGCACAACTTTTCATATTCCTTACAACCTTCTTTTCTAAATTTTGTTGCCATCTTATTCACCTAAAAGCAAAAAACATATATATGTATATATATTATTCTAAAAATGAATCATAATATTAATTATATATTAGTATAATAATTAATAAATAAATTCACTAATATAGAAATATGCCTTGTATAATTTTTTCCACACATCATCACTTGAAATAACTTGACTAGTCATTGAGTTGTATCTGATTCCTGTCTCTTTCAATAAATTATTGAAATGCTTCCATTGGCTTCTGAGACTATTAAACTTATTCTTGAATTGAATTAGACTATACTCTCGATTGGTCTTCTTTTTCATAAGATCTTTGATTCGTGCCCATGCTTTTTTTAGTAAGGGTAGTTTTTTTTTTATTTCCATTGTTCACTTCTTCAACCATTAATGTTATAAAATAATCTTCAACTTATGGAGACCAAATTGCTCCATCATGTTCAACCTCAATAGTGTTACTACCATCTAAATAAACTTCTTGATCTAACATCTCCATCTAAACAAAATATCTCAATGTCATTAACAAGTCTTTTATTTTTTTCCATTTATATATTTATTATTTTATCTTTCAATTTATACTTAATTTACATTAGATTATAAGTGGCTCATAATCTAATCATTAATATGCTAGCCATAACAATTGTAAGTGTTATAAGTAGGAATTCTCAAACAAGTTAATAAAGTTAATGAATATGTATTATAAAATAAGGCAAGATAACAACATTTTATAACATTAAACTGTAAAGCCACTTCAATGAATACAGAACAACCAAGTGAATTGGATACAAATAGAAGACTTCAAAGCAACTCTATCCACGCAGATTTAAAAAGAGTAGATTTAATTTCATGGTTAAGATTAACTACTTCATCTTATAAAAGGCAACAAAAGAAACCATGGTTACACAAAATTTTGGCATGATACCATCAATGCTTGGTAAATCGCCTTTCTAAATTACTGCTTATCATTCAAATATTGGGTTTTTAACTTCATTTGATATTTTCCAAGTCTTTAACTTGATCAAATTAAGCAGATAAAGAAAAAATGCGTACACTACAATGTGTTTTCTGTATAATACAAGATTTTATACTAAAGTGTTTCCATTGGTAGGTGTCTTTTTAGTTATGATTTAAGTGGGTTCAGTTTTATTTGTTCAGACCCAAGAACAATGCAAAGAAAACTATAAATTTGAGGCTTTATATATCTGTTTAATTCCGTAGTCTTATGTTGTCTACCAGCTTATCATTGCCTCTTTATTTTTTTAACCAATTTATTATTGTCTATTCAGAATTTTTTCTTTCATTTTTGTTTGTGAAAACTTCTAGGAATACAAGTACTCCTTGACATGGTTCAAGCTGGAAACTTTGTGGAAAAAAAAGAAATGAAAATAAAATCTATGAATTTGTTATATAAATTTATAAAATACAGAAAGAAAATAAAATACGTGGGAAGGCAGCAAAGCCTAGAATTAGAAAATCTTATCTTGTCCTATGAAAACTAAGTTGTACTAACCTATCCTCCTCTGCACCACCATCATGACTCCCACCATTACAAGTAATGTTTAATAAAAAATTATAATTAAATAAATGCACTTTTTGCTTATTATAATTTTAATTGCACATTATTATCAAACTTCTTACCATTATCATCATGTACTGATTACTTTATAATTAAACTAAATTAAATAATTATGTCAACAAAAGATTACTGAATCAATGGCTGAAGCTAGAGTCGCAGCTAAAAATCACAATCTAGCTCGTGTAGTCTCTATCCTAGATAGCTGTTATAAGGCATTGTCAAAAACTGAATCTGCACAAGCTGGTGATAGGTTGTGTGTTGCACTATGTGCTGAGTTGAAGGAAATGCAAGAAAGAATGGTAAACCCTCAAGTATATGAGGCATCTAGAAGGGCTTATGTTCTATCAAGCTTGAGCTCACACTCATGGCAGAAAGCAACCGTACGAGGTGATTCAACTGATACTACAAGCCTTGTGTAAGCTTATCAAACACCATCCATGGTCGATATGGTAACCCGGTCTCAGAATTTGTTGCTAGGTAACTCATCATCACATCAAAAAAATGTGTAGGGTCATATGTGCTCTATTTCTGAAAGTGCCAAATTATTCTCGAGGATTGAACTAACCAAGATTTGGCTATAAACCAATTAACTCATTTGCAAGTATGCTACGTTATGTGAATATGCTTACTTTAAAAGCATAACGGGTAAACTTTGGAATGTATATGTTAGGTCTCTTTCACATATAGCATTATTTTTCTCCTGTATAAATATCTTTATATATTTTTTGTTTAATAATTAATTAGAGAATCGGTAAAATAAAGATTTCAACCTTCAGCTTTTCATTGAAAAATGGTTACTCTCTAGACTTAAGTTTGATGGAATATGACATGGTATGACAATCATGATAGCACAGCGGAAAAACAAAAATTTTATCATACATACCATACATATCCAAAGATAGAATCGAAACATGCAATTTTAGGGTTATCGAACTTACAACTTTTGATGCCTTTTAAAACTTTTATTCCGATGATGACCAGCAACAAAGATGGCTTTGTCCGCCTTAGATCTCGATCACCAATGCCAAGGAATAGCCTTTTGCGCCACTCCCTCTATTCTCACACACACAATTACACCGTCGGCTTAAAAACGAGATTGCTAGATCCCCTTTTTCGGTATTGTGTAAGGGTTATAGTTTGAAGCTACAAAACTTGATTTTGTACTTCTTTAGATTGCTATTACTGCTCAATAACACAAGAGAATGAGGAACAATCCTTTCTCCTTGTGAAAAATTGAACAAAAGAATTAAAAGAGATAGAGTCACTATTCACGAGTTACTATTCACGAGTTACTATTCATCCCACAAAAAAAATTAGGTTTAGGGTTTTATTTCTTTTAATATATATGCTTATCCTTTGGCAAGTCATTAATCTGAATTCAACTATCCTAAGATAATTAATTCAAACTCTATCACTTCCTAAAGATAAGTAATATATTTTGAATTAAACTCCTTTGAATTTAAATTCAAATTTAAAATAAAACATAAGACATTTAAATAAATGAAATCACTTAATTTAAATATATAGCATGTGCCGAAATTCCTTGATTTCCCTCTTGGAATTTCGGCCACATCATTAAATATATAAGTGATTTAATTTAATTTAAATACCTTTAGGCTTTAATATTCAATTAACTTAATTAACACAAGATAATTAATTAATTGAAATTAAACCTTATGGGCTGAATTTCTCTCTCTCATGGACCAAAGCCCAATAGCAATATTATAACCCATTACATACATTAATTTGACTTTAATTAAAAGCCCAAATTAATGTCCAATACTTAATTTAAATATTTTAAGCCCAATGCTTTGTGTGCGATCCTATAGGTCCATTTAATGTTGGCAATGAATTAATAAATTAATTCAAAGGCTATATATATTCTCTAGCAAGATATTATAGCATTCCAAATTAAATGAAAATGCATATGGCATTTGGTGACCTAATGCAATTTCGCATAGTCCCTTACCCATAAATATCAGAATTAATATAAGGCATGGAACTAGTCATCCTTATATATATTAATTCCTTTCTTGATATTCCAGTGACAATGAACTCTCAGATAAATAATGATTACTCATTATTTCATCTCGGTATGGCCATACACTTCTCAGTTCACTGATCAAGTGGCCGGTGATATTTTTCTCTCTTATCGAGAGGGGTAATCCCTTCACTTCTCTCATGCTCTCTAACATGAATCAGTGCATACCCAATCATACCCGTACTTGTCACTCTGTTACGAGCACGTTAGGTGTATGTTAAAGTACACAGTAATTCATAAAGAGTTTCATAGAGATTTCAGGTCTAAGAACTCCGATACAAAACTTGCATATGAGAAACACTTATGACTTGTACCATGTAGTGTTCTCATCAGCGGATCGAATCCAGATACCATGTTCTTTAACATGTATCTATGATCTCTGATTGACACTCTTGTCCTAATGATGCGTAAGACAGAACTCATAAGATCAGAGAGAGCATACTAGTCTTAATTCATTTGTTATTCCCATAACAATGACTGACTAGGGATATTTAGAATGATGTCTCATTTGTTTCAAGGTCTTACAATCCATGTGCCTCACACATGATAACTTAAACCGAAACAACACTCTTGGATAGTTTTATCAATTGATATGCACAGGAATACAAAGGATAAAACAAATGCCCCATTTTATTAATTTCAAGTGTTTCGTTAGAATGTATTGGGGCTAGGGCTTACACTAACAATCTCCCACTAGCACTAGTCCCAATTGGGCATAGCCCTAAGACCGAACGCTCTCAAATGAGCTTCGTGCAGATTTGGACGTAACTGTTTCGTTAAAGGATCTGCTACATTGTCTTCACTTGATATCTTGCTAACCTTGACGTCCCCACAATCAATGATTTCTCTGATCAGGTGGTACCTTCTGAGTATGTGTTTGGATTTCTGGTGTGACCGGGGCTCCTTAGCCTGTGCGATGGCCCTGTTATTGTCACAGAAAATTTCTAATGGATCTAGGATGCTTGGGACCACTCCTAATCCATTAATGAAATTTTTAATCCAAACAGCCTCTTTTACAGCCTCACTTGCTGCAATATACTCAGATTCTGTAGTTGAGTCGGCAACGGTTTCTTGCTTTGAGCTTCTCCAGCTGACAGCACCACCGTTTAAAACAAAAACAAATCCAGATTGCGATCTAGAATCCTGAGTGCTGGTCTGAAAAGCAGCATCGGCATATCCTTGTATGACGAGCTCTTCTTGACCACCATACACCAAGAAGTGATCCTTAGTCCTTCGTAGGTACTTAAGGATCCCTTTTACAGCAGACCAGTGCTTCTCACCAGGGTCTTGCTGAAACCTACTGGTTATACTCAGTGCATGAGCAACATCCAATCTAGTACATAACATAGCGTACATGATAGATCCAATAGCAGATGCATATGGGATTCTACTCATGTTGTCCCTTTCCTCTTTGGTTTTAGGGCACTGTTCTTTAGTCAAAGGAACTCCCAAAGCCAAAGGTATGTACCCTTTCTTTGAGTCTCCTATACTAAAATGCTTTAGTACTTTGTCTATGTACTTTTCTTGACTTAGTCCCAAAAGCCGATTCGATCTATCTCTATAGATTCGAATACCAAGTATTGTCTCGGCTTCACTTAAGTCTTTCATTGAGAAACATTTTCCCAACCATTGCTTAACCTTTTGCAATGTTGGAATATCATTCCCAATGAGAAGGATGTCGTCCACATATAGGACCAGAAATACTACTATGCTCCCACTAACGTTCTTGTACACACAAGGCTCATCTTCGTTCTTGATGAAGTCAAATTCTTTGACTGCCTCATCAAAACGAAGATTCCAACTTCGGGATGCTTGCTTTAATCCATAAATGGATTTTTGAAGCTTGCATACCTTCTTAGGATGCTTGGGATTGACAAAACCTTCAGGCTGTGTCATATACACATCCTCAAGTAAATTTCCGTTAAGGAAAGCAGTTTTGACATCCATTTGCCATATCTCATAATCATGATATGCAGCTATGGCAAGCAAGATCCTAATGGACTTGAGCATGACTACAGGAGAAAAGGTCTCGTCATAGTCTATACCATGAGTTTGTCGAAAACCTTTTGCTACTAGTCTACCTTTGTAGGTCTTATCAGCTTTTAGTTTGAATAACCACTTGCATTCAATTACCTTAGCACCTTCTGGTGGATCAACCAAGGTCCAAACCTGGTTATCGTACATTGATTGCATCTCAGATTTCATGGCTTCAAGCCAATTATCCGAGTCTGGGCTTTCAATAGCTTCTCAGTAGGTAGTAGGATCCTCACGATCTACTAACTCAATAGTGTCACTGTCAGTGATTAGAAATCCATATCTCTCAATCTCCTGACGTACCCTACCAGACCTTCTAGGTACTTGTGTAATGGGTTCTTGTTCCACAACTGGTTGTGAACTTGATCCCATTTCCAAACCATCCTCTATAGGAGCTTGTGGCACTTGAATTTCTCCAAGTTCTACTTTACTCCCACTGTCTTTCTTGAGAAGGAACTCCTTTTCCAAGAAAACAGCCTTGCGAGCAACAAATACTTTGTTCTCGGCTTGTGAGTAAAAGTAGTATCCCTTTGTTTCTTTGGGATAGCCCACAAACAAGCAGACAGTCGATTTGGACTCTAGTTTGTCAGATGTTAATTTCTTAACATGTGCTTCACAGCCCCAAATCTTGAGAAAAGACATATTAGGTTCTTTCCCATTCCATACCTCGTATGGTGTCTTCTCAACTGCTTTAGTTGGAGTACGGCTCAATAGAAACGCAGCAGTTTCTAATGCATAACCCCAAAAAGAGATAGGAAGATTAGCTTGACTCATCATAGATCGAACCATGTCCAACAGAGTTCGATTTCTCCTTTCGGACACACCATTCCATTGCGGTGTTCTAGGAGGAGTGAGCTGTGAAATAATACCACACTCTTTTAGATGATCATCAAACTCTTGGCTTAAGTATTCGCCACCTCGATCTGATCGAATGGCTTTTATACTTTTGCCAAGTTGGTTTTCTACTTCGTTCTTAAACTCCTTGAATTTCTCAAAAGTTTCAGACTTGTACTTCATTAGATAGACATAGCCATATCTACTGAAGTCATCTGTGAAAGTCACGAAGTAGCTAAAACCACTTCTAGTTTGTGTACTTAATGGTCCACATACATCGGTATGTATTAGTTCCAATAAGCCATTAGTCCTTTCACCTTTCTTGTTAAAAGGACTCTTTGTCATTTTTCCATGCAAACATGGCTCACATGTGTCATAAGACTCTAAGTCAAATGACCCAAGCACTCCAATTTTATGGAGTCTTGAAATGCATTTTTCGTTTGCATGTCCTAAATGACAATGCCAAAAGTAAGTAGGGTTCAATTCGTTTGATTTAACCCTCTTTGTATTAATGTTGTATATCGACTCTTTGTTTTGTAAATCAAGGATATAAAGGCCATTTTGCAACATGGCATTGCCATAAGAAATGCCTTGGCGACGAATATGAGCATTGCCATTTTTAATAACAAAATCAAATTCATCATTATCCAAACATGAAACTGAAATAATGTTTCTGCTCATAGCAGGAACATAATAACAATTATTCAAAACAATACAAAGTCCGGAAGGTAAAGTGAGGTGATAGTCGCCTATCTCTATGGCAGCAACTCGTGCTCCATTCCCCACACGGAGGTCCACTTCATTCTTCCCAAGTAACCGCCCATTTCTTAGCCCCTGCACATTTGAACAAATGTGAGAACCACAACCGGTATCCAATACCCAAGTGGTAGAAATAGAAAGGTTAATTTCAACAACAAAAATACCAGAACTGGACGCCTTGGCTCCATTCTTCTTTTGTTCTTCCTTGAAGAGAGCGCAATTCTTCCTCCAATGCCCTATCTTGTTGCAATGGAAGCAAGTGCTCTCACTCTCTTTGAGTTTTGGTGCCTTGGGCTTGGATTGGGCCTGAGGTGCACTCCCACTTGACTTGGGTTTTGCCTTTCCCTTTCCCTTTCCCTTAGCGGGTCCCTTCTTAATTCCCTTTTGAACCATTAGAACGGGATTGGTCTTTCGAATGTTCTCTTCAGCATTCTTAAGCATCCCATGAAGCTCAGTGACTGACTTGTTCATTGCATGCATGTTATAATTCATCACAAATGGATCATAAGCAGCAGGCAATGATCCTAAGATCAAGTCAGTGGCCAATTCCTTTGGCACTAGTACCTCAAACTTCTCAAGAGTATCAAGATACCCTTTCATCTTGAGTACATGGGTACTAACAGGTGTACCCTCAGCCATCTTGCAAGAAATTAATGCCTTTGTTGTCACGAACCTCTCGTGACGAGCTTGCTCTTGGAACATCTCCTTGAGGTGCACCATGATCGCATAAGCCTCTTGGTCCATAAATTGCTTTTGCAAGTCAGGCACCATAGTGGCCAGCATCAGACAGGTCACATCGTTGGAGTCGCTCTTCTTGGTCTCAAAAGTTTCCTTTTGAACCGCAGAGGCGTTCCTTCCTGGTTCTTCAGGCAAGGGTGCATCCAAAACATACGACTTTTTCTCTTGCTTAAGAACTATTCTTAAGTTTCGAGACCAGTCTATGAAATTGGTGCCATTTAATTTGTCCTTTTCAAGGACCGATCGCAATGAGAAATTGTTATTTGAAGATGCCATTTTCAATCTACAATAAAATTTAGCAAGATTAAATGAGGTCTTATTTATGATCCCACAAACCGAATTAATATCCCTTTAAATAATTCGCGTTAGTGATTTAATGTGGGCCAAGATCCGCTTTTCACAACAACTTATTAGTCAAGCTGAGCTTGTACACCTAACAAGTTAAGTTACTTAGGTAGGAAAACTCCAATCTTGTCTCGTACATGACTCTTGGATCAAATGGGTTAACATCTTAAGATGTTATAGCACAACCCATTTATTAGTTGCCTAGGTCCGGACATTCCTTTCCATGATAAGTCCAACCTACATTCACAACCCATGCCTCACAAAGATAATCGGGCGCATCTAGGACTCCTAGTCTACGTGACCGATGATCGATGCCTTGACATGTTTCGAATTAGGAAGGCAACTTTGTGACTTACTATTTTTAGGGATTCATTTTATTACGGCTTACATGGCATACGCTTTATCATCCATACATAGCATGCATATATATATAATTGCATAAAGTAAAGCGTGACAAACATGGGCCCAAAAACTTACAACTAAGATTCTATACTATTACATAAGAATCTTCGAGTTGGGCTTCTCCACTCTGGTGGGCTTCGTCTTGATTTACAAAGTCTTCAAATAAATTCTATTCTAAGAAATAAATGAAACTTTTACAATAAAATATAATGGCACGCAGGCCATATTTAATTACAAAAACCCAGGGCCCATGAATGCACCATGCATATCCATTCATCACACCAAACAAGCAAATAAATATACATAGCATTCATGGATCAGACAAAGTCCAATTTTAATCAATTTAGCCAAGCCCATTAATGAAAATTGTGTACTTGAACCTTTAAGAGAAGACCTCGTGATGGGCCTGGGCCGAAGCCCAATGGACTAAATCCTCTTATTGAATAAGTTCTCTTAAAAGCCCAAAACACAAACTAGTTAGATTTGTGCCATAAATCAACTCTAGTATAATTTCCAATTTTGCCATTTTTAATTTTATGTCATACAGCCCATAAACATTAAAAATACATATAATATGTGCTAACATGAATTAAAAATAAAATCATGAAGAACACATATAATAGAACACGGCATTCATGCAAAAACAAACAAACAACAAAACTAGTTGTTTAATGCTTATGTAATGCCATGAAATGCACAAACATTTAAATCAATTTTATGAGTCATTTAATAATCTAAATAAGTCCATAAATATTGATTTAATATTCTGTACCATTTTAATCTAAATGTGTTTTTACCATTTTAATCAAAACAAAGCAAACAATGTTGATTAAACATGTAACAAACACAAACTAGTCATAGTTTTAAGTGATTTTAAAATTAATCGATTAAATTGTCATGGACCAGAATTAAAACCAAATTTAAAATATGTCCAGACCTGATATTTAATCTTTAAAAATCACTTACAAACATACCAAAATCAATTTTACATTTAATTTTGAAAACTAGTTGTTAAACTAGCAATTTACATGCCAACTAGCACCTAGTTTCATAATTAACATGTACCATCAGGTATAAATAATTAAATCCGACCATTATCAGCCCTAATGACATCTTAGGACAGTATATTAACATGTCATATTAATTATAATACCTATCTAATCAATTAAAATCGTTTTTACACCAAAACAATGCAAAAAACTCAAAACAGAAAATTTCAGATTTGCATGTTTTCAAAATAACGATTTTCAATTAATTTTTTCATGCATCTAAAGCACTAAAATAAGCATGTCTAGGCTCTGATACCACTGATGGAATATGACATGGTATGACAATCATGATAGCACAGCGGAAAAACAAAAAATTTTATCATACATACCATACATATCCAAAGATAGAATTGAAACATGCAATTTTAGGGTTATCGAACTTACAACTTTTGATGCCTTTTAAAACTTTTATTCCGATGATGACCAGCAACAAAGATGGCTTTGTCCGCCTTAGATCTCGATCACCAATGCCAAGGAATAGCCTTTTGCACCACTTCCTCTATTCTCACACACACAATTACACCGTCGGCTTAAAAACGAGATTGCTAGATCCCCTTTTTCGGTATTGTGTAAGGGTTATAGTTTGAAGCTACAAAACTTGATTTTGTACTTCTTTAGATTGCTATTACTGCTCAATAACACAAGAGAATGAGGAACAATCCTTTCTCCTTGTGAAAAATTGAACAAAAGAATTAAGAGAGATAGAGTCACTATTCACGAGTTACTATTCATGAGTTACTATTCATCCCACAAAAAAAAAATTAGGTTTAGGGTTTTATTTCTTTTAATATATATGCTTATCCTTTGGCAAGTCATTAATCTGAATTCAACTATCCTAAGATAATTAATTCAAACTCTATCACTTCCTAAAGATAAGTAATATATTTTGAATTAAACTCCTTTGAATTTAAATTCAAATTTGAAATAAAACATAAGACATTTAAATAAATGAAATCACTTAATTTAAATATATAGCATGTGCCGAAATTCCTTGATTTCCCTCTTGGAATTTCGGCCACATCATTAAATATATAAGTGATTTAATTTAATTTAAATACGTTTAGGCTTTAATATTCAATTAACTTAATTAACACAAGATAATTAATTAATTGAAATTAAACCTTATGGGCTGAATTTCTCTCTCTCATGGACCAAAGCCCAATAGCAATATTATAACCCATTACATACATTAATTTGACTTTAATTAAAAGCCCAAATTAATGTCCAATACTTAATTTAAATATTTTAAGCCCAATGCTTTGTGTGCGATACTATAGGTCCATTTAATGTTGGCAATGAATTAATAAATTAATTCAAAGGCTATATACATTCTCTAGCAAGATATTATAGCATTCCAAATTAAATGAAAATGCATATGGCATTTGGTGACCTAATGCAATTTCGCATAGTCCCTTACCCATAAATATCAGAATTAATATAAGGCATGGAACTAGTCATCCTTATATATATTAATTCCTTCCTTGATATTCCAGTGACACTGAACTTTCAGATAAATAATGATTACTCATTATTTCATCTCGGTATGGCCATACACTTCTCAGTTCACTGATCAAGTGGCCGGTGATATTTTTCTCTCTTATCAAGAGGGGTAATCCCTTCACTTCTCTCATGCTCTCTAACATGAATCAGTGCATACCCAATCATACCCGTACTTGTCACTCTGTTACGAGCATGTTAGGTGTATGTCAAAGTACACAGTAATTCATAAAGAGTTTCATAGAGATTTCAGGTCTAAGAACTCCGATACAAAACTTGCATATGAGAAACACTTATGACTTGTACCATGTAGTGTTCTCATGAGCGGTTCGAATCCAGATACCATGTTCTTTAACATGTATCTATGATCTCTGATTGACACTCTTGTCCTAATGATGCGTAAGACAAAACTCATAAGATCAGAGAGAGCATACTAGTCTTAATTCATTTGTTATTCCCATAACAATGACTGACTAGGGATATTTAGAATGATGTCTCATTTGTTTCAAGGTCTTACAATCCATGTGCCTCACACATGATAACTTAAACCGAAACAACACTCTTGGATAGTTTTATCAATTGATATGCACAGGAATACAAAGGATAAAACAAATGCCTCATTTTATTAATTTCAAGTGTTTCGTTAGAATGTATTGGGGCTAGGGCTTACACTAACAAAGTTTGCACCCTATGGTAGCAATTTAATGCTTCCATCGCACCAAGATCGTGAGTTATTCATCACTAAATACTTCTATTCTCTAAAAGTTTTGCAATCTAAGTACACTGGATGTACAAAGGACAACCAAGAAAATGAATAAATAATAAGGGTAACGGAAACAAAGGACACCTACAAGTTCTCCAAACTTCTATGGTAATCAGAGCATCTATAAACAGAGCAGAAACACATGAAGGGGCAGTGAAGGCTTATCCTTATGGTGCATTGCTCTCACAAATAGGCAATTAATCATTCCAAAACTGTTCAAAAATCAATCCCATAATGGAGCTGCTTTTATACCTACTGGCTTTGCATGTAATTATTTTATTTTCTAATTAGAATTGGCTTTTTAATTGTTAACCGAACCCTATTTTTGTCATGCTAGAGAGCTTCTATCTAGCTACTAACCAAGACTTAGATTACAAAAGGAAGGAAGCCAACATCAATAAGGAAATGCTCTATTTTTGTATATGTTTACAGTATTTACACAAGAATTAGGTTTACTTCAAATAACATGGGGAATTCAAGGGGAAATATACAAGCAAGGCATAAGAACACCAACCGCTAATTAAATTCAGCAAATTACAACCAGAATCAAAAAACCCAGATAATAGTCAGATCCAACACACCCAAAGAGATCCAATAGTCAGAGCAGTGAATAGAAAAGGCACTAACCTTTCTTTCTTCACAACTACAGGCGGCAACGAAGCTCAACAAGTGGGCGACGGCACAAAGCGACGGTAGTTGTTTGAGCGATGGTGATCGAGGCTCTAACAAAAGAAAAAGAAGAACAGAGTGATAAAGATTTCTAAAATCCATCTTTTAAAGATTTCTAAATTCCATTTTTGTTTAGGCAAAAACTTCCTAACAATTTCATAGAAACAAAAATTCCAGTCTCCTAGCCGAACACGTTTTTATTTTAAAATAAAAAATAAAAACACAAAAACCACAATGATAACGAACGCACCCTTCGTGTTTGATAAGAAGAAGCTAAGTTTATCAAACTAAATATTATGTTGAAATAAATTGAATAAAAATTGGAAACTTGTGACATTTGATTGTGTGAATGACGAAAGTGGTTTTTGAGTTTGAAATATATGAAATTGATGTTATAAGTATTTAATTGATTGTTTAATGAATGGTATGAGATGATTTGATTGAATTATAGGTGTTTAAAATTGCAAATTGGTTATTAACTACATTACGTTTAATTTTTTAAAATATTTAAAATGCATTTTTTCTTACTTAATTAGGTTGACAAATATTTATAATGAGTATAGGATAACAGTATTGAAATTGATAAACATTTAGTTTATTTATAAACAGGTATTAAATGTGTCAAATTAGATGTTATATGGATTGAATTGTATGATTAATTGGTTAGTTAAGACTATAGAATTTACCTTGCTAATTTAAAAATATTATAACTAGTCATAAAAATTAGGTAACTGTCCATATTAATAACCCCTAATTAAGACAAATTTCTAATTAAAAGGAATCCAAATAAGGAACTAATTCCATATTAATATTATTTCCTGTCCCGATATTATCACATAAATATCGGGGCCAATTTCTCATCTAGTGAGTCATGGGCGTAACCCTAACTCCTTCATCTCCCACTCGCACATGACGAAATAATTTTTAGTCATTCTCTCCTATCATATAGGTAGATAGTTCATGTGACTGGCATACGTCGAGAACACTAGTGCTATACACCTGTTAGGGATATATAGCGTCTCGAAAAATAAGATCTTCTCATAATAGTATGCCAAACCCTAGATAGTTTTCTCACATTCGTTGTTTTATCTCATGATCTCATAAAAATAATTTTCGTGTTCACTATTGAGTCTCTACTTATAAAGACTACAACAGGTTAACTGGTGAACCATGAAAGCACCAAATGTGATCGAAAAATATCTTCCCCATTTACTCTATTCCATCCATCATAGTCTAACTCACTTTCCTAGTTAGATCCGTCGGATCAAAGTTTTTCCATGACCCTTTGGAGACTAACTAAACTAGCCATATTGAACTATACTTCTGGTATAAGTTAAAGGTTCTAAGGGTTGGAAAAATCGGGTCTCACACTAGGGAAATTTGAGATCATTCACGTAAGATTCCCTTTCCTTGGTCAACTTAAGCACACATGGTATGATGCATGTGTTATGGTGTTCTCTCCTTTTCTTTAAAGGAGTGCACTTCTTATTATTATTATTTAACACCATACAGAAGCATAAGGTTGTAATGCACCAAAGCATCCAACTTTAGTCCACTTCCTTAAGAACTACTTCTGGCTTTTTGGACAAAATATGATAGTTACTTTTAACATATCATCGAATCATTCTTGATCCTATTTTGAATCTTAATCCAAAGCACATAACCTCATATGTGTCTTTATCTAGCACATCAACAAGACTCATCCTATAATTTCTACAAGATGATACTTTTATTTTGAATAGATTCTCGAAACTCATTTTATGTTCAAAAATCGCCTCATATTAGACCTTGTTAACTTATTAACAAAACTAATGTAAACACCCATGTGAGTGGGTTACCTCTCTATCCGACATGCTTTATCTTATAACAGTAAATGTTTGCATATAAACATTCACACTCATGTATTGTCAACAATGAACTCAATTATTATTTTTCATAAATAATAATAATATCAAGATATTAAGTATAAATCAAATCCTATGCAAACCCTGAGACCTAACATGTCTGTCAAACACATCTTTTGATACAGGTTTAGTTAAAGGATCTGTTATCATATCATGCGTAGATATACACTAAAAGTTCACTTCTCGTGCAACAATGTCTTTAGTGTATTGATACTTAATGTCGATATGTTTTGTCTTATTATGAAATTTTACATCTTTAATGTAAGCTATCAATGATTGACTATCACTATAGACTATCATAGATTCCTCTAAGACAGTTACATTTAGATGGTCCATAAACCGTTTTAACCAAACTGCCTCTTGTACTACAGTTGAGGAAGCGACATATTCTGCTTCTATTGTCGAAAGGGCTACATAGGTCTATTTCTTGCTACTCCATGAAATGGCACCCTTGCCTAGCAAGCAAATATAACCTAATGTGGATTTCCTCTCATCCATATCTCCTCCCCAATCAGCATTTGTATATCCCCTCAAATGCAGATCCTTTCCTTAAAAACAAAGAGAATAATTTGCAATACCTTTAAGGTATCTAAGTATCCTTTTTACCACCTTCCAATGTGCTTCACCTAGGTTAGATTGATATCTACTCACTATGCCCACAACATAGCATATATCAGGTCTGGTACACAATATTACATACATCAAACTTCCTACGACACTGGCATATGGAACGTTCTTCATACGTTCTATCTGCTCTTCTATCTTAGGACATATGCTTTTGTTAAGAGACTGATTCTTAGCAATGGGGTTGTCTATAGGCTTACAGTTTTGCATATTAAAATGTTCAAGAACCTTATTGATGTATGTCTCTTAAGACAATGACAATAATATTCTCGATCGATCCCTTGAAATCTTAACTCCAAGGATATAATCTGCTTGACCTATGTCTTTCATCTCAAATTTGGATGACAACCAATCTTTGATAAGATTTACGTATTCCTTGTCATTTCCTGCTATGAGTATGTCATCTACACACAATGTTAAAATGACAAACTTATTTTCCAATCTTTTGGAATAAACATAATGGTCTTCATCAATCATATTAAACTCATTTGACATGATTGCTTCATGAAATCTTAAATACCATTGTCTCAAAGACTACTTTAGGCCATAGATTGATCTTATCAATCGGCAAACCTTATATTCACTGCCATTTTCAATGAAACCTATAGGCTGCTCCATATAGATTTCTTCATTTAATCCTCTATTGAGGAAAGCAGTCTTTACATCCATTTGATGTAGCTCTTGGTCCAAATTAGCCACTAAGGCTAGAATTAACCTTATCGACGTAAATCTAATGACAGGTGAAAAAGTCTCATCGTAGTCAATTCCTTCCTATTGTGTAAACCCCTTAGTAACTAGCTGAGCCTTGTATCTTTCGATACTGCCATCAGCTTTTCATTTTATTTTGAGAATCCATTTATTCCTAATTGGTTTATGTCCTTTAGGTAGATCAATCAATTCCCAAACATGGTTTGACTTCATAAAAGCCATTTCTTTTTCCATTGCCTTAATCCATTTATCTTTAGTTGGGCAAGAGAGAGCTTCTTTTACATTTTTAGGCTTATCATTTTCTTTTGGTGTAATAAAAAAGCTTCGTTCGTACCTTCGATCTCAAATCATCAGCGTGGAACACTTTTCCTTTTAGATTTTTGAGGTTTCGAATCCTGATAAACATATCTCATATATTCATCATAGTTTGGAATGCTCCCACTAGGATTGAGCTCTACGCTCCCACTCAAATAAGGATCCTGAATATCCATACTCCCACTAGAGAACGAATCCCGAACATCCGGACCATTAAGAAGAGAGTCTTGACCTTCTTCATCAATTTTCCTCCCACTCGGATGGAGAGATCCAAGTAGTTCATCTTCTTGAGTTTCATAAAAAGTAAAGTCTTAACTTACTTTGCCCAACTTCGGAAACTCATTTTCCAAAAATACGACATCTCGTGATTCAAATTTTGTTACCGAGCCATTTGCTTACTCACCCACGAACAGGTATCCTTTTGATACATTAGAATATCGCACAAAAATACTATTTTTACCTATTGATCCTAATTTACCAAATTTACTTGAGGTATCATGGACATAAGCTGTACAACCCCATAGGTGTAAATAACTCAGATCGGGTTACTGACCAGTCCACAGCTCATAAAGAGTGAAAGCAATAGATTTAGAGGGCACACAGTTTAGAACATATATGGACGTTAACAAAGCATCTCCCCAATAGAAGATAGGAAAATTTGCTTGAGCCATCATCGAACATACCATGTTTAAAAGGATTCTATTTCGTCTTTCTGCAACACCATTTTATTATGGAGTTCGAGGAATAGACAACTGATACTCTATCCCTTTTTCATCACATAAAGCTTTAAAGTCATCTGAAAGATATTCTCAACCACGGTCAGTTCTTAAAGCTTTAATTTTCTTGTCCAATTGATTATCAACAAGATTCATAAAATTTTTAAAGCAGCTCAATGCTTTAGACTTTTGTGAGAAATTAGATAGTTATGACCATACCTTATACAGTTATCTATAAAAGTGATGAAATAATAGGCCCCAAGTCTTGCCCTAACATTCATTGGACCATAGACATCTGAATGAATTAATTGCAAAAGAATTGAGGCTCGGTTTCCTTTTTCAAATAATTTTCTAACTAGTTTTCCTTACAAGCAATGCTCATATGTAGGAAATTCGATCTCATTTAAATCACCTAACAAACCGACCTTAGCTAACCAACGCATTTGGTCTGGTCAGATATGGTTCAATCCAGCATGCCATAATTTTACATTATCCTGATACGTATTTGAAGAAGAGGATATTAAAAAAACTAACTTTATTAGAATAATCAGGATCAACATCCATAATTATAAAATTATCCGAAACAAAACCCAAACCATAAAAAATGTCATCCATAAACAGATCAACCTTATCATACTTAAAATGCAAAATAAACCCAAGTTTTATTAAAGTTAAAATAGAAAATAAGTTCTTATGAATGTTGGGAGCATAAAGCACATTGTGTAGGAGTAGGGTTCTGCCTTCACGCAAGACTAGTCTGCATGTGCCAATTCCTAAGACTACCACTCTGGCATTATTTCCTATATAAATCCACTTTGCTCCAGCAGTTACTCATCAAAACTCGACAAAGGCTTCTCGATCCCTTGTCATATGGTCCGTTGCTCCTGAATCAACCACCCACAAAGGATGAAGTTCAGCTAAAAATATAGAACTTGATACACAAACTTCACTTACTCTTGAGTTAGAATAGTGTACCTTATCAGGCACAGTGCAATCTTTTGCATAGCGTCCCTTCTACTGACAGGTAAAACACTTCACCCTAAAAATGTTCACTTTCTTTTTGCGTTTAGACCCCGTTCCGTTTTGCTTAACCTTTTGTCGTTTAGGCTCTAAAGCCCTTTTTTTACCTTTTTCATGGAAGCTGTTTTTTTGGGTTCTTGAAATACCCTTTATTATACCCTAGGAGAATTTTCACTAATTAATTATTAAGTTCTATGTTAAATTAAATATAAATGAATAGAGAAAAACCAAATTAAAAAGTGAAAGGGTTAGTTTTGGGACATAATTAGAAATAAAGGAAAGTTGAGGACAAAAGGGTAATTCTTCTATGTAAGTGACATTTGGGCCAATAAGAAAGAGGGAGAGGGAGATATTTTTTAAAGAGAGGTGGTCGTCGAAGGGTGAGTGGTCTTCTTCTTCATTCATCTTCATCCTCTCTCAAAACCTAAAATCTCTCTCTAAATCTCTCTCTCTAGGATCTCTTAGATTTTTACAAGAAGAAAGAAGATTTAGTTGGGTTTAATTATAAGGTATTGTTGTCTTTTTACTTGGTGTGTGTATTGTTCATTGAATATAGTGATGAGTGTTCATGGTGATGTTCTTTTTATAAAAGGAGAAGAAAGTAAAAAGAAGGGAAAGAAAGCTATCCAATAGTGAAGAAAAGTTGGAGCTCAAAAGGTATGGAAACTTGCATGTTTATATGTGTGTGCTTGAGTTTTTGGACATGAGAGATGTCCTTATTATTGCTATTAAATGTCTTATATATGGATCTTGAGCTTGAAAGTGATTTATAGATGAAAGATGCAATGTTTTGTTGAAGGATATAAAACTCTGTTTTTAGGGTTCAAATAACCAGTCTATACTTTTTTGGCCATATCTTAAACTATAGTTGTTTAAATGGAGAAGTTCTAGTTGGTATAAAAACTAGACATCCATATCTTGATTTTGTTAGAAGGAATCGAGCACTGATTTTCACTACATGATAGTGAAAATTTATGTCGAAATCTAGTTATGACTATTACCCTATTTTTGTGAGCATTCTATGGTTTTCCTTGTATATCTTAAGATTTATAAGTCTGTTTTAGATGATTTTTAGTGTTTTGGAAACTATATACATAGGGCTAAAACTTTGTAGAAGATAATTTTTTTGGAAAAAGTCTTTTGGTATGCCTAAATTGATGTGCAATTTAAATTTCTTAATTAGTTTACAGGATTTTACGAGCATGAGCATTGAATATTTGGGCCATCGCTGTTCGTCGTGAGCGCAACTGTTGTCGTGAGCGCAATAACAACGAACCTTTATTTAGGTAGTTGCTTGCTGTCATGAGCATGACTAATATCACGAACACGACTCATGCTGCAAGTGCGACTATTGCCGCGAGCGTGACAACAAGCATGTGTCTCCTATATTTGCCTACATTTTTCTTTTTCCACTATAGTAGGTTACTCTCCCCACGTGTTGTGTCTATATTTGAAAATAATTGACCTTAAAATTCAAGCATATATGAACTTATATTATAGTTGTTTATAAACATGCATGATTTACTATGAATAATGTCAACGTATATACACATTTCGCATTACCGAATTAATATGCTAATAGTTAAATTATACTATCTAGATTATAATGGATATTCACATGTATGATCTTCCTATAAGATGAAATATGATAACTTAAGCACCAAAAATGACACGGTGATATATGAAACTAATAATGCCTGGATTGAAAGTTAGTTATGGATAGATAGGCATGCCTATAGGGTTACAGTCGTAGCTGCTATAGTCTGGCTCTTATGAGTCCACAGTACGTCTCTAAATGAGACCATAATTCTATCCTGAATGGGTCCACAAATTTAATACCTTTGGGTATTTGCAGATTTGATACCTTATGGTATCCACAGCACCCGTTATCCATACCCAAAGGAATTAAGCAGGCAATTTATATCATGAATGATATGCATACATAGTTTGTAATCTTTTATTATTGTGATTATATGATACAGATATTTCTTCCAATAATGTATTTAGTATTATTTCTTAAGGAAGTAAATGGAATTTTATTATATATATTATTGTTGTATGATTGGTGATAACCACCGTGAGTGGTTATCAACTTATTATTTTTGTTCCCCACTAAGCTTTATAGCTTAGCATGGGTGTTTATCCATGTAGGTTTGCAGTCTAGACCTTTTCTTCAGGGACAAAGCCAACAATCTCATAAGCCAACATTAGTCTAAAAAGAATCATTTTGAAGCATGAGATTAAATTTTGTGTCTTTTTGGTTATATGATAGTGTATTCTGTATTAAAATCATGTAATTATCGAGTTTTGTAATTAATAACCCACTAGTAATTTCAATGTAACAGCTTAATCTTATATGATTTGTAAATTATATATGTATGTATGTATGTATGTATGTATGTATGTATGTATGTATGTGTGTATGTATGTATTATGTATTATGTATACGTATTTGCATCATTAACAGATGACTCATAGGATTAATGAAATATAATTAGTAACAGTAATTGGAATTATCTAGTATAGTCATTATATTTTTGGTATCAGAATGCCTTGGTTTAGGTGATTCTGGCCAATATGAATTTAAAGGTTCATAGATATAGAATTCTTGTTGATGTTGGCTGATTGTTGTTGTCCCTGCATTTCTTTTGATATAGTTAGAATGGAAGGACATCGTGAAGTGGTAGATGAATCAACTGAAAGCAATCTACTTGGACAATCGAATCCTTCTCAGCCTAAATCTTCTGCATCCAGTAGAGGTGGTGTAGTTGTTGTAGAGCCTGGGGAAGCATTGTTGAAAATTTCCCATGATATGGCTCAAATTCTACAAAGGATGACTACACCAAAAGCCCCTATTTCTGAGATCAGGAAGCATGGTACAAAAGAGTTTCTGGGCTCTACTTGGGAGGAGTTTGAGAAAGTGGAGTTGTGGTTTGAAAGATTGGAATGGGTATTTACAGAAATTTAGTGCCCAATTAATCAAAAGTTGACCTGTGTTGTGTGCTTGCTTCAGAGAGAAGCTTATGATTGGTGGAAACTAGTTCAGACACAACCTCAGCTACCTAATTCCCTCTCTTAGGAATTATTTACGGTAGAATTTAAAAAGAGGTATGTGACTGAAGCATATAAAGATGAGAGGTTGAAGCAGTTTTTGAACTTAAAGCAGAAGGGTATGTCAATGGCTGAATATGAAGCAGAATTCAGTCGGTTGAGCAAATATGCACCAAAACCTATGTTGACTGGGACTTTCAAATGTTGCCTGTTTGAAGACGGGTTGAATGACCAGATTCGGGAACATTTGATAGGACCTATTTCTTTACACCCTGTGGATTATCATTAGCTGGTTCAAGCAGCTATTCAAGTGGAGAAAGAACAGAATGCCAAAAGAGAAAGAGAACAAAGAAGAAGAAGCTTCTCTCGGGGTGGTTCTTCATCAGGAAAAAGATCGAGAATGACTCCAGAAGATCAACTAATAGAGTCTGGCAATCACCCTGCATCTAAAGGTAGACAACAGGGAACTTTTACTTTAGTTGGATCTAGTAGAGGCACTGCAACAGGACAGGGCAGAGGTCAAGCTCCAGAATGTACCTATTGTTTTAGGCGGTATTGGGGCACTCACAAAATGCTCACTGGTGCTTGCTTTAGACATGGTAGCACAGACCATTTTATGGCAAATTGGCCTATGAAACAGGAGCAAGCCTCCAATCAACAAAGTAACAGAGGGGTTTCTAATGTACCCTCTTTAAGTAGAGGTCGTGGTAGAGGCAGAGGTAGATCAGGTCAGTTTAGAGCATAGTCCAGGAATATTTTTGAAATAGTAGATTGACCATTTGCTCCTACACCTCCTACCAGAGCTTATGCTATGAAAGCTCGAGAAGATGCTGATGCTCCTGAGGTCATAGCTAGTATATTCTCTCTCTTTGATATTGATGTGCATGTGCTTATAGACCCAGGACCTACATATTCGTATATTTGTAATGGGGAGTTGGGTAGAAATGTATTTGTTGTAGATCATCTGAGCTATGATATATGTGTAATCATTCCTTTGGGCCACAGTATATGTGTAAATGAAATCTATAGAAACTGCCCTATTATGATTAAAGAGAAAGAGTTTCCAGCTGACTTAATTGTTTTACCTTTCCATGAATTTGATGTAATTATGTGTATGGATTGGTTTTCTAGATACCAAGCCATAGTGAACTGTAGATCTAAAACTGTAGTAGTTAAGAATGTCGAAGATAAATAGACATTGATTCAGGGTATTAAGTCTAAACCCTTAACCAATGTTATATCTGCTATGAAAGCGAATGTATTTCTTAGGAAGGGATGTGAAGCATTCTTGGTTTTGGTTCTTTATTCTAAAAGGGAAAGAGTTAATCTTCAAGATATTCCAGTAATTAATGAGTTTCCTAATGTTTTTCCTAAAGAACTTACTGGTTTGCCGCAAAAGAGAGAAGTAGAGTTGTCTATAGTAACTCTGCCAGGAACTGCTCCTATCTCTAAAGCACCTTACAGAATGGTGACATTAGAATTAAAGGAGTTAAAGGTTCAGTTACAAAAGCTGTTGGACAAAGGCTTCATCAAACCTAGTGTGTCACCTTGGGGCGCACTGGTATTGTTTGTCAAAAAGAAAGATAGCACTTTGAGGATGTGCATTGATTACAGATAGCTCAACAAATTAACGGTGAAGAATAAGTATCCTTTATCTCAGATTGAAGATCTATTTGATCAGTTAAAGGGTGCTAGGTTGTTTTATAAAATTGACCTGAGGTCAGGATACTATTAACTGCGGGTCAAGAATGTAGATGTTCAAAAGACTGATTTTATAACTCGATATGGTCATTGCAAATTTTTAGTAATGCCTTTCGATTTGACTAATGCACTAGCAGCATTCATGGATCTGATGAATGGGGTTTTCAGACCCTATTTAGATCAGTTTGTTATGGTATTTTTCGGTGACATCCTGGTCTATTTTTGCAATAAAGCGAAACATGCAGAACACTTGAGAATTGTATTGCAAACTTTACGAGAAAACCAATTGTACGCAAAGTTAAGTAAATGTGAGTTCTGGCTTAAAGAAGTTTCTTTTCTTGGACATACGGTGTCTTCAGAAGGCATCAAGGTGGACCCTAAAAAGATTGAAGCTATTATTAACTGGAGGCCGCCTCGAAATGTACCGAAAATTAGAAGTTTCTTGGGTTTAGCCGGCTAATATAGATGATTTGTGAAAGGCTTTTCAGTTATTCCCTCTCCACTCACTAAGTTACTTCAAACAAAACTAAATTCGAATGCACAGATCGATGTCAAGTAAGTTTTCAACAGCTAAAGAAGATGTTGACGAATGCTCCAGTTCTTACCCAATCAATATCGGATAAAGAATATGCTATGTATAGTGATGCATCGAAAAATAGATTGGAATGTGTGTTGATGCAAGAGAGTAAAGTAGTGGCTTATGCATCAAGGCAGTTAAAGCCTCATTAACAGAATTATCCAACTCATGATTTAGAGCTGGCAGCAGTTGTGTTTGCTTTGAAGATATGGCGACATTATCTCTATAGAGAGAAATGCAAAATTTATACAGATCATAAAAGTCTTAAATATCTGCTTACCCAACGAAATCTTAATTTAAGACAGCGTAGATGGCTAGAATTGTTCAAAGACTATGATTGTATAGTTGACTATCATCCAGGAAGGGCCAATGTGGTAGCTGATGCATTGATTAAGAAAATGATGGCGACCTTATTGTTACAATATTGCATATGGAAGTTTACGTCTAATGGAGCTTTGATAGCTTAATTACGAGCTAAACCTAATCTAAGGCAAGCAGTAATTGATGCATAGGCAGGTGATGAAAAGCTACAGCAAATGACTCAATCAGTGTATGAAGGGGGTTCAGTAGAGTATTCAATCAGGTTTGATGGTAGACTATATTATCGAAATCGATTATGTGTGCCAGATGTTAAAGAATTGAAGAGAGCTTTATTGCAGGAAGCCCATAATACTGTATGCACCATGCAACCCAATAGTAACAAAATTTATCAAGATCTGAAATAGTTTTACTGGTGTCCCGGAATGAAGAGAGATGTAACTAAACATGTCTCCAAATGTTTAACATGCCAACAAGTAATAGTAAAGCACCAACTTCCTTCTGGATTATTGAATCCTCTTCGCATTCCTCAGTAATGTTACAATGGATTTTGTCACAGGTTTACCCACTACTCAAAAGAAGCATGATGCAGTATGGGTCATAGTAGACAGATTGACAAAGGTGGCTCATTTTATACCGGTCGAAACCAATTACTCGATGGACAAGTTGGCTGAGTTGTATATAGATCAAATTGTTAGATTGCATGGGATACCCATTTCAATCATTATAGATCGGGATCTAAGATTTACTTCCAGATTTTGCAAAAGTCAACAACAAGCTTTTGGTACAAAGCTCTTTCTTAGTACTGCTTTTCACCCTCAAACTGACGGGCAGTCAAAAAGGATTATACAGGTATTAGAGGACATATTGAGAGGCTGTGTTTTAGACTTTTTCGGGAGTTGGGATAAATATGTGACCTTGATGGAATTCGCATACAATAATGGCTATCAAACTAGCATTGGTATGCCACCTTATGAGGCACTCTATGTTCAAAAATGTAGAACTCCCTCCTACTGGACAGATTTAGCTGAAAGCAAGCTGACAGGTCCTGACATTGTAAAAGATACCAAAGAAAAGATTCAACTTGTTAAGCAAAGATTAAAAGAAGCAAGTGATAGGTAGAAGTCATATGCAGACTTAAAAAGAAAGGATATTGAGTATCAGGTTGGTGATGAAGTGTTCTTAATGGTATCCCCATGGGGAAAAGTGTTATGGTTCAGAAAGAAAGGGAAACTTAGTCCCAGGTTTATAAGTCCTTATAAAATTCTGGAGCGGATTAGACTGGTAGCATACCAACTAGATCTTCCCAGTGAGTTATCAAAGCTGCATGATGTTTTTCACGTTTCTATGTTCCGGCGATATCGATCAGATGAGTCGCATATCATACCTATGCAAGACATCAATGTTAGATCTGATTATACATATGATGAGGAGCCTAAGATGATTTTGGCCAGTGAAGTTCAACAATAGAGGAACAAAGAAATTTTCCTAGTAAAAGTGTTATGGCAACACCATGGTGTACAAGAAGTGACTTGGGAGCCTGAAACAGTAATGCGGGCTCAGTACCCACAGCTCTTCAATATAGGTATGAATTTGGAGGATTGAATTCTTTAAGGGAGAAAGAGTTGTAATGCCCCTTATTATACCTTGGGAGAATTTTTACTAATTAATTATTAGATCCTATGTTAAATTAAATATAAATGAATAGAGAGGAACCTAATTGAAAAGTAAAAGGGTTAGTTTTTGGGGCATAATTAGAAATAAAGGAAAGTTGAGGACAAAAGGGTAATTCTTTTATGTAAGTGACATTTGGGCCAATAGGAAAAAGGGAGAGGGAGATATTTTTTAAAGAGAGGTGGCCTACCAAGGGTGAGTGGTCTTCTTCTTCATTCATCTTCATCCTCTCTCAAACCTTAAAATCTCTCTCTAAAACTCTCTCTCTCTAGGATCTCTTAGATTTTTGCAAGAAGAAAGAAGATTTAGTTGGGTTTAATTATAAGGTATTGTTGTCTTTTTACTTAGTGTCTGTATTGTTCATTGAATATAATGATGAGTGTTCATGGTGATGTTCTTTTTATAAAAGGAGAAGCAAGTAAAAAGAAGGGAAAGGAAGCTATCCAAGAGTGAAGAAAAGTTGGAGCTCAAAGGGTATAGGAACTTGCATGTTTGTACGTGTGTGCTTGAGTTTTTAAACATAGAGATGTCCTTATTATTGTTATTAAATGTCTTATATGTGGATCTTGAGCTTAAAAGTGATTTAAATATGAAAGATGCAATGTTTTGTTGAAGGATATAAAACTCTATTTTAGGGATCAAAGAACCAGTCTGTACTCTTTGGGCTATATCTTGAACTATAATTGTTTAAATGGAGAAGTTCTAGTTGTATAAAAACTAGACATCCATATCTTGATTTTGTTAGAAGGAACCAAGCACTGATTTTCTTTTCATGATAGTGAAAATTTATGTTGAAATCTGGATATGACTGTTACCCTATTTTTGTGAGTAGTGTGTGGTTTTCCTTGCATATCTTAAGATTTACAAGTCCGTTTTAGATGATTTTTAGTGTTTTGAAAACTAGAAACATAGGGTTAAAACTTTGTAAAAGATTATTTTTTCGTAAAAAGTCTTTTGGTGTGCCTAAATTGATATGCAAATTAAATTTTTTAATTAGTCTATAAGATTTTGCGAGCATAAGCATTGAATATTTAAGACGTTGTTGTTCATCGCGATCGCGACTATTGTCATGTGTGCAATGAAAATGAACCTTCATTTAGGCAGTTCCTTGATGTCACGAGCGTGACTAATATCGCAAACGTGACCCATGTTGCGAGCGTAACAACAAGAGTGTGTCTCCTATATTTGCCTACATTTTTCTTTTTCCACTATAGTAGGTTACTCTCCCCAAGTGTTGTGTCTATATTTGAACATAATCGACCTTAAAATTCAAGCATATATGAACTTATATTATAGTTGTTTATAAACATGCATGATTTACTATGAATAATGCCTATGTATATAGACATTTCGCATTACCGAATTAATATGCTAATAGTTAAATTATACTATCTTGATTATAATGGATATTCACATGTATGATCTTTCTATATGATGAAATATGATAACGTAAGCACCAAAAATGACACAGTGAGATATGAAATAAATAATGTCTTGATTGAAAGTTGGTTGTGGATAGATAGGCATGCCTATAGGGTTACAGTCGCAGCTGCTATAGTCTGACTCTTATGAGTCCATAGTATGTCTCTAAATGAGACCATAGTTCTGAACCGAATGGGTCCACAGATTTAATACCTTTGGGTATTTACAGATTTAATACCTTATGGTATCCACAGCACCCGTTTTCCACACCCAAAGGAATTAAGCAGGCAATTTATACCATGAATGATATGCATATATAGTTTGCAATCTTTTATTACTGTGATTATATGATACAGATATTTCTTCCAATAATGTATTTAGTATTATTTCTTAAGGAAGTAAATGGAATTTTATTATATATATTATTGTTGTACGCTTGATGATAACCACTGTGAGTGGTTATCAACTTATTATTTTTGCTCCCCACTAAGCTTTATAGCTTAGCACGGGTGTTTATCCGTGTAGGTTCGCAGTCTAGACCTTTTCTTCAAGGACAAAGCCAACAATCTCAGAAGCCAACATCAGTCTAAGAAGAATCATTTTGAAGCATGAGATTCAATTTTGTGCCTTTTTGGTTAGATGATAGTGTATTCTGTATTAAAATCATGTAATTATTGAATTTTGTAATTAATAACCCACTAGTAATTTCAATGTAACAACTTAATCTTATATGATTTGTAAAGTATATATGTATGTATGTATACCTATTTGCATCATTAATAGATGACTAACAGGATTAATGGAATATAATTAGTAACAGTACTTGAAATTATCTAGTATAGTCATTATAGTTCTGGTTTGACTTTTTCTTCCCAAAATTGGATTGTGCGATATGCACTTTAGCATTGACATTGATCGATGTTAAACGGTCTTCTTCTAACTCCAAATGTCTACCAACATCCTTAAATATTTTAATGTTATCCATATGAGTCAGTTGCATTTTCATATGCTCCCAAATCCTTGGCAAAGATCGGATGAAAGCTTGGACCTGTTGCTCATCAGTCAACTTATGACCTGCATAACCAAGCTCGCAAATCATATTCTCCATCTCTTGGAGATGTTTCCACATTGAATGATTAGGTCTCTTCTGATATGTATCAAATTAGATCGTTAAAGATTGGAGTCCAGTTAGAGATACTCCTCCAAACTTCTCCCACAATGTGATCCATAGATCCATTGCATTTTGATATGAGCAAAATTGTGTGGTGATATCATCTTCCATTGCACTTAGGAAGATGGTACAAGCAATGGAGTTCTTCTTTTTCCATGCTGTATAAGCTGTCTTATCCTGCTTATGTTGAGCATAAGTGCCATCTTCAGGTTCAGTCATGACTGAACTTAAGGTTTCTAGAGCCTCTTGCTCCTCAAGCACATACTGGATTTTCATACTCCAGATTTCATAGTTGTTGCCATTCAATTTCATATCGTTGTTCAATTCAACAACTATGAATTTGGAAGCCATTTAGATCCTCTAATAAAAAATAGATCATATGTTGCACTTATTAAGAAGAATATGACAATACACACTACTTACTATACATCCGAAATTGAAATCTAACAAAGTTATCTATTAGGCTTAAAATTAAAAAAGTTACTATTAGTATCTAATTACCCTCTAAGTCCTAATGTTTAACCTTATAGATTAAAATTTCATGCATAGTAAATATCATTTATTAGAAATTAAGTTTTCTAACTTAATTGAGGATATTATATTTGTAAGATAATTAAGCCTTAACTTAATAATCAAGCAACTATTCTACTCATAAAATATTGCATTGCAAATAATATTAAAATAAACACATTCATTATAAGAAATTATAAGCCACTATAATATTCAAAATCAAAATAAACACATTTATTATAAAAGTCCAATAAATCCAAAAGAAGACATAAATGTATCATCTCAAAACAAAATTAGGAAACAAAATTCCTACCATAAATGTCCGCAAAAATAGCATTATGACACTTATGTCAATAAAAAATAATCAAGATCCCGATAGACCCAACACAATCCTAGTTACTGGAACTATCATCCTAACCATACGCATTATCTGTGAGGGCACTCCATGTGTGTAATCAATTAACCATAGGCAATTCACTATACGCCCACTTCTGAACACCATCTCAGATAGAGTGTTGCTCATATACACTCCTCATTTTGCTACCTTATATAAAAACTTTATTATAGAATCCTTAAAATTTCCTTGCCAGCACTTAACAAATAAGTTCTGGAGTTCCATATGGTAGCTAAAAGATTCACACATCACATCATAAAGTAACTTATGATTGCACCCCCTATTTAGGCCATCAACCCAAATACAGTCTTGTATCTTCCTATGCATTTGGACTATATGGTGCCCAATAGCATAAATATCATTACTCCTTACCCTCTAATGAAACCTCATGTTGTGGACCTCACGCACTCGTGCATTGGCCAAAGCAACTCCTTGAGGAGTATGTAAAATCATGGGTGTCTTTATCATCGTCATATCTATAAAACATAACAGTATAAAAAAAATTGTTAGTACACTCATGTACAAACAAAAATTGATTAGAACTCATTCCAATTAAATATAAGGACAAAATCCACATAATTAATTTTCAAACATATTTGAAAATTAAAGAAGGCAGAATAAAACATAATTTTCTTAAATTTTCACAAATATTTAAACAAAATAATTAATAAAAATAATTCTGTAACTCATAAATTTTTTTAGAAAACACCAAAAAATCAGAAAAAATTAAGAAAATTAAACTTAAAAAAATTGGGCAAAAAATGGTGGCCGGAGGAGCCCTTATGCGCCCACACGAGCCAGTGAGAGTGGCCCTCACCCGCCCACACGTAACAAAGGTGCCACGCACAAGTAGAGAACCTTTGTCACGTGGAGCGACCCCATTGGGCCACGTACGTCCACGTGGCTGGACAATGTGACATATGACATACAATTATTTGTCCACGTGAACAAGGTGGACTGACGGATGGGACACGTGGCATGACCACAGACTACCACATGTCGATTGGTCATTTGTCCACAAGTCAATACATGGCATGACTCACAAGCCACGTGTCAGGACCTACTCACCACATGGCAGCACCGCATACCGCCACGTGAAAGCCAGGTGGCATGACCACAAGCTACCACATGTCGATTGGTCATTTGTCCACGTGTCGATGCATGGCATGACTCACAAGCCACGTGTCAGGACCTACTCACCACGTGGCAGCACCGCATACCGCCACGTGAAAGCCAGGTGGCATGACACATCATGCCACTTGGCTGCCTCTTGCCATGTGTTAGGCCCACCGGTTGCAACGTGGCAACACGTGTCAAAATTTGGTTGGTCCAAGTGGTGCCACATGGCACCTAACGAACCCCCTCTACCACATCATCTGACACGCGGCACCTCACTGTGTCAACATATGTCGTCCCCCTATTAGGCCATATGGCTGAGTGACATCACACTCAGCGCGCATGGCACAACGTGTGTTGGAGATGTGCCCTCTGGCATGCGCCCAGTACTTCGGTGGCATATGCAAGCCACATGCTGCCTTCTCGGTGGTTTCAAGCCATCGAATTTTTTCTAAAGGGGGGTTTTTGGGATCTCTGAATCCAATGGTATGGTCAAAAATAAAGAAATTCCCACTAGAAATATTTATTATGGACTTTTAATAGATAAATTAATTTTGGTGTCCAGAAAATACATAAAAAATTTCTAGACCAGAAAGAATAAACAAACACAAATAGAACATATCTAAAGGTATTTAAATTAACATATTAACATGTTTGAATTTTCATGAAAAAGCAAATATATATGTAAAATCATACCGGAACGCAAAAACAATGGCTCCGATACCAATGTTAGAAAATAAGCCATGAAATTATCACGAGATATAATCATAAATACCTCTCATAGCGCAGAATCACAATTGTCGAGATCGTCTCCCTTTTCGCATCACCGGTATCGTTTTCACCCATGCCTCACTACGTCCCGGGATGAAAACTTGATTTTCACGAACTAAAAATCCCAAAGAGTATATAGAAAAAGTGCGAAAGTATTTTGGTAGAGTTTTTGTATAGAATTCTTTTCTTGCTCCTCAAGAATAGAATTTGTAGCCCTATTTATAGGGTTCTCATTAAGGTAATTAAATTTTCCTTAATAAGTGAGAATTAAATTTGGCAGTTACAATATTTAATATAGAAAATAATATCAATAATTAATATGTCAGTTACTTAATTTAAATTAGGTAACTGGCCATATTAATAACCTCCTAATTAAGACAAATTCCTAATTAAAAGGAATCCAAATAAGGAACTAATTCCATATTAATATTATTTCCTATCCCGATATTATCACATAAATATCGGAATTCAATTTCTCATCTCGTGAGTCAACCTATAATTTTATTTTTATGTGATAATTATAAGAATATCAAAATTTTACAATCTAAATAAAATTACAAATGTGAAGAATGTTAAACACTTTGCATCTTTTGTATTCATTCTTTTATGATCCTTCAATTAATTTAGGAGGTAAAAATAGATCTTGGAGAAAAAAGAAAAGGAAGAAAAGAGACTAACATAAAGATGGAAGAGACCAAAAATCTAGGTGGGTTATCAACTTTGATAAACAAATAAATTTAATAGATAATTAGTTATTATTTAAAAAACATACGAATATATTAATATAAGATATTTCTATTTTATTGAAAAGAAACATATTAATGAATAATGATACAATTGAGAAGAGTAATATAATCCAACAAAAACATTCTATAAAAGAAATATATTATAATATGCGTATGCAGATATGCATAATTGATAGAGAATATATAGTTAATATAGGATATGATTTTATTAAATTTTGAAAGTAATAGTCTCCTATTATTTTTCCTTCAGTCACGTGTACAACTATATATATATATATATATGCCCTCTTTGTATAATTGAATATATTACAAGGACCTAGCTCTACATGGTATCGGTGCAACTCACGGCTTAACAACAAGGTTGATCTTTATTTGATTATGCTCCTCATTATGTTTGATAGCTAAGTTGCAGATGAACCCTTTTGTGGTGGTTGGAGCCATGACGGCAACAGCCTAACAAACAAGTATGGTGGGATTGATTGCTTTAGATCTTTCAACTGTCCTCGCTCCTAATTTCTCCCACCAATTATCCATTAAACTCGTTCAATCCAATTTCATTTTTTGGAAAATTCACTTGGTCCCTATGTTAATAGGGTGCTGTAGTCTTGAAGGCCATATTGATGGCAGCAATTTTCCCCATCGCAATTACTTGCCGATGGATTGGTAGGCGGGGAATTTTGCCTTTGGTAAAGGTAGGATCAGCAGGTGTTAAGCTAGCTAATTTTGTCTGTTTTGGAATCAATTTTACCGTAAATTGTTAAAGTTATACCGGGTTCAAAATTAGAATAGGATAAAAAAGGCCACACACAAGCTCATATTCATATAATGACAAATTACAACATTTCCTATTTAAAATCTTTATTCATATTACAAAAATTTTGACAGAATTTTCCTTATAATTATTTAAAAACCTCCCGTAATAAATCTTTTATACATTTCTATTTCAATCTACCCTACCATCCATCTTAGATTCAAACTCCAATCACACAATATTTTGCCCATCCTCCATAATTTCCTTAACTCATCTTAATTAAAAATTCAAACATAGCCATACTTAATATTCCACACACTACAAAAATAATTGATTTTACCGACGAAATCAAATTCGTCGCTAAGATTACAATATTAGCAACATAATTTTAAAGTCGTTAGTAGAAAAAGGATGATGGAAAATGGAAAAAATTTTACCAACGAAATCAAACAAAATATTGGTAGAAATGGCTGGAAATGTTGGCGCTTGTTTATACCTACGATTTTAGCAACGGATTTACATATCGGTAAGAAAATTTCTCATTTAAGTTATATAGCAATAGAATGTTTCGTCGGTAATTAAAGCAACAGTTTATGTTTAGTTATTTATTGAAAAATGGTGCAACGCATCAATAAATAAAGGCGGGATTTTTTTGCACCATCTTTAATGGCAAAAATTCGAGGAGACTAATTTATAAGTTATTACTATGAATGTGTTCCGTCTGTATTATTTTATTATTAAAAATAAATTTTTAAAATTTATTTTTAATTTAACAATAATAAATTATTTTAAATAAAAACAATGACCAATACCAACCTTATGAAAACCCTCTAAGGAGAGATTTTTCTCTGCCCCACCCCGCTATACTCTTCACCACCGATTCAGCCCCATTTTCTTCCACCACCACTATGGCAAACATCAATCTCCCTCTCCATTCTTTAACCTCTTTATCTAGCTCCCTCGATGTAGATTTGTCTCTATATAAATAATATTTTTTTCTTTCCCTTCCTTTACTCGCCATTTGTTATTTAAGCTTCTCTGTTATTCAATTCAAAGCTATAAATAGAAGCCAAAGCTCCCAGGCCTTTCTCTTTAGATTGGCTTGGTTTCTATCGATCTTTCTTGTTAGCTGCTTTGATATGTTATTTTTAGTCTAAGGTATGCTTCAATCTTTTTTTTTTATTTTCTTTTTCTTTTGGTATTAGATCAGTAAGCTTTGATTGATTTATTTTTTAGAATTAATGTTTTTTATCTGAGAATTTTTTACCTTTTACTTGACAATGAAAGTGAAATATAGATTTAGATGTAACTTATGTGAGTGTGTGAGTATGAATTTTGTTAGTACTTTTTGATTGATAATAATTTCTTAACTTGCTTGAAAGAGAGATTGGTTTTCTTGAGGTGAGTTTTCTTTCCTTTTTTGTTACTACTCTATTTTCCACTGCACTGAAACTAAGAAATGCTAACTTCGATTGAACAGAGAAGATATGAAAATTTAAGCAAGTGGTTTATCGAGTTATACTGAGATAAAAGTTTTTTCATTCTTTTTCTCCTTTTTCAATTAGTAATATTTCATGTTCAAGCCTATAACTTATTAGCAATCTAACTTATTGAGGTTCAAACTTTATTGCTTTGAACATTGAATATAAGCATATAAAAGAATAGTTATTACATATGCCCAATTTACAAACTTCACTTACACATAATTTTCTTTACCACTATAGGGTGTATATGCCATAACTTCCCAAAAGGGGACAAAAATAACAAAATAGTGCATCCACCTCAAAATCTTGCACTCCTCTTCCTATGACTTGGATTTTATAGTTGCTCCACCTCCACTTTTTCTCAAAACCTACGAGCGGAAAGAAAATCATACGCTAAGCTATATACTTAGTGGTGTTTAAGCAAGTTTATTTCTTATCTAAGTCAACTCACCCAAACATAACATGCAAATCATATAACATTTTAAAAATAAATATCTTTATTTCCATCTAAGCACAAATAAACATTTAAATTCATTTATAAAATTTAAGCATATACCTAATTATATTAATTTATATTAAGTTACATAATGCTAAATAAATCTTACAATTAATTTTTATTTCTAATTGATTCAAATTAAATAACATACGCCGAAAGAGCTCTCAGAGTCATTCAATCTGGTAACACATTTCATGATGCATTATTTTTAACTCCCTAGCTAATTGGCATGCCAACCTTATCGATTTCTCCAAATATTCCTGTCTAGTTTTATCTGGGCCGTATCGAATATATTTTCATGTTTTATTTTAAAAAATAATCCCATAACATTTCTTAAGTACACATATCAAAAATTATTTCCATTCTTTCCTTTATAATTAAATATAGCACTCATCATTTTTATTAGTTCTTAACATTTCAAGAATTAGGAACATTTGTAATCATTTTTTTTCAAACATTATAATAATTATTTCATATTCTACCAGTTTTATCTCAAATAAAAAAATTCACTCTTCAAAATTAAAATTGATTTTTCATAGTATATAATCATTAAATATATCCATTTAAACATGAATTAACACCTACATCATGAATTCTCTACCACACACAATTCAGCTGCTTTATGAATAATTCTTTATTTTCCATTTTTTTCATTAAATATCTTAGTCATGTTCTCATAACATGCTAAACAAATTTTATCTCATCAATTATTCATTATAATATACATATCAAATTTCCAGGTTCAAACATAATATATGCAAGTGTTAGGAGTGTGCAAAAATCAATTGGACCCAAAGAACCCGATTTGACCCGAGCAATTCGAGTGGGGTTTAATTGAATTATTAGGGTAGGATCGGGTTGAAGGATTGATGATCTTTCAGTTCAGGTCAAAATCCTTATAAATCCAACTCGATCAATCAACCCGATTTCACGGGTATATAAACTAAAAAAATCTCTTTTTTCACTTTGTTTTTATCTCTCTTCACTCTCAAATCCCTAATCCATCTCTCACTAATCTCTTTTGATCTCCCTATGGTAGTTTGCTCCTATCTCCCTCTCTCCCTCCTCTCTTTCTCTTTCCATCTTTTTCTTGATCTTTGCTTTTCCTCTTCTTATCTTTAAACCTACAATCTCTTCTTGACTTTTGTTTTTTGATTTCAAAGTAATTGAAGGAGATAAAGTTTTTTTCAATTTTTGTGTGCTTTAATTTTTTATTTTTTTAGTTTATTTTGGATTAACTAAAAGTGTTGCTATTTACACTTTCTCTCTCTCAATTTTCATTCTCTGTGTATTTTTTTTATCTTTCTTTATTCTGTAATTTTAATTTTTAATAGATTTGTAAAAATAGATCTACTTAGATTTTGTATATTGCCATTATTTTTTTATTTTAAAGAGTTTTGTTGCTTGGATTTGGTGTTTTTGCTATTTTTAATCATTGATTATGTGGGTAATTTATTGATCTATTGAGTTTTGGCTCAAGGTAAAGCCTGTTTTTCTTACATGTGGGACTTTAAAAAGGAAATGAATAAAAAAAATATTTTTAATTAAAATTTATGTTAGTTAAGTGAGGTACTGAAAAATTTTGTTTGATCAGATACCACCTCGAATAAAAGTTAAGCTTGGTTTAGGTGTTGAATTTTACAATTTTTTGGGTCTCGAATTGTTTGATTCAATTCTGATTGACATGAACACGATCAATGCACACCCTAGCAAGTGTAAAAATTTTCAAATTATACCTTTCAAAATTAATTTAAACATGCCATATATCCTATTTAGCCCCTAATTTAATAAATATAATATCAATTTTATAAACCCCCAAAATTTGTCTCACCCTAAGTTACATATTAATTAATTTTTAGGCAAAATAAAATTACATGAACACATACCCAATTTTGTTGTCAATTTCTCCAATTATATGTTCCGTAAGCTTTAATTCATCATCAATTCTCCTTTTCCTTCTCCTTCATACTCATTTCACCTTATTTTTCTTTATAAACCCACAGATTAACATAAATACTTCAATTAAATATATGCAAGCACATAAAGCAAAGCAATTTAATTAGCCATTTACTTTAATTTTTAATTAATCCAAAGAATAATAAAATCTATAAAAATTTTCCCCAAATTCTAAAATCCCTAGGCGTAAACTTTCTCCTTTTCCATAAATTTTTGCCATAATCCATCAATCAAAGGGAACAACTAAGCTTACCTCGTGATTAATAGGGAAAAATGGTAGCAAAGAAATAAAGAAGAATCAAAGCAAAAGAGGTAAGAACAATAAGGAAGAGGCAGCAGCCAGTTAGCGCAATGGAGAAGAGGAGAGAAAAGGAAGAAGAAGATGCTGGTGAGGCTACTATAGGTAGAGGGCGATGGCGGTGGTGTGATGTAATGGAAGAGGGAGGATGAAAAAGAAAAAAAAAAGAAAGAAGAAAAGAAAAGAAGAAGTAAAGGAGGAGAAGGATCATACTTGCTTCTGGAAATGCAGCCAAAGGGATGAAGAAATGCCATCCCAAAATGATTTAGTTTAGGTAAGGAAGAAAAAGTTTCAATTTAATCCTGTAAAATTCCAATTTGATCCATCTAACTACTTCATTCTTATTTTTAAATCCCTTCAAGCAAAACTTACAATATCAAATTTCCTTTTCCTCTGTTATTATTTTTATCATTATAATTAATACTTATTAATTTTTATTAGGTTCTATTTAGGGTCAAGTTCGATTAACAACATTTTTCAGGTAATTAAAGTCGGGGTGTCACAGCTTGGGTTAAATAACAGTCCACTTAGACGTCTTGGTCTAGGGCACATATTCGTAATTTGAAGCTTCAATTACATGGCTTATGAAGGAAGAATGATAATATCCCTATTTATATGTAGCATGCAAAGAAAATTATCTATCAACTAATAGCGTTACAACACCCTATTCTTGAAAAGGACCTTGTTGATGCAATTGTGGATGGTATTGGACCATCATATCGTCCATTTGTGAGAGCTTTGAAAGCTCAACTTGATGTGGTTTTAATTAATGACCTCTATGGACTACTCTTAAGTGAGGAGCATCAATTGGCGAGGAAAAATTCTTCAAGCTTGGCATCACCTATTGCTCATTTCACATCCATAAATTAGACCTCCAATCATGGAAGAGGTTATGCTCATCCCTCTTTTAATCAACAATAAGTATCACTAAATAAAACTCGAGTACGCTCATTCTTTCCTAATAATCCAAATATCATTTGTCATAATTTCAAGGGAAATGGGCATATAGCCAAAGTTGTCCTTAACCACGAAAATCAATCGGCATTAGTATGTTCCTACATCCCATCACACCACTACATTCACTTCAGCTCAACCCTGGATTATGGACACAAGAGCTACTCATCATCTCACGTTGGATTTGGGAAACCAATCACTTCACTTTGAATATTCTAGCTCAAAAAAAGTCACTTTAGGTAATGGATCTCGGCTCTCCATTACTAATGTTGGTAATTCTCTTGTTCATACACCTAATCATTGTTTTCCTCTTAATCAAGTTTTACATGTGCCTTCTTCTAATTCTAATTTAATTTTAGTTCAATATTTTACTGATAATAATAATGTTTCGTTGAATTTTTTAACGATTCTTTTGTGATAAAGGACCAAATAATTCAAAAGGTATTGTATCAATGACGAAGTAAGAATGGCTTGTACTCTATGCCACTATCCATCTCACCATAAATTTAGAGCCATTTTTCATCAGTCTCTCAATGGTATGGATGGCTTGGTCACCTAGCTTTTGCTATAGTTTAGAAAGTGTTATCTTTAAATAATATTCCAGTTTCAAATAAACATGATTCGTATCTTTGTGGTAGTTGTGATGTTAGTAAGAGTCATAAATTACCATTTATTTGTTCTCATTTTCAGGCTACCCATTTTTTAGATCTTATTTGTTCAGATTTATAGGGTCCTGCATCTCTTACTTCATTTCATAATTTTTCCTATTATCTATTATTTTATGATTATTATAGTAAGTATTTTTGGATTTTTTTCTTAAAATCTAAATCTGAAGTGCTTCGTACATTTATTAAATTTTTCTCCTTTGTTGAAAAACACTTTAGCTAACCTATCAAAACTTTTCAATTGATTGGGAAGGGAAATTTCAAGCCTTAAATTCTTACTTAATAGATAATGGGATTTCTCATCGACTTTCCTGCCCCTACGTGCCTAAAAAAATAGGTATGCCAAATGCAAACTCTGCCATATAGTTGGAAATAGTCTTGCCCTTTTAACTTATTCATAACTTTATAAGAAATATTGGACCAGTGCCTTTGATACTGCATTTATTTAATTAATCAACTACCAACACCTATATATTTTGCAATTTGACAATCCATACATAAGTTATTTGGTGACACTCTTGACTATTCATTTTATGTGCTTTTGGACGCCTTTGTTTTCCTTGGTTATGTATATATACTTCCAATAAATTATGTGACCATTCTTTTCAATGTGTTTTCTTTGGTTATAGTCATCTTCATAAAGGTTATAAATGCTTGGATCCTCTTTCTGGAAAATTTTATATCTCATTTCATATATATGATTTTTGATGAGTAGGTATTTCCATAGCTGGCATTGATGGCTGCTTGGGTTCATAATTCACCAATTATAAATGTCTAAGCTCTTCAAATTCATTTTCTAGCAACTCCACTACCACCTATTATGACATCAATATAGCCTCAACCAACTACACAACCCCTAATTGCACCTCCTATAGTATCGTCCTCACCCTCACCTACCTTAAACATAAATGTTTTGCCTATCAATCACACACATATTATAGCTATAATGTCGTAAGCTCCTCCTTCTCTTCCTCCAGCCAATCCATCTAAAATAAATTAAATGGTTTTGGCATGTTAAAGCTGAAAATGTTAATTACTTAACTACATAATGGTGATCCAACTTGTTACAGTCAAATAGTCAAGTCTCTTAAGTTGTGTACCACCATGGAAAATGATTACAATGCTTTAATTTCCAGTGGGACATGCAAATTTGTTTTGTTTCATCCTCGACAAAATGTCATCACTTGTAAATTGATGTTAAAAACTAAAAAGATTACGGATGGTATTATTGAAAGGTATAAAACAATGTCCTAGTATGGATTTTATAGATACATTTAGTCCGATAATTAAACCTACTACCATTTGTATCATGTTTTCCCTTGCGGTTCCATTCTCTTGGTCTATCATTCATCTTGATGTTTTGGATGCCTGCTTATATAGCAATTTGGAGGAGCAGATGTATATGTATCAACCATTAGGCTTTGTTGATCCTATGTATCCTGACTATGTTTATGCCTTGAAAAATTAGATATACGGTTTTAAATAATCCCTCCATCTGTGGCTTAAACATTTGACAAATGTTTTATTGCATTTTGGCTTCATTTTTTCAAAGGCCAACACATTTCTTTATATTTATTGCAAAGGGACATCCTTGTTGTTTTTTCTAATTTATATAGATGACATTTTGGTTATGGAAGATTTGCTGAGTCATGTTTAGTCCCTCATTCACTATTTGGAAAGTCAATTTGCTATTAAGAATTTAGGAAATGTTACTTATTTTATTAGCATTAAGCTTCACGAAAAGGGTGGCTCATTGCATCTCTCTCAACACAAATATATCGAGGATTTATTGAAATGAGCTCAAATAGAGGACTATAAATTTATTTGTACATCTGCTTGTACTTCAGCCAAGTTGAGATTGTCAGATGGTGATCATCTACTGATGGCACGATATATAGAGATGTTATGGGGTGGGACGGGAAGGGGTTGCAGCACCTAATAGTTGCATGCCCGGATATTACTTATGCGATTCATAAGATGTCCCAATATATGCATGCTTTGACTATGATTCATTGCCAGATGGTTAAATGTATTTTACGCTGATCGCATTCAACTGTTCATTATGACATTTCCCTTTGGTTATCTGATAATTTCTAGTTTTACGGATTTAGTGATGTGGATTGGAAGTGATGATCAAGATGATCGACAATCCACTTTTGGATTTGCTATTTTTTATGGTTCCAACCTTATTTCTTAGGTATCATATAAGCAAAAGGTGGTGTCAAGATCATCTATGGAGGTGGAATATCAAGCTTTTATAGCTATAACATCTGAAATGACATGGATTGGTATGTTACTTCATGATAATGGTTTTTCTCTTTGTTCTATTCTAAGTCTTTAGTGTGACAATTTGAGTGCAACCTACCTTACAACTAATTCGGTTTTCCATTCTTATACAAACCATTTGGAAATGGATTTCCATTTGTTTAAGAAAAAGTATCTAATAGATAATTATAGGTTTGCTAAATTCCCTCCGTAGATCAACTTGCAGACATTCTTACAAAGCCATTTCCTAAGGATCGTTTCCATTTATTGCGGGATAAGTTGATTGTTGTGAAGAACCCCATTCAATTTGAGGGGTACTGATAGAGAATATACGGTTAAGATACGATATGATTTGATTATGTTTTGAATATATCTTACCATAGTAATACTATCATATTATTTCTCGTTTAATCACGTGTACAACTATGTATATATATAGGCATATATATATATGCCCTCTTTATATAATTGAATATATAAGAAAGCTTTAGTTGTTATTGTTATTATTTGTGAACTATGCTCATTTTCCATATGCACTTAGTATTTTAACATAAATACAAATCTACTCAAGAATTTCATGTGAAATTAAGTTCTTTTTATAGGTTGTTTGTACATAATATGAATATATAAGGTTATAATTGTCTAAAAGAATTTCCACCCAACTTTATATATATATATATATAGAGAGAGAGAGAGAGAGAGAGAGAGAGAGATAGATAGCCCATAGCAATTAAAGAAAAAATGTTTAAATAATAATAATAATATTATTATTATTATTATTATTATTATCATTATTATTATTATTATTATTATTATTATTATTATTATTATTATTATTATTATTTAAACATTTTTTCTTTAATTGCTATGGGCTATCTATCTCTCTCTTTATATATATATATATATATATATATATATATATATATATATATATATATATATATATATAAAGAGAGAGAGATAGATAGCCCAGAGCAATTAAAGAAAAAATGTTTAAATAATAATAATAATAATAATAATATTATTATTATTATTATTATTATTATTATTATTATTATTATTATTATTATTATTAATGTTAATGTTAATGTAAACTATTAAATCTTAAAATATAGTCATAAAAGAAATTAATATATTTAATTTGGATAATTGTAATTTGAAACTTGTGAATTTTTGTAAGAGTTATAACACTCTTTGAACTATCTATCAAGCTTATATGTGTTTTTCAATACTTATTTTTTCAAATAACGTAATAATAAAATATTAAAAAAAGGTAATTTACTATATTAATAAAATAATAGAAGGATAATTCAATTTAGAGAAAATTTCTCCTACCTTACATTTATATGCAGTACATAAATTTTAGTCAGTTCGATTGATTGTATTTTTCAAAATAAAAAGTTCAAATTGATCCAATTAACTAAACTTATGTAGGAAAATAACTGAGCCGGTCCAATTAAATAGATCAAACTACTTGTGCTAAGATTCAATTTTCAATTTACTCAAATCTAAAAATTCATAATATCATGTGGTTATCTAAACCACTCTAAATCATATAAAACCACCATTAATCATGCATATTTAATTGGTTTATAATATCCAAATCGATCACTCATTGAATTGGATTGAATCCTTCTCATAGCGAGTAAGGCTGAATCTTTCTCAAATTCGGTTCAACTTAATCCATGAGCAATCCTACCATTCTGGATGAATAGATTTGCTGATTTGTCTTGCAAAGCTACCCTTCAAGAATAAAAGATTTGCTGATTTGTCATGCAGTCATGACTTGCCATGAATCACATCCTATGGTCATATTGCATTAACAAAATTATTAGTTTAGATGAAAGTATGATTTTTGGCAAAGAATTATAAAAGCAGTTTTTTCATTTGCTAAAAGTTATATTTTAAAAAGTTAAATCTAAAAAAAAGTTGGTAATTATTTGATAAATAAAATTTAAAATAATTTATAAATTCAAAAGCAATTGTCAACTATTTTGTAAATGATCCAATTAAAAATGAATTTTTAAAATAAAAAGACAAGAAAAGACATATATAAATTTAATATATTATATTCAAAATTTCCCTAAAAAATAATAATTATTCCCACTTATTTGCACTTCTTTATTTCATTAAAGTATTAAAACCATATATTTTCATATATAATTAAATAAAAATAAATATAACATAAAAATTTATATATATATATAGTCTTCATAATTTGTCATACATATTATTTCCTATAATTCTAAATAATTATACTGAATTCTTTTTTCTACTAAACTAAAGGCAATTTGATCATTAATATAATTCATTTTTATTGTTCTACCGCTTATATAATTGTTTGAATGTGAAGTATGCTTAACAATTTCATAATTATCAACTAGCATAAAATTGGGATCTTTATAATAAAGTCTCGAAAAAGCTGGATCACTTGAAGAATTTCTTCAAATATAGTTATGCAATGTCATTGTTGTAACCACAATATTTGTTTGAGTTTTAAATAAAAATGAAGGCATGTCACGTAAAATTTTCCACCTTTTGTTTATAAACTTTGAATGTATGTTCAATGCAACTTACAAATGATGAATGAGTACTATTAAAGACTGCTTCACATACGTTTGCAGGTTTACCACGTTGAAATTCAAGAAGATAATATCTTATCCCTTTGTAAGGTTGTAAATATCCTCTCATTTATGGATACTCCGCATCTACTCAATAATATTTACCCATATTTTAAAAAAAAGTATTAGCTATATAGAACAATAAAAAAATTTGTTATAAATTGATATAAAATATATTAAATTGAATATTACCATGAGGTGGCTTTGGAAATTTTTTTTTTTTGTTGATTGCATGAAAGAATATGCATGTATCATGTGCTATTTCTTTCCATCTCGCTAATACAAATGTAAATTACACATCAAAATTGCATGCAACCATGATATTTTGTGTTGGTATTTATTTCCTTTCTCTAAATGTTATTTGATTTTTCAAAACCTATACACACTAGTATATGTGTACCATCAATAGCTTCTATGCAATTCTAAAATATATATATATATATATATATATATATATATATATAACATTTTGACATTTTATGAAATAAAAATATAATATTTTGTAATATTACCTTAAAATAAAGTATGTATTTACAGTCATGCAGAATTTCTAGTGGAATTTTTGAAATTTAGCATCTTTAGGTTTTATCAAGTCTTTTGTTAAAAATCATAAAAGATTTAACATTTCTCTAAAAACTCTACTAATAATTTCACCTAAATGTTGAAAAAAGCTCTTGAGCATGACTATTATATGCTCCTTGAGCATGTATGTATAGGCTAATGCATACTTTCTCAATTACTAAAATATTTTTGCTATGTTTCAATCCATAATTGAATTGTCAATTAATTGGAATACTACATCTTTTCTCATTTTAAAAATATTAACACTACGTTTTTCATGACCTTGCATTATTTCTAATAACCATTTCATTCCAGTTTGATAAGTCACCATATAAGGTTCCTTATATGTAAACGATGTATAATACTCCCCTATTGCACTAGTTGTATATGGGACAATTGATAAGAATTCTTTTTCATCAATATCAACATCATCATTATAATAGTCATCATCTGTATCTAGAAAAAATATAAAAAATATCGTTATGCATAATAATCTAAAGAAATATATGATAATAAATATATATATGTATGTGTGTGTGTGTGTGTAATCAAATGAATATAGAAATGAAATCATTCAAGTGAAGAAATAGTTATTACAAGATAAATATAAAAAGTACACGAGTCAATAAAAATTGAAACATATTATTTTTTGAATATCATTGCCCTTTGCTTTTGAATATTTCATATTGAAACTTAAGCCATCCCATTTTGTCTTCAATTGAACGAATCAAGATATAACCTTCTCTCTTTGACTTTTGCTCAAAAATATAAGAAGCAAAATAAGGAAGTTCACTACTAGTAACAATATCAGGCAAAAATTTATATCATTCATAACTTCTGTAATACTAGCTCCTAGCAAATCCATTCTTTTGGAAGTCAAACTACTCCTACTTTCAACATTAGCCATTAATCTAGATATATGTTCTCTTAATTTAGTTGCACATTTGAGACTTTTTCTACCATTTTTTCCTCTTTTATCTATTTTATCTTGCGAACTAAATGCAATGTCTTATTTTTGCTTTTTCTTTATCCTTCCTCTATCAATTGATATGTCATCAAGATTTGTAATATTTGGTGAGCCATTACTACCAGCTTTAAATTCATCTAAGCCATGAATAATGAATATAACTTCATGAATTTGTTAACTATAGAATTATTATTAATGTAGAAATAACCTTAATTTTCTCATCCCACCATTTGAAAGTAACATTTACTTCTTTTCATCCCATCGTAATCCCATTTCCTTGCCTTTCAAATCTTTCCAAATCTTTCAATCTCTTTTCATAACATCCTAGATATTCTTTTATTGAACTTTATCATATTCACAACCACTTTTATTGCAAAAGTATGTTCTTACATATTTTCATCCTTATTTTGTAAAATGAATTCCACTTCATAGGCCTTTATGAATAGCTTGGATACATATATCAAAATATAATAAGATTATATTATCATTCTATACAATTTTTGTTGTTTTTTTCTTCTTTTCTTAAACATATTGGATTTGTGACCTTTAAGATAACTATATTTTAATTAATATCTAACACACGAATAAACTTAATACTACGTGCTTTTCATACTCTGAAATGAAATATTGATTCTAGTTTCAATAGTAGTGGGGTTGTCACATATCTCTCACAAAGGAGTTAGTGTACTCTAATAGAAAAAGAAGAAAAAGGGAGAGAAGGGAGGCAGAGAGAGGAAATCGGGGAAGGAGGAGGAAAACATAACACAGAGGAAGAGAGGGAGACTGAAGAAGGCAGAACGACTCACAAAGGTCAGTGATCCAATGCCGTTCACTCGCTATAGCCGACAAACAAGTCACCTCCTCTCCTCCGCTGTCTGATCTGCCTTTAATATCACAGTGGTCTTGATATTGAGTTCTCTTTCACCCGAAAACATCTACTTGAGATTTCGTCCTTCGATGATGGCACCAGTAGCATCAACGAGACCCTAAGAGTGGGACGATCATCCTAATATCCTTCGTTCTTTCGAACTCATCTGCAATGGGTAGATCGAAAAAGGGGTAAGCTTCATTTCACTCATAAAGCTTTAATCTTCTTTATTTTTTTAATTTTTTGTGCATTTTTTAATCTCTTTCTCTCTCTTTATACTTGTGTCTTTCTATGCCTTTGTCCTTATTAAAAGCAAACACAAATGGGTATCTCCTGTTAGATCTCTCTTTAGTTGGTAAGCTCCATCTCTTTGTTTATTTTTTTATCCTTTCTCTTGTCTAGTTTGTGGGTTCTGTTTTATTGATTTCTATCTGGCAATTTATTTATTAGCTGTTTTATTGATTTGCAGTATTTGTTACTTCATGTTTTTCATCACTGGTCATGCTTGTTATTTTCTATTTATAATGATTTAAAATTTAAGTTTGAAGGTTTGTCTTTCGTATTTGGTTTAATCTTGTAATTCATTAAGGAGTTTTATGATTTATGTATTAATGATTCGTATTCGGTTTGCTTTTTGGATTATTACCTGTCATTCTATCATTCTTCCTTTTTTTAATTATATATATATATAGAGAGAGAGTTTTTTTTTAATTATATATATATATATATATATATATATATATATATATATAATATATATATATAGAGAGAGAGAGAGAGAGAGAGAGAGAGAGAGAGAGAGAGAGAGAGAGTTAAACCTGGAGGGGTGTTTGGTTAGGGATGATCATGGGGGGGGGGGGGGGATTCCCCGACCCCGGTGGGGGACCCGCCCCTTTTGGGGCAGGGAATCCCCGAAATTTCCCCCCGCGGGGACGGGAACGAGGGAAAAAAATCTTCGTTCTAGAATCAGGGGCAGGGATGGGGAATGGGGTATCTGCCTCGCGGGGATCCCCGCCCCGCAAAAAATATATATTTTTATTTTAAAATATAATTAAAATTAAAATTAAAATATAACTTAATTTCATAATTATTAAGTTTTAAATTATACTTAATTTTAAATTATTATTGATTTTAAAATTTTTATTTATTAAATATTATATTTTAATTTTAATTATTTATAAAATATTATATTTTAAAATTAAAAAAATATTATTATTATTGATTTTCTTTCTTATTATTAAAGAAATGGTCTTTTGGCTTGTCTCTTTTACTTTTACTTTCATTATGTTTTGGGTTATTTTATTTTTGATTGAGTAAAATGTCATGTTATATGTTACTGTATCATTTTTAATATATATTATATTTAAAGAGAGTGTTCAAAATGAAAAGAAAGACTCAGAAAGAAGGAAAAATGTGGTCTTAAACTTTTGAGTGCTAATAATTGATGATTTATGTAGATTCTTTCATTTCAATATTTCTTTTTTCAACAATTTTTACTGCTGCTTTTGTACTCTGCTGTTTCATAGGAATCTTATAGCTAATATCTCCTGTGCTTTGCTGGTTTGCTAGTTTTGTATGTATATAGCATATAAAATTAATGGCACAAGTATTTCAATGTTCTGTAATCTTAACCTTTATCATTGTTTTTCAGAAAATAGTTAATCATGGTTTGTAATATTTATGTAGTTTGTGAAAGGGATTTATACCAGCAATTTTGTAGTTTGATGTGGAAATATAGCTCCCACAGGTACTAAAATCTAAATAAGTAGAATAAGTCAGCTGGTATGGTAGAAAACTTAACTATAGTTTGGTTTGTGTCTTGTTTTCACTAGTCAATCACTAAGAGATTTAGCCTTTCAATTATCAGTATATTACTTTTAGCTTATTTCCTTAACTTAATTGCACTGAAATTAACATCAACTTTCTATGCTTCTATGCCATTGTCATTTTTGCATCAATGTGAAATATGAATTAGTATTCCAAAAATTCCATCCTTAAAGGTAATTAATAATTTCTTACCTTAATTTTTTGAATTGGTTCAGTACACAATGACTTGTTAAAGAGTTGAGCTTAAACTTGTTTACCATGTAATAATGAGATATTATAAAATTGGTATACGTATTTCTTGTTAAGACATTTAACAGCTAGCAAAATATTAAAACTGCAACTTTGTGAAAATTGGCAATTCAATAATCATAAATAGGTTGCAAAAATATAGTAGACAACTAGTAACTAGATATGCATAAATTACCCTTAAACAGTAATTTATAACAAAAATAATAATTACTGGTAAATTTCATCAAGCAATTATTATATTTTGTATGTTAGTGGTTAGCCATTGGATACTAGTTATCGACATTGAATTTTAGCCATTAGATCAAACATCACTTTGTTGTATTGCAGGGAGTCAAGGGTTAACCTTATTGCAATAATTATTAGTTAATTATTTGATGGCAGAACAAATGATAATCAACAATGGTCTTTCAGTGGCATAGTTACTCCTAGGTTAATTTCTCGTAATCATAATTATATTTAGTATTCATATTAATTATGACATAATAAACAACCATACCACATTAAATTTCTTTAATTTTTGTTTTCTACCCAATTCCCTCAAAACTAGCAAAGATTCAGTAGATGTTTACACTGTTGACCATATATGCACATGCAGAGTTCTTGACTTGGATGAAACTCTAGTTTATGCATATGAGACTTCTAGTTTGCCTGCTATTCTACGCATTCAAAAAACAGAAGCTGGAGTGAGGTGGTTTGAGTTTGAATACTATTGACAATGTTAAGGCCAAAATCCAGAGTAAGCAGTATTGGTTGTTGCTTGTGAGGAATAATAAAGACGGTAAAGTTCTTTTTTTTTTTGTAGTAATAAAAGTTTGTTTGTTGTAATATTTAGTTATTAGCAATGTAAGTATCTACGTAGCATAGAATTTTTTGGAAGTGCATGTGGATATCGGATTTTCTAAGTATTGCAATTTAATATACATGTGTGATATTATTTTTTTAAATTAATAGTATTGTAGAATTTTTATTTATATAAATTAAATTATGATTTGTTTATATAATAAATTAATTTAATTGGTGATTCTGTATATCATAAATTAATTTGTTGATTATAAGATCCGAAAATTAATAATTGTAAAATAAAAAAATTAAATTATATTTAGCGACGAATTCGCAACAGCAATATGTTGCTAATATGTAATAAATTAGAATTTGACACAATATGCATTAGCAGTGGATTTCGTGACTAAAAATTCTATCGTAAATAATTAATGCAAATAAATTTAAAATTCATTTAGCGACGGCTGTATTCTTTTTCACAACTAAATTTTATGTTACCAAATTAGATATTGTTTTATGATTCCATCGCAAATAATTTAGCGACTAAATTTTTCATGACTGTTTATCATCCAGTCGCTAAAAGAGATTCACGACGGAAAATTGCCATTTAACGACGGAAATTACCATCGCGAATTGGTAGTTTTTTTTCTAATGATCGCAAAGGCTTATTGCCAATTTTTTCCCAACATAAAAGCCCCCATATTACAGATATGTTCAAAATTAATGAATATTAAATACATTTTTAGCAAATAGGATATTCCGATTCTTCTAGCATAGACTTGGTTATGTAGAGAGTGAGCCAAGAGCTAAAGGAAGCCATAGGCTTTAGTGCATTTTTGGATGATGATAATAAGATTTGGCTATATTCTCAAGTACCAATAATACGAAACGAACACACACAAAAATAATATAATAACAACAACAACAAAAACACTAAAAAAATGATTTAACCTAAGGACATGTAAGATGAACATAAAAAAATAAGAAGTAAAAAAAATCAACTTGAGTCGTAAAACTCATTTTGAATTGAGTGAGCGAAAAAACAATGGGTATCAACTAACATAAAAAAATCCAATCAAAATTGAAAATAATTTTATATGAAAAATTGATATAAGAAAGTAAGGTTAAATACATAAATTGGCACCTAAACTTGGCAACATATTTCATTTTGGCACTTGAACTTCCACTTTGACCAATTAAACACCTGAACTCTCACTGGAGCAGATTTGTAAACCCTTTTTTTTCTCAAATAATAGTTATGAGGTTGTGCGTGTAATCCAATCGTGCTGATATGGCATTATGTCTAATTATAAGTGTCCATATGGCAATGATGGCTGAGGTGGATACAAGTAATCGAGTTTCAATTTTATAAGGAAAAAATAGGGAATTTTGGAACTAAAATCATAGAGGAGAGGAACCCTAGGATTTTTTATTAAGCAATTAGAGCCAAAGGGGAAAGCAATTAACCTTGAATCGATTTGTTTGCTTCAAAATTAGTACTAGCAATAATAGGAGAAGTGGAGAGCGCATCTACTCGAAGTGGAGACCGAAGCATTCAAAGGAGGCTAAGGATTGCACAATTTATTATTTCCCTTTTGTGATATTGTGTGGTTTTTCAAACTGGAGAATACACCGAATCATATCGAAGAGTCAACTAAGAAGAGAAAGGTATGTATTTTTGCTCCCACTAAGTTATTTTTTTTTGTAGTGGTATTTTTGAGATTTCGGTGTGGAAGTTAGGGCATTTTTTATAGTGTAAATGAATCTTCTCTAAATAGTTTTATTTTACTCATTTTCAAGTTGACGGTATCGTGAATTAAGGATAACTTAGGGTTACAAAATTGGAGAATTTTTGATTTATAATGTTAATTTATTTGGTAGTAAATGGAAGATGGTACAATACGTGTTGTTTTTCACCAGGGGGAGCATTGTAAATAAAGGGGGTATTTAGGTAAAGATAAAGAAGAATCATGATTTATAAACAAAGACAATTTATCCTTAGTTGGGTTGGTATGACATTCTAAGGAAATTGGGTATATAGAGGTTGTTGGATTCTGTTACCAAGACCCAGTGATGAAAAATTTTAAACTTACTGAAAGTGACTTTGAACTTTTGGACCTAGTCAACGACCTAAAATATGGAGATGAGTTGGACATTTATATCTAACATGTTGTCCAAAATCCAATAATAAATGATGTAGTTGTTATACCTATTGAGGGAAATAAAGAAAGTGAGGTTGGTTCTACGGTTTCTAAGTCTATTGTTGATAATATAAATAGTGTGCGTGAGGAGCCTAGTGTGGCAGTAAATAATATAGAATAAGCTTCTTAAGTAGTAGAGGAAAAACTATTAGATTTTTAATTTATAGAAATTGGTTTTCCTGAGGTTGAAGAAGCAGAGACAAAAGGAGATGGTGGTAATGATGAAGAAGAGATTAGAAATAAGGTTAATAAAGGAGAATTAGATGTGGAGGCTATTCTAGAAGAAGATGATGGTGATACAAATTTAAAATTGAAGGAATTTTGAGATGTTATTAGGGTGGAGAAGAAAGAATAGGCCAAAAGAAAAGAAGGTAATTCTACTTAAGAAGTTCTTCTAAGGGAGGCTAGTATAGACAATGGTTTTGAAGATCTTGAAAATAAGAAAGAAGATAGATGTACTGGTAGACTAGGAGGTGATGAAGTTTATTTGGACAACTCTGATGATGGAAGTGAAGATAGTGGGGTTGAACAAGGGGGAAAAACTACAAGGAGAAAGAGCAACAAGGTCATATTTGATCCAAACTGTCGGGTAACTATTTTTGAACTCCATATGATATTTGAAAATGCTTTACAATTTAGAAACATTATGGCTGATTATGCATGTGAAAATGGAGTCCAACTTAAATTAAGACCAAATGAGAGATATAGAGTTAGAGTGAAATGTACTGGAGAGAATTGTAAGTGGGAGTTTTTTGCTAGTATTGAAGGGAATTTTGGAGATTTCAAGGTTAAAAAATATCAACTAGTACATAAGTGTAGTAAAAAGAACAAGAACAAGCTGTGTAATTCAAAGTAGATAGCAAGAAAATTTGAGGAGAGGATTCTGTCGCAACCAAATATTAAAATATGAAAACTGTAGGGTTTCATAAGGGAGAAGTATGGGTCGTATGTATGTAGGAGTTTTTGTTGTAAGGCAAAGATGATTATTATAGGGAAGTTTAAGGGGGATTGGAAGTTGGGATTTTGAAGGCTTGCTGATTATGCAGATATGATAAGATAGATTAACCCTAATTCATCATATTGGATTCAAATTGATAAAGAAACTGAACCAGGGAAGCAGTTGTTTGTGTATTTCTATATGTGCTTCGATGCTTTAAAGAGGGCCTAGAAAAAAGGATACATAAGGATTATAGGATTTGATGGGTGTGTTTTAAAAGGTGTATGCAAGGGTGAACTTTTAGTTCCTATTGGCAATAATGGTAACCAGCAGATGTACCCTTTGGCTTGAGCAGTAGTTGATCAAGAAACAAAGCATTCTTGGAGTTGGTTCATCAATTATCTTATAAAAGATTTAGAGCTTGGAAATGGAGAAGGATTGACAATTACGTTTGACATGCAGAAGTTATTACTAATCATTTTTTCAATCCTCATTTATATGATACACTATTTTACCAAAATGCAAAAATATGTTAATTTAAATATGCTATAACAAGGACTTGTACCAGTAATTCAAGAGATTTTGCCAGCCTTTGAACATAAGATGTGTGCAAGACATATTTGGTCAAGATAGGCATAGACATGAAGAGGTGAAAAGAGGAGAAAATAGTTCTGGAGATGTGCCAAGTCAAGTTTTGAGGTAAAATTAAAGGAGGAACTTCAAAATTTAAGTAAGCTTGGTAATGGCATAGTTGAGGATTTATTAACTTATCCTAAAGAAGCTTGGTGTAGGTTATTTTTCATAAATTCTATTAAATGTGATGTTGTCGAGAATAATATGTGTGAGACATTCAATTCCTGGATAGTTGCAGCTAGGTATAGGTCTATTGTCAATATGTTAGAGGACGTTAGGCATAAATTAATGAATACGAATGTTGAAATGCAAAAATTTGCTAAAACATGGATTTATGAGATTTCACCAATGGCAGGATTGTCACTATAGGGCATCATTATATACTCTAGGAGATGTAAAGTTGCTTGGAATGGTGATACTAGGTTTGAAGTTGTGGATGGTGATTATATTCATATAGTTGACTTAAGGAAGAAAACATGCATATGTAGATCATAGATGATTAAGGGAATTCCATGTGCATATGCAATATGTTCAATGTATCATTTAGGATAAAAATCATAAAACTATGTTGAACACTGGTATAGAAAGGAGACTTTTCTCAAGGCTTACCAATACTTCATTCAACCAATACCCAACATGAAAGATGTGGCCTGATTCAAAAAATCCAATAATTAAACCTCTAGAGGTTAAGCCTATGCCAGATAGGCCCAAGAGATGCAAAAGAAAGGAACAATCCAAACCTAGGCAAAATATGGTAAAGCTTCCAGGAGAGGGACAAGGATGACATGCTCTAAATGTCATCAAACTGGACACAACAGAGTTAGATGCAAGACATAGGTAAAGAATTATTTAATGGTTTATTTTGTCTTTGATTTGTTGATTCAAACACACTAATATTATTGTTTACAGGTTCCACCATCACAACCAAGTCACTTATATAACCATTCCTCAACATCAATGTCTCATTCACAACCTACCTTAAACATTCACTTTCGCTCATCGGTATGTAATGATACAAGCGTTATCAATAGATTTAACAACAATGTTACAAGTGGAAGGGAGAAAGGCAGTGATAATGTCACCTATACAGCAAAAGGAAGAGGAAGAGGGAGAACGAGAGAAAGAGGGACAGACAGAGGGGTAGCTGTAAGCCAATCTACTGATCAAGCTACAAAAAAAAGGTGGAGGTATGATTGGCTAGAAAATGAAAGAGGTTAGTCATGGTTGTTTCACTGATGAATGCATTAGCCCAAATTGTTTATAATTTAATATTCTTAAACATAATGATAAATTTATATTTTAAGTGATAACAATTATTAATGTCTGTCTCATATATCTTATGTAAATTGCAGCCTGGTAGACAATCTGAAAGAGTGATCAATCCTGGGATATAAGTGAAAAGTGTTGTTGGAACTAACATTGATCTTGGATTTAAGCCTAACAGTGGTCCAAGGTGGAGAGGCAGACCAGCAATAACTTTCACTCAATTATAACAACAAAGGATAAAGGCTATAAATCAAAGGAATGTGTCTATCAGCACACAACCGAGTCAATCCAATGCTTGAACATCCAGGAGGCATCCAATTACACAGTAATGTTATTGAACCTAGATGTTGTTGATGTTGCTGAATCTGTTAGTTTAGGAATGTGTTTATGATTTACCTTATATTTTGAACATGTTTGTAATCATGTTAAACTCAACAGGTTGTATTTTGGGACAAACAGATGCATTATTTATTTTGGTAAGATTGCCCAATACATCTTACAGGTTCTTCAATTTAACAATCTCACTTTTCCAAATTTAGAATTACAGGTTCTTCAATTTAACAATCTCCCTTTTACAATTTAGGTATGTTGAACTAACAAATAATGTTGCTATTAATTATTTGATATTGTCCAGGTATCTGTGCAAATTGTCATAAAAAATTTATCGGCAAAAAATGGTCATCATATCATTAATCTCAAAACACCATAAATTGTCACCAAACAACAACACTTCATTATACTGATTTAACAACCCCAAATACATAACCCAAAATAAAAAACATCAAACAAAAACAAACTCCATGACAAGATAGACCAAATTCGGATGGTGCATACCCTAATCTTTTGCAATCCTTCCCTTTATTTTCATATTCTTTCACTTTCTCCAGTAGATCCCAAATCACTCTTGTTGCTTGTTCATCAAATTCAGAATCAAATGAAGCAAAGTACCCACATCCACCATTCTCCTAAAATTTCACCAATTAAAACATCAAAATTAACAAAATTCGACACCAATAAGTGGACAACAAAGCAAAATACAGTGGAAATCAAAGCAAAATACATTTCCTAATTTGCATCCATAAAATCTTCTTCAAGCATTTGCTCTCGTCCACGCCACCCTTAGGGTCGCAACAATGCCACATCGACGCAACAACACTTGCTTCATTGTGATCCTACAGCAGCTAAGATAAGAAGGGAAGAAAACCTCACCTTAACCAGCAATTGCGGACCAGCGAGAAATAGAAAAATTTGCAACAGTACTTGTGATGTTCTTTAAAAGAGAGAAAATGGAGTTTGAAAAAGAAAGGATAAGACATAAATGGGCTGGTTAAGTTACTGTTGCTCTAATGTGTTTTTTTTTACCTCTTAATGAGTTGTATTGTGCATGAAAATTACGCTGTCATGTCAGCATCAAGAGTTTACAAATCTGCTCCAGTGAGAGTTCAAATGTTTAATTGGTCGAAGTGAAAGTTCAAGTACCAAAATAAAATATGTTGCCAAGTTCATATGCAAATTTATGTATTTGGCCAAAGGAAAAATAGCAATGATTTTTACTTCACCTAAAAGGTGATACGAATTAAGAGAACAATATCCTTTTGACTTCAAATAATTTTGAATGATAAAGAAAAGAAACAAAAAGAAGAGCGAAGTCTTTTTTGACACAAGATTAAACGAAAAAAATAATGGATATCAAGTAACATAAAAAAATCCAATCAAAATTTAATACGATTTTATATGAAAATTTGGTATAAAAATTAAAAAATAGTAATGACTTATTTTACCTAAAAGGTAATACAAATTGAGAGAACGGTATCCGACCTCTAATAATTTTGGATGATAAAGAAATAGAAGAAAATAATTTTGAATGGTAGGACAAAAAAAAAAAGAAAAAAAAATACTAAATATAATTATTATTATAAAATAAAAAAAAAATTACATTAAAAAATTTTAAATTACCCATCCTCAAAAGTTAAAATACAGTTTTTCCAAAAAATTTCAATTTTTAACTTTGTTTAACAGAAATTTTTTTCACATTTTACGAAATTAATTTTTTTTAAAATTAGCAATGCCCAATATCACCTAAGAATAATAATTACCATCCCGCTACCGCTACTTTTTAAACTGTCTTGTCTTGGGCAGCATTTTCACCTTTGCTTGGTTCGTGAAAATTTCATAAGCCACATCTAAGCAAGTCATTTACAAACTAAACAACAATAAACAGAATAAATAGATCGGAGGATCTAAGCAATGCTTTCAAAACTTAAATACTTTGTTAACTTCTGAGCTTAAAAATCATTTGCTCCAAGGAGATGCAAAATAAAGACATCAAATGTACGGGTAAAGTTACGGAACTCAGGGCAGTTAGAAGTACTGCCAATTTTCTTGCTGCATATGCTAATCAAGGAAGTAAATATAAATCACCAAACACAATCTATAAAATTAATCTATAAAGTGAAGACAGTTGCTAATTTGCAACTCTGAAAATTGAAAGAAATGAAGAAGGCAGAGGACTGCTAAGAAAACTAAAATTTTGAATACTACTCAACATGGCAGCATATCCTTATGGCACTCCCTTGAATCTGGACTGGTTATCTTTTCTCCCCCTCTACTAGTTTCTGCGAGCAGAGTGGGGGGCTTCTAGCATCCTGCATCATTATCAGCTTAACAAACTCTCAGACCAACAAAGCTTTCAACATCCATTGTCATGGTTTATGCAACTTGAACCCAAATACTCTTGGAACATAGCTCTGAGATGGCTTTTGTGGCTTGAGGTGCCCGTATGTCATCAGGAACAGATGAGGAAATGTAGTCCCAAAGTAGGCTCCATCAATGTCTAATATATATAGTTAAGGAAACTTGATATGAAAAATAGCCAAGGCATAGGAGGAGGCCACAGACATAAGAATACTGACCCCAAAGCATTTACCAACCCAGTGGCCAAAGCATCATAACAAATTTTTCCAAATGTTTAGCCATGAAGTTTAATAGATTTTATTGCATAACAAATGTAGGATAATTGCCTGAAGTATACCTCCATCACAATCAATTATTGCTTTATATTATCGTCAAAGATGTTGGAATAAGCATAAGGATGGTACGAATGAATGAGACCAAAAAAAAAGACGAATTACTGACTGCAGAGGCACGAAGCAATATATACTAAGATGCAACTAAGTACTCATTCAAAATGGTTGAAATAAAAATAACTAATTCCTTGGACGTCCTGTAGAATTATGAATACAGCTGCATATGTATAAACAAGAATATATAATTATAAGTTTGTACAAGGACAAGGCTCCAGCTCAAGCCTGGGTTTAAAAATATGCTAGCGATGAGCAGGACTTGAGTTCTTAAATAAGCTAGACTTGTTAGCATGTCCAATTATAAAGTATTCCAAATGCCTTCCTGGACACTTAAGTACACAAATAAAAAACAAAAACAAAAACCAAAACCAAAAATCAAAAGTGGCTTAGAAAAGGATCTAAATCAAGCAAGTAGAGTTTGTAATACTGGAAATTCCAGGATCATGTTCCTGATGCATATAGAAGCAATTCCCACAAAAACAAGATCCTTCAAATCACACTTTAAAACATTTACCAACAAACACCCACACCCCAAGAAAGCAAGTGAACAAACTAAACAGAACATCAGCGGATGAACGGAGCAAACTTGAAAAGAACCCTCCTCCTATGACAGGAACTAACTATTATATTTGTAAATCCTAAACAATAGTTCTCTTTGAAATTAACGAAGTCCATGTTAGCTTATTATGAATAGGCCAAATTGAATGCTAAACATGCATAAGAAAAGCATATTTATGGGAGCAAATGTAAAATTGATGTGAACAAAGACAACTAAGGAGGCCCCATCCATAAACACTGAAGAAAAATAAAATGATACTACCTTGGTATTTGGATTGTGGGTAGTAAATATCTTCACACCTAGGGCAACATATTTTGACAGTGCTTGACCGAGGGCTGTCTGATTGACCTACTGGAAGGCATGGTTGCCCACAGCAGTAAACTCTTGGGCATCTCCCAAAGTCACAGTTCTTATACTTGTCCAGCTGTAGAAAAAACAAAATCATTCAAGCAGGTGCGCCAATATTGAAGTGATCCCATCATAACACCGTCCAAAGAACTTAATCACAAAGTCATACCATAGCTGCCATCCCTTTGCTGGTCAATATGTATCGGGCATGAATCAGACAGTAAAGCATCTCTGCTGCTGATTCAACTAATTCATGTTGTTCCTCTGTAAACATATCCCCTATCCCAATCAATTGATAGAAACAATCCAGTAAGTGATCAAGGCCACAAACATGTAATTCTATGTAAATAAATTGACTGCAAGGCTCCAGGAAACAAAATGTTACGATAACAAGTTATTGCAGATAATGTTATTATCTGATAGGCTTTCTGGAAATAGAGTTCATATAGTTGCATTATGCCTGCATATGCAACTAATGTGAAGAACAAAATAGTAATCATCATCATTTACAGGACCGCATCACACTCCTCAAAATGACTTTGACATGAGAGAATATTGATTTTTAAATAACATGTAAAAATGAGCATACCAAACAGCCTAAAGATGCTATGCTTACCATTAGAGGATTCTACATCCAAAATCATATCAAGTGCATAATCATAATAAGGAACTTGACTGCTTAATCCACATAGGTTAAAATCATCTTGTATGTAGTCATCATCAACTTCACAAAAGAACTCATTCCCTCGCAAATTGCAGAACCATGAGATCCAAGAAGTGTCATCCCCATCAGAACCACTAACATCTGATTCCTCACTGTCAGTTTCAGATTCCTCTGCAGTGGATCAGCCAACTAACAAACTTATTTGCTGATATCGATGGCAAGAAGATAAAAATTTATAAACTAAAGAAAAAACTACAAAAAATTTGGAAAAAGATTCATCCAACACACCACAGGAGGAGGAGAAATCTATGTATCAAACCCACTAAAAAACAGAGGAAATACAGATAAAAATAGTAAGGAAGACTTGTTAAGTTTAAAAAAATTTATAAAGAAGAAAAAAATGAAACTGCTCAAGGAATGCCATAATAGGTACTTCACACATAATTATGCATAGTATAGTTCATGTTCTAGTCGTCCCTTCCACGGTGGCCCAAAGGAAGACAACTCTAATAAATAGCAAGCAGAACTGTTCGAAAAGAATTTTTTCTGGCATGTCCATTCTAGCTTGAAAACTGCTAAGTTTGTTTCAATTATGCAAATAAAAATATGAAATTGCAAAGCTGAATTATAATTTTAAGTTTTCTCTTATTTAGAAAAACAATAAAAGATATTACAAATATTGTTCATTTTGTCAAAATCCACAGTTTGCTTTTGACGAAGTAGTGGGGATTGGGATAATTCTTAAAAAAAAAAAGTTTACAAGCAGTGGGATGCCATCTTATATCATTAGACTCTTTTGCATTTTCATGCAACTTAATTGAACCTAGCTGTCAAACTGCTGCAAAAATAGTTAATGGACTTGAAATTTTCTTTCATTTACCAAAACACAAATGTCGTTAAATTAGAAAATATTTCCAAAGAAAACTCTAGACTGCAGCTAAACAAGCATTGATATCAAGCTGCAAACAATCTGTCAACCTTGAAAGTGTATGAATTCATAAGAGTTCGGAGGATTAATGATTATGGTAGTTGTTAACATGTTAGCCACTCAGAAAGTGTCATTATCACCCTCAAAGAAAGCAACTGTGACTCTTACTAACAACTCTACGACTCACAGCATCAGCTTTGTTGCTTTTTAGTGCCATTCTAATTACAGTAACAACTGAAATCTAACAGAAAAAGAATATAACTTCAAGGTTCTAAGACAAAATTCAAAGTTTAAATTATATAGAAAATTAGCCAAATAAACTAATTTAAATTAAAAAAAAAAAAAGAATAGCATGAAGCTCTTGATTTAGGATATTAATGATTCAACTAAAAAGTTGTAAGAAAAAAAAATACCATCAGAGGCGTTGTTTTGGGAAAGGGGATCCTTTTGATCAGGTGGATGCTTCCCCATGAGAAGAGACTGAGAGGAAACATCTTTGCCGTTGATTGCTATAGAAGTAGAGGGATAGTATCGCTCAAGATGCTTATCAAGAGCATCATTGATTCGCTTCCGACCGACGGAACCAATCTCCATCTTGGACCCACCAATTCCTCGGTCTCTATACATGACGACGGCGACGTCGATGAAGATCTCCGCCTCTTCCTCCTCGGATTTTTCAAGCTCGACGATGATTAAGCTCTTCACAGCAAAATCATTGATGCGTAGCAAGAAAAAAACCCAAAATCTAGGGTTTTCTTTCTCGGAGATAGAGGGAGAGAAAAGACTGAGCTTAATCTATTGGGTTTTCATTCTTCTCTACTCTGTGAAGAATCTCTCTTTAGATTTCATCGGGTTTGGGCGGATTCAGGAAAATGCAAAAGAAAGAAATAGGTACCCGGCATACGGAAAATTAAAAAAAAACGGATAGGCCTTTGTAAATTAATCATTCGTTCGGATGAGAATAAATTGAATTTATTGAAAATGTAAGTAATGAAATTTATATTTTGAGATATTTTTATTTTATTATTTGAATAATTTAATAAAAATAGAGAGTGAATTAAATTTTTATTAATATATTTGATAATTATGCCTTATGTACTTGGTTGTGCATCATCCTGTGTAAATTTATGCTTGGTGGTGCATCATGTATAGAGATCTTGAGTGGCCGTGCAACATAAGGCAAGAAATTATGTATGACCGTGCACCATAAGGATAGAAATTTTGAGTGGCCGTGCGCCACAAGGCTTTTTGCCTTGAGTGGCCATGCAACACAAGATTATTTGTCCAATCATGAATTTGGATAATTTGATAATTTATCTATTTATATTGCTTTTTTTTAATTGAAAAAAAATAAAATGCTTAAAAGAGAGTTAATTGAAAAATCTAATTTTCATTGAATTTTTCTCTTAATTTTATAATTTTACAATTCAAATAAAAGAAAGAAAGATAATTTTAATCTACTTTCTATCAAATTACTTCAACTTTCGTCGATCTAAACATAGCGTAAGGGATGGTTTACTTTAGCTAAGTTAGAGTGTTTTCCTACTCTTTTTTAATTGCTCTATTTTAATTTTTTTTTCTCTATTACGTTTTAATGGCTAATTTGTTTTTATTTTTATTTTGATCATAATATTTCTTTATTAATTAAAAAAATTAATTATTTATATCAATAGTTTCTTTATAAATAATAATAATATATAGAGAGAGTAACACGTTGAAGATTGCCTTTTTTATTTTTTTAAAAAACTTACATGTAAAAAATATAAAAATTTAATTTTAGCCTCCTAAATTCATATTTAATAAACCTTTTAGCTCATGAAATTAGTTCCTTTTAATCTGGCTATATATATATATATATATATATATATATATATATATATATATATATATATATATATATATATATATATATATATATATATATATATATATATATATCTGGTAATTTTGCATATAACAATAATTATTAACAAATTTTTACTAAACACTTATAATATATATATTTTTTATAAACTATTAGTAACCGTTATTACTATTAGCTATATCGAAATGCTAAACTAAAGAAGGTCTAAATAGGGTTGGAAAACGAGTTGGATAGCCAGTTTGACAAAATTTATGAAAACAGTTCTTTCAATTTATAAAAGTTATATTTTAAAAAATTATATCCAAAAAATAAATTACTATTTAATAAATAAAATTTAAAATTGATTATAAGTTTAAAAGTAGTTTATCAATTATTTGGTAAATAATACGATTAAAAATGATTTTATACATTATATGTTTAAATTGCTATTTTATAGATTTTTTATTTGTCTTGATTTAATAACAATGAACATTTTTTTCTATTAATGTGAAAGTTCTATGCGCACCTCCATTATACATGTTACAGTTACTTTTATTATTAATTAATTAATCAATCAATTTATCCTTTAATTAGAATTTCTAATTTTTAATAGTCAGTTGAAAAACAGTACAATTAGAAATTATTTTTTAAAATTAAAGTACTAAGAATTTTATAGAAAATATTATATTAAATTTTCAGTTTTTGTATTATTTACTTGCTCATAAAGCTATTGATTATAAAAAATGATAAAGATAGAGTAAATTTTAAATGGAAGTGAAAGAAAATAAGATAACATATGTATTTTTTTTAAGACGAAAGATAGTATTTTATTAGTCAGGCAGCCTCACAATTTCAATTTGGTAAATCCAAAAGTAAATAAAAAATTTAATTATATGTATCCTTATCTTTCATTTTTTTTTATATTGGGTATAATTGGCATTATCAAATAAAATAAAGGGTATTTTTATCTAAAATAAATTTTAAATCAATGAACCTGAAAAGATAAAATTCAAAATTCCTAAAAATGTTCAATTTGTAGGTTTTTTCTAATATAAGATTGTTTTACTTTTTGTAAATTGATTTTTCATAAATCAGCATTTATCAAATATATATTTATATTCTATAATCAATTTTTTTATCCCATAATTAATTTTTTTATTCTTCTAAAAGCAATGCCAAATGCGCCGGCATGATTAAAAGAATCAAATTACAAATGAATTAAGAAAGGATTAGATCATAAATAGTCTGGATAGGTATGAATAGATCTACATGTTATAAACGGGCCATATAGATTGGACCAATCCATTTAGCCCATTTCTTTTTACAATGTTTTCTACCACGGATATAATATTTCTTTCATTCAAAGCTGTTCTTCAACATCTAAAAAATAATAATAAAATAAAATTAAAAAAAAAAAAAAGAAGAAGAAGAAAAAAAGAAGATACGCAGTTTTAGTTCTTATTCTATATAGAGTTAATTATGCCAAGGTGAGGTTACTAGTGCATAAAATTAATAAATATGCTTGTTTTAGGAGTAAAGAGATAAATTGTGTACCATTACTTCCTCTCCACAAATGATCGCACAAGTTAAGCAAATCGATAAAATTGAAGTGTCATAAACAGGTCAACAAATTAATATTAATTTCCTATGAGGTTATGCTGTCATTATCAAGTAAGTTCATAGAGCATAAAAATTGCTAATTGGAAAATCCAAGTACTAACGGAACAGAGATTGTGGCCACATAAAATAACCAAACTCATGATAAAGCAACTATCAAGATTCAAAGTGATCATAATTAAAAAAATCAGCATCTCAACAAGTTTTGCTAATATTTAATGCTGGTTTTTAATCTCAATCAGATGCCTGCAGTAGTTTGTGACTGTGAAGCGTAAGACATCAGGTCCAATGGCTAATATCTTCTACCAATAATGCCAAGAAAGGCTTACAAGATAATGACTTCACATCCATTTGACCTTCTATGAAGCCTCAATAATTCTTGACGAGCATTGTACTTTTCCATTCCTGTTAGGGTTTTTGCAGAAGATATAACCATATTCTCCAGTACTACTGCATTTGTAAGTAAATGTTGCACCACATGTAACTCTTCTTCAGTCCCCAAGAAGTTACAAATTTCTACAATCTTTAAGTTGAGAAATATGAAGGCATGGGACCCAATGTTCAATCAACATTTCCAAAATCCAGGGGTTCATTTCACTCTTTGTCATTGAACTTATGCCTAAATTATGCAAAAATAACAGAACATTTTTTTGTAACATAAAAGTCATTAAAGTTAGCAATATTATATGCAAAAATAATCATAACTAGTTTTCGGTGAAGACCAATGCCGGAAAGTATACATGGCACACCATATTAGCACCTTGTGCACATGTGGATATGATTTTTTGCCACATCATCACATAACATGTCAATATTGCCACTTGTTGATTTCTTAGGAGTGTTTTGCCACGTGGCATGATGAAGTGTCAATACATATAATGACGTGGAATAAAAAGTATTTTCACGTATATATAAGGTGCTGACATGGCATACCATGCGTACTTTCCGGTATTGGTCTTCACTAGAAACCGATTATGATTACTTTTGCATATAAAATTGCTGACTTTAATAACTTTTGTGTCACTAAAAATTATTTAGTTACTTTTGAGTATTTAACCATAAATTCAGTGACTATGAGTAAAATTAACCCCAAAATCCAACTTTGATAGGTACAACCCTTGCAACATCATTTAACAGTGATCTCAAATTTGAGATAGGTCAAAGCATGAAACACAAGAAAATGCTTAAGAATCCAATGAAAACAACAACAAAGTGCTTATAAAAAATGATAGCAAAGTGAAGACAAAACGAAATAGCAGAGCGCTATGAAAGCATTAAATGGATAGAGCCAAAATACCAAGATAAATATCCAATCTTTAGAGCCAATAACCCAAGTAGATATTAAGGTGAAACAAAAACAAAATAATATGACCCGAAGCCTCTACAAGCTCACCAACACACCTAACCCATAATTAAAAAAAGCAATTTACCTCAGTCTTCGATTGATGATGAATCCATGATATGTCGCGGCTTTGAAAATTTAACGTCTAATCCAAAGTTATCCCGAGATGCATCATTAACTACAATAATATTAAAATTTCATAACAATACTATAAGAATGTTAAAAATAACATATACACACATGCCAAATATAGAAGTATATTTGTTTTACCTTCAAGTCCAAATAACTAACTAAAAGTGGTAACAATGCCTTTGCATGTTTAGGTAATACAAATGTCTCCACTTATTAAAAATTCCTCTTTTCATGGTAAATATCGGCTTTGAACCAACTGTGATGATGGTGATGGTTAAAATATCCCTACCTTCATTAAACCCTCTCAAGAGAGATCTAACTCTACCATATTCTTAATTTTAATTCTTAAATTTAAAACAACTTATAAACAACACATCATGGCCTCAATTCTCATAATGTAAAAATACATTAATATAAGTGAAATAAGCTGAGAACATGCAAATCATTGATAAAAGATTAAATTAACAATTAACCATATATTCTCTACGTCAAACATCAATCCAACAAAAACCAAAGATGAGATTTAGCCCAAGAATTAAGAAATAACAAACTTAATTAAAATTAAGCTCAAATTAAATTCATTACAATAAAAGTCTGAGCGTTCGAGTGTCCCTCAGCAAAAGTAAAGAATTACTCACCGTTCATGACTAAAATGAAAGAAAAACTAAAATGAACAAATACTATACTCATAAAGTTTCAAACTTGCTCTTGATGTCTTCTTAGAATATCAGTAAAATCTTAAATCTTTAAAAGAATTAAAAACTAAGAAAAAGAGAAAACTAAACTAAGTTTAAAAAGTACTATGCAATTCTAAACTAAACTAGGCCTAAAACTGTATGAAAATTTCATCTCTTCATCAATTCTTGTGTTTAGCTTGGTTTTATACCTTGTAGAAAAGAAATAAACTGTAACTTAACTTCCTAATCTAATGAAAAATAGAGTTTTGGTTGTGAGTAGATCACATCCCCTCAGTAGAGGGCTTTTTCCCCTAGGTAAAAGGGCATCACTTCTCTTCATCCTTTTGCTTTCCCTAGGTATAGGGACTTTTTCCTTAGGGAGAGGGACTAATCCCCTCAATAGAGGGAAATTCCTTTAGGTAGAGGGAAAAGCTTATGTACTCAATGTGCATTGTTCTTCAAAAATTCCCATATTGCCTTAATTTCCTCTTTTCTCTAAGAAACTTCCTTTTTTCTTCAATTAAGTACCTAAAAGCACCAAAATAAGTTTTAACCCACATAATCAAAGAATTAAGAAATTAAACACAGAATTAACTAAATTAAACTAAAACATCATCCTAAACAACTAAAAACACACTAATAAAATTGTTATAATTTACAACTATCAAATACCCCACACTTAGTCTTTGCTCACTTTCGAGTAAAATTGAACAAATAAATTTCTTAAAATAATCAAACTTCAACCAAGAAATATGAAATTCAAATTCATGTTTAGCAATTTTACAAGAGCAGTTAACAGAATTCGAACTAAATTAGATTCAACCAAGAAAATATAAGCCAGCTTTCATATGTGTGTGAAAAGCAAAACATTTTAAGCTCTTTTTAAAATCAAAAAACCAATGCACTTCATAGTCAAGCTTTAGAATTGATGCACACACAAGCGTACAAACGGTTTCACGCTTGAAACTTTACAAACACCATAAGCCTCTCATTTAACATTGGAACTTAAAGGTAATCTCTGTTAAACAAATTAAAAGAAAAACTAGCATCACTAGGTCTTTATTAGTTTACAATGTGGTTAAGGCAATGGTTGATAAAGAATGGACAAAAGATAAACACAAATAATAACCACTCTTTGATTGAATAGATCAATATTTCTAATCTTCCTTGCACCAGCTCAAAAGCAAACCACTTGACCAAACTTGTTTACTTAACCTTTATAAATAAAAGATGTTTTAGTAGAAAAGAGCACCAAAACTTCTAACAATTTCCCAATTTAATCAATTTTAAGATGCCACATTTCTCTTCCCTTGTAAATATGCCATACTTCAAATTTTTCCATAAACTGCTAACTTAATTGCAAACTTTCTTTCTTTTTTTTTTATATATTTACTAGCAAGCTTTATTTTTGAAACAAATAATAATGTGGGTAAGTACAAGTTCAACTTACTTTCCTAATTTCTTATCAATCCCTATCAATGATACCAATAATTATTTTCAAATTACACTCTTCAAAATACCTAATAAAAATTAATCTATCCCAATCCTAAAATGGCCAATTCTTAGATGGAAAGAAAAAGGCTTTTTAGGTTATATGGTAAACAGATGAGTGTAACAAGAAAAATAATTATGACATATATTAAGCATACCTCATTAGGCTCAAAATGACTAACAAGTGACAAATATGCAAACAAGGTATGAAACAATCTAAATTAAGGCTAAATAAGAAAAAATATGGCTAGAATAATTTCTAGATTATTTGGGTTATTTTTTTAATTTGAAGGGTGATAAGAAAGGTTCTAGTATCCTAGAATTCCTTGTTTAACTGCCTTGATGTACTAGTTTTTCTTTTTATTTCAAAACTGGTATTAGTTTTCAATATCTGGGGACTAAGAAACATTGTTCAAGTTGAATGCTAAACTGGCTAGAATTCCACTAAGCAACATGCTTGCCTTAATGATAAATAAAGATTTATACCATTGTACATTTTAAGTTAAAGTTCAACAAGTTCAATTTTGAGAATTAACTAAGGTGAACTAAGCTAGATATACAATACATGATATTTGAACTAAACCTAATCAATTAGCATGCAAAATTACAAACCAAACTAAATAAACTAAAAAAAACCACTAAAATGATTCATAAGCAAGATGAAAGAACTTCTCTAAATTGATATTCAATTTTTGATTCAACTGAGCTCTATCCCCCTATCTAAAAGCTTGCTAACCTTAGCAAAATAAAGCTTGGATTACTATGGTGGTAGAGGTAGTGCTGGTGGAAATCGTTTCCAAAAGTGCTTAGATTAACATAATATGGAATGTGTAATCCCAAAGAACTAGAAGCACTAGCATTCCTTATTCTTTTAAGGGCCACTTCACAATTCAAAATATCAAAGCGATTATTTAACATTCAAAGTTCAAAAATTTCATTCAAAGAGAAAGAAGTCAATTTTTAGCTTAAAGTTATCCATATATCCAATGCACGATATTAAGTGATCAAAAAGTAGACATCAAGTGTGGAACAAAAATAATGACAACTGATATTGGTTAAAGATGGTTTAAAATAAGAAAAATGAAGTGAAAGAATTAAACTTAGTCATTGAGGCATATCATTGAACGCATTGTGTGTACAAAATAACTAAGCCAATTTGAATGCAATCTCAACCATTGTCAAACTAACAAGTGAAATTAATAATCATTCTCAAACAAGTAAGCTAAGTGCAAATGGAATACAAGAGAAACATTATTTTAACTCAAAATAAGCTCTAAGAAAACCTATGTTTGAGAACAACATACCAAAATTCAATTCAATATAGGCAACAAAAACATGTAAAATGAAAGATTGAGAAAGGTAAAGTGCACTTACTTGATGTAAGAAAGATAGAAATTGAAGAAAAATTAAAGCTTAAGTTATGTGCCTTGGTTAGGGAGGTGTATGCCTTGGGTGAGGAGGTATGTGTCTTGGTTGAGAAAGAGCAAAAATGGCCAAGAGTGAAGTAAGAAAGGGGTGAGGAAGGGATGTGGAGCTTTTATAGCCTTGGTCCTTAAGTAGAGAGAGAAGAAAGCTATGGCATATGGTTTTCACACTTTTAAGCTTAACTCTCCTAAATTAACTTAACCCTCATTATATTTTCCTCATGGCCACTCTCATTTGCTTCCACATGATTAATGAACTCTACACAAGATCTTCAAATAATTAAACACATCTAACTCTTATTACTCATCACCTTAAACAATTAACCAAATCTCAATCAAAATCACTGCATTGAAATAAAGAAAAGAGAAAATACCTAGAAATTTTCACTTGCAGTCACTTCCACACAATTAAAAAGTATAAATCCAACTTAGGTTTAAGTAAATTGTATTTCCCATTAATTGACACCCAAAAAACTATATGAGCTCTTCAATTAAGCTAAAAGCACTTCCTAATTTAAAGACGATAATCAAGAATAAATATCATTAGGAGTAGCTTCTTTTTAAACTTTTAACCCATAAACTCATAAATTGAATGAAAAACACATAGTAAACTTAAAAAAACATGAAGAATATAAATTGAACTATAAAAGCCTATGAAATCTAACTGATGGAAGAATAGCAATTTGTTAAAAATAACATAAAAAACACAACTCATTATGAAAATTATGAAAATTTAAAGGGGAGGGTTAGAAGAGTTCTTGTTTATTGAGTCCTAACTTGACTTATTTCACTTTTAAGACCCTAAGAATATCAAACCTAAGAGAATATGGATTGCTAAGTGAAATATCTATAACTAAGTTGAATTAATCTGATATTATTTCCCAAGTATTTGAAATAAAAGTAAGAACTAAGCTAATCAACAATTAAACAAATCAAAAACTAAGACTAAACTAATACAAAGAAACTCTTAAATAATGAATAACATCCATAATTAAAACACTTATGCCAAAGGAATTATCCTTTTCAACTTCTATTGCAATGACTCAAATTGAAATTAACACAAGTTTTATGAAAAACTAGTAAAATAAAAATATTTATCTTATCTAAAATATTATTTTAGAATATTAATCCTCTAATTATGAACAATTTAATACCTAGCATGCAAGTCGGATTTTTAAATCCTAAACATTCATTAAGCCTTCTCTCTAAAGATCCAACTCTAACCCATTCTTAATTTAAATTCTTAAATTTAAATCAACTCATGAATAACAAATCACTACCTCAATTCTTAAAATGCAATAATACATTGACATAAGTGAAATAAGCTAAGAACATACAAATCATCGATCCACGATTAAATTCACAATTAACCATCTATTTGATACATTAAACATCAATCTAACCATAACCAAAGATAAGATTCAGCCTAAGAATTAAGAAATAACAAACTTGTATTAAAATTAAGCTCAAATCAAAGTCATTATAATAAAAGTCTGAGAGTTCAAGTTTTCCTCAACAAAAGTAAAGAATTACACACTATTCATGATTAAAATGAAAGAAAAACTAAAATAAACAAATACTATACTATGAAGCTTTAAACTAGCTCTTAATGTCTTCTCAAAACAACAATAAAAAGCTTAAAACTTTAAGAGAATTAAAAACTAAAAAGAAAAGAAAACTAAATTAAGTCTAAAAACTATTATACAATTTTAAACTAAACTAGGTCTAAAACTATAAGAAAATTTTATCTTCTCTTGAATTATGGTGTTTAGCTACTTTTTATACCTTGTAAAAAAATAAATTACAACTTAACTTCCTAATCCAAAGCAAAATAGAGTTTGATCATCAGTTGAACACATCTCCTCAGTAAAGCTCATTTTCCCCTAGGTAGAGGGACTTCACTTCTCTTATTCCTTTTCCATTCCTTTGGTAGAGGGACTAATCCCTTGGTAGAGGGAAATTTCCATAGGTAAAGGGAAAAACTTTTGTACTCAACATGCATTATTCTTAAAAAATTTCTATATTGGTCTAATTTCCTCTTTCTCCTAGAAATTTCCTTTTTCTCCTAGAAATTCCCTTCTTTCTTCAATGAAGCACCTAAAATCACCAAAATACGATTAAACTCACATAATCAGAGACTTAAGCAATTAAACACACAATTAACTAAATTAACACTAAAAATAATCTTAAACAGCTAAAAACACACAGATATAATAGTTATAATTCAAAACTATTAATTCATTAGAGTTTAACATCTTCAGTAAAACTATAAGTTGGAAGCAAAAGAAAGCTTGGAAAGTGTGAATTTTTGGTGCAAAGAATTTAACCTAATTAGGTAAATTCATGAGATTTTATTGGAATTATTTAGGGGTTTCATTATAGAATTGTAGAGAATCATGAGTAGAGTCATTTGTGATTAATTATGTGTCAAAAATAATCATAAAAACTCATAACCTAAAAGAAAAGCCTAAGGTGGGAAGAAGAAAAAGAGGGAAAAATGAAAAAAATAAAGTGTAGATGATTTCGAGCCATTTTGAGGTTACTGGATATAATTCTACACTAAATTTCATTTATTTTCTTTGAATTTTACCTATATTTACATTACGTAACTATGGAACCTTAGGTAGAATTGTGAAATAATTAAAGATAACATTATACAATGATGAAATATCATGAAATGAACAATACTTGATGAAAAAAATAATCAAAATGAGATAGGATATAGTGCAGCCAAATTGTAAGCTAAGTAATACCTTGTGATAAGTTGATGATTTATTGAATATTTGAGATGAAATAAGTATTATAATGATGAATAAATCTATTATGATTGATTGAAGCTTATGATTTGATTTAGATATAATGTAGTATGACTTTAAATAATAATATTCAGTTATGTATTTAGACAAAATGTAGTGTGAAGGTACATAATAATATTTAATTATGTATTAAATGGCTATTAGTGTAATTTAAGTATGTATCACCAAATAAAGGCTTAAAATGATGATAGGAACATGTAAGGAATAATAAAACATGAGAAAACATAAAAAGTGCATATGAACATATGGTGGTTGAATGGTATGTACTATGTAAATGGCATAATTTCATAATGTTTGAATAATATTTTCTATGTTTATTGTGAAAACATGCATGATAAGTGTGAGTGAATGAGAAATGAGAAAATGTATCTTGTAACATAATGTAAATGACATGAAAAGGTATATGAAACTATGATATGAAACAAGGAAAAATATTTACCCCGAGTGCATGGTGGCTAATCCAGGATTTAAGAGTATAATGACTAGCCATATAAGCAAATACCATAATAGAATAATGAGTGGTTTGGACCAAAATACATTAGATTCATAGTTGAAAGTTGATCACCCCAAGTGATCCCTCACACATTAGACTCATAATTAAGGAGTTGATCATTCCAAGTGATCCTTTAATACATTCTTAAGTAGTTAGCCACCCTAAAAGGCCCCTCTAGTTCATTTAGGACCATTGGAATCCCTGCCCCACATTTTCAATTTGAGGGTTTCCACTGGGCAGCACTAGGGGTAAAATTGCAATTTCATAAAAGAATAGGGACTACATGGTAAATTATACCTAAAGAGATGTCAAATGTGAAATAAAATAGTGAAAACGGTGAAAATGTGATTTATCAATTAATAGGGGCAAATATATATTATAAGAGAAACTAAAAGAAAAACGGTAAATTTACATTAAAAATATGGTTACATGTGTTAAATAAGTAAAAGGGGCAAAAATATAAACAAGGAAAAGTTTAGTGATCAAATTGTAATTTATCATTGCATGAGAAATATATGAGGACCAAAATATAAATTTTTTATGATTAATAATGAATGAACAATAAAAGAAATTAAAAGGGGCAAATTAGTGAGGAAATAGCTTAAAGTACATTAAAATAGAAATTTAAGGACTAAATTGTAATTTACCATCTTAATTGAGAAATATGTAAAGGTTAGTGGTATTAAGGATCAAATGGTAATTTAAGAAATTTAAGGTCTAATTAGGAAATAAAAGATAATAAATACTAACTAATCTCAAAATGGTAAATTTATTGAATATTATTTGTATAAATGAGATTTTGTGCAGAGTATCCACCATTATGCAATTTCGTTACTTAGCTCATGGTTTATTTGACTATGCACAAGGGATAAGTAATCGAGAACAAGGAGGAAGAAAGTTCAAATGACATGTTTATCTATGACTTAGATGGATATGTAGGATTTATAAGTTTAATGCATATCTATTTTGAATTATGTAATGCAATATGTAATGAATGCTAAACAACTGTGAAAATATAGTTATGTATGTTAATATGATATTTAAATTATAGTGGTGTAATGTATATGTATTGTGTTATTGTTTGTGAGTTGACAATTAGAAGTGCTTGTGTTGTTGTTTTAGTATTAGAGGTGGACAATATGATATTGGGAGTGTAATTTGACACTTTACAGGTTTGGGTATCATGATTTTATAGCTATTATGCTACCTAAATTTTTACCAAATGAATAGTAATATTTGACACTATAGTTAAATTGAGAATTTAAATCCATGTTAAAACTATAACTTACCATTAATAAAGAACTAACTGATATGAAGTAGCCATGCAACATTAGTAATAATAGCATACTAGCACTCAGACCTAAGTTAGAGCATAGGGTGTCACACTCGGGGGGTAAAAAAAGTGCATTTTAGGTGGCTAGAAATAGTTTGAGCGGGGGGTAAAACCTATGTCATGATAGCCGTAAGTTTTCAAGAAATCATAAGGCATAATAAGGGGCATCAAATAGTATAGAAACCTCAGAAAGTGGGCAAAGCATAAAAACTCAAAAATAGATCTCAGCGAGAAAATAAAAGTTGAGTTGCCCTTCCAATGAACCCATAAACTACCTAAAATGTAGTTTATGCACTTTTGCATAGTTCTTCATATGCCTACATCATGTATAATCTCTACATACACATAGCCCTTCTTGCCTATAGTTGCATGATATTCATATATATAGTTGCTTGTGCATAGTTCACATGCATAATTCTTTTTATGCATACAAAATATTTTGCATATATATATTGCAGTACAGAAGAGAAGATGAGTGCACCAAAGGGGTGCCAAACACCTTTTGCTGGAGTTAATAGGAAGCAAGCTATGAAATCAAAAGCATTTTCAATAGACCAAAACCTTCCCACAAGTAACCAAAGCCTGCCCATAGGTGACTTAAGTATTCCCATGGGTGACTAAAAACCTTTCCATAGGTGAAAACATAATACCTTGCTACAGACAACCCAAAACCTTCTTATAGGTAAGCAAAACCTTCCTACAGGAGACCAAAACCCTCCCACATGTAACCAAAAGGTTCTCATAAGTGACCAAAACCTTCGCATAGGTGGTCAAAAACCTTTCCATAAGTGACAACCCAAAACCTAGCTATAGAAAACCCAAAACCTTGCTACAGGCAACCAAAGCCGTCCCACAGGTGACTAAAGCCTTCCCACAGGTGACCAAAACCTTCCTACAAGAGACCAAAATTGTCTCGTAGATGACTAAAACTTTCCTTTAGGTGACCAAGACCTTGTTATAAGTGTCTTTAAGGCCTTGTAATAGGTGTTTTGAAACCTTTCTAGAAACTTCGACAGTGAAAAAAATAGTTTTGCTGCATCAGTAACTCATCTTTTTTTTTCTTCACTTTAAATTTTTGCTTACTTAGGCACTAGAGCATAAAGTTTCCTAAAATTAAGGGCAACTGTGAACAATGGATCTTAAGGCAACCCCCAATCAGAGTTACTTAATGAGGAAGAACTACTCGTATTTGAAACAAAAAACACAAACTCCAAGTTATGTTTGTGATTTTTGTAATCTTCTAAAATGTTTTGTGAGCTTTAAATTTTCATTTCTAGGGAATAAAATTAAATTTGAAAAACCTAGCATTTACAGCTTTTTCTATGATAGATGACTCTCTGTCAAGGAAGGACGACCATCTATGGCTATTTTAGGTGTCGACCATTAGTTAATCATTGATAGATATCCATTTGTATTAATTTTTCAGTAATTTGCACATTTTTCAAAAGCTGAAGACCTGGTTAGTATATATTTTTAATGGGTAGATTATGATAGAGTTTGGTGTTTTTAAAGGTAGATTTTAAGGAAATTAGAGTTTGAATTATTTTGAATTTTTGTCTTCCATATATAAGAAAAATCTAGGGTTTCAAAAAAAGAGAAGAACATTCTAATTTTTTAGAGAAGAAGGCAGTCATCTTTAAGGTAGAAAACTTAATTTATATTCTTAAGGATAATAACTCTATTGCATTGATTTTTACACATAAAAAATACATAAATTATTTTTAAATCCTGAAAATCAATTGGACTTGGAACTCAGAGTGCAACTTTTAAAAATACAGAAATTCTCCTAAGGGTAATATTTTGGATTTCCCTCTCGTATTGTCGTGGCATAAAACTGTTTGTATTTCATTTGATTTAATGTCCCTTAATATATCAAATGTCATGATCACATGATTTCTTATTTATTTAAATAATTTTTAATGCATAATTTATTTTTATGATGCTATGAATACTTGGATGAGAATTAAAATATGCTAGAATTGCATGAATCTTAGATATTTTACAATTAATGCATGATGATTTTCTTAATTAAAATTATGTATTAATGTTGATTTAATATTTTTTGCATGCTTTAAATGTATGTTTAGCATTCATAGTTAGATTTGGCATAATTAGGAGGTCAGATATGCATGTTTATGCATCATTAAATATTTTATTAAGTATTTGTTGCATTATGTATTTTCTGTTTTATTTTTTGCATGACAAATGGGAAGACAACCCTATAGACACTCGTTGATCAAACCAAGCGACAAGACATAGTAAAGTTTTCTTCCCATCTTACCCCTTATTTCTTACTTGGCTGTTTATGCCCTATTTGGTTGTTTATGCATCTATGTTAGTTTTTATGATATTTTATGTCTATTTTTTCATGTTTAATTTATCTGCCAGTGTGTTTTATATTTTCCTGCTTATTATTTTTTTATACTAGAATGCATATATTTTTTATATTGCTTTGTTATTTATGTTTTACTTAATGCACATTCTTTTTTTTTTATTTTTTTTTGTGAGGAATTAATTTTATGTGCATTGTGAAGACCGTGTTTCAAAGTTGGAATGCCTTAGGCAGCTAGCCTTGGCAGTTTTGATATGGTCTTCATTTATTTATTTGTTTAGTTATCTATTTTCATTTTTATTATCTTAATGAATTTATTTTAAGATGTAATAGTTAGTAATAAATGATTTTTCTTGCCCAATAAAAGTAAAAATTATTTTTATTTCAGGTAAAAGTAAAAAATGAACTTAAATTTATTTTTACTAATTAATGAGATTTTCCCTTAATAATAATGGACCAATGTCCAATTTTCATCCTGAAATTTACTAATAAAAGAAGAATCCTTGTTTTCATCGAAATTAGGATCACTCACCTGTATTTTCTAAAAATTGATAAGGATTCTTCACCCTTTTTGTAAAATATGCATGAGGAAACCAATGTTCCTACCTAGAATGAATATCATGCTTTGTCTATGACATGTTCTTTATCTTTTTGGATAATTTTTTATGTAATCTTTTATTTCTTTTATTTACTTGATTTACCACTTTCTTACATGCTTAATTGTGTATGTATTTATGTGTATGCATCATGTGAGAAGGGAGGTAGTGGATTAATATTAAAACTCATTTTAAAAAAATACCTAACTAAGTTATAAGTAAGAGTGATGCCCTAAACCATCTTTATTTTGGACATCATGAGGTTAGAATATCTTTCCTAATGTAATGTTAGGTGGCAACCCCATGATACCTATCTCTTTAGCCCACTTAGACACCATCGTAGGTTAACTACTAACAATAGAATTAGGGATGCTTGAAAACACTATTACATGCCTTTTTGAGTTTTGTAACTTAGGGAATCGGGTTGCATCCCTTTTCTATCATGAAATGGCCAATTTTATAAACTTTATGAACCTCAGACAATAGAATATGGCAAATTTTACCATGAAGCATTGAGAGGGTTTAGTGTTTTTCATAGATAACCAAATCCTTAAGTAGTTGAGCCAATCATCTTCCTATAGGTAGAAGCTGGTAAAAGTCTTATGTGAGTCAACTGTAGCTACAACCATTTCCCCCTCTAAGCTATTAGAAATGGTAAAGGGATACTAAGATTATAAGATAATTTTTGCTAATGTAGACTTGCCTATAAAAGGACATGAGCACAATTGACCCATATATAAAAAGGCAAAAGTGAATGGCAAGTGCACCACTTGTGTGATGGTGGATTATGGCTCTTCTATTAATGTGTGCCCTTTCATGGTAATGGAGACCTATTGTATTAATAAACCCATTCTCACTAAGTCTAAGTTTAACATCATAGCCTATGACAACTTTAAAAGGTAAGCTGTGGGAATATTTAAAGCAGTTGTGAAAACAAGACCCTTTAAGATAGAGGCTAAGTTTATAGTGCTTTAGATTCTAACTAATTTCTCTTTATTACTAGGATGACCATGGTTCAACAAGTTATAAGTGGTTCTTTTTACCCTACTTTAAATGTCTAAATCCCATACAAGGGTGATATAGTCACTATTAACGTAGTAATAAGAATTTAATTTCCATGTTGGGCATAACCAACTAGCCATTTAATGGGTTTCATATTGTTAGGATTGTCATTGAGCAAGAAGGGGTAGAATTTGAGAGTCCCCAACTCTTTAACATAATAAAAAGATGAGTCATCTACCAAGTATTAGATTAGGAAAGAATTCTCAATGGACCAACAAGCTTATTGCTCTTATTGGTCAAGAAAATAGAAAATGGTTAGGCTATCATGCCAATCTTAATAAGAAGAAGGTTAATCAAAATTGTGAAGGTATCCATCATATCGTAGAAATATTCTTGCCATCATTTGAATAATGGAAGTATTGCAAGGAAGTTGAGCCTATGGTAGTGGTAGAAAGAGTTATCATTGGATTTGAGATTTTTAAAGATTTTTTAACCCATCTACAGAGGTTCTGGGATGAAAAGATTATGGTTAAGCTTGTTAGGTTAGACTTGGACCGTTCGAAGGAGGTGATGACACTTTAGTTTTTAGTTACTAAGTCTGAAGGGAATGAGAAGATTGAGTCTAAAGCAACTGTTCTTGAAGATAGGCCAACACAACATCGGTTAGCCTTAATCAACTGAGGAAAAGTTGAAGCATTCACCATAACATCAGCTACCTTTAACCTAAATAATGAACCTTTTGCTGATGTAATTTATATTCCTAAATTATTTTATAGTGATGCACATTTTTTTGCTTAAGTTAATAAGATGAATAACTTTACTTATTTGTGCAATGTCTCACCTAATTCACTACAAGAAAATTGCAATTTAGCAACGAAAATTAGCAACGGAAATTTCAGTTGCTAATTCGGCAGTTGCTACTTTTAGCAACGAAAAATTTATTCCATTGCTAAATTTAGCAAAAAAAAAATATTTCGTTGCTAAATTTAGCAACAAAAATTAAATTTCGTTGCTAAATTCAACAATGCAAGATTCGATGAATTGGTCAATTTTAGTAACGAAATTTTATAATCCGTTGCTAAATTCACCCATAAGTAAAAAAATTTAACGACGATCCTGTCTGTCGCTAATCCGTCGCTAGTATATGACTGAAATCAGTAGAGAAAGGAATAGCAATTCTCCACTAAATGATTGAGAACTTTCAAACCCTAAAAACATTGATAAAAGGACAAAAAAGTACAATGTAAAAAAATAAATTAATTAATTAATTAAAGAAGGCAAGTAATTCTAAAAACCAAACAATAAGAGCATTGCATCACAATGCTAAATAGAAAACAACAACACATTATACAAAGAGATTTTAATTTCTTTATATTGTTCTAATGCCAACTGGTTTCTCCTATAAAATTGAACTAAAGCAGTTCAGGATCCACAAACATGCACATTGCAATATCAAAATAGACAAAAATAATTGAAATCCTATCTAAAATTTAAAGAAGCTGGATGATATAACCCTTTCACAAGGATATAGGGAACAATGAGGTAAGTAGGGTCTATACACCAGCCTGGTTTTTCCTCTGTATCCCTGTCCAATCCCAACTTGGAACTATCATTTGTTTTCCTAGAAAGCCCACTGTAAGAGGAAAAAAAGATGAATCATCTATAAGCATAATCTAGTAGTAGTCTTGAGGTGCAGATAACAAAAGTATTAGAACAATATAAACACAAATATGCTCACTACTCTAAGGTAAAATTCTGTGAAATAAAATAAACATAATAACTAAACCTGCGACTTAGTGATCCCATCTTGGCATTCATTTTTTTTCCTTTTAACAAGATCAGATACAATAGAAAAGAAATCAAATCTTTGAGCATGTTTAATATGGTAGTCCTCAATAAGAATGTCCAAGAGATGTTCAACAAAGCACTAGTCCTGAAATGTATAGAAATTTCAGCTTTTGAATATGCAACCAACCACATTATAATTAAAATTGCAAGGATAACATAGATTACATAGAACACCCAAAAAAAAATATTTATAGCATCACAAAAGCTTTCATTCAATTTCCAACAGCATTTAAGTAAACTTGAGGTCTCTCCAAAAGTATAAAAGATGGAAAAGAAGATGATAATAATTCAAAATGAAAATCGATCTTATGAAAAAAAAGTTATTTGACAGTTAGATTTTATACTATATGGTCAATTTTGCAGCCAATAGACAAAGAAGAAAAAAAAAAGAAGAACAAGAAGAAGAAGAAGAAAGCAGAAGTAAGAGATGAACATTTTATAGGAATTCAAGCAATCATACATGAAATAGGGAGTTTGGTACACCAGTGACACTCATTTGAATCCAAATTATTTGATAGATCAACCAATGATTATGCTTTTGGTGGTTGCAGAATACTTGTGCCCTTTGTACCTAAGTAGCTTCACTTGTTTCATTGCAGGAAATTTTGGCATTAAGAGACTAATACAGAGACTTCTGGTGTGTAGTAAAGCACATACTTTAAATGGAGAATTTAAGTTTCATTTCTCTAACCAACCTACTGACATAATATCTCAAAGAAAACTTAGAAATAGTACAAAACAATATAATCAAAAGCTATTAAAGATCTTGTAGCCCCATTTAGGCCTGTTCAAAACAATCATAACTCTGTACTACTAATGACTCAAAGGACAATGAATTTCGGGACTCAAGTAGCAATAGCATCATATCATTAACTTGGAAATTAAAATCACCTTAATATTGAATCCTGCTTTTGCACTGGTTTCTACAAACATCACACCAAACTCTTTTGCCTTGTTATCTCCCTCCTCTATTGAAACCTGCCTGTTAAATCAACAGAGCAACACAATCAAATGAAATGAATTTTTTAGTTCAATTTAAAGAACACTCACAGGGAGATCCAAACAAGAAAAACCATAGTATTGGAAATCAAATTAGTGCCAACATAATGTTTTTAGGATACCGAGTAAGTTGTGAAACATATCAATTTTATATTATACAAAATAGAAATAAATTCAAGAACCAAATTGAAGTAAAATTGTTATCATAGTTTCTTATATATATATATATAACTTCATCATATCACAACAACGTGAATATGGGAAACCTTGTTTCCTTTTCTTTTAATTATTTCCTTTCAGTGCTAAGACAATCACAGGTCATGTTCTGATACATCTTAAATCACGTATACAAAATAATCGTCATTAGCACAACCAGTGGCTTTAGAAACGAGTTTCTAATTTGACACAGTGCCAGGATGGGATTAATGCAGGTTCATGCTTTCATAGTCTCAATGTGACCAAAAGACAAATACGTACTTGTTTGGACAATGCAAATGCTTCCTTTTATATTATCCAATGGGGGATTTGAGAGCCACATATATCTGATAATATGTGTATCCAGTGGGATCACTTGGCAATTTATTGCTACTTGTTCAAAAAAAAGGGACAGCTTTGACCCATTTGAATTTTTTTAAATAGAAAATGCAGAGGTTTTGAATGAGTTTTGGTTTTATTTCATTAGCTTTGTGTTTCAACTAATCCACTCATTATGTCATGTATATGCGAAGTTTGCTAAAGTTACACTACGCTTATGATCCTAACTTCAACCTTACCTTTGATTATTTTATAAAGAAACAAAATTTAAATTTAGATTAACTATATTTTATAAAAATCATGTATCACATACACTGGCACGTGCACAAATTAGAAGCTAGTGTTTTAAATTTTGTTAGCCATATATGGTTAATTAAGTCTTAAATTTATGTAAAAACCTAAAAATTGCACATTAAGAAAAAAGAAAAATAAAGTATATGAATAATAAGTTATACTTATCTGCTAATTGATGATATATTCTTGAAATCAGCAAGGCACGAAATGGAAAGAATGAACTGCAGCAACGGGAGAAAGGCAAGAAAAGTGAACTGATATATTCAAACAGGAAAGATACAATTAACACAAACCCGAAACCATAACATACAAATAAGAAAAACCCAAAAGCAGAACAATCTTCGCTATAAAACAAACAAAATTGAAAGAAAAGCAGACAACTTCAACCTTATGATTATGGAATTGAAGGAACCCATTAGCTAGAGGTGTTCTCAATTTTCATTCCATCTACTATATTTTAATGTACTCCTTCCAGTCCTTATTAAGTGAATTTATTATATATTTTTCATAAAATTTTCATATCCTCAAAACATAATCTAGTTACCTGCCAACAACAGCAGTTAGGGTTTTGACGTAGGCATCGATCATTTCCTCTTCCGTGGGTTTAGGGACATTAGGGAACTCCATAACAATAAGCCAGTGCTCATAGTCGCAACCATCTAGAAGAATCATTTCTTTTGGAGGTCGGTTGGTCCAGTTAGGCGATGGGTCATTAAGCGATGAGTAACCAGACCTAGAAGATTTGGACCGAATCGGGATTTTAGCTGGCTTCGAGATGAATTCGAATAGTGGGTTGTTGCATAGGATAGGGAAAAGGAAGCATGAGGGAGAAGATGGAGAAAATGAAGAAGAAGAATTGAGGGTTCGAGTTATGATAGATGCTAGGTTGTGCCTGGCGGCAATATATGCCATTGTTGTCGCTCTCTGCCCCTGTTAGGGCTCAACGCCTAACACCGTAGCTAATTTGGTTTTGGAATGGTACTACAAAAACAGCCCTTTGATTTTTAGAAGTGGAGAGGATAAACGACGCCGCTTTAGGATGCCTGTTATTTCCATTTGTATTGATTTGGACCAAAGTGCTATGTAATGGACCGGAATTAGATTTATTATTTAAATATATGTTAATAATGGACTAGATACTAACTAGATTTGCTAAATTAAACTACAGAAAATTAGTTTACTAACCGATACTCCATTGAAGATATCATGCATTTTGAATTTATTTTTTTTAATAATTTTTATAGCCATAATTAAAAATTATGCTTGTAAAAAAGAACCGAAAATTAGAAAAATGAAATTCTATAAAGAAGCATTTCAATTAGCGGAATATCATATTAGTTTTGACTTAAATTAAAAAATTAAAATTGAGAATTCTCTAATAACAAGTAGAAGCCCAATGGATGAAAGAAATCATAAAGAATATATCTGATATCCACAATAATAATATCTATGTATTTTTACAATTATCTTATTTTTGTTATATTAGGTTTCATATCTTTCACAAAGCAAGTATATATCGATTGTCAAATAAGGAAGATTTAGGGTTTCAACATGGGGTATTTATAAACAATGACAATTATGTAAATAATTAGAAAATTAGGAATTTTTCATTGAAAATAAAATTAGCAACGGAATTTTATTTTCATTGCTATTTAATTGAAATGAAAAATTAGCAACGGAAATCTAATTCCGTTGCTATTTTTCATTGAAAATGAAAATTAGCAATGAAAAATAGCAAAGGAATTGTATTTCGGTTGCTAATTTAGCAAAGGAACACAATTATGTTGCTATTTTGGAAATGAATATTTTAACCTATAAAATTTAGCAACCGAATTATTTTCCATTGCTAATATAACAACGGAATATTATTTCCGTTGCTAAATTAGCAACGGAATATTATTTCCGTTGCTAAATTAGCAACGGAAATTGATTTTCGTTGCTAAATTAGCAATGAAAATTTTTTCCGTTGCTATTTTTCATTCCAAAAATTTTTCGCCATCCTTTGGCGCCTTATTTAGCAACGGTATAGTAATTCCGTTGCTAATTTCCATTGCTAGATTTTGGCGCAAAAATTTTCCTCCACTTTTAGCAACGAAAAGTAACAAAAAATATTTTTGTTGCTAAATCTAGAAAGTTTAACCAATTTTAGCAACGAAAATTATTTTCCATTGCTAAATAGCAACGGAAATGCAATTTAGCAACGAAATCAATTTTTTTGCTTTTTTTCCGTTGCTATTTTTAAATTTTCTTGTAGTGATTGCATCATGTATAGTCATAATCATGATTCTTTAATATTTGATATTAATTCAATGAACATTACTCTATTTAATCATGAAACCTAGTATAACCTTAAAGAGATGTAACTCTTTAGGAAAGGATATAATTTGAGAGAATATTAAGAAAATATATATAAAAAAGTATTCTCCTAGACCTATAAAGACATGCTAGGAATTGACAAAGGAGTTGCAAAGTATGCCATTTTGACTTATTTTGACAATAAGCTTCTCAAGTAGAAGCTTCAGAGAATTAGACCAAAGTAGGAAGAAAAGGTAAAAAAAAAAAGTGAAGAAGCAAATTAAGGCCAAGTTTTTGGTTAAAGTTTAGTACCTTAATTTGTTAAGAAATCTTCTCCTCATTGTCAATAAGGATGGAAAGGTAAGGATGTGCATAGACTATAGAGATTAGAATATGGCATGCCCAATGGATGACTTCCTTCTTCCACATATAAACTTATTAGTTGATAATGCACCAATGTGTATGATGTACAACTTCGTGGATGGATACGTATGGTCCAATTAGATCCTGAAAAAGATAGTAGATTGAGTGAACATAATTCTCTTCACCAAAAAAGGAACTTATGCATAACAGGTTATACTATTTAGGTTGAAAAATGATAGGGCTATGCATTAGAAATGGCTGTCAAAATCATCAGCAATTTAAACCACAAGGAAGTTGAGGTATACATGGATGATATGAGATGTACATGGATGATATGATGATCAAATCAGTCACTAGAAAAGGTGACATTGAGGCACTAGGGAAATTTTTCCAATTGATTGATAAGTACAACCCCTGCTTTAACTCAAAGAAGGTATATTCGATGTCACCTCTGATAAATCGATAGGGCACATCATTGGTCAATGAGGATTAGAAGTGGACCCAAATATAGTGAAGGCCATCAAAGAAAATGCCAATACCAAATATGGAGAAGTAGACCAAAGGTTTTCATGGGATTGATTTAGTACATTAGCTAGTTCATCACCAAGCTCACCTTCATATGTGAGTTGATCTTCATGCTTCTAAGAGAAGGCTAGCTAATTATATGGAATGATGATTGTCAAAAAGCGTTCACAACATTAAGGAGTATCTATTATATCCTCCAGTCTTTCAACTACAAAAACCATTGAAGTCTTTAATCTTGTACTTAGCAGTGGAACATAATTCGATTAAAGCCATGTTAGCCTAGGAGGATGAATTGGGGGTAGAATTAATTATGTATTATCTAAGCAAGATATTCTTGCCACATAAGGAAAAGTATATGCACATTAAAAATATATGTTTAGCAGTAATATAGACCTCTAAGAAGCTGAGACACTACTCCATTCATATGTGATTCAGGTAATGCCTAAACACAATAAGCTAAGGTACATTCAGTTAGCACCATCCCAACTAGGGGAAATGGAAAGGCAGTTGCTATTGCTTCAAGAGTTTGAGGTGAAATATATCACTAAGAAAATGATCAAAGGGAGAAAAGTTGTAGAGTTTATAGTAGATCATCCATTAAAAGGGGATCAAATCGAATATGAATTCCCATATGAAAAAATCATAACTATAATGGCTCAAGGTTGGTAGAGGTACTTTGATGGGGCTGCAAATAACAAAAAAGCAGAGGTAGGAGTCATCCTCATCACGCTTGATGGTGAAAAGCTTCCTTTGATGAAAAAATTAGGATTCAAAATAACTAATAATAGAGCTAAGTGTGAAGCTTATAGATATGTGCTAGAAGCACTAATAGCTTTAGTGATTCACTAGGTAAAAAGATTCATCCTTAGTGATTCACCAGATAAAAGGAAATCAGTCCATTAGAGAAAAATGGCTAGTGCCATATGTTGAACACCTAAAGAGTTTGAGTAGTCAGTTTAAGACGTACACTTTTTGGCACATACCTTGAGATACAAATTATCTAGCATATGCCATGTCAACCTTGGTGTCTATTTGGGATAACCTAAAAGTAATAGCCATGAGACAACTAATGATTATGAGTTAGCAAGCCTTGTTTTGAAAATGAATAAATTGCGAACATATAAGAGATTAATGGGAAACCATGGTACAATGATATTTAGAATTTTCTAGAAAGCTCAAAATTTTCTAAACAAACAACAGTGAAAGACTAGAAAATGATTTGTAAGCTAACAACTCATTTCATCAACAAGGATGGGATTTTATATAATAGACAAGTAGAAGATATTTATATGAGATGTTTAAATGAGAGAAAATCCCTAAACGTTATGAAAAAAAACTCGTGTAAGGACATATAAGACCCATATGAATGGACTAATGCTAGCAAGGAAAATTATGCACCATGGCTTTTTTTAGCTTACTATAGACATTAAGTACTCCTAACACATGGAACTATGCCATCAAAGTTAATAATACATTGACTTGATTCATTTGCCCATTTTAGAATTATTCAATATATCATCTCCATATCCTTTCTCAGCTTGGGGAAGATATATTTATTGGGGAAATTCATCCAACAACTTCTATTCGACCTAGATAAATTATTGTTACGATTGATTATTTTACAAAATGGGTAGAAATGAAAACTTTCAGGAAACTAGGAGCATATGAGATGGCATGATTTATCAAATGAAATCAGATTTGTAGATATATGGTGCCTCATTATGTGGTGTCTAACAATGTGGCTCAATTTCAAGTAGAGACCAAATAGATGCTTCACAGGTAAAAAATTCAACATAACAAGTCCTCTCCTTAAATAAGAATTTAAAAAAGATTTTATCTAAGACTGTGTAGACATGGATGGTTAAAAAGTTACCATTTGCACTTTAGGGGTATCAAACTACTATCAAGACTTTAATGGGGACCACCCCCTTTTCTTTATTATATGAGACAAAAGTAGTGTTGCTAGTGGAAATTGAGTTGCAATCCCAAAGGATTGTTCTAGAGCAAAATTGGTAGAGATAGAATGGGTAGGGCACAAATTAACAAAGTTGAGGAGAATCAAATAAAAGCCTACCACTAGAAACAATTAGCCAATCTTTTGGCAAAAAGGTTAAAGGCAATCATTTGATGGAATGTGACTTTGTTTTCATGCAAATAAGACCTAGTGTACTGGACTATAGAGGGAAGTTTTGACCTAACTGGGAATAACCTTTCATACTTAAGAAGTTACTGTCAAATGCAGCAACCATCCCTATGGATAGTGATGGGAATCAGTTTAAAGAATATGTTAATATAAACAAGTTAATGAGGTTCCATGGATAAAGACAAGAATTAAAAGAAGAGAAAAATAGCCTTGTAGGTCGAAAATAAAAAATAGCCTTGCCAAAATTAGGCACGGCCAGGACGAAAGTAAAAAAAAATCATCCTAGGAAATAATTAAGGGATGAGAGAAAATATTCAATCAAGAAAGCCTGTGAAGGCTAATTGATAACTTAAGTATGATGTACCCAAGGTGTCACCTCCCGAGATTAAATGGAAACATGTGTTTTTGTATTTAATGTTGTATCATGATTATTATAATGTAATGCCATCATATAAGAATGTATAAATAAGTTAAGCTAATTAAATAAATTAACAAAAGAAATTTCATTTATTACAAATAATCTAAAAGCCATAATACAAACAAACAAAGACAACAACACACATAACAAACCAAAAACCAACAAAAACAAGCCAAAGCACAAAAAACATCATCCAATATAATTTAAAAGGATATTTATTATTATAAACCAAAGTGTTCTAAAAAATGAAGCATTAATCACATTCCACCATCATTATTTCTGCCTTTGCCTCTTTAGTACCTCAGCTAAAAGGCCCTAATGGTATTCGGGCACTGGTCTTGAACGAAAAAATTTGTATAGATGGGATGTTGACCTTCATTAGTAAACATCCTTAAACATCATGGTGGCCAAAAAAAAGGCATACATCAATATACCTCCCTCAAAGAATCATAAACACCTCATAATATCATGTTTCTCCCAAAGTTAAGGAGCACAATGAGTCGTAATACAAAATGTAAACCTGCATGGTCCACATAGCAATGCACAATTGGAATTACGCTTATGAGTTATGTATTCTAGCTTTATCCAAGGATTACTCTCCACTTTATAATGACATTCAGCCAGACTATGCATTCCTTTACATCCTTAAATTAGTACCAATAGTTCCTCGACCCGAAAAACCTTAGAGAATATGCATCTTTCACTTGGGAAGGAGGCCGATTCGACATTCAAAGTTTTTCTTACATCCATATTTAAAAAAATGATAAGTATAAAAGCTATTGGAATATGTTGGATCTATTTCAAGAAAAAATTAAGCATAAGGTTATGTGAAAATCCTAAAAAATGATACATTTCTCTCTAAGAAAAGCTAGTGTGAAAACCCATTAAGGGCGCATTACCTTTACGCGAATGACTAAAAATACCTAAAGTAATAAAAGGTTACCAGTGAATAGGACATCAAGATCCTCTCGCACTATAACACCTCCATATACCCTAAAGGATATAAAAGTTCCAACAAAAGACTATAACACTATGTTTGATGATTTATATATTAACCGAGTTGATGTTAAGTTAAAGTATATTCATATATCATTTCTTGTTGATTAAACTCACTATTTTAATTCATACATGTATCGTTTGTAATATGTATTCATATAATTTTTTTTATCTTTCTATGTAATTTTCCTATACATTCAAGTTAATATTTACATACATACACAAATACAAATTTACAATTATAAATTTACATTGCTTTGAAATAGTTATTATCACTTATACATTGCAAAAATATATACATCTAAATAACCTTCAATTCTCTTCTTTGGGGCTTATAAATACTGACTTCAAGATCCTTACACCTCTACCCTTGAATGCCGATATGGGAGGAAACACCCGTGTTAAGCTTACTAGCTTAGTAAGGGATAATAAAATGAGGACAATATCTCACAAAAATTATCAATGTCAAGTGCACTTCAAATTATAAATGACATGAGTGTAACAAATCATCAATTACATAATACAAATGTTTAATCATATCACACATCATAATTAACATTTTTATTCTTCTTTTACCAAACATAAGATTTACTTGATCATTTACAATCATGTGATTAGCATGCACTGCTTAATGACTATTACTATCCTCGTAATTGTATGAGCACCATGTAGTTTTATGATCTTTTGCACATTGCATATTAATATTAAATCCATATTTATCAAGTAATAATATATTATGTGACTACATGCTTTAACCAATTTAATGTTTCCTGGTAACTATATACAATTTCCTATATTCTAGTGCTATTTATGTTAGTACAAATTATATATCTATTACTATTTACTTATATTCCATTATGAAAAATCATCTCATGTAAAGTCATATGCCTAGCTATTCACACACCTCACCTGAACATGTTTGTAACCATACTCTTTATCATTTAATGCTATATTTGTGAGTACTTGTACATTTTAACATCTATATGTATGCATGTATACATACACACACACACACACACATGCACACACACATATCACTTATATTATTCAATTCAATTTTATTGGCATAAATGATTTCATATAATCACTTTTCATAACATATGATCACTTTGGCTTATATGTTCATATAAGTAATTGTTTACTTTTAACACTTTTACTTTATCAAGTTCACTATAGTGGCCTGAATTAATAATAAGAAGTGGATAATAAGACAAAGGACACAAAAATGGTATCAATTCACTAGTTACTAACTAAGCAATGTCGAACACTAGAGTCATATCATTCTTGATTTCACTACAAATCAAATGAGCATCATACCATTAGGTACCAAAGGAGCACCAAAACATTGGGTACCAAATGGGCACTACAATAATAATAGTTGCAATCACTATCACATATAGGCATGCCTATGTATCCACCATTATGTATAATTCAATCACAAAAATTGTCACTTTACACTATTTCATTTCCACTATCACTATCACTATCACTATCACTATCACTATCTCACTTTACAGGTTATAACACTTCCATGTTCATTATACACTTTATTAAGATATTCTATTAGGTTATATGTTATACATATAATCAATCATAATTACTCAATAGATTTATGTTCATACATACTTATGCCAAAAGTCGATATAAATACATGCACATCAACAATATTCATAAGTTTAGCATACCTATTTCTCATTGGAAGGATTTCCTTCACATATTATGCATGTAACATTTGCTTTGATCATTTTTCAATTTCAGACATTTATCATATTACTATATACTCGACTATGAATATTTCCTTTTTTATGACCACTACAATCCATACACTTCATAAACATAATCATGTATTAATACATATACTTTGTATAAGTTATATTTATAACCTTATTTCATTGCATAATCATACATTTCATGTAATTTAGGTTATTATTCATCATTTTTATATATGGACAAGCTCATACTAATTCTATTAGATCATACAACTCATATACATATTCTTATATGTGTGTCATATTCTTGTAATCAGTACTATATCATAAAATTTAACTTTACACATTTAATTGATTTTACATGTATTTTATCTTGCCATTTATGCTCAATACCTCATCATTTAATTCATATATGTGAATTCTTCATTTATCCTTGTACATCTTTGCATTCTCCTTTTTCACCTTTCTAGATGTATATCATATTATCATATACTCTATTATGTACATTTAATTCATAGTCCTATCCATATATGTATGTTATATGATTATGAAAAATATTAGTATATAAAAATATTTTATTAACACATCATCCAATTTACATATATCATGCTCAAACATAACTATAAAATCTATATTCTAGCTTCTCTGTTCATGCCATGTACTAGTAAGGAATGATAGTGCATATAATCCATTTGTTTACATGTAAATCTTTGGTAGTCAATATGGTAATTCATAAGGTTTAATATATAAATATCTATTTCATATATGGAAGGTCATATTTCCTCTTTGTGCAAGTCTTTAAAAGTTTCATTAACATATGAAGAAGTTCATATGAGATTTGATGATATTTTGGTAAGAAAATCTCACTTATGGGCTGATATAGGGTGATACACGACTGTAAAGTAATGCTTCCAGCCATGCCTTTATCTCAAAATGGAGGTTTAGGGTAAAGTACATTATGTATGGCTATACTCTAAATGTTCACAACCATGTAGTGCTAAATTCCTAGATTTTCTCTAATATAGTTACCTTAGTTCATCCTGTAATACATTTTTAAAGAAGCAAAAGACATTTTTTTTGGCAAAGTGGTCTTTTATACATTTTTTACCTTGAGTATCTAGTTTCCATATCATTAAAAATCAAGTAATTTAGAATTTTAAATTATGGCATATTCACTAAACAAAGTAAGCTTCTCTAAAATAAAGACAACCTTAATTCATCAATTTCAATCATATTTTTAAGGAAATGAAAATTTTAGACTCCATTTCTTCTAAATATTTGTGTGTGTGTGTGTGTGTGTGTCTTATAAGTCACCTTTGATTTGAATAAATTCATTTTAAGGTATATTGGCTGAGATATGGCCAAAACACTAATGCTGGTTTAGTCTCACTTTTAGAAGAATTTTATCAAAACATCTCTTATTAGCAAATTCAAACTTTTTCATGCAAATACACTTCAATTTAACACTTCATCACAAATATCATATCTTAATTCATAGACATACACATTTAGATCACAAAACACACATATAATGAGTCAAAAGGTTCCCATACCTTGTTTGACCAATTTTTTCCTCTAAACACCTTGTATTTGCTTTCCTTTATCCTTACCACTTCCTTTTACTATAAGCACATTCATGCAAACATTTGAAATAAATTTCGATCCCTAAAAATCAATTCCTATTTTAGAGCAGGAAAATGATGAAACATTGGGTAAATATCCTATGTAAACTTACCTAAATTGCTTAAACATTTTGTTTGATTTGCCCTCTATCCTTTAGAAGTAGATTTTTGAGCGAGTAATGGAAGAGAATGATGAAATAAAATTCTATGTTTTTGTAAAAAAAGTTTTTGGTCTCTTAAGTAGAAATATATATACATGTATATTTAAGTATGGCAGAAAATAGGAAGACATACAAATATAGATGAAAATCTATACATGTATGCTTACTAAAATATTATATGATAAATAAGCCCAACATAATAAAAAACTTGTAAAGGATTTGAAAAAAAATGATGCAAATGAAAGGGGATGAGTGAACATAAATATCTAAGTAATGATAAAGCAACAAAGGTCATATATTTGTGTGCATGAACCACTTGAGACGCATGTGTAAATAATAAAAATCTATGAGTGTTATAGCCAAAAAAATATATATAATGATGAAAATAATTAAAAATAGTAATGCAAGAACTAGTTAAGATAATTCTTTTGTTTGAGACTTTGTGTGATTACTAAAAGCCTGATGGTGGGTTAGGTTAAATGACATGTTGCTTAGTTGTAGGCCCTTGTGATCAAATTTTTTGCACATTTGGCTTAAGGTTTCTTAAGATAAAATGATGCTGAAATTTTCATATATATAATACCAACATCTAAATTTTGTCAACACATGAACATTACAATTAATTGAATTTATTTACTTTTTGCAGATTACCTTGCACAGCGAGCACTACTTGGATGACACAGTTGCAGGCTGCTTGCTAATGTCTATATGTCTTCTAGTTGGTTTATATCCAGAGGCTTATTATAGTAGTTGAGGTTGCTAGAGGAGGCTGATGAGTTACTAACCTAGGTTAGGTGGACAGAGTTCTATGTTTGTGTTTATAGGACCTATCAAAAGATGACTAGAAAGTTCCTGGGTCATTGAGAGCTTAAGGCTGTCGATGGAGAATGGTGCAGTCTACCCCTTTCGATCCATTATGTTATTAATGTAGGAGGCTATAGCACATTCAAGGATGATCTATAGCTAAATAAGAGCAAAGTCTATGATGTTGAGTTTGCAATTGGTTAGATATCTATAGCATGTGCTGTTGTGTTCTTATTTGAGCAGGATAGGCTATTTAGGGGTTATAAATATCGATAAGATTGTAGCTTATAGGCCATGACAACCAGCAAGATGGTGGATTTGAGCCATGTCGTCCTTGTACATCTATACAAGGTGCATTATGTGCTCAAATAGGACACCGTTATCAGAGGAGTGGTCACAAGACTACTGTTGGCTGAGGGGATACCCGAGCATATGATAGGCCCATCGATTGCAAAAAAGGTTTTATCTTAACTATGAAATGGCATATAACATGCATATGGCTTAAGAAGATTATGGTGCCCTTCTAGCCTTTAAGGAGATAGATGAGACCTTCCATCTACATCATGTGATAGTTCTAATAGTCGCAGGATGAAAAAAGTCACTTGTGGACCAACAGATGGAGGATGTCTTAGGTCTTAGATTTAAGGATGAGTTGCCCTTTTTTGCTGACTATTTTGCAAGTGATCTACCAAGAGCTAGAATAGGAGCAACCTATATAACAATTCCTCACTTTTCATGAGGACATCCCCTATTTATACTATAAGGACTTTAGTGTATAGAGGCCACTTAAGTGATCATGGTTGTTGACATCCATCAGTTGTGCTAAGATCAGATGTAGTATAAGTAAGAGTAGTTTCAATTCTAAAAGACCTATTGAAATAGGTGGGGAAAGGTTTAGGTCTAGATGCACCTTTTTTATTCTACTTTGGCAGAAACCATGAAGGCAGTCAATTAGACTAACGAGAGCATCCAAAAGGACAATGAAAGGATTCAGGTAATAGAGGTAGTGCTAGACTCCACCAAGAAAAGGTAATTAAGGTGCAGGATAAGATGGACAAAAGGAATAAGTGACTTAACTAGGATTTATAAAGGTAGTTCATACACCTTAAAGGGATAGTCCAGTAGTGCTTCAATGAGAAGATGACAAAGTTCACCAGGGATATGCTAGGAGATAGGTTATTTTAAAGGTTATCTCAAAGAGTTCCTTTACCCTATCTCTATAGTTTCGTAAGCTTTGTAATTTCTCTAGATCCTTTAGGTATGGTGGGTCCCTTAGCTACCGCATCATCTCCTACATGATGAGATATCACTCATGCTCAATTTCCAAATCAATGCAAAGTTACAAATAGCAGGGTTTGCTTCTAATTAATGCATAGCAGTAGATAATAAAGTTTATTTCAAACCTAAAGCACAGTTGTAGACAATGGGGTTTGTTCCCAAATTAAAGCATAGCCATAGATAATAAGGTTTGCTTTTGAAATAAGGCACAACCATAGACAAATGGGTTTGCTTCAAACCAAAGCATGATTGTAGACTGCAGGTTTCACCTAAAGTCCTTTCAAAATATATTTAAAGTCTCTCAAAAGCACTAAGTCATCTTAATAGGCACCAAAATTCAAAATTCGACAATTAGATTCAAGACATGTTGAAAAATTGGTGTCAATTGCTCCATCTACCATTTTTGTAAGACGTCTTAAGAAGCAACAGGGAGACTGCCTCCTCAAGTGAGTGTCTTTCTCCTTTCACTATGAACTTTGGCTCACCTAAGCAATTATAGGCACTGCATCTTAAGAAGGCTTTTGTCAAGGTTTTTGATGAGGAATATTGCTCTTTAAAAGATTATGAATAGAGGATTATATGGTCTTTTCAGGTTTTACAAACTTTTCTAAAATATTTTCAGAGTGTTTTATGCTTATTTTGGGCACTTAGGGGAGGTAATAGAGTTAAATAATGAAGAATATTCCTACCTATGTACTTAAAAGTAATTTTTTTACATTTTTTGCATTATATACTCGTACAAAGCTTTGTATACCTATGCAATGAGGGAATCTTGACATTATATGTCCTACTTACCAACTTAACTGACATTTTTAGATTGCCCTCCCATGTAAACCTGAGGCATAACTATGCACAAGGAAAACTATGATTCTTTTAGGCCAATTTGAAAAATTGACTCAAGAAATGGATTTGCACACCGTGCAAAGGATCTTGGATGGCTTTGCAAGTGAAAAGTCCACCTACTTTTCAAAATCAACTTGACAAATTGCTTAATTTTTTTATTGCACACTCGTTCAATGGGCTTGCATGCTTATAGAAACATTCCAATATAAGGCTTTAGATCCAGAACTATAAAAATGTTGGCTAGTTGAAAATTACAAAAATGTTTTCAAAAAGTTTCCTTCAAAAAATCTAGTTTTTAGCATTTTTTAGCTCATTTTCAACTTTTTTGACATGTAAAGATCTAAGAATTTGGCATTCTATGTGTGACGTGTATTAATAATTGTGAATTATAATTATATTATTAGTATGTTTATTTTGCTATTTTAGTGTTTATTTGTATAATTTTGGGTTTAATTTCTTAATTTCAATTTTGTGGGCTTATTTGTGATTTTTTTTTGTTTCCAAGGCCTTATTTGAAGAAAAGGAAAATTTTTAGCCTAAAGGAGGATTTTGGCTTGACTTAAAAAATTTTAAAGGGCAAAGTAATGTTTAGTATAGAAGTGTTCACCTTGATGGAGGTAATTCTCCCTTTAGCGAGGGAAGCATGGCATAAATAGGAATCAGGGGCCTTTTCTTCAGAGGAGGGACTTTTCCTCTATTAGGGTAACCCAAAAGACATAAATTTTTCAATTCTCCTCATTGGTAGGAGAATTCCCTTAATGTAGGCAAGGTATAGGATTTATTATTAACTTCTGATTTTTCTACAATCGAAAGTTAAATTGTAGTACAATTTCTTCCTTTTGAATTGAGCAATCAAAAAGTCCAATATAAAAAGGAAGTACAAATTCTGAAGGAGGAGAGTTAGTTTTTCATATTTTAACCTAATTTAGAAGGAGACAAGGCATAGGATTTTGAGGCTACTAATTGGATGTTTTAAGGAAACTTAATGGAAGCTAACAACCTTATATGTATTGTAATCTTTAATTTTAGTTTTTCTGTTATTTTTTATATGCTTGGTGAGTAGTTTTCTTTACTTTTATTGAGGAAAACTTGAACCCTCATACTTTTATCTGTAATGACTTTGCTTTGACATTTAATATAATGCAAGTGTGTATTTATTATTTCTTAAGCTGATTCTTATCTTGAGTTAATTTGATTTGATGATTAATGTATTGAATAAATGGTTAATTATTAATTTCGTATATGACTTATGATCGTTCTTGGTTTAATTGCTAATATTAATGTATGTTTGTGTTTTTAAAATTGAGAAAATATTATGTTATTCTAAGAGTAAAATTAAGACTGAAAAAGTTAAACTAAGAGTAGGAATAAGTTAGATCTCTTCGAAAAGGGTCTAATTATGGTTTAGGAGTTTATAAGCTAAATTTGCAAGCCAAGTGTTAGATTGTTCTTAGTATGAGAATTTGATGCTTATAATGATATTTTAAAAAAGATATCTAAATTTTATACTAGTTTTCCATAATCACTTATGTTAATTTTTAATTAAGTCATTGCAATAAGATTTGAGGTGGATAGGTCCTTTAGCAAAAGTATTTTTATCATTAAATTTTGCTACCTTTTACAATCTTGTTTTGTTTTTAGTTTTATTGTTTATAGTTTAATTTCATTATCTAGTTGTTGTTTATTTATGTATAATCAATTCTTTATCACTATAACTTTGGGAATTCTTTCACACATCACTCATAAATCAAAGATATATAATTTTAATCAATCCCTATGTTATAATATTTTAGGGTCTTAATCTTATTTTCTAATATAACTAGCCAATCTAGTACACTTGCTAGATACTGGTAAAGTTTTTATCATTATTGCTTGGGATTGGCATTTTTTTTTATTTTAAAGTGAATTTTGTGTGTTCTTCTTCTTCTCTTTATCTTTCTATTTTTTTGTTCTTTTAATCTTTTATTCTTTACAGGTGTCAATTGTTTATGGTAAGAGGTGATCCAATATTACCTATTAAACTTGAAATTGAGAAGACATTCCATAGGATTAGGAGATTACAAAAACTCAACATGAATTTGAATCCACTTGATAAACCACGGGAAGACCCTCTACTTAATGATCCATGACCTTTACTAGGGGGAAAGTTAACCAAAATTAGCCCTAAAGGAATGGTATAAGGCCTAAAACCATTAGAGACTATGCCACTTCTAGGTGGAATGAGGAGCATAAGACCATAATGCTACCTCAAAGTCATCATTTTGAGCTAAAACCAACCACTATCACTATGGTCCAAAAAAACCAATTCTCAATATCAAAGATTGAAGATCCAGTTTAATATTTGGATACATTTTTGGAGTTTAGTGATACACTATAGATTCCAAATGTATCTATGGATGCTATTAGGCATAAATTATTTCAATTTACTCTCATTGGTAAGGCAATGGATTTGTTACAAATGTTACCAAGGCAATCAATAAGATCCTTAGAGCAAACACAGGATAAATTTCTAATCAGATTCTTCCCACCTACCAAAACAACCACTATTAGGAATAATATTTAGAATTTTCAGTAGCTTTATAAGGGACCATTTCATAAGGCTTGGGAAAGATTTATGATATTTTTAAAAAGTTGTGCACACCATGAAATTTTTATACATCAACTGATGTCTACTTTTTTTTACAGATTGAATCAAGCTACCATATCTCTCTTAGATGCAGCTTTAGGAGGAAGTTTCATAAACAAATACAGAAGAAAGCTTTCCTACTCCTTCATGAGATGGCTACAAATAAAGCTCAATGGGTAAATATAAGGACAACATAAAAGAAGTAAAGAGTGCACAACATGGATGAAGTGGCAATACTTAGAGCTCGGATGGAGTTATTGAAGAATAAGCTAAGTGTCTTAAAGGTATAAAATATGTCTATTTTATCTCAATGGAGTGATACATATGTAGGGACAAAGGGACACCTGAATCTATGATTAAAAAGGGTATAAGTGTAGTAATAGAGGATGTTAATGTTGTTAACCTTTATAGTAACACTTACAACTGGTATGGAGAAAGCACCATAACTTTTCATGGAAATAAGGAAATCATGCCTCAACATCTAACTCTCAACCTAGAGCCCACTTCAATCAAAACACAACTCCTCACCAAACCCTAGCATCAACACACTATTCATCCACTTATCAAGCCCAATCTTACTAAACCCTAGGATTCCAACCAAAGCCTTAACCTACCTAGGATAGAAAGCCTAATTTAGATGATATGTTTGCCAACTTTATGACTACTCAAACCGCATTCATGGCTAGTTAAGATGCTAGATGGAAAACTTAAGATGTTTGGATGAGAAATTAAGATGCCTCTATCAGAAACTTAGAGACTCAAGTTGGGTAATTTGAAAATTCTCTCTCCAATAGGCATCATAGCACATTTCAATCTAATGTGGATCGAATTCCTAATGAGTAAGCAAAAACAATCACATTGAAAAGTGGGAAAGAGGTAAAAGAGACTAAAAAAGATAAGAATTCTTCACAACTAGTGGTACCAACAACGGAGGTAAGTAATTTTGAACTTTAAATTAATGATGAGTTGCCTATTATTTTGAAAAAAGGAAAGGGTAAGGAAAAATCTCTTTCTAATATTGATGAGTCTAAGTTATCTTATACATCTTTAGCTTGGAAGGAAATGTATAATGAATAGTTAGCTTGATTTTTAGATATGTTTAAAAAGTTGCATATGAATTTATCATTTGTTGAAACTTTATTACTGTAACACCCTTAACGGAATAGTTCCTTTTCGACCCAAATAATCGATAAACGGTAAAATTTATTTATGCATTATTTATTATTTACTATCATTTTTCACTAAAATAATAAATTATTTGACATTATTTCACAATTTTCACTATAAACATAATTGTAGATCCTTTGATTTCCCATTATTGTGAATTACTTTTCTTTTATGTAATTAGGGTAAAAATTCTTAAAGTTGTTAATTGATGAAATTTTGTTAGGGTAAATGGAATTGGACATTAGAAAAGATGAAATAAAAGTTTAAATGGAAGAAAAAAATTTTTTAGGAGGGTTTAGGGTGGTGGCCGAATTGTGTAGTAAGGGAAAAATATGAGATTTTTGCACGAAAATAAAAGTATATCGAAATGGATTGGTGAAAAAAAATTTACTGTTTTTGCTATTCTTGTTTTGGAAAAGACTGTTTCGTGAAGGGTGTGACAATTATATATGCTTAAATATGCTAAATTCATGAAAGAGTTATATTCTAATAAGAAAAAACTATAAGGTGTAGGCGCGGTACAATAATTTGAAAATTATAGTTCTATATTAATGAATAAAGTTCCTAAAAATACATTTAGCCATTTTTCTATTTTAAAAACCTTCTTGATTTTCTTAGACCGTACACATTTAGCCATTCTTGTCCCTATTTTCTTTTGCTTTTTGCAAATAAAATTTGCTAAAAAGTTGGTAAAATAATTGTTGTAGAACAGCAAAAGTACCTAAAATCATAATATATGTTTTGGATTAAATTTTAAATTCAAATATAGAAGTTCAAGTTTCCAACCTATATAATCAAAGATTCAAAACCCATATATTTTTCTTCCAGCAATTACGGTTTACATGTATGCTTAAAAATTTTTTCAAACAATTTTAATAATGCTAAATGTGTAATTTTTATAAAATTATATATTTGTGAATTTATGGTAGTCAAATTTGATAATCGTGAGCTATTTTAAGTCATTTTTACTTCTAAATTCTCTCCAACTCATTTGCTCTCTTTTTCACTTAAAATAATATTGATTTTAAAAAACTTTTAATTCTATTTCATCTCTAAAAACATCATTTAAAAAAATTCATTTTATCTTACAACTAAATCAACAAGTAATAAGATAATTGTATTAAAAAGAAAAAGAAAAGTGATGTTTAAAAAAAACAAAATAATGCATAGGAAATTGACCAAGTGAGCAAAGTTTCAGTTACTTTAGAATTTATGGTTTATAATTTTACAAGTTACCTTGAAACTTCGACCAAATTTTAATATTAATTTGTAATTTCTCATTTATTTTATAAATTCAATTAGAAAATCCAGGTAGTTTTATATTACCATGTGAATTGGGAGAAAATTTTATTAGGCATGCTTTGTATAATTTGGGTGCTAGTATAAATTTGATGCCTTATTTTATTAGCAAGAAATTGAATTTAGGTGATATCAAGGGAACTCAAATGACACTACAATTGGTGGATAGGTCTGTGAAGAGGCCAAAAGGCATAATAGAGGATTTGTTGGTGAAAATGCTAAATTTCATCTTTCTAGTTGACTTTGTGGTGATGGATTTGGAAGGTGGTGGAAAGGTGTCATTAACAGTGGGAAGGCAATTTTTGAATTCAGCAAAGGCATTGATAGATATACATGGACAAATGGTAACCATACGATTCAATGAGGAAGGGATGGTATTCAACATCAACAAAGTAATGCAACACCCCTTATATGATTTCGAAGAATCCATTTATTTCATTGATGGTGTTTAAGAGTGTGTTGATGAGAAGCAAGAGGAAATTTTGTTGGAGGATCAGCTTCAAGAGTGCCTTAAGCATTCAAAGAGTAAAAAGCAAGTAAGGGAGAGAGAGGAAGAGCTGATACGGGAAATTGTGAAAGAATATGATGAGGAAGGCACCAAAAAGGAGAATTCGGCCTCTCATAAGGGAGAAATAAATTCCGAACTTAAAACCCTTTCTTCACATTTAAAATATATGTTTTTAGAGGAAAATGCAAAATCGGTAATTATTTCTTCTCTTTTGACAGGTTTGAAGAAGGGAATGTTTATTGAGGTGTTAAAAAATTATAAAGGAGCCATTGGTTGGGAGACATCTAATCTCAAAGGAATCAACCCTAATTATTATACACACAGGATCTCTATGGAGGGTGATTTCAAACTAGTGGTACAATCTCAAAGGTGACTTAACCTAGCAATGCAAAAAGTAGTGAAAATAGTACTTAAATTGCTTGATGCATGTTTTATTTATCAAATTTCTTATCGTAGTTGGGTTAGTAAAGTATAATGTATGCCCAAAAAGGGGGAATGACTTTAGTGATCAATGAAAATAGTGAACTCATCCTTACACGAACAGTGATGGGATAGAGAGTGTGTATAGATTAAAATAAATTGAACAATGCCATTAGGAAAGATCATTTTCCTTTGACCTTTATTGACCAAATGCTAGAAAGGTTGGTGGGTAATATATTTTACTACTTTTTAAATGGTTATTTAGGGTACATGCAAATATCTAAAACCCTGAAAGACTAAGAAAATACCACATTTACTAATTCCTATGGCATATTTATATATAGAAGAATGCCTTTTGGTCTATGTAATGCCTTTGTCACTTTTCAAAGGTGCATGATGGCCATTTTTTAAGATTTTATTGACAATTCAAAGAGGTTTTCATGGATGATTTTACATTATATGGCCATAATTTTAAGGCTTGTTTATCAAACCTTGCATTAGTTTTAAAATAATATGAGAAAACTAACCTTTTACTCAATTGGGAGAAATGTCATTTCATGGTGAGCGAAGGTATAGTTCTATGGCATAAGATTTCTTTTAAAAGAAATGAAGTAGATAGGGAAAAAGTGGAGGTAATTAGTAAATTACCTCCTTCTACAAGTGTTAGAGGTATTAGGCGTCTTCTTGGTCATGTTGGTTTTTACCACAAATTCATTAAGGATTTTTGTAAAATTTTTAAGCCACTATCTAATTTATTTCTTAATGATGTTATGTTTAACTTTGATGCTGAGTGCTTGCAGACTTTTAATTTATTAAAGAAAAAGTTAATCATAGCACCCATTATAGCATCATCAGATTGGAGTTTACTATTTGATATTATGTGTGATGCTAGCAAGTATGCAATGGGATAAATTTTAGACCAAATGAAGCAAAGAGTTTTTCATACCATCTACTATGCAAATCACACACTCACTAGTGCACAAGTGAATTACACTACCATAGAGAAGGAATTATTGGCAATAGTGTTCTCATTCAAAAAGTTTAGGCCATATTTTCTAAGCACCAAAGTCATTTTGTGGTCAAATCATGATGCCCTAAGGCACCTCTTTGCAAAGAAGGATTCTAAATAGAGGCTAATTAGATAGGTTTGGATACTTTAAGAATTTGATGTGGAGATCAAAGATAAGAAGGAAGCTAAAAATTTTGTAGCCGGCCATCTCTCTAGTCTAGACCATGCTCGTGTAGATAAAGCAAAAATTTATGATTTATTTTCTAATGAGACCATTTGTGCAATTTATTCTTGTAAAATTTCAACCCATTGGTTTTTCAATATTGCTAATTTTCATACAAGAGGTTACCTTCCAAAGGATCTTACTTGGTAGCAAAATAAGAAATTAAAGGCAAATGTAAGGCATTACTTGTGGGATAATCCATTTTTGTTCAAGCTATTTCTCGATTAAGTACTTAGAAGATACATTTTGATGGATGAGCAAGTGAAAATTATAAGATAATGTCACAGAGGACAAGTTGGAGGTCTCTCTGAGCCAAATTGCACAGTTGCAAAAATTCTCTAGTCAGATTTCTTTTAGACTTCCCTTTTTTTGATGTTAAACTTTCATCGAGTCATGTGATAGGTGTCCACGTGTAGGGAATATTTTAAAAATGGATGAGATGCCTATGAATAATGTTTTAAAAGTTGAATTTTTTTATGTTTAAGGTATTGACTTTATATTGCCATTTTTGAACTCATTTGGGTTCAAGTATATCTTAGTTGCTATAGACTATATGAGTAAGTGGGTAAAAGTAATAACTACTATTACATGTGATGCTTAAGTCATGCTTAAATTCCTTAGGAGGAATATTTTTACTAAGTTTAGGGCACCAAGGGCAATTATCGGTGATGGGGGCAAGCATTTTGTCAACCATCAATTTAAACCCTTGCTTAGAAAGTTTGGTGTTAGGTATAAAATTAGAACCCCATATCATCCTTGAGCAAATGGGCAAGTTAAAGTGTCCAATAGGAATTGAAATCAATCTTAGTGAAAATACTGAATAATTTTAGAAAAGATTGACCTCATAGGTTAGATGAGGCTCTTTAGGCCTATAGAACTAAATTTAAAGCCCCTATTAGTTTTTAGAAAAATATACCTTTTACTTGTTGAACTAGAGCATAAGGCATATTTGGCAAAAAAATTTCTTAACTTTGATTTAAGAAGTGTAGGTGAAAAGCGATGCTTGCAGCTCAATGAGCTTGAAGAGTTTCGACACTAGCTTTATGATAATGTTGCCATATATAAAGAGAAAATGAAGGTCTGGCACGATGAGAGGATAAATCCAAAGGATTTTGCTCCCAGTATGTCTGTTTTGCTTTATAACAATTAATTATGATACTTTCTAGGTAAGCTTAAGTTTATATGGCTTAGACCTTATCAAGTCATCTCAAGTAATGCACTCGGAATGGTAACCATTAAGAATTCGAATGATAGTCTTAAGTATAAAGTTAATGGCCATTGAATAAAACCATATCATGTTGCTCATTCAAAGGTTGTTATGGCAACATTGATCTTCAAAGATAAGTAAGACAGTTCTCAAAGTCTAGCTGAAGACTTGATAAATTGAGAACTATACTTCTAACCTTGTGTGTTTTTACTAGTATTTTCTTTAATATGCTTTTTTTTTATTATAGTGTGTTTTTAGCCTTTTACATATGTTTTGTGTTTTATGACTTAAAGGGAAAGTTGGCCATATTCTAAGTTAAGAGTGGTGTCAAAATGCAATTTATGTTTTCATTGAGTTTATTCGTGATTTTGACTAAGATTGAGTTAAATGTAGGAGGAGGAGAGTTTTTAGTTTGAGTTGTGCTCATTTTTTCAAGAGTTTTGTGTGAGGTTGATTGGTAATTAAGAGGCTAATTAAAAGTGGGAATGAAGTAAAATAAATTAGGACTATGTTTCATAGAGGAGCTATAAGCTTGAATATAGAGAAATTGCAATTTTGGAATGTGACTCTTGGTGTTCCAAAGAGGTTCTCCTCGGTAGAGGGGATTTTCCCTCCACCGAGAGACTTATTCTTTGTGTCCAAAGTAAATCTCCTCAATAGAGGGAGAATCCCCTCTACTAAGCCAAGCTAGATAGAATTATGGCCTTTCCCCTTTTTAATACAAAAGGTGTCTCCTCCGTAAAGGGGATTTTCCCTCTATCGAGGGGCCCTTTAATGACCCATCCTGAGACTACCACCTCAAAAGAGGGAGAATTCCCTCCACTGAGGGACCTAGCCTTTAAATGCCCCTTCCATCGAGCTCCAACCCTTCTCACTTCATTTTTCAGCCCATATTTGCTCTCCTCTCCCACTGAGGCATTTGTTTCAAGTTTAATTATTTCTTCCATTTTTCATCTCTAACCAAGCAAGTAAGTAAATTATGGTAAATTTAATGATTTAATTCATATGTATTCTTCATTTAATTTGAATTAAATTAGGTTATCGTTCTTGAATTTGGGTTTGATTAGAGCATGAAATTAAGGTAAATCCTTATTTCATTACATTCCTTTTACATCTAGCTTACATGTGGTTTAATTTTATAGCTTGATTTCACTTCTGGCTTAATTTTTGTTGGGATTGTTTTCACATTGGCTTAGTTTATTTATGAACACAAGGTGTTTGATAAAATGCCTAAGAGACTAAATGCATTAATTTGCTTCAATTTTTTGTAGTCTGAATCATGTTTGATCAATCTCAATTATCATTGTTTTCTTTCCCCAATTAATTTCTACTTCATGATTACTTAATTTTGTGCATTTAGCATGGACGAACTTCAACAATACATGACTTTTTTTGGGTACATTGTTGAGTTTTCAATGTTAGGCACTTACTCTTTTTATTTGTTACCTATGTAAAGGCACCTAAGAGAACACGACATGATGGAGCTTGAAGCTCTTCTAGATTACATATTCCACCTTATGTGGATGAGGATCATGTTGAGCTCTGCAAGTATTTTGCTTCAGTCACCTATGTTAGTCCATTATATTTGACTAGAACCTATCTCAACATTGTAGTGAGTGACCTCTGGATCGAAATATTAACACTAGTGCACAACATTGGGGGGTGCCAACATTAAAAAGCAACTTGAGGTATATCCATCCCTTGCTTAATATTTCCTTACATCCTTTAGTTGCCAATTTGAGGATGAGCATGATAATGGCACAGTGCATTTCAAATTTGGTCAAAGACCTTATACCATATCTTTTCATAATTTTTCAAAACACTTTGGATTCCCAATGGCGGTTATCAAGGATTTGCCAAATTACACTTCAAGTTAAAATTGTGAGGTAATTAGAGATTCGCTTGCCCTAGCTCCCTACAATTCTAGCAGGACCAAAGCTCACTCTTTGCGAGATTATGCATTGAGGGTTCTTCATAGGTTCTTGTTCATCAACTGTTATAATTATCTTAGAGGTTTAGGTGTAGTGAATCAAGGTGAGGTACTAATATTATGATGCATGGTTGAAGGCATTAAAGTAAATGTTACTTTTCATCTTTTTGTGTAAGATTAAAGATTTACAACGGAAGCCCAATGTCATTAAGCATATTTCCTTGGGTTAGATTGCCACCATTATGGCAAATACGGTAAAACATTTGGACATAGTGGCTCCACTAGGTGAACCCCAGTATATAGACTTTACCATTCTGAACAATGTGAGGGTGTTATAGGATAAGTCATGCCAACATTGGATGGATAGGGATGAATAACTATAATTGATTATTATCGGTAGGAATCAAGAGGAAAAAGCAATAGCACTAGTAGCTGAAGCAGTTCTTTCACCCCAAATGATGAATTTTATGAATTAGGTGAATGTGAGATTGGATATACAAGCTGAGTAAATTAAAAACTTACAAAAGAGTTTAGAGCACCTTACCATAAATTTTGAGCAGTTCACCAGCAGATTTTAGGAGTGATTTCCACCAACACCACTGCTAGCACCACCACAGTAATGGGATCATAGTTTTTATATGGATAGAAAAATTTTGAGAAAGGGGTAGAGCTTGCTTAATCTCAATTTTGCTTGAGATTCAAGGAGTAGAAAATATCACTCTCTCATTTATTCATGAAAGTCTTTATTTTAGTTTGTGTTTTAGTTTTAGTTTTAGTTTTAGTTTTTGTTTTTGTTTTTGTTTTTGTTTTTGTTTTTGTTTTTGTTTTTGTTTTTGTTTTTGTTTTTTTTTTGTTTTTGTTTTTGTTTTTGTTTTCGTTTTCGTTTTCGTTTTCGTTTTCGTTTTCGTTTTCGTTTTCGTTTTCGTTTTCGTTTTCGTTTTCGTTTTCGTTTTCATTTTCGTTTTCGTTTTTTTTTGTTTTGTTTTTGTTTTTGTTTTTGTTTTTGTTTTTGTTTTTGTTTTTGTTTTTGTTTTTGGTTTTGTTTTTGGTTTTGGTTTTGGTTTTGGTTTTGGTTTTGGTTTTGGTTTTGCTTTTGCTTTTGCTTTTGCTTTTGCTTTTGCTTTTGCTTTTGCTTTTGCTTTTGCTTTTGCTTTTGCTTTTGCTTTTGCTTTTGCTTTTGCTTTTGCTTTAAGTAACTTTGTAAGATGCATTAGTAGTAATAGTAGTGTTTTTCTTTTGCTAAGTTTGTTTTTTATTGTTGGGTTATGCTAGCGATATAGTCAGTTCAATTATCATTTACTTTGCACTAATTCTAGTTCGCCCTAGTCTTTCTTAAAAATAAATATGTTGAACATTAAATTAGAATATAGAATGGTGAGAATTTTTGTATACCATTAAGGCAAGCATGTTGTTTGATGAAATTTTAGCTAGTTTAGCACTCAATCTTGAACTATATTTGTTAGTTTCCACTTTTTGAAGACTAAGTCTAGTTTTTGAGCAATAAGAAAAACTAATGCATTGAATTAGATGAGCAAGAAATTTTAGAACACAAGAACCTTCCTCATCACCCTTCAAAGTATATAAAGAACTCAAACAAGTTAGGAAGTGATTTAGACATAATTTTCTTATTAACCCATAATTAAGCTTATTTACCTACCTTGTTTGCATAATTATCCCTTGTTAGCTATTTTGAGGCTAATGAGGCATGCTTAATATGTGTCATATGTATTTTTCTTGTTACCTTTATTAATTTACCATAGAGCTTATAAAGCCTTCATCTTTATATTTAGAATTGGCCATTCTAGGATTGGGATAGATTACTCTTTTTTAGGTATTTTGAAGAGTGTAAAGAGAAAAGATTTTTGGTACTATGGGTAGTGATTGTTAAGAAGTTAGGAAAGTAGTTGAACTTGTAATTACCTATATCATCTTATGTTACTAGCAATAAAGCTAGAATAAAAAAACAAAAATAGAAAAAAAAAAGAAATAAAGCTAGTAGTATATGGCAAAACTTTAAATGTTGGGTGATTTCAAGGGAAAAATAATTGTGGCATCTTAAAAATGATTGAATTTGACATTAAGAGGAATCTCAGTGTTATTTCTTCTGAGAAAGTACTTCGAGTATAGGGGGTTGAGTAAGCAAGTATGGCGAAGGGTTATGTTCTCGTTGGTTTGGAACTTTAGAGATGTTGGCCTATTCCATCAAAGAGTAGCTATTCTTTTTCTTTATCTCTTCTTCATTTTTTGTTAACCACTACCTAAGCCCCATTACTACCTATGAAGTTCTATTGATTCTATGTATGTTTTTGAGTTGTTTAGCGGAGAGAACCTTTGAGTTTCGGTGATGAAGAAACCTCTGGTGTTTTTAGAGTTTCAAGTGCAAAATCATTTTAACATCTTGGTGTGCAATAATTCTAAAGATTGATTATGAAGTGCATTGGTGTTTTGAAAATAACTTAAAATGTTTTGGTCATGTACACATACATAGAAATTGGCTTATATTTTCTTAGTTGAATCTAATTTATCTAGAATGTTGTCAAGTGCGCTTGTTAATTGCTAAGCATGATTTAATATTTCATAATTCTTGGGTGTAGTTTAATCACTTTGAGAAGTTGGGTTGTTCAATTTTGCTCAAGGGCAAGCAAAGACTAAGTATGGAGTATTTGATAATTGTGAATTATAACTATATTATTAGTGTTTTTATTTTTTTATTTTAGTGTTAATTTATTTAATTTTAGCTTTAGTTTCTTAATTTCTATGTTTGTGGGCATATTTGTGAAATTTGATGCTTTGAGGGACTTATTGTTTAAAAAAAAAGGAACAAGTTTAGGCTAAAAGGGGAATTTGCTTAACCTAAGCAATTTTGAAGAGCAAAATAACATTTAATATAGAAGTGTGAACCTCAGTGGAGGGAAATCCCCCTCTACTGAGGGAAGTATGGTATAAATAGGAATCAAAGGCCTTCTCCTTTATGGAAGGACTTTTCCCTTTATCGAGGTAGCACAAAAGACACAAAATTTGCAATTCTCCTTGATGGTGGGAGAATTCCCTCTTCCAAGGTAAGGTATTAGATTTATGTTCAACTTATGATTTTTCTACAATAGGAAGTTAAATTGCAGTAGAATTTCTTCCTTTTGAACGGTTTTAAGCAATCAAAAAGTCCAATATAAAAAGGAAGCACAAATTCTAAAGGAGAGGAGTTAGTTTTTCAAATTTTAACCTAGTTTTAAAAGAGACATGACCTAGGGTTTTAAGGCTACAAATTGGATGTTCTAAGAAGACTTTAAGGGAAGCCAACAACCTTATATGTATTATAATCTTTAATTTTAGTTTTTAGTTGTGTTTAATATGCTTAACGAGTAGTTTTCTTTACTTTTATTGAGAGAACATTGAACCTTCATACTTTTATCTATAATGACTTTGTTTTGAGTTTTAATGCAATGCAAGAGTGTATTTCTTAGTTCTCGAGCTGATTCTTATCTTAAGTTAATTTCACTTGATGATTAATGTATTAAATAAATGGTTAATTATCAAATTTTTATATTTTTATGTTTAATTTGCTCATGTTAATGCATGTTTGTGTTCTAAAAAATGAGATAATATCATGTTAATCTAAGGGTAAAATTAAGACTGCAGAAGTTAAACTAAAAATAGGCTTGAGTTAGATCTCTTGGAAAAGGGTCTAATTAAGGTTTAGGAGTTTATAAGCCAAAATTGCATGCTAAGTGATAGATTGTTCTTAATATGAGAATTTGCTTCTTAGAATGATATTCTGAATAAGATATCTAAATTTTATACTTGTTTTTCATAATCACTTGTGTTAATTTTTAATCAAGTCATTGCAATAAGAGTTAAGGTGGATAGTTCCTTTAGCAAAAGTGTTTTTATCATTAAATTCTACTACTTTTACAATCTTGTTTTGTTCTTAGTTTTATTACTTGTTCAATTTCATTATCTAGTTGTTGTTTATTTGTGTTTAATTAATTCATTATCATTATAACTTTCGGAATTCTTTAACACATCATTCACTTTTAAATCTATAATACACAATTTTAATAAATCCTTAGGGTACAATATTTCATGGTTTTAATCTTATTTCCCTATATTACTAGCCAATCTAGTACACTTGCTCGATATGGACCATGCACCAAAGCTTGCTCGAATCTAAGTTTACTTTCGAAGGCACAACTTAAGAGTCAAACACCAAATGAGGGTCAATATAACTCAAAAACTTGCCACTTCACAATAAAAAAGAGGGTTAGACCTAATTTATTATTGATGGTCAACCTATGAAGGCATCTAAAGTGAGTTCAAAGAGGCATGTATCATGGAGTCACCACCTAACAGAACATTGGACAATGAGTCTTAATCTTTTGATGCCTAAATAGAGATCGATATTCGCGACATCACTTTTACTTGGCATCTCAATTAGGTATTTCTTATAATTAAGTTTTTATTTATTAATCCACTACCTTTATTCTCACACGATGCAATATGATTAATTTAAATAAATATATCAATCAAATAAATAAATAAAGTAATAAATATAATGAGTTAATAAAATAAATAAATCCACTACTTAAACAATTACAAAGGCAAATTGTCCAACTGAAAGAATAAGATATATACATAAATCAGAATCTGATTGTACCTTGCGTATCCATCCATAAAATTGTACATCATACACACTACTTCCATATCGACTAGTATGTTTATATGGTATAGGGAAATAATACATTAGGTATGCCTTATTTAAATCTCGACAGTCCATGCACATTCGTACCTTCCCATCCTTTTTGGCGGTAAAGATAACATTAGCCAACCATATGGGGCATTAAACTTCAACCAAAAATATTTGGCCTTAATATGTTTTTTCACTTCTTCGTTTACCTTTTTTGCCATTTTGGTCTGAGTTTTTGGAGCTTCTACTAGACAGGCTTACTGGCATGTTCTATGACTTTTTCTGTAGATTCTTGATATGTCTTTATAGGTCAAGGCAAAGACTTTTTCATATTTTTGCAATATTCTCTCAAATTTTATCCTTTTCTTAGGAGTGACATTAAAGGAAATGAAGATCTGTTTAGTGATATCCTGGGTTTTGAGATTAAATGGAGTAGTATTCATTGAATTAATATGAAATATGAATGAATCATGATTATGATTATGCATTATGCAATTAGATGAGACATCACACAAATATTTAATGTTATTTTTCTTATTAACTTAAGCAAAACAATGTACATGATTACAAAATAGTATAGGAATATAAATTACAATAGCAAAAGGTTCATCATCTTTGTCAGGGCCAGTGGATGTAGTTGTGGATTATTTGCCTCTTTCCTCTATTAGCACCAGTTGTATAGGCTCATCTTCAGGCATTACCTCCTCAAGCTTGACCTTTTCCTTCCCTTTAGCTATGATGACTAGAAACTTAAGTGTCAACACCTCCTTCAGACGATCCGAGTCAAAATCAACAGTTTGACCAAAATCCTTATCCAGGTTTAATAGTTCTAGCTAACCAGTCAAAAACATCTTCAAATATCTCAAACCTAGTAATAACTCTTCCTTCCACTATCACAAGCTCAGTTTTCCCACTATACTTGAATTTCCTAAATGTTAGCATAAAATTTTCTAGGATATGATGGATACCTTCAGGTATTGTCTCAATATGTTTCTTAACATGAGTTGCATGTTAACCCAAACCTCTTTACTTTTATAAACTAATAGGAGAAATAGGCTTCTAGGTCCTTTGATAGTTCTTTCCTAACCTAGTACCTAGTAGATAGCTTATCTTTTGCATCATGTTAACAACTTATGGGCTTTCAAATTCCATTCCTTCTTCCTTACTATTGATCATAGCTATATGAAATCCATTGAATGGTTGATTTGCTATGCCCAACATAGAGACTGAATTCTCCTTTGCTACTTTGATATTAACTATACTACCCTCATGTGGAAATCAAGCCATCTAAAGCAAGGTGAAAGGAATCCTTCTATCTTGTGGAACCATATAGAGAGAAATTGGCTTGTATCTAAAGCATAACAAACTCAACCTCTATCTTGATAGGTCTCATCTTCACAACTACCTTGACTATACAGATAACTTGCCTTTTGGAGTTATTATAGGCTATTATGGTAATCCTAAACTTTACAAACATGGTTCACCATTGCCATAGGCTGCTATTGCTGAGAAAGGGTGTCATTGATAGAGAGGCTATCATCTACCATTACACAAGCAATGTGCTTGCCATTCAATTCAATCTTAATGTATAGGGGCCAGTTATGCTTATGCCCTTTTACAAGTAAAGAATCTTCTCATCTAAATTTCCCTTTACTACCTCCAAAAGTTCAAGAAGGGATATTGTTATGACAACAGTTGACTCACATAAAGCTTCAACCAGCTTCTGCTTATGAGATGGTGATTGCCTTAGAAATTCCTATATTAAAATCTATATAGTATCTTTGCAGTACTTGAGGACTTAATCATCCTCATGTGTTCTTTCTTCAACAAGCTCAGTTGACACCAACTAATTTTTAATCTTAAGCACAAACATACCACTTCTTGTGATGACTTGAATTGTTTCTTCATTTTCTACTTCCTTCTCATCTTCATTAATGTCTCATAAGTCACCCTGCCCCTCTTTAGCTTTGGCTAACTTAGTTTCACTATCTATAGCCCAAATATCTACCAACTTAATTGATTCTTATACATTGCTAATCTTTGTGGTTATCTTTGCTCTTACATCTAAACTATTTACATTTTCCCGAGCCTTACAAGCAATGACCAAGTATTCATCGCCCTATAGATCTTAAGGACATAACATTATGGTAACCTAAACCCAACCATAAACACAAGCGATAGCATAGCATTATAAGTAATTTATTTCTTAGTTCTCTTTTTTAGATTGGGTATTTATTGAGAATTGATCAGTTTTTTGATACAATCCCTCAGAATGAAAAAATAATTGGTTTCATGCCCTGCATGCTAATAGAAAGCACAATACCGATCAAACGTATGTACTTACTGACCCTAATTATTTGTAGGCTTGAGTGGTAATGGATATAACTTACCTTCTTTTACTAGATAATTAAGGCACTAAGATAATGCTTACCTAAATTACAGTAATGTTAAACAATCTCTATGGCTGATACTTTAGTGATCCTACCATTATTTCCTCCATTACCATTACTATTGCAAGCACTCTTGTCAAAGCTTGAGTTGCTAAAACTCTGCTTATTGGTATAATAACTTTTACTGCTCGAACCCATTTCTTTGCTAAATACCTACCTTCTGGCTCAACTTTAATATCCAGTCCTTCAAACCTTTCATCTTGGTTCTCCTTTTAGGTATGTACTAGAATTCTATATGAATAATCAAATTTGATCTAGGGTGTCAGACATCTTTTTCATCATTATTACTCTATTCCTCCTTCGAGTGAGATACTCGTGGAAAGACTTATTGGATTTCTATTACAACCACTCTAGGTCTTTAAAGGTAACCTCCATATTAGTACTACAGTCATACTACCTTAAAAACTCCTTTACCAACCTTTCTAAGTCATCTTCAATCTTTTTATACAATCCACGATACCAATTAGCAGTAAGCCTGACTAGATTGAGACTAAAATAATTGACCTTCTATCACTTAGTAAGGGTAGTCCCTTTCATAAGTAAGGCACACTACTTGACAAGTGTTGAAAGGTCAGACATGCCATTAAATTTTAGTAGGTCTAGCATCTTAAATTACCTACATAATACATCTTCACTCTCTAAGTCCATGTCTTTAGGGCTGACCACCTTTTTGGTTAATAGCACCCTACTTAAGGCCTTTAGTTTCTCTTTTATCTTCTTGATAGTAGGATCTTCCACCTTAGGGGCCTAATTTTTGACAACTTGAGTAGGTGGAGCTCTTAAGGCTGCATTCCTAACATTTGCCATTGGTGGAGGTGCTATGGTAGCTAAAGTCGAAATTCGTTAGACAATAGTCGGTTAGTTATGAGGCTAGAAAATATTAACATCATCTTTCCTTCAAAGTCATCCATTCTCTTGTCCAAATCCTAAGATATAAAAGCAATAATAGATGGAGAAGGATCAGATATTATCTCCCTTTCTGAACAAATTGACAACCTTTCTTATAAATCTTCTAATGTGCCTTTGGTATTTGACTCAAACCACTATTTTAAATAGTGATTTGACACTAGTGCTTCTATCTATTCTAAAAAAAAACACATGACCAGATGACCATTCAGACTCTAAAATTGCTTGGGTAGTGATGGATTTATTATGGTTTCCAAAATAAGGTCTTTTGCATGATTCTTGTGCTAAATTCGCAAGCGTATGGTTTACCGATGATAGTACTTAAGATATCGTTCCCACAAGGATTATAAATTGATTATTACACACTATTACTACCTGATTTTAATCTTGTTTAAAACTCTCAAATTCAAATTGTGAAATTATACTACCTAATGAAATGCTAAAACTAAAATACTAGTTAAGCCTCGTTATTGATAGTCAAAGAAGATAATTAAGATTTTGATGAAGAAATAATGATTATGAAACTTGATTCCATTCTCTTAATATAATTATAATCTTCCAAAGCAAGCCAAATTAGAAAAATGTTCTGATCCACTCTCTCAATATGAACTAAAGTGCCTAAAACATGCAATTACAATACTAATCCTTTAATTCTCATTAATGAATTAATTAATTATAATCACATATTCTAAGATTAGTTACCAATCTAAAGTGATAAACTTAACATATTGATTTCTCAAGCAATGCTATGATAATGAATTTCCATTATCTATAAGAGAAAGTATATCTCTTGACTACACTTTAACATATAATGATGATTCAAGAGTACTAATATAAAATTCTGCACTAAAAGACTATTAACATTAATAGAAATAGAATATCAATAATATCATTCAAGGTTCCTAAAATTCATTCAATTAATTACAAAAAGGAAAGAAATAGATAAAGAGAGTAAAAAGAGATCTCTCAACCCTTTCCCAACTCTTAAAGAAATTCTTCTTCATCTTCTTGTCTTCTTCTCATAAAAAAATAAAACTAAATTGTTCCTACTTAATATGAAAAAAATAAATTGTCCTTCCTTTTTTTTCAACAACCCTTTTCTTCTTTTTAAATACATCCCCAAACTTGATATCTCGTCAAGTGCCTTTACAGAAATGCACAACTCTTGATAAAAAGGCATGAAACTTGAAGCAACTCTTCAAAATAAAATGCCCAACCGCTAATTGTGTCATACTCGCGACTCCTTTGGCGTTCATGACAAGGCACGGAGCTTCAATTATTGCCTTTCTTTGGTTTGACTTCTTCTTCTTTTTCCTTGTTTTGTCGAGCTCACGACCTCCACCATGCTTGCGACTACGCCTTCATTCCTTTCCTCCTATGATGCCCATTCATGCTAGCTTTTCTCTATTTTACCTATGCACACGCAAAACACACACAACACATAAAAGATACCAACTTTACACATATGGTAATAGCTAAAATTATAGAAAAATTATTTAAACTTAGGCAAAAAACATCAAATGAACATACACAAAAATAGATAGATCAATTCCTCGCACTTGAATCTTTGTTTGTCCTCAAGGAAAACTCAAAATGTAAAGGCACAAACACATGCATGGAGATCATCATACCTAATAAGCACTTAGTAACATATGAAAAATCCTACATATTGCAAAGTACTTGTTTAAGTAGACAAATCCAAAGGTAATGTCTTGAATATACAAGGTTTAGTTTTCATGTACCACTATGCCAAAAGTCATGTAAAAGTGAAGTACAAAAGCATGAAGGCCTTAGAAACCATATTTTTTACAACACATACTTCAACTTTGGCAATTGTCATAAAGCAAAGAGTAAATCCCTCTCTGTAACAAATAATATCCCTCACACTACTCAATGAATTTAATGACTACTATTTCATTCCTTTTCCTAGTACACTTATACATCTATAAGCTTGTAATGAATAACAATCTCCAATACTAATACAAAAGAATGCGTAAAATCCAAGGGTTTTATTCAAGGTTGTAACTTGGCTTAGGTAAAAGGTGGGTCAAATTTTGGTTAATTAGCTTATTCAAGTGGAAAGAAAAGCAATCACCAAACCACATGAGACTTACCATTAAACTTAGCATATTTCTTGAAATATCTAACTCAATTCCCAAAAATTTTATCAATGTCCACATTTTCCACTAGTTTTCAAAAACCTTATTGATTTTTTCATAAACTAGCTTATTTTGTTCAAAAAAATTTCTCTTTCTTTTCTCTTTACTTGTTCTTTTTTTTTCTTTTTTCTTCTTTTTTTCTAACTCTGTATCTTAGTGGACTTATTTGAAAAATGATTACAAACTAACATCATGTATGCAACCAAACTAATTAAACTAATTTTGTCTCACTTGATATAGCAACCTTAATCCATCCATAAAAATGGTGCCAAAAATAAAGTTAAGCATCAACAAAATGGATTAAGGCTATATATACAGTTATTAACAAAGAACATTGGCTTAAGGCTTAAAATTTGGCTACGTAAAGTCAAAAAGGATGGTTTATTTAAGAAAGGTAAAAAAAGTTATAACTAATTGCCCTTACCATTTTTCATGCATCTTTCATACTACATATGCTCTTAGAAATTACTCATCACAAGTTCTAGAGCATTAAGCATAAAAGGAAACTCTTTAAAAAATCAAATTGTCATTTAGGCTCAAAATCACATAAGGTAATGTCTAAAGTTACTCTAAACAAAGATTTAATTACTCAAGCCAAAGCATGTGCATAAAAAAATGCATTAAAAAGAACCTATACATAAATAACTTTGCCTAACATAATTATCCATAGGTGTACATTCAACCAAAATAAGTAATCCATTTATTCCCTAAGATTCATCAACTAAACTAGATTTAAGCAAGACATAAGAAAATTCCTATCAATACCACTAAAAATTCATCAAGTACTTTCGCTCCATAAATAAAACACAAACTAAACATGCAACTTAAACATAACAACTAGTTTACCCACACTTAAAGGACACAATGTCCTCATTGTGTGAAAAAGAAATAAATAATTCTAAAAATAACCTAAACGCATACAAGCAAATCACGAAAATAATATAAACTAGAAGGAAGAGGAGAAAAATAGCCTTTATTGCTCAACATTTCTAGAACCGGGTGGTGATGGACTAAACTTGACATTTTATTACTTAAAGAAGGATAACAACTTATGGGTTAAACTCTTACGACTCTTATACAAATTTTTCATGTACTTTTCAATTGAATCCACTTTGATAACCAAAGTCTTGTTAGCTTCTTACATTGTATCTAAACACTTTATGACTTTGCCTTAACTAGTGGAACTTCCTCCTTCATTATCTTCTACCTCCAAATCGATGGGCTCATTTCCATCACTACTATCACTATCATCTTCATCAACATATGCAGAGTGATTTCTTCTATCCAATCCTATCCTCCTAACACTCTCATCATAGGAAAAAAAACTTTGGAGGCTAACCACCTCTTGTTAACAAGTTAGAATTTCTCAAAAATTTCACATCAAGCAAAGCAACATTCTCACCCTCATTCATTTCAAAACCATGCAATTGTCCCAAACAACCAAGCACAATACCTATTACCATGTGTCCTATACCCATAATTTTAGATTTAGATATGGATGCATGATATAAGCCATCAAAACTAAAATTAATTGAGTATGGTGTTTTCTTAGATTGTATAAGGTTTAAAACAAAGAGGTCTTTTGCTTGAACTTTATTACTATCAACTCGATCGAATAAGGCATAGCATATAAATTTGTGAAATAACAACAATACATCATTTTTAAAATTCCTATTAGTAGAGTTTTTGTTATTAAACACATTTAATCCAATCAATTTCTTCCACACTTCAGTGGCATTGAAATTTTGAGGCGCAAATGTAATTCCATTCAATGGAAACCCAAACCATTCATGCTTTTTTCTCAAAACCAAATATATATTCAATACCATCATGCCTAAATTTTAGTAAAATTTTCATCTTATCTACATATTCTACAGTGGTGAAAAATTCAATGACCCATTCTTTTCTCACAGGCAGATTCATATGAGCAAACTCAATCCATTTCATGTATTGTAAGTATTTCTCAAAATCATTCAAAATGCTTAAATCCCTTAACATTCCAAAATCTATAAGCCACATACCAACAAATTACATTTTAGAGAGAGATTGAAATTTCTCACCTTCTTCATCAATATGAATTGGAAATGGAAAATCATACACTTCAGAAAGAATCATCGTACCTTGCTTATGGGCAGATGAAGAAATCCCCTTCCCCTTACGCTTATCAGCCACTCTCTTCAATATCACCATGGAAAAATGCAAAATACCCAATAACAGGATGTGCTACTAAAAAGAAAAACACAAATACAAAGAACAACCTAATAAACACTAAGAAAAACATAAGATTTTAAGAGAAAATTTGAGAGAAAGGATGAAACATGAGGAAGTAAGGCTGAAAAATCGTCTAACCCACTTAAATAGATGTGTAAAAGTGTATAACGGTAGGGATGAAACCTTAGAAATTTAAATTCCATGTTCTATCATGCTTGCAACTCACATTGTGCTCGTGATACAACCCAGTTTCACATTTCATCGCACTCATAATAGTGGCGTACTCGTGATAAAGAAAAACTATGCAACCCATCATATAGAATCACACTCACAATAATGTCACGCTTGTGACAGAGAAGAAAAAAATAGAAAAAATTAAAAATATTTGAAAAGAAGCACACTTTTGTAAGTACACTTGAATGATAACATAAAAAAAACATGTGGATAAAATAATAAAGGAATAAGCACAAAATACAAGTAACACAATACAAAAACAAAAACAAACAAGCAACAAACATAAGTTTAAACACAAAGACACTCAACTAGATTCCTTAACCGAATATAGAGAGATAAACGAAACCTCTCTACCATGAAAAGTCTATTTTAAGTACACCTTGCATCATTGACGATTAGCCTTTAACATTTCTCCTTTCATATTTTTAAGTTCTAAATAACCATGGTTAAATACTTTAATGATGTCAAAAGGTCCACTACAATGAGACCGTAATTTTCCAGGAAATAACTTTAATCTAGAGTTAAACAAAAGGACTTTATCTCCCACCTTAAAGCTTTTATACTTAATATGAGCATCATGCCATTTTTTAGTTTGTTCCTTATAAATTCTTGCATTTTCATATGAAATAGGTTGTAACTCATCAAGTTCATTTAATTATAAACATCATTTCACACCAGCCTCCTTAAGTTCATAATTCAAAGTCCCAGTGACCCAATAACGCCTATGCTCTAACTCAACGAGCAAATGATATGCTTCACCATATACTAACCTATATGGTGAAATCCCAATAGGTGTTTTAAAAGTAGTGCGATATGCCCAAAGTACATCATTAAGCTTGTGCATCCAATCTTTCCTTGAACTAGAGACTGCTTTTTCAAGTATCTATTTAAGCTCTCTATTTTAGACCTCTACTTGACCACTAGTTTGTGGATGGTAAGGAGTAGCCACCCTATAATGCACACTATATTTATGCATTAAAGAAGCAAAAGATCGATTTATGTAATACGTACCTCCATCACTTATTATAGCCCGAGGCACTCCAAATCTTGAAAAGAGCTTCTTTAAAAACTTTATAACCATCTTGAAATTATTGGTTGGTGTTGCTTTGGCTTCCACCCACTTAGATATATAATCCACCCTAACCAATGTAAAGCTTTGCCTAAAAGATGTAAGGAAAGGACCTATGAAGATTATCCCTCACACATCGTAGCATCATGAAATAAAGTAGGCCAATAAAATCCACACTCAAGCATATGAGATTATAGTTTTTATACTCCTATTATGACTCGAATATAAAGATGAATGACAATGCTTCAAAATGTTTACATACTCCACCTCACTCACACACCTATGTATAATTCCATCCCCACCTATTTTAAATAAATAAGGCTCTTTCTAAAGATAATTCTTAATATCGAAAAAGAATTTCTTTCTTTGTTACAAAATCAACCCTTGTGGCACATTTCTACTGCAAGAAAGTTAGTAAAATCTACATACCAAGGTACATTCATTCGCTCAATAGACATTAAAGCCTCATCCAAAAAGGATTCATTAATTCCGTCACTATCCCCTAAAGGTCTTTTATTATTTTTCAACCTTGACAAATGATAGGCTACCAAATTTTTAGAGCCTTTCTTATCCCTAATCTGTATATCAAACTATTGTAATAAAACAACCCAACATATAAGATGAGATTTAGCATCTTTCTTATCAAACAAATACCTAAGGGTTGCATGATCAATATAGATTATAACTTTAGACCCTAACAACTAAGATCTAAACTTATCAAATGCACAGATAATCGCCAACATTTCTTTTTCGGTTGTCGTATAATTCAATTAAGGTGTCGATAAAGTATGACTAACATAGTAAATGAAATGCAAATGCTTACCTTGGCGCTGACCTAACACCCATCCCACTATTAGGTGACTAGTATCACATATAATCTCAAATGGTAAATTCCAATTAGGAGAAGTTATAATAGGTGCACTCACAAGAGTTTTCTTTAATTGCTCGAAAGCCTCTATACATGCATGAGAAAAATCAAAAGGCACTTTTTTAACCAATAAGTTAGTTAAAGGCTTAGCAATGAATGAAAAATCCTTTATGAATCTCTTATAACAGCCATCACGACCCAAAAATAATCATACACCCTTAATTATGGTAGGTGCAGGTAACTTTTCTACTAGCTCGATTTTATCCCTATCTACCTCTATACCCCTATATAAAATATAGTGTCCTAGAACTTTCCCCTCCTTAACCATGAAATGGCACTTTTCTCAATTAAGTACCAAATTGGTCTCCTCACATCTAGCTAGAACTCTATCTAAGTTATTCAAGCATAACTTAAAAGAATCACCATAGGCCAAAAAATTGTCCATGAACACTTCCATTATCTCTTCTATCATGTTCCCAAAAGTTGAAGCTATGCACCTTTGAAAAGTGGCTGGTGCATTACATAGCCCAAAAGGCATCATTCTATAAGTAAAAGTCCTATTAGGGTAAGTAAATGTTGTCTTCTCTTGATCCCTAAGTTATATAAAAATTTGAAAATATCCTGAAAATCCATCAAGAAAGCAATAATGAGAATGATCAACTATCCTTCTAACATTTGATCTATAAATGGCAAAGAAAAGTAATCCTTTCTAGTAGTTGAATTTAACTTCGTATAATTTATGCAAATCCTCCAACCTGTGGTGGTTCTAGAAGGAATTAAATCTCCATTCTCATTTCTTACTACGATCATACCCTTTTTTTGGCATAAATTAGATGGGACTCACCCAAGCATTATCCAAAATCAGATAGATAATGCCACATCTAACAATTTAATGACTTCTTTTTTAACAACCATTTTCATATTGGGGTTAAGCCTCCATTGTCTATCAGCTTTAGGTTGGTAATCATCTTCCATATGAATTCTATTCATCACAAAATTGGGATTAATTCCCTTTAAGTCAAAAATTTGCCAACGTATACTTTTTATTCTCCTTCTTACAACCTCTAACAACAAAGTTTCTTGCTCTCTGATGGGTTACCCAAAAATGCATACCTCAAATGGCTCAGAAGCTCCTTCAACTCAACGTATAGTAGACTTACAATGGAGGGAGGTAAGGATGCCTCATTTCAATACAAAAGTTCTAGCCTTAGGCTTTCTTGCTTTTATTCCTCCTGAAATTCATTAACAAGATTAACCTCCTAATATGCATCATCCAAAACTTCTAGCACACAAGCATCAATAACATTTATTTCTATGCACATATTTTCATCTATAGGGTAATTGAATGCTTTATCCATGTGATATTCTCTCTATCGTCCCCCACTCTTAAAACTAGTATCCTTTCATATACATCAACTAATGCCCTACCAGTGCATACGAATGGTCTTCCTAAAATTGGTGGGTATTTAACATCATAGGCAAAATCCAAAATCACAAAATAAACGAGAAAATGAATTTATCTATTTTAACTAGCACATCCTCTACTATGCCATATGGGTTTTTAATTGATTGGTCAGCCAATTGCAAGACCAATGAAGTAGATTTAACATCTTTCAAACCCAAATTTTTAAAGATAGAAAATAGCATAAGATTGATACTAACCCTTAAATCACACTGATGGGGATTTATTTGAACCCTTAGTCTCACTAGACTGCGTATAGGATGAGTAGGGTATCGTTCCAAAGGGAACGGGGTAAATTTTGTATTGAAATCACAAAGAGTAGATGGATAGGTAGTGAATAAAATGTAGATTATGTATTTAAATAAATATCTAAACTACTTTGCATATATTAATGAAATTGGATTAAAGATGACTTAAATAAAGTGAAGTTCTAGTAATTGTATAAATAAAGTGACTGGAGAATTTAGCCAAGATTCTTTAAAGCAACTCTCGTTATCAGTAAAGATGTTTTCATTTAGAGTCTATAAGCACTCTCGTGTCATTATAGAGATAAACAAAAATTATGAAGCTCTATGCCAATTCTTTAACCCCTCAAAATGAATTCCTTAACTCAAATTAAAGGAATTCAATGCTTCAAGTACATACATTTGTTTTTCCATCAAAGAATTCCAACTCTCGTTGTGAATAAATTGACTAACATGCCAAATATGGTGGCCAATCATACATAGCAAATCAAAGCACACAAATGGATGTAAATCATACTTCATTCATAATAATAATAAACATGTCTTAAACAAATACTAGTACATATTTATAATGTATAAAGGAAACTAGCTAAATACATAATTGAATTAAAGATAAACAAGAGAAAGAAACTCATCTCTTGTTCTTTTGACTTTGTCCCTTTGTCATCATCTAATAAAAACTAAGTAAAAATATTATCTAAAACAAAACTATATTTTTAAAAACTAAACATTTATTTCTCTCCTTTTCTTTAGAGCTTTACTCCCATATTTATAAAGATTAACTCTACAGATATGTCCCCTCAGAAACCACGAAAGGCTGCTCTGAAAAGGCATAATGTTTGGCTGAAAAATTGGGTACAAAAGGTCACAACATTTGGGAAGCAGTATCTTGTCCGACTCGTGAACACCCTCACGAGTCGTGAACTCCACCTAATCTTCTGGACTTGTGAGCTTTCTTCCTGAGTCGTGATCCATATCATGACTCATGAATAAGATGCCGAGTAATGAATGTTCCTCCTCTGCCTCACTCGTGAATCTCCAGTTCGGTCTCGTGAATTCTTGTTCGAGTAGTGAGCCACTTCACGACTCGTGAATTTCATCTTCGAATCTTCACCAACTCTTCATTATTCTTCACACTTCACCATCTTTAACCTAAAAACACACATAAACACATAAATTGAACATAAACACATAAAATACACATAATATTACATACTTAGTTACATAAATAAAGGAAAACACACACTATAAAGTAGACATATTACATGACATCACACGCAATCATTTAGGAAACTTCATATCCCCCAAAGTACAAGGAATAGTGAAACGTCCAGGATCTTTATTGAACTACAATCTTCAATCAGCTCAGCAGTAGATATATCTTCCTAACTCTTTTTCTTATAAATCAAATCCTTTAAAAACTTAGAATAGTTAGGTATTTGAGTTATTACCTCAATAAAAGATAAATCAATGTGCAAATATTTCAATTTATCAAAGAAAGCTTGAATTGCTTATCATTATCTTGCTTCTTAAGATGTTGCAAAAATGGCTGATGGGGATGAAAAATTTTGTTCTTGGAAACTTGACTTGTCATACCCGTGGTTAGTTTCATGCTCGTGGCATTATTCAAAGTTACTCCTATCATGCTTACAACTGATGGCACATTCACGGCAATATGCTCTTTTCCTCCTCTTTTGCCTCTTCCTGCAAACTCTAGTTATATTAGAAGAAATAAATTCATGGGTGTAGGTTTTACTTGATCTTAATGTGATTTCCTTCATATGCTCTCTTGGGTTTTCTTCCGTATTACTTGGAAGATTTCCTTATAGTTTTAAAGGTAGTGCATTAGCAATTTACCCTAATTGAACCTCCAAGTTATAGATAGACGAGGCTTGATTCTTGGTAATTAATCAAATTTTATCTCTAACCTCTTTTGGTTCTCTGGTTGTGAACTAAATTTCAAATTAATCCCTCTAAGAACCTATCCATTTCTCACCTCTAAAGCCCCAAATCGGTCTTGTGGTTATTGGAAGCCTATACCTCCTCTATTTTGATTATTATCATTGCTCCATGAAAATTTTGGATGGCTTATCCAACCAAGGTTATAAGTGTTAGAATATGGGTTACCATGCCTTTGTCGTTATATGAAACTTACTTGTTCCTCTGTACTTACCATACCTAAACTACACACTTCGCTAGCATGGCCTTGTTGACCATAAATTGTACATGCATTAGGTGTGTTTCCTCCAATACTTAGGCTATCAATCTTATGATTCAAAGCTGCAACTTGTGTTTGCAAAGCTACAACTGAATCAATCGAATGTATCCCTTAAATATTGGAAGAAATGGATTCCCTTGCTCTTTCCATTGGCCACATACAATTATTCACGGATATTTCCTCCAATAACTTAAAAGCGGGATCTGTTGTCTTCCTCATCAGAGAACCACTTACCGCAGCATCTATAGTTCCTCTTGTGGTGGGGTTCACTACATTGTAAAAAGTTTGCATGAGCAACTCTCTTAGAAGATTGTGGGGCGGAAAACTTTGCTGTAATTCTTTAAATCATTCCCATGCTTCATGCAAAGATTCATTGTCACTTTGCACAAAAGTAGTTATATCTTAAATAAATTTTGCAATTTTTGCTAAGGGAAAATATTTAGACAAAAATGCTTGAGCCAATTACTCCCAAGTCATAGTGGACCCTCTAGCAAGGGAATTCAACCAAGCCATGGCCTTATCCTTTAATGTAAAAGGAAATAGCCTAAGCTTGATTGCATCCGTCGAGACTCCATTACTTTTAAAAGTATCACAAATTTCTAAGAAATTTTCCAAATGAGCATTTGGATCCTCATTTGCCAAACCATAGAATTGTATACTATTTTAAATCATTTGTAAAAGAGAGTTTTTGATTTCAAACTGATTTGCGCTCACCGTTTGTTGAACGACACCTTGTTGAGCACCACTCAATGCTGGTGTAGCGAAGTCCAACAATCGTGGTGTTTCATTCTTAGCTATAGTAACTCTCTTATTCTTTTTTCTCCTTGGCTTTCGGTTGCTTAATAGGAATCTTTCTATCTTTGGATTTAGTTGTTCAAGTTCTTCTTGTGAACTTCGTGTTCTAGGCAAAAACTCAAAACTCTTAACTCTTGTAAAAACAAAACAAACAAATAAATAAAACAAAAATGAATTATATATTGTAATCCAAAATCATAAATCAAGATTTATAATGGCAATAAACATCAATTTTAGTAATCCTTGGCAACAACACCAAAAACTTATTGTGCTTAGTCCGCAAGCGCACAATTTACCAATGATAGTACTTAAGATATCGTTCCCATAAGGATTATAGATTGATTATTACATAGTATTACTACTTGATTTTAATCTTGTTTACAACTTTCAAATTCAAATTGTGAAATTATACTACTTAATGAAATGCTAAAACTAAATTAGTAATTAAACCTAGATATTGATAGTTAAAGAAGACAATTGAGATTTTGATGAGGAAATAATGATTATGAAACTTAATTCCATTCTCTTAATATAATTGTAATCTTCCAAAGCAAGCAAATTAGAATAATGTGTTAATCCACTCTTTCAACATGAACTAGGGTTCTTAAAACATGCAATTACAATACTAATCCTTTAATTATAATTAATGAACCAGTTAATTATAATCACATATATTAAGATTAGTTAACAATCTATAACATTTATCTTAACTTACTGATTTTTCAAGCAATGCTATGATAATTAATTTCCATTAGCTATAAGAAAAAGTATAACTTTCGACTATTCTTTAACTTATAATGATGATTCAAGAGTACTAATAGAAAATTTTGCATTAAAAGACTATTAACATTAATGGAAATAGAATATCAATAATATCATTCAAGGTTCCTAAAATTCATTCTATTAATTACAAATAGGAAAAAAATAGATAAAGAGAGTAAAAAGAGATCGCTCAACCCTTTTCCTAACTTTTAAAGAAATTCTTCTTCTTTTTATTTTCTTGTTCTCAAGAAAAAATAAACTAAATTGTTCTTACTTAATACGAAAAAAATAAATTATTCTTCCCTTTTTTTTGAACAACCATTTTCTTCTTTTTAAATAAATCCCCAAACTTGATGTCTTTTCATGTGCCTTTACAGAAATGCATAACTCCTGATAAAAAGGCATGAAACTTGAAGCAACTCTTTAAAATAAACTACCCAATGGCTAGTTATGTTGCGATAAGGCATGAAGCTTCAATTATTGACTTTCTTTGGTTTAACTTCTTCTTGTTCTTTTTTCTTATTTTTTTGTTCTCGTGACCTCCACCATGCTCGCGATTTCCCCTTGACTCCTTTCCTCCAATGATGCCCATTCATGCTAGTTTTTCTCTGTTTTACCTATACACACACACAACACATAAAAGGTACCAACTTCACATGCATTGTAATAACTAAAATTATAGAAAATTTATTTAAACTTAGGCTAAAAACATCAAATGAACATACAAAAAACTAAACACATCAATGGTATGGATGCATGACAAAGAAATGTAACATCAAAATGACATGCAATGGTCATTTCCACCTTATTTCTCCCACACATAAGTCAAAGTATTTTTACTATGTAGGCTTAATCCATAAGTCAATAGGGGACCTGATGAACAAGTATTATGCATAGCAAAAAGTTTGCAACCTAATACCTCTTCAATTTAAAATGCATACAAAAATGTTTGGTCGATGCATATTTAGGTAACCCAAGCAAATTAAAATGGGCTTATCGAGGCATGATGACCTTTGATAACTGGACATCTAGACTTATTTAGTTATAATTAATGCATAAAAACCCACATCACAAGCAATGCCAAATTATTATGGAATACCTTAATGGAAGTATATATGCCATTACATGGGCTTTGGTCTTGGTACTCGATTAAAAGTCTACCCAAGCATGGTGCCAACCAAAAGGTCAAGCTCATCACAAGCATAATGAGCAATCAGTTCACCTTTGATATACCATAAGGTACGAGACTTGGGTTAGTGATTATCTTTAACACCAACCCTCAACTGAGTGAGTCACAAAAGAGTGCTTCATATATTAGGGTCAAAACAATTAGGACACTTAACTTATTCTAAGGTTCTAACATGATTCTAATGCAAATTTTGAAGAGAGATAAAATTTCTTAACCAAAAGCCTATTTATGTCACATTAATCAAAAGTACTTTTGAAGTAAAGTCTTATGGTATCCCCAGTGGGATCACCACTATGATGTATGTTGATCCACCAAAGTCCCCTAAAAACAAGGGATCTTCAGAATCATAAGGAAACCTTTTGCCTTTAGTGTACATTAAGTAATGAAGACTTACATCTTTTTCCTAAAGTACATGAGTTGCCTCGCCTTTATCTTGATAACATGATCCCTCTTTTACTGCCCTAATAGGTTAAGGTTTTCGTACCCAAATTGATCAGTCATTTCATGATGGTCATAGAGTTTAACTCGATTTCTCAAGTCTTGAGCCTAAAAAAAGCATGAAATGGCATCTAGAGGTATCTCTATTCCACCAATGGCAATTAATCATCGAGAGGCATCTTGTTGGACACCATAAGATTGATGTAATAATTCACCATCCAATAGAACATTGGAAAATGTTGTTCTAACCTTATAAGGCTAAAACCCAGAGAGAGTTTGGAACTTCACACTTATTTTTATCTTTAACGAATGTGACATAATGGCTTTTAAATTAATCATGTTATTCTTTTCTTACTTGCAAAATCATCGCATAATTAATTAAAAAGCGCATCCGATCACATAAAAAAGTGGTAAATCATGGCATAAATGAAATATCCATAAAGCATTAAATAAGAATTTATAAATCATATAGTTTATTGCAATCCCTTTTGATAAGGATATTAGTCCTTACATGTAAGTTGGTAAAGAAGCATTTCTTTGCAAGCTTTTGAAGACAAGGACTTATCGATCCAAGTTTTATTAAAAAACATCCTGTGTTATTTAATTATGAAGGGCTTTTTATTTTCATATGAGTTTTAGGTAAGAAACAGTACGTTAGTCTAGTTTTATTAATAAAAATCCAAATTATTCAATACAAATACTTTTTGGTGGCATTTTCCTTTGGTAATTAAAAAATACCTTTTGTAATAAAAGAAGAGAGATGTGGTGTAAGGGCCCAAATTAGGCCTTAGTAAAATTCAAGGACATAATTCCAATTATTAATGTTTAATCAAGCTTAATTAGATGAATTATTATAAGCTTATATATTGAAGGATAAACTAGTTGTTTATATCTATGTGTAATTGAAATAATATTTTACTTCAAGGATTAATTGGGATATAAGTGTTATTAAGTTATCTATAATTATGTGATAAATGTGTAAATTATATGGTATGAATTTTATAAAGTCATAATTAAATTATTATAGTTGGTTTAATAACATTCAATGGTGTAATTGAAGTACAAGTATTAGTTTAGGGCTCAATTTGTAAATTCAGCATCTTAAAGGTCAAAGGTGAATAAATGAATAATTGAGAGGTTAATTTAAGAGAATGAATAAGTGATTAGGTTGATTTATGACATGCAAAAAGGTGTGGGTTGATTAAAGGACATGCATTTTGTTGAGGGATCAAGAAGGGAATTTTCCTAACTATTATATAAAGTCTTTTGCTAGTGGAATGAAAAAAAAACTCATTAGAGATGGTGGTGAACGAAATTTTAGAGAGAGAGTTACAGCAATTTCCTTTTCTTCTTCTTATTTCTTAAAGCCATAGATGAATTCTCAAGGTCTTCTTGAAGAGGAAATATTGCATGTTGTTCAATCTAGATCATTAGTATAACTTTAAGGTAATATCCTAACTTGATAGTTCATCTCTTCATCTTCATCTCTTTCTTAATTTGATTGATGATGGAAGATTGTTGTTGAATGTATGAAATAATCTATAAGGAGAGAGAAAAGGTGGAAGAAACAAGGAAAAAGGGCTTGCAAGGGGTTGAAGACAAAGGAATTTTCAGCTAAGGTATGGGAATGTAGGTTGTTCATATTGCATGTGGAATTGGTTGCTGAATTTGGATGTAATTTACAGAAATTGAAGTTACGTTTTTCTGGTTTTTGCTGGGTTTTCGGGTTGATTTTAGAAGAACAGATTTCATCAGTTGTGAGAGTCAGTGCCGAGTCGTGAAGCACTTCACAAGTCGTGAACTTTTGTCCGACTCGTGAAGCTCTTCACGTGTCGTGAATCTGCTTCCTGTTAGAGTTGTTGCCGAGTCGTGATCACCTTCACGAGTCGTGAACTTTTGTTCGACTCGTGAAGATCTTCACGAGTCGTGCCTTTGCCTTCCTGGGTCACTAGTGAATCTTTGTCTGAGTCGTGATTTTTGCTTTTCTTCTCCACTCGTGAACTCCTTCACGAGTCATGAGCTTTGCCCTGTTTGCTTCACTCGTGAACCTTTTCACGAGTCGTGAAGTACAGTTTTCTTCTCCACTCGTGAGCTTCTTCACGAGTCGTGAGTTTTGCTTGGTTTGCTTCACTCGTGAACCTCTTCACGAGTCGAGCTCCCTTCACGACTGAATGACCTGTCTGGAATGTTTTGCTCATAAGTTGAGCTATAGAACAGCAAATTGAGTAATTCTTTTTGCATTGGAAAATAGACTTCCATATCTATATTTTATATGAAGAAACCTGAACTTAAATCTGTCCCTAAGTATGCGGAATCTAGGGTTGAATTCGGACTAGTTTCCTAAACTGCTCATAAAAACAGAAGTTACTATTATGTGTCAATTGTTGCTACACTTGATAATATGATTTCTTTAAATAAATTGAGAGAGATATGGGTATATGTGACAGTAAAGTTAATTGGATAAAGCACGTAATATGGCTATCAATGAAGGATTTATATGAATACATATGCATTCAATTATGTATATCAATAAAGACTAATGATGAAATATCTAACCTATACATGTAATTAGTTTTGTGCATGATTGTCATATGCCAAATTGATATATATATATATATATATATATATATATATATATACACATGTAATCCTATGACATGAAAGAGCACGTTTTGACATGTATCTATGCTATGAAATAAGGATTGCAATTGTATGACCTTGGCATGTGTATATGCCCTTATGGAAACATGTTGACATTCAGTATAGCACATGATTTTAATGATGATAAAGATATATATTTATATATTGGTAAATATGCTTATATGAATAAGTCTACTATATGTGAATGTACCCACAGGTACGTACATCTATGATTATGTACATGAATGTATGAGCATGTAAATGCCCTATGAGATAGAAGATATTTTAGCATGACTATGAACATGTGATATGCTTAATGTGAATATGATCAAACTTATGTACATGGCTGTTGTGTGCAATTATGCTTACATGTACATATTATTTAATGATGGAGTAAATGTCAACTTTACTTGTAGAAAGAAGTAATTTGAATTGTAGATTATATATGAACATATAAATATATAATACGATCTTACATGATTAGGTTTGAATGGTGAAAGATGTTTTAGAGTGATGATTCAAAGAATATGTGTAAAGTGAAATGTATGAATTTGGTTTCACTTAATTGAAATGATATGCTTAAGCATATGTGTTGTCACATGTAAGCATGCTGAAATACAGATCTACAGTACTAAAGCTCCATTATAGAAATTTTATTAAAGCATATAATGACATTGATATATGAGACCATGTATACAAAAATGTATGCATTAGAGAAGGAGTATATTGTCATCTGACTATTATATACAAAAAGTGTATAAATTGTTTTTGAATTGTGCATATATGTATATGTACTAAAGAATATAGATATTTTTACATGCTTATGTACGGTTACAAATGGCCTTATATAAGTATAGTCTTGACATACAGAATAGTCGCATGATTTAATAGAATTACAAGAACAGAACAGTATTACCCAACAGTGAAATGTTCACAGGTTTACAGAAAGTTACACATAAGCGCTCTTATGAGTATATTGTTCATAGTAATACAAGAGTATACATGTGCATATAAGAATATGAATGTATAAAGAAAAGATAAAGTAAATAGATCTTTTTGCCTGCGTTGAGTCTAGGAAGTGGATAGATAGGCATGCCTATAAGGGTACCTTGCAGCTGTAAAAACAAACCTGTACCTTCGGGTACCATCGTTCAACCCCGTTTGGGTTGCAGTTCACCCCGTTTGGGTGACTAAACAACCTGTACCTTCGGGTACCATCGTTCAACCCCGTTTGGGTTGCAGTTCACCCCGTTTGGGTGACTAAACAACTTGTGCCTTCGGGTACCATCGATCAACCCCGTTTGGATTGCAGTTCACCCCGTTTGGGTGAATAAATAACTTGTGCCTTCGGGTACCATCGATCAACCCCGTTTGGGTTGCAGTTCACCCCGTTTGGGTGACTAAACAAACTCGTACCTTCGGGTACCATTGTTCAACCCGTTATCCACCTCTTTAGAATAGTGCAGGCCTTATACCAAAGTTAAGAATAGTTTGATGTTTAATTTAAAGCTTTATGAAGCATAACAATTCATTAATCGATTTCATAATCTAATTTATATGTGAAATTCCTTTTCAGCACATATGGAAATTATGATATTTAAAGATGTTGCAATATACACTGATGCATGATTATCGCATATAGAAATAGTACATACAGAGTTATATAAATGAACTAGTGCATCACTAATATCTAAGTATGAACTATATTAGAGATAGTATGTTTTCTATAGCAAATGAATATAAGAGTTTATGAATAGGTATTCATGTTGGTAATTGCTTTTCAAATTAATACAATTGAGTTATATGTTTTCCCTATATTTACTCGTTCTTACTCTTTATTGGGAATTGATGCATATTGTCTTGTGCACACACATAAAGTGTTTACAGATTTACAAATGATAAAGTTCACATGATAATGGCATTTGAGATAGAAGCAAGCTAGAAATTCTATGTATGCATTGGTACAATAAGTATACAAACATAATTCTTGATAAATGATAAACTTTCATAGTACTAATGCTTGTTTTACTTGCGAATATTTATATGTGAATGTTGATCATAGCTTATATGTGAATGTTGATCATAGCTCATATGTGAATATGTATATGCTTATATGGTTAATTATTGAGTATAAGTTATACTTTATAGTACATGATGTATGCTTATTGGCGACTACTGTGAGTAGTCGTTTATCATGATTTAGTATTCCCCACTAAGCTTTATAGCTTAGCACGGATTTTTGTTTATCCGTGTAGGTTGTGAGAACAGGACTTTCTTCCAGGACTGATATCTGCAGCAGGTTGGCCAACACAAGTCTTAGAAGATTGATATTAGAGTCTTCTTTTTGTCCTTATGATTTGTAGTTGTGGAAACTCTAAATATGTTGGAAATTTTGTATTTACTACAGATGCTTTGTATATGTAATATTTGATGTTAGTAAGTTGCACCTGTAAGTGAAGCTTCTAATAGTTAACTTCTGGATATCTGTTTAGTGGATTACCGGATGAAATGTTGATAAGCATGCTTGATTAATATTAATCACAGTGTTATAGCTAAGTACAGGGTAAGGGTGTTACATGTGGTCTTATCTTTAATGCTCATCCTGCTACACTCATAAAAGGGCTATCAGTGATAAAATAATAATAATAATGAAAATTATTATTATTATTATTATTATTATTATTATTATTATAAATATAATAGTTGAGAAAAATAAAATAAATGAAAAAATAAATAAAATTTTTAGCGTATTTTAAAGGATGTACGGATGTTTATTGAGTGACATAAGGTGAACTCAATTGTTCTAAAAGGAAAGAAAGTCACATTTTTGTCCATGCATTAGGTGATGCACGGTTGTACTGTTTTCAAATGAGTAACTTTTCTTAACTTTTAAATAATATCCTTATCAATAAATAAGTTCAAAAAAGCATAAAAATAAGACCTACAAAAAGCTTTAAAAATGGTTGTTACATAACTTTTTCAAATGAGATGAAAATAAAAAAATAAACCAAAAGAAATAATAATGCAAGAATGTTATTTATTCCTATCACATGACAAAATACCTTAACAAAAGGTTTCACTCTTCAAAATTGTTATTACATTCCTGACCTTGAAAACATCCCTTAATATCATTCTAATCAAACCCTTTAAAAACCACACTCTCTTGAGCACCTAAGAAAAATAATCATTCTTAATTTTAGAGTGGCCAATTCTTAGAAGGGAAGAAAAAAACTTTTAGGCTATAGGGTATACGAATGTGTGCAATAAGAAAAATGAATTGTAGTATGCATTAAGCATGCCTCATAAGGCTCAAAAGGGCTAACAAGGCTTAAACATTCAAAAAGGGTAGGTGAAAAATCTCAATAATGCTAAATATGAAAATTTTCCTAATTCTCGTTTTAAATGTCCAAGTTGTTTCAAAACTTCTAAGGGTGATGAGAAAGGTTTTAGCCCTCTAAAATTATTGACTTAACTACCTTCATATACTGGTTTTCTTTTAATTTAAAAATTTTTCTTAGTGTTTAAAGTCTGGAAACTAACAAATAATGTTCAATTTGAACCCTAACTTAGCTAAAATTCTATCAAGCAACAAGATTGTCCTACTGTTAATCAAGATTCTAAACATTACAAAATTCTAAGCTAAAGTTCAAAAAGTTTACATTAGAGAATAAAATATGGCAAACTAAACTAAATGCAAGCTATAAGATAACTAAACTACATCTATGCCATCAATAAATTATAAACTAACTACATAAACTAAAATTAAAAAGGAAAAATAAATAACAACACTAGAATAAAATATAAAAACAAACTACCTAAAATAGGAAATACAAAGTTAATTGAAATTAAGTACTACAATTAGTACACTTAAAACAACTAAAATGAAAAATAAAACAACAAAATAAAAACATAAAAACATTAATAAATTCATGAACACAAGGGGTTGCGATTGTTAAAACACTTCCTAAATCTCAAGGATAAATTAAGCTTAAATAAGCTTTAAAATACCCCTTTCAAAATTCCTTGTTATCCGCAACAAGGTAACAAAATCACTGTTCAATATGGTGGTAGAGAAGATGATAGTGGTGGTTGTGGTAGGAAGCACAGCTCAAGACTATGCTGTCACTTATCTATTTGACCAGCTTGAATATCCAATCAAGCATTGACACGATTTATAAAATCCACCATTTTAGGGGTGGTGTGTATCTCGAGTTCTAGAATAGCAATGGCATCCTCCTTATTAGAATCAACATTTGGTGCCTCATCCTTGGCATCTTTATTAAAATCATTTGCAGGTGCAGTGTGTGTCAATCACGAATGACCAGTAATAATTAGGCAGATATTCTTCACATGTGGTCCAATGCCATCCAGGTCATCTGATAAGATCTTTGTATTTTTTAATAGTTTATGGTCCATATACACTACTGGACTAAGAGAAGAGCCAACATCAAGGTGACGAACTGCATGTACCAAAACTATTACCATGTCACCTATAGGAATTTTCTTCACCCAAACTAGTTTCCTTTATAAATCCTCACTCTTCCTCCATAAAAAGTATAGACCATGTAATCTAACTTTTTTAACCATACACCTGATGATTAAGACTTCCCTTGCATTCACACCCCTAGGGCCTCCAATGTGCCCAAAGAAAGCCAATGCTAAAAATTGTGGAATTTATGCAAGGCATGATTCTTGAGATGATGAGCCTTAGTGTTCTTAGCCACATAGATGGTGGATTTAAGGCCATTCATGATCACTTCCTAATTTTTCCATAGGGTATAAGGTCAAGCACCAATAACTGGAAAGGCAAGGTGCTTAGTAAAGTCTTTAAATGTCATCGTATATTTTTTCCTCCCCAGCTGAAAATAGATAGTCCTATCCTTATTATCTTCATCTTCAAATGGGCAGCTAAAAGTGGTTAAGAAATCCCTGGTGATGTTTGGGCGCACTTCCTCTTTTTTTTCACAAACTCCGACCACCCAATGCTTGCGATCAACTGATTTCCTTCTTCCTACATATTGCCTACGACAATACCTAAGAAAAACTCATTATTATATATGGGTTTCACATATTGGACCCCTGTAAAGTACACATATAGTATGGCATACTCATCATCAAAATATGGAAGCATATGAACTCATGAGAAACTTAAAGCCCCATTAGTGCAGGTGCACTTTGAAGCCATAACACAAATTAAAGACAAAAAATGCCAATATAAAGCGTGAACTGACTAATCAAAACACATCATACAAGTTAAAGCCATTGCATGTAGCATTAAAATAAAATGAATTGAAAATTGAAGTTATGAAGTAACTTTGAGGATAGAATTGACAAGTAATGAACAAGCACAAATAAATCACGAGGGAAAAAAGTCACCTTATAAAATAACAAATTCAAACAAGATGTGGTAAAATTCTTATTATTTGGCAACTCAATGAAAAGCATCCACCAAGCAATAAGACCTCAAATGCAAATGAAAACTCTAAAATGTGCAATAGTATCCTACAAAGAAAGTCAAAACAAAATAAAATGCCCAAATGCAAATTGTACACAAATAATTCTTGCAAACAAGTCTGAATAGGTATGTATGAGTCATTCCCAAAATATAAAAGCAATTAGTGTTGGATCGTTGCAATAAAATGGGGTAAAAGAATTTAATTTGCTCATTATGTCATTTCATCCAACACCTCATAGGTATAGAAAATTAAAGGATAAATCTAAAGAATTCCAATGAATTTTCATGCCTTAAATTGAATAAAACAAAGTAATCCCAAAAAGAAAACCCCAATGAAGAAATCGCAACATAAAATGACATACATTTCTAGCACAAGCATAACCCATACAACCCTAAAAATTAAATACCAAGAAACCAAAGAAGAAGAAATCTCTAATATACCATTGCAAAAATAAGAAATTAAGAGCTTCATCAAACTTGAAATTAAGATGAAAGAGAAACACTTATTTGGATGATGTCGATTTGATGAGGAGGTGAAGAGAAAAGTAGGGAGAAAACTAAAGGAAATTTGAAGAGTGAAAGTGACAAGCAAAGAGGAGTGGCGAAATACAAAATGAAAGAAAAAAGCATTTTAAACAAAGGAAACTCGGTGGGGATATAGGGAAACCCGACAGGACCGTTTCTCTCTACCCAATTGGAAAATTAAAAAAACTAGTAAGAATGCTTCATGGTTCCACCGAGTTTCTTAGTTTTATAACAAATGCTCTAAGAACTTATTAGGACCATTGAACATTCCCACTAGGATAATTTCCCTCAAAAAATATCCGTTGACAACTTTTTAACCAAATTCACCTCTTTGCTTAATTATAATGTATTCTCCTTTAATTTACATACCAAAACCCATATGACTCCTCCAACTACTCTTAAAACACATTCCACTCTAATTAAAATCATTAAGCATAAAATCATAAAATATGACATCTTGTAGACAAAAATGGGTCATAACCTCTTCAAGGGCAACATATTAAGCTAGTAATCACCAAATTTTTAAAAACAACCATAAAGAATATGAGAAGCAGCCATACCTGAATTTTGGAACTTAGATTTCCCACTCCAAGCAATAATCAATTAAAACACCACCTTAAGTTTATGAGTTAAAAAACACACAGAAAAGTAACAAAAGACCATAAAACATTAACAAACTAAGTAAAATACAAAAGCAAAAGCAAAAAAAGGTAGCTAGACTTTTGAAATAGCCTTACTTGTCAAAAAGAGCTAAGGTCACCTCTGCAACCTCTACCTGTGATGTAATATATGGCTTCAATCGGTGCCCATTTACTTTGTACTCATGGCCATCCTTCAAACTTTTCATAATGACCACTCTGAACTCATTACTTGCAACCACTTTATATGGTTTAAGTTACCTAGACTTTAATTTTCTTGGGAATAACCTTAGCCTATTGTTATAAAGTAGTACCAACATTTCTGGCTCAAAGTCTTTTTGAACCAACTTCCTATTATGCCAATGTTTTGTCTACTCCTTATATGTGGCAACATTTTCATATGACCAGAAACAAAATTCCTCAAGTTTATTAAGTTACAAACATCTCTTCTCACCTGTATATCTCAAATCAAAATTAAGAAATTTGTTAGCCCAATGCGCTTTATGCTTAAGTTTGATCGGGAAATGATACTCTTTTCCAAAGATAAGTATAAATGGCTATAAAGGTCTTAAATGCAATTCTATAGACCTATAAAGCCTCATCGAACTTTTAAAACCAATCCTTACTAGAATTATTGATTGTCTTTTCTAGGATTGATTTCAATTCTCTACTAAACACCTCTAATGTCCATTAACTTAGGGATGGTATGGGCTTGTGATCTTATACTTGACACCAAATTTTCTAAGCAAAGTTACAAAGTGATGGTTGACAAAATGCTTACCACCATCGCTAATAATAGCCCTTGATACCCCAAACTGAGTAAAAATATTCATCCTAAAAAATTCAAGCACCACTCATACATCACATATCCTAGTAGCTATAGCCTCTACCCATTTGCTAACATAATCCATAGCTACTAGAATGTACTGAAATTCGAAAGAGTTTGAAAGAAGTCCCATAAAGTTAAAGCCCTAAACATCAAAATTTTCTTTCTCTAAAACATTATACAATGGCATCTCATCACGCTTAGAGATATTACCAACATGTTGGGACCTATCACAAGTAGATATAAAACACTTAATGTCAATAAATAGAGAATGCCAAATGAAACCTAACTATAACATTTTAGCTATTGTATGTTTCAATCCATGGTGACCTCCAACCTCTCCTCTGTGGCATGATCTCATAATATCGACTTGTTCCTCCTTAGGAATGCATCTTTATAGCATTTGATCTAGACAAAATTTAAACAAGTACAGATTATCCTATAAGTAATGCCTCACATCTACCTTTAGCTTTTTTTTTGCTGTCACGTGTACTCTTTTGGAAGATAACCCCTTATAAGATAATTGGATATATCAGCATACCAAGGAATAGAAATTTCACAAGAATAAATGACACATATTCGTTCATCAAGAAATAAATTAAAAATTTCCCTTTGTCCATATAAGCATGGTCTACACGTGATAATGGTCAACCATAAAATTCTCTGCCTTTTTCTTATCTTTGATCTCCATGTCAAACTCTTGAAGTAACAAAATCCATCTTATCAACTTTGGTTTAGAGTCCTTCTTGGTAAAGAGATGCCAAAAGATTGAACGGTCATACTAAATTGTGACTTTTGCATGAAGAATATATGGCCTAAATTTTTTGAATGAGAACACGATCATAATAGTCCCTTCTTAGCCGTGGTATAATTAACTTATGCACCTATGAGTGTGTGACTTGCATAGTATATGGTATGAAAAACAATCTCTTTTCTTTAACCCAAAACTAACCTATTGTATAATCATTAGCATCACACATAATCTCGAATTGTAAATTCCAATTCGGTGATTCAATAACTGGTTTTAAATTAACTTTTATTTTAATAAATTGAAGACCTGCAAATAATAATCATGAAAGTTAAATGCAACATTCTTAATAAAAAAATGGAAATTTATTTTGCAATCTTAGAAATATCCTTAATAAACTAGTGATAAAGTCTTGCATGACCAAGAAAACTCCTAATACCTTTAATACTAGTAAAAAGAGGGAGTTTATCGATGACATCAACTTTAGCTTTATCAATCTCAATCCCTTTGTCATAAATTTTATACCCTAAGACTATTCCTTCTCTCACCATAAAATGACACTTTTTCCAATTGAGAACAAGGTTAGTCTCTTCACTTCTCTTTAACACTAAAGTAAGATTGGCTAGATAACTATCAAAATTATGCCCATACAAGGTAAAATCATCTAAATTTTCCTTAAATTTCTCAATAAAATCATGAAATATGGCCATCATACACCCTTGGAATGTTGTCGACCCATCACATAGACCAAAAGGCATTTACCTATAAGCAAAGGCACCATATAGATATATAAAAATGGTCTCTTCTTAATCCTCAAAGGCTATGGGTATTTACATATAACCTGAATAACCATCCAAAAAGCAATCAAACCTATTTTTCTGCCAATCTTTGTAGCATTTAGTCAATAAAAAGTAAAGGAAAATTATTTTTCATTGTAGCATATTCAATCTCCTATAGTCAATACACATTCTCCAACCCATAATTATACATGTTGGAATGAGTTCATTATTTTCATTAGTCACTATAGTTATCCCCCATTTTTTAGGCATATATTGAATTGGACTAATCCAACTACTATCAGAAATAGGATAGATGATACCTGCATCAAGTAATTTGAGTATCTCCTTCTTTATAACGTCTTGCATAGCTGGTTTTAGTTGATGTTAGGATTGCACCATCGAATTAAAATCACTCTCTATAGGAATTTGATGTGTATAAAAAACTGGGGTTGATTCCTTTGAGATTTGAAGTTTCCTATCCAATGGTTTCCTTGATCTTAATCAACATTGCAATGAGCATCTCTTTCTCTAAACCTATCAAATGAGAAGAAAAAACTATAGATTTTTAATTATCCTCTAAAAACACATATTTCAAATGAAATAGTAAAGTTTTGAGTTCAAAATTCATTTATTTCTTAAGAGAGGAAGGACCTTCTTTCTTTACTCCCCTAGCCTCATGATTTGCATCTAATTCATTCACTAGATCCACCTCCTTCTCATTTATATTGTCCTTGTCATTGGAGTGCATTAAATAGTTTTGAAGTGCATCTTCTAAAATGATCTCCTCTTGAGTATCCTCCACACATTTTAAATATCATCAATGAAGCAAACAGACTCTTTAAAGTCACATGAGGGATGTTGCATGACCTTGTTGACATTAAACACCATCTCTTCATCATTGAATCTTAATATAACCATTTATCCATTAACATCTATTAAAGCCTTTGTGGTATTTAAGAATGTTTATCCAATAATTAATTGTACTTTTATATCTTCCTCCATATCCATAACAACAAAATCCATTGAGAAAATGAAGTTTCCAACTTTAACAAAAAAAAATCCTCAATTTTGCCCTTAAATCTCTTCATAGAACTATCTGCTAATTTCAGTGTTATTTATGTTTCTTTAATATCTCCTAAATTCAATTTCTTGTAAATGGAATAAGGCATTAAATTTATACTAGCACCCATATCACACAAAGTATGACCAATAAAATTCCTTTCTAGCTCATACGACAAAGTTAAACTACCTGGATTTTTTAATTTCTTAGGAATTTTATTCACCAAGATTGCACTCTAATTCTTAGATAATTTCACTGTACCTATACCCTTTAACTTTTTATTATTTGAACAAAGCTCTTTCATAAATTTTGCATATTTTGGCATGTGTAATAAAGCTTTGGTGAAAGGTAAATTTACATGCAGCTTCTTAAATATGTCAAGAAATCTAGCTATTTATTCATTTTTCTTATCTTTTCTAACTAGAGAAGGGTAAGGTAACTTAGATTCATCAATATTAGTCACACCATATTTTTCCACACCTTTACCTTTGTCAACTACTTTTGATACATAACTAGTAATATTAGATTTAGAAATACTTACCTCCTTCGTGGTCTCCACCACTTTTGAAGAAAGTTTACCTTTTTAGCTTCTTTACCTCCTTTTTAACTCCTCTAAGTGATTACTTTTACCTTCTCTTTTTTTATTGCAGTCCACATTGGATGGAAATATACCATAAGTTCTATTGGAGAGTAAATTTAAAGGTTGTCCAACTTTAGTTTCCAAATTTCTAATTGATTCAACTTAATTTCTTATCCATACATCTTGAGATTTCCATATAGCATCTTAACTTGCCATAAATGTAGACTAGGTGGTTATGAAGTTGGCAAACATCTCCTCTACACTAGCTTTTCTCTCTTATGAATGTTGGGGCCTTAGCTAAAATTCTGGTGGTTGGTAAGGTGGAGGTTGGTTATGGTGTAGAGTGGAAAGCATGTTTGGATTGATGCTTGATAGGCTTGGTGGTTGTTAGTATGGTAGGTTATATTTTGGTTGAAGGGGGCTCTAGGTTAAGTGTTAAAAATGGATACATGATTCCCTTCTCTCTAAGAAAAGTTGAGATGGTTCTTTAAACCAGGATTATAGGTATTACTATATGGATTTATAGCATTAACATCTTCAAACACTTAAGACCATAGTCTTGACTCCATTTGGGTCCACAGTTTTTACCCATTTGAGATCATAGTCTTGACCCCATTTGGGTCTATATATCTAATACCTTTGGATATCCATAAGTGGGTATCCACATGATCAATACCTTTGAGTATCCATAGTACCCACTATCCATACCTATAAAATTTAAGCAAAAAATTACACAAAATGATAAAGAGATATCTTGTATGCTAATTGATAATATATTATATGATTGGACTTATAATATGAATATTGTCATGGCAATGTTCATTTGATTAATTGATATAATTGCTTTGTGGTTTAAAGCAAATTAATCATACCATATATACTTGTGTGCTTGAAAATGACCACTATGTGTAGTTGTCCAAAATTATTTATTCTCTATTAAGCTTTATGGCTTAGCACGGGTGTTTATCCATATAGATATCTAAGTTAGGAATCCTCCACAGGGACGTGATCTGCAGCAAGAAGGTCAATATAAGATATAAGAAGAAGCTGGAAGTATAAGTCTTATATTTTTGCTTTTGTTTATGTATATGGTATTTTGTTTATAAAGAAATGTTGTAATGTAAAATTTGTTGGATAAACCTAATTTTTGTAAAGTATAATAGTACATATGCTGAAAATAGTTAAGTATGTAATTATACATATGAGATGTTTAACTTTGACCTTAGGATTTATACATGAATTTATAATATGCAAACTTGACATATTTTTCAATAATGGATATAAGAGATATATAATTAGGTCATGTTTACTCTTAACATATTATGTATGGTAATAGTATAATGCATTTAGAGGGATCTTTACACTAGACGTATAGACCCAAACTGGGTCAAGACTATGGTCCCAAATAGGGATAACTATAGACAACCCAAATGGAATCAAGACATGTGGCAGCTACAATCTATACCCTATAGGCATGCCTATCTATCTACAACTAAGTCTTATACATAGGTATAAGATCAATTTTTACATTATTAACTCTATCATGTTTGTGTATTATATTATCATATTTAAACAAGCATATACATCATTTAAAATATGATACATGTCAAATTATGCTTAATTATATTTATAACACTAACGTGTAAAATTATGTACTCATACTATGCATTGTAAGCCATAATTGTGCATATAAGTTATCTAAATGCATAAAAATTTCCTTTAGCATGCATTATATTTAATCTTAAATTTCAAGGTTTAATCACCCAATTAATATATGTTAGATATTTCTTTTATTTCTAAGTTTTCGCAAAGTTTCATGAACATTGGTGAAGGTTTAGATGGGTTTTGGTGATGTTCGGAGCAAAAACATGTAAAATGGGGTATAAACAAAACATATAGGAAAAGGGGTAGCAAGGGAGCACACGGCTCAGAATGTTCATTCCCAGATATGTAGGATAAAAATGAATAATTTATAATTTTGGATAGAAGTGGTTCACACAGGTGGGAACAAATTATGCCACCTGTATACAAGTTAAAAATGATGTTTTTGTGTGGATGGCAAATTTGGATTGCCTTGGGCAAGGTTTTTTACTATGTAAATGAAATTTCCTAGAGATGTGATCTCTAAAAAAATGTTTCCTATGTCTTAAGTTTCTATAGCATCAAAAATCCTATCATTTGCACTTCTAAATCTTTAAATATTCATAAAATAGTACAAGTTACTCTAAATGACACGGCAGCAACCATCACACAACTTCAAGTTAGAATTAAAAGATCTTAAAGTAGAATCAAGTTTTTACCTCTTTATAAGCAATTTATTCTATGTGTCTAGTTTATGATCCAATTTAAATCATCCTATTTAGAGCTTTATAGCTCAACTTATACTCAAAAAATCATGTTAGGTCAAGTGAATCCTAAAATAGAATTTATCTATCTTAACCATACTTATTATATTTCATCTTTCATGATATTTAAGCATCATAATAGCACTCCTTCATCATTTAAATAATCAACATAGCATTTCTAGCCATGTCATGAAGGTAAGTATATATAAGAATAATTAAATGTTCCCTTACTTCTTTAATACAACAAAAACACCCTTCAAGTCTTCTTAACTTCTTTCTCCTTCATTTTGTTGGATTCTCCTTTTACAAATAATAGATTACACATATAAATATCTTTTAATTCATCAATTTCATTCCTTAATATATAGAGCAAAAGAGAAGTGAAAGAGAGAGAATTATTACTCTAAAACCACCTAAACCCTAAACTCTCTCTCCTCTCAAAATATGCAGCTAAAATTGTAATGTTTAGATGGTGGAAATATATGGAATTTGAGGTGAAATTTTTGGATTTTTTTTTTTTGGCCTAAGGTTGGCCAAGCAGCAATTCTTCAAATTTCATGCAATGTATAGAGTTTTCTAGGTGACATTTTCTTATTGGTTCATTTTTGGCATTTAAAGAAAATTCCACCTTGCTCCCTACTCTTTTTAATTTTCCAATTCCATCCCAATTCTCTTATTCTCATCAATTTAAGTCTTACACCATGCCTCACTAATTATGCATGTGCATGCCTTTAACGAAATTATCATAATGCCCTTATCTTTAAAAGTAATTTCCTCTATGTCCTATCCTATAATTTATTAACTAACAATGCATGTTTCAACTCTAATACCACTTCAGTATATGTATATTCTTTTAGAGCATATATTATAGCCTCACAGGGTTGACACAAAATCCCTCTAAAAGATACATCACTAATGGTATTTATGAAGTCATATATCACTAATGGTATTTATAAAGTCTATGTGGGTTGACAAAATTTTAAAGAACCAAAACTTCCTTTTCAGTAACTTGTATTCCAAATAAAAGAAAAACTTTTAAGGCCCCAAACTATACCCTGGTAAGAATATGGTATGCTTATGGAAGTGTATGGTATGGTAATTAATGAGTATGTGAACTAATTTCCTAGTTTGGGATATAGTCGATATTAACGTAATTATCATAGGATAATTCAGTTATATATTTTAAATAATGCATGTAAATCATGGACTTATAAGTTAAGTGAGTTAATATTTCATGCAATTAAGTGATTAGGGAGAGACTAAGGGCCCAATTATAAATATAAAAGCGTTGCCAATGGGAAGGTGATAATTATGCTTCAAGAAACTTAAAAAGAAAAGCGCATATTTAAGGAGAGGGAAGGGAGGCTAACCATGATGGCTATAAATTCAATTTATTTAGCTTTCCTCTCTTTTCTTCACACATAAAAATCACACCAACTGGTCTCCTAAGGGATTAAAAAGAGATTAGCAAAATTAGGGGCAATTTAACTAACAAAGGTAGGCTAATTTATGTTTTTGAAGTAACAATCAACTTGTTCTTCATATAGAGCTTTGTTATGGATATATATATCTACTATATGAGTTTGAATTTGGGCGTGCTTATGATTCAATTAAAGAGAAGGTGGTGGATGAGGGCAAAGAGAAGGCATAAAGTGTTGGAATAAGCTTAAGAAAGGTATAGGAAATCTTTTTCCCTCTTTATACATATTCTAAATGAATTAGTTGGATTTAAGTTTGATTAGATAAATGATATGGTTATTGGAACCTGTAATTGAAGTAATAAGCATGATTGAATAGAACTTTGGCCTTAATTACAGTTTTACTAGAATTCTGTTATAGGTTATCTACGGAAAGTTTTGACATTTTGGCCATATCTTGGTGCACAACCCTCTAAATTAGGTGATTCTGGATAGAAATTAAACTTTTGACACTGATATAAAACTTTGTAGAAGAGACTAGAACCTAATTCTACCTTTAAGGCTTTTGAAAATTTAATTGAACTTTCTAACCTGATGCTGCTGGTGTATTAGAGCAGCTTGTATTTTTTGGTTTATATCTCATAATTTAGAAGCCTAAATTAGAAAATAGACACATAAAGAAATAAATGTTTTGACTTTGCCTAGAAATGTCATTTGCATGTCCAAAAAATGATTACAAAATGTCCTTAGGAAAGCTATTGTAGAAAATCTAAGTTTTTAAGGGATGCATGATTGTCACAAATAAGGGTGCAGCAGTGCCCTTTGTATTCTACCCTAAAACATTCATTTTTGGTCAAAGTGAACGGTTGTAACAAATAAGGTATGGCTGTGCCTTTTCCAAAATAGCCCCAAATTAAGTTTTTCTCTCCCCGTATGCTTTTAAATCTTAACCGAACCTCCTTCAATGTTAGGGAAACTATGTAAATACCTTGTTAATGGTTTAATATGATGTATTAATCATGTATTATAAGATTATATTTATGTCTTCATTATACTATAAGTAAGAATATAAATATGGCACATTTGATTTAATTGATGTTTAAAGAATGCCTTCTTTGCAATATATTCCTAAGAATGTTGCTATATGATTCGGATAAAGTGTTTGGACTGCTAAGTCTTGGTTATAGGTAAATAGGCATGCCTAGAAAGGGTTTACAGTTGCTTCTGTGACACTACAATGTCTTCTAACATGGAGACTTATTTCTTATTTATTTTTCATTTTTGTGCTATAGTACTTTCTAATATGAGATTTATTTGAGGTATATACCTCTTTTGTTTATACTTTTTGTATTTGCTATTTATACTCAATACAGGTATCTTTCATTTTGTTCCCATTACCTATGCCTATAAAAGTTAGCAGGCAATTTGATAAATAATTTGTTTTCTATTTCAATATAGTTTTGTATTTTGTTGTGATGGAACTAATAATGTATACTAACTTTATTTATTTATTTGGTTTGTAATATGCATGTTTTCTTCATAATGTATGCTTCAAATGCATGCAGATGTCAAACAACTGCTGTAAGTAGTTGTCATCTTGTATAATTTTTCCCCATTAAGCTTTATGCTTAGTACGGTGGATTTCCTTTTCCTCTTTGTAGGTTTTGTTGAGGAAGTTTAGAGTCTAGAGAACTGTAGATGGCCACAGTTAGTATTTTTGAGGTCTTTTTTAAGAATTTGTTACTAGAAAAATTTTGGTTGTAAATGGAATGTAATGAGAAAAAATTTGTATCAAACTTTAGCAATGCATATACTTATTATATTTTGTAAAGGAACTTCATGTAAAGTATTGGTGTAACAATTCATGAATGTATTATGCAATCTCGTGATATCCTATCTGAAGTGTGACAAATGTATATACATATTATGAATGCATTAAATGACATTATGGCATGGAAAACTTTGGTTAGTTTAGATATTCAGTCAAAGAAAACTCTTGTCTAACGTACACTCCTATATCCTCCCAAGGGGTATATGGATGTTGCAAAATCTTGTCTAATAAGAAACAATACTGAAAGTTTTGATTAGTGGAAATTCACTTATTATAGAATTCAAACTGAATTCCAAGTCACTTACCCATCAATCTCTACATTGACTTGAATGCAGAGTCACCAACAATTCTCCATCTTGACTTGAATTTTCTTAACTCAATCAAAATTCTTTCTACAAACTCAAAGCAAATATTGTGATCATAATTCTCAATTTCAAATTTTGTTGTTACTATAATTGATCCAAATAAATATTGAACAGCCAACCTCACTTTGATACAATTTGTTAGGATTAAAATGCCAAAAATATTTATATGGGTAATCTTGATGCAATTAACAAAAATAATAGTAGGCAGAAATTGAGAAAAATCAACATGGTTCGGCGTAAGCCTGTCCATGAGCGAAGAAGAGCAAAAATCCACTAATCTTAACCAAAAAGAATACATAATAGGGTAAAACATTCAAACCTTATAATGCAAATGCACCCAAATAAATTGCACCATCTCACAAAATTACAAATCATACTATAAGCCTAAAACATTAAGAGGTCTCACAAAACACACCAACTGCTCACATGATGGGTTCACACAAAATCTCTCTGAATTTTAGTAGTGTTATAAACATAATATTCCTGTTTTTTTTTGTAAAAATTTTCCTGTTCATTTAATTTATATGAACATATTATATATTTTTCCCAATTGATCTATAAAAATATTGATCGTTCTAATATAAGAAGAAGCAACAGCTTGAGGTGTAGTGGTGCAAAGATTGAGATTTTTTTGTGGGAAATGATTAATACTGCCCCGTCAAAGAAGATTATAGCTTTTTTTTCTAAAAGAATGGCACAATTTAAAGGAGAAGAACTAAAAGAAAGTTTCGATCAAATTTTGCCCCTTTAAACTTTTCACTGTTTCCAATTAGGCTCAGAAAATTTTATGTAAGAGAATTGTAGGCAAAGTTGGTCCGTTTTCATTGAAATACCACTCTGGGATTTTTAATGGTCATTATTTTTTCGTTTTAGATATACTATTTACTACTTATTAAGTATATTGTTAGCCAGAAAGAAAACACAAACAAAATTTCATCCATTTTGAAAAAAAAATTATTATGATATTATGTATGGTAAAATAATCATTATTCAAATTATAATAGTTTTTGACATATTCAATTCAAACTGATATAAAAAATTTTTATAAAACAAGAAATACCTTTAGAAAATAATTTACAAACACCAAATTACAAACTCTGGATTTCACTTTTCTTTCTCCACTACTTAAAAATTAAAGTAAAAACTCTGCCAAATGGGCACTTAATTACAACTTTAAACTAATTTTTTTTATAATTTTAATTGAGTATTGACCATCAAACAAATTATTGATGCTTATATTTTCATATTATAGTATCAGCAAATATTTATTCAAAATTTATTTAAATTGATAAAGTTTACAACTATAATATTATGACTTTTAACATAATTAAATTATCAAACTTTCCAACTAATTTTACATTCTTTCGCCCATTAGAATGCCCAAATGTAAAATTCAATTGTCCATGAATTTACTAAAGTAAACTTCATATCATAACATAAATTTTTGGTTTACTCAGTAAATTCCACAAATAAAGATAAAAAGAACAATAAGTTCCACTTGTATCTGCAATAACTTTAATTTTTTTCTCTTTGTTGTTCGTACATATATAAAATCATCGCTAATCACTTGCTCAAATTAATTTTAATTGCATTTAAAAAATAATTTTAAAAACATGAAAAAAATAAAAACTGAAAAATAATAGAACATGATTAAGTGCATTGGTATATGCATACATGTGCACCGTTAGGTCAAACGAATTCGGACATGCTCGCCTAATCTAATGGTGCACATATGCGGGCACACCACAGACCGGCACATCCAAGTAATTCTCAAAAATAATACAGAAATATCCTTACTAAAAAATATTATCGAAATATAAATTCACAAAAATTGCGAGAGCGGTTGAAGTTGAGGTTACCATATGGCATATATATTTTGAGAAAGTTACTACTTCAAACATCTGATTCTCCTGTAAGCTATTATGTCTTCATTTTCTAAACAATATTTCAAGTCTAGAAATCACCCAAGCTCTATTATGACACAAATGATTCAAGCCAATAAATTAGGATTCAATTTATAAGAGAAAAAAATGAGATACTAACCTTGATTCATGAATGTAAAATAACTTCTCTATGCAATGGATTTATCCACTTCCACCTTCTCCTTTAGTTGTTACTTTCAATGGTGCAAAACATGTATTCTCTTTTTAGCTTTGTTGGCTATAAGATTTCATTATGAAGGAAGAGGGAAGGGTTCTTTTCTATTTATTCTAAAACCCTAGTAACTCTAAAATTCCCTACAGGCCCAATAATCATTATTTTAAGCCCACCACACATTAGAGTCACCCAAGTAATATGAGCCACACTTTATGATTAATTAAAATAATCTAACAATCTCCCACTTGACCCATGTTATGACATGATGATCCAACAATATACTTTATGCGCGCAACATACATTGAATCTATCAAGTCATCAAACTTGAATGAACAGAAATGATGTGATCATGGTGGTCATAAGTCATTTAACAACGTGATTCCTTTCATATATCACACAATCAACTCAATTTATAACAATTGTAATTGAGAAATACTGTAATTCTCAACTTTAATGTTTTCTCAAAACATAGTTTGTCGCCATGATAAAATAATACATGTACACAACATAATATGACAAACTCAGCAAATAAGCAAAAAAATATAATTTTCATTGAATTCATAAGTGTCAAAACAAAAGGAGCAAATAACCAAACATATGTATATACATAACATGATCTCATGCTAACAAGGACTTATCTATAATGTTCATCCTTTCAACATGGCCAGTAAATATTTTAGGCGGTAATCTTTTAGTTAACGAATCTACTACCATTAGATCAGTTCAAATATGCTCAATTGACACTTTATGTTTTTACACTTCTTCTTTAACTTACAAACATTTCAAATCCATATGTTTATTACTCTTAGAATACTTGTCATTTTTAGAGAAGAAGATAGCTATGAAATTATCACAATAAATTCTTAATGGTCTAGCTATATTGTCGACAATGCCTAGCCTTAAGATAAAGTTTCGCAACCACAATGCTTGAATAGCAGCCTTAAAGCATGCGACAAATTCAGCCTCTATTGTAGAAGTTGCAGTAACAAATTGCTTTCCACTTTTCTAAGAAATTCCCCCTCTTACTAGTTGGAATAGATAACCAAAGTAGATTTCCTTGAATCTACACAACCACCATAGTCTGAATCTAAATAACTAATCACTTCTAAGTGATCCGATTTCCTGTATGTGAGCATGTAATCTTTGATGCCTTGTAAATACCTTAGTACTTTCTTTGCAGCTTTTCAGTGATCCATTCTTAGATTACTCTGATACTGACCCAACATTCCAATAGCAAAACTGATATCAGGTTGAGTATTTGTCTAAATATACATCAGACTCCCAACTACAGATGCATAAGGAATATATTCCATTTCTTTTCATTCTAAATCATTCTTGAAACATTGCATTTCACTAAATTTATCCTCTTTTTGAATTAGAACTAACCCTGCTGAGCATTTTTTTCATCTTAAATCTCTCTAATACTTTACTAATATATCCTTTCTGAGATAACCCTAAGAATCATTGTGCCCTGTCACATAATATTTCTATTCCAATCACATAGAATGCCTCACCCATATATTTCATTTCAAAGTTATTAGAGAGAAATTTCTTTACTTCATGTAACAAACCCAAATCATTAGCAACTAAAAGAATATCTTCAATATACAGTATCAAAATAATGAACTTACTCCCATTGACCTTTATATAGATACACCTATTAATGGTGTTCTTTGCAAAACCATACAAGGTAATGGTATCATTAAACTTAAGATACCACTGCCGAGAAGCTTGTTTCAAACCATATATTGACTTTTTTAATTTACACACCATTCAGAAAAGTGGTTAATCCATATGAACTTCCTCTTCTAAATCACCATTCAGAAAAGTGGTATTTACATCCATGTGGTGAAGCTCTAAATCATAATGAGCTACCAACACTACAAGAAAAATCCTGATTACTGATGGAAAAAATTTCATCGATAATTATCGACAAAATTTTAATACCATAGGTAAAATGGTTGGCAAAAAATGATTTTTGTGATGAAAATTCAAATTCATCATAAAAATGGAGGTAAAGGTTCCTTCCAAACTTGTTCAATGGAATTTAGCGACTGAAGATGAAAAATCATTCTAAAAAAACCACCAATTTTTCATGGCTAAATATACAGATAAAATTTAATGACGAAATTATTTATCCATTGGTAAATTAGTGACAAAATATATTTACCGTAGGCAATTTACCTACGGATAGTTATTTTCCATCGCTACAATGGTTGTAAAAAGGCACCAAAATTCTGCATTTACAATCGCAAAAAAATTACCGACGGATACTTTCCATTGGTAATTGCCGACAGAATATTATTTTCGTAAGTAATTTACCTACGGAATCTTGTTTTTGTAGGGAATTACCAATGAAATTTTGATTATGTAGGTAAATTATCGATGAAATTGATTTTCCATAGGAAAATTCCTACGGAATGGGTTTTCGTAGGGAATTTACCTACAAAACATCAATTTCATCAATAATTTACCTACCGAATCAAAATTCCATTGGTAATTCCCTAAGTAAACAATATTTCATAGGCAAATTACCTATGGAAACAATATTCCATCGGCAAACCTTACCTATATAAAAACCTAATTTTTACCTTAAACACTTGAACTTCTTCTCCATCGTAGCTCATCCTCTCTTTAGTCACCAGCCTTATCTATGCAGTGAAGAAGATACCCTTACAAACCTTATCGATCTCAGATTATCCCTCACAAATCCACTGTTCTCCCTCAATACCGCCAGTCGTTGCTCACTGTCACAATCTCATCATTCGTGGGTCTCCCTCAAAATGTCACCATCTTCCTCTTTTAGATTGGATGCCTCTCTGTTGCCATCATCTTGTGCCTTTCCCTGACAATAGTGCTAGATCTGAATGGTAAGGTGAGTTTTTAATTTCTCATTTAACTGTGATAGAAAATCCTTAAAGCATTTCAGATCTAGTGGCTATTCTCCTGGCGAGAATTCCTGACAACTATGATTCAGTAGTATTTAAGCAAAATATCCTATTTTGTAATGGGACTGAGATTCTTCAGCAACCTAGCTTTAGACCTTTTCTTTATTTTTCTTTTATGAATTTGGGTATTTAATAGATTTTTATCCATAGATAACATTATTTTTAATTAAATATAGAAATATGCCTCTCTGTTGCCATCATCTTGTGCCTTTCCCTCACAATAGTGCTAGATCTGAATGGTAAGGTGAGTTTTTAATTTCTCATTTAACTGTGATAGAAAATCCTTAAAGCATTTCAGATCTAGTGGCTATTCTCCTGGCGAGAATTCCTGACAACTATGATTCAGTAGTATTTAAGCAAAATATCCTATTTTGTAATAGGACTGAGATTCTTCAGCAACCTAGCTTTAGACCTTTTCTTTATTTTTCTTTTATGAATTTGGGTATTTAATAGATTTTTATCCGTAGATAACATTATTTTTAATTAAATATAGAAATTTTAGATTAGATTTTATCTTCTTGTCAATAGATTTGGTTTAAACTTTAATTTTCTATGCAACACTTGAAAAAGGAACTTGAGCATTTGTGATCTTCAATGAATATATGGCTGAATATAGATCACTTTTACACGATAATCCCCTTTGTAGTGCATTGTTATTTTTGCTTTAGTGCTTATAGTAAATGCAACATATGGATATATATAAGTTCACAAAAGATTTATAGCCTAAATTTATCTATGAAAGTTATAGAAACAATATAGAAAAAGCTATACATCTCTTTCTTTATTTGAATACAAGATATATGCATATACCTATATATATCAAATTTATTAAAAACAGCTAGACTTTGAATTATTATTTTTTTATTGAAATAGAGAATTAGTAAAACAGAATCTATTAGGTTAGCCAATGGCTTAATAGATTTAATTGAATTTAGCCTATTCATGTTAAGATTTGCTTAATTCTTGATTGGATGTTTCTTTTATGGTTTACCACTTTACTGTGTTTTATTCTACCTCAAGATTTGCTTAGTGATTAGTTTATTAGTTGAGTAGAAAGGAAAAGGAGAAAGAAGTAGTGGTAAAAAGCAAACAGAAAAAAGAAAAATGGTAGATTATTGGTACAACCTTGCTTTTCTATTGATAATGATACAAGAGTAAATGAATAATAAGTAATATGGTGCATGTTATATTAAGTGAAGAACATAGGAAAGTTAGTAATTGGAACAATATGATGAGAAGGTAGATCTGTATATGTATTTTTAAGAAAGTACATGCTTTTCTTTCAATAATTAATATTTATTTAAAAGATATGTTTGCTTACTTGCTTATGCTTTATATTTTATTTGTGAAAGCATATGACTATAAGTATTTGTGTTGATGATTGAGATTTAAAATTCTTGGATATACTTACATGGGTACAAAATGTTATAATAAAGACACAAGTAAGATGATTGATACATATATGATCATCTTAAAGTATATAAGTAGCTATCTATGATCTAATAGACTATAAAAGTGTACTAAGGAGTTAAAATGTAAAATAAGTGAAATATAGTTAGCATAACAGTAAGATGAATATAGCAATGCAACACAATATAGTTAGATTCGTTAGCTTTTTGCAAAAAGACCGAAAGATGTTCTTCCAATACTTGCAAAAGGAAAAATAAAAGGATTGAAAGTGAAGCATTTCAGAAAGAAAAACTGGAGGTCCATGAAATAAATGAAGAAGTAACATAAACAAGAATGAACCGTTAAACGATCCAAACAATAAATATGTTGACATTTCATAATGAGAGGATGAGGAATATATAAAAGGCAAAAGATCTAAATAGGAGTTTGAATTTGATTCTAATTCCTCAGAAAAAGAAGATGATGGTGATTTTGATTTAGAACTAACTGATGATAGCAATTAATTGGTGTAAGCAATTTAATATTACATGATTATATTTATTATTACATCAACAATATATTGTTACATATATTTAATTAATATTGTTCTAATATTGAATAATCAATTTCATATATTTCAGGTTCTAAAAGATGCCACCTAAGAGAAAGATGGGTATGTTGCCACCAAGGCTTAGGTTACCATTGGAGGGAACATTCTGTGCACGACCATGCGAGGTATCACCTTCTTCACCAATAATCCCTACTGATTCACCTATCCCACAGAGTACTATACCATCTGGAACCCCTACTGTATCTACACCATCACCATTTATTGGTGACATATCTACTCCCACACCCAATAATGAATCTGTACCAATTGAGGAAACAAGAACACCCACTGAGGATGGAGGTGCAGGTATATAGCCTGGAGCAAAAGAAGTTGATGGACGGACATACATTACCATTGTCAATAATATGTGAGTGAAAAGCACAAAATTATGCTATAAACTAATACACAAATAATTTATACATTGTTATAGTAATTTTTTTGAAAGTTATCTTAAATTTGATATCTATTATAGGTTGGCCCTATCCAAAATATGCTCTCTTAGGATCTCCTCCAAATTTAAGGAGAAAATAGAATTTGACGGTTATTTATGGAAGAATCTCTCTCAAGAAACAAAAGATCTCTATTACCAGGAGTTTGAAGCATATTTAAATAATATCTTTTTACTTTTTATTTATCTAATTGTAGACTTTAATTAGATTAGTATTATTGTTTATAAACACTTATGTGGACTTTTTTCATTTCTTTAGAAAGAATTTTTTTGGGATTCAAAATTTGATGTTGTCATTTACAATGTATAGGGGAGAGTCGAGCTTGTGCACATTACAGGGATTTTGTTAGTTCCTTGAAACTAAGCAGTGACCGACCTATTTTTATTTTTGAACAAATATGGGATAATTAGCAGAATTACTGGTCAACACCCAAGGCCAAATCCATTTCTGAGTGAAATTCGAGTAATAGATAGGGAGGACCAAAAGGGGAGAGTTTACCTGTGCACACTGGCAGATCTATGACCTACCAGGAGTATACAGATAAAATTTTAAGTATTAAAACTTGACATTTATATTTTGAATTTTTTTCTTTTTGATGGAACCTGCTATTCTTTTAAAATCATTAGGAAATTGCAAACTTTTGATTTCATGTCTTGTTACTACCATTCTTTTTGAAGCATTTGTTGTCTTTTTTAATTTGTTAATTGTAATCTTTCTATTATGATGGGTCATTTTGGAAATGATATTTTTTGTACCTTATTAATGGCTACCTTGTTAAAATTTATTTTTACTTTTACAAGAGGGTAAATATCATAAAAATATATGAAACTCTACCAAAATTTTTGCAAACCGTAGGTAATTTACCTCTTTTCTATACAGAAAAAATCTACTAGCCAAAAGCCTACATCACGATAGGTCTTTGTGCACACTCACACCAAAAGGCATGATGATGTAACATTCATCAATGATTGATGCAAGCAATTAAATGTATGAAAAGTATATATTTCAATATTGATTTTATACATAATATTAGTTTAAAATTATCACTAAGTATTATAAATAATTATAATTATAGGATCAAATACAAGAGGAGGTACAATAACAATTGCAGGATAACCCTAATATTGATGAGAATCAGATGTATCTACAGGTAGTTGGTGGTAGGGACCTTCGAGGTAGGATTTTTGGCCTTAGATCTTTTGCAAATGCATAATATATGCATGCCTCCACATCCAGTATAGCTGCCTCTAGTAGACGAGCCGACTCCAATGAGGAAGTAGTTGCACTTCAAAATACAATTAGTATGTTGGCAACTCATGAGTTTATAGAATATATAGCTAAGCTCCATACTCAGATGAAAGAAATAAGGGGCAAGGTAGCACATCGCAGCATCCAGATGATCCACCTATGCCAACAATATAGGGCTTTAAATTTTATAATTTTTGGGACTTGAAACTGTCTGACTACAATGTTAGGGATAATATTTATGCTTTTAGGACTTGTAATAAAATGATTTGATATGTTTTTAAATATCATAAATTTTATATTATATTACAAATTAGATCTCTATTAATTTAATATTGTTAATTATATATTTTATATTACATTGATGATTAGGATTCCACTATATAGACAAAAATAAAAAAAATGAAAATTAAGATTTCCCGATGGAAATATAGCAAATTGCTGCTAAAAATATATACGAAATGTAGCAACAACATAAATTTCATATCTAAATTTGCCTACAGAATACTTATTTTCATAGAAACTTTTACCGATGGAAATTACTAATCTATCGTTAAATTTGCCGATGAAATGATATATTTCGTAGGCAAATTTGCCGACAAAATATTAATTTTTATCGGTAAATTTCCAATGGAGAACATAATTTCATCAGTAAGTTTAACGACGGAATTTTAAATCCATCGATAAAAATGGCATATGATAATAATTTTTCGATCTGCACTTCCCGACAAAATTAACGATGGAGGATGTTTTTCGTCGAAAAAGATACCTATAACCAATTCACCTTCACCATTTTTTGTCACTAAATTTCGTCAAAATTTTAGTTTCCCTACGAAAGTTCACTCGATTCTATCTGGAATTTTCATCAGGAAAATGGATTTTTTTATAGTGCAATGCCATAACAATTCTCAAAGAGTCCTTCTTTAAAATTAGAGAGAAGCTCCCTTTGAAGTCAATGCCATCATTTTGAGTATTACTTATTGCTACAAGTCTTGTTTTGTACCTTTCAATATTGCCTTTCGAGTCCTTTTTGGTCTTAAAGACCCATTAACAGCCCACTTGCTTTCAGCCTTCAGGTAACTCAACTAGTTCTCAGACTTTGTTCTGATCCATAGATTTTAACTCTTTTTTCATTGCATTTAGCCACTTTTCAAAATTGTTATATTTGATGGCTTCTTTAAATGAGACTAGATCCTTATCAATGCTTAAGTCACATCCATGCTCAACTGAATATATCACATAGTCATTAGATATTGCTGGTCTTTTCTCCCTTATAGACCTTTACAATATTATTGCTTCTTGTGGTATCGCATGATCATTTATGACTTGCTCATCATTTATTGGTTCATTATTAACACTCTCTTCTAATGGATTTGGATTATCAACTTATTGCTCTGGTATGTTGCGTGGCAATAATTGTTACCATGTAAAATTGTCTAATATTTGATACATATTTTCAATAATTTTAGTAGCTAAAAGTGTCTAAATATGTTAATTTTGGGTGCTATGTCTAGTTTATGTCTTTTAATTTTGTTGCAGTTAAAGTGAATGAATAAGTGAAGTAGAGAGCAGTACAACTCATGTGGTATGCATGAGTCATTATAGAGAAGAAGAGAAATGAAGTAAGGCCAAAGAAAGAAAAGAGCACGACTCATGACACACTACACGAGTCGTTACAGAAAGGAATAGGCACGAGACGTGAAGGGAAGGAACGAGTCATGATGAAGTAAAGAAAAAAAGAGATTGATCGACTTGTGATAGGGTGTCCGACTCGTGACCATGGAAGCAGAGAATGGATGACTCGTGATAAGCTTCACGTGTCATTATAGAGACTGAAGAGCATGACTAGTGATGAATGACACGAGTCATCCCAAATACTAGTTCCCAACCAACATGATTTTCTATCTTATTTTTTTCACAACCATCAAGCCTTTCCATCAAATCGTTTCACAGCAACTTTTCACCCTCACACCTATTACTAAGAGGCATGATTGGAGGTGCAATTCTTCTATAAATTTTGGAGGATAAAGGTAGGAAGATGGATGAAAATTTTTACTAGATGAATAGGAGGCAACGTTAAAAGAACAAGAGAACAATCAAGAGGTGAAATCAAAAATTGAAGTTCATTTCTAAAGAAGGGTTGAAGGGCTCATCTACATCTTTTCTTATTCTCTTTTTTTGTTTAATTTCTTGATGTTCTTTAGTACAACTTTGTTAATTTTTAATATGTATTTTTGCTAAGTCTCTATGTGTTAGGATTGCAACATGAAATTAATTAAAGAACTACTTTTATTTTGTCAATATATGATTGATTTAGATTCAATTGAGTGTTTAATTGTGTTATATATAATTGATTACTATATGTAACTTATTAATCAAATTGTTTATAATGAGAATTGGGGCAACTTGGTAGAAAAATAATTGATTCCACTTAAAGTTTTAGGAATCACTTAGAGATAAGGGTTTTGCTTTGAGGGGCTAAAGAATTGACATGGAACTTAATGGTTTTTGTTTATCTCCATATTGACATAAGAATGCTTATGGACTCTAAATAAAAATACCTTTAATTGACAATGAGATTGCTTTTAAAGATGTTTGGTCAAATTCTCCAATCAAGTTATGTATGAATGTATTTAAGTTCTTAAATGATTTCTGCTTCTAATTCTAATACATGTAATTAACATTTGATCTTTTAACAATTTAATTTGAATGCAATTTTGTAGACTATAGGATAATTATAATAATTCAACATCATTTTAATTATTTCCTATCCATCCATCTGGCTATTAAATTAATACAAAATTACCTGAAGATTCCTTGTGTTCGACATCCTTCTCACTTTATATTAAGTCTTAGAGACTAGGGCATACAATTTAGCATGCCTCAATAATAGAACAAAAGGAACAATAACTTGAGAAGAGACACTATATGAAAAATTTTCTATCTGAATCTCTTTAACATTCACCTTTCTTGGTTCTCCACTATCACTGATTTATCCATTTTCAATAAACCTAGCATTACCAGACTCAACTATTCTTATACCATGGTTAAGACAATAAAATATGTACCCTTTGGACTTTTTTTGGATAAACAGATGAAGTAAGAGCTAATGTTTCTTAAATCAAGCTTTCTTTCATGAGGATTAAAAATCTTTATTTCTATTGGGCAAACCTAAACATGTAGGTGCCTCAAACTAGGTTTCCTATCTGTCCATAATTCATAAGGCGTCACTACAAGAAAATGTAAAAATAGCCACAAAAAAATAGCAACGAAATTGATTTCGTTGCAAAATTAGCAATGGAAATCCAATTATATTGCTATTTAGCAAAGGAAAACAATTTTCGCCGCAAAAATTGGTTAAACTTTGTAGATTTAGCAACGAAAATATATTTAGTTATCTTTAATCGCTAAAAATGGAGGGAATTTTTAGCACCAAAATTTGCAATGGAAATTAGCAATGAAATCACTATACTGTTGCTAAATAAGGCGCTAATAGATGCCAAAAAAGTTTTTGAACAAAAAATAGCAACGAAAATATTTTTCGTTGCTAATTTAGTAATGGAATATAATTTTCATTACTAATTTAGCAACGAAATTTAATCTACGTTGCTAAAACTAATTCAGTTCCTAAATAACCAGGGTTAAAAATTTTGGTTCTAAACTAGCAACGGAATTTTTTCGTTGCTCAATTAGCAACAGAAATGGATTTTCGTTGCTAATTTACATTTTTAATGAAAAATAAAAATGAAATTGGATTTCCATTGCTAATATTCATTTTCAATTAAAAAAGAGCAACGAAATTGTATTTCCATAGCTAATTTACATTTTCAATGAAAATAGCATCGGAATTTGAAATTCCATTGCTAAAATAGCAACCGAAATAGAATTTTGTTGCTAATTTACATGTTCAATGAAAAATAGCAACGGAATTTGATTTCCATTGCTAATTTTCATTTTCAATTAAAAATAGCAATGGAATTTATTTTCGATTGCTAAAATAGCAACCGAAATGAAATTCCATTGCTAAATTAGCAACCAAAATAGAATTTCATTGCTAATTTACATTTTCAATTAAAAATAGCAATGGAATTGAAATTTTGTTGCTAATTTTCATTTTCAATGAAAATTAACAACGAATTTTAATTTCGGTTGCTAATACAACTGAAGTCAATGTGTGAGCATAAGGGCTTCTTTCAAAAATCTAACTCCCAATGGGATAGGTATTGCCACTTACTTTGTGTCTTGCTATGGGTGGAGTTACATATGGCTTATATCTTCTACCATTTTTTTCTTTTTGCTTGTTGTGCTCTAATATTAACCTAGATTGTAAGCTTATGATGTAGTTTATGTGCTTAAAATATAATCCCTGATACTATTTCTGGTTAGTTTACTTACATCTTAGAACACTAAACAATAAGTACAATGGTGTTGAAAGGTACAAGGAAATGCTACTGAAGCAGCAGACCTAGCATTCCTAGTGATGCAGCTAAGAGGTATGATGTTCTTTCATCATTTTTGACCTAGACAGAAGAATATCTTCACAAATTGGTAAGTAAAATAACAGTAGTTGAGAATCAACAGGAAATAGAAGAAGCAGCAAATGCTGCAGCAGCCATTGTATGATAGCAGGCATGCTTTTTTGAACTCCCTCCTTTTTTTGCCTCCAAACCCTATTTCTTCTCTTTTTTTCTAGTAAACATCCAGCTAGTTTGGGATTTTTTCTTCAATCTACATTATTGTTCCTCTCTTTGAACCAAAATTTCCTATCTTACTTTTCATATTGTTGGGATAGTGAGTAGCTTCACATTTACTAACTTGCTTACTTTTTTATGTGTTAATTAAAGGTCTGTTAGAGGAAGAAGTAAGGACAACTGCAGCTTGTGCTGGGGAGGAAGTAATGATAAGAAACCAATTTATGGAAATGAATTCACCAAAGGATAGTTCATCAGTTAAAAAGTAAGTTATTTTATACATGAAATGCTTCATATTTCCTGAATTTTAAAGAGGAATAGGTTGTTCCTTTAATCATGAAGCATAAATGGGTGTTTTTCTACCAACTGTATCTGGGATATGCAGCTATTTTTTTATTTTCTTCCTTAAAAAAATAGCATATTTAACTTTAGTTGTTACTTTTGCTATCATCAGATATTACAGTCTTGCTCATGCTGTGAATGAGCGGGTTATAAGGTAGCCTTCCATGTTACGAGCTAGAACATTATGAGTTTATCAGCTTGTAGGTTACTAATGTTGAGCATAATTTCATTTTTTTCTTTTCCAATATTAGCCTATTTCGAGTTATCTTTAGCTACTTAAGTCATTGTGCTTATTTATTTCCTTTAGGTTTGTCAGCCACCTCCTATAGAAGAAAGTGGACTTCTAAAAGCTGATGGCTTTCAAGGAGATAGTAACCTAAATTACATCTTTTAACTTGGACTAATTACTTTGTTGTGGCTAATATTACTTTTTTTTAATTCTTTTCCCCTTTATTGGTAATAGACATCAATTGGTATCTAATTTATAGTTATGTTGCTTGGTTCCTTACCACTTATCCTTGTACTTCAAAAATTTTTGATGTACAGATAGTTTGGTGCTGCAATTAGGAAAGGAAAGCAAGCTGTTAAAATGAACTGATTCTTAGCTTCAATGATTGCAAAAAAGTTAAAAAAAAATTAATACATTGATAGGAGTTTACTATATAACCAATTTAAATTTTCATAGTTTTTTCTCTACAAGAAAATTGCAATTTAGCAACAAAAAATAACAACAGAAAATGTCAATTTTCCGTTGCTAATCAAAAAAAGCAACAGAAATTTCGATTGCTAATTCAGCGGTTGGTATTTTTAGCAACGAAAAGTTTATTCCGTTGCTAAATTTAGCAACGGAGATTAAATTTCGTTGCTAAATTAGCAACGGAAATTTAATTTCGTTGCTAAATCTAACCACTAATATTTGATAAATTGGTCAAATTTAGCAACCGAATTCAAATTTCGTTGCTAATTTTAGCAACGGATATTATTTTTTCGTTGCTAAATTTAGCAACCGAACTCGATTGCTAAATTCAGCAACTAGTACAAAAAAAATTGTGACGGTTTTTTCGTCGCTATTCCATCACTATAATAGAAAACCAACAAATTACATTAAAACAGCAAGCTGTTTTAATGTAAAATAGAAAACCAACAAATTACACTAAAACAGCAAGCTGTTTTAGTGTAATTTGGAAAACCAACAGCATTATTCAAATAATAAAAGTTGAATTAGCACAAGATAATATGCAAAAGGATAGGTGAGAATCTGAAGAACATTCAGAAAACACCTAAACTTTTTGCCAGTTTTAAATTAATTTGATTAAAATGATTTTTGTAGCTCACAATGCTAAAATATCTAAATGGATTTTTGAAAACTTAAAATGTCCAAATACATATCTAAAAATATTTTAAGCCATTACAAAATAATACTTTCTTTTATACATCAAATCTGTCATACCCTATATCAGAAAATTAAAAATAAATTTTCTTACATTAATAAGAGTACATTCAAATTAATTGAGAAGGTAAGTAAGGTATTTAATTCCAGCATGGTAAAATAAGAAAGGTAAGGTTAATAATTGGTTTTACATACCCTTTTGGGTGCAGGGGATGAAGGAATCCATTTTCCCTATTTGTTTCCAGAAAAACTTACCTCACCCAATCGGGCATTAATCCTCAATGGCACAAAATCATTAGCTCATGTAGCCCCTACATTTATAATTGTTGTAGCAGCACCTGCCTCATGGGCTGCTCTGTAATATTCAATTTTATATGTATATCAGTTGATGTCTTAGAAAACTAAAAAGCATTAGAAAAATTTCCACGATTTCAGTTTAATGCCAGAGATTCTATCAACGTTGAACTAAGTGAGATGAACTTATAAATGCTCTCAAATTAAGCTCTCATCAACTATAGCCTTCAGGCAAATGTCAATTATTCTGGATAGAACTGTCAAACAAGCACACTGTTAACAGTATTCATGAAGCATGCATTCAGTAAATGCCATGTATCAATAAAATCAATAATTAACACAGCATCAGAAATAATCTTTTCAAGTCCAATTAAATATGCTCATACAAGCACATTAAAGCAATTTGATTACAATGCCAAAAGAAATTGAAAATTCTCCCTCTTGAAAGAAATGCCAGCAACATATATATACCTAACAAGTCGTTAAGCAGACATGGTCCTTAGAGATGATCCTAATACAAGGAATGCATCGCATGCTTTTGCAGCCTCCATTGTGCGGTCTGCCCTATCCTTAGGGACACTATCACCAAAGAAAACCACCTTCAAAATTATCATTGGCTTATAGGATTGAAAAATCAGACAACTGTTGGATATCGGCTACGGTGTCTACACGATTCTTTTGCTCAGAAAAGAAATAAAAAATAAAACTCAAAATAAGAGATGAATGCACAAACATGCTGCATATCATGTTCATATTCAATCACATAGATAAATCATCAGTCTTTAAAACCGAAAAGTATATAACACGAAAATGGATTTCTGTAACTAAAAAAACTATTTCAGAAAAGTGTTTTTTGTACCATCAATTTTAGTGAAGTCCGAATCTAAGCCAATCAATCCATAAACCTTCTAAAAACAACCCACAGTAACAGTCAAACCAAACAAATACAACCAAAAGCCAAACAATTTTTCTATTTAATTATGACCATGAGGTATTTTCTATTTCCAGAACATGTGATTTCCTTATTTCACAATGAAAAACATTAAGCTGTTCAAGGAAGAGTATTTTAGGAGGCCTCTAATTGCTCAAGCATATGAGATTTGATGCAAAAGAAACTAAAATTATTTTGATGACTTTAAAAGGATCTTCCATTAATAATTGATTCCCACATATACCTAGCTCTTGGACCAACTATAACTAATAACAAATATATATTGCCTGCTAATTAACTTCCTGATGTTAACAAATAAAGCAAAAGACTTGCTTAGACCAGTAAAACTCATCGTATTTATTAGAACTACAATTATAAAATCATATATATATGCACTGAGAACCTAATTAAATTAAATTTTATAAGAAAATAATTTTATTAATTACCTGGATAATCCTTTCTAGTTGGTGGATGATTTCTAGCTGCTTCAGTTGTTATCACCAAAGAAAATATCATGGAGAAGATGAAGAGAGTAACCAAAGTAGAATTAGAGAATTTGTTTTCCATTACTCACCTATTCCATTACTACAATAGAAAACCAACAAATTACATAATGGCATAATGGCATAGCTTTTAACAATACATATAGTGGCATTAATGGAATCCATTTTAGTGTAAAATAGAAAACCAACAAATTACATAATGGCGTAGCTTTTAACAATACATATAGTGGCGTTAATGGAATCCATTTTCGTGGCATAGCTTTTAACAAATTACATAATCAACCTCAACCTCAAATTAATTATAATTATCGCCATTACCAAATAAATTAAAATGTTCTCTGGGAGGTAAAGGGTTGTTTCAAAGCTTTTATGTACACTAGAAATAAAATATTATCTTGTTTATAATGGCATAGCTTCTCTTTCTCTCTCCACCATCTGGCTCATATTGCATTTTCCTCTGTAAGGTAAATTCTAATTATAGTTTAATACCCAAAAAAAGAAAAATCAAGGCAACATTCAGATTTGTGAAACTTTACACAGCTTCATATTGGATCTCAGTATTATTAATCAATTAAAAAATATTCAACTGATATAATGATACGAAAAAACATATTATATAGACAGCAAAATTTAGAGACAGATAAATTCAATGAAAAATTAATATTATATAGTTATGCATAATTCGTATTCGGAACACTTTCAACACAAACTAAAAACAAAAATAGTTATTGCCCATTAAATTTGTGATCAGCGGCTTAGCTAAACCTAAAAAAAATTAAAATAAAAAAAATGAAGCTTATTTATCTCGCTGACTTAGTTAAAACTAAAATATTAGCTTTATAAATTTAAATATTCTCAATTGAAATCATTAAAATTTTTTGGTTCATTTCATTGATATAAGAAAAATCAGATATCACATCGCAAAATAGAAAACCGAGGGAACAAAAAACAACAAAGAAATTCGCATATTATTATGTATAAATCAACACAATATCAATCCAAATAGTTGATACACCTCCAATGACAACTCCTGAAAGGCCAATGTTCCCTGCTTCCCTTGTAGTCTTAAGCTGAAAAAAGAAAAAAATTTTAATTCCAAAAAGATGCAGTGCATATACGATAGCAAAGAAGTTGGTAACCCAAGTGGTAGAAGGTAAGGGATGATGAACAGTAATCGCTAAAAAAACATATTTACCCAATTTTTACATGATTTTAATAGATATTTACTGATTAATGACTAAAACAATCATAAAATACAAGGAATCAATAATCAATGATATTAAATCATGTAAATTAAAGAAATCAGAAAAATTACAGAGTGTCCCTCTCTTGTCCTCAATTTTTTTCCCTCTCTCTCTATTTCGCACACTCCCTGTTGCCTAATTTTTGATACACAGCTCTTCAACCTCATTGTTTAAAACAAAATTCCACAAAACCCAAACACAAAAACTATTAGTCACAGATCTCTAGTTTAAGCCATCTAATGCAAAAAATAAAAAAAAATAAAAAAAAATAAAAAAAAAACAAAGACTAGAGCATGGAAAATGAGGAACAACAATAGCTAAAACAGAAAAGTGAGATAGAAAGGCGTACTATGCTTCTTCTTCTCTCAGCGGCAACGGCGAATCCAAAGGCAACGAGGCTCAAAACCACCACCAGAAGGTGGACCAAAGTGGAGCCTTTCCCTTCTCCCATTTGAAATCTTCTTTCTCTTTAGATTTTCTAGAGAGAGAAAGTTGCTTAGAGAAAGAAGAAGTTGTTTAAGCTCTGTACGCTGCTCTAATGGTGCTGCTAAGTGAGGAGTGTAAAAAATAAAAAGTCATATAGCGTAACACTTGCTTTCTTCGCAGTGGTGTGAAAAGATCGTGGTTTACAAGAGTAAATGGCGAGAGAGAAAAAGAGAGGAGCGACTGATGAGGGAGAAGACACAGGTGGAAGAAAATGATAAATTTATAGTTAAGGTAAATTATAAAGTAGCAACCGAAATAGCAACGGAATTTAAAATCCGTTGCTAAAACAGCAACAGAAGCATATTCCGTTGCTAAAATAGCAACGGAATTTAGATTCCGTTGCTAAATTTTGTTCCAAAATTTTTTCCATCTTTTGGAACAAAATTTAGCAACGAAATCTAAATTTCGTTGCTATTTTAGCAACCGAAAATAAATTCGGTTGCTATTTAGCAACAGAATTTATTTTCGGTTGCTATTTTTCATTTAAAATCAATATTAGCAACGGAATTCTATTTCGGTTGCTATTTTAGCAACCGAAAATAAATTCCGTTGCTATTTAGCAACAGAATTATCTTCCGTTGCTATTTAGCAACGGAAATTGAATTTCGTTGCTAAATTAGCAATGAAAATCATATTTCGTTGCTATTTTTCGTTCCAATTTTTTTTCGCCATCTATTGGCTCCTTAATTAGTAACGAAATAGTGATTTTGTTGCTAATTTTCATTGTTGAATTTTGGCGCCAAAAAATTCCCTCCACTTTTAGCAACGGAAAATAACCAAAAATTTTTCGTTGCTAAATCTACAAAGTTTAACCAATTTTAGCGACGAAAATTATTTTTCGTTGCTAAATAGCAACGAAATTGGCTTTTCGTTGCTAAATTAGCAATGGAATCATTTCCGTTGCTATTTTTTCATTGTTATTTCAAGATTTTCTTGTAGTGTTTGGAATTTTTTTTGCTCTATGATCTACTAAATGTACTGCTCATCTATGAGTAAGCTACACTGACCATTTATAATTGATGAGGCAAAATCACACTTCTTAAGTAAGTGTGTGAATAGTTGGTTTTTGTTACTTGAAAATGAAGATATCATGTGGCTTGTAATCTGTTCCATGTTAAGGCTTCTTAGAACTTGTATTTCTTGAGGCATCTCTCTCTCTTATAATAGTTGATTGGAAGCAATGATTTTCAATTAAATTTCAACTAAATCTAGCTTACTCCAAGCAACTAATCTCTAAATCTATTATTGCAGGCCAGGAAATTTGAAGCTCAGTTGGATGAGCAGATGAATTCATATCATAAAGTGGTTTCTACAAAGGTTTCTACAAAAGATGATGTTGTAGTGAATGATCTTGAATTTGGGATAGGTCAACTATTAAAGAAACTCTAACAAGTGAATTCATAGATGCAAGTTTGGGTGCCATTTGGAGGATCAGAAATGGTTTCTCATACAGTGACTCGACATCAAGAAATTCTTCAAGATCTTGTTCAAGTGTGAAGTCTGTCTATTATTTATCTCTTAGAAAGTGTAGTCTACAGTTCATTTAAAATTTACCATGGAACCCTTTATGTAAAATTTAAAGTATAGTCCTGGCATCATTTTATGCCATAATATGCAAATATAATTTGTCATAGTGTAGCATATCAGTTGAAACATCATTGGCTTCAGTATGTGATCGTGTTCTAGTTGACATAATTTAGCTTTAATTTTTAAAGATCTTATGATTTTTAACTGGCACTTGAAATTATCCGATTTAGGTTTGGTATCTCACGTATGTACTTCATTTCAATATGTATATGCATATGTTAGGTTGAACGAGGAAGATGTAGCTTGTTCACAATGCTTATGTTTTACCATTTCCTGATCTATATGGCCTAATAGCCATATTGGTCATCTAGGAAGATAAATTCATTCCTTAATGTTTGGATAACCTCTTTTCTGTTAATAGTAGTGTACCATCAAATGTCTTAAGTCCAACAATGGATGATTGTAGGTGTAATTTTATTTCAATTGATAGATATAGGCTTTTGCATAAATATTGATTTTCTAACTTCGAAATTAAAAGTAATTTTGTATAAAAAATCAATAATAATTTAGTGACGGAATGGCAATGACAATTCCATCTCAATATTTTTTATAATACTGACTGAATTTAGCAACAAAAATTTCAATTTGGTTGCTAGAAATAGCAACTAAAATTGATTTTGATTGTTATAAATAGCAATGAAATTTCTATTCAATTGCTAAATATAGCAACGAAAATTAATTTCGGCTGCTAAATAGAGCAACAAAAATTCTAACTCTGTGGGTAAAAGACTCTAACAAGTGAATTCATAGATGCAAGTTTGGGTGCCATTTGGAGGATCAGAAATGGTTTTTCATACAGTGACTCGACATCAAGAAATTCTTCAAGATCTTGTTCAAGTGTGAAGTCTATCTATTATTTATCTCTTAAAAAGTGTAGTCTATAGTTCATTTAAAATTTACCATGGAACCCTTTATGTAAAATTTAAAGTCTAGTCCTGGCATCATTTTATGCCATAATATGCAAATATAATTTCTCATAGTGTAGCATATCAGTTGAAACATCATTGGCTTCAATATATGATCGTGTTCTGGTTGACATAATTTAGCTTTAATTTTTGAAGATCTTATGATTTTTAACTGACACTTGAAATTATCCAATTTAGGTTTGGCATCTCATATATGTACTTCATTTCAATATATATATGCATATGTTAGGTTGAACGAGGAAGATGTAGCTTGTTCACAATGTTTATGTTTTACCATTTCCTAATCTATATGGACTGATAACCATATTGGCCATCTAGGAAGATAAATTCATTCCTTAATGTTTGGATAACCTCTTTGTTATTAATAGTAGTATACCATCAAATGTCTTAAGTCCATCAATGGATGATTGTAGGTGTAATTTTATTTCAATTGGTAAATATAGGCTTTTACATAAATATTGATTTTCTAACTTTGAAAGTAAAAGTAATTTTGTATAAAAAATCAATAATAATTTAGTGACGAAATAGCGATGACAATTCCATCTCAATGTTTTTTATAATACTGACTGAATTTAACAACGAAAATTTCAATTTGATTGCTAGAAATAGCAACAAAAATTGATTTTGGTTGTTATAAATAGCAACGAAATTTCTATTTGGTTGCTAAATATAGCAACGAAAATTAATTTCGACTACTAAATATAGCAACAAAAATTCTAATTCCATGGATAAAAATAGCAATGGAAATTAAAATCTATTGCTAAAAAATACCAACAATCAAATTTGCAACCAAATGTTTTATTGTTATTTTTCGTTGCTAATTTTTATTAGCAATGAAAATTCAACAAATTTGGTTGTTAATTTTCATTGCTATTTGCTAATTTTCTTATAGTGTGTCACAGGAACTGCTTTGCTAAGAGCCCTATTAAGTAGATATGTAGCTATCTTTAATGCATACATCCATAAAGATAAAGGTGCGTTAGTATAAGTTAACATACTCCTGACCATATCCATTAGAGTACGATTTCGACTTTCAAATACACCATTCTATTATGGTATACTGGAAATTGTATACTGTGCACAAATACCTCGACTTTGAAAAAGTTTTGCAAATGGACCTGGACATTGTCCATTCTCATCATATTTACCATAATATTCACTACTTCTTTCAGATCTTACGACTTTCACTTTTCTATCTAAATGCCTTTCCACCTCATTTATGAATACCTCAAAAATATCCACTGATTGAGATTTTTCATGTAGTAAATAGAGATAACAATAATGTGAATAGTTATCAATAAAAGTGATAAAATATTTTTCACCGCTCCAAGATGGAAGATGAAATGGACCACATATATCAATATGTATCAATTCAAGCAACTCAGTACTTCTTATGCCTGAATTCTTGGATATGTGTTTGGTTTGCTTGCCTTTAATGCAATCTACACACACATCCCAATCAATAAAATCTAGTTGAGATAAAATTTCACTTTTCACTAACCTCATCACTATTTCTCTAAATATATGACCTAGCCTTTGATGCCATAAGTAAGCAGAGTGTTCATTATGTGTACTATGTTTATTACCAATATTATGTTCACCATGAAATAGGAATTTACAAAAATTAATATTAAGGTTGAAACAATATAAACCATCCATTAATATACTGGGACCATAATAGTACTATCATTTATACAAAGAAAAAACAACATTTTCAATATTGAAATTAAAACTTATCTTATCCAACTTACTAATAGAAACTAAATTTCTAGCACATCTAGGAACATAAAGGCACTTTTCAAGATCTAAACTATAACCAGTGTCTAGAATCAATCTATACATCCCAATTCCTTCTGTTTGTGCCTTCATTCCTTTCGATTTGTATACTGTTATCAGTAATGGCTACAGGCTTCTCAGCAACTAATGCCAGGTTTTGTCTATAATACCCAATTGACATTGGATTTGTTTAGACCAATCGGCATAGCTTAACCCATTGAACTTGATCAACCCATTGCCAATGGCTAACAAATTATTAAAAGCTACAAAAATAATACAAATTCACGCTTTAATGCTTCGAATACAATTAATAGATTCAGACAATAACAATCTTTAATATATATATATTTATTTCACCATTGGGTGATACCTAAATACATATTTTAAAACCATAATGATGCTAACAAAATATATATATAAATACTTTAATAGACAGTGAACCATATACAAGCTAGTGTGCATGTTATCTTTGGATATACAAACATATTCACCAAGTATGTCGATAAGTCTCTTTAATATTATTAATTATAAGCAATGACCCACCTTTGGGTGATCTCCTAGCATTATAATTAATAAATTTTAGTTCATCTTTTTATGTCATTAATTAGCATCATATAACATTAACAATTAAAATAATACATAATTAAATGTCTAAACATCTTTTCAAACAAGATCACTTTGGTGACTAAAAAACTTTCTATATAATAAACATTTAATTTAGTAATAATAAATAAATTTGGAAATTTAACTATAATGTTGGAATAATATACTTTAAAATCTAAAACTTTAAGGGACCAAACAATAATTTTTACTATCAAATTTTAATGGTCCAAAACTATGAGGATCAAAATGCAATTTGCCACCTCCAAGTAACAGCAACCCAAAATGGACAAAAGCTTTAGGCAATTCCAACGTTTTTCCTAAAGAAACAAAAAAAAAAGGACAATTGCAGCAAATTGAAATCCATGGCTTTAAACCAAAATCATTCAACTTGTTGCAGAAAATAATCTTGATCCATCAAAATAAACATTAATGGTTTCCAGCCAAACAAATTAGCTTTTCGCAAAGAGCAACCCAAGGAAATCAACTCCAACTAAGCCAAAGAGGATGATTTCCACCCAAACAAAATCAACAATTATCCAATAAAAAATTAATTATTCAATCATAATATTTGTTCTTGATTCAAAAATACCATAATAAAATTAAACATTTAATTCATGTAAAATTATAGTAGAAATAATAAAATAAAATTAATTTCATTCCATACATGAACACTAAAATTTAATTTTAATGTGAATTAAAGTGTCATATATGCTCTGATACCACATGTAAACCATTATGTCATTCATTTTCTAAACAATATTTCACTACAAGAAAAATCCAATTTCCCGACGGAAATGAGTAAATTTCCTTAGGGAAATGAAAATGCCGACAACATTTAGTGACGAAAACTGGTGTTAGAGAATTGGTTGTTGGCACTTTTGCCGACGAAAATATTTCCGTAGATAAATTTACCAACGGAATATATCATCCATTGGGAACTGCAGACCAAAAAAATTGTCGTAATTTACCAAATTTACCAACATAATTAAATTTCCATAGGCAAATTTACCAACGAAATTATAATTCCATAGGCAAATTTTCCTACGGTCTGCTATAATTTGCCTACGGAATTATAATTTTGTCAGTATATTTGCCTACTATCTACTCTATTATATTATACTCATAGTGGACCCCAGCCTCCTGTATTTCTTTATTTCCGCCATAGATTCCTACTGGTATAAGACTACAAGGAATATTGTTTTCTGCATCTATCAACATTCTCATCTTTCATCACTATTTCCTCGCCTCCTTCAATCTCGAGTCATCTCCCTCTCCTAAAATCCTTCTACATTCTGAACTTCTAGCAACTCATGCAGGTGAGAGAAATTCAACCAAATGCACTTTGTTAAAAGTTGCATGTTTAAGCATTTAATTACCAAAAAAGAATTAAAAAAGATCTACTGCTCCAATAGAAACCAGATGATATTTTAAGTACTCTTGCTGTTATTATACCAAAAACAAAAAAGATAAGAGCTTCAAAAGAACAATAACTGGTTAGAGTAAAACTTACAGCGTGGCTATAAAATTCCAGGGTATTACTTAGTTTAAATGCAATGATAAGACTTGGTTGCGACTGCAAAACTTGTTCAACTCTCACTTTAAACGATCAGCAAACTCTTTCCAAAATTCCATCCAAAACAAATGTCAAGTGAGATTCTATCTTGCCAGAACCATTCTCTAAACTCTTAGACAATTGCTCTGCTATGGATCCAGTATCTAGCACGGCATCAGGATCAAATAACATTAGCACAAGTTCTCGTTCAGAAGCCACAGCCTGTACATGGCCAATGATGCATCAATCCCAATCTGTTAGGTATTATCATTCTAATGACCAAATGGTTGGCAAAACAAAACTTTATAAGCAAGCACAAATTCCTGGATATGTTCAGTAATTAATTATGTACTTCAAAAAACTAAAAAGCTATGGAAGATAATGCAGAAATTTCAACAACTAATAACAGCAAGTAATTCAGTAAAAGTAAAGGCAACAAAGTGTTAATGATAAACCCCAAAACCAATCAAAATAAAACAATTAAAAAATGCTGAGGCCAAACCATAAAAAGTTGCTTAATGCCCCAAAATAAAACCCGATTATGAAAACAGAAGCTAGCAGAATGTTAATTCAATCAATTGAAGCAATTAAAACAAAGATGAACAATGACTGTAGATTTATCAAAATATAATCAATAATGAAAGTGCAGCAATCAGTTGACCTATCCCTGCAAAAAAGATAAGGTAAATTAGAATATATGAAAGGCCAATGCAAAGACATACTCTTTGTAGAATTTGGATGCAGGCTAAAAACGTTCCACAGATTTTAGTTCCTCCTGCTCGAAGTAAAATCGACAATTAAATTTTCATCTCATTATAACTCAATAAACCACTTGCTCAAAATTTCTTGTCTTCTCTATGGATTGATAGTTAGCCTTTCTCAGCTTCAGTGTAGCGAAAAATAGAAGGAAAACGGAGCAGTTAAAAAAAAGGAAAAACCAACCTCAAGAAAATCAATCTCTCTTTCAAGCAAGATAAGAAACTGTTATCAATCAAAAAGTACTAACAAAATTCATACTCATACACTCACATAAGCTACATCTAAATCCAGATCTCACTTTCAATATCAAGTAAAAGGTAGAAAATTCTCAGATCGGAAACACTGATTCCAAAGAAAATCAATCAAAGCACCCGATTTAGGACCACAAAAGAAAAAGAAAATAAAAAACAAAGATTGAAGCATACCTTAGAACTTAAAAAAAAACATCAGAAAGAAACTCAAAAAATAAGAAATAGAACTTCAAATTAACATAACTAACAAAAAAAAAAAATACCTTTACAGATGCATGTGGCCCTTTCAGCCATAAAATTCCTTTCTAACTATTCCCCAAACAAAAAACTATAGGCGACCTTCAAGTGCTAAATAGACCGACAAGAGAGATTCAAGAGAGAGAGAGAGATAGACACAGAAAAAGAGTGATGGAGGGAGATTGCGAGGATGGGTGTTGGAGCGGCGACGGGGAATGACCAATCTCCTCCTCCGTCCCCTGCTTCTTTCTTTTTCTTTTTTTTTCCTTGTACATTTGTGAACTGTTAAACACAATCAAACTGGTTATATATATATATATATATATATATATATAATACTAAACTGCATATTGACTCCTACATCCACTTGTATTAATATTCAGAACCACTTTTAGTAAGTATTTCAAATTCAATTTATATATAATCTAATTATATTTATTTATTCTTCACAGGCACACAAAATATTTTGTATTTACACTTTAATTTAATTATTATAATAATTATATTTTAAATTTTATTTATAATTAGTTGAAATTACAAATAAAATTATGTAATTATAATAATTAATTATTTATATTATTAAAGTTATATATTTCTATTTAAATTTAATTTTATAAAAGATGTTCATCACATGCAATTATTATAGTTTTATGCAATTGATATAAAAATATTAATAAAATAATAAATATAATTAGTTTTCTACGATGAAGCCTCAAATATTTTTATTTATAACTTATTTTATATATGTGATATGTCACATATTTTAATTACATTTTATTTTTTAAATTGTAAACAAAAATATATAATTGCATATATCTATTAAAAATAATGTTCACATGCAAAAAGCATTTACATTTAACTAACTAACTAACTAACTATATATATAGCTTTAATAATAACGATAATAGAAAGAAATTTCATTTAATTAGCTTTGCATCTTAATTAGCAAGATACAACAAGAAAATATGAAAATTATTCTGACAAAAAACTCATGAAATAAATAATTCTGCTTTCCTATTTAAGATTTTGGTTCCTCGTCTAAATTCTTGAAGCGTGAAACTTTACTTTCCCAACTAAACTCACATCTAAAGGTGGCAAATGGACGGATTTGACGAGTTTGGGTTAGGTCATTAATGAATGGGTTGGGTTATTAATGGATCATTAATGGATTGGGTTAATTTGGCTCGATCAATAGATGATGGATTCTTCACAAATGTTTATCATGAAATTGGAATTTGCCTATCGTACTTCACATTATTATTAATATTTTTTTTATCGAGTGGGAATAAAATGCAATAATTTGAGAATTTTAAATAATGTTGAAATGTCATATTTCAAATTGAATTGAATTCATATATATTAAAATAAATAATGTAACATGTGTACCAACAGAATTTTATATTTAATTTTTATTTCGGGCATCAACTATGTACCACTGAAATAATTAATTCCAAATATGCATCCAGTAGTATCAGATCAGATTTATTCGGTTATCTATATATAGAGAGAGAGGATAAGAAACTTAAATTTTCTGAAATTTTAAATATAATTTTTATCACATATATAAAATTTATGCTATTAGAATAATAAAAAAAAAATTAATCTGTAGCTTAAATTTAAAAAGCCGGACTGAGTGTGTATATATATATACACAGTACAAACACGAGATCTGTCATTTATGAAAGAAGATAAACAGAGCTGTTGGAGTTGTGACCAATCAATTTAGAAATGAAATAATCCACCATCTCATTGAAATTTTTGTAAGAAATATAAGCTATCCACGAAACAACGCAACACCACCATATAGCAAACATTAACCATTCAAGAGGTTGGATAAGTTGCATCAAAAGTAAAACTGCAGCCAGCGTTCCAAACAAGAGGCTTAATTTGCCAATAACGACAAAGAATTTGGAGTTTGGGATGTGCAACTGAATGCCCAACGTTATGGCGGATATTAACAAAGTCACAAAAAATGCCACCCATTGGGTTAATGCCCAATGGATCAAGATTTTTGAATCTTAAAAATACTCATTGGGTTAATACCCAATGGATCAAAATTTTTAAATCTTGAAAACATCAATTGGGTTAATTCCCAATGGATTGAAAAGTGATATGGATTAATTTTGAATTGATCTATTGGGTATTTGGTTGAATTGTATTGGATTAAAAAATAAAATGAGTTATTTTTGGGTTGACCCAATAAATATTTATATGGATTGAGTTGGATTTGGATAAACTTTTTTTGGATAAATTTGGATCGACCTATGGGTTTGAGTCAATTTTGCCAGATCTACCCACATCATTCCTTTTCTATTTTTTCACACTCATAACCTTAGTTATTATAATTTATATCCTCTCATTACTCTTTTTCTTTATTAGAACCATATCCACCGTAACTTCCTTTTTCATTTTTTGTCAAATGCACCTTAATTTTGCCCCTCTTAAACTCATACAAAAAATTGCAATTGAGCCATAAACCTCTAATTTTTATTCAATTTGGCCGCATAATTTTCATGTGTAATGTATGTGTATGGTGAAATTTGAAAGTTGAGTGCTCAATTATACGAATTTTGAATGTTAATGGGCTAAAATATAATTTTTTTAGGAAAATTACCGACAGAATTTTTGTAGGTAATTTACCGACGGAATCATGTTTCTGTAGGTAAATTACCGATGGAAACATGATTTCGTAGGGCAATTATCAATGGAATTATATTTCAGTAGGAAAATTACCGACGAAAGTTTTCGTCGGTAATTTTCCTACAGAAACATAATTCTGTAGGAAATTTTCCTACGAAAATATAATTTCGTCTGTAATTTACCTACGGAAAAACGATTCCTTCGGTAATTTACCTACGGAGGAGGATTATGTCGGTAAATTTCGTGTGAAATTTTAGCCAAGAAATATTGGCATTAAATTTACGATGGATTTTTGCAAATCCATCGCTAATTTCCGTCGGTAAATTTGGGCGGCAAATTTCCCTCCATTATTTATGACGGATTTATGATTTTGTTGCAAAATACATATTTTTAGATAATTTTCCCTATGAAAAATATTTTTCCGTCAGTAATTGCCTACGGAAAATTTTCCGTCGGTATTTAAGAATTTTCTTGTAGTATTTCAAGTCTAGAAATCACCAAAATTCTATTATGACACAAATGATTAAAGCTAATAAATTAGGATTCAGTCTATAAAAAGAAAAATGAGATAATAACCTTCAAGCATGAATGCAAAATGACTTCTCTATGCAATGTATTTATCCACTCTCACCTTTTCTTTTAGTTGTTCCTTTCAACGGCGCAGAATATGTATTCTCTTTTTAGGTTTGGTCGCTGCTCATTATGAAGGAAGAGGCAATGTTTCTTTTCTATTTATACTAAAACTCTAGTAATCTAAAATTCCTTATAGACCCAATAACCAATTATCTTGAGCCCTTCACATGTTAGAGTCACTCAAGTAATAAGGGCCACACTTTATAATTAATTAAAATAATTTAACATCTCCTTGCATATTTCATATTATATATATATATATATATGTGTGTGTGTGAGAGAAAGAGAGGGAGAGAAATTTTGAACAAAAATAACTTTGTACGTTTATGTTATTCGAAAAAAAAAAAACCTATTTAGGAGTTTATAAAATGAATAATAGATTTTTTTAAATATAGTACCGACGTTGAGATATGCTATATCGTAGATTTCTTACCTATCTCATTACAACTAGATCTCAGTATTCATTTATTAGAATTGGTAAAATAATATTAATAAATTCATAATAATTAGTTTATTAAACTAAATGGAATTACAATATAATTAAACTTGTGCCAAATTAATGAATTAGAATCAAATTAAAATTCAGTTGTTTTGATTCTTAAGTCCTTTTAGAATTTAATTTTTATTATTTATAGACCTGACTTTTTATATGCTAATTATAATTTTTCATTTGCTAAAGTTAGTATCCGTTTCCTTTTTTTTTTGGCTGATTGTCACTTATTTTGTGCATGGAAAATGTTTGGAATTTTTAATTTTATGATCTTTTTTTCTTTTATATAGAGAATTTTATGATTTTTTGATATTATTTATTATTTTTTTGTGGAAATATTATTTCTTATTGTTATTAATATATATGATTATGTATTATAATTATGAAAATATTTATTATTAATTATTTTATAAGCAATTGAAAATGTCATCTTCTCAATTTATTCTCATTGAAAAGTTTGAGCCATTTGACAAACAATGAAATATTAATGTGTGGATTATTCGCTATGAAACCGTAGAATCTAATTCTACGTGCAGTAATAAAAATTATTGAATGGCATATTTGTAAATCATTTATATATATTTTCTACAGTATATACTAATATTTTGATTTTTATTTTAGAGTACAAAAATAGAAGCTATTTTAATAGTGCTGTTGAAAAGTTTAAAATACAAAATAAGTATTAAAATATGACTTTGCTCATTATGATTAGGGTTGAGCAAATTTTGGTTCAAACCGAAAAAATCAAACCAAACTGATCAATTTTTTTAATTTGGTCCAATTTTTTTGTTCGATTTTTGAAGAAAAAAATCGTAAAAAAATAGAACCAAACCGAAATTTTATATAATTATATAATTTTTTGGATTTTTTAATTTAATAATTATTTTATACATGTAAATTATCTTATTTTGAGTTGTAAATTATATGAGTACATTTATCAATTATTAATATCTATTTTTTAGGTGATAATTTAGAATTTTAACGATTAAATTGAAAATCGATTAAATAAAAAAAATTATTTAATAGTTTTGTTGTATTATTTATTATATATTTTAGGATTGTATCTTTAATTTGGACTTTTATTTTGTACAATTTAAATGTTTTTACTTTAGTGTATTATGATTTATAATTTTTAGACACGATATTTTTATTTTTTTAAAAATAATTTTAATTTTTAATTTTTTAGTTAACCGAACCAAACTGATCGAAAATTTTAATTTGACTTAAATTCGATTATTCTATAAATTGGATGCGGTTTGGTTGATTAAAATCTTAAAAATTCAATTTTTGATTCGGTTTAATTATTGAATCGAACCGATCGTTGCACACTCCTAATCATGATGAAGTGAGAAATTATGTTATAAATCAATTATGTTAAGTATGAAATACTTTAAATTATAATTTTTTTAATTCAAATATTATTTTACTAACAATATTTATTTTGCAAATGTTTTTGGGAGTTATTGTTAAAGTTAGTCATTTTTTCATATCAATTATTTATTTTTTTATGGTTCTCATTATTTTTCAGTGCTTAAATAGTTAGTAATTATTTAAAAAATTATGCAATTAAGAAAAAGTTGACCCATTAGCATTATAATTATAATTATAATTTTTAAATTCTTTTATAATCATAATAAATTTATTATTCTGTTGTCTCTTTATCTCTTTTTTTTTTCAAAAAAAAAGTAATGATTTTTTCCTCCTTGTATTATAATGCCACAAGTCAAGTTATCCCATTAATATTTTTCCATTATGAAATTTTGCTTAAGATAAATTACTTTTCAAATAAACTATCTAAAAATTATATTATTAAAATAAATTTATTTGATAATATAGCAGAACAGTTTTGCCTTCAATAAATATTTAATAAAAAATTTTTAATTTACTTTATTTTTTTATAAAGGAATTATAAAAACACAATCTTAATAGTTCAAAAAATAATTTATAATAAATAATATTAATTTTTTTTTTACAAAATTACACATATTTTTGAGAAAAATATATCAAAAGAAAATAGTTGAGAGGGAGAGAGAGGCTTCGGCCCAAATTGTAAATGAGCGAGAAAAGGAAAAGAGAGGGGAAAAGAGGCCATAAAATAAATAAAACAAATAAATGGTCCATTGGTGAGTAAAAACAAGAAATGTAGATGGCAAAAACAGAATTTTTATATAAGAGTAAGTTAGGTTAAGAGTGCTTTAGCATTATAACAACCTTTAATACTTGTGATTTACAAGTAAGTTTTATTTTCTGACACTGATCTTAACATTGATTCCTTGCCTTCTAGTTTTGTATCTATGTTGCAGGAGTATGCTGACATCTTTTCTGATGAGATGCCAGATGAATTACCACCTTTGACAGGGATAGAGCATCAGATTGACTTTATGTCTAGATCTACCATTCCCAACCGACCAGCGTATAGAAGCAATCCTATGAAAACTAAGGAGATGCAAAGGCAAGTGGAAGAACTCATGGAGAAGGGATTGGTGAGAAAGAGTATGAGTCCATGCCCAATACCTGTTCTATTGGTGCCTAAAAAGGATGGATCATGGAGTATGTGTGTTGATTATCGTGCAATCACTAAAACCACTGTAAAGTATATACATCATATCCCTAGGCTCGATGATATGTTAAATGAATTATATGGTATTTTGTATTTTACTAAGATTGATTTAATGAGTGGATATCATCAAATTAAGATGAAACCTGGTGATGAATGGAAAATAATTTTCAAAACTAAATATGGATTGTGCGAGTGATTAGTCATGCCACTTAGGCTATCTAATTCTCCTAGCACTTTTATGAAACTTATGAACCATGTATTGCGTGCATATTTAGGAAAGTTTATTGTTATGTACTTTGATGACATACTCATTTATAGCAAATCATTTGAAGAGCATATTGAGCATGTTAAGTTAGTTTTGCAAACTTTGAGATCTGAAAAATTGTATGCTAAACTTAAGAAATGCACATTTTGTATAGATAAACTTATTTTCCTTGGTTTTGTGGTGAGTGCATAAGGTATTAAAGTGGATGAAGAGAAAGTGAAAGAAATTAGAGATTGGCCCATGCCTAAAACCATTTCAAATGTGAGAAGCTTCCATGGCTTGGCAAGTTTTTATAAGCATTTTGTGCAAGATTTCTTTTTCATTGATGCACCACTTATAGAAATAATTAAAAAAGAAGTTGGGTTTAAGTGGGGAGAAGCACAACAAAAGACATTCGAAATTTTGAAAGGAAAGTTGTGTTCTGCTTCTATTTTATCTTTACCTAACTTTGATAAGACTTTTAGAATTGAGTGTGATGCTTCTGGTGCACGCATTGGGGTGGTCCTAATTAAAGAGAAAAAACCAATTGCTTACTTCAGTGCGAAGCTACATGGAGATCAACTAAATTATTCAACCTATGATAAGGAGTTATATTCCTTGGTGAGAGCATTGGATGTGTGGCAGCATTATCTCCTATCCAAGGAGTTTGTCATTCACACTGATCATAAGTCCTTCAAACACTTGAAAGGACAAGGTAAGTTGAATAAAAGACATGCTAAATTGATTGAATTTATTGAGCAATTCCTTTATGTTATTCAATACAAGCATGATAAAAATAATATTGTTGATGATGCATTATCAAGAAGATATGCTTTAATTTCTACACTTAGTCCTAAGTTGCTTGGATTTAACCATGTTAAAGAATTGTATGTTGATGATCCTGATTTTGGTAATGTGTATGAGGCATGTGAACATCAAGCTTTTGATAAATTTTACAGACATGAAGGATTTTTATTTAAGGGTAGCAAACTTTATGTGCCTAAGTGTTCTATACGTGATTTGCTTGTGTTAGAATCATATTGTGGAGGATTGATGAGTCATTATGAGGTACATAAGACTTATGATCCGTTAAATGAGTATTTTTATTGGCCTCGTATATGCAAGAATGTGAAAAAATGTGTAATACATGTGTTGCGTGCAGGCAAGCTAAGCCTAAATCTATACCCTATGGTTCGTAATGCCTTTACCTTTACCTAGTTTTCCTTGGACTGATATTTCTATGGATTGTGTGCTTGGGTGGTCTAGGTTTAGGGAGAATATAAATAGCTTATTTTGGATGTAAAATTCAGATTTGATTGATTTAAAATATTGGAGGCTCTTGTCCTCTTGGCTTCGACGAATTCAATAGGAGAGATTTATGAGATGCTTGGTGTTCCATACGTGACTTGCTTGCGTTAGAATCTAATTGTGGGGAATTGATAAAAATAATATTGTTGATGATGCATTATCAATTCCTTTATGTTATTCAATACAAGCATGATAAAAATAATATTGTTGATGATGCATTATCAAGAAGATATGCTTTAATTTCTACACTTAGTCCTAAGTTGCTTGGATTTAACCATGTTAAAGAATTGTATGTTGATGATCCTGATTTTGGTAATGTGTATGAGGCATGTGAACATCAAGCTTTTGATAAATTTTACAGACATGAAGGATTTTTATTTAAGGGTAGCAAACTTTATGTGCCTAAGTGTTCCATACGTGATTTGCTTGTGTTAGAATCATATTGTGGAGGATTGATGAGTCATTATGAGGTACATAAGACTTATGATCCGTTAAATGAGTATTTTTATTGGCCTCGTATATGCAAGAATGTGAAAAAATGTGTAATACATGTGTTGCGTGCAGGCAAGCTAAGCCTAAATCTATACCCTATGGTTCGTAATGCCTTTACCTTTACCTAGTTTTCCTTGGACTGATATTTCTATGGATTGTGTGCTTGGGTGGTCTAGGTTTAGGGAGAATATAAATAGCTTATTTTGGATGTAAAATTCATATTTGATTGATTTAAAATATTGGAGGCTCTTGTCCTCTTGGCTTCGACGAATTCAATAGGAGAGATTTATGAGATGCTTGGTGTTCCATACGTGACTTGCTTGCGTTAGAATCTAATTGTGGGGAATTGATAAAAATAATATTGTTGATGATGCATTATCAATTCCTTTATGTTATTCAATACAAGCATGATAAAAATAATATTGTTGATGATGCATTATCAAGAAGATATGCTTTAATTTCTACACTTAGTCCTAAGTTGCTTGGATTTAACCATGTTAAAGAATTGTATGTTGATGATCCTGATTTTGGTAATGTGTATGAGGCATGTGAACATCAAGCTTTTGATAAATTTTACACACATGAAGGATTTTTATTTAAGGGTAGCAAACTTTATGTGCCTAAGTGTTCCATACGTGATTTGCTTGTGTTAGAATCATATTGTGGAGGATTGATGAGTCATTATGAGGTACATAAGACTTATGATCCGTTAAATGAGTATTTTTATTGGCCTCGTATATGCAAGAATGTGAAAAAATGTGTAATACATGTGTTGCGTGCAGGCAAGCTAAGCCTAAATCTATACCCTATGGTTCGTAATGCCTTTACCTTTACCTAGTTTTCCTTGGACTGATATTTCTATGGATTGTGTGCTTGGGTGGTCTAGGTTTAGGGAGAATATAAATAGCTTATTTTGGATGTAAAATTCAGATTTGATTGATTTAAAATATTGGAGGCTCTTGTCCTCTTGGCTTCGACGAATTCAATAGGAGAGATTTATGAGATGCTTGGTGTTCCATACGTGACTTGCTTGCGTTAGAATCTAATTGTGGGGAATTGATGGGTCATTTTGGGGTACATAATACTTATGATATGTTGAATGAGCATTTTTATTGACCTCGTATGCGCAAGGATATAGAAAAAGTGTGTAATGTATGTGTTGTGTGTAGGCAAGCTAACTCTATATCTATGTTCCATGATTTGTATATGCCTTTACCCATACCTAATTATCCTTAGATTGATATTTCTATAAATTTTGTGCTTGAATTGCCTAGGTTTAGGAAGAATATAAATAGCTTATTTTGGATGCAAAATTCAGATTTGATTGATTTAAAACATTAGAGGCTACTTTCCTCTTGGCTTAGCCCAATTCAATAGGAGAAATTTGTGACATGCTTGCTTTCTTTTCTATTGTATAAAAAGTTTGATTAACTTATCAATTGTCTGATTGTGGCATTTTTCAGGTTTTTTATTTTTCAATTATTTACGTTTTCATTCACATATTATTTGAGGGTTTAATAGCGAGAGATTTTATCTAATTTGCTTTGCAATCGAATTGTATGTGTGGATTTGAAGCTTGTTAGCTATTGGATTCCGAGTCATTTAATCAATTTTATAAATTTAAAAAAAGAAAGCCAAATATCAGGAAATCATAAAGAAAACCTCATATGTTTGTAATAATATAGGTATTTAATTATTTATTTAACAATAGAATGTTGGGCTTTGTTTGTTGGGGAGTCATTTAAGCAATAATTCCCGCATTTGGTGTTTGATTTCCACTTCTACATTTTTCTCTTTCTATCATGATATGTTATCATTATCAAACAAAATGACTATTAAAAAAGTAAATAAATAAATAAAGGCAAGATTATTCTTTGGTCCTTGAAATTCAACATTTCTTTCAGTTTAGTCTCTTTTAACTGTTTGACATTCTATAAAAGCTCTAAACATATAATTATAGCATATATAAAATGTATTTGTCAGATATAATATTAAAGATTATTCTATCGCGGAACTCCTAAGTTTTACTTTCCAAGTCCCTATTTACCTATTTGGCCTAAAAATAATACTAAAATAAGAATTTAAAAGCAAAATAGCAGGCAATACATGTAATCAATATTAAAGAGTAAGATTGTCAAATAACGAATTGGAGTAACCAATTGTGGTTGGTGTGAGTGGTAAGGCACTCTCATTCCTTAAATGAGGTCAGGGGTTCGATTCCCTTCACGTATGGAGTAACACATTGACCAGCATACTACCTCTTAATGGACCGATACGGTACGAATGAGGATTAGTTTGGGTGTGATATAAGTTTAAAAATATTTTTTACAGTTGGAGCCCATCCAGAATATTTCATGCATTTTCGCAAAAAAAAAAAAAAAGAGTAAGATTGTCAAATCCGAATCAAAAAAATATTTAAAAGGGATTAATTAGACCGATTTTCAATTTACTTCAATAATTTTCCAACATCAGAACAATTTTTAATTATAAATCAGTTCAACAATTGAATTATGATCAATCCAATTGAACCGACTGTACGAATTTTTAAAACATGAGTCAAGGAACACTTGTTTAGTACATGACTCTATCTAGATGCCTGCGATTTTCCATCATTAAAATAAAATTTCATTTTTATACAACGGTTTAAAATTTCACGCAGTAGACATTTGTATCATATCCATTGGATGAGAGATTTAGGTCGTTTTTTCAAAAATAAAATAAAATAAAATAAAAAATAAAAACAAAAAATGAATTTGGAAAATTTATCCATTTTTCCATTACAACAGTCCCGCACACACGTTAGTCAGACACTACATGTCGTATATGATACGATATCCCCTGTTAAAGCTCCAAGCTGGACTCTTTCATCTTCCCCTCCCATTCCTTTTTGTTTGCCACCAACCACTCGCATTCCCTCTCTAAGCTTGTAGAGAGAGAAAGTAAAAACAGAGAGAGGCCAGTCTGAATAAGTATTAGGTTGATTGTCCTTTCTTTCCCTTCTATCTACGCCTTCGTTCTTTGACTTGTGTTTCAATTTCTCCCATTTTCGTTCAATCATTCATTTTCAATAATTTCTCGGTAATTTCCTATTTTCTATTTCTTTTCTTTCACCTTTGTGATCATTTCACGGGTTTTTGGAGATCCCAAAATCTCTTCAACCAAAAATCTTCTTTTTCGTTATACGGAGCTCTCTGTTTCTGTTCTCTTTTCATCAATTTCTGCTTTCTGGTTCATTATTTTGATCATTTCATTCATTGGTTTCTGAGCATCAATTAAAATCCTATTGAAGGCTGTTTCTGGGAGATCATTAATGCCTTGTTGTTATGGATCTGTCTCTGCATATTTTGTTTTTGTGAAATCCCCTGTGATTGCTCTGCTTTTTCTTTGAATCAGAACATCGATGGGTTGTGCAAGCTCAAAACAGAAGCGGTGCCGGCACTGCCGTGCACCATATTCTCCGATGTCACGAAGTCACCCTATGTATGTGGTTCATCCGCCTCAAGATATAGGCGATAGCTACCATGTGGTGGCTCTTACCTCCACTACATTAGGCTCTCTGGCTCTTGATTCGTCCTCTGATATCATGACCAATATCAATTCCAATCTTGATATCGTAGCTGCAATCGGCAATGATGAAGATAGTAAAAACGACCAATGCAATGGAGACGGCCTAATCAATAAAGAATTAGAGAGTAAAGAATTTTCAATGGGTCTAATTGAGGCCAAGTCTTGGTCTAATATGATCCAAGAGAAAATCCCCAAAATCATCCCAAGAACTCCTGTTAGTACGCCTCCCGGTGAGCCTGAAACCATCAATACTTGGGAGTTAATGGCAGGGCTTGAAGATGAAGACTTTCTACATTTGCCTCATCGATTTCGTAGCTTCTCTTTCGATGTTTCTCACAACGCAACTCCAGTTGTTGAAGAAAGTCCTAAATTGAATAATCATATCAAGCCTATTTGGCTTCAATTAGCAGAAGAAGAAGATCCGAATTCCAATTCAAACAGCCCCGAATTCGATCCCCAAGTGATTTCCACGTTCAGAAAATCACTACAAGAACTCTGCCCCGGTCATCCATTTTACCTCAACCCAGATGAGCACAATAAAAAAAGCAAAGCAAGAAACAAAGACAAGGTAGTTATGTACTTTACAAGTCTACGAGGAATCCGAAAAACATACGAAGATTGTTGTAATGTGAGAATTATACTAAAAGGGTTAGGAGTTAGAGTGGATGAGCGAGATGTATCGATGCATTCAGGGTTTAAGGAGGAGCTTAAGCATCTATTAGGAGAATGGTTTAGTAATGGAGGATTGGGTCTACCAAGAGTTTTCATTGGAACTAAGTACATTGGTGGAGCTGAAGAGATTCGCCGACTGCACGAAGAAGGAAAGCTAGAGATTGTTCTTCAAGACTGTCAAAAGCTAGAGGATGATGGAGATCTCGCCGTCGAGGCTTGTCAGGCTTGCGGGGATATTAGATTCGTGCCTTGTGAAACGTGTTCTGGAAGTTGTAAGATTTACTATGAACGCGACGATGATGCTGGAAGTGATGTCGAAGGGGACGAAGAAGGTGAGTTTGGCTTCCAACGTTGCCCGGATTGTAATGAAAATGGGCTAATACGTTGTCGCATTTGTTGTTACTAGTTGGCTGTTGGTGCAAATTTAATTTAATATTTCACAAAAATTGCAATTTTACTTTTACAATATTTCAATGGGTATAATTTTACTTTTTATATTATAAATTGGAATAATTTTACCTGCTCGGCCAATAAATATATACCACGTCATGGTACAAAAAGATAAAATTTTTCTAATTTTAAATATAAAAATTATATTATACCAGTTGAAATATTAAAAATAAAATTGTACTTAAGCAAAGATGCACTTAAACCTTCGTAGTAGTTTTTTTTTTTCATATATTTTATACATGTATAATTTGATTTTTGTTGTGAGTCGTTTGTTGTACAAAGAGGAGTTTTTGATGAAAAAAAGTATATGCAATAGAAGATATAGGAATAATGTTCTCTAGGTAGAATATGTTTATTTCCGGTCTTATATCGTTATGGCTGTATACTTGTAAATTTTTAGGATATATTCCCCTTGTTATGCATGCGTCGGAGTATTTGTTTAATTGCTCTTTAGGATTGTAATATATCCGTTTTAATTTTTATTGAATTTGTAAATATTTAATCCTCATTATCTTTTCAAATGTGATTAATGTTCACAATAAATAATGTGAAACCTAACACTAACAATGACAATGCAATGTAATGTAATGTTTTAACATATCAAATTACACTACAGTAGTACAAAAGCAGTGTCGATTTAATTGGTATCGGATCTTTTATTAAGAATGTTTTAGAATAATTTTATAATTTTTGGATAAATTTTGAAAAAAACTATAGAAAAGAATTAAATTAATTTGGAATAAAAATATAATTTTTAAAAAATTAAGACAACATGTCATAACTAAATTAAATGAAAAATAAAAATTTAAACATTCAATATATTATTAAATAACGGTAAGAGTTTAATATCATAACTTTTAAAAATTGAAAGATTTGGAGGTGTTAAATTCATCTAAACTTATATTATAATAATAATTTGATCAAAAACTAAAATTTTATTTTATAAAATATTTTAATTTTTAAAATATTATGATTAGAATTATTTTAGCTAAAAAATTATTAATTTGGCATTGAAGCGTTAACGCTACCGGTTATATCAGTCTAAATTATTCTAAAAATTGACATGTGACTGCTTTAAACAGACATATATTACCATGTTAACTTTCTGATGTCGGTTCCTAATTCTTCTGTTAAACTGATTTTACAGGTAATATTTTAATGATTGAAATATTTTTTATGATTAAGTTATTATTAAAATATATTCGAAATTAATACGGAGTTGGAGCTACAATTTGCCAAACTCTTATAAGGCCGACCAAGCTGAACACGAATTCAGAGTGAGGCCCCACTTTAGAATGGGTCCCCAGTAAACAGGGTGTGTACAGGTGACCTCAAGAATAATGTGGGAGAAGGTCATAAGCTGCGTCGTTGGAATAATGAAGTAAACTAATAATAAGAAAAGAGAAGCGGTTACCCTCTAAAGTGTTAAAGTTTGTGAATTTCAACTTTCCGCGGAAAGACCAATTCTTTTTGAAAAGGACGTGGCCGCTCAAATCCTATATTTAATTCAACCACCCTAAAGTGAACCCCCAAATTTTCGTAATTTATTTTTTTTTTCTTTTTAATTGTTTTCCACTAAAATAATTAAAAGATGAAATACTCCGTTGTCAATAAAATAAAATGACTTTCATTGATTATCCAGCATAGGGATCATCACGGAGCGGGATGGAAAGTGTCAGATGATTCCCCATCCCCACCTCATCTGGAATACACGGAAAAAAAATCTCTTCATCTTCACTTCATCCCCATCCCGCATGGATTTCTATTTTCCACGGGGATCCCCGTTAGCTTATGGAGATTTCCCAACCTTAATAAATTCCTGACCCTTGATCCAAATTAATTATATTTTATAAATTTTATTTCATTTTTTAATAAAAATTTTATATAAAATTAAAATACAAACTTCAATAATTAATAACTTAAAATTAAAAATATTCCATACCATTCAAATACAAATATTTATAAACATCCCATACAATTCAAATATAAAATAATACTCTTTCACTTGAAACAAATGAAAGAGCAATTTGAATGGCAGTATTCTGCTTGTCTCCGGTTAGCATCCAAAAGTTTATTCCTCCTTTTGTAAGTGCCTCAATAGTTTCTGGCACAACAATCCTGAAGAGCGAGCACAAACTAATACATGTCAGAACAAAAAGCTCAGCAAGAGTAAATTTCACTGAACTAAGCACGAAAATATCACCTGCAGACGATCCACAATGGCAGTAATGCCAAGAACTTCAAGATCGTGTTCCAATCTTTGGCAAACCTTAGCTATTCTCCACTTCAGGAAACATGGACGTATGAAACTCAGGCATGTAAATAAACAAACCTTAGCTGGCACAAATACAATCACATTAAAACCATTCTTGATATTTCACAGTACTAATTTACGGAATTAATAATCATAATCTATACATACATGTGGTTTATTAATCATTAATTCGTGCCCTTGTCATATTGGCCACTTTGGGTGAATTGTAAACTCATGGGAAAATGTTTTTTGAAAAGTCTAAGTATCGGTTATATACAATCATTATAAAAAGAGAATATTTCACTGTTATTCTTTTTTTATAAGTCATCATAGGTAAAATATAAGTTTGTTTTAATGTATAAATAATTTTCAGCTTAATAAAATTGGACCTTAAGATATAACAAATGTACAAAGTGATTCAAAATAAAAATAAAAATAAAAAATAAATATAATATACTAATTAAAATTTATATTCAACAAATTTTTCAATTTTTGATCAATTTTTCAATTTAACTATTTTTCGATTTTTTTCTTCGACCTTAAAAAACAAAGTAAATTCTTAATCTACTCGGAAAGCAGGATAGTCCTCAAAAGTCAAGGATATCAATTCACTAAACTCTCAAATTACCTTTTATTTACTCAAGCATTGGAGTTCAAATCTCAACCGTTTCGAATAAAATTCTGACCTTGTCTATTTCGCAAATTTACCATTTTCTTTTTTCTTCATATCATTAGCGGATTGGTTACATTTTAAAATCAGGTACTCATTTTATGATATATGCTCCATCACGTCACTTAGTGAAAAAAAAAAACAGTGTATTTAAAAATAATATTAATTAATAGTATCGTATGTTGATTTTTTTTTTTATAAAAATTCGGTAAAAATCAACATGCTTCCTGATTGAATTCAAATAACTTAAAATTGTAACCAAATGTAAAATTTCTTCCTCTGTTTTTATAGAAACCTATTAAAATTTTGCCCCATTCCATTGAATTTTGGCTCCGCCTCCTAGTAGCATAGGCTCTATTTCATTATTAAAAGCAAATAATATTAAGATGCATTGCACTAAGACGTAGAATTATTAGTTCATGAAAAGCTAATTAGAAAATAAGATTAAATGAAGTGACAAATAAGTATTCAAAAATCAAAATCAGTAGTCGTCTTTCACTTCATGTCGATACCCTAGTCTTAGAAAATCACAGAAAGCTAAAGACGTAGTGATATCTAGTCAAGTCAATTTCAATAGTGGTTGGTTATGGGTAGAGAATAATTATAATGAAAATGAAATTTAAGTAGAAAACAGATCTACTTTAATATTAGCTACCAGGGCCAATGCAGATCTGCTTAACAGGAATATATAGTTAGGAGGACTATGCAAAACCAAAATGAACCGAAAATTGTGGATAATTTGGTAAATTTAGTTTGATTTTTTTTTAAAAAAAATTTAGTTTAATCAGTTTGATATAAAATTTATTTTATTGGTTTGGTTATAAAAAATCTAAAATCAAAAGAAATAAATTGACCAAACTTTTTACAATGCCTTCCTTTTGGTTTTTTTTTTATTATATATATATATATAAACCAAAAAACTGATCAAACTAAATTCACCATATATAATTCGGTTTGGTTTCTAAAATTATATAAGCTGAATTTTCCATTTTTTCAATTCGGTTTGTTTCCATTCTAATCCCAACCAACCAATTTCACACTATCAACCCAACTGGTTGTAGTAAAGTTTGTTACAAAGGTCCATCTAGAGGTCCACAACGCTAGTCTCAAATGGAATACAGTTTGTGCCTCTTTTATGCTTATATTTGTCTTTACATTACTAGGAAATGAGAGGAATGCTTATCATATAATAGCAATAGCTTTGATAAGACTTCAAGTATCATGTTGGGTAGTAGCTGTAATGAAAATGGGTAATACTTTCACCTTAATCAATGCATTTTCGTTTAAACGGATTCTACAGGCAATTATCAAATCCCATGATAAGAATATAGCACTCTATATTAATACAAATAATAATATTAGAGTTTATAAAATACAAAATTTTAACTTAAAAAAAGAGATCGTCGATTGTAGAAAGAGAGATTTTGATGACCTGTAAAAAATAAGACTAGCCTGATCCTACCGAACATTAATATTACGATACTTAAGTCAGCTATCGAAATGTGAAGAAAAAATTAGAGAGAAAGAGTTTGCAGAGGAAGAGACCTCTTTGATTATGTGTATATCCGCTATATTTGTACCTTTGAATGTTAGGCTTTTTAGGCCTTTGCTATCGGGCCTCTTCAGTTGGCCTTTAATAAGCCTTTGATGGGCTTAGACTCATAGCTCATGATTTTATTTCATGTATTATCACTTGTCTCCCTGCATACAATTCGATCTTTGAAATCGAAGGTTCGAAAGTATCGAAAAGGTTGTCCAACTAAATACATCGATTAGAATGTAACGTCGACTTAAATTACTAAAATAATCGGTCTTAAGAGATCAAAATAAACACATCAATCAAGAAATTAGGCTCCTTCGATAGGAATGCATATCGATCGATGATTTTACAATTTTATCCTGCAAACAATTTTATAAATATTTACTAACCCATTTTACGGTTACTTTTGTCATCTGAGAGATTTTTCTAAGTCGTCGTTGGTGTTAGATGAGAATTTCTCAAATTCATGCCTTTTTCGATTCGATTCGCTCTTGGTGGTAGATGGGTATTTTCGATCTGATTCGTCATTGGCGGTGGTCGATCATCCAATCTCATATGCTCTTGACGGTGGTCATCATCCAATCTGCCGTTGGCGGTGGATGATTATCCGATCCGATCTACTTTTGGGGGTGATCAATCATCCCATCCGATCCGATTCACTTTTGACGGTGGTCGATCATCCCATTCGATCCGTTCTTGCTATGGTCAATCATCCGATCCGATCCGCTCTTGGCAGTGATCGATCATCCCATTCGATCAGCTCTTGGTGGTGGTCGTTCATCCGATCCAATCAGCTATTGGCGGTGATCGTTCATCTGATCCAATCCGTTCTTGGCAATGGTCATTCATCTGATCCGATATGCTCTTGGCGGTGGTCGTTCATCCGATTCGATCCGCTCTTGGCGATGGTCGATCATCCGATCCGATTTGCTCTTGAAGGTGGTCGTTCATCCGATTCGCTCTTAGCAATGGTTAATCATTCGATACGATCCGCTCTTGACGATGGTTGATAATCCGATCTGATCACTCTCGGCGGTGGTCATTCATTTGATCCGATCCGCTCTTGGCGATGGTCGTTCATCCGATCTGCTCTTGATGATGGTCGATCATTCCATCCGATCCGCTCTTACGACTCTTGATCATCTGATTCGATCCGTTTTTGGCGGTGATCGTTCATCCGATCCGATCAGTTTTTGGCGGTGGTTGATCATCCGATTTGATTTGCTCTTGATGGTGGTTGTTCGGTGGATGGTCAACTGATGATTTTTCATTGATCGAAATAAAATACATCGATCAAAATTTTTCATTGACCAAAATAAAAATCATCGATCGGGATTTTTCATCGATCGAAATAAAATATATCAATCGAAATAAAAATTATCGATCAAAATTTTCCATTGATCGGAATAAAATACATCGATCGAAATATTTCATCGATCGAAATAAAAATCATCGATCGGAATAAAAATATATCGTTTGAAATTTTTCATCGATTGGAATAAAAATTATCGATCTGAATTTTTCATCGATCGAAATTAATAATTTTAATAGTAGGCTAAATTTTTAAGTTGCCACATCTGTATAAATTAAAAGATATTTGTCAAATGCATAATCATCAATGTGGGGTCTAATTGCATTTTATGTTGTACAAATTGATATTATACCTTGTAATAGATACAATGGAGAAATAAACTTTAAAAGGTTTGACGAGAAGAAATAAATAAACTCATAAGGTAGAACGTGTGCCTTATATTAGGCTAAAAACTTCATTCAAGAGTTAAAGGTTTGGTGGGCAACCGTCCACCTGTCATTTCTTCAAGATGATGTGGTTATAAGATTGGTTTATTTTACCTAAATTCGCTTTTTTCTAGAGCCTGCTCTTGAGTTTTTGTTTTATTAGGTTGGTCAATACAGATCCAACTTTATTCTTCTTGTCCACTCAAATCCCCTATCCTCTATGTAGTTTCACCATCCCCGTCAAGCATCGAATGCTTAGCTTTCTTACGTAAAAAAGGGGGGAATTATAGCTTTTGAGCGATTACCATGATCAAGTCTTCTCTTATTTTTCACAGAGAAGGCGACAATCACACCTTATTTATTATATTTTTATTTTTTTGATCCCGATCCATTGATTGAATATGTGCTTGTTGATCGGTTTGGATGCGTTTGTCGATCGGTTTGGATGTGAGTGGCGATCGGTCTGGGTGTGCATACAGATCGGTGGTAGTAAATTTCCAATCGAGGTATTTTATGAGGCTGCAAACTTTTGGTTGCTTCTGCAATTTTGGTGGCTGCAATAATTTTGCATAAAAATTGTTAGACAGAAGTTGCTGGCAGCGAAATAAAGTTTTATGCTTCTCTCTATCTTTTTTTTTTGTGGGTGGATTGATAGTGCGTCTTCACTTTAGGAAGGCATCCCATAGAGTAGCTTTTCTCAATGCTGCCACCATCAGTTTCTCCACTTTGTAGGCATTTTTATGGGCTAATTTATCATTAATGATGCCGATAAATACCCATCTTGTAGGAGCTTTGAAAGAACCAATCCATCCTAGTTTATCTTTTGTGAATGAGAGAATTGGTGAACTAGTTGAATTTACAAATAAAGCTTCAAAAATCTCCAAGTGGCCATGGTTTTGGAGTCCTATCTCGGTGGCATCTCACCCATTTGCTGACTCATAGCCCATTCATAGAAAGGCCTGACACTTAGAGCTTATACGATAGTTTTCTATACTCCTTTGCCTTTAAATGAGTTGACAGCACCACTGTAAGAGTGGAATGTTGGTGTCTGCTTTTTGAGTATTTTCTTCATCTCTGCCTTATGCATTGATGGGGAAATGCCTATTTTGTAAGAGTGAATGATAGCAGAAAGAGAGCAAGATCTCAATAAGTTGTGAATTTCCTGTGTCTAAACTTAAAATAAAAAGGTTATGTGCAGAGTACAAAGGCACAGATGCTTCCAACCATTATTTGCAGGATATGAGGGCAAAAGAATTTCCTGCATTTCTCAACATACAGATGCATTTTAATGCAGTTCCACTTGTGCTTGCAGACAAAGGTGACAGCTTCTAACAATCATAACATGTATAAAATAATTACCAGCTAGTGACAAACTGGTATTGCTTAAAACATATCATTTCGGTTGAGTAGTACCCGTTTTTTTGCTTTCATATCTCAAAAAGAGTGAACCAATAATTTGGTTCAAGCAGTGTATAGCAAGTAAATAGATGGCCTTTGAAAGCATATAATAGACATCACTTTACAATGCATGAATACCCCCTACGGTGTAAATTGATGGACTTGTTTAATATGGCTTGTACCAACTTTCAAATGTGAATCTAATTTCTCACGAGTTACGCTTATTTTTCACTTTAAATTATAGCTTTCGCAGCCTATCTTTGAAAGCCTTCAAGATTTTCTAATTAGTGTCATTTGGTAATGAATTATGAAGGTGCTACTGATTAATTTGATAAAATTGAATTTTAGAGACAGTACCTGATTTCACCTTGCTTATGATTTGAGTGGATATAGCTTTTGAGCAGTTACCAGTGTTAGATTTCACCCTCAGCAGTCTTGGTCAGCTTGGTTTACTTTGGCTTGGTTTGGCCTTAGGTTTAGCGGCTGCAGTCTTCTTTTCAGCCTTAATTGGAGTTACAGCGGCTGGCTTTGACACCACTTTGAAGCCAACGACCTGCCTCTTGGTACTGCTAATAGCTCTGTTGGCTTTCAATGGCTCTTTCTCTCTTCGCTTATGCCCTTGAAATGCCATGAAAATTAGATGGGCATCACCTATGAGCAGATCAAGCTGAGATCTCGCTGTAGATATTTTTTCTGTTCGTGGTCAGGTCTTCACCGAAGAAGTCCTCTTCGCTCTCCAATCTCCACCAAAGTGAGCCGCTCCAATCTCAGCTCCTAATTTTTTGGGCTGTTGGCTTGCTCTATTTTTCTTGGAGCACTGCACCCGTATCACTTCTCTCTCTACCTTTTTTATAAGATCAAATTCAGGATCTTTAGATTTAAACCTTTCCTTTGAAATCAAACTCAAGTCTTTTAGATTTAAGCTTTTATTGTGAGATCAAGCTCAAAATCTTTTAGATCTAGACTTTCATTGCTTTTTACTCTGGTTGAAGTGGTGGTTTTTGTTCCATCTTTAGGCTTTAAATCTTGCCTATAGTAAGGCCTCAACGATGGACTGAATAGGAACATAATTTTCATCATTAATTTATAAAAAAAAAGAGCAGATTTAAAATTTAAGGCTGAAAATTTTTGTGAGAAGCAGCCATAAAATGAACATCACTAGCTGGTAAGGTGAATTTTAATGATTTGGAAACTAAAAACATAAGGAAATAAGATTTTAGAAGATCATTTAGCCTAAAAATGACATCTTCAAATTCATATGTGGCTCACAAGTTGAGTTCAGAATGCTGCCCTGTGCAGATTTTTACAATACTTTATCTTATGACTTTTAATTAATTGAGTTAAATAGGTGTTTATGTGACTGCAAAATGAATTGGATAGGGCATGTAATATGACTATCAATAAAGGATCATATGCATACATATACATTCATATGTGCACATAGATAAAGATTAGTGATGAAAATATCTAACATATATATGTAATTAGATTTGTATATGATTGTCATATGCAAAATTTATGTATACATATGTAATCCTATGATGAGAAAGTGCATATTTTGACATGTACCTATGCTATGAAATATGGAATATAATAGTATGACCATGTCATATATATATGCCCATATAGAAACATGTCGATATATGTATAGCATATGATTTGAATAATGATAAAGGTATACATATTGATAAACATGCTTATAAGAATAAGCCTACTATATGTGAATGTACCTACAGGTATGTACATTTATGATTATGTATATGAGTGTATAAGCATGTAATTGCCCTATGAGATAGAAAATATTTAGCATGACTATGAATATATGAGATGCTTAATGAGAACATGTTCAAGTATATGATGTGATGATTATATGTCATGCCTATATGCCGTTATGAAAATTTTATAGTCACAAGGAAGATATGAGCTAAATGTATAACTTGTTATATGAAATGTGCATATATTTGTCTATGCACTAGAGAACTTATAGTTTTACAAGACTATGTACATGTGCAAATGTTAGACTATAAATACAGTCTTGATGTGTGAATTGAACATGAACATAGTATTGCCTGCAATAGAGTTCAGATGTGGATAGATAGGCGCCTATAAGAAAAATTGCAGCTGCCAAAGTTTGGCCCAATTGGGTCTAAAGTATGTTTGATTCTATTTGGATCATGAGCAGCCCCATTTGGGTTGTTAGGCGACCCTGTTTGGGTCTGTTTGACTGGTCTAGAGTATAATTTGGCCCCGTTTGGGTCTATAGATCCGATATCTTTGGATATCCCCCATTTTGATACCGAAGTGTATCGATAGTTCCCGTTATCCACTAATAGAACTAAGGCAAGCTAAACTGTATTTATAGTAATGATCATAATTAATCAGTTAAAGTTTATCTTACTCAAAATCATTATTGTGGATCATATTGTTGGTCTATTCATAGAAATTGTGCTTTATTTGAATATGTTCACATAGGAAATTGCCATCTATATGAATTATGAAAAATTTGAATATTTGTTACTCTCTTGGGTGTAATGTCTATATACATGATGATATGCTCAAAGCTTTAAAGTATTTGTTATTATTGACATGTTATGCTATATATATATATATATTGTATGTGTATTTTGATGACCGCTGTGAGTGATCATCCATCTTTAGATATTTTTCCACTAAGCTTTATAGCTTAGCACAGGTTATTTATCCGTGTAGGTTCAGTTATCAAGACTTTTGCTAAGGGACGATCTCTGTATCAGGAAGGGCCAACTATCGACTATTAAATCTTGATGTAGGATATTTTTGTATTACTATTATCATAAGTTTTTGTATTATGGCAAGTTATCTTATAAAAATGTATCTAACATATGTTAAGTGTTGCAACTCACTAGTAGTAAAGCTAAGAAAGAGTATGTGAGCATGTGATATATAAAGTAGTTTTATATAGTACAGTATGCATGATACTAAGTATGAAATAAAAAACAGGAATAGACTTGTAGCATGCACATAGGTATATGAAACAGTATGACATGATTAATGGTAATATGATGGTTAAGCGAACATTTTGTATAAGCATGATTTATATGATTTAATTTATCAGTTAAATAGGGTAACTGTATAGGGGGTGCTACATATATACTTCTCCAACTCCTCTGCGTCTGTTAAGCCCGCACTTACAAGTGTAGAAGATTGTTTAGCAGCATTAGGATGGACTTCTCCCTCATTCCCTTGGTTAGTACCCTCTATAGGAGAAGAAACAATAGCTTCCTCAGTAGTTCTTAACTCTGCCAGCGTGTGACTTGCAGTAAAAGTCTTAAATCTGCAATCCCACCAAAAAGACAACTTATAAAAAATTACACAGATATTCCCCAGTAACTCCTTTTGACATCTATGTTCAGCTCAACACCAAACCTTATATGTGCATATACATAAAAGCAACTAAAGCCGAATGATATAGAAGAGGAACAGAGAAAAATAGAAACAGATGGGGGATGTCCATAAGAAAAATGCATCAGAGCAAATCTATGACAATTTTAGCTTCATTCTTAGGAAAATGTCCACAAGGAAAATGTATCAAAGCAACCTTAGCTATGGCCTTAGATGATTAAACTTTAATAATATAGGAGCCATAATTTGTACAGATAGCAGGCCAAACCTGACAAATATAGACTTTATTAATTTTGGCACGATATCAAATTCAATATACTTGTAAGATACTTAAGAATAGTAAGCTGGTTGAAAAGAGAAGAGCTAGTACGACCTTCTATATTTATTATTAACCACCCTCTTAAAAACAACTTGCAAATGCAATTGCAACAACAAAACACCCATTGAGGTACCAAGTGCTGATACGTTACGAAATGGAACAATACAATAGGAGATTTTCACATAAAATTAAGGAATTAGGGTTAAGTAAAACCTGGTGCAAAGGGAATTATTCCAACTGACCCATTTAGCGACTGCAACAAGACTCAAGCGATTCTCCTTATCCGATTCCAACTGATTCCCGAGAATTAAAAAGAAAAAAAGATTCGAAAATGCATGTAAAAAAGAGAAATGTCAATCAAATAAAAGAAAAGAAAAATAGAAAATGAAACTGGATTGGTGTATGGGCTCTACGAGTTGAAATCTTAAGGCGTTTTCAATATCTTCCTCCTTTGATAGATAATTTCAACCTTAGATTGTTGGTGTCGATCAGTGTAACTTGATTCTTCAGCTATGAGTTCGGACCATAAATTAACTCCATTTCCACCTGAAAAAACACCCACAGAAATAAAAAGAAAAAGAAAGAAATGGAATAGTCATAAATACATAGAAAAACATAGAATTTGGTGAAATCCCTAGTTACCTGGCTTGGAACCCATTATACCATTAATGGTAACTAGAGAGTAGAGGTGTATTGACAAGACCGAGAAAGGAAGTGTGCATGTTTTGGAATCGATTTATGGACAGGAACGGAGGCAGGGTTGTTTGTTTGAATAATAAACGGCACATTTCGTTGAATGCCACGCTAAAACGGCAGATTTTTGGTTGGAATGAAGAAAGAACGAATGATTAATTTTAGGGAAAAAAGAGATTAAGAACAGAGAGGGAAGGCAGACGGCGAGGTAGGGAGAGAAGAAAAAATCAGTATTTATACCTAGGGTAAATTAGAAAATACCGACGGAATTAATATTTGGTTGCAATTTTAGCAACGAAAAACTAATTTCGTTGTTATTTTTGGATCCAATTTTTTTTTTCACCTTTTTGGGACCAAAAATACCAATGGAATAAAAATTCCATTGCTAACATTGCAACCAAATTATTTTTGGTTGTAATTTTAGCAATGAAAATCCAATTCTGTTGCTATTTTTAGACAGAAATTTTTCTCATTTAGAACCAAAAATACCAACGGAATCTAATTTTCATTGCTAAATTGCAACCGAATAGATTTTTTGTTGTAATTTAGCAACGAAAAGCAATTCTGTTGCTATTTTTGGACCCAATTTTTTTTTCTTTTTGGGATAAAAAATACCAACGGAATGCAAATTCCGTTGCTAAAATTGCAATCGAATTGTTTTCGGCTAAAATTGCAACCAAATTATTTTCGGTTGCAATTTTACCAACGGAATGAAGATTCCATTGCTAAAATTATCAGTTACACTTTTAGCAATGGAATTTTGATTCTGTTGCTATTTTTAGACATAAATTTTTTCTCTTTTGGAACCAAAAATACCAATGAAATCTAATACCCATTGCTAAAATTACAACTGAAATCATATTCTGTTGCTAACTTAGCAACGGTGCTAATTTAACAATGAAAATCATATTTTGTTGCTATTTTTCGTTTCTAAATTTTTTCGTCACCTGTTGGCGCCTATTTTAGCAATAGTATTGGATTCCCTTGCTAATTTTCGTTGCTAAATTTTGGCGCTAAAAATTTCCTCCACTTTTAGCGACGGAAGACAATCAAATATTTTTTCGTTGCTAAATTTGCAAAATTTAACCAATTCTAGCAATGAAAATTATATTCCGTTGTTAAATGGCAACGAAAATTGAATTCCGTTGCTATTTTCACATTTTCTTGTAGTGGTTTTTCATCAACAAATGTAAAAAGATTATGTAGTATATTATTCTTTATAAAATACTAAAATGGTTATTAGTTTCATGTCTCTCCAACTTAAAATTTTTAACTTTGTTTGTCTATATACATGGGATAGTGAATAAGATTATCAAACGAAATGTGATATAAGATTGTTAAATCTTTTTTGGTTTTAGTTGTATGTGTTTTTTCTTTCTTTTTTTTTCTTATAAAAACTTTTTTAGAGATGAAGGGGACAAAACAACTATGTTGTTGTCCTTTGAGTTTATAAGATATCACATTCATTTGCCAAAACTTTAATTTATTGACATATTTTTTTTTCAACTTTGTTATTATAAATAAGACTTTAATATCATTACCATTCATAAGCCCAAAATGCCTCATCAAGTTTGAGAGACTAATATTTCCTAGATGAATTCACCGTTTTCTCTAAAATAATTTTGAGTTCTTAATTTGGTACTTCTACTTTGCCATTAGCTTGTGCATGGTATGGAGTGGTGACCTTGTGCTTAATACCAAACTTTTTTAACAGTGTCTTGAATTGATGATTGACAAAGTGTTTACCATCATTACTAATAATAGCCCTAGGTGCTCCATATCAGATGAATATATATTTCCTCAAGAATTCTAGTACTACCTTAGCATCACAAGTCCTAGTGGTGAAAGCTTCTACCAATTTAGTAACATCGTCTATAGCCACTAATATGTATTCAAACCTATAAGATACTGAAAAAGGTCCCATAAAATCTATTTTCGGCACATTAAACAACTTTACCTCAAGCATGTTGGTTAATGGCATTTCATCCCTCTTAGATATACTGCCTACTCTTTGATATCTGTTGCAAGATTGAATAAAGAGTTTAACATCATTAAATATTGTAGGCCAATAAAATTCAAAATGAAGAATTTTAGATACCATTCTGTTTGGCCCATAATGTCCATCGGTTTCTCCACTATGATACATGCTGATGATTTCCTCTTGCTCCTCTGTAGGAATGCATCTTTTTAAAACTTGATTAGCATATAATTTAAAGAGATAAGGGTCATCCCGCATATAATGCCTCGCATCAGCCTTTAACTTTTTCGTTTGCTGCCATGTATAGTCATTTGGTACAAAACCACTTACAAGATAATTGGCTAAATCAGTAAACTATGGGATTGTAGCTTTCATAAACATACAATGCACATATAAGCTTATTTGAAAATAAGTCAATGATTTCTCTCTTTTCAATATGCTCGTGCTCAAGCCTTGATATATGATCCACAACAAAATTCTTCGCCTCTTTCTTGTCTTTGATTTCCAAGTTAAATGATTATAATAGGAGAACCCACCTAATCAACTTTGGCTTTGACTCCTTCTTTGAAAAAAGGTATCTTAATACTACATGATCAAACCGTACAATAATTTTAGCACCAAAGAGACTGTTAAGGTGTGGCTTTGCATAGTAGATTTTACAAAAGACTTTCTCTTTCATTTGTCCTAGCATAGCTCTCACTGCAAAATCACTTGCATCGTACATCAATTCAAATGGTAGGTTTTAATCCTGGGAAACAATCACCGGAGTTGAAATCAATCTTTATTTTAATATGTTAAATGCTTGCAAGCACTCATCAGTGAAATCAATGGAGCATCTTTCATTAATAAATTTAATATGGAGTTTATATTTGTTTTACATGGCTAGGAAGGATTTATTTCTAATTATAAAGTGCTTTAAGATGTATTAAATAGACAAAATGGATTTGAAATTCCTACAGGTAAATAATTACTCATATTTAAATTATATTAAAAATATACTAAGAAAAAATTTTATATAATTATATATTTTTTATTTAGAAAACTATTATCTTGTTGATGGTGGGTACACAAATGGAGAGGGATTTCTTAAACTGTATATGGGTACCTATAATAATTTATTAGAGTGGAGGGAAGAAAGTCAACCTGCTAATTATAAAAAATATTTTAATATGAAATATGCCTCAGGTAAAAATGTAATAGAAATATGTTTTGGTTTGCTTAAGGTGTAATGGCTTGTATTAAGAAGTCCATCTTTTTATCCTATTAAGATACAATGTCGGATCATTAATTCTTATTGTTTACTTCATAACCTTATTAAAAGTGAAATGAATGTTGATCCATTAAAGCAAATAATAGAAAATTTAGATAATGATGAAGAAAATCATGAGATTGATTTTTTAAGTATAGCTCAATCATCTGATCAATGGAGTGCCTGAAGGACTAATTTAGCTATGAAAATGTATGATAAGTGGAGAAAACATATACAACATTACTATTGCATCATAAATTTATTACATTAATTCATGTACTATCATTTTTGTAATTTTGATGATTAAATTATATATTTTATCTAATGGATTATGTTTCTATTTAATTGAATATTTGTTATATGTTTATATTAGAATATTTTACTCTTAGTCCTCTTTGTGCATTCATTATATATGAATAATATTTTATATATTTAAAATTGTCATTTAGGAATGGATATTAGACAACGTTCTCAATCTAAAGGAACGAGACGAACGTAAAATAAGAATAAAGAAGAGTCGCTATTAAAAATTCTTAAAGAAATAGTTGCTAATGGTGGTAAATGTGAAAATGACACCTTCAAATCTGAAAACATGAAAACCATTGAAAACAATATGCAAGAGTTACATCCAGATTGTGGATTAAAAGCTAATCCCCATATAGATTCAAATATGAGAAAATGAAAAAAAAAATTATACAGTAGTCTATGACATGATGAACATAAGTTGTTTTGCTTGGAATGACAAAATCAAATGTATTGAGGTTCATAGCGATGAGGCATTGCAAGCTTATATGCAGGTTCAAAACTTAATCATTTGTGTATTTAGTTTTTTCATAGAACTTAAATCTAATTTATTATACTTTTTGTATTGTTGTCGCACAATATTGATGTAGTGGGATGGAGAGAAAAATACTTTCATATATTTGATTGCCTTGCTAATAAATTGGAAAAAGATAGAGCAACTGGTAAAGGAGTAGAAATATCAACTGATATGGCAATTGCAGTTGACCTTGAAGATGAAAATTTAGGTAACATTAATGATGATAGTATATAAAGGGTTGATATTGATGAGACTTCACCAATGTTAGTTCCAAATGTATCTACCAATTCATCTCGAACCAGAAAGAAAAAGAAAACAAGGTAGGTGATGAATTTGATGCCAACAACATGGAATTAAATAGAAAAATGTTCAATGAAAGTGTTGAGCAAATTGATACTATTACTGAAAATTTTATTAGAGCAAACTTTGATTGTTCTGACATTTTCAAAGAGCTGAAGGCAATGGATCTTTCTCCTAAGGATCATCTTGACATATTTAAAGTAATTATAGATAAAACCTCAACATGCAGCATCATTCAGGTCACTGGAACCCAAAATTAGGAAGATGTTTGTTCAAAAATTACTTAGAAAAATAAAGGGTGATTGAGAGAATATTAAATGCATTAGTAAGGTTTTTGATTAGGTTGTATTTTTCACAAAAAAATATGAACTTTTTATATTCATTGATTATTTGGATTATTCTAAAAGAATAATGATGAAGTTTATTCATCTTGATTTGTTATTGGACTATGTATAAAATTATTAATAGTAGCACATTTGTTAATATATTTCAACTATGTAATTAAATGCTATTAATTAAGTTTTTTGTTTGATTGTTAATTTATCTATTAATATACATTTGTATTTCAAGAAATTTGTGCATTTAAAAAAAGTTGATTTTTGTACAAAAAAAATATATTTTATAATTAATTTTTTTTGTTTAAATTTATAACATTAAAAATAATTTAATTTTACATATTTTTTAATTTTTTTAAAAAAATAATAAAGTACATCATTGTGAACCAAATATAGTATAAAATATTATAAGCTAATACAATTTTATATCAAATATTGTATAATATAATAAAGGCTAACACTGTACAGACTAATGTTATACAAGCTAATATTATACAAATTAATACTTTATAGGCTAATACAGTATAATAAACCAAATCCAACCATGATGTATTATATTATCCACACATTAATTTGTTAGAAAACCTTCCAAATACCGTACTTATACTAATTTGTACTATATTATACTATCCCATGTGCAATACAGAAAACCAAACACGGCCTTAGTATAATTTTGTCCAAAATAATGTTTTTCTATACTTTTGCACCATTAATTATATAATTAATATAAATTTTATAATATTAAAATAATATAAAATTTAAAATAGAAAATAATGATGGATAAACACTTGATGAATATATATATATATATATGATTAAATGAGTAAAATGACAATACATTGAAAATATTATGCTAATTTAGGGTGTCTACAGTAAAATTATAGATTTTTTATTTTTTAAAATTCAAAAATTATTTTTCAATTTTTATTATCTATTTTTTATAAATTATTTTATATGTTTAAAAACCACATCATACTTCTTTAATTATTCATATATATTATGATAATAATTTTGGCGGTGGTGGCGAAAGTGGCAGTGTGGTGGTGGTGATGGTGGCAATGGCGGTAAGGGTGATGGTAGCGATGGAAGTGGCGGTAGTGATTGTGGTGGGGGTAGTAATGATGGTAGTGATGGTGGTGGTGATAGTTGGTGACAGTAGTGATAGTGGTGGTTGGTGGTGATCCGTTGGTGGAGGCAACAATGGCGGTAGTGATAGTGTGATGATGGCAATGGAGGCGGTGCTGTGGCAGTGGAGGCAATGTGGTGGCGGTGTGAGGATGGCAGCAAAGGCAACAACAGTAGTGGTGGTGATGGCGACGGTAATAATGGTGGTGGTGATGGCGGCAATGGCGTCAGGGATCTGATGGTGGTGGCAGCAGCAACAGTGGTGGCTGGTGACAGTCTGGTGGTAGTGATAGCGACAGTAGCAATGGCAGTATGATGGTGGTGATAATGAGGATAAAGTAATTAAATTATTGATAAAAATAAAATCGTAAAAACCACATTTTGAAGATTTTAATTTTTGTTTTTGATGTGAAATTATTTTTTAAAATTTTTGCAAAAATCAAAACGAAAATAAATTTACTGAACGTGTTTTGATTTTATTTTTAAGAAAAAAATAAAAAAATCAAAAATAAAATTCTCTCCAAATGCACCATTAAATTAGAAATATGTTTAAGGGTAAATCAAATATATCATTAAGAAATTAAAAACCAAACTATGTTTTTAAGTTTTAACTATAAAAATTAATTTACATTTTATATTTTTTTTACTTGTGGTCCTTTTAACATAATTTTGTGGCTTTGCTTTCATATGCAGTATTTTTTTTTTTATCTAAATCCATTTAAATAAACTGCATGAATTAAGTTAATAATGTCTATATATGTTAACCTATGCATTTTCGATTGAAAAAGGAATATACAATGTTAGTTGAAAAAAACGATAGTAATTAATATATATAGACAGATAATACACTGTTGCCTTAATTTATCAAGTCGGATCAAGAAAAGGAGGAATCTATGGAAAACAGAACTGAAAGATTATGCATAAATATAACATGTGAATGAATTTTTATAATAAAAAACTTTCTTTAATTTTTTTTAATGATATAAAAAGTGGCGGGAGTGAGTAGAATACAATAATGGCCTGTTCATACAATTTGTATACGCAGGCGAGAAAACAAAAGGCCGCTGCATTTGTGCGTTATTAACGACTTATTGCCATGAAGTTAAAATTTTCTTTCCGTATCAGTTTCCACTTCCCACTTTTAAGTTAAAAGTATCAATTTTGTATTCAGCCATTGAGGCTGAACCTTATTAGAAATGAAATAAATGTTATCCTAGTCGCAGCTCCTCTTGTCGCTGCCATCACTGTTTGCTGTCATCAACTGCTACTCTTTTTTTCCGGTTATAACTGCTACTCTTTTTCCAGTTATTCTTTTGGTTTTTTTTTCTCTCTAAATTACAGCTTGGAAATTTAACGAATGAGATATGTTTCTGATTTTTGGAATATTTTTCATCTTCTGATTATTAGCTTTTTCAGATTTGGCTTGTCCTTCCGTCCACAGTTTTGTATACTTGTTTTCAACTGTAAAATGGAAATTCACGTTAAAAACAAAAACATGAAGGAAAAATAAAAGGAATCTTGCACTTTTTATCACTTCTGTATGTTATTTAGCAGTTATTTTTCTTAGTAAATTTCTTGCTGCTGTAAATGGAGTATAAAAGTACTACACGAAAATATACAAACATTGTTATACGGTGGTATTCATATTGTATTTATAAAATTTTTATATATAACATGATAAACACGACAACAACTCAACAATTAAAGGATGGAATGAAAGCAAATGTGTATATTGACTTGTGATGATTCAATTTTAGCATAGTATCTTTGTGTGTATTACAAGCAAATGAAAAATTAAAGGAAAATAACAGTAAGGGCCAACAACAAGGAAGAGCAGTTGAACACTCTGCTCTCTTCTTTCCCTCACCAGCTCATGCCAAATACGAGCAATCTTTTCACACATATCCCTTTCCTCTAACTAAAACTCCTTTATATACCCCATGCTTTGTTCTTTTTCATTTCCCCGATCCTAACCAACTCTTGCTAGCTCACCCTCCACCACATCTCCTACCTTTATTTTGGATCTCCTAGCATATACTCTCCAAATTGTGTGCCTATGGGCTGGAATCTCTTCGCTGCTAGCATTCTCTTCATCATTGCCACTGGGTGGGGAAGCAGTCTTGTCCTCGGGATTGAATTGAGGGAATTGATTACGAATGACAAACTCATCCTCCCAAGTAGCATTATCAATGCCACATTCGTGCCATTGGATCAACCATTGGGGAACTATTTCCCCATGTTTGCTGATTGTGCACTTAGCTAAGATGCAGAAAGGAGTTAGAGTGCTTACCTCATCCGGTTCCAAGCCTTCAAGAAGAAAAGAAGAAAATTAAGATGTTTCGATGGATTTCTTGAACAAGGATACATGAAAAAGGGGATGAAGTTTAGCTCTAAGAGGTAACTCCAATTGATAAGCTATTAGACCAATGCGCTGGACGACCGAATAAGGACCATAAAATCGTGGAGCCAGCTTAGGAGTAATTCTGAAAGTGACAGAATGTTAGCGATGAGGACGTAGCTTGACATACACCTGATCTCCTACATTAAATTCCACATGCCAACGCTGCTGATTTGCTGAACTCTTCATTTTAGATTGGGCACGAGCTAAGTAGGACTCCAGTTGATGCAAAGCTTTATCGCGGTCCATCAACTTCCCACCTACTGCTACAACTTGAGTTTCTCCAGGAATGCATTGAAAGATAGTAGGCGGCTTGTGGCTATAAACCACCTCGAAGGGAGTGGTATTAATGGATACATGGTAGGTGAAATTATACCAAAACTCTACCCTTAACAGCCAAGAAGACGAAGTTTTAGGCTGGTTAATAGCAAAACAACACAAGTTTCTACGCACCTGTTTACTACTTCGGTTTGGCCATCGAGTTGAGGATGATAAGCTGAGCTGAAATTCAATTTGGTGCCTATAGCTTAAAGATCGCTTGCCAAAATTGACTGATGAACAAAAGGTCCTAGTCAATGGGAATAGACTTTGGTAACCCATGGAGGCGAATAATCTCGTGAAGAAAAATCTCAGCCAATATCCTGGCAGTAAAGGAATGTTTCAATGGTATGAAATGAGCATACTTAGATAACATATCCACCACCACTTAAATGGTGTCAAACCTTTTTGATCTTGGTAACCTTGTAATAAAGTCCATAGAAATGTCTTCCCAAATTTGATCAGGAATAGGTAGAGGCTGTAGCAAACCTTTAAGAACTCAGGTTGATGCCTTGTACCTTTGACAAATATCATAAGCTTGGACAAACCGTTGTACTATTTTAGTCATACCAAACTAGTAGAAAAGTGAAGCCAACTGCCTATATGTGCGATAATATCTCGAATGTTTGCCAAAAGGACTAGTGTGGAATTCTTTCAGCAGTGTAGGAATCTAAGAAGATGTAGCAGAGATGACTAACCTGCTTTTAAAGAGAAAGTTGCCATAGCATTCCATAAATCTTTGATGGGAAAGTGGATCCCTTATCAAATCAGCGAGTATTTTCTGAAGTTGAGGATTATTGGCTATCCCATGGGTCAACTTCGGACCATCCATCCAACATGGACTGACTGACATAGTCGACAACTCCCCAATAGTACCAGTAACCCAAGATAATACATCAACAACTCGATTTTCCCTTTCGAATTTTTAGCGCACTTCAAACTTGTAGTCTATTAATTTGGCAATCCAATTTTATTGGTCAATGGTGGTGATTCTTTGGTGAAGCAACTGGCGGATGCTTTGTTGATCCATGTAGACAATAGAAGGTTGCCCTAATAGGTATAGCCTCCAGTGTAAGATTGTAAGGACAATAGCCATTATCTCCTTCTCATAAGCTGACTTACTGAGATTTTAGAGCGATAATGCCTTATTGAAATAGGTGATCGGCCTACTATCTTGCATGAGCGTAGCCTCTATTCCACATCCCAAGGCATTGCATTCAATCTCGAATGGTTTGGAAAAATGTGGTAAAACTAGTAGATGAGCAGAAATTAGCTTGTGTTTTAGAACTTCAAAAGCATCTTGAGCAGCTACATTCCACTTAAAATCGTTCTTCTTAGTTAGTTCAGTCAATGGTTTGACAATTTTCCCATACCCTTCGATGAATTTTCGATAGTAGCCCATGAGTCCAAGGAAACTTGCACTTCTTTTACTGTGGTTAGTGTTAGTCATTCTTGGATAACCCAGACCTTGCTAAAATCAACTAGTACCCCTGCCCCATTCATTATATGGCCCAAATATTCTATTGACGTTTGACCAAAGCTACACTTCTTGCGATTCACTACATACTGATTTGCCATCAGAATTCCCAAGACAAGCTCAACATGTTGCAAGTGCTCTTCCTATGTGCGACTGTATATTAGGACGTCGTCAAAAAACACCAAAACACACTTGCGAAGTAGTGGTCGAAATATGTCATTCATGGAAGACTGAAAGATGGCCGGTGCATTTGTTAATCCAAAGGGCATCACCACAAACTTGTAATGACCATTATGTGTGCAAAAAGCAGTTTTCTCAATATCCAACTCATGGACACGAATCTAATGATAACCTGATGTGATCCAATTTGATGAAGAATTTTGCTCCACCCAACTCATCAAACAATTCTTCTATTATTGGAATTGGGTATTTGTTAGGTATAGTCACCTTGTTTAAGGCACGATAATCTATACACATCCTCCATAACTGGTCATTCTTATTGACTAAAATAATTAGGCTAGAGAAAGGGCTCTAACTTTACCTAATAATCCCATGTATTTAACATTTCAGAAACTTGACATTGAATTTTTGATTTATGGTGGTAGGGGTAGCAATAAGGGTGCACACACACCGGCCTATATCTAGGTTGGAGAGTTATCGAGTGTTTCGCTGCTCTCTTATTTGGCAGCCCTTCTAATTCCATAAAGATCGAACTGTGTTTTGTGAATAGAGCACCCATTTGTTATTTTTGTTGGTCTGTCAAGTGGTTTAAAATGTCCAATGACACATCAAGAGAAATGCCTACTTCAACTATTAGCTAAGATAAGTGTCCCTTTAACCATATTTATAAAGATTTGGATTCTCAATGCCCCAGAGTCACCCCTTTCAACTCTACTATTTTCCCCTAGTCTATAAATTTCAAACAACCCAATGTCTAATTAGCTGTAATGTCACCCAAAGTTTGTAACCATTCAACCCCCAATATCAAGTCCAGCCTTCCAAGATCAATCACAAGTGCGTTAATGGAACAATGGTATTCACCTATTTTTATGGAGATCCTTATGCACCTTTTATCCAACCCAATCAAATTCTCATCCCCAAGTCTGATCCCAAAAGTTTTAATATAACGTACCTGGAATCCCAAAACAGCCACCAGTTGGGATGAAATAAAGTTGTGTGTTGCTCCGCTATCTACCAGCATCACCATTGGAATTATATTAGTGGTTCCCATCAATTTGATGGTGTTTAGGTCCCGATCATTCCCTGTTAGAGCACCCAAGTTTTGATGAAGATGGCTTAAGTGAAGAACCTTGCATTCTTCATCAATTTGATTTTCTTCTTTTTCGATCTCCATTTCAAAAAATTCCTTGTCTTCTTCAATTTCATCTCCTTCTCCTAACAATATGACTTTCAATTAAGCCTTAGGGCATTTATATTGTGGGGAATATTTTTGGCCACACTGGAAGTAAATCCTCTTTTTTTACTACTCTTCTCATTCCATCTTGGTGAGGTGCTGAATTCCTGGTCTCTTGCTTCCCCAATGGGTAGAATCCAATAAAGAAGAAAGTGTTGATGGTTGGGTGTTTGTTAGTTAGGCTAGATATCTATTTTGGTTTGGCCTAAATTAGGAATTAAGCTGCAATTATGGTGACTTATGCCTATTGGACCCGCCTTAAGATCCATATGTCATGTAAGGCTGGATAATTCCTTTCTTCTCTTTCCCTGAGCTCTGTAACGACTTTGAGGAACTCATTCCCAGTTATTTGATTTGCAAAGAAACCTCAATGGAATGAGCAAGCCTCATTGCCTCAACTCTATCCTTTAGCTTGTGCACTTTCACCCATCCCTTAATCTCTTCCTTCAACCCACTAATAAAATATCCCATGTACTGCAGTTTAGGAAGCACCGGAGCTATAACTACCACCATCTCAAATGATTCAATGAATTCCTCTACACTCCCTACTTGTTTTAGGTCTACTAACTCTTCAAAAGGGCTGGAGGAATGGATTCCGACATATCTTTGCATAATCTCCTTTTTAAATTATTCCCAAGTCAGTGATGGAGTTATATTAAAAAGCATAGTGAACCAATTTATTGTTGCCCCTTCCATACTCTGTTCAGCCAAATTGATTTGCATTTCCAATGAAATTTGATTTATCCAAAAATAAGTCTTAGTCCTCATTACCCATCCTCTATGATCTATTCCATTGAAGGTAGAGAGTTTCACCTTTTCTATGGAGGCAAATGGGTCAGCAAAGTGATTTGTATTGAAGTGACAGTTCATTCTCTGAGACGATCCTTGTCCTTGGTGATTCCCAGCCCCTTTCATTGTTGTTTCCCCTTGGAAAATATCTCTTATGTGTTGGAAGGTTGTTTATCCAAACGTTTAATCCAGTTGAGCACCTAGCCTTTAAATTCATCTTCCTTCCTTTTATCGTCTTAGTAACTTAGTTGAGAGGTGGCTAAACAAGTTTGGATCTTAGTGACTAATTTGGTGAGCTCCTTTACACAAGCAGTTAATTACCTTATTCTCTGTATCTTCCAATCCGGTGTTTAAGGATTGTAATCGAGTTTCCATTTTTCTCTCCTCCCTTTCAGATCCAGCAGGTCGGACCAATGATAAACACAACAGCAATAACTCAACAATTAAAAGATGGAATGAAAACAAATGTGTATATTGATATGTGAAGATTCAATTACAACATAGTATCTCTGTGTGTATTACATGAAAATGGAAAATTAAAGAAAAAAATAGTAAGGGCCAACAATAAGGAAGAGCAGCCAAACACTCTGCTCTCTCCTTTTCCTCACTCAACTCATGCCAAATACAAGCAATCTTTTCACACATATCCCTTTCCTCTAACTAAAACTCCTTTATATACCTCATGCCCTGTTCTATTTCATTTCCCCAATCCTAACTAACTCTTGCCATCTCACCCTCCACCTCATCTCCTACCTTTTTTTGGATCTCTTGGCATATATTTTCCAAATTGTGGGCTTGTGGGTTGGAATCTCTTTGCTACTAGCATTCTCTTCATCATAACGGTATTTAAAAAAAAAAAGAAAAAGAAAAACATTGTCAAACCATGAACTTTTTTCAAATGTGAAAGAGAATGTTTTGTAATGCTAGTATGATATGGCATTTTGACTACCTTTTATTTTCTAAAAACTAATTTGTCTACACATATAATTTTTATGCATTCTATTACGAATTTCTACTTATAAAAAATGTATCATTTATCCATTTTTGACAACTCTTTTAATTTTTTTAAATAACATTTATATTTTTTTTGAAATACTAACTTTATTTTTCTACAATTCAATTCATATTCATCTTTAACCCAATTCCCTATTACATACAATAGAATTAAACTCTTTATTCAAAATTACATAATCATGATTTAGAGTTTAGGGAAGAGAAAATTAAATTAACATGAGAATAATATTAATCATATCATTCGGCTACCCATTTTCGATGCTTTAAAAATGGTAGCAGAGATACTGACACTATTGCAAGCGCTGCAGCAGCAGAAATCAATGGACTTGACATTCTAGCAGAGAAGTTCCAGTTAATGTTGAGTTGAGTTTATCAACAATTGTCTTATTAGGAAAGTGTTACAATTAAAAGTTTGCTTCTTACCAAATAGCACCGCTAGAATTACTCTATGTAAGCACAAACTTTTTTTTAAAAGCCTAATGCAATATGCTCCTTTAAATATTTGACTATTGTACTCTTGTTATAAGAGGTGGTATCTGATTAGACATGCATATTGTTTAGGAAGAACTTTTCATCCTAGTATATCTCAGTGTTGTTGATCTTGGATGATGAATCACATTTCTTGGTAGGGAATTCTTCCCTAGTATTTGAAATACAACCCAGTCGAGCAATTGTTAAGCTATAGCCTCCAAAAATGCTCATCTATAGCTTCCCTCAAGACTAGTTCTGTGAAAAGCTTGATAATACTGTATGCATGTTCTCACTAGCTGGCATGGTTTATGCTATGAAAGAATATGTTCGATAGAGAAGATATGGTGGAAAAATTTGACTGGCTTTTCTTTCTATGATCAGGATAATGATGAAAATATTGCATGCTTTTTGATACTTGTAAGGGAACCTATAATTCCGGGGACTGTAAGGCCTTGTAGGGTATTATTGTTTGTCCCAGCCTTTTGTATCTTTCTTTACATGTTAAGACTTGAGAGAATGTTGTTTGGCCATCATTTATGTCTAGTGAAAAAGTTTTCTCTGCTCCAAACAAGCATCAATTTCACTCTAGAAAAAAGGTCTTGGTGTTCTGTGCAAAGCACTTGCAGCATTTTCTTTGAGGGGAATCGATTTGACAAAGGTAAATTTTTATCCAAGAGCTTGCTTCTGTAGTTTGATCATTGTATCTAGAAGCCCTAAGTCTTCCCATTCTTATCAAATTTGCCACCGCCCAAAAGATCTTCCTTTGAGGGTTATTGCCGATTTTAACAAAGGGAGTGCTAAGTGATATTTTATGTGAAAGATATGCAGTGTGAGATGTAACTTTTCATGCTTCTCACTAGCCAAGTATCGCCCAGAATGTTTTGGATCAATGACTGGGGAAAACTAACAAGATCAAATCGTAAAGCATATTAAATACCTTAACCAGAAACAAAAAGATTAAAAAGTACTAGCTATCATTGGAATAATTTTTATGAGGTAACAAAGCGGGAAGAATTTGGTGAAAGTACAAGAATCTAGAAAGAAATGATGGCAAACATCCAAGTTTCTTATAGATAAATATATAAATAATAATTTAATTGTCCTATTTTTCTCATAGATTTTTATTTTGTATTGCTCTCTTTTATTTGGTTACAAATTGCACGAAATCTTCAATTGTTAGGTATGGAATAAATAAGAAACAATTTGAATCCAACTTGAAAAGTGAAAACTACTAAAATTTTCTAAAGAAAAAAAAAACTAAAATTTTGCTAGTGGACTTTGGTTTTATATTAAACTTAGAATTACACTTGCACTTTTATTTTACATTTAAGTAATATAATTATAAGTTTAAAATATTTATATTACGTTGATCTTCTCTTTTTTAATATTGAATTTTTACTTTCAAAATTATTGAAACTGTTATTCACTTGTTGAATTGCAAAAATACGGCCAAAAGGTTAGATTCTTTAATTACCTTCTTAGGTAATGTTTGTTTAATCGACTTAAATAAAAAATTTTAAAATAAGGTTGAAATGTTTTTTGAACCAAGATATAGAATGGTCAAGATAAGATTGGAAAGCATTCCAAATTTTTTTCAGCTATTTGTTAAATTTTTTAGAATAAATTGAAAATTATTATTTTTTATTTCAATTTATTTGTTAAATATTTGAGATTATACAAAATAAAAATTTTACTTAAATATCTTTATTTTCAAAATTATTCCAACCTGTTTGTTAACATCCAAATCTAAGGTAATTAAAATCAAATAATATTAGAAATTAAGGTTTATTAAAAGGCTAGTTTGTGCATGGAAACTGTGGCAAAAAAATTGAGAGCTATTTGTGAAACTTAAAATGACATTTACTGCATTCCAACTGTGGAAGGAAATGGCAGAGTAATGTAAATGAGAAGGCAAGCCTAAAATCAACACTTTAGAGCATATAGAAACTACAATGAAAATCATTTTCCTGCTCCTGTACACAATGGAATTGCATGAGAAGGTCCAATTTTTCAAGCAAAAAAAAAAGGTCCATTGAGAAGTATGAAATGTATAATCATAACTATCCATAGGGTTGAATTATTTGAGAATAATCAAGAGATAATTTTTAACTATGTGGCCAATATGAATAATTCTAATGGAGATAAGAGATAAGATGGGAGTAATTCCTCTATGCTATAATGCTAGAAATTGTTTATAATGCCAACATTTAATAGGCAGCTCAGGATTTGTTTATTGTGTGTGTGTGTATCACACTATTGTATATATGTATATTACACTATTATATACATATATATATCCAATCTCTGCTAATTATTCAGCTAAACTGAACATTAGACGCAAATAGAATACTGAACATTTACAACAGCTTTAAGTTTAACCATTCACTACACAATCAAAGCACTTGCAAGAATGCAGTTGAATTGATATCAATTTCCATGTTGGAGACAAGCCCCGACAAGGGTAATACCTTAATCAAAACCAAAGAGAGCCATCTCCCACAGAGAGGATTGAAAAGTTCGTTTTCAAGTTATGAAAAAGCCAAAAAAATAAGACCTTCATTGACAATAAAGTCGAGAAGAGGTATATTGTGAATCGGTATTAACATGCCAATGACAGAAGCACAATAAACAAGCCAACACCAACAACTATTCTTCTAACGGTAACAAAGAGAGCTTGAGAAGGACAGAGAATAAGACGAGATAGAGATGTGGTTAATTTAGTATTTTTCACTTATCTGGTAAAGTACAAGAATGTATAATTTAACCCTATGTCAAAAATATACATATTTTGATTTTTAAAGATATAAACAGGTAAAAAGTCACATGAAATTTTTTTTGTGGGTTCCTTTTTTTAACAAACACTTGGAAAAATTAGAAAGTTTGGAATAACTATATTTTCTTTCCATTCCAACATTTTCAAGTTTAAAAATTATAACCTTATCTAGTTGTTTACATATAATTGGGGGATATTAGTTATTTTGTTTGCTTAATTTTCTAGGCTTTACTCAGCAATTATTTAATGCTTACATGACTATAAAAAAAATACAATTTAGCAATGAAAAATAACAACAGAAAATTGACATTTTCCGTTGCTAATAAAAAATAACAACGGAAATTTCTGTTGTTAATCGGGTAATTGCTATTTGTTAGCAACGAATTTTAATTTTCGTTGCTAAATTGAATTTCCTTGCTAAATTCAACCAAGTCAAGTTTCAGTGAATTGGTCAATTTTAGCAATGAAAATCTTAATTTTTGTTGCTAAAATTAGCAATGGAAAGCTCAATTTCGTTGCTTATTTTAGCAACGGAAATATAATTTCTGTTGCCAATTTTAGCAATGAAAATTTCAAATTCACAATGGTACATAAATTTTCATCGATAATTGTCATTACTGAATTTAGCCATTGAAATTATCAAAATATTTTGGTAGCATAAGATTTTAATTTCAATCTAAGTTTATTAGTCATAAAATAAATATAATGCAATTTACTTGATTATAATGTTTGACTATAAAAATTCTTAAAACATATTCTACTATAAAGTAAGAATACATAAAAACTAATAGAAACACAGCATAAAATCAGTATCAATACCTAAATAGTACAGTAGAATCCATAGAAATCAATAGAACCACAACTCAAAATCAATACCAATACCAAAATATTACAAATATAAATAAACTATGTAGTTAGTGAAGGAGGACGATCTAGCTGTTGAGAGGTGTTGCCCTTGCTTCTCAACTCTTTCATCTCATTCTTTAGTTGGATTATATTATCGAGCAACATGCTGACAATATTCTCTAGCTGAATGGCTCTTTCAGAAGGTTCAGAACGCCTACTAGAAGCAGTTGTAGATGATGCAGAGGAATGTGAATGGAATGTACTTGCAATAAATCCTAAGCCAAAAATTCTTCCTCGGTTATTCTTACCACCAATTGCTTCAAGAAATATCCGACTCTCATCCACATTTTCAAAGTTCTATCACTGTTGAGTGAGAGTCTCTTGTAATTGCTCCTATAATTACAATAGTTATAATGGATTAACTATATTTTCATAAAATAATTAATATTCACGTATAAAATTAATGTACATTGAGTTATCTGCAATGGGCATTAACAAATGTCTGACTATTATACTTTTTTAGATGGGTGTACATAAATACTTCAGGATATGTAGGCCTTTTACCTATGGACTTTTCCTACATAACCAATTAAACTCAAGTTTATAAAAAATTCAATAGATTTTTCTTTAATTTTATGACATTTACCTCCTGTGAAATGAAAAATTTATCTCAAAAACGCAGTCATCCATAGAAATAGACATATATTAAACCATAATTATCCAACAATATCATACATTTTTATTCTAAATTCATACATTGAATTAAATTAAAGTGTAAATGGGTAAAGTTAATACATAAATAAAAAATATTTTCCTAAAATTCAAATACTTACCAGTTTATTTGCATGCTCGTGATTGCTCAAAGTTCCTCCAGTGTGCATGGCTAAACTCTTCCCATATGATCCTTCCAGTCTGTTTGAAAAATTTCTCTCTAAAATAGTAATTGCTTTGGGTGATGCCCAGTATTCCTGCCAATGACCCCATATTTTTTCAAAAATAAAAGAAGGTCGTTCACCACTTTTGTGTAATTTAGCAACAAATTCTTTATATCATTGACGAGCATGCTTTTCCCAAACTTGATAAATGACACTATTAAATTTTGAATCCTAAAAAAAATCTTTCTGAAAAAGAACATAATTTATGTACTTTAAATTACAATAGATATCTCATTAATGTATGAAATCAATTATTTCACAAATAATGTAATTTGTTTTTTGTACCTCAAACTCTTGATAGTAAAAATTTCTTGTCTGCAGAGAGAGATTCTTTCACACATAACTCTCAATTGTTATCCTCCCTTTGAACTTGGATCTAATCTTTCTTGAGCAAATACCTGATGGAATAAACTTGTTAATATGAAAAAAATTAAATTAGTTTCAAATTAGATATCCATAGCAATAGATATAAACTTATGTTATCTTCTAATACAAAATTAGATCAATACTCATATATCATTGATAATCTTAATGTAAATTCTTCCATCAACTCTCTTCATACCAGGCTGAAAGTTTTCTTCTTCATCCTTAGCATCTACCGTCGGTTCATTTGTCGGTATAGATCCAAAGTCTGATGCAGGAGTAGATGCATCTATAGATTGTGCTGATATATTTGGATTGTTGGATGTTGAATCACTTTGTTGATTAGGAGAGCTATTAGGGTTTGTAGTAGGTAAAGGTGATGATTGATATGGCTATTGAGGATCTGAATATGATAGACCTAAACATGTAAACCCTACAGGTTGAGATGGGTACACTTGTGCATTGTCATCTCCATCCGATGTTAATATGAGCCTGGGCGGCAACAGATTGTTCTTTCTTTTGGGTGGCATATTTTGTACTCGAAAATCAAATAAATGGATCATTCTTCTTGTAATAAAACAATATAATTACAACATATATAATGATATTTCATTGATGCAATAATAACATATTTGGATTATGATATAATAAAATAAAAAATACTCAAAATAATCGCTTTCATCACTTAATTGCACATTAAAATCATCCTATGTTTTAGAATATTCGAAATTAAAGTCTGGCTCATCTTCAAAATTCAGCCCATCTATGGATTCCTTATCATCTCCAGATAAAATTTTCACAAATTCATTATTTGGATCATTTAAAGGTTCATTCTCAAAACATGCATTTGTTTCATATACATCCGGTTCTTCTTCCTGAAATGCTTCACTTTCATTTATCTTGCTTTCTCCTTTTGCCTATCTTTCAAAAATACCTCTTGGTTTTACTTTGCAGATTGCCAACCAATCTAACTTATCCCATCTTAAACTGGGATAAGGGATATAATACACATGCGTCGCTTGCATTACCAATATGAATGGTTTAAATTGTTCAAATCTTCTTCGTTGGTTGATTTCAATGAGATTATATCGATTATGTACTTTTGTTCCAACATTAGGAGTAGGATCAAACCACTCACACATAAAAATTACACATTATTTTATTGGCAATGCGGGGTATTCAATTTCAAGTAACACAATAATTTTTCTAAAATAATCCATTAGTTCCCCTTGTATGCAAATCTCGTTATTTACTGTTGCCATGCTATGCCCATAATTTTCTGTATGAACAAAATGTACCTGCTTCCTCTACTAAATATGCATTGCATATAGAGCCTTCAACTCTGTCCTTATTTTTAACATTTTTCTTCAAGTGATGCAAATCCTACATCACAAATAGGATAATTATATATACTTATTTCGTATAAATCAATATAAGTTTTAGCTAAAAAGGATATTTAATTACCTCTCAAATGGATACATCCATCGATATTGAACAGGACCAGCAAGTTTAGCCTTGTGTATTAAATGTATGGGTAGGTGCTCCATACAATCAAAGAAGCTGGGAGAAAAAACACCCTCTAATTTGCACAACATAACCGGAATGCTGCTTTCATCTAAAAATTTTGTTTGAGAGACACATCATATGTTTCAACACCAAATTCCCAAAGATGATTCAATTCATATATCAATGGTTACAAGAATACATTAATTTTATGCTTTGAATTTGTAGGTCCTGGCACAATCATTGTCAAGAACATATATACCTTGCCCATACACATCCATAGAGGTAAATTATAAGGAGTCATTATGATTGGCCATGATGAATATTGTTGGCTGGATTGACCAAAAGGTTGGAACCCATCTGTGGATAATCCCAACTTGACATTTTGATTTTCTGCTGCAAACTCTGTATGGGTGTCGTTGAAATGTTTTCATGCTAAAGCATCCAATGGATGGCTCATACTTCCATCAATCTATCTATGTTTATTATGCCATCTCATGTGAGATGTAGTAACATTAGAGGCATATAGTTTTTGAAGCCTCTGACCTAGCGAAAAAGAATACATCAGCTTCCAAGGAACTAATTTTTGCTTCCTAGTATTATTTCTTAGTTTGAACCTCGATTGGCTACAGAATTTACACACTTGTAATTCCACATCTTCTCCCTAAAATAACATACATCCCAACTTGCAACAATCTATTCGTTCAACAGGCAAACCAAGACCCTGAATAAGCTTCTTCATTTCATAAAAATTCTCAACCATTTTATGATCAGGATGCAATGAATCATTGTATCATATAAGAATTTTATCCAAACTTCTTTTAGAAATATGACCTTCAGAATTTATGTTTAATATTTGAGCAATTGCAGATAATTGAGTCATGTTTTCATAGTTTGGCCATAATTCTTGATCAGTTGACTCTAGTAAGTCAAAAAATCTTTTTGCATTTAGGTTTGGTTCCTCTTCAATATTCTGCATATTTTCTTGAAAGGAATAACTAGTTGCATCATAAACCATTTGTGTGTAAGGATTTCCATTTGCATCCAGATTATTTTGTCTACTTCCAACTCCCTCTGCAAACCCATCTATATATACTGTTGAATATACTTGATTACCGCTAGAGGTACTACAAATTATTAGCTCCTTATGTTTTATCCATTTAAAATAATTTGGAACAAACCTTTTTTTAACAAGTGTAGATGCACTTCATCTGTAGGAAGAAAATGAATATGTTTGCACTTTTTACATGGACATCTGATTTTTGGACCATCCATATATGCAGTTTACATACTTACATATTCAGTGAATGATTGAACTCCCTCAGTAAACTCAATATTAATGAATCCATCTCACGTTAATCGCCTATACATCCAAGATCTATCAACATTACTCATGCTTGCATAACTGTTATTCAAATAAGGTAATTTTATAATTAGATTTATGGGTTAAATAAATATGAATGGGTTATGAATGTATACATGTATGTGCATAACTCAATAACACAATGTAATATTTGGTTATTTTAATCATCTAATAGATATTGCCAACTAATTATCAACCAATTCATATAAATGCAATAAGCCATGTTGTGTTATTTTGAAAATAGTAGCAATGAAAGTAATTTTGTTTTTTCTATTATGTACATTCAATAATCATTGTTGACATGCATTTCTTTCTTTGAATGGATATTTATCACCATTTTTGTTATTGTAATTCGCCTTATAATAACGCTTTTTATTTAATTTATTGTACGGAAACAAATTTAAATGGAGAATAAAGTAATAATTAAGCTAAAGTTAGTTCTCATTGATATATAAGAATTATTGGTGTCAATTTCATTAAATAAAAAGCCATAAATGTTTTTTAATTTCTTATTTTTTATTCACATCTCTAACCAAATTAGAAATATTAGCTTTAAAAATTTGTCATAGCACTAACCTTTAAACAAAACTATATTCTTGCCACATTGACACCAATACCAATGAGTTTTACCTTGCCATGAGATTATTTATAATAACGTATGAGTAGATCTATTATTGTAATATTAGAATAGTTATAATATTCTCCTTAATAATAATAATAATAATAATAATAATAAAATGGTTTTAATATTCTCATGTCATATGGATCGTGTTGAACAGTGCTATTATTTTAAGAAAAATAAATTAGCAATGACAATAGTGAATTAAAAAAAAAGGAAAGATAAAGTAATGTGTTAAAGGCAGACTTATGAAAACCATAGTCTTTGGATAGAGGACTAAAAAAATGGCAGACATATTAATGTGTTAAAGGTTGACGCGACACACCCAATTACAACATCTTAGAAAATCAAAAAAAGCAAACTTTTCGTTTACACTCTCATGTCGTATAGAACAACCAAATAAATCTAGTAAATATAATATTTAGCTATTGTGTAAATTTGTCCACAGAAAAGTCCAATTAAAAAGAAAAAATAGGAAGCAATTAAAAAGCAAACTCACTCGATTGGAATATAAACATACCACTGCGTCTAACAGATAAGCCTGCACTACAGAATGTCCAAATGGATCAATTTGCCAACCAAATCTTGGTGTCAAATTAAATTAAATTCTGCAAACCAACAATTAGAAATCTAACATAAAGCCTAAATAGATCTTAGAATCATGTTTGACATAAAATATCTAATACATATTTGGACTGGTTAATTAATATTTGGTAAAGAATTAAAGAGCACAATTGGCATTTCAAGTATGGTTTGAACTTCTAATTTCCCTTTGGCATGTGAAAAGAGATGTTTGAATGGTGATAAAAAATGGCCCTAGTTATAAGGTAAAAGCCTCTAAGAACATCTTATCTTAAATACTGATGCGGATAAATTGGGCTTGCAGTACTTAAAGCGTTCGTATTAGGCCAAGCATCATTGATGTTGTATTATTTTTACGGTACATACTATTTTGGTCATAACTTTTGCTACAAGTGTCAGATTCTTATTATAATATATTTTTGAAAAGCTCATTCCGAGATGGTCAGTTCTTATGAGGGTTTGCCCATTGTAACAGCCTTTTTTGGGCCTAAAAAATAACATTTAGGTTGCCTTTTTTCAGTTTAAAATTTTAGGGTTCTTCAGGGACATTTGGTCTTTTCTTGTTTTTACTCATATAATTGATTTTCTTTCCCTAGTTCAAGTGAAAGGAATCCATATCTTAATCACGTAATTTAATATTAAATTTAAATATATTTATTATTTATTAATTTTGATTAAAATATTAATAATTAAAGATATTTTTTTCTAAAATAAGTTTTATCTTAAAGAACGGCTACTCATATAAAATATTTAAAAAGCCAACATTTTTCACACAATGTCACTGCTATTTTCCAGCCAGAATTGTATATGAAACTATTCTCTATATATCTTATTACACCAAATTCACTACCCCGATAGGCAAGAAATATTGGATTTAAACAATTAAAAATAAATGTGGAACATTTAATGTTACAATCGGTAGCTTAAGTTTATAAATATATAACAAATAGTGAAGAGAGACAAAATATCAACAAAAGAAAGATTTATCAATCACCAAAAAGGGGTAGATCTAGGAAAGATCGAATGGCGAGAAACCTACTTATCTTGATAAAGAAATGACCAAAGAAAAGAAAATGAAAAATAGTGAAGAAAAGAAGAAAAATGAAAAAGAAAAGAAGAAACACAAAAGATCAAGAAGAGAAAAACTTATCGGTCATCAAAGAGTGGTAGATTTGGGGAAGATCAGATGGTGAGAGACTTGCTGATCTTGACAAAGAAATGACCAATGAAAGGAAAACGGTAGAGAGTGAAGGGAAGAAGAAAAATGAAAAAGAAAGGAAGAAACATAAAAAATCAAGAAGAGAAAGACTTACCGATCATAAAAAAGGGGTAGATCTGGGGAAGATCGGACGACGAGAGACATACCTGCTGATCTCGATAAAGAAATGACAAAAAAAAATGGCAGAGCATGAAGAGAAGAATAAAAATGAAAGAAATAGGATTTTGTCTTATATATATATATATTCTATTTTAGCAACGGAAAATAATTTTGTTGCTATTCTAACAACGATTTTGAATTTAGCAATGAAAATTAGATTTCGTTGCTAAATATAATACCTTTAAACAATTCTGCTGTGAAATAGCAATGAAAATTAAAATAGCATTAGAAAATGAATTATGCTGCTAAATAACAACGAGAATTAAATTCTATTGTTATTTAGCAACATAATTCAAAGTGGCAACGAAATTTAATTTTCATTGCTATTCAGCAACAGAATTCATTTTTCATTGCTATTTTAGCAATGAAATTTAATTTTTGTTGCTATTTTAGCAATGGAATTTAATTTCGTTGCTAAATTTCGTTCCAAAATTTTTTCGCCAACTACTGCCACCATATTTAGCAACAGAAATGGCATTCCATTACTAATTTTCGTTGCTATATTTTGGCACTAAAATTTTCCCCCTTTTTTAGCAATGGAATACAACCATTTTGTATTCCGTTGCTAAATCCCTAAAACATGAACCACTTTTAGCAATGGAATTCATTTTTCATTGCTAATTAGCAATGGAATTCGTATTCCATTGTTAAATTAGCAACAAAATTCATTATGTTGCTATTTTGATATTTTCTTATAGTGCATCTTTACAATTGTTATCCTCTTTTCATATACTACTTTGATATTTTTATAAAATATTGCAAATAATGATATTATATTATGTTTTTTTATTTCCTTTTTTCCTTTAATTATAAATTCTTTTTTTAGGTTTTCAAAATGTATGAAGTTAATAAGTATACTATAGTTAAAATTTAACAATCAACATGTTTTAGAATCTAATTTTGTAAGGCTCAAACATATACCCTAGTTATAATCATGTATGTCTAGGATGCATAAGAGAGATAATATAAAGAGATGAGTACGGGAAGTGTAAGTTAAGATATAAAGGGAATTTACCTAAAAGCCAAAGGCAATATGATTATTACATATTAAGCCATAAAAGTGCATAATTAGGAAGAAACACTTATATATAGGCCTAATTGAAATGAAAAAGAGAAAATTTTGGGGTAAGAATAAGAAATTGAAAGGAAAGAAGGAGCTAAGTGCAATTCACCAAGGGACTAATAGGATGAAGACATATAGCCTTTTTCTAGATTTCTTTTGAAAAGAGAGGAAAAGCCAAGAGATTTATAGAAACTTGATGGCTGGCCACTTTAAGGGATAAAAATAGCCATTCTTTTCTTAAAAATTTAGCCATTTCATCTTAAGAGAATATCTTAATTTCAATTGTAAAGTTTGTGAAAAGAGAGAATTTAAGGGTTAGGCAATTTCAAGGTAACAATTTCTTCTCTTTTTTTTATTTATTTTATATGATAAGAATTGAATTTGAAGGATCTAAATGGATGTCTATATATGTGATTTATCCCATGAAGAAAGAAAAGTAGAAAAGAGCAAGGAAATGAGGTAGAGAGAGAGATTGAAGAAAGTGATTTTGGTGCATCAATAAGTTATGGGAGTTTATGTTCTTGATCTATGTGTTTATAATTGATCGAAGTTGATATATGTATTATATATGACTTATAATTGATGTTAGAGTTAAGAGGTGATGTTATAGTGCATGGAAATGATTCTTACTATCTTAAAAAGTGATATAGCGAAAATTTACTTAAGCTTCACTGAACTAATTTTAGTGTAAATGGAATAACTCTTTCTGTAGGTGCCTAAATGAAGTGATTCTAGTTGGAAAAGAGATATAACACATATATCTATAACTTTGTAGAAAAAATTAAGATCTAATTCTGTAAGGGCCCAAAATATACCTTAGTAGGATTAGTGTATAATGAAGAGAGAGATTGAAAGAGTTCAGTGTAAAACAATTGTTAATTGTGCAATCGAGATGTAATCGGTATTAATGTAAAAGTGAAGGGCAATTTCATAAATTATCAATTTGGGGGTAAATGTGCATTATTAGTGAAAAGTGTGGATGAACGCATTAAAGAAAGTTAATAAGGTGCATATTTGGTAATTAAGGTTAACAAAAGGGAGTGAAGTATAAATTTACATTGGTCAAACTATAAAGTAATAAAAGTAAGACTCATAGCAATTTTAGAAAAAAGAAGAAAAACATAGAAAAAGGAAAAATGTACCCTTTTATAGGTTCGGCCGACCACCTATGGCTAAAGAATCTTTAGTATTTTCTCCTTCTCCTATATGCCATTCTATTGTTCATAGTTTAGCTAAATGGGGGTTTATAAATTCTAGCTAAATTAAGGTAAGCTTTTATGAGATTTTGGTTCAAATTTAATCCTTTATTTGTTTTAAGAAAGTGAGGAGCTAAAATTATAGATGGGATTTGGATATTGATGTGTGTTTATGATATTTTTAATTAGAGAATCTAGTAAGGGTTAAGAGAAAGAAGGAGAACAAGACTAAAACAAGGAGTGGAGCTTATCAAAGAGGTTTGGGAATCTTTCTTTCCCTTAACATGTGTTTGATTGATTAAAATTGATGTTTGTGCCATGATTGTTGTGTTATTGATGATAAAACTAGGTAAAGATGGTGTTATGGTATAAAAATGGTAATTGTACATGAAAAAGTAATATAGAGATAATTTTGCTCTACGACTCACTTGAACAAGTTTCAGTGAAAAGGATATATCTCTTTACTTACATATCTAAGTTCAATGATTATAGTTGGGAAAGAAAGATAAGATATAGTTCTACAACTTTGTAGAAGAAGCCGAGACCCTATTCTATCTTTAAGGCCTTTGAAATTTAGCATAAATTTAAGTAATATCTGTTGCCCTGCTATTGGGAGTAGTTTGTGATATTTTTTGAAAATATTGAGATATAGAATTCATAATTAAGTTATTTTTAATATTTTGGAAACTATAAACATATTGGAACAACTTTGTAGAAGACCACTTTACTTGAAAATATCAATTACTAGGTCAAAAATGATATACAAGTTGAACTTGACAATTTTTCTTCAATAATTTTTGGGATAGAATAGACCTCACAGTTAGCACCATTTTTGTAATGATCATGGGCTAGTTTAAAACTAAATTTGCACCTATCTGATGGTTAGTACCTATTAGTTAATGATTGTGACCCTTCCTTGTTCTCTTTTAAACTTGATTTTGAGGTCTCAAATCGATACCAAAGCATACCTAAGCCTCCTTAAACACTATTAGGGCATTTTAAACATAAATTAAGAGTAATTTGTGATATAAAATGAGTATAAAGCATAATTGATTAGGAAAGTAAAGTTAAATACTAAGCATTAATATATAAGAAGTTTTATAATTAATGAATATGAATGAACATGAATAGTTGTGTTAGCAATGTTATATATTACTAGATGAATGATTAACATATTGTATTGTATCTTTAGTATACTTGTATATGAATGACATGGTATAGTGAAATTATTGTATGCTATATTGAGTGTATTGATGCCATGCTTTTAAATGTATGCAACAAAAAGTACATGTAATGAATGTGAGTGAATATGAGAAATGGTATGCATAATGTTATATGTTGCATGACGAATGATAACCATGTTGAAGTGCCATTGAGTATAAATTGCATAGTGATCTTATTGTAAGCTCTATTGTATGTGTTAAATATATGATTTTAAATCTATCAAGTATGATAATATTGAGTGATTAATGACGTACCGAAGCCAAAATTTTACATAGTAGTGGATAGATAGGCATACCTATAAAGGTGATAGTGAGCACAGCTGCTAGTGTTAGCACCGAAAGATATCTAATGTTGCCACCGAAAGATGACTAGTGATTCAATACCTATTGGTATCCAGTGAGTTGAGACTTTTTATATCTCAAGTGTTAGATACTACTTGCTAGTATCGAATGTTGTATCCGTATCGACCTTTTATAGGAATTTAGGTGATGAAAGTGATCTTATTATTGAAAAATGATAAGTGACCAATAGTGTAACTATTTCAAAGCCTCATGGTAGTATTAGTATTTCACATTGAATAATAAAATGTAATTAAAGAACTGTATTGAAGTATTATAGAGTGTAAAGTTGAGAAATTATATTAAAGTATTGTGTAATGTATGAAACTACTAATGTGTATGTATGTGAGTTATAGTATGACAAAGTATGTTAGTTAGTAGCAAGTAATTAAAATTGACAATTATTAATAAGTGATTAATAGTGTAAGTGGCTTGGTGATTCAGTGTGTTACCAATGTCTCTTAGCGGTATTATTAGTGTTTTTCATAAATGGTATTGCAATGTTTCTCAATGCATGTACTATTATTATAAGTGTATGTATTTTGTAACATGAAAAGGCATGCTATTATGTTATTTGCATTTAATATTTTGATAACAAGCCAGTTACATTATTTCTACTCCTCATCGAGCCATTGCTCAGCATGGGTGTTCTTCCTGTGTAGGTGCATAGGTGTAAAGGAAAAATACCAATCTCAAGTCAACATCTGCAGGCCTCTAGAAGGATAGCAAGTAAATATTAATTTTAATGTGGAGTTATTTTCTGTAAATATTCAATATAAAGAATTTAGAACATATATAGAGAAAGAATTTGTAATTATACTTTAAGTATGCTAAATTTATATGTATAAATGTGTATTTGTGTAAGCAATTCAATAAAGTAATAAGTAAATAAAAGGTAATAAGAGCAAATGTTACAAATTTTATCTCTAAAGCCTTCAGAATATGGATTGAAATTAAGTGATGTTTGCTAACCTATTACTAGGAGTAGGCTGGACTATTTTATTGATATCTCTAGATTTAGAATTCTAAATAGATTGATTTTTAATATTATAGTGGAACAACTTTGTATGAGAACACTTTACTCAAAAATGTCATTTACTAAGTCTAAAATAGCATAAAAATTGGACCTAGGAATATATCTTTAGGATTTCTTGCGGTAGAATGGTGGTCAAGGTCACAACAAATCAATTACCATCGTGAGCCCTTCCATAATTGATTCTACACATATCTTATTATCACAATAAATTAATTGTCATCGTGAGCCTCTTATGTTTCCTTTTTACTTGATTTTTAGGTCTCGAATTGTCACCGAAACTTACCCAAACTCTCCCAAACACGTTTAGAGTATTTTAAACATACAAATGAGAGTAATATGTGGCATGAAATGTAAGTCGAGCATAATAAAGCATTGAAATAAAGTTATAGACTAAACCTCAATACTTAAGAATTTGTACAATTAATGAATTTGAGTGAATATGATTAGTGATATGCATAATATTACATGTTGAAAGACAAATGATAGCCATGTTAAAGTGTATTTTAAGCGTAATTAAGAATAAATTTTTTATTGATTTTTTACATACTCTATTATATGTATTAACTTTACAATTTTTAATGTTTCGAGTGTGAAATTCTTGAGTGATTAATGACTTATTGAAAGTCTGAATTTCACATAATAGTAGATAGATAGGCATGTCTATAAAAGGATAATTATTGTAGATGCTAGTGTTGTCACCACAAGGTGTTTAGTGTTTCGACACCTATTGGTATCAAGTGACCTAAGATTATTATGTCTCAAATGTTTGATATTGCTCGTCAGTATCCAGTTTTTGTACCTATTATCCATCATCAATGGATATTCAGGCGATGTAAGTAATTTAATTGACAATTATTGATAAGTGATTAGTAGTGCAAATGCTTGTGTGTCTCAATGTAATGCTAGTGCCTCTTAGTGATGTTATGAATGTGATTAATAAATGATATTTAAATACTCCTGAATGCATGACACTGTTACTATAAGTGTATGCTTTTTGTAACATGTAAGTGATCTAATTAATGAATAATGATGAGTGATCAATAGTGTAAATGTCTCAGTGCTTCATTGTAATATCAATGTCTCATATTGATAATGTTAGTGTAATTGAGAAATGGTGTTAAGGTGGTGTTTAATGCTTGGAACTACTATAGTGAATGTATGTGAGTTGTAATATGTTAAGGTATATTAACTATTAAATGTTATTAGGTAATTTTCATTTGTGTATTATACTATTAGTATTTGAGACTTCATCAAAAAGTAAATTATATTGTTTTTACTCCCCACTGAGCTATTGCTAAGCATAGGTGTTCTTCCCATATAGGTAAATAGAAGTAGATTTGAAAAACCAATTTTAATACCAACATCTGTAGGCCATTAGGAGAAAAGTGAGTGAAGACAAATTTTGTTGTAGAGTCATTTTTTTTTTGTAAATGTCCAATGTAAAGGATTTGGAATATATGTAATGAACTATTTTATAAGCATACCTTAAGTAAGTTAAATTTATATGTATATATGTGTAATTATATAAGCCATTTAATAAAGCCATATGTAAATAAAAGGTAATTAGAGTGAGCATTACAAATTGCTTTTCAAATTAGAACTTTAACATTATCTATAGAGAATAAAGATTTTATATTTTACTGATGACAATGGTGAAAATTCTAGATTGCTGGTTAACAAGAGTCACATAAAAACACAAAACTCTAGCTGGGTTTCGATAAGGAAGACTCTGACTGTCAAATTAGTAAACTGTAAGAATAGGGTAAAAGTCTAAAAGATAGAAAAGAGAATACCTTACTATTTTTACATATGCTAGAGTTGGAACATGTTTGAGTCCTATATAGGAAGGAACTTTTTCTTCCTAAATCGAAGGACTAGATAAGAAAGGTTGATCTTCCTATTCTGTCAGAGTTAGAATCCTTAAAGGATTCTATTACCATTTGAAGTAAAGGTGATGCCATCTTTTAGCTACTGATCTCATGCTCATAATCGAGGTGTCTTTGACTCGACTATTTGTCTTGAGTAGTAAGATCTTCTTGAGCTACTTATTATGATCTATTATCACAAGTCCCCCCTTAGTATGCGACATTTATGTTGGTGAGGTGATTTAGGCAGTAATTCAAATTTTGAAAACCCCTCCTGGGTGCATAGACTATGTGTAGGGTTTAATGATGACCCTTTGATAAATGGAAATGATGGCTAAAGCATTGTTAGAGCCAAGAAAAATGCTTTGATTTTTGTGTAAAGACAATTATGGTGCCACAGTCAGTCATTTTGGATGATCCCATCCAACCACGTGTTTTCTATTCTATGAACCACATTCCTTATAAATACATTGATTTCTTCTTCATTTGGGTTACCTTTTCTAGTATTTGCCATATCCTTTGCATCTCTACCATTTTCATTGTTCATCATTTCTTGCTTCTTTGCTTATCATCACCAATTTTTATAACACCCTTATACCCCCTAAAAGGAAAATGAGAGCGCAACAACAACCTAACAATTTCATCTCATTAAATTATCTCTTTTGAATAAGATTAAATAGAATTAAAGCATTTTTTTGCATTATTAAAATTACTTTCTTAATTCTACATACCATTTCTTTGTCATTATATGCAAATACATATACAATCTTAAAAATATTTATAACATCTTTACATTTCTTGTTCATTACACATATTACATATCCTTTACACCATGCAATACAAAAATGATAATTATATACCAAAATAAAGACTTCAAGCTTCACCCTTGGTGGTTTGTAGATGTTGAATTGGAAATTTGGTAATTCTATTCTACACTTATGTACCTACACGAGAAAAATATCCATGCTAAGCAATGGCTCAGTGGGGAGCAAAACAATGCAATTGACTTCTTGATGAAGTCTCAAATATAAATAATTCAATATGCCAATCACTACAAAAAATGCATTTTATCTATGAATTTTTACCGATAGATTTGTGCTTTTTACCGATGAAAATGACGTTACCGATAGTTTTTTTTATTATTTTACCGATGGAATATATATGTTGCTAAAACGCTTGTAGGTACCAAATTACTGGCAAAAAATTTCGTCAGTAAATATTACTGACGGATATATAAAAATATTTTGTTGGTAGTTTTATTTAAAATCTATCAAATGATTCGTCGCATTGACCATCTACCATTGGAACATTTCATTGGTGAATTGTCGGTAAAATTTAATGAATAAATTATTAATATTTTTTAATATAAACAACGATGGGTTTTTTATCGATAATTTTGTAAGCAAATATATTTATTATAAATATTAAAATGGCAGCAATGGATTTTTCCGTTAGTAATTTTGCAGGTAAAATAAAAAAATTTGTGTTTTTAAATTTTTTTGCAAAAATTATATATTTACTATTTGCAAATCTTATATTAAACACAATAAATTAAATACAAAAGTCTAAAATTTAAATTGATATAACAAAATTAATATATACATCATAATTGTTTTTCACATATATCTATATTGTACAAAAAATTAACTAATTCTAATTGCTATGAAAACAATACTAATATCAGCACTGTGCATAAAGTTTTACAGTGCTATACAAAAAATTATCTAGAATAGTTCATATAAATTTACAACTATTAAGATTTATCATGACTATCAATGATGGAGTAAGGGTCTATGGTGAGTTGTTGATCCTTATTTTCTAATTGCTAGCATACTTTGTTTATTAACACTGGTATGAATCTATCAGCCAATTTTCCATCAACTTATCTGTGAGCACATCTGCCAAACTAGGCATATGTATGTAACTACCTCTTGGATGATATTTTGTGTATCTTCTATTGTTGCATATAACAACTTACAATAACACATTGAACTTAATGGTAATCCAAACTAACAACAATAATAATTATCCAATCTAAAAAAGCAAACTTTTCTATCTTCTTATTGTAATCCTTGTAGTTGAAAATCACAATTAGAGTTACTGCGGGACATTATTGTACTAGTCATTTTAATTTCAAAACCCAGAAGTATCTCTTAAAAAACATAATTAAAACTGCTGATTATGAGATAAATATGAAGCAAACCAAACAAAAACAAAATGAAACATAACAATTCCATAAAAAAGTGTATAGCAAAGAATTATAAGGAGACCATCATATTCCAGCTAACCAATATAGAATCTAGACCTAGAACCATATGATTAACTGGAGTCATTTGTAGTGGTCAAATTATTTTGCATGTCCACCATATACTTGATCCATTCAAGCCCACCCCAAATGGTACAAATAACTTTCAACTCACAACACAAAGATTGGAAAACCTTTACTAGCTTGGGTGAAAACTTCAGGACATGCAATTTTCATTTAGCTTTCAAGGATGTTTTAGAAGCCTAAATGGTAAATAAAGACTCAGACCCCGTAGCCTTGTCAGTTTTGAAATTTCCATTATAATATAGAAACTATATATTTTACTTATTTCATCCTTTTACAACATATTACCAGATCATTCATCATAAAGGACAATACATATATGCAGTCAAACAATACCAGCATGCTAGATTTTGATATCAATGCTGCTCATAGTAATTTCAAGTTTGTGAGTCAGTCATTCATAATAGAGATGAATTAGAAACTTTAACTTATTTTTTAATGAATCTTTAAGTTTAAAGTATATTATCAACCAAAAAAATGATAAAAAACCTCATGTTGGCCAACACCTCCTAATAATATCTAAAATGGCAGGATCCATGTAATCTAGAATATCAAGATGCCATTGTTGAAAACTAACATCACCTACAACTTACATGGGGTTCATTCGACCCCAGGGTTACTTCAACTTACAGAGCTCCAATAGTATAACCCCAAAACTATATACATCACACCTATAAATAGATCTATGCTTTACATTATTATTGTGATAAACATAGCATAGATCCAAAAAAGAATATAAGCATTAAAATCAAATATGTAAGAGAATTGCATGACAAAAATGCCTTGTGAAAAGGACCAGGTTTCAACGGTAATAGTAGCTAAATTACTTGGTAGAAAAAAAATATTTAACAAATTTCTATTCCATCCGTTAATAAAAAAATCCTACTCCAAAAAGTATAAAAGAAATAGAGAATTGTAGACAACAATCCAAAGAAAATGATGCAATGTTTCTTCTATAAAACTAAACAAAGTGAACCTTTGGTCCACACTAGGCTAAGTAGATATCATTAATTTTATTTTAACTTTCATGTTTTGTTTTTTGGGTCCTAAAATATTCTACTTTGCTACCTTAGCATAAAGTTATTATGGAAGTTGTACACTATTATTTCTTTGGTTTTTGTCATTCATCAATTTTAGTTTCATCCACATTAGAATTAAAAACATAAATAGTGATAGAAGAGTATATATAGTAATTTTAAGAAAAACTTTACAACAAAAATGATGCTTATGGACCTCAATATCAAACATGTGGTATTCACTATAGATAAAAACCAGTAGAAAACTATAGACCTCTTTGTCAAAAAGAATTATAAATTGAAAAGCATGTATATTTTTTTTAAAAAGACTTCAATAAACTAAAAACAACAGAAGGCATATCCAGTGTATAGGGGTAGCACAAAATTGAGTTTATAGTCATAAATAGAGAAATAAAGGTAATAGTCATACCTTGTTTTGGGTTTGCATAAAATGTGAATTCGAGTAACATCTAAACCAAAATAGGATTGAAAATCCACATAGACAATAGAACATGAACTTCCAGAACAATATTGCGGGAACTTCATAGCCAACAATTCATGTAGAGCATCCTCACATAAAGTTTTAGGAGGCATGCGCAAAACTAGAAAAAGAAGTTTATCAATAAAAAAATTAATAAGTGTAATTTAAGAATAAAAATATGTAAATAGGAGTTATTTCAAAGGGACATTCCCTAAACGCCACTAATAAGAAGCTTAATTATAGGCTCTTCTTCTTTCTTCCTTTGCCAATGCAATAGTCACTTTTCTTCCAATAACCTTATAAAATTATAAACATGATTTTAAAAAATAATTGTAACATGAAAAATACATTTATATTTGACTAAACAGTTAATTTTTAGAATAAATTCATAACCAAAAATAATAATAAAAAAACCTTCAAGATTTAGCTTAAATCTAGAAGTTGATTACAACTTAAGTACATGATAATAGTATCCTTCCAATTACATTGTTTTCAATGTAGAAACCCACTAATTATTTATCTTTGCTTCCTTTGATTACCTCAAATAATATGCATCTTAACACTTTTATTAAGCTGCTATTTTCATCAATTCATCTAATCAAAAGTGATTACTGCTAAGAGACCCCACTTCCTAATTTTGTTTTTTTTTCTTGTTTCCTTTTTCCAGTTAATGATAAGGAGAGCAAGTATAATTAAAAAGAAAAAAAGTGCATTAAAGTTAAATTTAGACCTAAATTGTTAATTTTCATATTACAATACATCAATTCATGGACCCCATATGAACATAGTTACAAAATTAACCCTCTTTTACTAGTTATTCACTAATTTAATATTTAAACATGTCATTATCCATTTTACTGAATCTTGAAAGTTATGAATCGAATCAATTCAATTCAAACAAATGCATGTAAACATATAATTAACTGTAAACCATTTTGCAATTTCAAATAAAAAAGAAGATCTAGTAAAAATAAAGATAGAAACAAGAAATTGTTTGTAGTTTTCTATTTTGCATATCTCATGAAATAAGAATCAATGCCTTTGGGACCTCTTATGATTTATGTAACACCCTCTGTAACAATACCCTATTAACTATATCCAATTAGTCATATTAATCATTCTTTTCATCACTAACATACTTGTATATTATTATTCATATGATCATTATGTTACCATTACTCATGTCATGCTATATCGCATATTCATATAGGTGTTACTATAACTATTCACATGCTATATCTCATATTTAACATTATGCATACCATGTTATGTATGTGTTATTTTAGGTTTTACGTGCATGCATATACATGCTTAGTCATATCATGAGTTGGTTACTATTCAATATACACATATTAAATACATCCTCATATGCCTAATAGTATTAACACAAAATATCCCTACATCATCTCTTATCAGTCTCATGTTGGCCTTTCCTGATGTAGAGAATGTCCTTGTGCAAAAATCTTATCTACAGAACCTACATGGATAAAACACCCGTGCTAAGCTATAAAGCTTAGTGGGAAAACATAAGACATGTAGACGGCCTCTTGCAAAGGTCGTAAAAAATGCAATCACATACAACGATAACTTTAAGCATATAACTAATCATTTAAACCATATCCACAGAGATCTTCAGGGACTATATTATCTTTTATTTACACTTTTAACAAATATCAGGTACTTATTAATATTCCATTGCTTATCGGTTTCATACTTATAACAAATTCATCTTACCTCGAAAATCTTATACATTAAGTTTTTTTTTCTTAATTTCTTTATGTTATTCTTGACTAATCATCTTGACATACAAGTCTTTCTTGCTTATGAAATAGTATCAATTGCCAAATACTCTGTAACTATGCCATTTATTTACCACTTATTTACTCTCACACATATTTATATACTTTAACTATTATTAAGTTATGGCAATATCAATTCACATTCATAAAAGACATCTTATAATCATAAGACTTTAAGTTAATAAACTACCTCTTTAAATATATAATAAATTCAATTAATTTTTATTTCTTACACATATATATAGCGTATTTCACGAATAAGATATGTTTCCAACCGCTTGAATGATTTTTATTATTATTAAGCTATGATATTGTTACCTTGAGTACTATACAACTCTTTAAAGCATTACAATACTACCCTTGTTCTTCTATCTCCACATAAATCAAATTCACATGTTATGAGTCCATAACTTATTTATATTATCATGTAATAAGTTATACATACCACTCATATCAATTACAAAATATTCAACAAGTAACATGTAGTTATGATGTTATACATCAACTGGTATACTTTTGCAAAATATCACATTCCATTTTGTATATCATGCATTCCTAGGTATAGGAAACACTTTAAAGCCATCTCAATGATTTTCATACATATAATAACCAAATACTCTTTCACTCTAAGTCATACTTTTTCATATGCCATACATTGATGTTTTTAAAGGTAACACAGGCATATATATAATCATATAAGGAGCATTCGACTATAAAGATCATGTATTCATCATTTTGATCTTTGACAATGTATCAATATCAAACAAGTTCGTATGCATGACTTTTTAGTCTAGTAAGATTATGTGATTCTAAAATGCCATGTACTCACCTTTATAATGTAGCCTCATATATGTATCATGTATTCCACATACTATAATTTTAGCCATAACTATGATTAAAACGATTCACATTACTTAAACGATCACAAAGGAGTATTTGTTCTTTTAGTTCAATTACTGTAATCATATCAGATAGCTTGCTTAAGTTTTAAAGGTAGATAACGGGAACGGTGGATACTCGAAGGTATCAAAACTATGGATATCCGAAGATATCAAATCGATATATCCAAATAGGGCCAACTGTACTATAAACCGGTTAAACGAATCCAGATGGTCGGCTAACAACCCAAACAAGGTTGTTCATGATCCAAACAGGATTAACTATACTTTAAACCCATTCGGGCCAAACTATGGTAGATGCAATAATCCCTATAGGCGTCTATCTATCAACAATTGAACTCTATTTGCAGGCAATACCATGTTCATGTTCATTTCATATATCAAGGCAATCCTTATCTTATTCCATTTGCATGTGTACATAATCATGTAAAAATATGCCTTCTCTAGTGCATAAACATATATGCACAATTCATATAACAATTTATACAATTTTACTCAAGTAAGTAATCAATGAAAAACTATACAATCTTTGGTGTATATACTTGCATACACCATCTCGTAAAAATGCCATCATATACTTTGTCATATTATCTATAATCAAATATACTTCTATGTATTTATTTACTTTAGCATGCTAACATTTGGCATCACATATGTATAGCCATACTATTTCAATCAAGTAATATCCTTGTGACTATACATTTGATATACTAACATGTAAACATGTATATAATATCATGTGGTATCAAAAGATACATATACGTGCTTTTACTAAACATGTATCACAATCTCTAACATGTAAATAAATATATATATGGAAATTTATATAATCATATGGTATCAAAAGATACATATACGTGCTTTTACTATACATTTATCACAATTTCTAGTATGTAAATAAATATATATATAAACATGTATATAATCATATGGTATCAAAAGATACATATATGTGCTTTTACTATACATGTATCACAATCTCAGATATGTAAACAAATATATATATATATAGACATGTAGATAATCATGTGGTATCAAAAAGACATATAATCCCAAGTATTTAAACATATATTTTCAACTTCATTTAATATTATGTTCAACTTGCACATGAACTCTTATATATATATATATATATATATATTGGCATTTTAACGTATAGACATATTATACAACTATAACATATAAGCATGATTACGCTAGAGCAATGAAGTGAATAATAACATACCTTTATCATATGTATACTTCAATATGCAGTCATGCTTATAGCTTACAATGTGTTATTATTTTATATGTTTCATGAACTTATCTCTTTCTCTTTAATGTGTTACTTTTTCATAGGAAAAGTGCCTAAGATGCTTAAGATATTTTCTAAATATGGACAAAAATGATATTCTAAAGATGCTTAAATTCATTAAAGATACTTAAGGGTATTTCAAAGATACATACAAAAATTATGGTAAATTCTTGCAATAATTCTACAATGAGATAGATTTCCAAGCTTGTCTTTAAAGCTATTTTTGACCTACCAAAAGCCATTTATGACCAAAATGATCTTCTACAAATAGTAATATTAAAAATTACATCAATATCATTTCTACATTTTAAGATATTGCAAAAACATGAAGAACTATTTTTGGAAATAGTGTTGCCATCAATTCCGGATTCAAGCCACATTTTGACCTCTTTAAGTGTAGAATTAAAATATTCTTTCTTCATATAACTTGTATACATATAATATAGTTTAACTAGACATTGGATTCAAACAAGAGATACGGTCAAATTACTAAAATGCGTTCCTATTCTCTAAACAACAGTTCACTATGCCCCATTCAATTTTTATCATCTATTAGAAAATTCATAGTATAAAATGGGTACAGAATCTTCACAACATTCCTTCATGAACATTTTTTTACTATGAATATATTTTAACCATAATTTTGTCTCAAAGGATTTTGACTTCTCTACAAAAATTTATAGCAAAAAATACAACAACATGATCATAACAATTGGGCAGCAGCTCAAAACAAAATTTAAGTTAGATTTAAGGACACTTAGAGGCAGAATCAAACTCCGATTTCTTCTACAAAATTAAAGGTCCATGTCTTAAGTTTAATTAGCAATTTGAATTACCCATATTAAAGTTATAAAACTAGAGATATACTTAAAATACAGAAATTGATTCCTAATGAACCAACCCAAATTTCTACTTCTTAAATCTTCAACAAATCAAAACATGCAAGATATAATCCTTTAGATTTCACTTGAATACTATAATATCAACTCAAAATATATTCCATTACACATTTTGTCCACATTTTCTATAGTTGAATCCATATGCAAGATGAGTAAAAATCCATGACCTTTAATGGAACACCAAATCTTCTATCAAGACTTCTTTTTCTTGACTTTTTCTTCTTTCTCTTTCCTTGCTATTGCATATCTTAAAGATTCCTTATCTCAAATCCTCACATGCAACTTTCAGCAACTCAAGAGTGTTTTAATTAATTAAGAGACCAAATTCATCCAAAGAAAGAAGAGAAAAGAGAGATGTTGATGGATTTTCAAGAATTACTTCTTTATATTTTTAAGAATTTCATTTAGTTTTAGTTAAAAGTAAAGAGTAATATGAAAGAGAAATATTTAATAAGTTGTATAACAAATAGGAGTACATATGTAAACATATCCCTTAAATTCTGAAAAGAATATTTGGAAACTAAAATAGGGAAAAGTATCTCTTAAAACGAATGGAGAGAGTACCAATATTTACCAATAGTCTAAATATGAGTAAGTGGCACATCGATTTTGATCGTCACCGCTCATCCAGCTCCTACCAGTGCTATACAGGTTTTGATAAAATTTTTCTTTGTTTCAGAACTTTCTATTTACTATTAAAACTCGAATTTTGTTAATTGTGCAGATTTTTTAGCCTTTTTATGACAAAACTCGTAATCTGCACAATTGCTATGTAAACCAAAAAGGAACTATTCAAACAGATCAGTTGAACGACAAATATGTTATCTGGTTCTGGTCTCCCTTGCGCGCAGTGTTGCTTAAGGATGCAGTATGAATTTCTTTTATTCTCGAGCAAATTTACTTTTTAAACCCCACACTTTTACATCTTAGTACCTAAAATTTATTATTTTAATAATTTATTCTTTTAAAGTTATCAATTATTAAATTTTAATCTATAAATATTAAATATTATTACACTTTAGTACATTTTTCTTTTATTTATGATGAATAAATATTTAAATGTAATTTAAAATATGGATATGTTTGAATATAATAAATGTAATTTTAATTCATTAATTTCAAGTGTATCTTTGTGTTAGATATATAACATTGAATCATAACATTATGTCATATAATGTTTAAATTGTTTTTTCTGTTAAAATATAATTATTGTATTTATATAAACATTAATATAATAAATATTAGTATTTTGAAAATTTTATTATAGAAATTATTATTTGAAACATGTCTAAATAGTATATATTTAACATTTTTTTTAATTCCGGTTCAACATCGATATTTAATTTTGGTTCAACCTCTATTTATTTCCAGTTAAATCTTTAATTGTTTATTTATTTTTTAATTTTATATATGGTTTGTGTCCGACAACCTTAGTTTTATTTTAATAACCTATGGATCGAAAGAAATTCATCTCTTTCTTACCAAAAGTTAAAAAAGAAAGAAAGAAAGAAAGAAATTCATCCCTCTTAAACTCATTCTTGGTACTTTCTCACTACACTCATCGCAAGTAGATCTAATCATTAATCGGGTTTAAACAAAAAAAAAAATATTTAAAAAAATTACGTAAATCTACTCAAATTCGACAAAATCCAGTGTATAAACAAATCTAATAGCAAGTTGAGAATGAAAATGTCTGCAGCGAAAACCCAATTGACTATATGGTTGTAGTTGGTTTGAAGTCGGCCTCCATTCTTTTCGCCACAATATAGCACCATCTTGGTTTCACTCCTCGTATTCCTCGAACTGCCATCATCAATATCATTGAAAAAGAAACATTCTCTCTTCTTTTGTGGTTTTGGGTTGTGATTGAGGTATGATTTTCTTTTTGTTCATTTTTTGTTTTAATTAGCCATAAATCACACACTTATAACTTCAGATTTTTATTATTTCATGAAAATTATGAAAGAAATGAATTTTGATTTTGAGGAATTATTGTTGTATTTAATTTGAGACCAAATAATTATAAGAAAAAGTTTATAATCAATATCCATTAAAAATGAAAAATTCACACCAACTATTTAATAAAAATAGTTAGTAATTTAATAAGTTTCTATTGAACTTGTATCATGGCAAGAAAAGAGTTAATAACAAACGTAATTGATGTTGGCACGAGTATTTAGGTGCAATTTGTTAATGTGATATGTCTATGTTAGGACTTTTACCTTTTATTTGTCAATTTTTTTTTTAATTCTAATTAAGTAGACCATTTATAGGATGGGAATTTCAGTATGCAGAGCAATTTTTATTTTATTTATTTTTTATTTATTATTTTTCAGCTTGGAGCAAATGCCACATTGGCAGTGTCTCTTCTATTTGCAAAGCTGGGACTCATGTCAAGGGCATTCCTCTTTTACAAGGTATCGTTGAACTCATTTATAGTTAATTTTTATACAATTTAACTAGTAGGTTGGTTTATCAATGTGCATCCCATGATTGTCATTAGGGTAGTCATATTCTATAATAACTTTTGTTATTTAACTAGTAGTTAGCTGGCGAAGTAGTGAGTCATGTTTAAAGTTTGTAATAAGCTATGACGCTTTTTCCTTAATCTTGTTACTTTGAGAGGTCTGATGACGTGGCCTTTAATAGCAGAACATTGCTAACCTTACTGATAACAAGAAATTGGTGTTTGCATGTCCTTAATTTCAATATCCTCAATGGCGGATCTCATGATATGCATATGAAAATGAATAAAAGTATGTATTTGAATTTTCATGAGAAGAGTAGAAGTTTTTCTGGAGGGCTTAAACTTTTCTTGATGCTTCTTCCTCAACTTTATATTATATTATATTATATTATATTATATTATATTATATTATATTATATTATATTATATTATATTATATTATATTATATTATATTATATTATATTATATTATATTATATTTTTCTTTTTCTTCTAATTATTCAAAGTTTTATTCGCATGATGAAACTTGAAATATACATGTTTAACTTTATACTTTATTTTAAGGATGATTTTTTTTTTTACATTAATCTTCTTTGATTTTGATGTTATTTGTCGAGTTCTTGGAAGTTGCAAGTTGATGAAATTAAAATTTCATCCTTTTCAAAATTCTCAAAATTTTGATCTGCCCTCCAGTTTTCATGATGTTGGATTAATATATTATGTTGTCCATTGGTTGTTTTCGATCAAAGAGCATCAATTTCTGCACTTAAATGGTTAATGATTTAATATACTATTAAAAATAATATTCAGAGTAAACACATCTACAGTCACTTCATGTAGGGGTGAGCAAATTTCGGTTCAAACCGAAAAATAAATCGAACCAACCAATTTTTTTTTAATTTGATTCGGTTTTTCGATTTTGAATTTTAGAAAAATTCAATTTTTTGGTTTGGTTTAGTTTTTGAAGAAAAAGACCGTACATTTATCAATTATTAATATCTATTTTTAGGTGATAATTTAGAATTTTGGCGATTAAATTGAAAATCGATTAAATAAAAAAATTTATTTAATGATTTTGTTGTATTATTTATTATATATTTTGGAATTATATCTTTAATTTGAACTTTTATTTTGTACAATTTAGATGTTTTTATTTTAATATATTATGATTTATATTTTTTTATAATTTTTAGATAATTTTTTTATTTTTTAAAAAATAATTTTAATTTTCGGTTAACCGAACCAAACCAACCGAAAATTTTGATTCGATTTAAATTCGGTTATTCTATAATTTCGGTTTGGTTCGGTTGATAAAAATATTGAACGTTTGATTTTCAATTATTTCAATTCTATTTTATTATTAAACCGAACCGACTATAGCACATGGCTACATGTAATTCCCCAATTGATATAACCCAAAAAGAATTGTTAGTGAATCCAGGATTATTAAATTAAGCTTAATTTTAGGACACCGAAATAACAATATTAGTAAATAATTTGATAATAAAAAATAAGGATAAAAATAAAATATAATCTAAATTAAATAGGAATTCAAACAAATGGAATGGTTTTTAAATTAAATTAATTGGGGATCCAAGTGTAAAGAGTTATAAGGAAGGATTTAAAAAGGGAAATAATGGAGGGACTTAAGAGGAATTTAGGAAGGAACAAAATGAATTTTGGACACAAAAATCTATTCTTTTTTCCATATTTTCTTCTTTCTCGTGGTTCTTCCCTCCTTTTTTTCCCCGATCTCGTCTCATTTTCCAACCACCCTCATCCGCTGCCCTCCTTCTTTCCCTGCCACCAGTAGCCGTCGGTTGGAGCTTTCCTTTCCTCTCTCTGGTGCGTGACAGTGCAGTGCTCCCTTTCTCTTTTATTTTTTTCTTTTTCTGCGATTTCCCTTTTCTCCTTTAACCTCAACCCGTCATCCCACCTTGCATTGGCCACCGTGAAAAGATGAAGTTGCGTCCCAAAACAATTTGGAAATGAGAAGAAAATAGGAAGAAGGAAGATCCTGAGTTAGGAATTTCAAAATTTTAAGTTCTAATTTTTGGGACTTAATAGTTATGTAAGCTTTAAATTTCATGTCTTTTATCATCTTAATTCCTCTAAAATTTTATATTTTTTGTATTGACTTGAGTTATTTGGTTTGAATTAATAAATGTGCTTATAAATAAAAAGAAGATTTCAGGAAGAAAGAAAAGGGAAAGGAAGTGGGAGCTTGATTTTGATCTTTTTGAAGCCATTAAAGTTATTTTATCACCAATTAAGGTTTGCGACCATTAAATTTGCTTTTCTTTTAAATGTCATTTGTTATATGTTTGAAATAAATTTTGCATAAAAATAAATAATCTATAAGATTGTGTTCTTATGTGTGTATGGCAATATTTTTGAGAACCAGGGGCTATTTGTGTGATATATTTGAGAAAATATTCACATACATGAATATAAATTGCAGTAATTTGATCAATTGAAAGGCTGGTCATGAAATTAATTAAAATAGAAGTATTAACAACTATAAAAGAGTCTATTTTCTTTCAATAAAATGAAAGTAATTGATTGATATAATGAGAATAAATGTGAATTTAAATTACAAATGTAGTATAGATAGTTCGAAATAATGCAAGGCTTATATTTGTGTTGTGGTTAGTATATAGCTATACTGTTATCATACTTTTAATTAAGGATCAGCAATTCATCCAATTATATTAGGTATTAAAATGTGAGGTATTTGTCAATGTATTAAGCACTTAAGGTAGAATACATAAATTATTGTATGAAATTATAAACTCTTAGCAAGTTATACATTTGTATAGATATAATATGGAAAATATAATGCAGTAGAATGTATAGATAATTAGGTATGCATTGCTTGGTGATATATGATGATATAAAAAGAAAAAGGAGTAGGAAGCAAATAAGAAGAGCAGTAAATATCAAGTTATGTGCCTCAATTAAACTAAATTGATGTTAGAATTATGACTTTATTTGTGGTACTGATTTCTAAAATTGCTCTTTATTTTGGTTTATAATGAGGTGGTAATTAAAGGTTGATGAAAAGAATATTAAATACCCTTAGTAAATGATAGGAATTCCTAGGCTAGCATGGCCTATAAGGTTTCATCCTATCTTCTGATGGCATCCTCGATGGCAGATAGTCTCCTTGAAATGTCCTCGGATGAGGGGGCAGATGCTGACTAAACTGGTGGTGGAACAACTGAAGTAGATGCCCTCAGGTGATCATATAGCGGTGGAGCAATGGAAGTAGAGGCCTCCGGATGACCATATGGTGAGCACCTCCCGGATCCCCTAGATGAAAATGGTCATGGCCTGATGGATGATTATGGAGGCACTAAAGGAGGAGGTGACCTATCAAGAAGCTCATCCAAATCAACTTGTATGTCGATCTCAAAGTTTGAATCTATACCTGTCCCTTGAGGCTCTTGTGGCTCCTCCTGTTGAGGTTACTGATCATTATGTACTAGTGGCATTAGAGGTGCCTGAGGTGGCTAAGGTGGATAGGGTGGCTGAACCTGATTGTCCCTCTCTACCGGTGACTCTGGTATGATGGTATCCAACCTGTAGCTCTCTCTAGTCTTAACAACAGACAATAACCTATATTGTCCTTCATGCCTATGGATCGGCTCAACCATCTTTATACCAAGAGCACTCTGTATATCCACAAAAATATCCTCCTAGAGCATCTGATCAAAGGTCTTTTTATCTGCCCCCAGATCTAACAAATGACAAGTCACCACTTCTTCAATACATATCTACGATGTCGCTGAGTAACTACTTTGAGTAGGGTGGCGTTGATCTCATATGTGATGTTAACCCTCTTGCCTATGTGCATTGTGCATAAGCACACTATATTGATTATATTGACCGACCCAAGACTGCTGGTTCGATCGAGATAGGAAGTGGACATGACTCTCTAGATGTACCTAAGCACCTATGTAACTAGTATCATACTCTTGGCCATGTTTGACTGGTACACGACCTTAAGAAACATGATGGCTACCTATTGCTCTCTCACCATCCCTCTCTCTAGGGTCAGGACATCTGCTCCTATCGAAAACCCCATAACATCAATGAAGCAGCAGCTTGTAATGTTGTACTGAACCTTTCACACCCTAAACCTGACCACTATTTCTTCTACATCAGATCTCTGAAAACCTCCATATTATAGGAGGCTAAGAACTCCCTATTGACATTGAGGAAGGTCTAGAAGGATGAAATGAAGAGTGTAGTCCATCAACCTTATCGATCATCCTGTAGTAGCTAGCAATCCATTAACCTCATCGGTCATCCCTATGATCTGCAGGTATTGTCAGGACATAAAACTGCTAGAGCGATACTACACTTTAGATAAGGCTCGATATCTCTCAACTTCTCATGGGGTCATCCGTCCCAGAGTGGGTGGCGCTAGTGTAGCTGTGCTTCTTTGTATGGCATCCTATAAGAGTTAAGTGTTAATTTTTTAAAGTTATCTTATGCTGCAAGTGTAGACACTAGGCCTGAGTCAGCCTCTATTAGGATTACCTAATGAGAATAACGTTATTTCATAAAAAGCTAGAAAGTAGTAGTGCTTTATCTTCTTCTGCACCGATGTTTGTTTTGAGAAAATATTTTAACAAGCTTTAAGGGGAAAAATGGTTTTTTAAAAGCATATTTGTATTTCTTTTTTTTGGATCAGGTGAAGTGAGCAAATTTAAGGGTTGTTTATCAACTCAGAAATAAGTCATGGCCTTGACTCGCTGGTCAATATCATGATTCATTTCCAAGTCATTGCTTTAGAAAGTGACTCACTTCATTCCTTTTTTAGACCATGGCCTAAATCTTTAGGGTTGGCTCAAGATCGTAACTCGCCGGCGAGTCACAGATTTATGTTCATGACTCATCAACGAGTCACAACCTTTAGGTCGTGATTTACCACCTTTTATTTAAAATGTTCTCTTGGTTTTTCTGGGTAGGCCCATTGAGTCATGGTCCATAAATCACTAGACAAGATCGTGATTTGTAACACCCTTGCTAAAATAGTCTTTCAAATACGAAATTAAGCAGTAAGCCAAAAAATTTTTTTTCTACATCATAAACTTAAACAAATAATTCATTGGTCAACAATACTTATCCATTATTCAAATTTACTACTAATTTGTTGGTGACTTATAACTATCTAAAAATACTATTCATTTCATCAAAAATTCGATAGCATAATTGCTATATACTTACTAGCCCTCTGAAAAACCAGACAACCCACAACCCTTTAAGCGTACAACAGTTCATAACAGATCAAAATATACATTCCAGATATTTATTCACATATCAAACGCATCCATTTACAATCACTTCCTAACAAAACACATTTTCACAATCTCTCTTCAATTTACTGATCAATTACAGGTCAATCTTTTACTTCAGATAGCTAAATATATACATGCCAAAACATAAAATAATTATAACTATTTTTTTCTTTGGACTTTGCTTCATTGTGTACCATGCTCTAACTACTCTTTAGAACCTGCAAATAGTAAATACTACGTGCTAAGCACTAAATATGCTCAGTGATGACTATTAATTGAAGAATTTTTCAAACATGTATAATCGCGTTAATTATGCTAAATTTCATTCATTTCTTATCAAAACCATTTTTCAATATTTTTAACAGTATTTTCAAGGCATTACTAAAACTTTGGCAAATTTTTTACTTTAATCCTAAACTTTTCAATTTATTATAAAAATACCCTTTTTGTAATTTAATTATAAAATTACCATTACTTTTCTTATTTTCACATTTTTATTGACTTTTGGCATATATAGCCATTTATTGGGCTTAACTTTGATTTTTTAGATAGAATTTCTTATCTAATCATTCGAATATAATTATTAGTTTATTTGACATTTTATGCTATTAATTGCTACTAATATGGCAAATCTTCACTTCAATTTTTAATATTTCAATACTTACAGAATTATTTCTTTTACACTTTAATTACGATTTTGCCATTAATTTATTTATTCCCAATTTTACCTTTTTAATTATTTATCAAAATACAATTGTCAATACTTGTAACTTTCAATACAAAGTAATACAATTACTTTTTAGGGATGAGCATGGATTGGTTAACCGGTCCATTAGCAAAAAAATTAACCAGCTTATTAATATCGATTTTTAAAAATCACTAACCATTAACCAGTCTGTTGTATTTGGTTAACCAGTTCATTGATTTTGGTTTTTCGATTTGATTAACCAATATTTTTCGGTTAACCATTAAAATTTATAACATAAAATTATTAAAAAAAATTAGATAAAGTTCAATTCAATTTCAAATGTGTAAAGTAATTTAATATAAAAATTACAAAACAAACATGATTTACTAGTCAAAATTCATGTTATATAGATTAATAGCTGATATTATAAAATAGATTTGATATTTGTTGAAAATTATAATATGTTTGATTTTAAGTTAAATAAAATTTTGAATAATATTAAATTTTATAACATAAACTCTAAAATATAAGAACATGTAATTACATGTTATTAAATAAAATACGAACACCAATATATGATAAAAATAATATATATAGAAATTAATCGGATATTATATATAAATATTACTATATAATTAAAGAAAATGACATAATATAAATTTAGTTTAATATAAAAAAAATAATATATAAAAAAGTTAATCGTATACTATATATAAATATTACTATATATTTAAAGAGAATGACATAATATAAATTAAGGTATAAAAATAAAAAATAATTTAAATATATTTTAAAATATTATTTTATGTAAATTTTAGATAGCAATAGAAAAAATTGAAGATATAAAAATAATATATATATATGAATCGGTTAATCGTGGACTAATGGTTAACCGGTACCTAAAAACCTAAATCGTAACCATTAACCAAAAATATAAAAATAAAAAATCGTAATCGAATCCATTGGATTGGTTAACCATAAAAATCGGTTCGATTTCGGATCGATTTTACGGTTAATCATATTTTCGATTTTTTTGCTCATCCCTAATTACTTTGATAAACTTTGAAAATAAATATTTAATTTTTCATTTTATTATGAAAATATTATTTTTATACATTTATTACAAAATTACCACTTTTACAGTTTAATTGCAAAATTGACATTGGTTAACTTATATTTACTTTTTGTTTGACTTTTGGCTTACACAATTTCTGTCCGGTCCTTGTTTGAACTTTTATACAATATTTTATTTTTGGTCCATAATTTCTCAATAAATTATGAAATTGCCATTTTTAAATTTTAATTACGATATTGGCATTATTTCACTAATTTTTTTCACTTTTAAGTCATTAATTGGCACTATTTTATAAATTTGTCATTTTCAAAGCAACAATTAGCATACAATATACCAATTGGTCCTTACTTTGACTTTTTTTATGTGAAATATCATTTTAGTCCTTTTTCTTCACAAAAGCTTATCTTTGAGCTATTTGGTTGTTAAATTTTCATTTTACCCTTGAAAATATTTTCTCATCTCTTTTGCTCATTAAGTACAATTTTTGAAAAAATTATAGTTTTGCTGCAAAAATTTTTATTTCTTTCAATTAGGTTATTTTTCACTTTTAGCTTTACTTTTGGCTTTCTTTATGCACTTTTAACTTATTCTTATTAAAATACCCCTAATACAATCTCGATAAAAATTTCTCAAAGGGGATATACAGGACGTGGACCCCATAGGACCACATACAGACAGATTAAGAAATGATCCCTAAAAGATCAAGTCTCACAGAGCAGATATCAGTACAGATAGATACTATAGAAATCAGAGATCATACCATAGCAAAGGAAGTCGCCATGACTTGCACCGCAGTATAGGGTATCCCTATAGCTAGCCAATTATATCTTGAACAAGATTTCTACTGCCTGACTATTGCTAAGGGCAAAATCAATTACTTTCAAAATAATTTTCAAATTTTCAACAATCGCAATTACTTTCAAAATATTTTTCAGATTTTAAATAATTTTAGTTACTTTTTCAAAATAGTACATTTTATCAGTCAATTTTTTTTTTGTATTTTTGACCATTCATTAGTTTTTTTTCTATTATTTTGACAGTTACTTTTTTAGTGCTTTTTATTCAATTTATGAATTATGTCATCATAATTCACCACTTTCTCTCCGATTTATGAATTATTTATTAATAATTCAATATTTTCACTTTACAACTCATTTCACCTTTTAAATCTTTACCTTTAATAGTTTTCTTATTTTTTCTGTCCAGTAATATAGTTGTTCAGAGTTTTCAATACTTTTATACAGTTTTTTATAATTATTTTACAATAATTCACCATTTTCTTATCGAATTATGAATTATTTTTCAATAATTCATCATGGTCACTTTACACACTATACTTTTTATTATCTTTTTATTTCAATACACTAGCCAATCAATCGTTTCATCATGTTTGGATAGATTATGAATTATATCAATATAATTCATTGTTTTTCACTTAAATTATGAATTATAACTCAATAATTCAACAAATTTATTTTGTACATATTCAAATATTTTCTCTAAATTATTTGAATAAATTTTATAAATTTTATAAAAATTCATGGGTACATATTTCACTTATTTCATAATAATTCAACATTTTCACTTGTTACATAATCAATTAATTACATAAAAATATTCACATAATTTTCATAAATTCTATAAAAATTCATGGATACAATATTTCATGTTTATCATCATTTTATGGCTTAATTTTATCAAAATACATAAAATACACATTATTTCTCTTAGAAATGAAATTCGGCCAACATATTAAGTTCACCATACAAATTATTTTAAATTCATTTAAGTTTTCTAATAGGCTTATTCAAAGTATAATTACATTACTCTAAAGCCAATTTCAATTTTACACATCTTTTTCCATAATTTCCCTAAGATACCAAAAGGAAAATTCATGCAATATAAGGGAAATTAGAGGATTTCATAGTTAATTACCTTTTTCACTTGCTTTAGCTTCCTCAGGCTTCCTTTTTCATACCTTGAATCATAGAAATTCATCCACCATCAAAGACATCAACAAGAGACCAAATTTTTTGTCAAAAAAACACCAATATTTCAAGGTTTTTAGCTCAATTTGATCAAAAAATGGACTCTAAGCACCAAAAACTATTTATAGGCACTTTAAAACAAATTTAAAATCTTAAGATTCATATACCTTAATTTGAGCTCTAAACCTTTTCCAGTTGATTTCTCTTACTTTCTTTCCTCAAATTAAATGATTGAGGCTACTAGGATGATCTAGAGAGGTAGTAGATCATTTCTCATGCTTAGATCTAAAGCAAAAGAGTAAGGGATTGAAGGAATTTTGAGTGAAAGAGAGAAAAGATAGTTCGACCACTTATGGAGGAAGAAAGAGCTAAAGAAGGGGAAGATGGCCACAAAATATCTATTCTCCCATCCTTTATGTAGTGGCTTTGGATGGGTTGGGCTTGGTCCAACCAATGTCCACTCACTTAAGGCCCAATAACCAAAAATCAAGCCTATTTTGTTATTTTCTTCTAATTCTCTCCCTTCCCAATTCCAAATCACTTTAAAATTAATTTCATCATTCTTATCGTATCAAAAATAGGCTGTACACAAAATTTTAGCCTAATTGGAGTCCATTACTGGTCCAGTTTGGTTAAAACGGTCCGATTCAAAAATACTGGTATTACCGAAAATTTACTTTTTGTAGCCAAAATAATTTACACATTATTTTAGGCACATTTGTAATTTTTGATAATTTTTAAGCTTTATTTGCTATTTTTAACGGCTCAGTCAAACCTTGATCAAACTAGTTAATATAAACCCGAACTGTTTCGTTTTTCGTATTTTTGACTTTTGGAGGCTTATTTAATCACAATTTTACTTTAAATTTAAACCCTGGACTATCCATGACCCATACTTTTCTATTTCGGATGTACTTTTCAACTCTAATGCACTATTCATTGTCGAAAAATACTATTTATAGGTGACCCAACGTTCAAGCCATTACATGACTGGGTTTTGTTGGCCAAAATTATAGATTTTTTCCTACAAAATAGGAGATTATTTCAAGATTAAAAATCTACCTTTTTTTTCTGTTGATCTTAATACAAAGACATTAAGATGGATGGGATGGTTTTTGGGTAATAATAAGGATCAAGTAACAAACTAGAGAGAGAAAGAAGAGACAAAAAAAGGAGAGGGAAAAGTTTGGTTTTTGCTCTAGTTTTGGAAAATACACGAAACAAGCAGAATAGGAGATAGAGAAGCATACTTGCAGGTTCTGAAAAATAGCTCTACTGAAGGTAATGTAAGAGGTAAATCTCAACCTTTGACTAGATTTAAAACTTTAATTATTGCAAAAATCTATTTTGCAATTTCCTTGAATTAGCTTGCTCTGTTCTTTACTCTCTTTCTCTATATATTTTTGTGATTTTTTTTCTTTCTTTCTCTTGTGTAAGTAATGTGCTAATGGCATGTTTGTATGTGATTTTGTGTTTTATGCATGAATTTATTATTTTCTTATGATTTGAGTTGACTTTTATGCACTTTGGTTGTGCCTTCTCTCTCTAAAAGCATATTTCTCTCACTTGATGATTTTATGTAAATTGTGTTTTTTTTTGTGTTTTTAAACCTTATTTTGAGCTTATATGTTGATTTTAAGAAGTTTATGAGTGTTTTTATGTATTTTGAGCCTTAGGCCTTATTTAGTTGGTGGTAGTCTATAATTTATTAATGTACTAAATAGTATAATGCAATATGGTATAATATGATTTTAACGATACAATGTTTGGAAAAACTCTATGATAGTATATGATTTTATAATAATTTTTATTTGGTTCAACTGTACGGTATTGTACAGTTTTATTATAAAGATGATGCAATTACCCTTCTGTTTTAAAAAAAATATAAATATTTTCATAATTTTTAATATTTTAAAATAATTTTTTTTAATATTATAAAAATTAATATTAATATTTCTAAAATAATGAAGTTAATATTTATTTAATTAATATTAACTTAAAAATTTAATAAATAATTCAAACACATCATAATATACATAAGTCTAAATGTCATAATGGAGTAATGGTGATTTATTATAGGTAGGTGAGTAGTTATAAAATAGTAAAAAGTGAAAGTAATAAAGTTAGAATAGTAAAAGTAAATAATGAGAATCATAGAGAATCATCAAATTGGTGATTCTCAAAATTAGATAAAACCGTAATTTAAAAATCATGAATTAAAATAATGGAGTACAATACCATGAGAAGAATTATGCTTCCAAATATTGTACTCCAAATAATAATATATTAATGAATCATACCATACCACCAACCAAACAGGGTCTTAAAGTAGGTTTTGAAGTTTTAAGCTTCAGCCATAGCATCATTCCAGTAGCTATTAGATTGTTCTGGAGTGACTCACTACCTTAAGTCGTGAGACTTGGTCGTGACTCGTTCTTAGCTGGACATTAACTCACTTGAGGGAACATGACTCATTCCACTCAAGGCCATGACTCGGCCTTGATCCGTGACTCACCTGAGTGACATCAGTGGCTCACTCGTTTGTTTGTTTTCTCTCCCTTCTTTTAATCTATTTTCTTTTACTTTAATTTGTTTTGTTATTAATGTATTATATTAAGCATTTCTTTTATGTTTAAAATATTTAATGTAATATATTAATTATTGTTAATTAATTCATTATTTTATTGCATTTTTATGCATAAATACCGAGAATATATTCAAAGGACACGTGCGAAATGAGGGAGAAGTCGACCTTAGAGTAGTTAATTTATTTTATTCAAAATTATTTATATTATTTGTATTTTGGCCTTTTATTATTATTTGAATTGTAAGAATTAGTAGAAAAAGGTATTTTTGGCATGAAAGTGAAGGAAATTCACACCAAGTATTGTTTTTATTTAATTAATAGAGTTTTATTAATAAAATGGACCAATATCCTGTTTTATCCTAAAATCACACCAAAGGGATTTCTTAAATATGCATGAGTGAATCAATATCTTGAATTCAATGAATATCCCAATTTATGCATGTTTATATCTTCATTTTTATTTCTTAATGTATTAAAAATGTTTTTACCCAAGCGACAATTTTCCAATAGGCTAAATAATTCTCTCATTCACATATGTTGGATCCAATATCCTTGAATCATCATGATTTATGTATGATTTTAACGCTTTCTAAGTGCTTGTATGGGTTTTATTTCATCTTATACTCTGTAATGCATGAGAAAAGGATTGAAATAATTGGCCTCGTATGTTTTCATCTTATATCCCGTAATGCATGAGAAAAGGGTTGAAATAATTGGACATAAGCAATCATTTATATAGTCACCAACCAAGTATGCAAGTATGGGTGAAATCCGAACTCACTTTAATTTAAGTGTCACAAGGTAAAAAAAATCACTTTTCTAATATTTTATTGGGTGACGACTCCTTAATGCATGCCTTATGATGCTCAACGGACGTCTTGTAAGCTAATTGTTAACAAATGGATAAGAATACCTCAAGACATTGTCTCATGACTTTTAGAGGATTGAGGCAATACAGATTGGATTGAATCCTTACTCATTGTGAATAATCTAGTCTCGAGTCCTAAAAACAGGCTTTCGAAAGTAAACCAAATGCTTATGGGGTTCAGCGTGTCACAGCAAGTAGTGGAAAAAATTAAATTCTTAAAGATTTTTGCAAAATTTTAGTAGCATGTCGACTTAAACTGATATTGGCCAACCTGTACTGAAATGCATGCTATGTGCCACACAATAATTTACAAAAGCCTAAGCCCATTAATGGGTGGTCTAGCAATTATGCTTATCAATCGAGATAATTTACAAATATGAATATCTACAAAATTTCAATAAAATTTTGGTAGCATTTTGGCTAGAAATGTGCCCGTCCCCTGCATAAAAAAAAACATAACAGAAACAACACAAACCATCAATGATCAGCAGGCATCAAATTTTTAGGTTTATCTTGTTGCTTAAAGGTAAAATTCTTAGGGTTATTTCATCTATCCATCTTACAAATGATGCTTTTGTAGGTTAAATGCACATTAAAAAATTATCCTAAATGGTAATGTTAGAATCCACTAGATCAAATTAAATAATCAAATTGATAAATACCAATTTGGGATAGCAAAAAACAAAAGTATCATAGCAACATTTCTCCTATTGTTTATTTATTCATGCTACTTATAACTAAATAGATGTAGCATATTAGGCAAAAGAATTTCAATCTTAAACAAGTCGAAAAAACCATTCACTATTAGGACTAAAAAGAACCAAACATTACCCTTTCTATCTATTTACACATGCATTTCAAAAGCAAAATTAAGAAAATAGACAAATCTAAAAGTAGACATAACTAAGCATTCAAATTAATCCTACTAAGATTAAAAAAATCATTAAGAAAAGGACATAAGAAAAGGAGAAAATATGTTAGGGAAACTTTATTGAAGTGTAGAAAATAAAAATGTTAAAAATGCGAAAGAAAGAGAAATAAATGGCACCTCGAGATGCACATAATCTCCAGGAGAAAAGCTACACAAAATGGCTCATGAAACAAGCAAGAAATGAGAGAGAAAAAAGAGAAGCCAGAGGAAGCTTAAAGGAATCGTTATTGGCGATTATAAAAGAGAGGAAGAAGAATAAAAGAAGAAAAGGCTTTTATTTTAAAATTTGGAATGAAAAATGACTACCACTTACATCTCGTCTGTCTACACTTTTCCATTTTCTTTTTCTTTTATTTTTATTAGTTTATTTTTCTTTTATTTATTTAAATTTTTATCCTTATTTATTTTTACATCATATTTTTACGTTATTTATACTTATATTATTATTATTATTATTATTATTATTATCTCTTTTTTTCATAAAATACTCCTTGAATTTAAGTACTTTATGATTTTTTGAATTCTTGAAATCTAATTTCTCTGATAAGCCGTTGCAGTGTCAATGTTTCGCTTGGATTCCCTCAAAATGAAAATAAGGAGAATGCAAAGACATACATGCAATGCATAGGATATGCAAAAAGGCTCATTAAGGTGGTCCAGGGTTAACAGATATATAGCCAAGTCGTGAGTCATTCCTGAGGCGGCTATTTATCATGCTGTTTTTATAAATAGCTTGATTTTTATGCCCTTTGACCTCCCTTATTCCAAGTAAGCTCTCCTCGAGATATTTCTTTCTCCCTCTTTTTCTTTTGGCTTTTAATTTTCAGTCATTATATATATATATATATATATATATATATATATATATATATATATATATATATATATATATATATATATATATATATATATATACACACATTTCCTTTCATTTCTTATTACCATATTTTATTTTCATCACTTTCGGCTTTTAGACCACCCGAACATTTTCATCATGTTGACCCCGGCCATGACCAAACTGAATAAGTTATTGGATGACCCAAAAACCTAGGAAGACCCTATTTTGACCCTATAACACAACCTAAGGTTCCTAAGGAGGGTGAAACTAGATAAAGCCCTAATCTTTTTTGCTACCCGGTACTAGAAATTAAGGTTTCATATTTTTAAGTTCACATACCAGAAGTTATGCTCTTTACCTAAGGAGTTTGCTAAGATTGTTGTTATGAGATTTACAGCACTCAACCCTGCTTGCCCTTCATTATTCCCAACTATCTTAAAAAGGTGACTCTCACTTTGGGTGTTCTTCCTTTTAAGGCTAGAGGCCTAGTACCTCGAGGATGGACCTTTTCATTAGAGTGGCTGATTGATTTCTTGGGTGATTTCAATGATGTGCCCACTTTTTGAACAGGTGTGGCCTTGTTGTATTGCTTTCCCTGGTGCCTGTTAGTGTGCTCAAAAGACTTGATTGGAAACTATGTACTTTTCAGCATCATGGACAATGTGCGTAGAGATCCTACCCCATTCCCTTTGATTCTGGTAGAGATTAGTAATGGCCTTAATGCTATCCATGTTGATATCATCACCTGTTTTATTGGTAACCCCTTATTGCTCTGGATAAGTCATTGTTTTAAAAGTAATGCATGCCTTATGTGTTTTTAAACTAGATTTTCTTATTGGAAAATATGTTCTTTTGAATTTTTATGTATTTTTGCCTAAGATGAAGCCAACTCAACCTAGTGGCTTTTTTTTCAAGTGTGACTACACGAGAAACTGAAGCTGCTATTAGAGCCCCCTCTTCGAGTCATAAGCACCTATCCACTGAGGTATTACATTATTAGGCAAAAAGCTATATGAATTCAGTGGCCTCATGAGGGACTTATTTGGATGGTGATATTAGTTTCAGGTGCCTTTGGTTATCCATATCTTTTATGACTCAGGATGGACCTTATAAATGTGTCCCCTTATGTTGATTAAATTAGGCCACTTTCTACATTGCTGCTCGTTGTGCCTACTAGTATAGTGACCATCAAGATATAATCAGGTGCCCTTTAGCCTTCCTAGCTGGTCCGCTTTTTACTATTTTCTTGATAGGTTATTATCAGAGGATCTGGGCCTAACTCCCTATGATGACTATCATACCTGATATCAGTGCTATTGACTTTACCACCTCCACCATTTACAAGCAGTGGGTTATGAATCCAACAGTTGACAATGGGATGCATCAGCTTAAACATCTAGAGAGAGTAGTGTGAAATAGATATACTAGATTAGATATTATCATAGACTATGCTTTTTGTCTTTTATTAGAACTTTTAAAATTTTAACCTATGAAGAGGAAAAGACTACCTTTGAATACATTAATAATTCTTTTGGTTACAAATGTGGCTTTTCTACCTGATTTACAATACACATGATCATCATTCAATACTATCTCATTGACACATATTATTCAATCTCAAGATGGAATCTTAAAATGACTAGAACTCCTGTTATCAATCAACCCTCTTAGGTTTTCTTAATTGATTATTTTCTCTTAGCCTCTAATTTTTATCCAGGATGTCATTTTTTAGTTTTTACCCTGATAAGGTGCCCAATTTTAGCAAGGTCACCATTTTTCTGATTTTTGACCTACAAGGCTTTTGGTCTTTTTTCTCTTTTGAGTTTTAACCATGGAACCTTTTAGATCTGTCAATATTTAACGATTCTCTGAACTCATTGCCATTCCTGTCAGTTAGAATAGCATCTCCTTTGGATAATAACTTTTTCAACATGAAAAGTCCTTCCCAAGTAGATTTAAACTTGCCTCGGATGTTTGGAATCTTAGGTCCCATTGGCTTAAGCACCTAATCTCCATCCTTCGAAAGATGTTTCCTAAACTTTTTTCTCAAAGGAATAAGCTAACCTCTTTTGATAAACTTGGTTATGATAGTTAGCTCGCATCTTATCCCCATCTAGCAAGTTAAGCTATAACAACCTTTGTCTGGCCTATTCTATTTTTAGCAATTTGACTTCTAAAACCACTATCAAAGACTGATGCTCAATCTCTACTAGTAGTACAACTTCTGTCCTAAATACCAAAGAAAATTGAGTGGCCCCTGTTGAATTCCTAGCTGTAGTTCTATAACCTTATAATGCAAAAGGTAAATTTTCAGTCCAATCTTTGTATGTTCGAATCATCTTAGCTAAGATCCTTTTGTTATTCCTATTAGCTACCTCAACTTACCCCATTTGCTTGAGGTCAATAGGGAGAATACCTATGATATTAAACTCCATATTTCCTGAGCATCTGTTTTGTTTCCCCAAAAAATTGCAACTCATTAACTGACACCATATGGTGCAGTAAGCCATACCTACATTTCAAATTCTTTTCAATGAACTTAGTCAAATCCCTAGCATCCACCTTCTTGAAGGATTTTCTTCCACTCACTTTGTGAAATAGTCGATGGAAACTATAATGAATTTATGCCCATTCGAGGCTGGCGAATTGATCATACCCATGATGTCTGTGCCCCATATGATGAATGGCCAAGGCAATGTAAGGTTACACAGTTTAAAAACTGGTAAATGTCTTAAGTTTGTGTATTGTTGGCATAACTAACACTCCTTGACATACTTAGAACAATCGGTATCCATTATAAGCCATAAGATTCCCTAGCATATAATCTTTTTTGCTAAGGGTAACTCGTTCATATGAGCTCTACATACCTTTGCATGTACCTCTTTCATGACCTTCTTAACCTTTTTCTCATTCAAGCACCTCAGTTGAATACCATCGGGTTGCTTCTTATAAAACACTTTGCCTACAACAATGAACGAAGTTGATAGCTTATTGATCATTATTTGGTCTTTTTAGTGGCCTCCTCTAAAAATACTAACTTTTCTAAATAATTCTAAATGTCATAATACCAAGGCTTCTCACCATCCACCTTGATATCCATTACTTGCTCAGCTTAGAAGTATGGCTTGTCAGAACTCGAGATCAACACCGATTTTATACTTACTCCCTTTGGATTATCCCATACTGATACAAAAATGGCTAAGGAATCAGGTAGTTGGTTTTCCTCTTTAGGCACGTATCCAAAAGTGCATACCTCAAATTGACTACTTAAAGCCTTCAGACACTTAATGTAGGGTAATAACGTTTCTTCCTTTACCAAGCATTCGCCCCTTACTTGATAAACCAGCAAAGATAAACCTTTGAATACTTTCACAGAATTTACCTCCAGAGCCAATAGTGCTTTTAATCCAAAGATATAAGCATCATACTCTACCTCGTTGTTTGTGGCCTTGTACCTTAGTTTCTTCGCTAAAGGCAGCTTTTCTCCCTCCAAGGGTACTAAAATTACTCATATTTAAGCTCCTTTATTATTTATAGCTCCATCAAAGTACATATGACATCCCTATACTATTATTGCTGCAATATGCTCATCATGAAACTCATAGGTTACCTCTTCTCCCTTTAATGGCCGATCTGCTAGGAACTCTACTACATCCCTTCCTTTAATGGTTTTTCTAGTAATGTACTTGATACCAAACTCCTGTAAAAGGATTAACCACCAACCTATCTTTCTTAAGAGTGAGGGTACTTCCTAAAAGTACCTAAAGGGGTTCTGTTTAGCCACAGCTTTCTCATGCGTCTCGCCTTTTGAAGGACTCAGCTTCTATCCATTTTGTAAAGTAGTCGATGGCAACTACAATGTACCTATAATCGTTAGAAGCTAACTAATGAATTTCTCTAATAATTTCTATTTCTAAGCTAAAAAGGGCTAAGGTGAGAATATATTACATAATTTCGAAATAAGAAAATTACTTAAGTCGGCATATTGTTGGCATTGATGGCACATTTCACAAATATGGAGTAGTTGGCATCCATTGTCAACCAAAAAAATCCTTGTCGCATGATTTCCTTGCCAATGTTAACCCATTCATGTGGGCTCTCTATAACCCTGCATGATTTTCTTCCATGACTTTCTTTGCTTCTCTCTCATCCAGACACCTTAATTAGAAGCTATCAACTTATCTTTTGTATAGGATCCTGTCCATATTAATGAACTGGCTAACCAACTTTTAAATTATCTTTTGATCTTTTTCTATAGCTTCTTCAGGGAACTTAGAAGTCACAAAATAATTTTGGACATCATAGTACCATGGCTTGCCATAAGACCCATCTAAACTCACGAGCTATTCATTATCAAAGCATGGCTTGGTTAAGCTTATGATTATTACTGGTCTCATGACTATTCCTTCAGGGCATATAGATACTAGGGTTGCCAAGGCATCTGCCAATTGGTTCTCATCTTGTGGTACATGTATAAAGGTGCATGCCTCAAATTGCCTACTTAAACTCCTATGATATCCCACATAAGGTATTAATCTTTCCTCTTTGATGGACCATTCTTCCTTTGCTTAGTACACTACTAAAAAAATCTATTTTACTGATGGATTTTACCGACAGACTTATATTCCGTAGGTAAAATTAATATATTACCGACGGATTATCGACCAAATTGACAAAGTGTAGGTAAAATAAATAAATTTGATAAATGATTTTTTTACTGATAGAATGAAAATTTCGTCGGTATCTTTGGCGGGAGAAGTTGTCGCCAATAATTAGTGACCGATTTACCGACGGTTATGTCCGTCGATAAAAAAGTTTCTCATTTAACTTATATAGCGACGGAATTTTCGTCGGTAATATAAATTCTTAGATGATTTATCGACCAATATGGCAATCGGATTATATTATTTTCTTACGATTTATAGGCATTGGTAAATATGTCGGTAAACTTTGAATAAAATAATATATATTTAATATTAGTTAAAAAGTTAGAGTTATCTGCTCCCCTTTTTCGATCAAACCCTTATCTCCACTGCCCATTAGATTTCACATTTTAGGTTTTTCTAACAAAATGCACTAGGGGTGTGCAACGCCCCAAACCCCAAATTTTTGCTACCCTTCCTTCAAACCTAAATCCCTAATCGTCCTTTACTCCCTCACCATCGCCCACTCCACTCGTTTTCTACTCTCTCACCGTTGCCCACTCCACTCGTTTCTACTCTCTCACCATCGCCAGTGAACTGCAGTCCAATCTCCCTCATGCCTTTGTTCTAGTAAGTCATCATCTCCTTTTTTTTCGTTATTCAAAACCATGAAAAAGGGGAGGAACTCTGGATATTCAGGAGTTGTAGCTATTATAGCGAAATGACTAGCCTTTTTTATAGTAGGGCAGCTGAACTTTTTCATTGGTGTATGTCCTAAATTAATGGTTGAAACTATCTTAGGTTGCATTTCCATGCATGGAATTCTTCATATTTTTAAGAATGTGATGGCCTGTGATGTAAGGGAGCATAATGGTGGATTTGCCTATGAGAGGACAGAGAACTCAACCAACCAATTTGAGCTCTGTAATCACAAAAAGGAACAATCTGAAAATTGCCATGCAAATGGGATTTGTTCGCATGAAATTCTTCAAAATGGAAAGAGTGATCCAGATTCCACCATGATTCCAAATAGGATTAAGGATCTTTTGTTTTAATATGATTATGTTTCTATAGATAGGCATGTTTAGGTAAAGTACTTTGGTGTACATTTCTTTTAAGCCATGTTTCTTTAAGCATGTTCTTTAGATTAGTGAATCTTGCGTGATGTAGAGTTTTATCATAACCATGGTGAGCTTTTAAGCCTTAATGATATTAATAATTCTTTGTTGAGAGAATTTCTCTTGTATTCATTACTCTAAAACTTATGTTAGATAATTTTTGAGATCACATTTAATATATAATATGCATGAGAAATGATAAGGACATTAGAAATAACCTTTTAGCTTGCTTAAACAACTAACCTTTTTGACTTTAGATTGCCATTTTGAGCCTATAACCATTTTTTTTCATAAGCTTATTGGTAGCCTTAATCCAATTTTTGATCACTTAAACCTTTCTTTTTGAACCATTGTGTGGGAAATGTAGTATTGCTTTGATGAGTAAAACAAAGTATTGACATTTTTTAAGCATGAGTTATTTATGAATCATTTTTGTTCCCTTAAAATGAAGGCCACTAGTTTTTTAAAAAAAAAAGAAAAAAAAGGGAAAAGGAAAGGAAAGAAAAACTACTACACTAGTTTGCTTAAAAAGAATGAAAACAAAAGTAAAAGAAGCAACTAGTTATGAGTACAATAAATGTGAGCATAATGTGAAAACTAATGGGAATTGAAGAATGTTGAAAAGGGATCTGAAAGTTTCATTAGAAAAAATAGATATCATGCTTTAGTTTTTGCAATACGAAGTCTTACTTGTTTTAGTAATTGTTGTATTTTTCCACATAAATGAGCTACTTAACTAATTTTTTCACCATAACCTAAACCAAGCTACGACCCTTTAAAGACTCTTTTGATTTTGTGCATTATTTTATGCTAGTGATGGAGATTATTATTTAATACAAGCTTATGGCATATGGTAGTACAAGAGAAAATATGAGTTAAATACTATCCATTAAACACTTGACTGATGTGAGGTAGAAATTATGAGAGAACAACTCTACATTTTGTAATACTTGCTAGGTTAGAGTATGATCACATATGTATATACATACTTTGTTATCATTCTTATAATATATTTTTATCCCAACCATAATCCTATAAAAACATTACATAAGTACATTATCATTTTACAATCATATATCTATACACATATATGTATGTATATAAATATATGATTATTCCATCACATATTTGTACAATACCTGTGAATCTAGCACTTCTATAATATCATACCATCATAATATAACATATTGACATAAGTATTCATATATTATTTCACATAGGCAATCATGGTCATACAAATATGTTAATTTTAGTTTCATAGTTATCTTTACACTATAGATTTATCATTTTTTCCAAATTTATAGGGTATTGTATAACCAATTGCCCTCATTAAACCACTCTAAAATCATTAAATTACACTCTAGAAGCCGTACAACATCATAGGATCATGCATAAGTGTTTTGGATATAATGTAGGTGGTAATTGGAGGAAAAATGAAAGTGTGTTCTACCACAGTCGTGACCATAGTCACGAGCATGACAGAAGGTGCATTTCAAAACACCTCAACCAAAAAAAATACAACCCCCAGCTCATGAAATTTTGTTGACAAATTCTAGTGTCTAATTTGTACTTTAATTTAGGCATACTAAATGACATTTTTAGGAAAAGTGATCTTCTACAAATTTTTTCCCATATGTTTCTAATTTTTAAAATATTAAAAATCATCTCATTATCACTACTAAATTGTGATATATACAAGAAAAAATACAAGCTATTCCTATTAAAAGGATAGTAGGTGTATCTAATTTTTAAGCCATAATATGACCAACTTAGAGATAGATTTTAAATTCAGTTTATTCATATAAAATCTAGTTATGGAAGTCCAGTTTCTAACCCAACTAGAATAATTCAATTTTATAATCTACAACTTGAGTTATTGGAAAATAAGTATGGTTAGGTCAAGTAAACCTATGACCAGATTTTATGTAATAGACTTGCATGTAAATTTGAACTTAATAACATACAAATTCAAGTAATATACCTCTCAACTCCATATTATTTCCTTACTTTTAAACACTTCTAAATATCCCAATCAACTTTATAAAAACATCAATCCAAAATTTACAACAAAACATATCAAAATGTTTAATAGAACAAATCTATAATTTTTGCATTTACTTAACTATTTTATCCTTAACTTATGGATCTTTTTAATTATATAAATCTTTAAACCTTAAATCATCTTACTTCAATCAATTAAATCTCATAACAACCACATGTAAGGGGTTTAATGAACTAATCCCCTACAATTTCAACACTAATGTCTTTAATCTCATTAAAGGAAACACATACAAAGTATAAACTTCATATCTCATCTCTAATAATAACACCACCATCCCACAAATGCAACCTTTACTTCTTAAATCTACATATAAACACATTTTTTTGACATGCAAGATGATAAAGGTTCCTAAACCTATCATGTAAACTTTAATCTTCCATCAAATGCTCTTTGTCTCTCTTTTTCAACTCTTCCTCTCTACTTCTTGCTTCTTTCCTTGAAGACAGTATCTAATAAACTTTCTTTACAAGTAAAATAATGAAAAGATGAAGGGTTGTTCTTGAGTAAAGGGCCGGATTACACAAAAAGGAAGAAGGGTTTACAGATTTTAGAAACAGATGAGAGATATGAAGTTGTAGATTTTTGTGAGGGAGAAAAGATAGGGAAATATAAAATGAGGTTTCTTTCTTTTTCATTATGACTGGCTAAATTTCAAGGCCCATATCCTTTTAAATACTAGTCTTGTATGAGGCTTTTAGTGGGAAATGACATCATACCTTGCCCACCATAAATTCACTTAAAATCCTTCCTCTTTTCTTATTTACAAAAGCACCCCAGCTGACTTTTCTTATATAGCAATTGACCCAATACTTATACTTTTAGTCCAATTGCACACATGGATAAATAACTAATTTACCCTTCAATACATTAGAAGAATATATTCTTATATCTTGACTTGCAATGCATCATCTAATTATGCTTAATTAGACATTATCGTCATAAGAATTTCCATGAATCCTCCTAGGGCCAATTTGGGTCTTTATAGTTACTAAATATATAAACTAGTTACAAGTAGTAAATAAGAAGTTAAAATGATATTTGAGTAGCCAAATGATAATTAAATAAGGATATATACATGATGGGAAAATAAATTAATAATCTTACATATGAGAAATAGAATAGGAAAAACATATTGGTAATTAAAAAAAAAGAGAGAAATTAAAAAAAAATAAAAAGCAAAAATATGACAATAAAGTTAAAAGAGTAATAATAATAATAATAATAATAATAATAATAATAAGAATAATAATAATAATAATAATTTGGTAGGAAATTTGAAAAAAAAATCGAATAAAGAATTTAATTATAGATGGGCAAAGAATAAAATAACAACAATTTATGTGTTCATGCACGTGAAATGTATTAGTTGGGTACCCACCACTAAGTATTTTATACTTAACGCATAGTTATTTACTACATGTAGATACATAAAGGAACAGATAAAAGCTTTAAAGGGATAGGTACTAGGTGCTAAAGAAGTCGTACATTGAAGAAGGGAATTTTGTTTGTAGGTATATATATATGGCATGTATATGTGTGATGAGTAAGTCCATAAAATTTCAAGTGATTGAAATTAGACTAGAAACTTGTAATATTATTTTTGTGAGATTTTATATTTTATATGTGTATTCTAAAGGAATAACATTTGGGTTATGTTATGATAATTGTTGTATATGGATATATTTATTGGTATTGAGGTGGCTGATAAGGGAATTATTTTATAATATAGTTAAGCAAGCTCATACTTGTGACTTTCTGATACTCAATCTAATATTCAAATATAGGGTGTTACACTCTCATCTAATAATTGGACCACTAAATGTATGTTTGACCAGTTAAGCAAACTCATACTTTTGACATTCTGATGCTCGATCCTTTTATATAGTCACTTAGATTTTTTTAGGTGGTTGAAGGTTATAGAATGAGAACAAAAAGGGGAAACAATAGGAAAAGCATAATTAGCTTAAAGTCCCACCATGGTGTAACTCCCACAATCACATACTTCTTTGATGATTCATTTTTTTTAGATAAAAATTGCAAACACACAAACAAAATGTTGAGATGGAAAGAGAATGAAGAGATGGAGATTAAAAAGAAACAAAAGAATGGAGAAAGAGAATGATATATATGAGAGGAAAATTAGGTCAACATTTATACATATTACCATCTTGCCATTAAAACCCCTTGAAAGTTTTGCTTCACGTACCCAACTTGTTGTGAAAATCACACATGTTGCCAAGTCAACCATTGGTCTTTGTTATTCATGAAATTAGATAGTTTAGGTGTTTAATTGATCATTTTTAGAGTTTAGGTATCAAAATGAAATTTATACACAAGTTTAAGTGTCTACTGGTGAATTTACCCTAATATTTAATGATTTTAAGTGAAACTCATAAGATATATATAGGGTTATACATTATACACTCATATTTATATTTGTGTGTATACCATCAAAAAGTGTTCGATCAAGGTAAGGAATGTATTTCTAAATAATTATATTAATAAGAAAAACTAATTTTAAGTGAAATTCATAAGGTATACATAGGGATATACTTTACATATGATGTACACATTGTATATCATGTGTGTATACACTGTATTCCCTATATGTATACCTTATATACACATATGTATGCACCCTTAACAATTATCAAGTCAGAACAAATAATATATTTATAAAATAATTATTTTAATAAAAAAAATTGTATTACTAGATTTTTTTCACACAAAATTTTATTAAAAAGGTGTTACCCAACTAGTTTTCAATAAAGATAAGAAACTTAAAAAATTTCAACAACTACAATAATAATAATAATAATAATAATAATAATAATAATAATAATAATAATAATAATAATAATAATAATAATAATTCATAACATCAAATATCAATTAAAAATCCATTTCAAAAAGATTGCATGTTGATAATTGTTAAGAATCAATTATTAAAGATGGATTAGGGAAGAAATAGAAACAAAACCTGCTAAACCTCTTTAGAAATCAATGATCCAATACATATGGAATGTTTGAGAAATCACAATGGATTTAAATCTTGGATTAAACAATTTGAAATTTATGAATTTCAAGAAATTAGATATGGAGAATGATAGAATATATAGAAAAAATTGCAGAAATTGAGCTTAAAAGAAATTTCATAATGGAAAATGAATTGAGAGAAAATCTTATTTGATTAAAAATAGAGTTTAAATTGGAATTTGTAAATAGAAGATGAGGTAGTTTTGAAAGAGTAAATTTAAGAAATAGTAATTATGAAATAAGAAATCTTAAGAAATGGTATTTAAGAAAGCTGAAAATGAAGGGGGCCAAATATGAAATTTTTTCTTCTATGGCATTTGTGTAGCAATCTCAAAATATTTAAATGATAAAAATTTAATTTTAATTTATAAAAGGATATATTATATTATATAAAATTATAAAAAAGCACTATAAAAAAGATTTAATATGTTAATAAATGTATAAATGTTGATATTTATTATAAAATTTTATTTTTTATGTATATTTTTGCATGTTTTAAATTATAAAATTAGTAAAAATGTATACATAACATACATAGCATATACATGAATTATGATTTGCAAGATGAGTCAGGCTTATCTCTAAAAAATATCTCTAAGCCTAGGCCCATCCATATAAAAGCGAGTTAGAACCAAATTGTGCTAAATAACATATTTTATTGTCCAAACCCATAAAACTTTATGAGTGAATAGGCCAAACTAGACAGGTATCTAAGCCCATGAACAAATTTATGTACAATAGTTTGCTAGATATTCAAAGTTGAACATTAACTACACAATTCCAATTTCAAGTTGGTGAATTCAATTTAAAGCAAATCAACCTATTTTAGTAATTGATTTCAGATTAATCCATAATTATATTTAAGAAAATTGAAGATTAACATGTAATAAGCATGAATCCAATAAAATTCCAAAATGGAAATTATTTCAATCCTTAATCTAGCTAAAATAACCATTTTGGTGATGCCTAAAACAAGATTAGCCAATATCTAATTAAAAATCATGGCAAAATACAATTAATGTCTATATCCTTAACTTCTCATTTTGATTAACGTTAAGGGCATAAGCACTAATCAATAATCAGCTGGGCATTAAACAAAACAATTAGATATTGAAACTCAAAAAAAGAATTCTACAATTAACTCATATCATTCATGAAAATCTAAGGATTTATGATCCCCTAACAATAAGTAAACTACTCCATAGAATTTGAAAACAAACAATTTAACAGAGAGTAGAGCATGTTATACAGCTTTAAATAAAGAAGAATTGAATGAATCAATGAAAGAATTTGATTAATGATGAAACAAAAACACTAAAAAATAGCTCCTTCAACTCTTTCCCTAACTTTTTCCTAATTATTTAAGTCTAAAGATGTGGTTTTATAACCTAAAATATGATTTTTTAATGAAAATAATAAAATATTCAATTTTTTTTGCATGACAGGGCTCACAGCCATGTGTGATTTCATTCGAAAAGTTGCATACTTTTGGCTTTGGGGAGCATTACAATTGTGACCTTATGCAACAAGCACGTGATGCATTTTGCTTCTAAAGTTGATCACTTTTACATTTTGCACTCTATCTCCAGAACCTCCACAGCCGTGGCACTTATCAATATGCCATGATAGGTAAGTAGAGCCTATTTCTAAGTATAAGCTTTCTACAGATTGCAAGCTAATAGGATAGTTAAGGCTGTAAAAAAATAACTTGAAGATTTTAAGAGAATGAAACCCTATAAAGATTGGGTGAAAAACTTACTATATGCACTTTAGTGTTATAGGACTACAATTAGAATTTCAATGGAAGCCACTCCTTCCTCCTTAGTGTATGGGATTAATGTAATACAACACAATATGGATTCAATTCTAGCCAACAAAAGTATATATACAAATTATAAAAAATCCAAAAGAAAAGAAATAATAGGACATCAATCAATCCAAAAAATAGAGACAGAACCCCCAAAAAAAGAAGGAGAAAGTCAAAAGATTTCATATGTAAATGAGCTTTTGTCAAATTAATTAAAATAAAAATGCACTTCAGAATAAAAATTTTGGTGAAGGCGAAAAAGTTCACTAAAGCTTTTTACTTTACTGTAAAAAATTTCTCAGGAAGAAGAATCATAGAAAATTAAGAAAAAAAACCTTGGGGGTTTTCTTAGGAAAAAGAATCCTAGAATTGGTTCGTGACGAAGGAACCATTTTTTTAACTTAAATATATATTTTAATACATCAATAATTTTTCACTAGAATAAATGAAATACATGCTTATTTGTCATCAAACAAGCTCCCAAATTCTCATTGTATCCATCGAGATTGTTTAAAATACAAACCCAAAACCCAAGTTCAAATTCAACTATAAAGTTCCAAGTTTGAGCTCCAGGTGATCATGTATGTATAAAACCAAAACCCAAATCATGAAAGCCAAAAACTTAAAAAAAATAAAAAAGTCATAGAAATGAAAAATGACTTTTCACGCAGAGACATACCTGAAGCATACTCAGGGCATATGAGGTATAACTGCGCATCCTTCCTTGACTAGTAATGAGATTCTCATTCTCATCAATTGGTGTATCTGCTTTTGGTTTCTGCACTCTCTGGTACCAATCTATCTACAGTAAAAAATTTAAAAAATAAGAAAATGAAAGGTCAAAGCATTTCAAAAAATAAAAGCTCATAGTTAAAGCAGAAAATTATGACAACGAATAGGTTTAATAGCAAAGAATCGAGAAGGAAAGAGAACTAAGGTTTAAACGAATCTTAAAGAAGCTTAAAAAATGAAAATTATGTTTCGCAAAATAATCAGCACTATGAGAATCAAAGTACCAAATCAAACATGCAATGTCGCCCTAGTTAACCTAAGAAAATGAATTTACCTACGGGTTCTTAGAAATTAAAAGAGATGGAAAATCAAAAACCCATTTCTTAACAATACAAATAAATAGAAAAAAAAAAGGTGGAAAAAGAGGTTATCTTAGCTAAAATCGAAAACTTTAGTTGAAAAATGGGTAATGTTGATAGTTTAGGGTTTATAGTGAAATTCAAGGTTTTGATGGTGATCGACACCTTTAGATTTTTCCAACTAGGGAAAGGTAGGGGAGAGCAACGATCGGTTTGGTTCAATAATCAAATCGAATCTAAATAATAAAAAATCAAAATTTCATTATTCTTATCGACTGAACCGAACTTTTAGAATAAGCGAATTTAAACCGAACCAAAATTTTTTATCAGTTTGGTTCGGTTAACCGAAAAATCAAAATTTAAAACTATTTTTAAAAAAATAAAAAATATTATGTCTAAAAATTATAAATCATAATATACTAAAGTAAAAATATTGAAATTGTACAAATAAAAGTTCAAATTAAAGAAATAATCCCAAAATATATAATAAATAATACAATAAAACTGTTAAATAAATTTTTTTATTTAATTAATTTTCAATTTAATTGTCAAAATTTTAAATTATCACCTAAAAAAGATATTAATAATTCATAAATGTAATCATATAATTTACAACTCAAATAAAATAATTTACATGTATAAAATAATTATTCAATGAAAAAATAAAAAAAATATATAATTATATAAATTTCAGTTCGGTTCGATTTTTATACGATTTTATCTTTTAAAATCGAATTGAACCAAAAAACCAAAGTTTCTTAAAATTAAAAATCAAAAATCAAACCAAAAAATCGAACCAAACTATAAAAATTATTCTGTTCGATTTTTTGGTTTGGTTCGGGTTTTGCTTACCCTTAGGGAAAGGTAGTGGCCAGCACCTTTAGATTTTTTAAGCTCTAATTTCCTAGGGCACAAGAGCAAGAAATTGAGTGAACAAATAAAAGGGTCGCTTTTATAGAGATAAGCTGAGGTAAGGGAGAGCCTAGGGCACGAAAGAAAGATGGTGAGAATAAAGGAAATGATTGGTTCACAAAGATAAGTTGAAAGCAAAGATAGCCTATGGCACAAGAGAGATAGAAAGAATGAAAAAGACGGATTAGGGGAGCAATATTTTTAGGGTTTAGGATTTGATTGATTATGAGAAGGAAATGGAATAAAAATCCAGTTTCAAATTTATCAATTCCCCTATAGAATGAAATTTCTATAGGTAATTTAACGATGACATGTTTAACAATTTCCCGATCTATTCCCCACACGTCTTCATAGATCCAAGCAAAGACTTTTTCATATTTTTTAAATATTCTCTCAAATTTTTATCTCTCTTCAGGAGTTATGTCCGATACCAATAAAATTTCTTTTGGATTTTCTTTGGTTTCCAGATTAAATGAACATGTGTTTATTGATTATGATTATGCATATTGAAATCAAAAGACACATCACACATGTATGCAAAATTGTTTATCTTATTAATGTAATCAAAAGAGCAATAAATGTTCTCATCAAAAAGTTCAGGAATATAAATAATATTAATAAAAGTATCTTCTTCAGTCTTGATAGCCTCAGATGTCTCCTCGGCCTCGACCTCAACCTTCCCTCTGCCTTTCAATTGAAAAATAAGTAGCTTTTCTATCAAAATCTCTTTGGGTAGTTCCTTATCCCAAGTTGAATTATTCAGGAGAATTTGTTCATCCCAAAAACCCTCGACTGGCTTGATAATCCCTTACTCCTAGTCAAATACATAATTTAACAGCTCAAATCTTAGTACTAGCCCATCCACTACCAGCTGAGGTTTATTCTCCCTACAGTAAAGGCAACTACCTGAAGCTGACACAAAGCTCTAAGAGATGTAAGGAATCCCTTTCTCTGCTTCCTTCCCTTTATCTTTCTGACTAGATCTAGTGAAGCCTAACCCCTTCTTATCTTCCTAAACCTTAATAGTTATAGCAATTTGAGGCCCTTGGGAGTTCTTACCTAACCTAGAACCTAGTAGAAAGTTCATCTTTTTCATCATGTTAACACTTGAGGACAATCAACATAGATACTATCACTTTCTTTATCACTAATGGCAGATACGTGGAGTCCACTGAAAGGCTATTTGGCTATTTTAAGTACAGACGCATGATTTTTCCTGATAGCCTTAATAGTAACCACCTGACCATTATAGGGGATTTTAATCTTCAGATGCAACATGGAAAAAACTCCATCCAACTTGTGAAACCATGGCCTTCCTAATAGCATGAAGTAATTAATTGGAATAAGCAGCACCACAAATCCAGCTTCTATCTCAATAAGTCCCATTTTCACTAAAGCTTTAAAGGTCTATGGAGATGGTCAGGTCAGACTTGTTCAGCATACTTTCATTTAACCTGAAAGCTGGAATTACCACTAAAGGACAAATATTGATAGAAGTCCCGTTGACAACATCACATGTTGTGTGTTTACCATTCACCTGGGCCTTGATGTACAAAGGGCGATTATGATTTCTTCTTTTAGCAGGCAAGTCTACATCAGAGTACATAACATTCTCTCCTGTTCCTCCCTTGACCAAATCTAACAACTCAAAAGGTAAAATAGTAGTAGCAACACTAGATTCACTCAGGGCTTCAACTAGCTTCTGCTTATGTGAAAGAGATTATCTCAGCAGATCCCAGATGGATCTATATGCATTTGTTTTCTCTCGTTGTTTGATTATCTGATCCTTCTCAACCTTTTTTTCTATGGGCACTATAGCAAAAGCCGATTGCCTTTTAACCTCTAGGATTTCTCTTGCACTTCTCGTGACTGTCCTAACTTTTTTCTCTTATTTGCTTCCTCTTCCCCCTTACTACCTGAAATCTAAATATCAATGGGCACTAAAACCTCTTCATCCTCACTCTCTGTGGAAGTATCCCAATGATCAATCATCACTGGCTGATTTTCTTTAACTGCCTCTATTACTTTAGGGGTAGAATGAGTAACGACCACTTACTCATTCCATATAGGTCTCTCATTACATACCACTTAAGTAGGCTAGATCCAATCATGAACACTAGGGGTGGTATGGCATTGTATCCTCCTTTCTTCTTCTTATCCCTCTTCTCAGGATCTGAAATCTACTTGCTATCTATTAGATCCTGAATTTTATTCATCAAGGAACGAAAGTAATTGGTCAAATGCCTAGTATGCTAATGGTATGCACAGTACTGATCTTCCCTATAATGGGGTAACCCTTGACTTTTTGCAATCCATGAAGGCAATGGTTGAAGCTTCCTTTCCTCAATCTATCTAATACCCAAGACAAAAACTTACCTAGGTTATAATAATATCTCTAACTAGTAGGTGGATGAATCACACCCATGATATCTATGCCCTATATAGCAAATAGCCTTGGTGATGTGAGATTGCATAACTTTAAAATAAGTAAATGCCTCAAATATGTAAACTATTGTCATAGTTGGCATTCTCTAACATACTTAGAATAATCAGTGTCCATTGTAAGCCAAAAGAATCCTTGATGCATAATATTATTATCCAAACCTAAACCATTCATATGGGCTCTACACACTTCCGTATGCATTTCTTTCATGACCTTTCTTGCCTCTTTTTCATTCAGACATCTCAATTAGATTCCATTAGGTTGCCTTTTATAGAGCACTCCCCCTACAATAATGAACTAGGTGGACAATTTATGGATTACCTTTTGGTTCTTTTTAGTAGCTTTCTTAAGGAACACTGAGTTTTCCAAATAATTTTGAACATCATAGTACCAAGGCTTTCCATTATCCACCTCGATATCCATAATCTATTCATCCTTAAAGCATGGCTTATCAGAACTCAAAATCAATATAGGCTTCATGCTTACCCCTTTCAAGTTATCCCACAATGACACAAAAGTGCCAAAGCATCTGCTAGCTGGTTCTCTTCCCTAAGCATAAACCCAAATGTATAAAACTTGAATTGACTGCTCAAAGCTTTCAAATATTTGAGATAAGGCAACATCCATTCTTCTTTGATCGATCATTCACCCCTCACTTAATAAATTACCAATGATGAGTCTTTAGATACTTCTGCTGACTTTTCCCCACAGCTAACAAGGCTTCCAGTATAAAAATACAGGCTTCATATTCAACTTTATTATTCATGGATTTATATCTTAGTTTATTGGCTAGTGGTAGTTCTCTCTTTCTAAGGTCATCATGATCACTCTTATTCCTACCCCTTTGTTGTTCAGAGCCCTATCAAAGTACATCTATCAACCCTGCATCATCATAGACGTGATGTGCTCATTGGAAACTCATAAGTCACTTCATATCCTTCTAGAGGTTGATCAATTAGGAACTTTGATACTTCTCTCCCTTTAATGGTTTTTCTAGTGATGTATTCTATATCGAACTTTTGTAAGAGGATTAACCATCTTTTTGGTTTTCCTAAAAGTGAAAGAGCCTCTTGCAGGTACCTAAGAGGGTTCTTTTTAGCCACTGCTTGTATCATACAAGAATGGAAATAGTGTCTCATCTTTTCGATGCCCATATAGCTACCAAATATATCTTCTCAACTTCTATACACATTGCCTTATAAGGGAGAAATTTCTTGCTAAGATAGTACACTATATAATCAATCTTGAAGTTATCTTCTTGAGCCATCATTGCCCCTACTGAATTATCTTCTATCCAGATACAAAATTAAAGGTTTACCTACCTGAGGTAGTTTCAACACTGGTAGATATAATAAATATCTTTTGATGGTATCAAATGTTTTTTTATAATCCTCATTTTAGACCACTAGTTGATCCTTTTTAAATAGCTTGAATATCGGCTCACAAATTTAAGTCAACTTGGCTATGAAACTGCTTATATACTGAATTCTCCCTAAGAAACCTCTAATTTCCTTTTCATTTTAGGGCACTAGCATTTTTTTAATGGCTCTTACCTTGCCAGAGTCCACTTTTTTACCTCTCTAGCACATTATATGCCCTAAAAGTTTATCGAAGGTGACCTTAAAGATACACTTCTTTGGATTAAGGCAAAGGTTGTGCATATCAATTCTTTAGAAGAACTTTTTTAGTGCCTCCAAAAGACCTTTCTAGGTAACTGGCTTGATTATTATGTCATCCACGCATACCTGTACTTCCTTATGAATAAAGTAATCCAGTATCTTAGTTGCCATCCTCTGATAGGTAGCATCTGCATTCTTCGACCCAAAAGGCATAATGCGATAGGCATATATACCATATTCAGTGGTTTAGAATCTGATTATACCTTGCATACTCATCCGCAAGGCTATACATGGCACAAGTGATTACTCTATCAACCAGGACATCTATGTGACGCAAGGGAAATTCATCTTTCGGACATGCTTTATTCAAATCTCTATAATCCACATAGACCTTGACTTTTTCATCTTTCTTTACCACAAGAACTATATTTGCTATCCACGTAAGGTATTGAACTTCCATTAGGAACTTAGCCTCTATCTATTTCCTAATCTCGTCTTTAATTTTCTCAGCCCATTTTAGGTCTAAGTCTCCTGAGCTTCTGTTTAACTGGTTTGTACCCTAGATATATTGGGATGGAATGTTTAGTGATTTCTTGATCTATTTTTGGCATGCCTTCATAGGTCCAGGCAAAGACTTTTTCATATTTTTTCAATATTCTCTCAAATTTTTCTCTCTCCACAGGAGTTATGTCCAATACCATTAAAATTTTTTTGGATTTTCTTTTATTTTGAGATTAAATGAACATGCATTTGTTGAGTTAACATCAAATATGAATGGTTTTTGATCATAATTATGCATATTGAAATTAGAAGACACATCACATAAGTAAGCAAAATTGTTCATCTTATTAATGTAATCAAAAGAGCAATCAATTTTCTCATCAAAAAGTTCAGTAATATAAAACAATATCAATAAAAGTATAATTTTCAGTCTTGATGGCCTTAGATGTCTCCCCAACCTTGGCCTCTAGTGGATCCTTGACCTTGACCTTCCTTTTTCCTTTCAATTGAACAGCAAGTAGCTTCTCTATTAAAATCTCTTCAGGTAGTTCCTTGTCCTAAGCTGAATGGTGTAGGAGAATGTTTTTCATCCTAAAAACCCTTGACTAGCTTGATAATCCCTTGATCCCAGTTGAAGATATTATTGAACAGCTCAAATCTCGGTAGTACCTCATCCTTTACCAATTGAGGTTTATTCTCCCTACAATAATGGCAACTACCTGAAGCTAGTATAAAGCTCTAGGAGATATGAGGAATCCCTTTCTCTACTTCTTTCCCTATATGCTTCTGATTAGAACCAGTGAAGCTTAACCCCTTCTTATCTTTTTAACCCTTAGCAGCTGTAGCAGTTTAAGGCCCTTAGGAGTTTTTGCCTAACTTAATACGTAGCAAGAAGTTCATTTTTCTCATCATGTTAACCACTTAAAGACAATCAACATAGCTACTCTTACTTTCTTCATCACTAATGGTAGATACATGGAACCCATCAAAAGGCTATTTGGCTATTTTAAGTATAGACACCTGATTTTCCTTGGCAAACTTAATAGTAACCACCTAACCATTATGGGAGATCTTAATCATTTGATGCAGCGTGGAAGGCACTCTTCCCAACTTGTGAAACCATGGCCTTCCAAATAACATGGAGAAATTAGCTGGAATGGGTAGCACCATAAATTTAGCCCTATCTCAATAGGTCCCTTCTTCACTAAAGCTTTGAAGGTCTCCTCTTTACTAAAGCTTTAAAGGTCCCCGTAGCTTACCTTTTGGAATTGTCATAAGCGAAGACAGTCAGGTCAGACTTGTTCAACAAACTTTCATTCAACCCGAAAGCTGGAATTGCTACTAAAGGACAAACATTGATAAAAGACCCTTCATCCACCATCACACAAGCTGTGTTCTTACCATTCATCTGGGCCTTAATATATTAAGGGTCATTATGATTTCTTCCTTTAGTAAGCAAGTCTACATTAGAGTACACAACATTCTCTCATGTTCCTCCCTTGACCAAATCCAATAACTCGGAAGGTGAGATAGTAATGGAGAGAGTAGATTCACTCAGGGCTTCAACTAGCTTCTGCCTATGTGAGGGAGATTGTCTCGGCATATCCCATATAGATATTTGTGCATTTATTTTCTTTAACTATTTGAATAAGTGATCCTTCTCAACCTTTTTTTCAATAGGCACTATAGTAGGAGCTATTTACCTTTCAATCTTCGGGACCACTCTTTCTCTTCTCGTGATCTCCTTGGCCTTCTTCTCTTCTCTTACTTCCTCTTCCCCCTCACTAGTTGAACTTCAAATATCAATGGGCACCAAAGCCTCTTCATCCTCACTCTCTGTGGGGATATCCTAATAATCAATCATCGAAACTGGATGATTTTCTTCAACTGGTCTATTACTTTAGGGGTGAAATGAGTAACAACAATGTAATCATTCCTGTATAGGTCTCTTTTGACATACCACTCAGGTAGGTTGGACCCAATCATGAACACTAAGGGTGGTACGGCATTATAACCTCCTTTTTTCTTCTTATCCCTCTTCTCAGGATCTAAAATCTGTTTGCTTTCTATCAGATCCTGAATGTTATTCCTCAGGAAATGGTAGTAGCTGATGATATGCACAATGCTGATCTTCCCTATGATGGAGTAACCCTTGACTCTTTGCAGGCCGTAGGGGCAATGGTTGAAGCCTTCCTTCTTTGCTCAATCTATCAAATACCCAAGATAATAACTTACCCAGGCTAGAATAATGCCTTTGATTAGCCTCTATAGCAAATACTTCTGTGGTCATTACAATTTTATTTGACCCATTACTATTCTCGATTGCCTTGTTATTGCTAAAATTCCTCCATGCATTCCCATTATTTGCCCTTTTAGCTAGGTATTCTCCTTCGGCTTCTATGCCTATGCCCTTTAATGACTCCAATTCCTTCAGACCCTTCATTTTCAAACCATCCCTTAAGTATGAGCATGCATTCTTGATGAATAACCTGATCTAATCAACTATGTTGGGCTTCCTTTTCATCTTCATTACCCTATTCCTCCACTTGGTGAGGTATGCATGAAAGGATTCATCATGTTTTTACTGAAGTAACTCGAGGTCTTTCAGGGTAACCTCTATCCTAGTGATAAAATCATGCTGCTTAAGGAATTTCTTAGTCAATAGTTCCCAATTCTCTTCAGTAAGCTTATTATGCCCATGGCACCAATTTATTGTAAACCCCATCAAACATGGATAAATGTGCTCCACCTTCTATTTCTTAGCCAAGGTGATCCATTTCATAATTAGCATATACTGCTACATATAGGCCAAACGATTTGAACTACCATAGAACCTTGGAAAGTCAGGCATTTTAAATCTTTGAAGTAATAGCTCATCCCTATCCAAATCCCCATCCTCGAGGTTTATTCCCCTACCAATAGATAATAGCCTAGACACAGCCTCAATCTTTTTTTTCTATCTTTTTGAAGGCTGGATCCTTAACACTAAGATCCCTAATTCTTATATTTATTACTGAAGGGATATATTCTTCTTCCTCCTCTTTTATGAAGTCATCCTCAGGATCATGCCTCCTTTCTCTCCTAGGTAGGTTTCGAAGCATGGTAGCATCAGCTATGGTAACGTTCCTAATATACACTAGCTACACTATCTCGAGAACAAGTGTTGCAAGCTAAGTTCTGGCATTAAGTGCTACGAAAGCAACCATCCCACCGATTATAGCCATAATCCTTTCTTTAAAATCCTAAAACCTCTTATCCACTCTTTAATCCAAATCATCTCGTGCTATTGAAGTCCCAACAAGGGTAACATTCGACCTTTCCCTTAGGAATTGAAACCTTATTGCCATGTCATCAATCACTCTCCCAATGTCATTTCCTATTTTAGCCTCATTCGATCCTTCATTCTTTATACCTAAACTAGTTTCTTGGCTACTTTCTGATAAATGACTTGAACCCCACTCAAATCCAAACCTAAATTTGATCTCGATAGATTGGATATAGATCTTTAAACTAGGTGTCCATCTAACCTTCTAGACCACCTAAATAAGTCTATAATGGTTATAAGAGTTAGATGTTAGGAGTGATACATGGTGAATGATACATGAGCATGGTATATATATGATGCATGAATGCAATGCATGATTTCGTTAGAGGTCAATCACAAACACATACAAGCATAGTGACCGGTGTCTAGCAAGTGTACTAGATCGGCTAGTAATATAGGGAAATATAGATTAAGACCCCAAATATCGTACCCAAGGGAACATGGATTGCTAAGAATAATACCTATGTATGAATTAAATTAATCCGAGATTGTTTCCCAAATGTTTTTGATTCAAAAGCAAAAATTAAATAAAAGAAATAATTAAACAAAACAAAAGCTAAAACATAAATTAAAAACAAAACAATAACTGAAATTCTCTTGCTAAGGAAACTATCCACCTTAACTTTCATGGTAATGACTTAAATTCAAAGAATAATACCAGTGATTATGAAGAATTCAGATAAATAAAACCGGATAACTTTATTCAAGATTATCATTCCAAGCATTAAACTCCCTTATTCAGAACAATTCAACACTTGGCATAAAAGTCTGAATTAATCCTCCTAGATGTCTATTAAAGCCTTTCTCAAGAGATTTAACTTTCACCCATTCTTAGTTCTTCCTCTCTTAGTATTAACCAATAAAATTCATACATAATCATTTCATATTTCGGATAATAATCATGCACAAACTTTAAAGAGCCAACCCAAGAACATGCAAATCATTAACTATGTCAAAACCAATTCTTAGTTATTTATTCAATAAACCAACAACCAATCTCAACACAATCAAGGATAAGAATATGCTTAAAACCAAGAAATAATCAACCAATATTGAAATTAAGCTCAAAACAAAGTCATAACAATGAAAAATTTAAGATCTCAAGAATCCATTAGCAAAAGAAGAAAAATTACTTCTTAAACATAATTAAAAACTAAAGACAAAGTTGAAGAAAAATATAATGAAAGCAAAATAATGTAAAAACAAACTAAAGAAAAAGTAAAGCTAAATTATAAGATTAATCCCTAATTCTCTAATTCGATCCCCTTCATCCTCTTTCTTTGGTGTTTTAGACTGCTATTTATAGGCAAAAACGTGGTAGATTTCTTCTAAAATTGCAGAAACCAAATAGGAAGTGAATTCTGCTCAAAATAGGAAGTCGAAAATCCTTCGCGCAATTAGAGAATCAAATCACGTGGCCACGGCTTTTAGTGTGTATTTCTACGTGACCACGGCTCATTTAGTTCCTCTTCCACACGTGGCCACTTGTGTTCCTTCACTGGGAATCCATGTGATCACGTCTATGCATTGTTTTCTCCTTTTAGTCTTTCACGTGGCCATGTGTAATTTTGTTCTTTGAAACACATGGCCATGTGTTCCCTAGTGTATTTTCACACGTGGCCACGTGTTGGTTTCTTCTTCAAATCACGTGGTCACTTGTTTCTCTTCTTCTCTTCTTCACATGGCCACTCATCTCCCTTTGATAATTCACACATGGTCACGTCTAGCTTTGTTCAATCTCTCACGTGGCCATGTGATCCTTCCTTTTACATTTCACGTGGGCACGTATAACTCTTCTGGAATTCACACTAATATCTTAACATAAATTTTTCAAATTTACAGTTTTGACCCAAATCTTCTTGCCTTTTTACAATTAAGTCCTTTTTTTCTTGCAAATTAACCCTGAAAAACACCAAAATTTACAATTAACTCCAAAAACATAAAACTAACAAATTAAACTCAAATTAAACCTAATTAACACAAAATTAACTTAATTAAATACCTAAAAACATACTAAAAACATCAAATAAATGACTATTATCACATAGCAATAGCTGACCGGTGTCTAGCAAGTGTACTAGATCGGCTAGTAATATAGGGAAATATAGATTAAGACCCCAAATATCGTACCCAAGGGAATATGGATTGCTAAGGATAATATCTATGTATGAATTAAATCAATCCGATATTGTTTCCTAAATGTTTTTTATTTAAAAGCAAAAATTAAACAAAATAAACAATTAAACAAAACAAAAACTAAAACATGAATTAAAAACAAAGCAATAACTGGAATTCCCTTACTAAAAGAACTATCCACCTTAACTTTCATTGTAATGACTTAAATTCAATATAAACACCAGTAATTATGGAAAAACTAGTAATAAACCAAGATATCTTTACTCAAGTATATCATTCTTAGTATTAAACTCATTGACAAATCTAATACTTAGCATGCAAATCTAGTTTCAACTTTCTAAACTTTCATTGAAGCCTTTCTCAAGTAATTCAACTCCAATTCATTCTTAATTCTTCCTCTCTTAGTATTAACCAATAAAATTCATACATAATCATCTCATATTTCGGATAATAATCATGCATAAACATTAAAGAGTCAATCTAAGAACATGCAAATCATTAACTATGTCAAAATTAATTTTTAGTTATTTATTCAATAAACCAACAATCAATCTCAACACAATCAAAGATAAGAATATGCTTAAAACCAAGAAATAATCAACTGATATTGAAATTAAGCTCAAAATAAAGTCATAATAATGAAAATATAAGTTTTTAAGAATCCATTAGCAAAAGAAGAAAAACTACTTCCTAAACATGTTTAAAAACTAAAAAGACAAAGTTGAAGAAAAATAGAAAAACAATATAAAATAAACTAAACCTAATTCTAAGATTTCTCTAATTGATTCTACTAATTCATCCCCTTTCATTGGTGTTAGAGTTGTCTATTTATAGGCAAAAGATGTTGTAGAAGCCTTCCAAACTTCCCAAATTGGAGTAGGAAAAGAATCCTTCTTGAATTGGAAAAGATCACAAATCCTTCGTTGCATGGGAGACACAATACGTGGCCACGTCCTTTCCTTTGCAATTGAACACGTGGTCACGTGTTCCTTAAGCCTTTCTTCACATGTGGTCATGTGTGGATTATGCCTTCCCTCACACGTGGTCACGTGTCTTCAATGCTTCCTTCAATTTCTCTTTCACGTGGCCACGGGTTGATCACTTCATTGTTTTCACGTGGTCACGTGTAAAGCTTCTGGACTAAATGCTCAATTTTCTCGCATCAACTTTTCCATATTTGCAGTTTTGGACCTAATCTTTGCCTTTTTTACAATTAAGTCCTTTTTCTTGCAAAATAACCTTGAAAAACACCAAAATTTACAATTAACTCCAAAAACATAAAATTAACCAATTAAACTCAAATATAACCTAATTAACACAAAACTAACCTAATTAAACACCTAAAAACATACTAAAAATATTATATAAATGACCATTATGAATAGCCTTCCAACCTTATTGCTTCTAAACAGAAGATTATGCAATCTCTTTCCTTAGGTAGGCTCGACCCATAGGTTAATAGGGTACCTGATGGATGCATATGCTGCACGACAAAAAATGGATAGCATGATCTCTCTAATTGAAAATTCAAGTGTACGGATTTCAACCATGATGTATTTTAATCAACTCATACAAATCGAGTCAGGCTTGCTGGGCCATGGCAACCTTTAACTAGTACCCTCAAAATTTGTATGAGTTTGGTCAATACATAAGGGTCCACATAGTAAGTAGAAGATTGTTATGGTTATATAACCTAGGAAAAGTTGCTATTATCATTACATGAGTTTTAGTCCAGGGCAATGAACTTTATAGCTACCCAAGCATGGTCCATACCAATAGGTCTAGCTCATCACAAGCATAACGACCATTGGTTCATCATTTTATATACTATTTGGTACTAAACTTGGGCTGGCTTGACACTTCCCCATACTAAATAAATGTAAGGTATGCTTCAGGATATCACCTGGGCTAAACAAGAATGCCTAACTTAATTCTACGGCTCTAAGATGATGAATATAAGGACTATAGTTTAGAAACGAGAAAGGATTAACTAATCAAACCCAATTATAAAAAATTTAACCAAAATAATTTTTGAAGTAAGGTCTATTTCTTTCCCGGTAGAGTTGCCACTGTGATACGCGTTAGAGCCATTGCTCATTTTTGGGTTTGCCATTGAAGGCCTGCTTTTAGGATCTGAGATCGAAGAAGGCTCACTTGACTTATAAATTAGCTATTTTACAATTAAAAATTATCAAACCAAAATTATTATTGATAGTCAACCCATGAAGGCATCTATTAACGGGCCCAAAAGAGCCAGGTGTCATGGAGTCACCACCGAACAAAACATCAAAAAATGAATCTCGACTTTTTGATATCCAAATAGAGATTGGTGTTCGTGACATCACTTGTATTGGACATCTTGATTAGGTGTTGTTTTATAATTGAGTTTTAAGTATTAATCCACCCTCCTTTCTCACACAATGCAAAACAATATAATTAAGTAACCATCCTAATCAAATAAATAAAGTGGCAAAAACAAAGTAAGCCTACTTAATTATTGCAAAGCAAATTGTCCAATAACAACAACAGAATAATATACATATATAAATTAAGGGTATTTATTTGGGTTGGAAATATTGGTCCCCTCATACACATTTTACAAAAATCTCAATTTTATTCTTTTGTCTAGCTTTGGGTAAAAATTGGAAATTGGTCCAAACTTTAGAGAAAAACCTAATTTGTTTAATAAAAAAATATTTTAAGTGTCTTTTCCTCTTAGCGTGCCTAAAAAACCCCTTTTTTACTAACTATTATATCCTCAAGATAAAAAAAATCCAAAAGTACCAAATAAATAAATAAATATAAATAATAAATAATAAAACCAAAAAAAGGAATAAATGCTAAAAGAAAATGGTTAACCGAGGTAATCGGATGGGTGGTCATCCAATCGAGAGCATGATTCCCAATGCAATGACCTCATGATCCTCCAAAGTAAAAGAATATAATACTAAAAAAACCACACAAAAAGGGCAAATAAATTAGTATTAAAACAATAACAAGAGTTACAAATTTAATTATACAATGCAACAATAAAATACATACATAATTGAATTATATAGAGAAATATCATAGGGATTAAATAAATGGTATAAAAATACATGAAAATGCACAAAACATATAAAAAATACCAAAAAATATGGCCACGAATACCCAAAATAAGGCGAGGGAAGCATAAAACAAAGCGAAGGATAGGACGAAAAGATGGGTTGTAATGTCCCATCTGTCACCTAACAGACGGGCATCCAACAAGTTATTTTCTCGTCTGTCACCTCTAGGCAAAACATTATGCAAAAATTAAAAGGCAAAAATTGCAAAAATTGTACAATGTGTATTTCAACCCTAAACATGAAATTAACAATGTTGTAATATCAAACCATGCATAAAATACATTAAAGATCACCAATCTATAGAGTTAAAAGAATGAAATGAAGCTTAATATAATACAACAATGGAGGAATCTATCAATTAATCATACGTCCAACATGCTTTTTGATATATACTTGCATCTCAATGAAATTAAAGCATGCCAATTACACAAATAGAGCATTTAAACATATTTGTTGCATCAAATAGTCATATAATCAAGTATGGCAATGTTCTAGAGAGAGAAAGTATGAATGAGCCTAGAATATTACTCTCACGAGATATTCTTGTTCTAAATCTTTTGTATTCCAAATCTCTTCTCTAATCCATGCTTTTTATTTTTTCTAAATAATGCAATCAAATTCATTTGTGTTTTATGTGTATCAAAGGGATTGTTAGAGCAAGTTCTTAGAGTGAGAGAAATTATTTTTTTCTTCCTTAACCTTTTTTTACTCTCTATAACAAAATGATTACTCATTCCTTTCAAAACACTAGATTTTTAGGTTTTATACTGAGGTTAGAGTTGAAGTTGGATTCCAACTCCAACTTCCCAAATCTAGAGATAAAATCCTTTTAAACTTTTAACTACCTTTGTTGAATTCTACAAACTTAGAAATTCTGGAAAACAAGTCATGGACGAGCATCCCTCAACGAGAGGAGTCTATCCTTCAGTTCAAAATACCAAAAATGAGCAACATTCCCTTAATTTAACTTGTACAAGGAAGAAAGGTCCATAGATGGGCACCCCTTACATGACATACAGGCATCTGTCACAACTAAAGGCCAAAATCAAAGTTTCTTTCATACACTCTTGCTAAAACACTTAAAAATCATTTTAAAAATCATAAAAACTTTGAGAAAAATGTAAAAAATTTAAAATCAAAGCTCTGAGATCTGAATCTATTTTTAGTAATATACTATTTTCTTACCATCGAGTAATCCTAATCTAGGTTACCACAGGTCATGGTGTCTACATATATAATAAACCAATTTTATCATTTTTAAGTTTCAGCTTGCTAGGATTCTCAAAGGAACCATCTAACTAGCAACCTATACTCTAATTGGTTTCTTTGATTTTATCTTATATTTAAAAGAGAAGAAGGAGCTTTGAAAACATTTAAGGTCTTAAACCTTAAAAGAGGAAGAAGATGTAAAAACACCATTTTATTCTAATATTCAAGATTAAATCCCCATATATAAGCTTTTTGAGGCCCTAAACTAGACTAAAGGTTTTGCAAATTACATTTTTAAACTATTAAAACATATAAACAAAAAGGACATAATATACACATATAAACAACAGTGGAATGGATACAATTTATACAATAGATGGAACTCTTAAGGGCCTCTTATAGATTGATCCTTAAGCTTGGTGATAAGATGGAGGTCTTAATATTGATGATGAGGTCCAAAGTAGGAAAAGATGTTTTAGTGATTAGGGATTTCTTCTATGTTAAAGAAGAAAAATGGAGAGATGTATTTTTTCCTCTGATAACCTGACCTCAATTGTAAGGAGCTAAAGGAACCCTAAAAAGAACCTCTTAATATCTTAAATAAAGGGTATATATAAGTTTTTAGGGTTTCAATCTTATTTGTAAAAACAAGTTTGGATGGATAAGCCCACTTATTTTTGTTAAAAAGGGACCTAATATGTCCTTGTGGACCTATAAATAGGTCTTTGAGGGTATGCACCAGGTCGCACTTGACTTCTTTTCCTCTTACTTGACTTTTATTTTTAGGAAGATTTGAAGGAGTGACAAAATTGGTTACTTCAAGGATTTAACCATATTTGTACAACTTAAATCTCAAAAAGTGAAATGGCATTCACATAATTCTTATCCTATTGCTCATTATTGATTTGGGGTACAAATTGAGCATAACGAGGCAATTTTTAGAGTGGCCACCCAAAGTGAGTTGAGGAATAGTACCTCATATGACAAAATACTCAATTCAAAACCCCCTTTGAGTTATTTATGACTAACACGTCCTTCCTTGGTTGAAAATAAATTCTTTTATTCTATTTTTAAATTAGAGTTAATTAAATATGTATTTTCATTCATTTTACTCAAGGATGAGCTAAAGTCTAAGTTTGGGGTTGTTGATAGTTTCCATTTTTATCTAAATTTCAAGGGTAATCTTAGCTTGTTTATCTATGGTCTTAAGTTAATTTTAGGTAGTTTTAGCTTATTTTCCTTATTTGTGTTGTCTTAGTGTTGTTTATACTATTTTATGTAATTTTTTATGTCTTTTCATATGTTTTAGGCTTAGCTTAGGATTCAGGCTTGAAAAGGGATAAAGATTGAGTTTTGCTGATTTATTATCATGTTCATTAATGCCAACATAGGTATTTTTCCATTTGGAACATCCTATAGAAAAATTGTTCAAAAAAATTTTTTAAGTATTGAAGAAGTTAAACATAGCCATTTCAACATCAGGAAATAATAGTTTCAAGAAGTTGGATGCCATATCTTCATGGCTAAAAATAGTCATGTGCCAAATGTCAAGCATGGCTTTGTGTTCATCACTAATTCATACACACTGTTTCACCTTTGCTATTTTAGCATTAATGCTTACCTTAGCTAAACATGCCCAACTCATATTTGTTTTTGTTTCTCTTTCAAAAAGAAAGCTGAGTTTTGTTCTTAACAGTCTTTTTAGATATATTTAGGGAGAGGAGTAGATTATAATAGAGTAGCTAATCATCAAATAATCTTAAATTTTCAATTCAATCACTATTTAGATTTAATTTCTTATTTTTTATTTTAAGAGTATATTTAGTTTTTTTCATCTTTTGAAGAAGAAAAAGATTCAAAATTCATTCTCTATAACACCCCAAAATTGGCACCTGATATGTTTGGTATATTTTAAAGCACGAAAAGAAGCTACAGGATAGTTTTCGAAGTAATTGGAATTGAGTAGGACAGAAAAATGAAAAGGTGTATAATGGTTAAACTTGCTCAGGCCAGGGTAATCTGAGGATGTATGATCTAATGGAAAGTTTAAATTAAGAGTAATTAATTAAAGTAGGTGTTAAATAGAGTCCAAAGATATAATTTGAGAAGAAAATAAGATTAGATCAACCCTTAAACAGGATAAAAAAAAAGTTATTCCTCGATACCGTAAAAAGGGTTAACTGAAAGTTTAACTGAATTCAAAATTATTGTATTGACCTTTGAAAATTATTTTGATTGCATAAATATGTTAATAATAACCTAAATGACTTATTGGAAGTGAAAAATAAATGTTCTGCCAGTTTTGAGGTTTCAGATTTTGGACCAGCTATCCAAACTGTTAAAGCCAAAAGTATATCGAAATGATATCATAATTGACCAAAATTTTAACCATATGTTTCTGAGCATGTTAGTGCATGTGGGGTAAATGTTTGAAGCATTCTAACAATAGAAACATTAGTTTCAGAAAAATGGTTAGAAATTAAGGAAAGAGGCTGAGCAAGGTTTTAGTGAGAATTTAAAAATAATAAATGATCTCTAAAAATGACCAAAATTTTAAATTCTACATGAAATTATATTTAGAATATATTGGTGCAAAAAAATAAATTTTTCGATAACATCAAAATTTTATTTATCGGACTGCCATGGGTGAATTGGACTAAAAACGAACTCCGATTGGGCTAAAATTTATGTGGTGGCCTAATTTATTATTTTAAGTTTGATAAAATTGATTAAAATTTAATTTGAATATGTAAAGTGAGAGAATTAATTTTAGGGCATAAAATGAACTTACAACTAAATTTGGGCTTGAAATGGGTCCAACCACTTTAATTGAACTGGTGTAGCCCAAAAATCAGTGTATATAAATTCCAAAATATCAAAAATCTATAGAGACCTCTAGAATTTCGGCCTCCACTCCTTTCTTCTTAACCGTGAGCCATTTCTCCTTTCTTCTCCATTTTTCTTTATCTCTCTTCCACTCTCTCTCCAAACTCAAGCCTCCTAGACTTTTAAATTATGTTAAATCAAGTTATGTTAAATCAACATTTTTAAATTGATTTAAGGGTTCTAATAGGTAAATTAGGGCATGTAGAGTGTATTTATGTGTTATTTTGCATAAAGAAAGAAAAAAAATTAAAGAAAATCCACCATAAAAATTCAACTAAGGAAGAAAATCCAAGGAACAGGACAAAGTTAAGAGAAGGAATAAAGAAGAAGGAATAGGAAATTATAGGCCACCAAGTGGTATGTGGATACAATTTACACTTAATTTCATTTCATTTTTGAATTTTAAGATGGAATTTACATTATGTAAAGACATAAAATGTAAAATAAATGTTAAATAAAATAAGGAAGTCATGTAGTATGGTAAATTAATATGTAATAAATTCAAATTATGAAAGAAACCAAGAAATTAGGAGAGCGAGTAGGGACCGAATAGTATCCCTATGAGAATTAAGTAAAACTTTAATGATTTAATAAGTATTAAATGTAATTGTAACATTATAATGATAAATAAATGTATTATGGTGAAATTGAGTTAAAATAATAATAATAATAATAATAATAATAATAATAATAATAATAATAATAATAATAATAATAATAATAATAATAATAATAATAATAAATGTGTATGAAATTATGTATGAAACATAATGATGTTCATATAGATAATTAATTGATATTAAGGAATATGAGAATTAAATTAGAATATATTCACATAAATTAATATTAGAAAAATAAATAGTACAAATAACATTGTGGAGCTAGTGGTAAAATTAAGATAAATTGTAGAATAAATTGATATAACTTAATAAAATAGTAAATTATCATGATATAACTACAAAGAGGTGAAGAAAACAATTGGAGAAGGGTGGACTTTGTAGGAGCTGAATTAGGTACTTAACATTAACATGATGGGATTGAATGTTTAATGAGTTAATTCATAACAATTAGCTAATATGATGTATAAGAAATGTAATAGAATAATTAGAATAAAAAATAGCAAGTATACCCAATTACGTGTAAATGAGTATAATGATGGAATTGAAAAAATTAAGAAATTCGATATAAATTAAGCATAATTTAATAAATTGATAATTAATATAAATATAAAAATGTGAATGGTATGAAGATGAAGAAAGAAATGTGATATATGTGAGATGTTATAGTGAAACCGTATGGTATTCCATATTGTTATATCATACTTTGTTTGTGTATGAATAAAAAATATTATGTATCTATGGTTTTATATATAATAATGATGATGAATGCATATAAAATGAGAATGGAAAATGTGATATATAATGGGAATAACGTAATTGGTGATAGGAAAATTTAATATGATGAAAAATAATTAGTTGCCCTTAGTGTTTAGTGGATAATTCAGGATCCCAGGATAAAATGGCTAGCCATAGGGGCATATTTTACCGCGGTATTACTATGAAAATATGATTATATTACTTAGTCAATTTATTATACGAGTATATTGGAGAATTGGTATCGTACTCTGGCTACACGATCCCTTAAGTGCATTGAGATTATATGGTACACTGGAAAATCTAATATCATACCATGTGTTGTACAGCTCCTAGCACATTGGCTTCACTGAACTTCTCGTCCCTTTTATCCGGTTCGAGAATTTCCACTGATGACAGCTAGGGGCAAAAGTGAAATTTTACGTGTGAACGGGATAAAATGGGTAACTATAACATTAAAGGAATCATAAATGTCCATAAACAATAAATAAATCGAAAAAAATGAAGTTAACGAGTTAACCAAGGGCAAGAATGATAATAACATAACAAAATGGAAATTTGATTGCAAAAAATTGAATTGTGCATAAAAAAAGTTGTGCATGAAATTAAAAAAGCATTAAAGTAAAAAATATGGTTAATAAATTTAAAATGGATAAAAAAAAAGTGATTATGTGATAGAGTTGGGGCAAAACTATAATTGTGCCACTAATATAGTGGTTAAAGAAATTGAATTGAGTAAATAGATGAAAAAGGATAAAACCGTAAACAAATACAAGTTAAGGGACTAAACTATAATTTGCCATCCTGAGAAAATTTAGAGGGATCAAAATATAATGTATGCAATTAAATTAAGTTAAAAGTCAAAGAAAGTCAAATTAGTCAAAATTGAGATCAATTTGCTCAAATTAAAAAAGTAAAATTCTTGGAACCGAAATGGAAGTTTGCAAATTAAATAGAATTAGAGGTAGAAAGAAATCGATTTGGTCAAAATTGAAGTTAATTATCATAAAATAAAGTAAAAAGAAATTATAGGGATCAAATTGAAATTTTCCATCAAAGTGTAGAAATAAGTGAGATTAACTAAAGAAAAATACGTGTGAAGAAAATTAAATCAAAAGTGCAAAATAAATAAAGTTAAATGTGATGAATAAAAATTTAGGAGCTTAATTGTAATTTTTATTTTAAGTAGAAATTATGCAAGAATTTAGTAAGAAAAGATTGAATATAAAATTCAATAAGAATTTAGTAAGAAAAGATTGAATATGAAATTCAATAAAGAAAATGAGCCAAAATTTAAATAACAGTGATTCCAAATAAATTACAAGTTCAAGAATCAAATAGTAAAATTGAGAAAACAAAATCGAAACGAGAAAATAAATTCATAATTTCTTTTGTATAAAAGAATAATGGGAAGAACTTAATTGTAAAATAAATTATAAAATATAATAAATAAATTAAAGATAAATTGGTTGATAGAAATTAAAACTAAAATTGGACCGAAAGGGGCCGAAAAGAGGAATTTGAGTAAATTTAGTACAAATGAAATAAATTTATAAGTTGATCAAAAGTTAAGAAAATTAAGGATAGAATTGAAATTTGTTCAGAACCATAAAGAAATAAAAAGAAAATTTCATAAAAGAATTGTTAAAAAGTAAGAAATTGAATGGAAATAGTAAATATAAGAGAAAAGACGATAAAAGGATTAATTAGACTGGAATAAAAAATTATTTAAAGATTATTTAAAAATTTAAAGGAAAATAAGGCAAAGCAAAGAAAGAAAGTGTTATGAAAAAATTTAGAAATTTAAAAATACTTAGGTAATGAATAATTAATAAAGAAAGAGATTCCATATAATTGCGGAAGTTAAAGGTTATAATTAAAAATGTGCAACAAGACAAAATTATAAATTGGATTAGAGAAACGTCAATAAAATAATTATATTAATGACTAAATAGCAATTTGTAAGAAGTTAAGTAAAAGTATATTCGTATAAAGGGATTAAATGTGCACCATAACAGTATCAAAATCAAGTAACAGAAGAGAAAGTAATGAGGAAACAAAACATGTACGAGTATATAAATGACATGGATTAAGCGGTAATACAAATAATATAACTATATAGATATGAGTCAAATAAATAAATCAATTCGATCAGAATATAAAAAAAATAAATAAATTTATTTAGATGAAATTTTGTGTATTATATCTATCACTAGGCAACAATGTTGGTTAGTGTGCGGTTTGTTGACTACGTTCAGGAATAGAAAATTTGGGAGTGTGAAGAAGGAAGACCTATAGGGCATGTACATAAAGACTGTTGGGACTGCATAAGTTGAGGCAGTTCAAGTTGTATTTGGTATCTGATATGTAATAATTATGGTTATTATTACATAAGTAATTAATATTATGAGTGCTAACATATGTGCATGGGAATATTATGTGGATAACTATATATTGATTCTGTATAATTTATTGAAATTGTGAATGAATGTAGAGTGTTACATTTAATGGTATCAGAGCAAGGTTTAGGCAATTCTAAAATTAGAGTGGATGTATAGGAGTAAAGGATTATTAAAAGTAACTTATGTACATGCCATAAGGAAAGGTGAACTTAAGATTTGGGGTTACCAGTCCCCTTCCAATAGTTCAAGTAATAGTTATGTTGTGGTTATCGAATTCGGGGAGAATGAGAAGAATGCGAAATAATAGTAGCAGAAGTGGGGCCCAACCAGTCCGACAGTTAACGAGATGACTCTCATTGGTTAATCTCATTGATTCCATTAGCATAAGTTATGGCCATCCCGATATTTAGATTGGTTGCATAAGCATTTGCATCTCATGGTACATACACACGGATATACTGTGTATACATGCAGTCAGTAAAATAGTTAAACAGTATACGTATACTGATATAATATGATACATTACATCCATGCACTGACTATTCGGGTAGTCATACGATTACACCCTCTACATTTTCTAGGATGGTTGCAAGTTTGCTATACCAGTGGTTTTGGGCCCAACTCATTTATAGGCATAGTAATAATTATAGCCCAAGAAATAGCATTCGTAATTGAAACATGATTTAGACTCAATCCAGATACAATGAGTAAATGTCATAAAAAGACAAAAGAGGATCAAGATTAAGGACCTTAGTGCTAATAAGTGCAAATTTGATTACAGTTTGGGATATGATACTTAAAATTGTCATATAGTATAGGTTTAGCCAGTTATAGCAAGTACAAGACTCATAAGGACATAAAGAATATTTGACTCTCCTTATTTATTGATTACAATTGGAAAATGATGGTAAATCCTCTGTTATGCGAAATAACCGCCTGTAGTAGCAAGGATGCTATATATAGCAGAAAAATATTGTAACACCCTTAACGGAATAGTTCCTTTCCGATCCAAATAACCGATAAATGGTAAACTTTTTTTTAACTTCAATCACTGTCAAACAACTTTGATACAATTTAATATTACTATTCAATTTACAAAATTTCGACAGCACAACAGCTAGAACTTACTAGCCTCCTGAAAAAAAAATCAACAATCCACACAACCTCCCAGAAGCACAACAAATCATATCAGATAATATACATTTTACACAGTCAATCACATATCAATGATAGTCATTTCACATTACTTACTGACACTTATCTATCGGCAGACATAACAATATTTATCATTTAACAAAAAATAACTTGAATACAGTTCAGTTCTTTACTTTCACTATCTAAGTATATACATGCCACAAATTCAAGCAATAAAATTACAACTAACTTTTCTTCATCTTTGAATTCTGCTTCTCTGTGTACCGAGCTCCCACAATACTTCAGTAGTTTACTACGTGCTGAGCACTAGACATGCTCAGTGGTGACTACTAATCCGAGAATTTCCCAATTAAAGCATAATTTCATAGATTATGCCATTATTATTCTTATTTCATTTAACATTAATTTCATTATTTACCTCCATTTTGGTAAGCATTATGTGTTGATTTCCAATCTTTCAATTTTTACTTTACACTATTTTCTTATGTGAATCGATTTCAAATTAACTTTTACTTTTACGATTCTTCTTTAACTTAACTTTTACTTTTACTTTTACTTAACTTTGGCTTTATAATTTTCGTTACATCGAATTTATTATCTTTTCATTTAACAATTTATGTTGGTACTCGTATCTTTAATAGTACCAAATCTTTTTACTATTTTATTTCTCGATTAATTTTTCAGTTACCCAACGTGTGGTATTATTACAAATTTTTGCTACTAATTCTTTATTTTACTTTAACTTTTTAACAAATTAATATGTTAATATTTTCAAGACTTTTAAGCTTTAAATGTAATGTAATACAATTATTTTGGAACACTTTGCATACAGATCTTTATATCATTCTTTTTACATTTGAACATATTCAAGTACTTATTTAGGACTTAGTATCTTTTTCTTTTTTTCTAAATTGAATAATTTGGTGCCTTTTATCGTTTTACTTTTTATTTAACTTTTCTTTTCAGAAATACATTACTTAAGCATAAGTTTTCACTTAAGGACAATATTATTACTTTTTTTTACTTTAAACAGGAAATTAGTACTATTTATTTTGTTCATGTAAAAACACATTTTAAACCCCTTTTCTTTACAAAAGTATAATTTAATACTCATTTATCATTTTATCCTTATAAAATATTTCTTTTTTATTTTTACTTATTAATCACAATTTTTGGGAAACATTACAATTTTATTCCAACTTATTATTTTCTTTCAAACAAATTATTTTTCATTCAATTTAATTAAATCATACCGAACCATTCATTACGATACGCCCCCAGTGCAATATGACAGGACTCTAAAAAAGGATATGCGGGACATGGATCCAAAGGTCCCATTGAGAGAGAAATGATTCCCAAGGGACCATTTCTCGAAAAATATTTCACTTTCACTTAAAATCAAAGCAAGTCACCATGACTTGCACCGCGGTATAGGGTGTCCCTATGGCTAGCCAATTATATCCTAAATAAGAATATCTTTACCTAACTATTGCTAAGGGCAAAATAATAAATTATATTCGAAATAATTTTTAAATATTTAAAAATCTTTAGTTTCTTTCTTTTATTTCTTGATACAGTACATTTTTGTCAATCACACTCTTTTTAGTGCTTTTGACCATTCAGTAGCTTTCTCTTTCTTTCACTTATTTTTTTCTTTTTCACTTTATTTTTTTAATTACTTTTGTGAATTATTCTTTAATAACTCGCTTGGACACTTAAAAATTTTCAGTCTTTTATACACTAAATTATAACATTATAATTCACAATTTTTTTATTCATTTTGTGTTGTCCTTTGTAAATTATCTTTTAACAATTTAATAATTAACTTTTTGATGATTTTTCTTTTTCTGTCCGAAATTTTAATCATTCGGGTATACCAACTTTTATTCAGTTGGTGACTTATTTTAATTTAATTCACTCTTTTAATACTTTTTATTAAATAATTTATTTTGATAAATTAGTCAAACAGTCATTTTATATCTTTTTATATTATATTAATCTAATTCATTATTTTATTTTCAAAGATTTATCTCTTGACTTTTTCAATTCTTTTATCCGGAATATAACTTAATTCAGTTTAATTTACTTTTTTATTCTTGCTAATTGAATTATTTCCAATAAATCGATATCCTTAATAAAACATATTTCATATTCAATTTCAGAAATTCTTCTAATAATTCATATATATTCTATAATTATTCATATACACATTATTTTACAATTTCCATCATTTTCACTCATTTTATGAATTATTTTTCAGTAATTTATTATTCTTATTAGTTTCATAATTCAATAATTATTCCAAAAAAGTCGTTGATTGACTTTTTATTCCTTTTTTATTGACTATAATTTAAATTCTTATAAATTTATTTTTTTCAATATTTTTATGTAATTATTCATTAATAACTCAATTATTTCTATTACAAATATTCACATTAAATTTTCAATAAAATCCTAATAATTTCAATAAATTCCAATAAAATTTATTTAAGAATTATTTATTATTTACTATCATTTTTCACTAAAATAATCAAATATTTCACAATATTTCATAAATTTCACTATAAATATAAATGTTACATAAGCTTTAAAATTTCAAAATAAATTCTAATAATTCAATAAAAATTCATGGACACCATTTATCATCTCTACAATTAATTTAGGTTAACATATATTATTTTCATGCAAAATTCCTTCATTTTTCTTTAGAAAGCAATTCGGCCACCTATATAAAACCTTCCTAAAAATTTTATTTCTTCCATTTAAGCTTTCATTTCATTTTTTTAATGTTCAATTTCATTTACCCTAACAAAATTTCATCAATTAACAACTTTAAGAATTTTTACCCTAATTACATAAAAGAAATTAATTAACAAAAATGGAAAATCAAAGGATTTTGTAGCCACTTACATTTTCTTACTTATGGGTGCCTAAGCCTCCCTTTTCCTTGCTTTAATCCATGAAAATCCCTTCCTCTTCACTTGATCCTACTATAGCAGACCAAATAACCTCCTTAAATCCCCTTTTTTGTCCTCAAATACAAAATTTAAGCTCATAATTAGCTTCTACATCTTAAAAGCTATGAGAAAATACTAAAAAACCAATTAAAATCAATTAATTTCTTAAATTCTATCTTACCCCTTTTTCTTTCTCAACTTGATTTCTTACCTTTCTTTGCTCAAATCATTTGATTGAGGCCACTAGGGTGATCTAGAGAGATGGAACTTCATCTTATATGTTGAAATTCATGGGAGATTTGAAGTAGGATTAAAGAGAAATCAAGAGAGAGAGATGAGAAGAGGTTCGGCCACCTAAAGGAGAGGGAGAGAGCTATGAAAAATATGGAGTTTTTCCAAAATTTTCATCCCTTAAATACCTCTCTTATGGGCCTAATAAGTGGGCTTAACCTAAGTTCACTTAAAGGCCCATTTTAGGCCATTTAAGGTCCAATCCAATTTCTCTCTCTTTCTCACTTCAAATCACTCCAAAACTAATTCCATCATTTTTATCACATTAAAAATAGGTAGTATGTAAATTTTTAGCTCAATCGGAGTCCATTATCGGTCTGATTCAAACTTATCGATCCGATTCGATAACTACTGGTATCACCAAAAAATTCAATTCTCATCACCAAAATATTCTAAATAAAAATTCATGTAGACATGCAAAATTTGGCAATTATCAGAGTTAATTTGCTATTTTTAAAGATTTATGCAAAATCAAATCTCCTTTCCTACCAAGGAAACATACAGGTGGATTCAGTCAAAGGATCCTACATCAATTAGAGAGGAGAATGAAGTACTATTTATAAGGCTATGGATACCTCTTTCTTTTTGAGACCTTTTGGGGAGACCCGAAAACAAAATCGTGAGGGCTAGAGCCCAAAGCGAACAATATCGGCAAGCAGCCATCCGGGGATGTTACAAATATTACTCATCGAGTATTCAAAATTCATCATGACATAGAAAGGACAACTTGGAAATTTAAGGGAATCATAAGCTAGCAATGTGTGTTACTTTACTATTTGAGTAAATTTTAAGGATAAAATTTTTATTAGAGGAGAACCGTAACGCCTTGAAATTGGAATCTGACATATCTAGTATATTTTAGAGCACAAAAAGTATCCATAGTATAGTTTTTAGAGTAATCAGAGTTGAGTAGGACAGAAAAAGTTAAAGGTGTATAATGGTTAAACTTGTTTGGACCAGGGTAATCCAAGGATGGATGACCCGATGGGCAGTTTGATCTAAGAGTAATTTATGAAAGTAGATGTTAAATGAAGTCTAGAGATATAATTTGAGAAGAAAACAAGATTAGATCGACCCTTAAATGGGATAGAAAAATTCTTCCTCGGTACAGTAAAAATGGTTAACTGAAAATTTAACCGGATACAGAATTATTATACCGACCTTCAAAAATTATTTCGATTGCATAAATATATTAATAATAACCTAAGTAACTTATTGGAAGTAAAAAACAAATGTTATGGCAGTTTTGAGGTTTCAAATTTCGAATCGGCTATCCAGACTGCCAAAGCCAAAAGTATCTCAAAATAATATCAGAATTCACCAAAGTTTTAACCATATGTTATTGAGTATGTTAGTGAATGTGGGGTAAATTTTTGAAGCATTCTGACAATAGGAACATTAGTTTCAGAAAAATGGTCAGAAACTAAGGAAAGAGGCTAATCAAGGTTTCAGTGAGAATTTAAAAATAGTAAATGGTCTCTAAAAATCACCAAAATTTCCAGTTCTATATGAAATTATATTTAGAATATATTGGTACAAAAAATGAAATTTTCAGTAACATCAAAATTTTACTTATCGGACTGTCATAGATGAATCAGACTAAAAATGGACTCTGATTAGGTTGAAAATTTATATGGAGGTCTAATTTATTATTTTAAGTATGATGGAATTGATTAGAAGTTAATTTGAACATGTAAAGTGAGAGAATTAATTTTAGAGCATAAAATGGGCTTAAAACTAAATTTAGGCTTGAATTGGGTCCAACAACTTTAGTTGAACCGGGCCAGCCCAAAAACCAGGGTATATAAATTCCAAAATATCATAAATCTATAAAGACCTCCAGAATTTCAGCCTCCCCTCCTTCCTTCTTAACCGTGAGCCATTTTCTCCATTTTTCTTTATCTCTTCCACTCTCTCTCCAAAATCATCCTCCTAGACTAATTTCAGCCCCTCTACAACATTATGATAGCCCTTAAATCCCATTTTGAGCAATAAAAGTGAGATAAAATAAGGGCTCAAGTTTATATCCTAAAATCAAGGTATGTGTGGTTTTTAAATTGATTTAAGGGTTCTAATAGGTAAATTAGGGTATGTAGCATGTATTTATATGGTTATTTTGTATAAAGGAAGAAAAAAATTAAAGAAAATCCACCATGAAAATTCAACCAAGGAAGAAAAACCAAGGAAAATGAGAAAGCTAGGAGGAGAAAGGAAGGAGAAGGAAGGAATAGGAGATTATACTCCCCCAGAGGTATGTGGATACAATTTACACTCAATTTTATTTAATTCTTGAATTTTGAGATGAAATTTACATTATGTAATGACATGAAATGTAAAATAAATGTGAAATAAATTAAGGAAATCATGTAGTATGATAAATTAATATGTAATAAATTCAAATTATGAAAGAAACCAAGAAATTAGGAGAGTAACAAGTAGGGACCGAATAGTATCCTAAGGAGAATTAAGTGAAACTTTAATGATTTAATAAGTATTAAATGTAATTGTAACATTATAATGATAAATAAATGTATTATGGTGAAATTGAGTAATAATAATAATAATAATAATAATAATAATAATAATAATAATAATAATAATAATAATAATAATAATAATAATAATAATAATAATAATAATAATAATAATAATAATAATGTTAATAATAATAATAATAATAATAATGTTAATAATAATAATAATAATAATAATAATAATAATAATAATAATAATATATGTGTATGAAATTATGTATGAAACATAATGATGTTTAATTTATATAGATAATTAATTGACATTAAGGAATATGAGAGTTAATTTAGAATATATTCACATAAATTAATATTAGAAAAATAAATAGTACAAATAACATTATGGAGCTAGTGGTAAATTAAGAAAAATTGTAAAATAAATTGATATAACTTAATAAAATAGTAAATTATCATGATATAACTACAAAGAGGTGAAAAAAACATTTGGAGAAGGGTGGACTTTGTAGGAGCTGAATTAGGTACTAAACATTAACATGATGGGAATGAATGTTTAATGAGGTAATTCATAATAATTAGCTAATATGATGTATAAGAAATGCAATAGAATAATTAGAATGATAAATAGCAGGTATACCCAATTACGTGTAAATGAGCATAATGATGGAAGTGAAAAAAATTAAGAAATTCGTTATAAATTAAGTATAATTTAATAAATTGATAATTAATATGAATGTAAAAATGTGAATGGTATGAAGATGAAGAAAGAAATTTGATATATGTGCGATGTTATAGTGAAACCGTATGGTATTCCATATTGTTATGTCATACTTTATTGGTGTATGAATAAAAATTATTATATATATATATGGTTTTATATATAATGATGATGATGATGATGATGATGATGATGATGATGATGATGATGATGATGATGAATGTATATAGAATGAGAATGGAAAATGTGATTTATAATGGGAATGACGTAATTGGTGATAGGAAAATTTAATATGATGAAAAATAATTAGTTGCCCTTAGTGTTTAGTGGATAATCCAGGATCCCAGAATAAAATGGCTAGCCATAGGGGCATATTTACCCGATATTACTATGAAAATATGATTATATTGCTTAGCCGACTTATTATATAAGTATGCAGGAGAATCGGTATCGTATCCTGGCTGTATGATCCCTCTAGTGTATTGAGATTATATGGTACACTGGAGAATCTAGTATCGTAGCTCGTATTGTACGGTCCTCCCAACATATTGGCTTCACTTAAGTCCTCATCTCGCTTATCCGGTTTAAGGATTTTCATTGGTGACAACTAGGGGCCAAAAGTAAAATTTTACGTGTGAACAGGGATAAAAGAGGTAACTATAAAATTAAAGGACTCATAAATGTCCACAAATAATAAATAAAGTGAAAAAATGAAGTTAATGGGTTAAGCAGGGACAAGAACGATAATAACATAAGGAAATGGAAATTTGATTGCAAAAAAAATAAATTGTGCATTAAAAAAGTTGTGCATGAAATTAAAAGAGCATTAAAGTGAAAATATGGTTAATAAATTTAAAAAGGATAAAAAGGTGATTATATAATAGAGCTATGGCAAAACTATAATTGTGCCACTAATATAGTGGTTAAAGAAATTGAATAGAATAAATGGATAAAAAAAGGGTAAAACCGTAAACAAATACAAGTTAAGGGATTAAACTGTAATTTGCTACCCTGAGAAAATTTAGAGGGATCAAAATGTAATTTATGCACTTAAATTAAATTAAAAGTCAAAGGAAGTCAAATTAATCAAAATTGAGATCAATTTGGTCAAATTAAAATAAAAGTCAAATTCTAGGGATTGAAATGGAAGTTTGCCAATTAAATAGAATTAAAGGTATAAAGAAATCAATTTGGTCAAAATTGAAGTTAATTATCATAAAATAAAGCAAAAAAAATTATAGGGACCAAATTGAACTTTTCCATCAAATTGTAGAAATAAGTGAGATTAACTAAAGAAAAATACGTATGAAGGAAATTAAATCAAAAGTGCAAAATAAATAAAATTAAATGTGACGAATAAAAGTGTAAGGGCTTAATTGTAATTTTTCATTCAAGTAGAAATTATTTAAGAATTTAGTAAGAAAAGATTGAATATGAAATTCAATAAAGAAAAGGAGCCAAAATTTAAATAACAATGATTCAGAATAAATTACAAGTTCAGGGATCAAATAGTAAAATTGGGGAAACAAAATCGAAACGAGAAAATAAATTCATAATTTTTTTGTATAAAAGAATAATGGGGAGAACTTAATTGTAAAATAAAGTATAAAATATAATAAAGAAATTAAAGATAAATCGGTTGATAGAAATTAAAATTAGAATTGATCGAAAGGGGCAAAAAAGAAGAATTTGAATAAATTTAGTACAAATAAAATAAATTTGTAAGTTGATCAAAAGCTAAGAAAATTATGGATAGAATTGAAATTTATTGAGGACCAGAAAGAAATGAAATAAAATTTTCATGAAAGAACTGTTAAAAGTAAGAAATTGAACGAAAATAGTAAATATAAGAGAAAAGATGACAAAAGGATTAATTAGACTGGAACCGAAAATAATTTAAAGATTATCTAAAAAGTTAAAGGAAAATGAAGCAACGCAAGGAAAGAAAGAGTTATGAAAAAATTTAGAAATTTTAAAATACTTAGGTAATGAACAATTAATGAAGAAAGACAAAATTATAAATTGGATTGGAGGAATGTCAATAAAATAGTTATATTAATGACTAAATACGAATTTGTAAGAAGTAAAAGTATATTCGTATAAAAGGATTAAATGTGGAACCGTAACAGTACCAAAGATCAAGTAACAGAAGAGAATGGAAAAAGAAAATAAAACATGTACAAGTATATAAATGACATGGATTAAGTGGTAATACAAATAATATAACTATATAGATATAAGTCAAATAAAGAAATCAATTCAACCGGAATATAAATAAAACTAAATAAATTTATTTAGATGAATTTTGTGTAGTTGTATCCATCACTAGGCAACAATGTTACTCAGCGTGCGGTTTGTTGATTGCACACAGGAACAGGAAATTTAGGAACGTGAGGAAGGAAGACCGATAGGGCATGTACATAAAGACTATTGGGACCGCATAAGTTGAGGCAATTCGATTTGTATTTGATATTTGATATGTAATAATTATGGTTAATATTATACAAATAATTAATATTATAAATAATAGCATATGTGCATGGGAATATTATGTGGATGACTGTATATTGATTCTGTATAGTATATGAAAATTGTGAATGAATGTAGAGTGTTACATTCTCTTTCTCAACAAAAGTTGAAATTGTTTTCTAACTTGGATTTTATCATGTTATTTACTTTCATATTTGACTAATTCTTAAGAGGTTCTTGATTTCCTAATCTTTGTACAAATTTATAAAACTTAGTCTATTGAAGTTTATTTGTTCCATTTCCCTTCTATGCTGTTAATACTTTTGATGAATGATTATTGTATGGATTTATTGCTTTCCTAAGGCCTTAAGGGATAGTTTAGTTTTAGATTTGTATGGATTTTGTTCATTTAAGTATAGCCCCGCCTAGTTTTGTGTGTGATTTTGGATGGGTTGTGTTTATGTTAATTTATCAATGAAAGCATATATATACATTTATTATGCCTCTTTAATGATTAGAGTTGGCTTAGCTATATTGGTTTTGTATAACTACAGCCTTGATGGGTGGTTTTATGCATCCATGAGGCTAAGGAATAAATAGGGTTGGTTCCGTGTAGGGTAATCTTAGGATCAGTTTTATCTTCACAATCTCACAGTTACTTATAATCCAACATCGGGTAGTAATTGTATTAGCACAACCTTAATGAATGCTTGGGTTTGGGACTAACATCTAGATGACTAGATTAGAATAAAATTATTCTTTCATACTAACATTTATGGATGAAAGTTCTCCTTTGACATATCTTTCTTTAATTACCTTCTCCAAAATTATATGTTTTATATGCTTTGTTTCTTTTAATTAGTAGTAGTTATAATTAAATCTTTTCATCTCCCAAAACCTCTTAAATAACAATAATCATTTAAAGAATGATTATATACATAATCAATTGGAAGTCGGTGATCCAAATGATTATATACATAATCATCCAAGATTTTTATTGGAGAGAATTCAGGGTAGCTTGAATCTAATTCAAATGTAAAAAATAAAAGGAAAAACATATTTTATATCTTAAATAGTGTTTAACTTTACAAATGTAATTAAATTGTGGCTACAGAAAAAAAATTTATGTGGAATCTTGCCATTGAAGATGACAACAAAAAAACTTGGGAATTGAAGGCAGCAAAGAGGTACAATGACTCCGTATCTGATATAAAGATAGATAAAAGGCAAAAGAAATTTATTCTAGATACTATTTGGGAGAGTTGGCAGTTGCTATGGCAGGATTCTAACACTAAAACAAGGTGTGAACAAAATGCCGCAAATCGTAAATACATGGCTGAAAGTGGGTCACTTGGTACACATATTAAGGATTTCATATCAGTTAATGAGCATCGCTTAAAGTTGGTAAACCCAATTTTGTATTTTGTTTTCTTTCTCTAAATTCTTATGCCATCATTAATTTGATGTTGCAAATTATGCTTCTCATCTTAAATTTTAAGTATTGTCTATGTTATAGTTTACTACATTAAATTTTTTTTTTTTATTAATAATGTTCACAATTATTGTAGTTTCAACTATATTTTAGTTTAGACCATTTGAGGTAGTAGTTAACACGTATACTATGAATTATGGTATGCTTCATTAGCTTAACCCTTATGAGATGGACAGATGATTTAGATGAGAAAATAAATACACATTTTTAGGAGAGTTTGTCTAGTAGCAATTTCTGGAATTGTTTTTCAGTATTCATATTGAAACATGTGTGAAACAGCTCTCAATTGATTTCTTCCTTTTCCTAAATGCAATTTGAGATCCCACTACATAGCAACAGACTTGTACTACGATTCTTTTTGGTGAACAACAACAAAATGGCTACTAATGATTGGTCAAAAGTTATGGAATCATGAAATTTATTGTTATCGGTTGAAGTGTCATTGTTTTTCATTAAAAAGAATTAGAAAATAGCATAGCTAGATCATGTACATGAATTTTTCATAGACTATATTAATGATGAATTGCCACTTGGAATTATTCGCAGACTATATTTTCATACTAACTAGTTTATAAATTTTAAGAGATTTGATTTAAATAAGTATTCCATTCATATCCTTTAATTTTTTTTCTTTAATATTTCAAATCATGTGCAGACTAAAAAATTAAGCCAAGAGCCTACACCAACAGAGATGTGTTTACATATGCATACACATAAGAACGATGGGGTTTCCTTTTTGGGCACTAAAGCCAAAGTTGTGCATGTAAGTCTTTGAAATTATTTTATGAAATTGATGTTTAAGGATTAGTTTGTTCTTCAACATATTAAATTTATTACCTATTTGCCTTTGATGATGATTGTCTCATTAGTTGATATTGAATATTGTTTGGATTACAGGATAAGGCTGTTGAATTAAGAGAACAACATTTGTCTAAAGGAAATTTAGTTGACAAGGATCAAATTTATTATGAGGCTATTGGAGGATCAAAGAGAAATAGGATTTATGGTCTTGAATCTACAAGAATGCATTACTTTGATCCTAATTTTCATAACTCATTCGGGTCGAATGCACAATTAGGTTCACTGTTGCTTACACAACATACAACAACAGAAGATATGCATAATATCGTGCAAAAGGCAATTGATGCATATATGCCAAGCTTGGTAGATGTCCTCACGGTTAAATTGATTGACAAATTGCTATTGCTTTTAACAAGTAAAGTACGCTAACAATTAGCAAATGAGGATCAATAGCCCACCATAGACCCTTCTACAATTCTTAACAGCCACAGTACATCCTAGTGGTTGTGAATTTACATTACATTATTTTAGATAATTTTTTGTATAGCACTGCAAAACTTTGTGCACAACACTAATATTGGGATTACTTGCATAGAGATTAGAAATAGATAATTTTTTATACAACTGCAAAATACAAATATATTTGTCCAGCAGTTATGATGTATATATTGATTTTTTTGTATATTAAAATTATTAATTAATATATATTTTCAATTTAAATTTTAGATTTTTTGTATTGAATTTATCGTGTTTAATTTGAAATTTGCAAATAGAAAATATATAATATTTGCAAAAAATTATAAAAAAATTAAATAGACCAAATTAGATTACTGACGGACAAATCCATTACTTCTATTTTGATAAATTTAATATTTATATTAAATATATTTCCCGACAAGACTACCGACGAAAATATCCATCACTATTTATACTAAAATAAATTAATATTTTATTAAGTAAATTTACGGATGGCTTACGGATGCAATATTCCGTTGGTAAAATGGTTAAACAACACATCCAACGGATTTTTTAATAAAACTGCCAACATAATTTTTTTAATCATCCGTCGGTAGAATCTTTTACAGACAGATTTGTTTGTTGATAAATTGTTATCTATTCGTGTTTTACCGACGGATGTATTCCGTCAACAAAATTTTTTTCATCGGTAAAATCTGTCGACAAAATGAATTTTTTTTGTTGCGATAGTAAAACCAATCCTTGAGGAATATGATATTCAAGTGTGTTAATATATTCTCCCACTTTATTACCTGATCTCATGCATTTTCAGAGGGAACGCGTTAGTAGTTTAGAATTATATTGTTCCATGATAATGATTGCTTGAGTAGTTTTGGCATAAATTTCAGAATTCCACAATGCACATATTTGATCCTCGTTACTTGAACAATACTTTAGTTCACTACTTTGTTACTTGATACGGTGGATTCACTTGCTAATCAATTGCATTGAGGACAATAGGGATCAAACCTAACAAACAATTTCCAATGATTCAACATACTGAAAGAGGCTAAGATACTACTTGTTAAGGAACACCTTAAAACTCAATAGTAGGGGAGAGCAACGGTCGATTCAGTTTAATAACTGAATCAAATCAAAAACCGAAGTTTCATTATTTTTATTAACCGAATCGAACTGAAATTTTAAAATAACCTAATTTAAACCGAACTGAAATTTTCAGTCAATTTAATTCAGTTAACCGAAAAATCAAAATTTAAAATTATTTTTTAAAAAAAATAAAAAATATTGTGTCTAAAAATTATAAAAAATTATAAATCATAATATACTAAAGTAAAAACATCTAAATTGTACAAATAAAAGTTCAAATTAAAGAAATAATCCCAAAATATATAATAAATAATACAACAAAATCATTAAATAAATTTTTTTATTTAATCGTCAAAATTCTAAATTATCACCTAAAAAATAAATATTAATAATTAATATATGTATTTATATAATTTACAACTAAAAATAAAATAATTTATATGTATAAAATAATTATCAATAAAAAATAAAAAAAAATTATATAATTATATAAATTTTGATTCAGTTCTATTTTTATTCGATTTTTTCCTTCAAAAACCGAGCAAAAAAATTGAAATTTCTTAAAATTAAAAACCGAAAATCAAACCGAAAAATCGAATCAAATTAAAAAAATTGATCGATTCAGTTTGGTTTGATTTTTGCTCAGCTCTACTCAATAGGTCCAAAATCAGTCAAGAAGTTAATTGAGATGTGGAGCGTGCTTCCATGTTTCTGACGAAAATCTTGATGTTCCATGGACTCGCAACTTTCCCTAATTATCTTTTTGGTTTCAGGGTTTAATTTTAATTTCAATTTGTTTCTTAGGTTTACGATTATTCTCATCAAACAAATGGATCTACTCACTCAATTTTTTTCACAGCTTTTCTTCTCTCTGCTTTTCCTTTTTCTCGTTTCGTCTCAACTAAAATCGACTGACAGCGACCAAATACTCTGATTATTCTTCAGCAACAAAACGATTTAAGAAACAAAAAGAATCCGAGTTAAGAAAGTAAAAATAAATAAAATAAACAAATACTCAAATAAACTTCTTGTAAATAAGTGATATGTTGCCGCGGTGCACACATATGTCCATGTATCCACCTTCCGATTGAAGACGCGCACGCGCACGCGCACCACCTTGACACGCACAATAGCCTACCCAATAACATATGCTACACACACACACACAGTTCTACACCTTGTTTGCTCCATGGCTGGCCATGGTTTTGTGATTTTTTTTTTTAACTTTATTACTCTTCATTCTTCAATAATTAACAAAAAAAAAAAAAAACTGTTTTATCCTGGAAACTATAATTATTTATTACATATAATTGTTTTCTTTCCCTTTAAAAATTTAAATTTCTAAATTTTTCTTTTTAGTTTCTTTATAAAAACATATCATACCATACTCTCCTTCCAATCATATTAATAAAAATCAGCATACCATATATTATTAAACCACTAAGCACTTCATCCAAAGTGTGTGTTGGTTCACATTAATTTGAGGAATATATAAAGGTAAAATAAAGTCCCGTAGCAGAAAAATTCACAGTTACAGATCTCAATCAAAAGGCCTGAACATAAAGGGATATAAGCTCTTGCATTTTCCTTTTAAAAGAAGAAAAACTTAATATCACATGCGACATGCCCAATGAGTTAGAAATATGCCAATTTTTCAGCTAGACAAAACTTTTCAAAATAAAAATAATTTAATACTACTCGTTAGAAATATCATCCCTATATGCACCATTACTAATATCTTGGTCAGCAACAGATTTATTTTTAATTTTTGGCAATCTACCAGAAGATTTCAAGGGTTTCCTGACCTTCTCTGCCTGCAGCTCTAACCCCTTTTCTGAAGGTTTCCGCTTCCTCCTCATGCGTGTACCTCCCGTGTCCTCTACAAGAGTATTCAAAAGCATATCAAAGTTAGAGACTTTTTTAAATTGAGAAATATAAGGCTCGAATACCTTTATGAGCATAAAACACTTTAGTATTGAAAGACATTTTTTTGAATATCAGATGATTTCCACCTGCATATCTTTACCTCTCTTCCCCACCTTTTAGATGGGAATGATAAGGTACGCACAAAATCCTGACCATTGGATGGAACTTTTTTTTTTAGTTTTCATCCAATGGTCCAGATTTGCATGCACTAATATGCAAGTGTACTTAATGAACACTCCTAGAGAATTGAATTTCCGTGTCCACTAGAATCCTCCAAAAAAAAAAACTATTTTCCTCCAAGATAAATGCATTTTTCTTCCAGCTATCAACAAGTTGGACCGTAGTTCAATCCAGAACAAGTAACACTGCTAGTTTTAACATATCAGACACCCAACAATTCATGTTTCACTGCATAAATAATTCACCAACCCGCTACATTCCAAGAATAATAGAATTCAATATCAGCAGAATCAGAATCATATTTTATACAAAGAACTGCAACAAAAACAACCATGATTACAATATCAAAGTTAGATAAATGGTTAAAAATGCCAAGACAGCACCGTAAGACAAAGTATTTACCAAAGTAATTAAAATGACTAATATTACGAAAGATAAAGGACGAATGTTAAGTATTTATGTGGATGTTGAGAAAGAAAATAACATTAGCTTCTTGTTAGGGTTTGGTTTATTTATTATTCTTCGTGAATCTAGATTTCCTTCTGGAATGCCATCCAGATAATTTAATGCAGAAGGCCCCAATATTTTCTGTAAAAATTTTGGAGCCCAAAAATTATGAGAGTAGTGGAGGAAAGGCACCGAAGAAATATGATAGCAAATCTTTTCTTTTTCGTTGTATTTTCCAAGACCAAAATGAAAAATAAACACTTCAATTTCTTTTTCTTTTGTTTTATTTCTTGTAAAATCTCCACATTGTGGTTATTTTTCACCTCTGCTGTTGAAACAGCATTTGCTTGCTGGACAAGGATTAGTTGTCTACCAGGAAGTCCCAGGAGATCTGGATCTGGTTTATGATTTGACCTAAAAGTATCTCCTAATTCTAGCTAATCGTGTAGATGAGAAATCATAACACTTGAACACATTCAAAATCAACCTTGGCATTACCTTCAAGTGGACTTGATGGATGGTTTGTAGCTAGTCCATTTTGTCCAGCACCTTCTGAGAGAGGGGATCCAGAATGATTACTGTCCATCAACTTTGAAGAACTCCCTGCACACTTGTCCTGCTGTTCAGGAAGATCAGCACAAGGAACAGCTGGCAAGAAGCACAATTCATCCTGTGATAAATCCGAATCACTGAGAGCATCTTTCTCTACCGTCACAATATCAACCTCTTCATCTTCATTAACATCTGAGTCTTTTACCTGCAAGCATGCAAACATGTCAATATTATTAAAATGCACCTATGACCTGCTCAAGCAATGAGAATTCTTTAACCTTTACAGTTTCAGGCACTAGATCAAATTCATCTTCTCGCTCCACATACTCTTCATTTTCCTCTAGCTCCTTGAAGTCTGGTGCAAATGCACTCCAGTTCTCGGTGTAATCCTTAGCCCATATATATACCAAGCCAGTCAATGAAACAGAGACTACAATGGGATGAACAGGGTGCCATGCTAAATCAATTAATGCTTCCTTTGGACCTTCAAGGATTTTCACAAGATATCCAGCCCTATCCCATATGTAGATTTTATGCTCTCCTTTGCTTGCAGAACCGCTAATTACCCATTCACCATCACCACTAAAACAAGGTGCTTTCCAGTGCATCTTGGTGACAGAATCTTGAAATTCTCGGAACAGTGCTAAGCACTTTGATCCAACAGTCTTCATCTTCTCGACACGATCTTGCTCATCAATAGTCTGGTTCATTTCCTCTAGAGTAGTAAGGCCATTCTTCAGAGGCAGAAGATTTTCATAGATTCTGATAGTTCGATCATTCGAATTTGTAAGCAGGTACTGTCCATTTCTGCTGAATACCATGTTCTTTATCACAGCACCGCCAGGAGTGGAAATAATGGCGTGGAGTTGAATGTTTTTGTAATCAATAATAAGTATTTCCCCTTTCAAATTTCCCACATAAACCAGATCTCCATTCTTGTTAAAGCATGCAGCAGTTGGAGTAAAAGGGGGAGTTCCATCAGAAGATTTATTACGTGATGCAGAGGCAAGGCCATTGCCCATGTCAGGTACCATAACTGGAAGCATAGTTGTGTTTCCTGTGTTTAAGTCGACAATCATGGGAGCCGATGACAGTGGGCATGCCAGGCAGAAAGATGGCGCTGAGGAACCAGGATGTAGGCGAGCCAACAAGGGTGTCTGCTGCAGAATTGTGCGTGCAATCTTATCTCCACTGACAACATCCCAGAGTGTTAATGATTTATCAGCAGCAGAAACAAGAATGCGATGACCATACTTTGACCAGCTGATGCTTGTTATTGCAGCAACACAGTCCTTATCCCGCAGCTCCTTAGCAATTCCCCTGGTCTCAAAATCCCAGATGACACAGCTTCCATCAGAACACCCAGCTGGGAAAGAATAAAATGATTATCAATAGGAAATAAGTAATAATTCAGATATATTCTTTCGGCACTGATAATTTTCCCTATGTAGACAAGAAAAAGATAATAATAAGTACAGCTTAAATAAACACAAGTACCAATATGTGGCTTCTCTTTCAAATCACACACGTGTGGGCTCACACATACATGAAATTACAATGAATAGCTCGCACACACCAAGAAAAAAAAAAAAAGCATTGAAATGAGACAATTGCTTAAAGAAGCAACCCAGTTATTAACAGGAAAATTATTGATGGTTCATTCACACTGAGAAACCAATTTTTAGCAGGCTAAGATTGGTTTTTAGATGATTTTGAACTAACTCCAGTTAGGAAGCAGAAAAGCACCACAACACTATGTTCACATATTTGTATTTATCATACCAGTTGATTAAAAATTCAAATATCTATCCATCAAGGGTTCAATTTTAAGAAATTACTATGGGTTTTTTAAAAAAAAATAAATAAAAATAAAAAATCCAACTTGTACCCTTTCGAATGAGCATTGAAAACATTTTTTTTTTATGTATATAAAAATATAGTGCACCACGTATGAAACAGCAAAAACCCACAAATTAAGTAGGAATAAAGAGTAGATATTACAAAAAAAAAAAAAACCTACCAGCAAGAAGAGTGCCACGACGATTGAAAGCAATGCATTTCATAACCCCATGCTCCAAATACTCCTCTATCACCTCTGGAAAATCTCCCTGCAATGGATCTTACAACCAAGACACCAAATATCACAGGGATTTTTTTTTTTTTACATATGAAATCCAAATTCAAACAGAAAGAAAGAAAGAGCTCACCTATTATAGAGGCATTCATGGTGCGTCCTTGCTTATAGATTCACAGAAAGACGAAGATACAGATGATTTTTGTCTAAAAAGTATAACAAATTTTGAGAGATAAATACCATCTGATAAGCACGCTCAAATTACCTCGCCGCTCGCGGGGGCTTGTGCTTGTAACGTTCACAGTGAAAGATATTTAGGGTTTTCAGTGAAGAGGGACCAAAAAAAAGGTGCAAAGATGGCGTTACGAAGCTATGTGCTTGACTTCAACTTTTAATAACGGCCTAAAGCCTAATGATTTGAATGATAAAATATGCAGGCAAGTTACGGCGGGTGCGAGGCAATTTTGGCTTTCTCCGGAAGCCAAATGACTGGGCAGAGGGGACTTGCTCAGCCCCCGGTTCCAAATTTGAGGTGATCGAACCGAACTATTTGTAATTTTCTCTACGCAATTTCGGTTTACTTATGGGATGAGGGGGTGATTTTGCCTACGAATTATGGGAAACAGGTGATTTTGCTCAAAATTTTTTTATCATTCTTTACATTTCAACTGAACAAAAATGGGTAATTTACCCTGATTCCAATAAAAGTAAAAGCATGTAATCAGAACGTGACAATTCAATCACAATACCAAGGACGCGTTTTTCTACGAAAAATTATTTGTTATTTTTTATTTTATTTTTTAAATAATTAAAATATTTATTTTCTGCATAAAATTTAAAAAAAATATTTATTTACCAACAAATAAAAAACTGAAGCAATTATTTTATATATATATATATATACACTTACATAAGTGTGTGTGTATATATATATATATATGTAATACATATGTATATATACATACACATATACATATGTATTACGTATGTACATATGTGTGTATATATATATATAAGTATGTATGTATACACATATAGATATATGTATATGTATGTGCATATGTATGTATATATATATATATATATATATATATATATATATATATATATATATGTGTGTGTGTGTGTGTGTGTGTGGTAGAGGTGTACATAGTACGGTACAATTCGGATATTTATAAATCGCAGTATTGTCTTGAAATTTTGGATATTTTAAAAATTAAGTATTGGTATTATCTTGAAAATTTAGGATAATTTAGTACAATTCTATAAAAATTCGGAACAATTCGGTACAATTATTCGATTCTTTCGGTACTAAATAATACGGTATAATTCGGTACTTCAGATAAATCAATAATTTTAAATACAAAATAAATACACACAATAATAAATACAAATACAATTAAAATATCTCAACAAGGATAATTAAAATTTAAGTCAAAATACATTACCTAAAAATCAACATTCAACAGTCTTCCTTTGCATTATGCTGACATTGAATTCAAAATCTTGAGCAATATCTAAAAAAATACAAATTTTAAATAATTAGATCACCAAAAAATAGAAATATTAAATAGAAATTTAAATAAAATATGCAAATATAATAATTACCCGATTCAAATATTTCATATTTTTCGATCGATGCCTCTTAAGCCAAAAGTATAGCCGATCTCAACTAGTTTTGACAATAAATAAGAACCTCAGCTCTAATCGGAGTTTAAAAAAAAACTTCTAAATTTGTCTAAAATTTTTTCTCCAGTGCTAAAAGCTGATTCAGAAACTACAATTGAGCACTAAATAACCAAGATATATGTAGCAACCTCAGCCAAAATTGGATAATTTGGCTCATTTATCTTCCACCAGCTCAAAATGTCAAAATCAAGAGAGTTTTTTACTAATTTATCGGTCAAATAAGCATCCAAATCTCCTTGAGATACAACTTGCTCTTTATCTTTATTTTCCAAAAATCACACGTCAACATCATCATCAATATCATCAGAATTAGGTGGTGGGGCTATAATTTGATTAACATTAACCTCTTCCAATTTTTTATGTTCTTCTATCAGTCCATTCAAAGCAATTTTCACTTTATAAACTAATTTCTCTGTCTCATTCTCACCATAAAAAGCTGTGTATTTTGAAACTAGAAATTTCATTTTAAATCTAGGATTCAAAACCATAGCTATGAAAAGAATAATATTCATCTTGTTAATCGAACCTCAATACTTATCAAATTTCAACTGCATTTGTTTCCCCATTTCTATCAAAAAATCATCACCACTAGTTTGAGAATAATGCAATAAGTTTAAAATACATACAATTTCTGGAAAATATAAGTTGGAAGTTAAATATAATGATCCAGACAACTTGCAAGTCACATCCTAAAATCATTTCAGAAATTTGGTAAGAGTTGTGAGTTGTTTTCAATTACTCTCAGTCAAATAAGCATGTCCAAACTCAATAAAATATTTGTTATCCATATCCTCCAACTTATCAAAAACTTTTTGATACCCCAAAGAAATATCTAACATCAAGTACGTTAAATTCCACTTAGTATGGCAATCTATGATAAAACTTTTTATGTACACAATATCTACTGCTGATAATGATGAATTATATAATATTTTTAGTATATTTTTATGTGTTTAATTGAGTTAATTTTGTATTAATTAGGTTAGATTTTAGTTTAATTGGTTAATTTTATATTTTTTGGAGTTATTTGTAAATTTTGGTGTTTTTCAGGGTTAATTTGCAAGAAAAATGACTTAATTGTAAAAAGGCAAGTAATTATGGGCCAAAAGTATAAAATTGGAAAATTCATGCAAGATAATTGATCGTGAGGTCCAGAAGACTCATGCATGGCCACGTGAAGTACAAAGGGGAATGAGACGTGACCACTTGAAGAAGAGAAGAAAAGAACACATGGCCACGTGAAGAAGAGAAGAAAATAACACATGGCCACGTGCAATTTTACAAAGGAAAACACATGGCCACGTGTAGACTCTCCCATGAAGCGAAGGATTTGCAATTTTTCCAATTCAAGAAGGATTCTCTTCCTACTCCAAATTGGGAAGTTTGGAAAGCTTTTACAACATATTTTGCCTATAAATAGACAACTCTAAACATCAAAGAGAGAGAGAATCAAGTAGAAAATCAATTAGGGAATTAGAATCAATCTTTTAATTAAGCATATTATTTTCTTAGTTATTTTACGTAGTTTTCTGTTTTTATTATTTTCTTCAAAGCTTTGTTTTAGTTTTTAAACATGTTTAGGAAATAATTTTTTCTTCTTTTGCTAATGGATTATTGAAATCTTATATTTTCATTGTTATGACTTTATTTTGAGCTTCATTTCAATATCGGTTGATTATTTCTTGGTTTTAAGCATATTCTTATCTTTGATTGTGTTGAGATTGATTGTTGATTTATTGAATAAATAACTAAAAATTGGTTTGACATAGTTAATGATTTGCATGTTCTTGGGTTAACTCTTTAATATTTATGCATGATTATTATCCAAAATATGAGATAATTATGTGTTAATTTTATTGGTTAATACTAAGAAAGGAAGAACTAAGAATAGGTGAAAGTTAAATCTCTTGAAATAGGCTTTAATAGACATCTAGGAGGATTAATTCAGACTTTTATGCTAAGTGTTGAATTGTTCTGAATAAGAGAATTTTAATGCTTGGAATGATAATCTTGAGTAAAGTTATCTGATTTTATTTATCTGAATTCTTCATAATCACTGGTGTTCCTTTTGAATTTAAGTCATTACAATGAAAGTTAAGGTGGATAGTTTCTTTAGCAAGAGAATTTTAGTTATTGTTTCGTTTTCAATTCATGTTTTAGTTTTTGTTTTAATTAATTGCTCATTTAGTTTAATTTTTTCTTTTAAATCAAAAACATTTGGGAAACAATCTCGGATTAATTTAATTCATACATAGATATTATCCTTAGCAATCCATGTTTCCTTGGGTACGATATTTGGGGTCTTAATCTATATTTTCCTATATTACTAGCTGATCTAGTACACTTGCTAGACACCGGTCAACTGCTTCACAAGATTTTTTAAAAGAATCTAACCTTTGAGGACTACTTCTAACATACTACTTGATAACATCTCTAACCTTTTTAATATATTCATCAACACCAGCATATTTGAGCCCATCTTTCACAATTAAATTTAAGATGTGAGCACAACATATCATGTGAAAAGTTTCACCACCCAAAACAAATGTATCTCTCTTGCTTAATTTATTTTTCAACTATTGAATTGTAGTATCATTAGATGATGCATTATCAGCAGTTATACACATCACTTTAGTCAAACCCCAATCATCCACACAATTATCAACAACACCAACATTACTTCCTTTGTGACTTTTAACAACACAAAAATTCAAAATTCTTTTATGCATCTTCCAATTTGAATCAATAAAATGTGCAGTTAAACACAAATATGATACATTTTGAATGCTAGTCCAAGTATCAATTGTCATTGAAACTCTTTTGCATTCAATTTTAAGAAAATCTTTCAATTTCTCTCTCTCATTCATAAAAAAAGTGCAACATCTTCTAGCAATAGTCACTCTAGATAGAATTTTAAATTCAGGACAAATTGCTTCAATGAATTCCCTAAAACCATTATGTTCAACAAAATTAAACGGTAGTTCATCCTTGATGATCATCCTAATTAAAGCTTTTGTACAAGCTTCTTGATCAAATTTCTAACTAACTAATGACATATTATTATCGGATCCTACAAAATTCAAAGTTGTTTGTGACTTATCCTTATTTTTAAATGCAGCCACTAACTCTTTTTTACCGAAATTTTTTTTGCAACTTTCCCTTAAATGTTTCCACAATCCTGAAGTGCCTAATCACTCTTTCCTTGGTAATCTTTATCACACCATTTACATTTAGCTCTTACTATTTAATTACCGTTATCATCTAGCAATCTATCAAAATGCTTCCAAACTTCAAACCTACTTTTTTACTTACAGGCATACTAGGAGAAGTAGCATTACTTACTGAATTTGGAGTTGCATAAGATTCGATTGGTAGGAGAGCAGGTTGAGGACCCATAATCTCGTCGATCGATTTCACTCTCTCATTTGAATGTTTTCTTTTATTCAATGAAGAAGAGTTAGTGAAGCTAGAAGTTTTCTTCATTTTTCTCTAAGCCAAATCTGCATGCAACAAAAGCAATCATCTTTACTCTTAAGACATACTTAATTCTGAACCAATTCTACATGCAACAAAAGCAATCATCATTACTCTTAATACAAAAGAAATAAAAACATTGCAAGAATTGGCTTCCATAAACTTTAAATTATAAAAATAACAATAACAAACTATTTTCAAAAGAGAATCAACATGAAAATTGCATCTGCATCATAAGTATAATTGTGCATCACTATATACCAACGCCACTAAAAACTCATAATATAAAAAAATGAACATACACCATTGTCATTAATGAAAACAACCACGTCTATTTTTTTATATCGCATGTGTATATATATATGTCGACGAAATTCAAGGTTTAGTCACTTTCAGAAATGACATTAAATAACAATATTATATATGAGAGAGAGAGAAAGAAAGAGACAAATAACATTCTCAAATGATTAAGCTTAATAGTGGAAGCAATTGTAATTATTCAATAGTGGCAACAATTATATATCATTTTTCAATAAGTAATTGTAAGTAAAAAACATTGCACATGCAAATCTTAATTAGATAAGAAATCTTACAATGAAAATTAGTAAGAGAAATTTATAATTCACTTTTGTTCATATCTTCACATGAAAATTAGTTGATGATATACGACTCATATACAAATCTTACTAATTTAAAGCGAACAAAAATTTATAATTAAAATAAACACCAAATGCAATTAAATCAAATCAAAATCAGCTTGATTAGAGTTCTCTCCAAACTCTATTTCCATCCTTTATTTCACTTTTAAATCTCCAATTCAACGTATTCCCAACAATACCCCAATTCTACAAGAGCTTTTTAGCAAATTGCTTATGCATTGCTGGACAAATAGATTTCTGAATAGCTTGAAATCGACATAATTATATGTAGGAGAATAAAATATATTTCCAACAAAGTATAATTTCTTAAAGAGGAAAAGAACAGGTATAACGGTTTTTAATCAAGCCAAAAATTTGGAAACGAAAATCTGAGGTTGGAAATATATTCCAGCAAAGTATAATTGCTTTAAGAGATAAAAAAAAAAACAATTTTAAGGTTTCTTAACCAAGCCAAACCTTCTAATCCTCAATAAAACCAATAAATAAAAATCTGAGGTTAAAAAGATATTCATATGTATATCGACACCTGAACTTGTATTTAATTTCAAAATTCACACATCGACATTAAACTTCTTTAATCAACCCTTTAAACTTAAATTAACTATAATAAATTACCCCCCTCTTTTAGTTATACTGCTTACGTGGATTGGAAGGTGAGGTAGCCACTTGAAAAGAAGTATATAATTATTGTTTTCTATATAGATAAAAGAAGATTAGAAAAGGAACAGTCATCTAAAGAAAAAAAAAAAGAAATCTATTCAGTTTCCTATCTAAGCTTCCAGAGCCTAAAATTTCAACCCAAATACACAAATTCGTTAGGAGCATTAAAAATCTTTCCCATCTTTTTGGTAAGTAAATGGATTTATTTTTCTATTGATGTTTAGAATACATTCAAATTTGTCTCTTTTAGTTGCAACAAATGAAAAAATAAGGAATTATTGCATTCAATTTCTTTTTTCATTTCTCCTTGTTTTTGGGTGCGATACATACAACATGCAAATATGTGCATATACATATCTAGACTATCTAATCACTTAAATATCTCCTATTAGATAATTTAAATGTATGCATATTGTACTACTACTTTTTTTCACCTTATACTAATATAATATAATTATATAATTTTACTTCTTAATTAGGGTACAAAAAGGGTAAGATGGGGATAAAGATGGACAATTTCACACACACACACACATATATATAATCTGATACATCGGAATTCTAAATGACCTAAAAACATAAAATATGTAGTAAATGACCACAGGAGTTTCTTCAACATTTCATTTCTTGATCTTGATAGTTTCCCTATCAAACACCTGTTATAACTCATTTTCTATAGTACTGCCAATGACTTCTAAAGTTTTATATTTTTTGACATTTCATTTTTCAGTATAAAATCTTGGATTAGAAATCAAAGTAAATTCCAGATGTCCAAGGCGATGTTTGATTCCACAATCATCTTAATCTTGGAGCTTTTTACTTTGGAAAATACGATCCAATTTAAATTAGTATGTTGTTTTATATTCACTTTCTTTGAGATTTATTTTTATGCCATGAAGACTCAATTTCAGCACAAAGTATTCAAATGGTAATTTTTATTTTTTGAACATAAGCATTATATCGACATTAAATATACTTTTTTTCAATTATATTGGCTATAAGTTTAAAATAAAAAGAAGAAGGCAAGCATTGTTTTCATTAAAAGAATATTCCAAATCGGACAAGTAGTCTCTTCACCAACCACTCCACCAAAGACTCCCATAATTGATGGGAATCTTTCCAACTAAGTCATGGGTCCAAGCTCCCATTAATTTAGGCGTAAAAGAAGGAGATCCTCATCTATAAAACGGACTCTCCATTTTACTTCAAAGGCACAATCCTCTTTAGGCAAAAACACTCTCAAGCTTAGAAATAGGAAGCTCATGTGTTGAGCACACCTTGTAAAAATCTGAAGCTTAGAGTTTATCCTAAAAAAAATATAAAACTTGTACATTTTAGTTTATTTTTCAAAAAACGTAAGTATGCTTATGTGTTGAGCTTTACTTTCTTGTAATTTATTTTCATTTATAAAACTATATTTTCATATCTGGGTTCAAGTGTTGCTGCATTCATAAGTATGCTTTGTGCCTGCGGCTTATGCTGATCTGGTACATCAGAAATTCTGTCTGCATAATGCATGTGCTGCATTAAACAGGTATATAGGCTGCAATATACAATCCCCTTTGAGAACTATACTGAATAGTATAGTGCACTGTTACGCCACGTACCTTTCATCTGCATTCATATAGATCGTTAATAAACATCCTCTCAGATCACTGTTCAATTATTTATTTATTGAAAAAATTAATATTTTAAACTTTAAAGATGTGACTTAATAATTTAATATACTTATTATATATTTGGTTCATTATATATATATATATATATATAGGTGTGTGTGTTGGGGGGAGGGGTGAAAATATACAAAAAAAAATTATGATTTTTTACAATTTTTAGCCAAAAACCTGATTTTGTCTAGTTTTTCAGTTTAATCCGATTTTTTACCAATTCGATTTTAAGCAGTTAAATCAATCGGTTGACCAATTGATTCGTGGCTAAATCAATTCAACCGGCCGGTCCGATCGGATTTTAATAACCATGATGGGAATAGCATTGCATGTGGAGAAATTCAGAAATAGTGTGATATTTAATGAAAATATTTGAAAATAAATTTTTGTTTAAAAAAAAGGCAACAAGGAATAACATGGATCCACTATCTTTAGAGATGATCACGGGGTGGAAAATCTGCGTTCTCGGTGGGAACCACCCCGAATAGGGCGGAGAATTTCAGAAAAATTCTCCCATAAAAATGGAGACAGGAAAAAAATATTCCTCAACTTAAAATTCGGGACGAAAACGGAGATTACAGTCTCAGCCCCGAAATTTTTCTTTCCTCAAAATTTAATTACTAAATTTAATTATATTTATATAATTTAGTTTTAAATTATATTTAATTTTAATTTTATCAATTATTAAAATTTATATTAGTTTGATTTGTAATTAAATTTATATTTTTAATTATTAAATATTATATTTCAATTATAATTAATTATTAAATATTATATTTTTGTTATAATTAAATTTTTTTAAAAATAATAATATTTTTAATACAAAGATGAAAATCTCCACGAAAATGAAAATTTCTGTTGAAACGGAGATGGAAAAAATTTTTCATTTATAATATTATTGGTTCCCGTTTTACCTTTACGCGGGGCAGTAGGTGGCCCGCCTCGCCTCGCCCCGCCCCTAACTATCTTTCCAAAGATGTACCCTCCAATCTTCCCGGTAAAAAGGCATGTGATAAGCTTCTTATAGACCAGGCTAAAGGCAGTGCATTGTAGGACCCACCCCAACCTTTCGCTCTACCGCTCCACATTTTATGTGAAAAAAAATAAGAAAAAAAAAAGAAAAGAATTCCTTTTACTTTCCCTTGGCATTTAAAAAGCGAAAGCAAAAATTGATTTCGCCATCAATGGATAAATGCGACTTTCATTCTTGGCAATCTGCTACTCCGAAAGTTGAGAGTAGGTGCCTAAATTTGCAGATGCCTTTATAACTTTTATTTAATCAAATCTATGACTGAGTCTATGGAAACCGTAGCCGGCCGAAGTGTTTGGCACGCAATACTATTTTGACCCAATCAAACATCTTACCACTTCAATCAAATTCTAGTATATACATTTTTCAAAAACTCGGAATACGAGTTTCGAAATACAATTTCTTTTGCAGTTCTATTTATATATTATGATAACTTGAATTTTTATTTTTATTTTTATTTTTTTGTTGTTGAACATTGAATAAAAACATGCATGTCTGAGATATTCATCTGCATGTTTTAGCAATTTTTTGCATTAAAAAAATGTCTAGCTGTTTTCTTAATTGATCAGTATTTGGATTATTTTTAGTAGATTCCCGCTTCTTGCAGGTCATCCAATTCAAGGTTCGATTTTGTGAATTAGTTTAGCTGGTAAATAGAAAAGCTCCCTCTTCTAATTAAGTCGGGAGTCATTTTCACTGAATAATATTCTAGAAATATTTTCCAAACGCACGTAACAATTTCATATACCCGATTTAAGGCATAATTTATTATTATCCATTATGTTTCCATCGATTATCTTATCTAGCATTTTTATATTAATTTAATACATAAAATTTTCATGCATCTAATTTAGTCAAATTTATCTCATTTAGTTTAATCATAGAATAGAAAAAATGTTTTCGTGTATCAAGCTTGCACCCTGTCAAATTGGCCATTTCCAATGTTTTTTTATGCACGTAATTGTTTTCGAGTAGGTTGATTTAAATCTCAATTGCTTTACATAAAAACTAAAGGACAATATCGCTTCATTTAATAGCAAGAAAAAAAATTTAATTTCTTTATCGAACTGCAAAGATTGAATTTCCAAAATGTTTATCCACTTTATTTTTGTTTTTTCTTTTTCTTTTTTTCTAGATCCCACTAAAGTAAAGTGACACGTGTAATTTTTAAGGTAGAATGCAAAATTACATGTTCGCTTTTCATTTATGAACCATGATCAAGTAACGTCAAATTAAACCGTGAAATTTTCATCCAATTCAACTAGTCAGGTTTTGATTTAGTCTAAAATTATCAATAGCACATAGATCTGGCAAAATTGACCCAAACCCATGGGTCGATCCAAATTTATCCAAAAAAATTAATCCAAATCTAACCCAATTCATATAAATATTCATTGGGTCAACCCAAAATTGATCCATTATACTTTTCAACCCATTGGATCATTACCCAATGGGTTTATATAAAATCCTTTACTTCATTATTTTGTAGGTTTTCTTAATTTGCATTGTGTAACCTCAGCCACAAAAAGCCTAAATCGCTCTCCTTTCCTCCTCTGCCTATCGCCGCCCTCCGTCGCCACCGACTTTCGCCTATCGCCGCCACCAGTCATCAGCATCATAAGGTGGTCGCCTCTGCTTCCGTTCTCTGCTTCCAGGTGAGTTCTAGTGATGGAACCATTTGCAATTAATTTTTGTTCTTTTTCTCTGTTTCTTTCATGTGTTTATGTCTTTTTCTCAGTTATATTTATGTTCTTTTTCTCTGTTTCTTTCATGTGTTTATATGTCTTGATTTGTAAGTTCTATCAATACGATGTTCATATTTTAACTACATAATGGAGATATAGGCTTTACTTTCTTTGTAATTTCTGCACTGCCTTTTTCCCCTTGCCTTTCTTTTTAAAGTTAAATTGTTTTATGAGTTAGGAATTTCTTCTTCTTCATGTGGGTTCTGTTTGGCATTGATTTTCTCAGCTGGGAAAGGTTTATTCGGAGAGAAAATCTAAGTATTTGAAGAAGAAAAAGAGTTGGATTTGAGTTTTTGAAATCGGGTTTCTAAATGAGAAACCCAATATGCACTTTCAGCCCAGTTTTTTTAATCGGAATTTTACAGACCTTGATACCAAGGTGAGAATTTTACAAAGCAACCTGTTGCTACTCATTATTCACCTGTTGAAGGAAGTGATAAATTGTATAAGAAAGGAATTATCAAGAATGATCAGCAAAATTGCTTTCTCATTAAGACCTGTTATACCATGAGTTGATTTTGAGGGCTACAATTAAGAAAATTTTCTGATTTTAGCAGTTTTATAGAACTTATGGTTTTGTATATATTAGTTTTTCCCTTACCTGCTGATGAATAGTTGATGTTGTATATATACTGTATCCTTTTGGAACTTCCATAATCTATGCAGTGCAGTAAACTGATAATTAAAAGTCAGCTGCTACAACGGTTTATATATATATATATATATAAAACAAAATTTGGAATATGAAATTTATGGAAAAGTACAAAATCATTACGACTTGTGATTAACAGAATTTGGAGGTTTTAATAATTAGGAGTTGATTAGATTTGTTAGATACAATTAAAACTTGTAGCTAATTAATTACACCCGCAAGTTCAAAGTTGCATGGTAAAGTCAAGATCAAAGCCAAATTTAATTAAGAAGCAACCACATATATTCTTGTGAACTTGAAAGTCATGGCGTATCACTGGCATTATTCAATCAGTTACAGTGTATTTTATATTAATCTGTAATACTGGCCAACAATAATATGCAATGATTTGGATTGATTAGTTTTATATTAATTTCACTTCATTTTGTTGTCTCAGCTTTTATCTAATATAACTCTTCTACAGTAAATGGTTCTAACACTTCATTTTATTTTATATTAATCTGTAAAAACAAGTTGTGTCGTGACTTCCTTTAGGGAGATTCTGGTATGGGCATAGGTTTATCTCATTAAATGGGATACTCTTATGTGGAAAGCCATTTGCAAAATATAGAGCTTTGTTTCTTATAACTTGAGATGGTCTCTTTTTGTTATGATTATCGGGTTGGTAATAGCATTTTATATTCTCTTGTAAACTTTAACATTCCCGACGGTATTTAAGAACGGAAAGTTAATGATGTGGTAATGGATAATGGTCAATGGATTGCTCTGCTCTTTTTAGATGAATAGTTGCTGAATTAGAGTGGATTATTTTTATTATTATCATTTTGGATCATGCTTATTTTTGTTTTTCTTCTTTTACAGTTATTTATGAAATGGATCTTAGTGTTCGTAGTGTGGATGAGAGTATCGATACTTTTACCGAAACTACTTACAAAAGACGACAGCAGTCTTCTATATGGAATGAATTCAACTTTCTACCAGTAAGTCAAAATAATGATGGAAAATCAAGAGCAAAGTGCAAGCATTGTTCAAAAGAATATATCGCTGATCCTACATCTGGAACTTCTAATTTAAGACGACATTTAAAGGTATGTCCTAAATTTGATGATGTGGTATCTGATGAAATAAAGTTCAAGATAGACCAAGACGTATATAAAGAGTGTGTAGCCTTAGCTATAATTAGGCATGGATACACTTTTACTTTTGCTGAACATGAAGCAAATAGAAGTATTCATACATACTTGAACCAAGATGTGAGACCGATATGTAGGAATACAGCAAAAGCATATTGTTTAAAAATACATAAGAGGGAATCGGATATTCTTAAAAAAGCTTTGGGTGAAGTACCTGGTAGGATATGCTTAACCTATGATATATGGACCTTATGCATTTCTGAGGGTTATCTTTGCTTAACTGCTCATTATGTGGATAAAGATTGGAATTTATGCTGCAAAATATTGAACTTTTGTCATTTTTCTCCTCCACATACTGCTTCTCTATTGTACGAAAAAGTTTATGACAAGTTAAAATTTTGGGAAATAGAGAAGAAGATATTTACAATTACTTTAGACAATGCAAGGAATAATGATAACATGCAAGAACTATTGAGAGATCAACTTAGTTTGCATGGTTATTTGCATTGAAATGGTGTTTTTTTTCATGTGCGTTGTGGAGCTCATATCTTAAATCTTATTTGTTCAAGAGGGTTTGAAGTTGATTGACCAATCCATTATATCTATCAGAGAGGGGGTGAAATATGTGAATGGATCAGAAGCTAGGAGAATAAAGTTTGTTGAATGTGCAGATCGAGTAGGTCTTGATTATTCTAAGGGATTGTGGTTGGACTGTCCCACAAGGTGGAATTCTACATATGAGATGCTTGATAGGGTCCTTTTTTATAGGAAGGCTTTTTCACATTTGGCTATTGTTGACTCAATGTTTATTTGGAATCTAACTGATGATCAATGGAGTTTAGTTGAAAAAATATGTAATATTTTGAAACCTTTTCGAGATATTACTAATATTTTTTCAGGAACTCGTTATCCTACCTCAAATCTATACTTTTATAATGTATTAAAAATTCATCTTTTGTTGTTAGAGGGGACAAGAAGTGAAAATCAATGTATTCAGAATATGAATACTTTGATGTTGGATAAGTTTGAGAAGTATTGGGACTCATATAGTGCTATCTTGTCTTTTGCTGTTATTATGGATCCTCGTTATAAGTTGGATTTTGTAATATTTTCTTATAAAAAGTTATTTGGAGATGAGAGTGTGGCTAAATATGAGTGCAACGAAATTAAAGATAAGTTGTATGATCTTTTTGCATCATATGCAAGTAATAATCCAACTTCAGAGGCATCAACCGAAAGGAGACTAAGCGTGGATGATGATCTCATGAAGGTGTGTCTTTTTATTGATAGTTTTATATTTATTTATAATTTTATTATTAATGTCATTTTTTTTATCTGTAGGAATTCGATTGTCTTGTGAACAACTTTGTAGATAAATCCGAATTAGATATATATTTGAATGATGCAAGACTGAGTAGAATTCTGCAATTTGATGTGCTATCTTGGTGGAAAGACAATGAAATGAAATATCCTACCCTTTCACTAATGGCTAGAGATATTTTCACGATTCCCATTACTACAGTTGCTTCAGAATCAGCATTTAGTATGGGAGGAAGAATTCTCAACAAATGGCGGGCATCTATGTTACCTGAAAATGCAGAGGCTTTAATTACTACTCGTAGTAGGTTATTTGGATTTGAAGGTAAAATTAATACACTTTTTATTTATGTGTGTATGTGTATATATACTAATTATTAATATTATTGCAGCTGAGGTGGATTCTCAAGATAGCATGGGTAAAGATATTAAATTTTCAAGATCAAATCAAAATGTGGATTTATCATCAGTTTAAGGCGGAAAATAGATTAACTTATTATTTTTATTTTGTTAGATTAATTTTTACTATTTGTAATTGTATATTCAATATTTGTACATATTTTTATTTTTTAAGTAAAATTAAATTATTAATGAAATATTTTATTTTTTATATTTTAACTTATTATTTATATTATATTTTCAATTGAATTTTATTGTTACCGAATTTATTATTTAATTAATAATTAATTTTAAACTAATTTATATTAAACTCATGGGTCGACCCAAATCAATCCAACCCATTTGGGTATTGACCCATTTATGACCCATATCTTTTGACCCATTAGTGATCCAATTCATTAGTGACCCATCCATTAATGACCCAACCCAAATCCATCCAATCCGCCCATTTGCCACCTCTAATAGCACATGTAAATGATTTAAATGTCATTTATAAAATAGATTTTATACCAAATAAGTAAATTTGGTCGTCAATGTAGTTTATTAACCAACTGTAAGATAGCTATTCTTGAATTTAAATATAAAAATTAAATGATAAAATGAAAACCTCTATATATATACACGCGCACGCACATAAATAATAAGTAAATAAGCGCAATTCTTTTTTCTTTCAAAAAAAAAATATTTGAAGGTTTGGTTAGGATCAATATAGGGACATTCCGAATGGCATGAATTATATATATATATATATATATATATATATATATATATATATATATATATATATATATATATATATAATACGTTTATAAAATTTAAATTATATATATAATCATAAAATATACTCCCTACATCTCATACTTTTTGTTCACTTTTATTTTCATTTTTTACACATATTAAGAAATTATAATTATTATGTTTAATAAACAAAAAATTTTCTATGACTTTTTTTATACCTATTTTAAATGTAGGATGATATTGTAACATTCTAATACCCCTTAGGAGTAAACATGGGTGCTGAACTATCAAAATATTATCGTACCAACTATCAATTAATAACTATATATGTCTTAAATTCAATTAACTTTCTGTTAGATTTTTTGGTAGTTTACATTAAGAATAAGTCTTTACAATAGATATAATTTCGATACACAACTACTTAACAAAGTCTTTAAAATTTCATGTAATATACATTTTACATTTACCAAGCCATTCTTTACATAATTATTACTATAGCCTACATCTTCTAGGAAAAATCTTCTTGAACCTCTCGACCTTTTCCTATGCATGTCCTCAATTTCGTACCTAGTCAAGAAACAATTCAAAACTAAGTCATACTTATTAATGGATTATTACATACAACTAAGAAATCTTTTAACCTATCACCACTCCATCACTAACATTACCCTCATCTTTCAGACCTTCTAGCACTTACCTTTACTATCCTTCATGAACTATAGTTACCTATAGATATACATACATATAGACCATTCATTCTTGTTAATTTACCTCAACTAGACACCCATTTCATTCTATTCGAGGAAATGTTCCTTAAAAATTCCATATCGAGTTACTTTTCTAAGGTTGCCACTAACATTTGAATACTTAACAATTCATATAACATTTGATTCAAACTTAGGAATTGTATTCCAAGCTTCCTACATCCCCTAATAGTAAGAATCAAATCACGTAGTTCTAACATGCAACTTATGCTTTGCTTTAACTAATGTGTGATGTATCAACAATACACATCACATCTCATCCATCATACATACATATAGTATTATAATCACTACATACTCAATTTCACATATAAAATAACTATATTACATGTACATTAGCTAGATACAAATGTTAGGATTACAATGATATTCATTAATAAATCAATGATCCCTTACATCATTCTCATTTCTAACATTATTTTAATTATAGCATTATCACTTTTGTAGCTTGAACTAGTTATAGGTGTGGACAATTAGGAACACTAGATACCATACATGTTTTAAATCACTAGACGCCGTTAGGGTACCAACGGTAGATATCCGAAGGCATCAAATCACTAGACATCGTTAAGGTGCCAACACTAGATGCTTAGATGTGTTAAATCACTAGACACTATTAAGGTGCCAACACTAGATACTCGAGGGCATCGGTTCATTATCCAATATGGTGCACGTTTATAACTAGTTCTGGAAAAAAAATAAAGGTTTCTGTTACTAAATTATTTCATTACCCTAATCACTTATATATGCACTATACACTTTCTTCATATAATCAACTTTGCTAGTTACACTTCATTTTAACTATATATTAGTAAACATACTCATGATCACTATTTGACTTTACATGCAATGTAATCATGTTACAATAATCATCATTTTAACATATAACATGTAATAATATTAGTATATCACTATTCATATAGTACTTATGTTCAATTACACCTAGACATTCAAGATACGATTTAATAGTATATGCATTAAGGTAAAAAAAATATAATAAAAATCATGTATGCACTAATTATTCACCTTACATACCTTTATTTCAATCTATATTTTAATAATAAATCATTTATTTCATGTTCATCACATCATATACTAACCCTAAACATATGTTTGTAAAGTTCCATAAGCACCCGAGAAAGATTGAATGCAATTTGATGACTTTTGGATGAGAAAAATATGTTTTTAACCAAAATAGGGGAAATCATGATGGTCACCTATGTATGACTACCATAAAGGGTCATGTCTCAATGAAAATTTTGGTCTAGAATGCATCCTCATGATGGCCAGAAAACCCTGACCGCTATAAGGCTCTCAAAATTCACTTGGTTCTCTTAGTAAAATTTTTTGTTCACTTTTCCCTGCATTTTTTTACATGTTTCAACAAGATTTAGATCAAATAGTCTTCTAGACTTTTATTTCTTTATGTCTTTAGTTTCCATATACATTAAAATCAGGTTGTTTGGGCATCTATAACATGATTTATCAATATAAACATTCAGGCTGCTTTAGTTGATAGATTTACTATCAACACCTTACTTTAAACCCATTTTAACTAGTTTTAAAGGCCAAACAAGATTTTAAACTCTGCATATAAAATTGAGCTCCAACCTTAATTATAAACAAAACATTATTTGTAGGTCACTTGGATCCTACATCGGATTTCATCATCTAACATCCCATTATTAAAAACTTCTTTACTTATGCATATTTTAACCTCTAACACTTGTCCATATATCATTTAAACATTTAAGTTTAGATACCAGTAACCAAATCAAACACAGACACACACACACACACACAAACATATATAATTATAAAAACTCACATACTTTAGAGATGATCAAAATCTCTTATTCACTTTATACTTCCTTTTTTTCATTAACTTTGGCTTGATCAACAACTTTTTCTCTTTAATTGCATTAAATCTTGATTTTTTTCTCCAATTCTTCTTAGAGTCCAATTTGTGTAAATTTTTATGTGTTAAGGAGGAGAAAAAGCTATATTGCAAGTAATGAAATCTCATCCCATACTCCCTTTCTTTAATTTATATCTATCTTGAACTCTTCAAGAAACATAAATGTCAAGCTCCTATTGGTTCTCTTTTCTAGTTGGATGTCAGCAAGTGCACTGAATTGATATGTAATAAAGTGGGATATTTTCAAGACTACGAATGTTGAATATAAGGGAAAATAATTGTTATAATGATAACTGATTGATTGGAAATATATGCTTAAAGAATTACTCAATTGTTTGTTAATTTTTGTTGTGTTTAGAGATCAAGACAATTAACATGAAAGTAAAACAATGCAAAGTATAAATAATTAAGACACTTGAAAATAAAAATTATAAGATTGATGGAAATAACAATAACTAAAAATGTTATTCAGGAATCTAATCCTCCCCATCCCCATGCAAGGTTTATTTTAACATAACAATCATATATTTTAGATGTGGATAATCTATATAAACCGCTAATATCCCATTCAAGAGCTTGCCACTTTAACTATCCGATATCCCATTCTAAAGCATACCCGATAGCCAGCATAAGTATGGGTCCCAAGATCTAAGTGTGAAGTAATATCCCATTTCGAAGCTTATTAATCTAACACCAATTTATTTTTCTCTCTTTTCAGATTTTACATCACGTAAACCCTAGATCTCATTGCTTTCATTCCGAATAAGCCATCAAAACCATAACACATGTGAAGAAAAACTGAACATATATGGCATAAGCATTAAACAAGCATTCATTCATCTACTTGAATAAGATTAATATCATAAATACTTGGAAATCATCCATACCAAGATATGCTCAAAGGAAAAAAGTTATATCTAAAATATATATTAAGAAAATAAGTTCATATTCCTTACATGGTTAGGGGATTCAAAGATCCATAAATAACAAAATGACTACTCCCTACTCATAATGTAAATAACAAGCAACAAGTGAGAAGAAACTATAAAACCCATTTGGAGTTATAGATCTAAAGTTGATGAAGCTTATTCTTTTCTTCTCTATCTAGAACTTGATTACAAACTATAACTTGAAGTATAAACTATACTATAACTAAGTATTTTTGAAGTAAAACTATATTGAAAGAGTATTTTTTACAAGTAAATCTATGAAAACTAAGTATGAAAGCCCTAAAGTATGAAGAAAATATGAGTTAAACTACTGAGAAAAACCCTAAAGCTTGAAAACCTAAAAAGATCTCATTTAAGATAGATAAAAATGTATCTTTTATACAGGTTTGCATACGGACACGATTGAGACACTTTTGTCTTGGTTGAGTCTAATCGGTTAAAAGAGGGTTATAACACAGGACACAGCTGGGACACTTTGGTCTCAGCCATGCCTACCTTCTAGATTGAATCATCTTTAAATTCTGCATTAGACACAATAAAGATAGTTGATTTTAGCTGAGTCTCTTGGTGAAATGGTGCATTTTGAGGATCTGCATGGTATATGGGTAAAACCAATGGTCTCAGCCAAGTGCTAACCACTATTTCTGGATAAAATTCTAAAATACGCCATTAAACACTCAAAAACTTCATAAATATCAAAATAATATATTTGGTAAAAAAAGAGAAGTTTGACAATAAATACAAGAAAAACATGCAAAATGAGATACAAATATAGATAAAAATACACTCAAAAGAAACACAAAATTGGAGTTATCAACTACTTCACACTTAGCTTTTGCTCGCCTTTGAGCAACTGGACAACCAAATTCCTGCATGCCCAAACTTAGAAAAAGAAATTGCATGTTCAGAGAAAGGTAAATAACACTACAACAGAAGTCACTAACTGTCGCCTAATCCAAAGAGAATTCAACCTAAATCATACCAACTAGTCTTCTAATGTGTGTGTGTTAGGCCTAATAATAACTTCTTAATTATAAAATTTTAGTGTAATTTGACAATTGAGAAAAGAATTTGTATGCAAAATTTGCACATACGATTTCACTCTTGAAACTCAACAAATGCCATAGGCCTCTCTTTTAGCACCAAAATCTGAAGGTCATATCTACAAATAACTCTAAATAAAACAAGATCAATAGGTCTTATACAGGTTGTAATGAGGTTGGGGTATGGTTAACAAAGAAATGGAAGGTGTACGAAATATCATAACCATTTAATAACTCCATTCAACCTAATAACACTCTAACATTTTTTAGCTCACATTCTACCCTTTCTCTATTCACAATATGTTTTAAATGTTGGACCACCCAAAATGTAGAATTATCTCTCAAAATTTGGATTTCTAAGAAAGGACTACATTAAAGTGTTCACTTAAAAGTGCCATTACTTGATCAAATTGCAAGCTATAAAATTATTTCTTTAATTTCAGCAAGCCACCCCACACCTATTGCAAGCTATAATCAAAATTTATTTCTTACTATTCTTCTTTTTCTTCTCTTTTTTTTATGAAACAGAGGTTTGCTAATAATGCCATTAGTTAAATTATTGTAAAAAGAGCATATAAAATTATTGTAAAAGGAGCATCCATCTAATCAATCTTAGTGTTGACTCATTCTTGGTAAAGAGGTGTCTTAATGCTGCATGATCGAATCACATCACAATTTTCGTACTAAGCAAGTAAGGTTTGAACTTCTCAAATGTGAAGATAATTGATAGAAGTTCTTTCTCAGTTATGGTTTAATTAACGTGAGCTCCTATCAAGGTATGATTTGCATAGTAAATTGCACAAAACACTTTCTCCCTCTTTTATCCCAACACTACTCTAACTAGAAAATCACTTGCATCACATATTAGTTCAAATGGCTAATTCCAATAATGAAAAATAATCATTGGAGATGAAATAAGCCTCTCTTTCATAGTGTTAGACACATGTAAGCACTTATTAGTAAAAACAAAAGGAGCATCTTTCATCAATAAGTTTGATAATAGTTTGGCAATTTTAAAGAAATCTTTAATGAATCTACTATAAAATCCATATGCCTTAAAAAACTCCTAACTCCCTTAATATTGGTTGGGGTTGGAAGTTTTTCAATTACATCTACTTTGGCTCTATCGACCTCTATCCTCTTTTTTGAAATTTTATGCTCTAAAATAATACCCTCATTCACCATGAATGTCATTTCTCCCAATTCAAAACTAGATTGGTGTTCTCACACCTTTCTAACACTAAATCAAGATGCTTGAGATAGCTCTCAAAATCTCTCCCAGATATGGTGAAGTCATTCATGAGCACTTCCATAAATTTCTTGATGAAATCATGTAATATTACCATCAGGCACCGTTGAAATGTAGCTGGCGTATTACATAATCCAAAGGGCATCCTCTTATAGGTAAAAGTACTATAAGGGCAGATAAAAGTTATTTTCTCTTGGTCCTCAAGGGCTATATGGATTTGTAAGTATCGTAAATACCCATCTAAGAAACAATAAAACATGTTTCCCACTAACCTCTCAAGCATTTGATCAATGAATGGTAAGGGAAAGAAGTCTTTCCTAGTTGCACTATTGAGTCTCTTATAATCGATACACACCCTTCAACCCATAACCGTATGAGTTGGGATTAGTTCATTTTCTCGTTTTTCATCATTGTTATCCCTCTTTTCTTAGGAATGCATTAAATTAGACTTACCCAACTACTATTAGAGATAGGAAAGATTATATCTGCATAGAGACAATTTTAAAACTTCTTTCTTAACTACCTCTTGCATTGCTAGATTCAATCTCCTTTAGGGTTGCATAACTAGTTTGCAATCTTCGTCCATCGGAATGAGATGAATGCAGTAGCTTGGGTTGATCCCTTTTAGATATAAAATCTCCCATTCAATGCCTCTTTTGTGCTTTTTTAGCACTTTAATTAGCAGCTCTGCTTCAATACCTATCAAAATAGAAGATATAATTACTGGTTTGGCATCATCTTCTAAGACTACATACTTTAAATAAGGGGGAAGAGGTTTGAGTTCAGTTTTCAAATCACCTTTTTGCTGCTTAATCTCTTTTTCATTGGAATCTCCCTCTTCATGCTCCTTTTTTAGTTATTCCATAGCTTCTTTCTTTACCTTGGTTAAATCCTCCTTCTTAATCTCATTCACCAAACAACTCCTTAATGGATAATTAAGCAGAAGTTTCTCTTGCATTTCCTCTTTACAGTTCTTTATTGCATCCATAAAGCATAAAGACTCCTTGAATTCACATGATGGCTGCTTTATCACTTTGTTCACGTTAAACACTATCTCCTCATCGTTGAACCTTAAAGCTATAGTTTGCCCATGCACATATATAAGTGCTCTTGCTGTATTTAGGAATGGCCTTCCCATAATCAATGGGACCTTATTATCCTTATCCACATCTATCACATTGAAGTCAATTGGGAAAATAAAGTTGGACACTTTAACTAACAAGTCTTCTATGATTCCTTTGGGATGCTTGACTAAGTGATCCACTAGTTGAAGTGTCATCCTAATTTCTTTGATGTCTCCTAGCTTTAACTTCCTACATATTGAGTATGGCATCAAATTTATGCTTGCCCCTAAGTTGCATATTGCATTAGCTATAAAATGTCCCCTAACTCATAAGGTAACGTAAAACTACTAGGATCTTCTAACTTAATAAAAATTTTATTAGAGATAATTGCACTAAAATTTTCAAAAAGTTAAATAGTGCCTACTCCTTTTAGCTTCCTTTTATTTAAGCAAAGATCTTTCATGAATTTTTCATATTTCGGTATGTGAAGTAAAGCCTCAACAAATGGCAAATTAACATGAAATTTCTTAAACATGTTTAAAAATTTCTCTAGTTCCTTATTATTTTTCTCTTTTCTTGCTATTGAGGGATATGGCAAGTAAGATGTATCAAATGGTAAATCAAAATTTATGATGTTCTTACCCTTTTCTTTTTGCTTTGGAACATTCTTTACATTTTTAGGGCTAGAGTTACATACCTCCATTGTCAGTTTTACCTTTTTAAAAAAGGATGATGGTTGGTTACCTTATTCCATTCCTTGTATTTGCTTACCACTCCTTAATAAGATAAACTTAGCTTCTTCTTTGGGGTTCAGATCAACATTTGAAGGAAATACACTTGGTGGCCTTGTTGAAATAAAATTTGCAATTTGGCCCACTTGAGTCTTTAAATTGCTTATTGCCACATCTTAGTTCCTATTATATTGCTCTTGACCCTTCCACCTTGCCTCTTGGCCTATCATGAATTTGTTTTGGCTGGTCATGAATTGATTTTGAGTTGACATTAAACCAATAACTATCTCCTTAATGTTTGGTTTCTTTTATAGTGGTGAGAGCTGTCTATGCTAAAATCCAGGGAGTTGATATGGTGTTTGATATACTTTAGATGGTTCATATGTTGCTTGAAAATGAGTATTTGCTACCGTGGATTGGTGTTGATGATGGTAACTATGGTTGTGGTTGGCTTGGTTATATGAAGATAGGTGAAACAGGGCTCTTGTGTTAATATTTAAGGTTAAGGCTTGATTTCTATCTCTCAATGAGTAATTTGAGTGGTTCCTCCAACTAGGATTGTAATGATTACTAAACGGATCATTCCTTTTGTATTCTTGTAAGGCATTCACTTCTTCCATCCCTTAGGTTTATTGCTCAATTGCCTTTGCATTACTACTCGAATTTCCTCCCTCAAAAGTATTACCTTTTTGGCTAATTGTTGACACATTTTGAACTTTTAGCCCATTCAATTCCTTCTTCAATAGCTCCAATTGAGCTTTTACCATTGCTACTTCATCCATGGTGTGAACTCTTTATCTCCTTATTAATGCTCTTAAACTAGACCATTGGGCTTCATTCATTGCCATTTCATCAATAAGCAAATAGGCTTTTTTTGGGACTTTATTCATAATGCTTTTGCCCGATGCAACATCCAATAAATAACATGTGGTTTGATTATATATTTCATAAAATGTGGACATCAACTAATGCATTACAATCTCATGATGAGGATAGCTCATCAATAATCTCCTGAACCTCTCTTAGGCTTCATGGAAGGTTTCATCATTTAGTTGCTGGAAATTGTATATACTATTCCTTATACTTACCATCTTGGTAGGTGGAAAAAATCTTACAAGAAACATTTCCTACATTTGTTCCCATGAATGAATAGATTAGCTCGGTAGCATAGGCAAACAATCTCTCTCCTTCCCTATAAGAGTGAAAGAAAAAAAGCTTTAATAGTATAACATCAATTGTCACACCTTGAATTTAGACCATATCAGTGATTTTTTTAAAACTATCTAAGTGTTGTGTGGGGTCTTCTATATTCAATCCTGAAAATTGGTTCATTTAAACCATAATGATCATTGCTCATTTTAGCTCAAAATATTCCTGTTGAGAAAGCACCATTGTCCCATGCTCCTTATTCCATCTTAAAGTGGCATAATCACAGATAGTCATTGATATTGGACCATTATGATTTCTCTTATGCTATTGTTGTTTACCTACTCGTTCTTCATCAACAAGAGGCACTTTCAGATTTGGTGGATTATTCATATCTTCATTCTGAATTTGTCTTCTCCTTCGGTGTAAGATCCTCTCAATTTTAGGACCAAATGGTGCTAAATGATGTTGACGATATCTATTCATACACCAAAATCATCTGAAAAGAATAAGTGAACAAAAATAAGTAAAAAAAAAGTATGTAAAAATAATTAATTGAATTAACAATTAAGAATACGAATTTGTTCCCCAATAATGGTGTAAAAAATATGGTCGGATGTCAGCAAGTGCATTGAATCGACGAGTAATAAAGTACGAAATTTTTAAGACCATAAATGTCAAACCCAAGGAAAAATAATCGGTACAAAGATAGTTGATTGATTAGAAATATATGCTTAAAGAATTACCCATTTATTTATTGATTTTTTTTTGTGTTTAGTGATAAAGATAATTAACATAAAAGTAAAACAATGGGAAGTATAAATAATTAAGACATTGGAAAACAAAAATTATAAGATTGATGGAAATAACAATAACTAAAGACATTGTTCAAGAATCTAATCCTCCCTATCCCCAAGCAAGGTTTATTTTTAACATAACAATTATATATTTTCGATGTGGACAACCCATCTAAACCATTAATATTCCATTCTATAGCCTACTATTTTAACTACCTGATATCCCATTTTGGAGCTTACCTGATATGCAACATAAGCATAGGTCCCAAAACCTAAGTGTGAACTAATATCCCATTTTGGAGCTTAATAATCCAACACCCATTCATTTTCCTTTCTTTTTCAAATTTTACAACACATAAACCCTAAATCTCACAGCTTCACTTTCGAAGATGCCATCAAAACTATAACACATATGAAGAAAAAATGAACATACATGGTATAAGCATTAAACAAGCATTCATTAATCAACTTAAATAATATTAATATCATAAATACTTGTAAAATATCCATACCAAGATAAGCTCAAGGGAAAAAAAACATCTAAAACATATATTAAGAAAACAAGTTCATATTCCTTACAAGGTTAGGGGATTCAAAAATCCCAAACAACAAAATGACTACTCCCTACTCATAATGTAAATAACAAGTAACAAGTAAGAAGAAACTATAAAACCCATTTGTAGTTGTAGATCTAAAGTTGGTGAAGCTTCCTCTCTTCATCTCTAGCTGGAACTTATTACAAACTATAACTTGAAGTATAAACTAAGCTATAACTAAGTATTTTTGTATTTTTAAAGTAAAACTATATTGAAAGAGTAATTTTTACAAGTAAATCTATGAAAACTAAGTATGAACACTCTAAAGTTTTAAGAAAATATAAACTAAACTACTGAGAAAAAACCCTAATGCTCAAAATCTAAAAAGATTTCTTTTAAGAGAGATAGAAATACAACTTTTATACATGTCTATAGATGGACACATCTAAGACACTTTGGTTTTAGCCATGCCTACCTTCTGGATTGAATCATCTTTGAATTTTATATTAGATATGGTAGAGATAGTTAGTCTCAATCGAGTCCCTTGGTGAAACAATGTATTTTGAGGATTTATATGGCACACAACTGAGATCAATGGTCTTAGCTGAGTGCTGACCACTATTTTTGCAAAAAATTAAAAAATACACCATTAAATACTTAAAAACTTCATAAAATATCAAAATAATCATATTTGTCATAAAAAGAGAACTTTAACTCTAAAAACCAGAAGAACATGCAAAACGAGATGTAAACATAGATGAAAATACACTAAAAATAAACACTAAATCATAGTTATCATTTTTTAATTTTATTTATTTGTAAATTGGCCTCTAAAATTCACTTAATCATTTAATTATATACACTTTTATATCATTTAACAATTAGTCTATGTTTAAATTTTTTCCATGAATATTTAACATAATTAGCACAAATTATCAAATTACACTCAACAATAGCATAAATACCGAATATGTCCTTACTACACATTTAATGCTTATATACCTTAAAACTCACATAATCACTTGCTTTAATTCTTTTAGGATATAATTTTGGGCCTTTCATATATTTTAAAAACCAAAATATAACATATAAAATTTAAATTGCAATTAATAAGATAACATCAAATAAGGGGCTATAGATAATTTATAGATTAATTATAATGTGAAAAAGTAGATAATATTTTAAAAAAAAGTAAAAAGGAAATTGGATAAAAATTATAATACCTAATAATTTAGAGAATATCAGAAAAAAGAGATGGGGGAAGAGGTAGTTGGGTTGGCTGTGGTTGAGAACATGCAAGAAGGCTAACTTGGTGCAATTAGGCATTAGAACTCTAAAACTTAAATCAGTAAAGGACTTAAAAACAAAAAAAAGAGAGAGGGAGTCTCAAGAGTGCAATAAATAAAGCCATTAGAGGATTGAGCTATTTATAAGGTAGAGGTGAAAGAATAGGTTTACGAATAAAGGTACTCAAGTTAAAGTAGTTGGTAGGTAGAGGGTATGGCCATACAGTGATTTGACTATCCATACCTTATTTAGCTTGTTAGTACAACTGTCATAGTATAGCTTGTCACACCGATTGGATTAGTTGGCATCTTACATGCTCGATTAGGCAAGTTGCATGTGTTTGATATAACTTCACTCATATGAGTTATTGGTCTGGTGAGATAGGCCTTGGGCCTTAAGGCAATATGGACCTTAAATGATAATATGCATTATCATCTGTCCCCTTCTAAGTAATCTGATCAGATCAGAGGGTAATAAAGAGTTTTTTGTGACAAAATTTGAACAATATTTCAAAAGGAGCAATGTTTCATGTGCCTGATGGTATAATTATTTGTCATAATGATTAAACTTTCATCATATGTGCCATTAAATGCGACCCTTCAATCAGCATAATAGCCATCCGAATAACTAAAGTTAGGCTTACATGTGGTATGATGACAAGGCTTTTCTTGTAAAATGAGCCTTGCTTGCAAAGGAAGCCACTATTTCACTATAAATAGGTAGAATTATTTCATTTTTCTACTTTTCACAAAACTTCAAACTCTCTAATTTTTCTTCAAACTTTATTCTTCATTTTTTAGCTTTTCATGAAATTTCTAGAGTTTTTCTTCAAGGATCTTCAATTTTTCTTTTGAGCTTTGAGTTTCAGTGTCTATTTTCATCTATTTCTACCAATTCCTCACCAGAGTTACAAAGTAAGTTCCCTTTTACTTAGATGCATTTAGAATTTTTAGAAATTTCTTCAATATTTTTCTTTTTTTTCTTCTTCTATTTTTACTAGTGAGGTATTAAGTATCCCTTTATAAAAACTTAAGTATTTCTTTATTGATCTTTCTCCATTAAAGATGGCCATTAGTAGCAGTAATCCTCTATTTGCCATTACAAACAAATTAAACACTTTTTTTTACCCTATATAGTAAAAAACCCATTATAAATAGGCCAACAAAATGGTTACCTAAGGCAGTATTCCTCCTGAAAGAGAGGTATAATCTTTCTAACAATATAACCATTATAGCCTACCTTTTCTTAATGTCTATAGATGAGGGTGTGTTTAGGAAAGATGATGAGTGGTTTATTTGCCACCAACCTAGCTTGGGTGCTAGTTTGCAATTTCTGCTACACCTATTTGACATTAGCATCCTTAGGGGGTATAGATTAGCTCCAAATTAGATCAATCCAAATGAGTAAAGGTTAATTGCTGGCTCATGGGCTATATCAAAAGGCATAGGAGGGAGCCTGTGAGCATTTATTTTTTGTTGGCTAGGAAAGAGACTGATCTTTTCTATCCTTCTGATTCCTTTAGGCCTTCTAGCCTTTCTAATCCATTCGAACCTTTTGGTTCTTTTAGGCTTTTGGATGTTGAGGTTGAATAAGCCTCCACTATCTTGTGCATATGATTAATGACTATTTAACTTTTGAATGCTTAAGTTTTAATTTTTTTTATTTTGCAAATTTGATGGATCTAATAATCTTTAAGGAGTTGGCCGAATAGATAAAAAATCTTTTAGAGGAGAAGAGGGAGAAAGAATCACAAAAATAGTGAGCCTTGCAATCTTTTGATTAGGATGGAAGGGTTTTAAAGTTGAGAAGGTTCATTATCAAAGCATGCTTAACCCAATCTGGGAGTAGTTCAACACTCGATCCAGTGTCAATTCCTTTAACTACCACTCCATTGACTGTTGGATTAGATTTAACTCTGACTACTTCTTCTCTTACTATTAAATTAGAGGTGTATTTGGGAAGTAACTCTGCCTTTTCTTTAAATTGAACCATTTTTAGGGGTCTAGGTGTAAGGCCCCTAACATGACCATAGTAGAAAATGCATGATTTTATAAGGTTTTATGTGATTAAGAATAAATTAAAAATGTGTATTTCGTATATAAGGTATGGGACAAGTGATAAATTATTTTTATCATATTAATTGCATGAAAAATTAATTTGGTTTAATAACATTCAAGGGTGTAATTGAAGCATGAAATATTAATTTAGGGGTTAATTTATTAATATGGTAATTGAAGGGTAAATTATAAACAAGGGGAAGAAATAAGGGGTTGATTTAATAAAATTATAAAGGAGAGTGGTCAATTTATAACATGCAAAATCTAAAGGGAATTATGTGTAACATGCAAATTTGTGATGGACCAACAAGGGAATTTTTCCTACTATTATAAAAGCTGAAATTTAGTTGAAAGAGAGAAATATAAAAAGAAGAAAAGTGTAGGGCGGCAACAAATATGGAATTCTCCCTTTTGCAACTTTCATTTCTTATGTTTTTGAGAATCCATCACTTAAAAATTCATAATACTTAAGAACAAATCTTTCATGTTGTTGGTTCAAGATCAATTGGGTGTAAATCCTTAAGGTAATGATTTTTAAATTCAATTTTCATCATCTTCATCATCATCTTCTGCTTCTTTTTCTTGGGTGGTTAATTGGAGTAAATGCTAGAAATGGATGTTTATAAGAATGAATTTATGTGTAGAAGAAGAAGAAGAAGGTAGGAAGAATAAAGGAAAAGGAATTGCAAAGGATTGAAGGTTAAGGGGATTTCTACCAAGGTATGGGAATGGGTGCCTTTATGATAGTTTTATTATAATCAAATGTTGGAAATTTATTAAGGATGAGGATTATGGCATAGTTAGTTAATCTAAGAGAATGAGGTTAAATTTTTAAGATAGGATTTGATTATGTCAATGCATCTAAAGAATTGTTTAAAATAAGCTTAGTCATTTTAGCAAATCTCAAGTTCCAAACCTTAAAATGGCTTGATTCTAGTTGCTGATTACCCTTAATTCATTTGTCTACAATTTTGTAGAAGAAATCTAAAGTTGATTTTGCCTTTAAATTGTCTCAATTTTTAATTGAATTTGAAACTAAATTGCTGTCTATTTTAGTGAATAGTTTTCAATCTTTTGAGCATAATTAATTTTATAGAGGTTGAAATGCTATGATTCCAAATTTTAATGAAACTAGACTTATATGTATACAATTTCTATGAAGAAAGCATAATTTGGTTCTATTTCTAAATATGTCAAAAAGTAACTTAAATCCAGAACTATTGACAGCTTTATTTTCAGGAATAGTTCTTAATGCTTTTGAAATATCTTGAAATATAAAAATGAGAATTAGATAATTCTAGTTGGTTTATAAAGTATAATTTAATATCTATATTTTTTATGTAGAAAGCAAAGCCTAAATATGCCTCTAATCTAATCTAAGTTTAGGTTGAAAATAGGAATCATATGTTGCCTATCACAATGAACAACTATCAATAATTTTCAATTATCTTGAGTACTGGAAATGATATTGAAATGATTTTTTGATGTTCTAGAAACTGGAAACATAAGGGAACATGTTTGTAGAAGGACATTTTTGCTAAAATTGATGTTTTCCAGGTAAAAAATAGTATATAAGTCAGATTGGAATTCTGCCTCTGTGCAGAATTTTAAAGGTAGAATTTTAATTGTTGTTATGCTTACTATGTTTACAAGGAATATATGTATAGAGTTTATGAATATGAATTGAATATATATTGAGCTTATGAATATAAACATTTAATATTTAAATTTTGATATGTTTACAAGGGATATATGTTGAGATTATGGTTATGATTTTTTTTTGAATGTTTAAAGGTTGTTGAGTTAAACTTATGTATACATAGAAATACATTGATTTACAAATAGAATGTAAAATAATTGATTGAAGTGTTATGTATAAACATTTATGTTCAAATACTTGTATAAATATATATATATATATATATATATATATATATATATATATATATATATATATATATATATATATATATATATATATATATATATATATATATATATATATATATATATATATATATATATATATATATATATATATATATATATATATAATCAAATGATAATGTATATTTTTATGCAAATATTCACCTATGAAATTGATTATGAAATGTTGAAGCATAATAAATAAAAGTTATATGAAAAAAAGTATATGCCTGCTATTAGAGTTCATCTGTGGATTGATAGGCACCTATAGGGATATTCCAGCTGCCACTGCTGACCCCGTTTAGGTCTTTATTATTTGACCCCGTTTGGGTCATGGCCTACCTTGCTTGGGTATGGTTGATTGATCTAAAGTATAGTTTGACCCCCTTTGGGTCCCTATTTGTCCTTAGGCACCAAGTTTGTCCTTCAAGACTAAGTTTGATACCTTTGGGTATCCACCGTTCTCGTTATCCACCTTTAGAAATTAAGTAGGCTAAAGTAGAGAATAATACATTACAGTTAATTACAATATAGCTATTTCATATGTTATATGGAATGACATGATTAACATTGATTTTAATGCCTAAATTACAAGTATAAAAGTACAAATCATTTTAATTAAAGTTGATCTTCAAAGAAGATAAATTAAACGTGGGATTACATTTTTGTTAAAAATTTAATGTCTTATCATATGTTTATTTTTAATACTTCTTTTTAATATTTCAATTGATGTATGTTATATAATTTATTTTTCTACAATCACTGTGAGTGGTTATCTTCAATGTTCAGTATCCCCACTAAGCTTTATAGCTTAACAGGGGTTATTTTGTCCATGTAGGTTCTTTTGAAGCTAAAGCTTTTGCTAAGGAACATACTCTGTATCAGGACAGCACCAGTTCATAGAAGTTGATGAAGGCATTTTTGGTTAATTCTATATAAGTCTATTTTATATGTTTAATATGTATAAAAGATTATAAAATATATGTATATCATATGGAAAGATAATGATGTATTATGCTCATTAGGAAGATGTTAGCACGTGCATGCATTTAGGAGCTAGGGTAGTAATGTCTAGCATGAATACGATATATGGTCTATGTGATGAACTAATGTGAATATGTAATTAGAGTAATAAAAGTAGGAAGAGATACCTATGATGCTCACAGGAGTATAAACAATTAAAGTGACACTTAATTATTATGCATGTTTATTAATTAAATGAATCATTAGAGGGTATAATGTTAATTTAATGTTTTAAATTACTAATATTATATGAGAGTAAATGTATGACATAGTTATATGTTAAAACCACTAGACATAGGGTGTTTCAATTTGGTATCAGAGCCTAGCTTTAGTCTTTTCTGGGCAATATGAGTATAAAATTTTATAATATGAGATAATGTCATGTTGGCCTAATGCAGAAGTTCCTATTTTTCTTATAGAATAAAGATGGAGAATTATTCTAGAGATGCTATCTAAGAATCAGCTGAAAGTAATTTGTCGGTTAGATCCAGTCCTTCTAACCCAGTGTCTGCATCTTCTAATAATAATGAAATTCCTGTGACTATTCCTGGAGAAGTCCTATTAAAAATTTCTCAAGATATAGCTCAAATTGTGCAAAGAATGACAATGCCTAAAGCTTCAATATTTGATATCTGAAAACATGGAACACAAGAATTTCTAGACACTAATTTAGAACAATCTGAAGAAGCTAAGTTCTAGTTAGAAAAGCTGGAGAGGATATTTGATGAAATTAACTATCCTGTTGATCATAAAATATCTTGTACTGTGTCCTTACTTCAAGGCATGACATATGTGTTAGTGTAAGCCCTAGCCCCAATACATTGTAACGAAACACTTGAAATTAATAAAATGAGGCATTTGTTTTATCCTTTGTATTCCTGTGCATATCAATTGATAAAACTATCCAAGAGTGTTGTTTCGGTTTAAGTTATCATGTGTGAGGCACATGGATTGTAAGACCTTGAAACAAATGAGACATCATTCTAAATATCCCTAGTCAGTCATTGTTATAGGAATAACAAATGAATTAAGACTAGTATGCTCTCTCTGATCTTATGAGTTCTGTCTTACGGATCATTAGGACAAGAGTGTCAATCAGAGATCATAGATACATGTTAAAGAACATGGTATCTGGATTCGATTCGCTCATGAGAACACTACATGGTACAAGTCATAAGTGTTTCTCATATGCAAGTTTTGTATCGGAGTTCTTAGACCTGAAATCTCTATGAAACTCTTTATGAATTACTGTGTACTTTGACATACACCTAACGTGCTCGTAACAGAGTGACAAGTACGGGTATGATTGGGTATGCACTGATTCATGTTAGAGAGCATGAGAGAAGTGAAGGGATTACCCCTCTCGATAAGAGAGAAAAATATCACTGGCCACTTGATCAGTGAACTAAGAAGTGTATGGCCATACCGAGATGAAATAATGAGTAATCATTATTTATCTGAGAATTCAGTGTCATTGGAATATCAAGAAATGAATTAATGTATATAAGGATGACTAGTACCATGCCTTGTATTAATTCTGATATTTATGGGTAAGGGACTATGCGAAATTGCATTAGGTCACCAAATGCCATATGCATTTTCATTTAATTTGGAATGCTATAATATCTTGCTAGAGAATATATATAGCCTTTGAATTAATTTATTAATTCATTGCCAATATTAAATGGACCTATAGGATCGCACACAAAGCATTGGGCTTAAAATATTTAAATTAAGTATTGGACATTAATTTGGGCTTTTAATTAAAGTCAAATTAATGTATGTAATGGGTTATAATATTGCTATTGGGCTTTGGCCCATGAGAGAGAGAAATTCAGCCCACAAGGTTTAATTTCAATTAATTAATTATCTAGTATTAATTTAATTAATTGAGTATTAAAGCCTAAAGGATTTTAATTAAATTAATTCACTTGATAATTGGATGGTGTGGGCGAAATTCCAAGATAATATCAATGAAATTTTGGCACATGATTAATTCTTTTATTAAGTGGTTAATTTGATTAATATGTCTTTTGTTTTTATCTTGGATAAATTAAAAGAGTTTTTATCAATAAATATTACTTATTTTAATTAAGTGATAAAGGCTAAAATTAATTATCTCTAGATAATATTAATTATCTTAAGGTAGTAGATTTTAGATTGATCACTTAAAAAGAAATGAAGATAATATATATTAAAAAGAAAGATAAACGTGAAACTTGAATAAAATGGTTTTTAGGTTTTGCGTGAAATAAAAAGAAAGCAATATTTGTTTTTAGGTTTGGCGTGAAAACAAAAGAAAGATTATTTGTTTTGGCGTGAAAACAAAAGAAAGACAAATTGCTTTTGGCGTGAAAAGATATACCTACACAACTTGTTTTTGCGTGAAGTTCATCTCTCTCTCTCTTAATTCTTTTGTTCAATTTTCACAAGGAGAAAGGATTGTTCCTCATTCTCTTGTGTTATTGAGCAGTAATAGCAATCTAAAGAAGTACAAAATCAAGTTTTGTAGCTTCAAACTATAACCCTTACACAATACCGAAAAAGAGATCTAGCAATCTCGTTTTTAAGCCGACTGTGTAATTGTGTGTGTGAGAATAGAGGGAGTGGCGCAAAAGGCTATTCCTTGGCATTGGTGATCGAGATCTAAGGCGGACAAAGCCATCTTAGTTGCTGGTCATCATCGGAATAAAAATCTAAAAGGCATCAAAAGTTGTAAGTTCGATAACCCTAAAATTGCATGTTTCGATTTTATCTTTGGATATGTATGGTATGTATGATAAAATTTTTGTTTTTCCGCTGTGCTATCATGATTATCATACCATGTCATATTCCATCAATATGAATGGTAGAAGTTGATATTAAGACAACCTTAGTTACCCGTCCCACTTACCTGAGGATTTTTTGGGGCAAAATTCAAAAAAATTTGTTACTCAGGTGTATAAGAAGGAGAAATTAAAGCAGTTTTTGAATTTGAGACAAAGAACTTCCTTTGTGGCCGAATATGAAAAAGAATTTAGCCATTTGTGCAAATATATTTCCGAAGAGATGCTAATGGGAGTTTTTAAATGTAGACATTTTGAAGATTGTTGAATGAATGAATTAGTGAAAAATTATTAAGATTTACAACTTTGCATATGGTGGACTTTAATCAACTGGTTATAGCAGCTATAAAGGTTATGCAACATGAGTTAGTAAAAGGAGAGAGTGAGAATAAAAAGGAAGTGGAGTTAGAGGCGTGTCTTCAACTGGGAAGAGATTTAAAAGAGCTCAAAGAGGAAAGCCTGCAGAGTCTATTTTTAGCTATGCTAATAAGGGAAAAAGATAAGAATCAACTACAATGGCTAAGTCTAAGAAATAAGCTACTGAAATGCAGAGTGAGGGTTAAGCACTAAAATGTCCTCATTGTTCTAGACATCATTGGGATAACTGCAGAAAATTGGCTGAAGAATGCTTTAGATGTGGCAGGACTGATCATTTTATGACTAATTATCCTTTGAAATGGGACCAAGATTTTCGGCAACAAGATACCAGGAGAGCTTCTAATACACCTCTATCTGGCAATGGTAGAGGTAGAGGAAGGGGTGGATCAAATAATCATGGATCTCAGTCAAAGATGGTGTCAGAATTAGTTGATCGAACTTTTGCTCAAATGGTTTTTAGTTGGGTTTATGCAATGAAAGCTCATGAAGAATATAATGCCCCGAAAGTTATAGCTATTAACTTTTCTCTTTATGATTATGACATACATGCACTTATTGATCCTGGCTCCACTCATTTTTATATTTGCATTAGGGATTTGGGGTAGAGATATATAAAAAATACAACAATTAGATTTCGATGTTTGTGTGACTAGTCAATTAGGATATAATGTAATTGTCAACAAAGTATGTAAAGATTGTCCTATAGTAGTTCAAGGGAAAGAGTTTCCAGTAGACTTGATTGTGTTGCCTTTTCATGAATTTGATGTAATTCTGGGCATGGATTGGTTATCTAAGCATCATATAGTGGTGAATTTTGAAATGAAAATAGTAACTCTTAGGGATGATGAAGATAAGGAAGTGCTAGTTGAAGGCAATTATTCCAAGCCAATGATTAATATTATATTGGTAATGGAAGATAGATGTTGTCTTAGAAAAGGATGTGAAGCATTTCTAGCTTTAGTCCTTGATTCAAAAAGAGATATAGTGAAGCTTCAAGATATACCTATTGTGAATGAATTTTTGGAAGTGTTTCTTGAAGATTTGCCTAGCCTTCCTCCAGAAAGAGTTATAGAGTTATCAATTGATCTTCTACCTGGTACAATCTCGATCTTTAAGGCACCATATAAAATGGCTCCATCTAAATTAAAAGAGCTAAAAGTTCAATTACAAAAATTTTAGATAAAGGCTTCATCAAGTTTAGTGTGTTATGTTAGGATGCACCAGTTTTATTTGTTAAGAAGAAAGATGGATCGATGATAATGTGTATCGATTATAGGCCGTTGAACAAAGTGACAATGAAGAACAAATATCCTTTTCCTCATATTGAGGATTTATTTGACTAGTTGAAAGGTGTTAGTGTGTTTTCAAAAATAAATTTACGATCAGGTTATTATCAGCTTAGAGTTAAAGATGGGGATGTTCCCAAAACTACATTCAGAACCTATTATGGGCATTATGAATTCTTAGTTATGCCATTTGGGTTGACAAATGCACCTACTGCATTTGTGGATCTCATGAATAAGGTATTTAGACCCTACTTGGATTAGTTTGTTATAGTATTCATCGATGACATACTAGTTTACTCCAAAAATGAAGCTAAGCATGCTAAACATTTGAGAATTGTGTTGCAAACCTTGAGAGAAAATCAATCGTATGCCATGTTAAGTAAATGTGACTTTTGGCTTAAGGAAGTTTATTTCCTAGGACATGTTTTATTTGCTGAGGGTGTTAGGGTAGATCCAAATAAAATTAAAGCTATTATTAATTGGAAACCACATAAGAATGTGCATGAAGTTAGAAATTTTCTAAGGTTGGTAGGTTATTATCATTGTTTTCTAAAGGGTTTTCCAGTTATTACTTCACCACTCACTAAGCTATTAAGGAAGAGCATTAAGTTTGAGTGGTCTGACCATTGTCAAGCAAGTTTTGATCAGTTAAAGAAAATGTTGACTAAAGCCCCAGTGTTAACTCAACTAGTATCAGGAAAAGAGTATGCAATGTATAGTGATGCCACCAAAGTTGGCTTAAGTTGTGTATTAATGCAAGATAGTAAAGTAATAGCACATGCATCTAGATAGTTGAAACCACATGAACAAAACTACCCAACTCATGATCTAGAATTTGCAGCTGTGGTTTTTGCTTTAAAGATTTGGTAGCACTACTTGTAGGGGGGAAATACAGAATCTACACTGATCATAAAAGCCTTAAATGCTTGTTCACCTAAGAAGAGCTTAATTTGAGATAGTAAAGGTGGTTAGAGTTATTCAAAGATTATGATTGTATAATTGATTACCATCCAGGAAAAGCAAATGCAGTTGCTGATGCTTTGAGTTGTAAGTCAATGGCAATATTAATGTTAAAGTAGTGTAGATAGAAATTTGCATCAGATGGTGCATTACTAGCACAACTTAAAGCTAGGCCCATGGTTAGGTAAACAATGTTAGATGCTTAAAAGGGTGATGAAAAATTACAACAAATTTTGAAAGCAATATATGGTGGTGATCAATTAAAGTTCATAATGAAAGAAGATGGAGGTGTATACTATCATAGCAGGTTGTGTGTTCCTAATGACAAAGAAGTGAAAAGAGTACTGTTACAGGAAGTGCATAATACCATATTTACTATGCATTTAGGCTGAAATAAGATGTATCAAGAATTAAAATAGTTTTATTGGTGGCCTGGCATGAAGAGGGATGTTGTTGAGTATGTATCTAAATGTTTAACATGTCAGCAAGTGAAGGCATAACATCAATTTCCTTAAGGCCTTTTAAAATTTATTTTGATTCCATAATGAAAATGGAAGGATATTACCATAGATTTTGTGACCAGCTTGCCGCTTACTCAAAGAAAATATGATGCTGCTTGGGTAATAGTGGATAAGTTAACAAGAGCTTAATTTATACTGGTTTGAACATATTATTCTATGGATAAATTTGCAGAATTGTATGTGATTGAGATTTTACGGTTGCATGGTATACCGATATCAATAATTTATGATCGAGATCTAAGGTTTACATTAAGAATTTGGCAGATTTTATAGCAGGCCTTGGGAACTTAGCGCAAGTATAGTACAACTTTTCATCCTCAAACGGGTGGACAATCTAAAAGGGTTATACAAGTTCTCGAGGATATGATGAGGGTATGTGCTTTGGAGTTTTTAGGAAGTTAGGACAAATATGTGGCCTTAATAGAATCTACCTACAATAATAGTTATCAAAAGAGTATTAAAATGGCACCCTATGAGGCTTTGTATTGTACGAAATGTAGAACTTCAGTCTATTTGATCGAGTTGACTGAATGCATAATGATCGGTCTTGACCTTGTTAAAGATATAGAGGAAAAAGTGCAAATTATCAAACAGAGGTTCAAAGAAGCTAGTGATAGACAAAAATCCTATACTGACTTGGAAAAAAAGGATATTGAGCATCAAATGGGTGACAAAGTATTTCTGAAAGTATATTCTTGGAGAAAGGTACTTAGATTTGGGAAAAAGGGGAAGCTCAAATTCATTGGCCTATATAAAATTCTTCAAAAAGTAGGACCAGCGGCTTATAGATTGGCTCTTCCTATGGAATTAGCCAAGTTTCATGATGTAATTCATATGTCTATGCTTAAAAGATATTGCTCAGATGAATCATATGTGTTACAAGTACCAGATATTCAAGTGCAACCAGATTTCACGTATGATGAGAAACCAAAAGAAATTCTTGCTAAGGCAATCAGACAATTGAGGAACAAGCAAATCCCTCTAATCAAAGTACTTTGGTAGCACCATGGTGTGTAAAAATAACTTTGGAACTGGAGGCAGCCATGAGAGAGCAATATCCTCAATTGTTTAAAACATGTGTGAATTTTGAAGATGAAATTCTTTAAGGGGGAGAGATTTGTAAGGCCCCTAACATGATCCTAGTAAAAAATGCATGATTTTATAGGGTTGTATGTGATTAAGAATAAATAAAAAAATATGTATTTAGTATATGAGGTATAAGACAAGTGATAAATTATTTTTATCATATTAATTGCATGAAAAATTAATTTGGTTTAACAATATTCAAGGGTGTAATTGAAGCCTGAAATGTTAATTTAGGGGTTAATTTGTTAATATGGAAATTGAAGGATAAATTATGAACGAGGGGAAGAAATGAGGGGTTGATTTAAGAGAATTATAAAGGAGAGTGGTCAATGTATAACATGCAAAATCTAGAGGAAATTATGCATAACATGCAAATTTGTGAAGGAGCAACAAGGGAATTTTCCCTACTATTATAAAAGCTAAAATTTAGTTAAAAGAGAGAAGTATAAGAAGAAGGAGAGTGTGGGACAGTAACAAATCTGGAATTCTCTCACTTGCAACTTTAATTTCTTATGTTTTTGAGAATCCATCACTTAAAAATTCATAATCCTTAAGAACAACTCTTACATGTTGTTGGTTCAAGATCAATTGGGTGTAAATCCTTAAGGTAATGATTTTTAAATTCAATTTTCATCATCATCATCATCTTATTCTTCTTATTTTTGTTGGGTGGTTAATTAGAGTAAATGTTGGAAATGGATGTTTATGAGAATGAATTTATGTATAGAAAAAGAAGAAGGTAGGAAGAACAAAGGAAAAAGAATTACAAAGGATTGAAGGTTAATGGGATTTTGGCCAAGGTATGGGAATGGGTGTCTTTGTGATAGTTTTTATTGCAATCAAATGCTGGAAATTTTAGTAAGGATGAGGATTATGGCATGAGTTAGTGAATCTAAGAGAATGAGGTTTAATATTTAAGACAAGATTTGATTATAGCAATGCATGTGAAGAATTGTTTAAAATAAGTTTATGTAATTTTAGTATATCTCGAGTTACAGGCCTTAAAATGGCTTAATTCTAGTTGTTTATTAATCTAATTCATTTGTCTACAATTTTGTAGGAGAAACCTAAATTTGATTTTGCCTCTAAATGGTCTTAATTTTTAATTGAATTTGAAACTGAACAGCTATATATTTTAGTGAACAATTTGTAATATTTTTAGTATAATTAATTTTATAGAGGTCAAAATGCTATGATTCAGAATTTTGATGAAACTGGACTTATATGTATACAATTTCTATGAAGAAAGCACAAATTTTGTTATGTTTCTAAATATGTCAAAAAGTAACTTGAATCCAAAACTGTTGACAACTTTATTTTTAGGAATAGTTTTCATTATTTTTATAATATCTTGAAATATAAAAATGATAATTAGATAATTTTAGTTAGTTCATAAAGTAGACTTTAATATCTTCATTATTTTTGCAGAAAGCAAAGCCTAAAAATGCCTCTACTCCTATCTAAAGTTAGGTTGAAAATTGAAATCATATGTTGCTTGTCACAATTAATAGTTATCAATAATTTCCAATTATCTTGATTTCTGGAAATGATATTAAAATGATTTTTTGATGTTCCAAAAGCTAGAAACATAGGGGGGACATGTTTGTAAAAGGATATTTTTGTTAAAATTGAAGTTTTTCAGGTCAAAAATAGTATATAAGCCAAATTTGGTATTCCACCTTTGTGCATAATTTTAAAGATAGAATTTCTAATGTATAATTTTAATTATTTTTATGCTTACTATATTTACAAGGAATATATGTATTGAGTTTATGAATATGAATTGAACATATATTGAGCTTATGAATATTAAAATTTAATGTTTAAATGTTGATATATTTACAAGGGATATACGTTGAGATTATGATTATGAATTCTTTTTTAATGTTTAAAGGTTGTTGAGTTAAATGTATGTATACATGAAAATAGATTGATTTACAAATAGCATGTAAAATAATTGATTAAAGTGTTATGTATATACATGTATGTTCAAAAACTTGTACAAGGCTTATTATACAAAATTATGCTTTTATATATATATATATATAATCAAATGATAATGTATATTTTTATACAAATATTCACCTGTGAAATTGATTATGAAATGTTGAAGCATGATGAATGAAAGTTATATGAACAAAGTACATGCTTGCTATTAGAGTTCATTTATGGATAGATAGTCGCCTATAGGGATATTGCAGCTATCAACGTTGACCCTATTTGGATCCTTATTATTTGACCCGATTTAGGTTATGGCCTACCCCGTTTGGGTATGGTTGACCGGCCTAAAGTATAGTTTGACCCTGTTTGGGTCCTTATTTATCTTGCGGGACCATGTTTGTCCTTCGGGACTAAGTTTGATGCCTTCGAGTATCCACCGTTCCTGTTATCCACCTTTAGAACTTTCATTCTTATAGCAAAATCAAGAGATTGGTTTTCTATGTTACTAAGTCAATCTATTAATTCATGGGAACAAATGTAGGAAATGTTTCTTGTATGATTCTTTCCACCCATCAGGATGCTAAACATAAGAAATAGTATTTATAATTTTTAGCAACTAAATGATGAGACCTTCTATAAAGCTTGGAAGAGGTTTAAGAGGTTGTTAAAGAGTTATCCTCATCATGAGATCATGATATACCAGTTAATTTCAACATTTTATGCAGCTTGTAATTCAGCTATAAGGTCTTTTATTGGATGCTACCTCTAGGGGAAGTTTCATGAACAAAGTCCCGAAAGAAGCCTTTTTATTTTTTGATGAAATGGCAATGAATGAGGCACAATAGTCTAGTTTAAAGGCACTAATAAGGAGATAAGGAGTTCATTCCATGGATGATGTGGCAATGCTCAAAGCTCAATAAGAGCTATTAAAGAAGGAATTGCCTGGGCTAAAAGTTCAAAATGTGTAAGCAATTAGCCAAGAAGGCAATGTTTTTAAGGAAGAAATTTTGAGAACGAAGCAAAGGTAATTGAGCCATACACCTAAGGGATGGGGGAAGTGAATACCTTGCATGAATATAAGAAGAATGATCCATTCAGCAATCATTACAATCCTGGATAGAGGAATCACCTAAACTTCTTATGGAGAGAGGGAAACCAGGCCTCAACCTAAAAAACTAACCCAAGAGCCCTATTTAACCCATCTTCTTACAACTAAGCCAACCAAAATCATAACTACCATAAACAACACCAACCCACAGCAGCAAACACTCACTATCAACCACTTTAAGTTCATCAAACACCATATAAACCTCATGGATTTAAGCATAGATAGCCCCCATCATAAAAAAAAAATCAAACCTTAAGGAAATTTTTGTTGGTTTGATTTCAACTAAAAACCAATTCACAACTAGCCATAATCAATTCATAACAAGCCAAGAGGCATGGTGGAAAGCTTCAGAGCAATGGAATAAGAACCTAGATGCTGCAATGAGGAATTGAGAGACTCAAGTAGGCCAAATTACAAATTCTATTTCAATAAGGCCATCGGGTAAATTTCATTCGAATGTTAATCGAAACCCTAAAGAATAAGCTAAGGTTATCTCATTAAGGAGTGGTAAGCAGGTTCAAAGAGCCAAACAAGGTAACCAATCATCTTCTTCTTCTAAAGAGGTGGAACCGATATTAGAGGTATGTGACTCCAACCCTAAAAATATAGATAAGGTTCCAAAGCAAAAAGAGAAGGGTATGAACATCATAAACTCTTATTTACCTTTTGATGCATCATATTTGCCATATCCCTCAATAGCTAGGAAAGAGAAAAATAATGAGCAATTAAAGAGATTTTTGAACATGTTTAAGAAATTGCATGTTAATTTGCCATTTTCTGAGGCTTTACTTCACATGCCAAAATATGCAAAATTTATGAAAGATGTTTGCTCAAATAAAAAGAAGCTAAAAGGGATAGGTACTATCCAACTTTTTGAAAACTATAGTGCAATTACTTCTATTAAAATTCTTGCTAAGTTAGAAAACATGGGAGTTTTACATTACCTAGTAAGTTAGGAGGAAATTTTATAGGTAATACACTGTGTTATTTAGGGCTAAGCATAAATTTAATACCATACTCAATAACCAGGAAGTTGAAGTTAGGAGACATCAAAGAAACAAGGATGACACTTCAACTAGTGGATTTCTCAATCAAGCATCTTAAGGGAATCATAAAAGACTTGCTAGTTAAAGTGAGCAACTTTATTTTTCCAGTTGACTTCGCAGTGATGGATATGGATAAGGATAAAAAGGTTTGATTAATTATGGAGAGGTAATTCTTAAATTAAGCAAGAACATTTACAAACATACATGGGGAAAATGTAATGCTAAGGTTCAATGATGTGGAGATGGTATTTGATGTGAATCAAATGATGAAGCACCTATCGTGTGAATTTGAGGACTCATTATGCTTCGTGGATGCAATAGAGGATTGTAGAGAGGCAATGTAAGAGAAAATTCTGCTTAATGATCCATTAAGGAATTGTTTGGTGAGTGAGAATGAAATGGGAGACTTGACCAAAGTTGAGAAAGAACCTATGAAAGAGCTGGAGAAAGACCATAAAGAGGGAGATTCTAATGAAGAAGGAATTGAGCTAAAAAATAGAGACTCAAAAATCAAACTCAAACCCCTTCTCCCTTATTTGAAATAGGTATTTTTAGAAATTGGAACCAAACCAATGATTATATCTTCTATTTTGATAGGAATTGAAGAGAAAATGCTAATTAAAGTGTTGAAAAGGTATAAAAAAGCAATTGGATGAAAGATGTTGGACCTAAAAGGGATCAATCTGAACTACTGTACTCATTAACTTCCAATGGAATAAGAGTACAAACCAGTGGTGCAACCTCAATGTAGACTAAATCCAATAATGTAAGAGGCAATTAGGAACGAAGTTTTAAAATTGCTTGACATTGGTATAATCTTTCATATCTCTAACAGTAGTTGGATAACTCTAGTTTAGTATGTGCCGAAGAAAAGGGGGATGGCAATGACTAAACATAAACTTGATGAACTCATTCCAACTCATACAGTAATGAGTTGGAGGGTATGTGTTGACAAAAGAGATTCAGTAGTACAACTAGGAACAATCACTTCCCCTTGCCATATATTGGTCAGATGTTAGAGATGGTAGTAGGGAATAGGTTTTATTGCTTTATAGATGGGTATTTGGGGTACTTACGAATCCTCACTTTTACCTATAGGAGAATGCCCTTTGTGTTGTGTAATGCACCAGCTATGTTTTAGCTGTGTATGATGGTGTTATTCCATGATTTCATAGAGAAATTTATGAAAATGTTCATAGAAGACTTCACCATATATGGGAGAGATTTTAAAAGCGATCTTAAGCATCTTAACTTAGTGCTAGAGAGGTGTGAGAAAAATAATCTAGTGTTGAATTAGGAGAAATGTCACTTTAAAGTGAGGGAAGGCAGTGTGTTAGGGCATAAAATTTCAAAAAAAGGGATAGAGGTAGAGCCAAAGTTGAAGTGATTGAGAAACTTCTACCCCTAACCGATGTCAAGGGAGTTAGGAGCTTTTTAGGGCATGTGGGTTTTTACCAAAGCTTTATTAAATATTTTTCTAAAACTACCAAACCTTTATCAAATTTGTTGATGAAAGATGCTTTTTTTTATTTTTACTAATGAGTGCTTGCATACATTTGATACCTTGAAGGAGATGCTTATTTTAGCTCTAGTGATTATCTCTCTAGATTGGAATTTTCCCTTTGAACTGATGTGTGATGCAAGTGGTTTTGTAGTGAAAGTAATGTTGGAACAAAGAAGGGAATTTTTTTTAATTTACTATTTAAGCCATACCTTGACAGGAGCTCATGTCAATTACACCATAACTAAGAAAGATATTTTTACAATTGTCTTTGCATTTAAGAAGTTCATACCTTACTTGCTTGGTGTAAAAATTATGGTGTTATCTAATCATATAGCATTGAGACATCTCTTTGCCAAGAGGAGTTAAAATCAAGACTGATTAAATGGGTGTTTCTTTTACAAGAAATTGACCCAGAAATCAAAGATAAAAAAGGGGTAGAAAACTTCATGAAGGATCATTTTTCTCGACTTGAGTATTAACATATTGTGAAATGGGATATTCTAGACATATTTCCTGATAAGCATATTTATGATTTATTTTCTTATGAAGTTGCTATTCCTTGGTATGCTAATTTAGCAAATTATCTTACAGATGGTTACATGCCAAGGGACTATACATAGCAACAAAGAAAAAAAAATTGAAAGCCAATGCAAAACAATACATGTGGGATAACCTCTATCTTTTCAAATTATGTGTCAATCAAGTCTTAAGGAGGTGTATTCCTAAGGAAAAGCAAGAAGGCCTTATCAAGGCGTGTCACAATTGAGAAGTTGGTGGACATCATGGACCAAATTGAACAATATCAAAGGTTCTTTCCTTTAGATTTTATTCAATCATACGATGGATGTCAAAGGGTAAGAAATATATCTAGAAGGGATGAATTACCATTGGCTAATGTGCTAAAGGTAGAGTTATTTGACTTATGGGGCATAAATTTCATGAGACCCTTTCCAGGGTCCTATAGGTTTGAATATATCTTCGTGGCTATAGATTACGTGAGCAAATTGATAAAAGCTATAGCCACTAGGACTTATGATGCTATGGTAGTACTCAAATTTTTTAGAAATAACATATTCACCTACCTAGAGCCATAATTAGTGATGGTGGCAAACACTTTATCAGCCATCAATTTAGAACTTTACTAAAAAAGCTTGGAGTTAGGCATAAGGTCACCACCGCATAACATGCCCAAGCCAATGGTCAAGTGTAAATGTCAAACTGGGAAGTCAAATCCATTCTAGAGAAAATGGTCAATGCATCTAGAAAAGATTGGTACCTTAAGCTTGATGAAGCACTATGGTCGTATAGGACAACATTTAAGACACATATAGGGTTGTCTCTTTTTAGGTTTTTTTTGGTAAGTCTTATCACATATCGATCAAATTAGAACACAAGCCTTATTGGGCCATGAAATTTTTAAATTTTGACCTTGATAGTGCAGGAAAGTGCAGGGCTTTATAGTTGAATGAGCTAGAAGAGTTATGATTTTAGGCATACAATCATGCTAGGAGATACAAAAAGAAGACAAAGAAATGGCACGATAACAAGTTGGTGTCTAAAGAATTTTCCCTAGGAATGAAGGTCTTGGTCTACGATAGTCATCTTTAACTATTTTTAGGAAAGTTAAAATAAAGATGGAAGGGACCTTATGAAGTTGTGGTGGTAACTGGCTATGGAGTAATCACTATTAAGCATCCCAAAGATGGTTATGAATTTAAAATCAATGGTCATCGCCTGAAACCTTACTTTGACTCCAAGTTTGAAGTTGCATCCGTGGCCATCACTTTGGAAGATGTGCCATAAGAGCTTTAAAAGTCAAGCTAGTGACTTGTTAAACCCAGAACTTTTTCTAACTTATGAACTCATTTCCTTTAAATTTTCACTACAAAAAAACCTGAATTAAAGATGGAATTTAACGATGACATATTTTTTTATCTCTATTTTGTGATGGATTATCGGTGATTTTAAAATTCAGTCTTGAAAATGTATTTGGTCAAACTGGAGATAAGTTTAGCGATGAAATAGTGACGAAAATATGGAAATGGTTTTTAATTATTGGTGGCAACAATTGGCATCTTGTTTTGTGATGAACTAGTGATGAAATTTTTTATCGCTAATAACTTTTCAATTTTTTATTTAGGAAATTAATTTTCTAAAAAATAGCAGCAGTACATTAGTTATTAATAAGAGAAATGAAACTCTAGCGACGGAATATAGAACAAAAAATGTTTTTGCTAAAAAATATTTTATACTATTTCCACTGTATGTTTTCAATTAAAATTTTTCAAAAATTTATAATTTTAATTATTGATTTCACTAAGCATTATAATATTAATAAAAAGTACATACATATTTATGCTTACTAATTATTTTAAATAATTTTTCTTTACATATGAAATTCAATCCAAATAATTTGTGATTTCTAGTTTATATTAAAATGATTTATAAGTTTTATTGTGAGAGTTTTTATTTATTGTTAATAGTAATGTATTAATGAACCCTTAATTATTATATATTATCATTATTTTGAGAAGATAATAATGTTTTGTCAATTATCCTAAAATCTAAACTAATTTATTTAAAATTTATATTTTTAATAATAATAATAAACTAATTGTTACAATTATTATATAATTACATTATTAAAATTAATAAAAAACAAATATTTGTAAAATAACAATATGAAATTTATTATTTCATTTAAAATAATTATGAAAAATTGTATAATTTATTTTTATTTTGTTAAAATTTTGATCAAATATTAAAATTTTTTGAAATTTTAATTATATATATTTGCCAAACCAATATGGAATATAAAGATAAAATGATGAAAATTGGCAAGGATATTTTAGTATTTTCATAACCTTAATCCTACATATAAAAGCAGCTATTTCTCTCCCTTCGCTCACTTTTCCCCACCATTTCCTTCTCTACTACCTTCTTGCTCTATCAGGACAACCTTGGTGTTGAGAGCACCGCCTCTCTTTTTCTCTATCTTCATTCCACCAAAAAACTCCTTTTCCTTACCATGAATTCACTTAGTTTTTTAAAGAACAGTCTCAATGTCTCATTGAAAATGCCTTCATTTTGGCTTCAATGTTGACACACTACTATTTATTTTTTCTCCATGTGCTTTTATTAGTTGCAAAATAATTTGAATCTCTAAGTCTAACTCAGTTCCTTCAAGTTTTGTGCATTTTGAAAGAATGTGGGGCCTATGGTTCTATGTTCTGAATTTTTGACCATGAACATCATGATCTAGGGTTTGGATTTTAGATTTATCGGCTAACTTTTCCAGCTAAAATTTCACCAAACAATGAGGTTTATAGATTACAACTTCAGAATGAAATGGTAGGTAATTATTGATGCTTTTATTGTGTCTAATTGTGGAAATTTTTGAAGTAGTTATCAATTAGTATATATTTATTTTTTGTTTTTAATTTTAAAATTGCTATTAAATTTTTCATCCTGCAGGTTTTCATTATTGGTCAAACTCATCAGTATCTTTGCACTCTATGAACAAAAGGATAGCATCCAAGTTCATTTTGTCTTCTAATTTTTATTATTGTAATTGTTGGATGAATAAATTGACCTTTTTTCTATTCCAGTTTGTGTGGAATTTGTTGTTTCTTATGGATCATTAGGCATTTAAATGGTAATTGAAAGCCAAAATAATTGCTACTATGAGATAATCCCTTACTAGTTGAACATCTGCAGGTGACCTAATAATAACTATGTAAAAGCCTATTAGATCATCTTTATATATATATATATATATATATATATATATATATATATATATATATATATATATATATATGAATACAATTATACAGTATATATGTAAATAATGTAGAACCTTATGATTCAAAAAGGTTTATTATATAATAGTTTAGTAGTAAGAAGATGATTGTATGTATTTACTTTATAGAAAAAAAAAAACTTTTTGATATGGGAATCTTTTGGATATTCAGTTTGATTCTTAAGTAGTTTATCTAACTATTTAATTAATGAAATGTATAAAGAGTTGGATAGCCTAAGATTTTACTGGAACTGAAGTTTATACACACACACACACACACACACACACACACACACACACACACACACACACACATATATATATATATGTACCTCAAATAATTAATTCCCTGGTGATCTCGGTCCTCTTCAAGTTCTGTGAGAAGGACCTTCTTTTCAGCAGGTTGATGGAGAATGCAGGTGAGAAATGATTTGATCTATGTCAATTTTTATTTTTGTTTTCATGCATTTGTTTTAAGTTGGCTACATTTTAGGGCAACAGAGGTTTCTTAAATTGACATTTGATTCCTTTTGTTTATTTTTCATGCTGACTTCAACTAGTACTGAAATTGGGCAATGTTCTCATTGCCTTTCTTCTTTTTCAAAGTGTGAAAGTAATTAAAATAGTGTAAATCTATCCTTTTTTATCCCCGTCTCCTTTTCAGTTTTTTTTTTTCATAATTTAGATATCATCTCTAGTAAATCAAGCATTCAATATTATTAGTTTCTTCAAACCTAATGATGCAATCTATTTTGGAAATGTAAATTTTATATTATTAGGAACACAGTAATACTATTGGGACTATTTTTCTTTGAATCACTTTATTACTTAGAATGGGAAAAAAAGGTATTCCTAATTAAATATGTTACATTTGATTTCTCTTAACTAATCATATTTTCTCACCAATTGTACGTGATTGCCTAGAATAGTTTCTTCCTCTCTAACCATTTGAATTTCAAAGATGAAGCAGAACCACCGTAAATAAAATGAAAAAAGGAATTTTATAACCTTGCTCGTTTACTAATACAGAATGATGGTGTGTAAATGTCTATGGATCACTTAGTTTCAACCATATACATCTACTTTGGGTAGGAAATAAATACATTCCTAGTTAAATAGGTTAGTTAGATTAATTTTCATTAAATTTCCTAGATAAAAATGGAATACGAAAGTTAGCATATTTAGTCTCCTAATTAAAATATAGAGGCAAAATTATAAGTCAATTTAGTTTGGGATGTTACTTTCAACATCTAATCATATGGTAATTTATGCTATAGATAGTTGCTGATTATAACTATCCAAGCTCTTTTGCACATTTTTTGATGTATTTATCGATTTAGTTCCAGCTTCACCAAGTCATTATCTAGAGGGAAAATATTACTTTTAATCCCATAGATTTTCCAATTACTTTCGTAGGGATTGTATATACTATGACATGCATCTAAAGTACTTATGTTATCAATGTTATAGTTGATATATCATATAAAGTAGCAATAAACTTCCAATATGTTTTTTAGTAAGAGGGAGAGAAACACAAAATCCTGATTTCAATATTACAAATATTGAGATAGATTGCTGATTGTTTTATTTTGTTATTTATTTATTTTTGTAAAAATAACACATTATGTAAGTAGTTAGTAAAGGAGAAAGCATTTATTTTGTTGCATTATGTTATGTTTTTAGGTCTTAAGATTACAATTCAGTCTTCTACTGCCTTCAACAGGTGAATTTCTTCACTTCTAAAACTTATAAATAAATTTCTCAATTTTTTTGTTAAAAGATAAAAAATATATTTATAAATAATTAGGGAATACATAGTAATAAACATTTATTTATAAACAAGTAGGGAGTTTAGATTTATCAATTTTTACAAATCCTTCACCGAAGAACCATAGCTTTGACTAATTTATACTTGATAGCTCTGGACAATTTATAGTTAGATTTCTAAGATGTAAGATCTGCTATTTGTAATTTAATTATATTCCATTTCCTTCTAAAATAAGAAATGCTACTTATTCATTATTCTTTGTATGCAATGTACTTTAGCACGTTACCTGCAAGCCTTTCAAATACAGGAACTGTGTATGGATTAACTCATATAGGCTAAAATAATTTCTCACTTCAAAATAAGTTAAGTTATATTAGTAAAATTTTGAATAATTAAATTTTAATCAAGTTATTAAATATTAAATATTGAATCCTTCCTATGTTTACTGGACAGAGTTTAGTTTGACTATAATAATTTTAGTTGCAATGTGTTAATATAATAATTAGTGGCTTGATGATATACCTTGGAAATTTTCCAACATTTTAAAAAATATTGAATCCTTCCTATGTTTACAAACCATTTAAAGGGTTGTTCTAAAATTCCACAACATCACACCAACTCTTCTATTTATTTTTAATTGCACATATTGCTATCATTTTTTTAATGGACCATGCCATGTAAGTTGTATATATTTGTGCATTATTTTCACTGTTTTCAATTATATGAATCTATTTGATAAATGATTGTATTGTTGTGCTTGCTCTGTTGATGATGTGCATAGGATTGCAATACTATTAGATGAAGTTATGAGTTCCTATTTATTTATAAAAATTGTCAAATGTTTAGTAATATTGCTTACAAGTTTATATATCTTGTTTTTATATAATTTTCAATTGAATCTGGAATTTGAAGTATAAGGATATGTGTTTGTTATGTTGATTTGTTGTTAACAAAGGCCTACATGTTGAAATATCTTTAAAAAATAAGTTAGGATGCTAGTCGTACTAAATTCTAGTAATAATTAGCCCCCATGATAAGTTGGAATTTATGCTCAGGATTATTTCTTGCTCACATGTGTACAAGAATATTGACAATTGGATTCCATTATGCAGATGGGCATTGGCAAGAAGTGGAAAGAGATCATTGATGTCACCGACGAGAACACATACAGCTTTTATGTAATCTTTATCTTCTAGTAGTGTTTGATTGCAGAAAGTTTACTTTTATCTTTAGGTCTAATTATCCAGGTTATTGCAGGATGATACTAAAAGGGATAGATCAATTAAAACCCGATATAGTGCATGAAGCACTCTTTGGCTGTTTTGTGGTATTATTTTTTATCCATATGATTAAGAATGGTAAGATGTTATAAAGTATTTCTAGGGACCTACTGGAGTAGTTGGAGTTATAAAGCTTTTTGTTCCCTTTTTTCTTTGGTTATTGGATAATTATCTTGATTTGGCAAATTGTTGTAGCTTTTGGCCATCTGTGAGAATGGAATTATATTCAAATATTATTGCTAAGTTTACATTTGTTATAAGAAAATGTCTTTTATTCATTTTAAAATGAATATGCTACATAGTGTAGCTTACACTAAAGTTATTTCTTTAGACAATTTATGAATGGGTGTTCTTTACAATACCATTGTAGCCAATCTCTTGTTTTTGCAATATACAAATAATTTGTTGATTATACAGGATGAAAATTAATAAATACAAAAAAAATTAAATTATGCTATTATTTTGTGATGGATTCGCAACATCAAATCTATCGCTAATATGTAATACATTATAAATTTAAAAATAATTATCGGTAAAATTAGCAAAGAACAATTCATCACCAAAATTTATAGATGAGATTTATTAGCAACATATTATTTCTATTGACACAATATTTATTAGTGATGGATTTAGTGATGAAAATTTTTGTTACTAAAAATTATTATTGTATTTATCATGACTAAATTTAAAATTCATTTAGCGATGGAATATTCTTTTTCGGGATTGAATTTTCTATCGTCAAATTAGCAACTATTTTATGATTCTGTTGCAAATAATTTAGTGACTGGGTTATTCGCAACTATTCATCACCTAGTTGCTAAAGCAGATTTACGATAAAAATAATGCCATTTAGCGACGAAAATTGCCATTGTGAATTGGCAATTTTTTTGTTATGTGTGTTTTAAATTTTTGTTTAATGGTTGTTTTATGTCATTTCTTTTAGTTGTAATAAGTGGTGTTAGGTGTTATGAATGCTTTTTCAATCTTGTCATGATCATATGCATGAGTAAGGGTGTGAAAATTTTCAAAGAGTGTAAAAATATTGTTGGACTTGGCTAAGACCAATTATGTCCCCATTATAGTCTGAGTTCCAAAATAGAGCACTCAACTAAGACCATTTGGTCTTTATAGTGTGCAACACCTTAGTTCGGAGGCTAAAGGTATCACTTGGCTAAGACCATTAGTCTCAACCATATGCAACATAAATATGTAAGTCTAGAATAGGCCACTCGAATGAGACCCGTTGGTCTCAGCTGTGTGCCATATAAAGTTTAAATTGTTCATTTAAGGTCCGTTTGGTAGAGACAAATTGGTCTCAACCGTGTGCACTAGTGTGATTTGATACAGAAAAGGTAACTTGATCGAGACCATATGATCTCAACCGAGTGCCATCATGGATTTTCAAACAACTAAGGGTGGACTCGACCGAGACCATTTGGTCCCAGCCATGCTTGTCCTTTCATTTTTCAAAAATCTGCATTTTAGATTTTTTGTCTGACTCGGCTAAGACCCTATGGTCTCAATAGTGTCCATAAGGCACTTTTTCATGCCTCTCTATAAATACACCCCAAGAGTCATGGCCCCTTATTTTCATTTCATCTTTCTCTTCTTTTTATTAGTGTTTTCAACCTTCTCACCCCATTTTTCTCATTCATATTGCATTCTCGCTTCTTAAAGCATCTCTAACAAGTAAGTACTCCAATTATTTTCAGTACTCCAATTATTTTCCTTTTACCCCTTATTTTTACTTATGTTTTTTGTTTTTATGATTTCTTTAGGTTTAGTGAAGTTATTTGTTATAGTTTTATGTATCCACATATAAGTTTTTTCTTGAGAGGCTAGGAAATCCATGGTGCATGATTTAGGTTGAGAAAAAAATCCAATTTTTAGTGTTTATACTTTTTTAAATTTTGAGAAAATTGCTTGATTTTGATTGTGTGCACTTAATGGTTTGTTTAACAAGAATCCATCTTGTTGTAATTACATTTTAATTGTAATTCTAGTTAATGTATACCATGTGTTCGTAGAAAGGTCTTAAAGAAGTAAATTTTAGTTTCGTAGCCAATAACCTATAAAGTCTTGCAGTAGTTATCGAGTTTGATGCCTCTTTAAATGTTGTAATACAATGCCCATATTTTTATGTGTTTTTGATATTGATATGCTTGTATGTATGTCTAAAACTTCAACTAGTTTAGTTGGATATGAAATTTTGCTTAATAGGGGAATAATGCTTTAATTTACATTGCCATTGAATTATTTCATCATCATAGCATGCCTTTGTGTTAGGAATTGACATATTTAGTGGATACTTGTGTCATTTAGCTTATAGCATTGCATTGATCTTTCCAATTAGGCATGAGATTCTCTTGAGCATAGCCAATTTTAAGCATTTATCTAGTTGTTCAAATTAGTCTAGCTTAATTTAATGTTTTGTATTACATCAAGGTTTTTCTTATGTTCAATTACATTTGCATTATTTAGATGCATCTTTTGTTCTTAATTTTGCAATCCCAAGTATATCTATATGAGTGAGTAGCCTATGCAAACACTTACTTTTCCCTCTCATATGCAATATGTGTGTTAGATATATAGAATAACCTTGTGTGTGCCATGATAAATTGTGTTTTCTTTACAATTAATGAAGTTAGGCTTAATAATTGTGATTGTTTTTGTAGTGGCACCTAAATACAATAGGACTGAGGTTAGATTTTCATCTTCTGCTCCCCAAGAACCTTCAAATCATAAGATTCCAAATTGGGTTCCAGCTGAGTTTGAGGAATGGCTTATTTTTCATAAACAATACTACTTGGCCACCCCTTATATCAATATAGAGCTTATACAGGAGATCCACTTGAGGGATGAAATCAACCACTTAATTGATGGTGTGGGCTAGAGGACCTTTATAAAATATAAGGAGCAAGCTTACCCCTATCTCATGCAAGGTTTCTTATCTACTGTAAAAATTCGAGTAGGAAAGGCAGTCACACTGATGTTACCATGTTGGCTTCTGGCTTAATGGTGATTTTCACCAAATGAGTTTCAATTAGTTCTCTACTATCTTGGGTTTTGACCCACATTCTATAAGGGGAATTGAGAATTTAAATAGGTATGAGGTTTAGCTTGGCATTTATGATAAGAAGGACCCAAAAACATTTGATGCTAGCAACATAAAGGCTCATCATCTGAAGAATCATCAATTGAGGATTATGCATTGATATTTTGTTTTGGCGGTCTTTAGTCATTATAGGGTTCTTGGCAATGTCAATGCCAATGAGGCCACTATTTATGTGCAATAGAGCATGACATTTGCCTTATTGGGTCCATATTCATCTCACACAAGATTGATGATTTAAAAATTTACAAGAAGGGAGACCTTAAGCTTGCTCTAGGTGGTTTTGTAACGTCTTTGGCTAGGCATATCCAATACATAAACTTAGAAAAAGCCGTTGGTAATCCAACTATGATAAATAAGAAAATGTTGAAGAATATGTCAGTTCTTATATATGATCCAGGATTTCCAAGGTAAGGGTGCATAGTAATGTCAGATAAAGAACTTTGCAAAGGGGTGGTACATAAGGGAACAATGGAGCTTCAACAAGTGGCATCGAGTACTATTACTCTTTCAAATGAGCAGTACATTGCCATCACTACCTACCTTAATGCCATAATGGAGCAGATGGTTACCCATTTTGATGCCATAATAGAGAGGATGGATACCCATCTTGATGCTATCACACAACAGATGGATGAGATCGTTACTGCCCTTGGAACAATGCAGTTTATATTTGATCACCAATTTCCTCCTCCATCTCTATAGTGATGTTATTTTAAGGATTTTCCTCAACCTACAAAATTTTGTGATTATTATTATTTGTATTTTGCTGAGGGTAGCAAAAATTTATGTGTGTGGTAAGGGTGTTATTTGGAGATATTTTAGGAACTTTTGTTTGATTGTTGGATATTTCACTTATTTTGCTTAGCACCACAGTAGCTTTATCTTTATTTTATGCCATTTTAGTTTGTTAATTTAGTTATTTTAATTTCCTTAATGTTTAGCTATTGTGTTTATGTTTTAAAGTAGGTGTTTAATATGTATCTTTTATCTTTTAGAATTATATTTAGTTAAGTGTGTTATATTTCTTTAGTTTCTGTTATCACTTTATTTTTCAATTGTGGTTATTTTCGATTTTTTTTGCATCTTGTTTTCATCTTTATTTTTAAGGTTTTTCCTTAATTATTGTTTTATTTTCTTTTTAGGTTGTTTATTCTTCTACTGTTATTAAAAACCTTTGTATGCTCGCTTAGTTTGCACTTAGTTATTCTCATTGTAGACACTTTAAAATCAGGGTGAGAAAAGCTTGTTTAGGGTAGTTGAATGATCGAAGAGTAGTTAGTTGTTGATTGTTTACCTTTCTCATTTAAGTTCAATTAGATCAATACCAGTAGGTTTCCTATAATGTTGTGCATTTTACACCTATTTTTAAAAAAATAAAAAATAATGTATAAGGGTGATCAAATAGGAATTCTAAAGCACTAAAACCTTCCTTATCACCTTTCAAAGCATTCACAGTAATTCAACTACAAAGCTTAAAATGATTTAGGCAAATCTACTTTGTAAGCCTTTTAAAAACTTTAGACTTACACAATGTTAAACTATTCCCCTTGTATAGACCCATTGAGCTTATTAAGGTATGATAACTGCATACTAAATTTTGAATTTTTGTTGGCACCCATATAGTTATCCTAACTTTAAAAGCCTTTTTCTAACCCTTTTAAAACTAGAAATTCTTAAAGTGAGTAAGAGAAAAATTTTGAAACTAAGAAGAGATAAGCTAAGATAAGGGTTAAATGTCTAAAAAAACCTTAAATTAGGGTTAATTAATGAATGTAAGGATTACTTCTAGAATGTAGATATTTGTAATGGCATTGTTAGTAAGCCCCTATTTCATTTAAAAAAAGAATATAATAAAGTTTGATTATAGCTTGAAATAAGTGTGGGGTAGCTTGCTAAAATTAGAAAAGGAATTTTAGAGCTTGCAATTTGATCAAGCAATGGCACTGTCAAGTGAACACCTTGGTATAGTCCTTCTCTTAGAAATCATTATGCATTTTGTGTAGTCCAGCATTTAAAGCCTCTTTTAAATCAAAAAAAGGGTAGAATACGAGCCAAAACTTTTTATAGTGTTTTGAGGTTGAGTAGAGTTATTTAATGGCTATGTTGCTTCATATACCTTACACTTTCCCTATTAGTCATACCCCAACCATGTTACAACCTATTTAAGATCTAAATATCTTTTTTTTATTTAGAATTGTTTATGAAGATGACCTTAGAGTTTCAATGCTAAAGAAGAAACCTATGGTATCTCTCGAGTTTCAAGAGTGAAACTGCATGTACAATTTTTGCATATGAATTATTTTCTCAGTTGTTGGATTGCACTAGATTTTTATAATTTAAAAGTTATAATTAGGCCTCACACACACACACTAGGAGATTAGCTTATATGATTTAAGATGAATTATTTTTGGTTTTGAAGAGACAGTTAGTGACTTCTACTATAGTGTTATTGAGCTTAGACTTGTAATTTCTTTTTCCAAGTTTTGATATACAAGAATTTGGTTATCCAGTTGCTTGAGGGCAAGCAAAAGCTAAGCGTGGGATAGTTGATAACTCTAATTTAGAGCTTATTTTTAATATATTTTTATCCATGTTTGCATCTCATTTTGTGTGTTTTCTTATTTTAAGTGTTAAAGTTAGAATTATTTTGATATTTATGAAGTTTTTAAGTGATTAATGGTGTAATCTTTAATTTTGTGTAGAAAAAAAGGCTAGCACTCGACTGATACGAAGTGTCTCTCTTGTATGCCATACAAACCCTTAAAATGCACCATTTCACCAAAGGACTCAACTATGACCAATTATCTCCATCATGTCTAATGCAAACTTCAAGGATGATTTAATTTAAAATGGTATGCTCGGCTGAGACCAAAGTATCTCAGCTGTGTCATATGCTATAATACCTTTTTAAGCTCTTTAAGCTTAACTTTTGTTTATTATGGAGTTCTTTAAGCTCAACTTTGATAATTTTGATTTTAATTTGCAAATCATGGACTACAAAGTTTAGTTGTTTAGTTTTTTATGGTTTTGCCATTTTGGAAAATAAAGGTGACATAATAAGTGCTTTTGAGGGGGCGAGTGAGAGAAGTTGTGTTTTTTATAACACCACAAAATTCTTAATGTCATGAATAGTACTTTTTAAGTCATGAATAGTACTACCTGAGATGAATAGTACCACTTAAGACCGTAATGAACTTTTCTTTAATATTAGAAAGTATGATTTGTGAAGAGTTGGAAGGTGTAATTTAAGGTGAAATTAAAGTTAAATAAGACTTCAAAAGTCAAAAATAAAATCAAGACATAGGTTTGATGTGAATAGTTCACACTTAATTCCACTACAATGATTTTTATTACAAAAGCATTATCATCCCTAAGTTCTCGCTAAATTGATTTAGTGACAAAAAAAATCAATCAACGATGAATTTTTTCTTCTCTATTTTGTATTTTTTTAATTGTGCTTTGACCCAAGATTTGATTAAGGTTAAAACTTGACACAAAACCTTTGGAAATGAATTTGGCAATAAAGACCTATTATAAATGATAAAATCATAATTTTATTGTTGAAAATTTGAAATAAAATTGAAACAGAAAAGTGAATTATCAGACCATTACATTTGTTTACTAATTAAAAAATTACTAGAAACAATATTGTTTTGACCCAAAAATTTGTACACACCCAAAGAATAATTTTTCTATCTTTGTGTGTATATTTTTAGGAAAATTAAACAAAATAAAAATGCAATATATAGGAATGACCCTTGATTAAATAGTGATGGGATCAATGTTAACCATTCATTTTGCATATGTTAAAGGGAGAGAAGTGTGTGAATATTTTAAGAAAACATATACATACTATCTTCTCATTTCTTTTTGGTTGAACCAGTCTCCCCTTACTCTCCTCTATTTTTGCTTCAATTTTTACATGAATTGAGTTATTTTTTACCCTAATTTGATTCCTAAATTTAATCTTAGTGTCTCATCTACCCATGTAAATGAGATAAGTGAAGACATTTCTAAGGAATTTGTGAAGAATAAGTGAAGATTAAATAATTCAAGTAAAGTTTAAAATTTAAGAGTATGGTGTAATATTTATTGTATACAATTAATATATAAGTATAATTTTATTTAATTAGAATAAAATTAAGTGAAATTCTTATCCTTGAAATTTGGCTAAGTGAAGAACAAAAGGAAGGATGAAGGAAAAAGAAAAAAAAAGCGAAAGGAAAAAAAGAATAAAGAAGCCAGCTAAGGAAATTTAGTTTTGTGGATACTAATACTTTCATTTTTCATGTTTTGTATGAATATGTATGAATAAATGATTTGTTTAAATGAAATTAATGTTATAAAAGTTTAAACGGGAACTAAATAAGGTATATTGTATGTCTAATTTGATGTCATGGTGCCTAAATTGTTAGTTCACACAATAACATACATTATGTTAGAACTTAAAATTACTATGTTAATGAAAACTTGATATATTGATGTGATAAATATGTTGTGAATGTCATAAAAACTTAATTAAGATTATAAAAGGAAGAAAAAATAACTTTAGGAACATAACCTACCATGGTCAAATTGTGCATAATGTACGAATTGGTAGGAATTGGAGATATTATATATATTTAAGCTAATTTTGCCATGATTAATAAGTAATCATCATGAATTCAAGAATGTAGCTTCAATGGTAGCTTTTAAGTTACTAAACCAAGTCTAATGTATGTGGAAAATGCCATTCTCATTATTAAAGAAGAATGTAAATGATGTGAATTTGGTAAAAAGTATTGATAAAGGCATAAGTATAAGCGAAGAATTGAATATGCAAGTAGAAATGGATATGAATTTTCTTATGTGTGAATAAAATATTATGTTATGTGATTATAATGTTAGACCAAAAATTTAAAATGAAATAAGGGTATTGTGTTTCCCTTAGTAACTAGTAAAAAAACTAAAAGTATAAGATATAATTGGATAGCCATAAAGATATATTATGCAGTCTTAAATCATGGTAACTTGTATTTGTATATCAATAGCGGTCTACATAATTGTACGATTGGCATTATTTAGTTGGGCAAAATATTTGACTCCTAAATAATCAATTTGATAATTTTAGACCTTTGGGGGCCTTCTCTTCCATATCTAGTTCGTTGGTTTTCCACCGAATATGAATAAGACAATACGACAATTTTTATTGCAAAGCAGTAATGATAAAGCAAAATGGTAATAATGAGGTAAAGTAAAGAAAATAATGCAAGATTATAAATTAATGATAAGGAAATTTGGAAATAAATTAATGATCACTTAATTGATTTATTTATGATAAATAATATAAAAAATTTAGAATTAAAAATATATAAGTAGATATGTTTGTTTGGATATTTTTATTTATTGAATTTAAATTTCATATTTCTAAATGTATGTGATATAATTTATTAATGTGAATGTTTGTTTGATTATTAAAAATGTTAGTATAGTATCTACCATGAAGTATAAATTACTTAGTGTGTAGTTTACTATTGTGCGTAGTATAGTATGTGATAGTTTTGATTTATGATTATATTTATTATTGTGTTTTTAGTATGTTTAGGAGTTGTTTTAGTGCTAATTTAGTTAATTTTGTGTTTAATTTCATATTTGTTTTATTTATGTGGGTTTAATTGCAATTTGGGTTTTTTTGCAGGTGTTTAATGTGAAGAAGGAATCAACTCGGTAGAGTTGAAATTCATCTCAATCAAGCTCTATAGAAAAAGAAGTTTTAGCATGTTTATCTAGAAGCAAACTCCTTGGTGGAGGGAGATTTCACCTCTATTGAAGAGGTCATCTAAAGAAGGTATCTGGATGGAGGAGGATTCTCCCTTTACTAAGGAAAGGCATATTTTTCCAATAATATAAATAATCTCGGTGGAGGAGCATTTCCTCTTTACCCAAGCAAGTGTTCAAGTTACAATTAAATTCCAACTTTTTATAGTTTAAAAAGTTTTATGGCAGTTGGTTTCTTCATTTTAGGCTGTTTAAGTAAGCTTAACACCAAAATTAAGAAAATAATTAATTTTCTGAAGTTTTTATACCTAGTTTCAATATTATAATCAACTTAGGGTTTAAGCTGCAAAAAGATTGTTCTATGAAGACTTTAAGAGGAGTTAAAGACTTTATGTGTATTGGAAATTTTTATTTCAGCTTTTCAATTGTTTTTAAGATGAACAGTTAGTAGCTTTCTTACTTTTGTTGATTGAAACTTAAACCCTTATTCTTTTATTATAATGGCTTTAATTTGATCTTAACTTTCAATACAAGTGTGTTATTTTTTTCATTCTTAAGCTAATACTTATCTGAGGTTATGTTGTATTAATGCTTAATCTATTCAATAAATGGTTTATTGTCAATTTAGTCTATGACCTATGATTTGCATGTTCTTAGTCTAACTTACTTATGTTGATGCATGATTGTGTTATATGAATTGAGATAGTGATGTGTTATTCCAGAGTAAGTTTAAAATTAAGAATTTTGAATTAAGAATATGCTAGAATTAGATTTATCAAATGTGGATTTAATTAAAGTTTATGATTTCATAATCAGATTTATATGCTAAGTATTAGATTGATGATAGTCTGAGGGTTTAATACTTAGAATGATATTCTGAATAAGATATCTAATTCTTGAACTGATTTTCCATAATCACTTGTGTTACTTTTGATTAAGTCATTATGATAGAAGTTTAGGTGGATAGTTCCTTAGCATAAGTGTTTTTATTATTGAATTTTATCATCTTTTACATCTTATTATATTTTAGTTTTGCAAGTTAATAGATTTAGTTTCATTACTTGATTTGTTTAGTTACTATTTTTAGCTTAGTTAATCTATAATCATGTTAAACTTGGGAATTCTTCCACACATTGCTCTATCTAAAATATGGAATACAAAATCTCTAGGGTACAATATTTAAGGGTCTTAATCTTATTTTCCTATATTACATAACGAATTTAGTAAACTTGCTAGATAATAGTCAAGTTTTTGACACCATTGCCAAGGTTTATTATTTTTAGATTTCAAAGTGAATTTTGTGTGTTATTCTTCTTCTCTTTATATTCTTTATTTTTTGTTCATTTTTCCTTTATTTTTTACAGGTGTTAATAATGCATGGCAAGGATGACCCAATTTTACTTGTTGACCCTGAGATTGAGAGGACATTGCTTAAACTCAGGCGATAGCAAAGGAATAACATGAATCTAGAGGATGAGCCACATAATGACCCTCTTCCCAATGATCCATCACCCTTACTTGAAGGGCAAGTTATTCAAAATCAATCCCAAGGGAATGGGATGAGATCAAGAACCATAAGGGACTATGCTACTCCTAGGTGGAATGAGGAGCACAAGACTATTATGTTACCTCAAAATAATCATTTTAAGCTAAAAATTGCTACTATTACATGGTCCAATAGAACTAGCTTTTAGGAACAGAGATTGAAGACCCAACTCAACATTTATGCATTTTTCTAAAGATAAATGTATAGTGCAAATCCTAAATGTGTCTATGGATGCTATTAGACTGAAATTATTTTCATTTACTCTTATTAGTAAGGCAAGGAATTCATTGCAAATGCTGCCAAGCTAGTCCATAAGATAATGGGAGCAAATACAAGAAAAGTTCCTAGTCCTATTCTTTTCACCAACCAAAATAGCCATAATTAGAAATGATATTTATAATTTTTAGCAGCTGATAACTTCGATTTAGTGTTTATTTTTATGTATTTTTATCTATGTTTATGTCTCATTTTCCATATTTTTCTTATTTTTAGTGTCAAAGTTCTCTTTTTATTCTAAATAGGATTATTTTGATATTTATGAAGTTTTTGAGTGATTAATGGTGTAATTTTGAATCTTGTGCAGAAATAGTGCTTAGCACTCGATTGAGACCACTGGTCTCAATCATATGCAATGAAAATCCTCAAAATGATCTGTTTCACCAAGGGACTCGATTCAAACCAACTGTCTCTATAGTGTCCAATGCAAAATTAAAAAATGATTCGGTCCAGAAGGTAGGCACGATTGAAACCAAAGTGTCCCAGCCACAGTACTCTTTTAACATATTAAACTTGGCTAAGATAAAAGTGTCTCAGCCGTGTCTATCTGTAGACCTCAATAAAAGCTACATTTCTATCTGGCTTAAAGGATATCTTTTTAATTTTTTGAGCTTTAGGATTTTTTTTCAGTATTTTAGCTCGTATTTTCTTCATACTTCAGGGTTTTCATACTTCGTTTTCATAAATTTACTTATAAAAATTGCTCTTTCAATATATTTTTACTTCAAAAATACAAAAATTCTTATTTATAGCATAGTTTTTAATTTATATCATAGTTTGTAATCAAGTTCCAGCTATAGAAGATGAGAAGAAACTTAACCAACTTCAGATCTATAACTCCAAATGGACTTTATAGTTGATTTTTACTTTTTACTTGTTATTTACATTATGAGTAAGGAGTAGTCATTTTGTTATTTAGGGATCTTTGAATCCCCTAACCATGTAAGGAATATGAACTTATTTTCTTAATATATGTTTTAAATGTTTCTTTTTTCCTTGAACTTATCCTGGTATGGATGTTTTGCAAGTATTTATGATATTAATCGTATTCAAGCTGATGAATGAATGCTTGTTTAATGCTTATGCCATATATGTTCAGTTTTGATAATTGAAGCTGTGAGATCTAGGGTTTATATGATGTAAAATCTAAAAAAAGAGGAAAATAAATAGGTGTTTGATTAGTAAGCTCCCACTACAAGAAAAATGCAAAATAGAAAAGACAAAAGTCCTCGTTAAATGATTATTTTTTGTCGTAAATCAGTTTAGCGAGGATTTAGCGAGGACAAAAATTTTGTAACAAAAGTCATCCTAGCTGAATTTAGCGAATAATCCATGAGTATCATCATATTCAAGCTAGTGTGTACTCTCTACAACTTCAACCATCAGAATTCCAACAAAAAGCAACTCAACTTGAATAAAAATGTAGACAAAATCGACACTTGAATTGAAGCACAAAAAGATAGTTAACACAACTTAAACTAGTGGAAATAACATAAAATGAATGTGCAGCATATAACACCAAGTATTAATAGTCCCAACCATCATCAAATCCAGCCAAGTGGAAGAACTTATGCCACTCTACTCCTAGTTGATATCTCAATACCAAGCTAGTGCTTCAGAGAAAATGTTAAAATATGCATTAGATGCACTCAAGGAAATTATGATGTAAAAGTTATATATCAAACATAAGGATCAACAATAAATTTTATACAGACATGCATGTGATCTAGTAAATGACAAATGGCCAACCATTATTCAGGCAATCCAGCATCAGAGGCAACTTCATACTAAATAGTTTCCTCTACTAAATTTTACATATTCAGAAACCATAAAGATGGTCTAAGAAGTCAAACTCAAATTTATCATTACATTAAAGTCTCTATGTGTCACACTTTTGATAATCAGTACTTCATCGACTGCAACAAAAAAAGCCAATTATAATTGCTTTTTTACTCATAAAAACCATATCAAAATAAGATCTTGACAAGGGACCAGAGGATGGGAGAATAAATATGGAAGATCCAAACAAATGTACAAACCTGCCAGATCTATTGAGAATCTTAACCATGTTATGAGCAGCACCACCAACAACAAGATGAAAATCCCTCTTTAGTCCAACATGCTTGGCATATTTCTAAACAATAAATGAAAAGCAAGATGAGGACTTAGAAAAAAATATTGACAATCCAAAAGAACTGAAATGATATGATTGCAAAATCAAATGATACAAAAACTAACATCAAGTGGCCATGCATGAGGAAGGCAATGAAGACATTAAAATCAAGTGGTTGTGCAAAGGAAACCAAAGAAGCATATACAGCCAGGCAAGGAAATTCAAGGAGGGATGTGCAGCCGCTCAAGGGAATTGCAATGGGTATTACGTATCGGTGCAGGGATATACTGAAGACTTTGCACTGCCACTCAAGGGAATTGTAATGGGCATTATGCAATGGTGTAGGGATTTACTAAAGACTTTACATGGCCACTCAAGGGATATGAACACCGCACAAATTTGTAGAACATGGCTAAAAAGGAGAGCTACCACGTGCGGCCACTTAAGGAGTCTTGGCAAGCATGGCTAAAAAGGAAACCTAAAATCCCATATTTGTAGAACAAGACCTTAAATCCCAGATATCACTTCACCAATTACTTAAATTATCATTGAAACTTTAAATCATTCTAAACTCATCTAAATTACTAAATTTAAGCATAACCTCAAACCTTAACTAAGAGAACACATACAAGAAGAATCTTTACATGTTTCAAGAAATTAAAAACACATATAAATGGGGTTAAGCCAAAAATGAATAAACAAACTCTATACAAGCACATTTACTAATATAGCAGTTAAACAAATAATGTAAACTTATGAACATTAGTAAAGATCCGAGAATGAGCTAATTATGAACTTGCCATTAATTGTTGGCCACTTACCATGAAATGAAAATTCAAAATATTCCAATTACAATTATTTAACACCCTAAGAGTGTATTGACATAATAAATCACATAAAACTTAATTACCTTAACAAAAAAACTATTTTTCTACAAATCCACCAAATCAAGGAAAGCGTAATACTCCTAGAAGAAGTATAATGAGAGATACCTTCGATAGAACCCATGTCTTTCTCAACCTTAGCCTGCATTTCACGAAAAGCAAAAACTATTTTTCTACAAATCTACCAAACCAAACCAAATCACATAAATAAACCTGCAATCGTAAATGACTTTAAGAGAGAGGAACCTTGGAGTTAGGACCTTGGTCGTCATCATCTTCAGCCCTCGAAGACATGTTAATATCGGCCTTTATCTCCCCCTCATCGGGGATTTCACTTTTGTACACCTCATGCTCTTTCTATTCATGTTAATCCATCTCTGCCTACCTCCACCCATTGAGAAAGAAGGATCCTAAATCTAATGTAGATTATGATAATAAAAGAGCTTTCAGGTTTTTGGTTCAGATTAGGAATTTTAGGGGAGAAAGGTTAATTTGAAATTTTTAAAATTCAATTGGCATTTATTGATCCCGCTAAAATAGAAATTAGCATTTTAGATGATTAGATAGGGTTAATTACCTAGCTAAAATTAGCATGGAGTCTTTCCTCGCTAGATGCTTCATTAAAATTAGCAAGGACTTCATTTGTAGCTAAATGTCGGCGAGGAAATAGCAAGGGACATTTCCTTGCTAAATTGGCGAGAACTATAATCCAAGCTAATGCAACATGGATTAAGTATTAGTGAGGGAATAGTGAGGGATATGTCCTCACAAAATTTGGAAGGATTACATTTCAAGCTAAATTAGCAAGGGATATATCCTCGCTAAATTGGCGAGGACTACATTCCATGCTAAATTGGCGAGGGATATGTCCTCGCTAATGGTTAAACCTCACACCTACCGTGAAAATGGGAATACTCTTACTAAGTTGGTGAGGAATAGAATCCAAGATAAATTAGTGAGGATTACATTCTCGCTAAATGCTAAACCTCATATCAAAGTTGAATTACCTATTGGTAAGGATTCTTTCCTCGCAAAATTAGCAAGGATTAAGTCCTCGCTAAATTCTTCATCTATCATATGCCATCTTATTTAAACGTTAGCGAGGGATTTGTCCTCTCTAAATTAGCGACGAATATTTTCTTGCAAAATTAGCAAGGATTAAGTCCTCACTAAATGCTTCATCTATCATATGCCATCTTATTTAAACGTTAGCGAGGGATTTATCCTCGCTAAATTAGTGAGGATTTTTTTCTCACAAAATTAACGACGATTAAATCATCGCTAAATGCTTCATTTATCATATGCTACCTTATTTAATTATTAGCGAGGATTTTTTTTCTCTCAAAATTAGCAAGGACTTACAAATGCTTCATTTATCATATGCCATCTTATTTAAATGTTAGCAATGGATTTATCCTTGCTAAATTAGCAAGGATTTTTTTTCTTGCAAAATTAGTGAGGATTAAGTCCTCGCTAAATGTTGCATCTATCATATGCCATCTTATTTAAATGTTAGTGAGGGATATATCCTCGCTAAATTAACAAGGATTTTTTTCTCACAAAATTAGCAAGGATTAAATCCTTGCTAAATGCTTCATCTATCATATGCCACCTTATTTAAACGTTAGCGAGGGATTTATCCTTGTTAAATTTGCGATGATTTTTTTCTCGTAAAATTAACAAGGATTAAATCCTCTCTAAATGCTTCATCTATCATATGCCACCTTATTTAAATGTTAGCGAGGAATTTGTCCTCGCTAAATTTTGCTCCAAAATTTATGCGCCAAAATTAGCAACAAATTGTCGGTATTCTCACTAAATTATTGCAAAATATATGTTCATTTGCATCCTTACTAACATTTGTGACAAAATTCATTTATCGTTGCAATTATGTCGCTATATCAGTGATTTAGCAATGATTTTTCTTGTACTCGCTAAATTTTGTCGCTATTCTATAATTTTCTTGTAGTGCTCGAAATGGGATATTAGTTCACACCTAGGTCTTGGGATACATGCTTATGCTGGCTATCAGGTAAGCTCTGGAATGGCATATCGAGTAGTTAGAGTAGCAGGCCCCGAAATGGGATACTAAGGGTTTAAATGGGTTGTTCCCATAAAAAATACATGATTGGTGAATGAATAGATATCATTAACATCATTTAGCACCATTTGATCCTAAAATGGAGAGGACTTTACACTTGAGGAGGAAACAAATTTAAAATGAAGATATGAACAATCCACCAAATTTAAAAGTGCCGCTTGTTGATGAAAAAGTAGTAGGGCAACAACAATAGCATGAGAGAAATCATGATTGTCCAATACCAAGACTATCCATGATTTTACCACTCCAAGATGGAATGATGAGCATAGGACAGTGGTGTTCCCTAGACGATAATATTTTGACCTAAAATTGGCAATAATCACCATGGTTTAAAATAACCAATTTTTAGGATTGGATAAAGAAGACCCTATACAACACCTAGATATTTTTCTAGAAATTAGTTATATGGTCCAAATTTAAGGTGTGACAATGGATGTTATACGGTTAAAGCTTTTTTCTTTCACTCTTATAGGGAAAGTGAGAGATTGGTTGTCAATACTACTGATCTAATCTATTAACTTATGGGAATAAATGTAGGAAAATTTTCTTGTAAGATTTTTAAGTACAATTATTGTGAAGTAGACATGTCTTTGTTGCCAAGTTTAAGTTGTGGAAAAGCCACCTTTTAGAACCTTTTCCACTGAAATCCTTGTAAAACCTAGATTATCACAAGATCAAAATGGAATACTATCAAAATTAAAGGCATATAATGGTCAGAATGCCATTGTAGAAATCAATGTTTATTTAGAATACAACCAAAAGGATTGCTGGACAATGAACCATACTCTTAGAGTACGAGATGTTTTGATTGACCGGTGTCTAGCAAGTGTACTAGATCGACTAGTAATATAAAAATATAATTATGACCCTTAAATATCCAACCCAAGGGAAACCTGTGATTGTATGAATGATTTAAGTTTTAGAATGGAATTTATATGTAAAAGAGAGAAAAGAAATCCCAAAGTTGTAATATTTGAAGGTTTAAACTAAAAACAGAACTTTAAAACTGAAAAAAATAATAAACTAAAACTATGAAATATTTTAAAATAATTAAGCCAAACTTAAACAAAAGCAAGCAAATAAATGAGGTAAAAATCAATATTAAAAGCAACTTTTACTAAAAGACTATCCACCTTAACCTATATTTTCATGACTTAATTAAAAAATAACACAAGCGATTATGAAGAACTCAGATGAATAAAACAAGATAACTTAAATTAAGATTATCATTCTAAGCATTAAAACTTTCTTATTAAGAATAATCTAATTAGTATAAAAATCTGAGTTAAATCTCCTAGATGTCTATTAAACCCTCTTTCAAGTTAATTCAACTTCCACTTATTCTTAGTTATAGTTTTTTTAACCTTAACTTACCTTAATTAACACATAATTATATCTAGTTAAGAACATAATCATGCATCAACATAAGTAAACTAACCTAAGAACATACATATCAAAGATTAAACCAAAAATCAATTATTAACCAATAATTAAACAAGTTAACCATCAAAATTAAGCTAACAAATGATAAGACTGTGCACAATAACTAAGAAATAATCAAGACTTGTATTAAATTTAAGCACAAACTAAATTATGACAATAAAAAGTTAAGGATTCAAGTATCCTTTAGCAAAAGTTAAAGAAAGCCACTCACTAAGTTTGTTTAAAAACTAAAACAAAGTTAAAGAGAAGTATTAAATAAAAACAGAAGAAAGAATTCAAAACTACATAAAAGCTAAAGTGTTGAGCTCTATTTCTCTCCCTCCTCCCTTTTCTTAGCTTTGGTGCCTTTTTATAAAGTAGAAACACTACTGAAGAAGAAGTTTTGTTGACTTGATCTTCCTATTCCACAGTCAGAATAGAGTTTGAGTTGATTAGGAAGTCTTCTGTCGACATTAAATTGTTAAGTTCTCAGGAGAGTGATTTTTTCTTAGGAAAGTGGCCAGAGTGCTTGGGAGAGTAGGATTTATGGTCGAGAGAACACAAATATTTTGTACTTCACGACTCCTTTTAAACAATTTTCTCAAAATTACACCTTTACCCCAAATCTTCTTCTTTCTTTCAATTTAATGTTTTTTTCTTTCAATTTAGTCCCTGAAAATGCCAAAACTTTCAATTAAGCCAACAAACACCTAAATTAACTAATTAATCATAAAATTAACTAAATTAAAACCAAATTAACTAAATTAAACACCTAAAAACACACTAAAAATATAGTTTAATTCACACTTATCAAAATACCTCACACTTAGCCTTTGCTTATCCCCGAACAAATTTGAACAAATTGACTTCTCAAAATAATCAAACTCAAAATGAGATTTAAATAATTCAAGACTAAGTTAAACATTTAACAAGAGCACTTAATAAAATCATGGCTAAAATAAACTCAATCAAGGAAATAAGAATTAGCTTCTATACATGTGTGCAAGACCAAAACAATTTAAGTAATTTTTCAAAAAGAAAACACCAGTACATTTCATAATCAAGCTTTTAGAATTAAAGTACACTAAGTATACTTAAGGTTTCAAGCTTGAAACTCTAGAAACACCATAGGCCTCTTCTTTAGCATCGGAACCTGAAAGTCATCTCCACTAAATAACTCAAAGCAAAGCATAAAATCACTTAGGTTTTAATTGGGTTGTAATGAGGTTAAGGTATTGGCTATCAAAGAATGGTCAAAAGATAATCAAAGAGAACTGGCCACTCTAAACTTGAATAAATCATATTTCTAAATTCTCAAATTATTAAGCACAATTTTGTTGTTAAACTTTGCCTATTCAACTCCAACATACCCAAATATAAAACTAACATCCCTTTCACTTTTTAATTTCTAATTTTTGAGAAGTCATCCATTATTTTCCTTGTAAATACCCACAATTAAAATTTTGTCATATATGCTAACTTTATTTCTCTTTTTTTTTCATTAGCTTCTTTTTTTGGCAATTCACAGTAAAAATGGATAAAATAAGGACATTATACAAGCACTTGATTTCATTTAACAATTCTTGCCCTTAATGATGTAACTATTCTCATTACATTTGATTGAAATGCATAATAAATGTAAACTTATCCAAATCTAGAGTGGTCAATTCTAGAGGTAGATAAAGGCGTTTTAGGCTAAATAGTTAAATAATAAGTGTAACAAAAATAATAAACAAATAGTATACATTAAGCTTACCTCATTAAGCTCAAATTGGCTAACAAAGGTAAATGAAATAAAAAAAGGTAGAAAAATAGTCTTTTAATGAGCTTAATAAGAAAAATTTTCCTATATCACTTTCTAAGTCACTTGAGTTGCTTTTATGCTTCGAAGGGTGATAAGGAAGGTTCTAGTATCCTAAAATTCCTTGCTCAACTATTTTAATTCATTGGCTTTTCTTTACATTTAAAAGTTGGTCTTGTGTGCTTTAGAATGCGAAAGCTAAAAATTATAAACCAAGTTAAGTAATAAACTAGCACAAAACTTCATTGAATAACCTACTTATCTTATTGCTAAACTAAAGTCTTGACTAATGCAAAGATCTAAATTTAAGTTCAATTTGTTCAAATTCTGAGAAAAACTAGAGCAAACTAAGTTGTATATAAGCTAAGTGACAAGTGCTAATTAACTATTTATTAATATGCTCTAAGAACAAAAACGACTACTTAACAAAACTAGCAACTATTCATAGCATTACTAAATTTCTTACAGCACAAAGTTGCTCCTAACATTACTATTACAAACCAAAAAGGAAACTAAGATGAAAACAAAATAAAATAAAACAAAAGAACATAAGTGTTTTCATAGTATAAAAAAAGGAGAATTCAATTCTACTTCCTAGATTTTATCAAAATTTTAGCTTAGAGAAGCTCTACCCCCTACAAAAATTTTGCTGTCCTCCGCAACTACAATCACTGTAGTGATGATGGGGATGGTGAATGTTTCTTCCAATAGCTGTGCACAAATCACTGAAAATCTTGCTTCTGCTCATCCACCCTCTCTTGCAGATTGTCTATCTTCCCTGCATAACATCCAGTTTAGAATTAACTTTCCCTGCATAACATCCAATTTAGAATTAACTTGATTAAGAATATTTGTTACATGAGATAAATAGGGTTCTGCATTGGGTGGTAGTGTTGGATTCTCATGCATGTGTGGCTCATCTTCCTCCTTATGAAGGTCATTGACTCTATTATTATTCAATCGTAAGTACTCAACTCGTGATATCCAATGTAGATGAGGCTCAACCCATAACACTTTCATGCGTTTCAACATATCAAAGTTAATGTAAATGGGTGGTCCATCAAGAGGTTTTCCTAATTCTTTGTTATTAGCCGCCTTAGCTAGGATGGTGGCAATCCATCCAGTAGAGATTTCCTTGACTTTTGGAGATTTTTCTTGTAATTCTGCAATCTTATCTATTATACAAGCTACCCTATTAATTGCAACTCCCTTGATCATACATCTCAGCCACATAACTTGCTTTGAATTTACTGCACTAAGTCCTCCAACACAATTGAAGATCAAACTTGATAAAAATCGATGTAAAATATGTAAGGCATGATCTCTTAGGGAATGTGCTTTAAGCCTGCTTCCCCTCCATGATATTGGATCAAGAGGATCATGTATAACTTCCCAAATTTCCTGCTTAGTGCTACTGGGCAACTCACCCAAACTAACCTTTGGAAAGCCCAAATGGTCTATAAACTCAAGAAAACTCATCGTGTACTTGGTCTTTCCTAACTTAAACTTCACTATTTCGGCATCATGCTTACCTTTGAAATAGCACTCAAATGAAGCTAAGAAATCTCTTGCTAGTTTTGGATAGACAGGTGGACGAATAATAAACTGTCTAGGAGAGTAACAATCTTCTTGGTAGAGAATAAATATTCTCTAGAGAGCATAAAAACAGTCACCCAAGGCATTTAATTTTTGCACCACAAAAGAAAACAATTTTTAAATGGAAAACATAGAATTTTAAAACTAACTTAGTTAAATGAATTTTTCACTAAGCTCAACGTAGAATTGCACTTAAATTTATTGAGCTATAACTCTGCCAACTAGATATTAGAAACATGTAACCTAGTTATAGAATAAAATAGATTGACCCATGAAATCTATATACCCCTGAAGTTTCAACATACAAGTCATCCAAATTCTTTCCCTTAAATTGTAAAACTAAAAACTATTTAAACTAATCACTTAAGCAATTAAGACATGCATGAAAAAAAACTAAAAGCAAAGCGATGTGCTAGATAAATTAAAAAGTTGAAGAGTGAAAGAAAACTAGTTTTGAATTTAAAAAGTCCTCAGCTAGGCTTTTTTTGTTGCATCCATTTAGTAGTCTTGAAACACCATGGTTGCCTCAGTAACCTCCTTTTGCCTAACTTGATATGGTTTTAACCTATGACCATTGACTTTGTATTCACTGCCATTTCTTGGATTTTTGATGGTCATCACTCCAAAAGTATTACTGGATATGACTTGATAAGGGCCGAGCCATCGTGATTTCAATTTTCCTAGGAGTAATCTCAGTCTACTATTGTATAACAAGACCATCATACCTGGGGTGAAATCTTTTACTCTTAATCTCTTATCATGCCACCATTTTGTTTTCTCCTTGTACATGGCAACATTTTCCTAGGACCAATGCCGAATTTCATCAAGTTTATTGAGCTGCAACTTTCTTTTTTCACATGCATTTCTTAAATCAAAGTTAAGAAATTTTGTATCCCAATATGCATTATGTTCTAATTCCACTGGTAAATGACATGTTTTTCTAAAGATAATTCTAAAGGAAGACATGCTTATAGGGGTTTTGAATGCAGTTCTATAAGCCTATAGAGTCTTATCTAATCTAAGAGACCAATCTTTTCTAGAATTATTGATAGTTTTCTCTAAGATGGATTTCAACTCCCTATTAGACACTTTCACGTATCCATTTGCTTGAGGGTAGTATGGGGTTGTGATTTTGTGCTTAACACCAAATTTGAGAAGCAAAGTTCTAAATTGATGGTTAACAAAATGTTTGCCACCATCACTTATAATAGCTTTAGGTGCTCCGAATCTAGTGAAAATATTTTTCCTGATCAATTTAGGCATAATTTTGGCATCACATGTCCTGGTAGCTGTTGCTTCTACCCATTTACTCATATAATCCACAACTACCAAAATATACTTAAAACCAAATGAATTTGGAAATGGTCCCATAAAATCTATTCCCCATATATCAAAAATTTCTACCTTTAGCACATTATTTATAGGCAGCTCATCCTTTTTGGAGATATTTCCTACTTGTTGGCATCTATCACAAATTTCTATAAAAGATTTCACATCCACAAAGAGAGAAAAATAGAAAAAAAACCTAATTGAAGAATTTTTTGGATAGTTCGATTTGGCCAATGGTGACCTTTAACCTCTTCTCCATGACATTGCCTCAATATATCTGCTTGTTTCTCTTCCAGAATGCATCTTTAAAGCACTTGGTCGGGGTAAATTTTGATTAGATAAGGATCATCTCAGAGATAATGCTTAGCATCTGCTCGAAGCTTCTTCTTTTGTTGCCAAGTAAAATATTTCAGAAGATATCATTCTTCAAGAAAATTAGCTATATTAGCATACCAAGTAACTGAATTTGCACAAGTATATAAAGCACAAATATGCTCATCGGGAAATAAATCAAAAATTTCTCCCTTTTCAACGTTAGCATGATCTAGTCTAAAGAGATGGTCCGTTACAAAATTCTTAGCTCTTTTCTTGTCTTTGATCTCCACATTAAACTCTTGTAATAGTAAAACCCAGAGAATAAGTCTTGGTTTGGAATCCTTCTTAGCAAAAAGATGTCCTAATGCCATATGGTCTGTCCAAACCGTGATTTTGGAACCAAGGAGGTAGGGCCTGCATTTTTCAAAAGAAAATACAATTGCTAAAAATTCTTTCTTCGTGGTTGTGTAATTGAGTTGAGCTCCGATGAGTGTGTGACTTGTATAGTAGATAGTATAAAAAATTTTCTCCCTTCGCTAGCCTAAAATCACTCCCACAGTATAGTTGCTAGCATCACATATAATCTCGAATGGTAAGCTCCAATCTGGTGATACTATGACCAGTGTCGTGATTAGTTTTTGCTTTAATAGGTTAAATGCTTACAAATATTTGTCATCAAAGTTAAATGTAGCATCTTTTATCAACAAGTTCGAAAGTAGTTTAGCAATTTTAGAAAAATCTTTAATGAAACGGTGATAAAAGCTAGCATAACCAAGAAAACTTCTAATTCATTTGACACTAGTTGGGGGAGGTAATTTATCAATAACATAAATTTTAGCTTGATCTACCTCAATTCCTTTTTTAGAGATTTTACGCCCTAAATCTATCCCTTCTTTTACCATGAAATGGAATTTTTCCTAATTACGAATAAGGTTAGTTTCTTTACATCTTTTTAAGACCAATGCAAGATTATTTAAACAAGAATCAAAATCATGACCATATAAAGTAAAATTATCCATAAAAACCTCCATGAATCGTTCAATAAAGACATGATATATGGCCATCATACATCTTTGGAAAGTAGCTGGGGCATTACAAAGATCGAAAGGCATTATCCTATAGGCAAACATGCCATAAGTGCATGTAAATGTCATCTTTTCTTGGTCATCTAGAGTTATAGGAATTTGCATATATCTTGAATAACAATCTAAAAAATAGTAAAACCTATTTTCAACTAATCTCTCTACCATTTGATCAATAAAAGGTAAAGGGAAATGATATTTTCTAGTAGCACTATTTAACCTCGTATAATCAATACACATTTTCTACCTTGTTACTGTTCGTGTTGGGATTAGTTCATTTCTTTCATTAGTTACCACAGTCATACCCCCCTTTTTTTAGGCACACATTGCACATGACTTCCCCAATTACTATCAACAAAGGATAGATTATACATGCATAAAGTAGTTTTAATACCTTATTTTTTACCACTTCTTGCATAGCTGGATTAAGTCTTCATTGGGGTTACACCATCAATTTGAATTTTTCCTTCATTTGTATCTGGTGTGTACAATAGCTGGGGCTAATTCCCTTTAAATTGGATGTCTCCCAACCGATTGCTCTTTTATGTTTTATAAGCACTTCAACAAGCATCTCATCTTCCAAATCTGTCAGCAAAAATGAAATAATCACTGTTTTTGTATTTTTTTCTAAAAACAAATATTTTAAATGAGATTAAAGTGTTTTGAGTTTAGAATTTTCTCCCTTAGGATAGGACGGTTCATCCTCCATATCTTCATCTTCGTTGTGCTATTTCTCTAACTCTTCGATCATCTTTTCTTCTTTTGTTTCCACTTTATCTCTATTCTTTGGGTGCATTAGACACTAATGAAGTTTATTGTCCAAAATGATTTCTTCTTACTTTTCCTCCATGCATTTTTGAACATCGTCAATAAAGTAAAGGGACTGTTCAAAGTCATATAAGGGGTGCTTCATAATCTTGTTTACATTGAAAACCATCTTGTTCTCATTGAACCTCAAAGTCATCGTTTGCCTATGGACATCAATTAAAGATTTTATCGTGTTCAAAATTTGTCTTCCTACTATCAATGGCATTTTCTGATCCTCTTTCATATCCATTACCATAAAATCAACCGAAAATTTAAAATTTCCTACTTTTACTAATAAATCCTCAATAATACCCTTAGGTCTCTTCATAGATCTATCTGCCAATTGTAGTGTCATTTGGATCTCCTTAATATCACCTAACTTTAATTTCCTGCAAATTGAATAAGGCATCAAATTAATGCTAGCACCCAAATCACATAAAACATGCCTAAGAAAATTCCCTTCTAATTCATAAGGCAATATAAAACTACCTGGATCTTCTAACTTTTAAGGAATTTTATTCATTAAAATGGCACAACAATTTCCAGATAATTGAATTGTACCCACACCTTCTAGCTTTTTCTTATGTGAACATAACTATTTCATAAATTTAGCATATTTATGCATATGTAACAAAGCATTAGCAAATGGTAAATTTACATGTAACTTTTTAAACATGTCTAAAAATCTAGATAATTGTTCATTATTCCTTTCTTTCCTAGCTAGAGATAGAAAAGGCAATTGAGATTCATCAAGTATAGTAGAAACTAATTTTTCCTTACCTTTACCTTTTTCACCAACAAGTGCTACCTCATTAATAATTTCAGAATTAAAGTTACTTATCTCCGTTGTTGGTTCCACCACTTTAGAGAAATTTTTACTAATGTTTGCTTCTTGTACCTTCTTTCCACTTCTCAAAATGATTGCCTTAGCTTCCTCTTTTAAATTGTGGTCGACATTAGATGGAAAAGTTGCTTGAGCTTGGTTGGATAATGAGTTAGCAAGTTGCCCCATTTAGTCTTCTAATTTCCTAATGGATGCCTCTTGATTTCTCATCCAAATATCTTGTGATTTCCACCTAGCATTTTGACTAGCAATAATTGAATTTTGAGAAGCCATGAAATTTGCAATAATTTCCTCTATGCTTGATTTCTTTTCTTGTGCGGGTAGGGGTTAAGGTTTTTTAAGTCCAGATAGTAGATGATGTGTAGATGGGTAGTGTGCTTAGGATTGATTTTGGTAATGAGAATGGTTATAGTTTTAGGAGGTTTGGTTTTGATTAAATAGAGCCCTAGGTTGAGGGTTAGAGGTCGATGCTTGATTTTCTTCTCTCCATGAAAAATTAGGATGATTTCTCCATCTCAAGTTATAGGTATTACTATAGGGGTTCAAAGCATTCACTTCTTCTATCAAACCTTCACTATTCTTTATCTTGGATGCTCCTTGAGTTCCTGTATAAGCATCACATTCATTAGACAACATAAATACATTTTTAATTTTAAGCTTATTTATTTCTCTTAAATGTTCTTTTCTCATTAATTCCATTTGAGCTTTTAACATAGCTATTTCATCTATACTATGTACTCCTTGTTTCTTGTATGCTGCTCTAGAGGTCATCCATTGAGTGTCATTGGTAGCCACCTCATTAAAAAGCAAGAATCTTTTTTCAGGAACTTGATTCATGAAACTACCATTGGATGCTGCATCTAATAATGACCTTCTTGCTTGATTAGCTCCCATATAAAAAATGTGTATTAGTTGATAAATGAATTGATGTGGACAGCTTTTTAAAAGTCTCCTAAATATTTTCCAGGCTTCATGGAATAGCTCCTCATAAAATTGTTGAAAGCCATTGATTTGTTTCCTAATAAGGGATATCTTAGTAGGTGGGAAAATTTGGCATAGAAATATTTCTTGCATTTGTTGCCAAGAATGAATGGACTGATTAGCTTTAGCCTTTCCTATGAGTGTAAAAGGAAAAAGTTGAAGCCTAATAGCATTAGTTGATACATTTAGGATTTACACAGTGTCGCTAACTTCTAAAAATATATCTAAATGTTGTGCGGAATCCTCTTTATCGAAGCCTGAAAATTGATTTCTTTATACCGTCGTAATGGTAGCATATTTTATCTAAAATGACTGGTGATGAGGAATCCTAATAATTTTATGTTCTTCATTCCACCTAGGAATAGCATAGTCCCTAATGGTCTTGGGTCTAAACCCATTCTCTTGAGCTTGATGAGGTATATTTTGCTCTTAAATCCTAGGAGGTGGTCAATCATTCATAGGTGGTTCTACTTCTTGATCATTTATGTTGCCTCATAACCTTCTTATCCTATGAATGTCCATTCGATTTTAGGATATATGGGCAAAATTGGATTATTTCTCACCATAAACCAATCACACCTAAAAAAATTAAAGGAAGAAAATTAGAAAATGAATAAAGAAGAAGAATAAAAACACACAAAATTCACTTTAGAAATCTAAAACAAACAAACGCCAATGATCTCCCCAGCAATGGTGCAAAAAACTTGACCGCTGTCTAACAAGCTTGCTAGATCAGCTAGTAATACAGAGAAATATAATTATGACCCTTAAATATCGAACCTATGGGAAACTTGTGATTGTATGAATGATTTAAGTTTTAGAATGGAATTTATGTATAAAAGAGAGAAAATAAATCCCAAAGTTATAATATTTGATGGTTTAAACTAAAAAAAGAACTTTAAAACTGAAAAAAAATTAATAAACTAAAATGATGAAATATTTTAAAACAATTAAACCAAACTTAAACAAAAGCAAGTAATTAAATGAGTTAAAATCAATATTAAAAGCAACTTTCACTAAAGGACTATCCACCTTAACCTATATTATCATAACTTAATTAAAAAGAAACACATACGATTATGTAGAACTCAGATGAATAAAATAATATAACTTAAATTAAGATTATCATTCTAAGCATTAAAACTTTCTTATTAAGAATAATCAAATACTTAGCATAAAAATCTGAGTTAAATCTCCTAGATGTCTATTAAACCCTCTTTCAAGTAAATTCAACTTCCACATATTCTTAGTTATACTTTTCTTAGCCTTAACTTACCTTAATTAACACATAATTATATCTAGTTAAGAAAATAATCATGCATCAAAATAAGTAAACTAACCTAAGAACATACATATTAATGATTAAACCAAAAATCAATTATTAACCAATAATAAACAAGTTAACCATCAAAATTCAGCTAATGAATGATACGACTATGTATAATAACTAAGAAATAATCAAGACTTGTATTAAATTTAAGCACAAACTAAATCATGACAATAAAAAGTTAAGGATTCAAGTATCCTTTAGCAAAAGATAAAGAAAACTACTCACTAAGCATGCTTAAACACTATAACAAAGTTAAAGAGAAGTATTGAATAAAAATATATGAAAGAATTCAAAACTACGTAAAAACTAAAGTGTTGGGCTCTATTTCTCTCCCTCCTCCCTTTCCTTACCTTTGGTACCTTTTTATAGAGTAAAAACACAACTGAAGAAGAAGTTTTGTCGACTTAATCTTCCTATTCTAGAGTTAGAATAGAGTTTGAGTTGATTAGGAAGTCTTCTGCCGACATTAAATTGTTAAGTGCTCAGAAGAGTGTAATTTTTGCTTAGGAGAGTGGCCAAAGTGCTAGGGAGAACAAAATTTATGCTCGAAAGAGCACAACCATTCTGTACTTCACATTACTCCTTTTAAAAATTTTCTCAAAGTTACACCTTTACCCCAAATCTTCTTTTATCTTTCAATTTAATCCTTCTTTCTTTTAATTTAGTCCCTGAAAACACCAAAACTTTCAATTAAGCCAACAAACACCTAAATTAACTAATTAATCATAAAATTAACTAAATTAAAACCAAATTAACTAAATTAAATACCTAAAAACATAATTTAATTCACACTTACCATTGGTCTAAATAGATAAGAAGTTATAAGACGATTGATGTTGATAATAAGGACCTATTAGACAAAAGGTGAAAAACCTGATGATAATATAGATTCTAGAAAAACACAGAATAAGACCAAAAATATCAATAGTCTTGATGATGATGGTTTTCTTTACATTGGTATCAATCTATAAAGTGGTGACATAGTCATAAGAAGTGTGCAAAATCAAACCAATATCTTAGTATTAAGCATAAACATCACCAAGATAAATATATGCTCATGAAATACAAGCTTTAAGTATGTCAATAACTCCTTAGAAATGAATATTTACTAGAAATTCCTCAAGTGGAAGGTTATTTAAAAAAAGGATAGCTAAACCCACAGAATGCCCAAGCCAACAGAACTGGAAGGTTAGGTTTATCTACAGATGACACCAACTAAATATCACTCAAACTCAGTAGATTCTGCATGTCGATAAGCTAGTGCTGATCAAATACAACAAGTCAATCTGACTCTACATATTGACAGGTTAGTGCTTGTCAGATTTAATCAAGTTATCTCGATTATACATGTCGATAAGCTAGCACTAATCAAACATACTCAAATAACCTAATTATATATATCGATAAGCTGGCTCTAATCAGATCTAATCCACTTGTCTCGATTATATATATCAACAAGTTCATACTAACTAGATTGTTAATCTAGGGTTAAGATATTGACAAACTGATGTTAACTACTTAAACCAGGGTTAGCACATCGATAAACTAATGTTAACTACCCAAACGAGGGGTAACGTATCGACAAGCTAACATTTACTGCCTAACCAAGACACTCAATTCTTCAGAATGTATGTGTTTTACCCAACCAAGAGACTCATTATATCAAAAGGTATATTTTTTAATCAATTAAGAGACTCACTACCTCATACGGTATGTGTTTAAATTAACCAAGAGACTCACTACCTTAGAAGGTACATATTTTAATCAACCAAGAGACTCACTACCTCAAAAGGTACGTATTTTAATCAATATAGAGACTCATTACCATGTGTCTTTTTCCTTTTTATTTGAATTTTGGCTCATTTTAGCACTAGTGCACCAGCTTCCCAAAATTAGGGGTAGCTGTAAATACTATGACCTAAGATAGACTAAATTAGGGTTACTCGATGATAAAGAAATAATATATTTTTGATAATAGGTGTGGATCTCAAAGCTTCAATTATGAATTTCTCATAGTTTTCTTAAAGAGTTTATGGTTTCTCTAGTGTTTTGAAAGGTTTTAACAAAAGAGCATGAAAAACATTGATCTTGGCCTTTAGTGGGAATAGACGATCATCTATCATGTGAAGGATGATCATTTATGGCCCTCTCTCTTCTGTCTAGGTCAGATCATGGGCATTTTTATGAATTTTTCCTTTATGTCTAAAGGACAATTGTCTATGATTAAAAACCCAAATTTTCCACGTTTCCAATATTTCAAAAATAAAAAATGGATATCAAGGGATTTTAATTCAAATTTTAAGAGGTTTATCCCTTGAGATTTGGAGAGATAAAGTTGGAATTAAACTCTAACTCTACCCTAGGTATAAAAGAAAAAGATTTTAGGGTTTTAAGGGGGGAGATCATTCTTAATACAAAGATAATTCTTAAAGGAGAAAGAAACTAATTTCTCTCTCTAAGAAGAAAAACTCTCTAACAACTCTTTTAATCCAAGAACACATACACACATAAAGAATCATTGAGTTTTCTGAAATGCAAAGAATACAAAGGGAGTGAAGATCTAGACTTTAAGGAATTCAGAGTCAGAATATCTCCTAAGGATAATATTCTTAGCTTCTCTTTTATTTTCTCTCTCTAAAATTATCATACATGATTTTATTGATTATTGTTGAAATAAATGTGTTTATGCACTATTGATTCTGTTGATTCTGGATCAATATGCATGCCAATGATGTGATCAAGTTAGGGTTTCCTTCATTATTATATATATTCAAGCTTTATTTTTTTTCTATTCTTCTAGGTTTTAATGAGCTTCTAAAATAATTAATGTATTTTTAGGGTTGTAATCTTATTTTGGCATGTTTTAGGCTTTGGTAATATAGTATTTAGGGTTATTTACAATTTTGTATGATTTTTTTGGTAACTTTCCTACATTTTGTTATGTTCTACAAGTGATGGACGAAAAAAAGCTCCCATAGACGGTCGTCTATCAAAGTAATAGATGAGATATCACGAAAGTTCCTCCTCATCCCATCCCTCCTTCAGCTGTGGCCATCGATCACCTTTCTAAAGGCATCTGTGGATGATTTTTAAGACTTCTGTTATGTATTGCATGCATTTTATTGTTATTTGTATTGCATCTTTGATCCCCAAAATGTTTATTTTCAATTATGTGCATATTTTAGTTTTGCACATGTAGTTTAACTAATAATTCTCTTTTTTGTATTTTACTATTTACTTGTGTTTTTCTAATAATGATAATTTTTTTACCTTTTGTGGTTTATGTGAGTATGTGGCTTTACTCATTTTGATAGACTTTGTAAAGCACTTTGCATCGAGAGTTGTACCCCGATTGGCTAATAACTATAAATTTCCATTTAGTTACTTATTTCATTCATTTTGTTTATTTATTATTTAGTCTATTTTTTTGATTATTTATAATTTTTTGATGTATTTTATTTCAGGGATGTAATAGTTAGTAAAAAGGGACTTTTTTCTGCACGTTTAAAAGAAAAAGGCACTTAAAATGATTTCTATAGATCAATGTCTAATTTTTCACCCCCAAAGTCATGACAAAGATAAAAATTTCATAAAACATGTATGAAGAAACCAATGCTCCTACCCTAAATGAATATCCTAATTTATGTATGATCTTTATTTTTTATTTCTTTTTTTGTGGATAATTTTATTATGTAATAATTTAAGTAGGACTTTGATTTTTATTTATTACTTTATTTACTTGATTGGGATGTTTCATTATTTTATCATAAATCCATTATGTAAGAGAAAAGAGAGGATTAATGGTTAAAACTCAATTGTAAAATAACACATAACCAAGGTGCATAATAAGAATGATTTCCTGAACATTAATCTCTATTTGTGCATCAAAAGATCAAGAATCATTTTCCAACATTCTGTTGGGTGGCGACTCCATGACACCTACCTTTTTAGTCTTATTAGTATATGCCTTTATGGGTTGACTACCAACAATAATTTTGGCTTGATCCTCTTTTATTGTAAAGTAGCCAATTTATTATTAATAATGAACATGTTCCAATCTTGGACCCTAAAAGCAGGCCTTTTAGAACTCAATCGAAATCGAATGTGGCTTTGGCATACGTCACACATATATTAATTGTTCCCCACTAAGTTTTATAGCTTAGCATGGATATTTATCCATGTAGGTACTCAAGCTAAAACTCTTCAATAGGGATAAGATCTACAGTGACAAGGCCAACCCTAAAATTAAAAAGGGTTAAAGTATGGAGATAATATCTTTTGTTTTCTTATTATAATCACTATTTTGTACTAAATGAATTGGGATGTAAATATAATAGAATATTATAAATTATGTTGTATAAAAGTACCTATTTATAGTCTTTTTAATCATAATGTTGTTTGTATAAATGATCCAATGTTATCCTGATAATAATGCAAAGGATTACCGTATATTTAGTTATGTGCAATATGGTATATGTAATAATAGGAAATGAAGAAGAGTTAAAGTAAGTATTATAAAATTCACGAGTTAAAAAGTTATGGATTGAATTTCTCATTTAATATATTTAATATCAAAATAAAAAAATACTCAAAATAGCTTGCCATCTAGCAAAAGTTTATTTTGAAGCAACATTTGAATATCCTTTTTTTAAAACTTCTTTAGTAGATTTATTGTCAATTCATAAGAAAAAAATATAATTTAATAAATCATTTTGAAAGTTTTGAATGCATAAAATTATAGATAATATTACTTTTTTTAAGAATAGTTTTTTTAGTACTATCTCAATGTCTATAATAATGATGAACTATTTATTATATACCAATCTTTTTCTTACTTTAAAATTCCTTATAATTTCAATTTAGAGGTATATATTTCAACAATTTTAAAAGCATTTGGATCAATGAGATGTAAACAAGGAATCTCTTTTATTTGTGCTTTGATTTTTGAACTACAAAGTTGTGCTCTTAGGTCCATGATTTTGAATTCTTTTTTAATCACTCAAAAAGAGGTGTTAAAAATCTATTATGATTTGGACAAAAATCTAAAAACTTAATTCAAAGGCTAAAGATCTTTCTGTGAGTATGATTATTCAATTTGAGATATAGTGACCTAAAAATGTAATTTTGGTTTGAAATACTCATCTTAGACTTTAAAACAACTAAACCATTTTTCTTAGCAATAGGCAAAAAGTCTTTAAGCGTTTCAAATTTTGCTATATAGAAGATGGAAAGATCAGAAATTCATTGATATAAAATGTGCAGAAAATAGATTTTAAGTTAAAAATGTCATTCATCCTTTAAAATTCAGATGGTGCATTTTTCAATCCAAATGGCATGAAATTCCATTCTAACTATCCAAAAGGAATAGTGAAAGCATTTTTATAATAATCTTTTGGGACAATATAAATTTGCCAAAAACTTGACATTAAATCAAATTTTAAAAAGATATTTATAGCATCAAGTTTTTGTAAAAGATCTCTCATGTTAGGATTTAGATATGATTCATTTCAAAGTTTGGTTTAAAGGCTCATAATTAATGACAAGTTTAAGGACACTTCTTTCAATCTTAGAAGTTTTATTTATATAAAAGGTTGCATATGTCAAAAGGGTTTAAAGGAGAAAATAAATTTTTAAAAAAGAAATCATAAATTTCCTTTCTTCAATGAAGCTCAAGATGTTTATTCTTTGAACTAGATGGGTTTTAGTTGAAATTTAGCTTTCATGAAAATGAATTTCATAAGTTAGATCAACAACATATGATTTTCTATCCCAAAAACCATTTGAAAGACCAGTACAAACTGTTGCTTCAATTTGTCTTTAAAAAGAAGACATTCTTTTTAGTAGCAAATGATTTTGAAGTTATGCTATTCTTTAAAGTGAAAAATCTATTTTCAAATCAAAGAGATCTTTTGGTTTGGACAAAATCATGTAATTAATTTAGTTTTCATGAAAGATACATCAGTAAAGTGGCATATTCAATTTGTTCCTTAGATGGCTTGCTTAGTTTCCCCTTTTTATTAGCAGGCTAGGAGAGAAACAATAAGTGAGAGGATAAAGATTCTCCAAAACTTGATTCTTGGGTGCAATAAGGTACATGTATTTTGTTTTTTGTTATATCTCGATCTTATGATGAGAGTAGGTTCTATAAAACTTAGCTTAGAATTACAATGAATTTATAATGGACATTATGCAACTAGGTTATTGGAAAATTTAACCACAACAAATAAATTTCTTCGTGCATCTAGGTTATCAGCAAAGCACTTATTTTTTATGAGATAATTAACTATATCCAATCACTACAACGTCAAGTTAAAGTAGTACCTGCTTCATGCCATTGTTGTCTGTCACTTAACAATTTAATTTATCTTTTGCATTAAAACCAAACCTTGATGTATACTATTTTATATTGATTTGTATAGTTTCTGTCAATAAAGCTAGAGGTTGTTAAATCAAGAGTGAACCTTGCCCCCATAATCAAAGGCTTTCACCCAAAAAGATATTTGTAATGATGCACACAATGGGTTATAAATACTATTTTACTTATATTATAGTTATAAGTATATATTAGGATATTTTGGATATTATCAGTTATTGCTATATATATATTATTTTATATCTACAATTAACAATAATATGCACTTGTAAATAACCATTTATTAATATATATATACATGTGTGTGTGTGTTCTTTGTAGTTTATTGTTTAAACGATGAAATTTCAATATTAATTTAAAATATTAAGAAAATAAATTTAATTTGGTGATGAATTAACATGTCTAGGAAGCATCTATTTAGGTAAAAAATTTTGCGATAACACATTAATGACAAATATTTTGTTGCTAAAAAAGTAATAGATGAAGGAGATGTGTTGTATGGTAACAAACGTACTATTCCTATAAAATTTAGCGAAAATATTGTCATCACAAAATTTAGCGAGAACCTTTTCATAGTAAATTTACTAATAACATTATCGTCACAAAATTTAGCAAAAATATGGTCACCACAAAATTTTGCAAGAATATTGTCGCTGCTAAAATTTAGCAATGACTTGTTCTCATTGCTAAATTTTGCTACAACAACTTTTGTTACAAAAATTGTTGCCACTAAGTTCTTTCTAAACTAATTTAGCGATGAAAATATATCAGTTAGCAAAGACTTTTCTCAACGCTATCTTGCATTTTTTAATAGTGTAAAGTATACTTAATATTAAGAACAAATTGGACCTTTATATATATATATATAAGCCCTTTGCATTCTAAATGGAATTTGGATGAATTAGTTATTTTCTATTAATAATAACTTTTCCATTCCAAATGAAATTGATATTTTTTTTTCATTTTCATGATCAAATTACTTTAATATAAAAATAAAATTAGATGGTTATGGCCAAATATAATGCAATATTCCCTTAATCACACTTTAAGAGGTCATTATTTTATTTATTTTATTTCACTTTAAATATTTTTTTCTAAACTTGAGAAAAAAATTTACATATCTACTCTTATTTATTATATGCATAATTAAATATTTTTTTATCACTCATCTATTTCTAACTAGAACTAAATGAAATATTTGAAAATTAAAAAATATATTTTTGTTATTTGCTATAATTTTTTTTATGAAATTAAGATATTTTAATTATTTTTTTAATTTTTGTGAAAAAGAGAAAATTATCTTCTAAAGTGGTGTGGAGGGAGTAATAAAAAAAAGATTAGATATCAATTGAAATGATTCAAAAAATTTTTTATTTTAAGCTAAAATTTTGGGACAATTTTATAAATAATGTGTTTGTAAAATTATTTTGAAAACTGGTATGAGTGGAAGAATATTTGGAAAATAGGGGTGTTTTAGTCAAAATTGAAGAGTGACAACTTGTTGCGTCTAAAATCACAACAGATTATTGTGTGCAGTTTCAAAGTTTGACACTATAACAGCCTACTGCAGTTTTAGACGCAGCAAATTGCCACTTCTGATGTGTCATGCACACACAATGTTTTTCTCTTCTTAAAATTTTGATTGAAACAATTTTTGTTTTTTAATCATTAAATATATAAACACAGGACATTCCCTACCCATTCCTTTCTCACTTCTTCTCCTCATAATTAACACTCTCCCATCTCTTAAATGTAAATTCTTATATCTCTTATTTCTTTTAAACCATTTTCTTGTATATATTAGCATATCAATTTATTATTTTTTTATAACTTTCACAATGTGTATTGGGTTTTGAGGTGATTTATTAGCTCATTACATAAATTAAAGATAAATAAAATTAATTAAATTTTTTACAATTATTTTCTTATAATATGTACAAAATTATTTTTAGAGAAGACATAAAAATAATATTTTGATATAATATTTAATTGTATTATTATGTAATTTGTAAGCCTATTTGTTCATTAATTTGGTGACATGAAAAAAAAGGTAAGTTATTACTTATATTTTCATTTGAAGATACAATATCAATCAATGTGAAATATTAGAATGATAAATTTATGTATTAAGAATTGTTATATTAATATAAACTATTTTACCCTCATTTAGATATTATTGTAATTTGACATATTCACATTAAAATAGAAAATTTTCATGTATTAAATCAATCTGGATTTTTTTTTAAATATTTATTTGATATTTTTTCATGTATTTGGCACTTAGAATTGTTAAACTACATTAATATCATCAATTGATAAACGCTTTTTTATTGATGGAACATATGCTTGATTGATCATTTATTTATATGTTTATATTTATAAAAAGGCATTTAGCTTATGTCATAGATTTAGATGGCAAAATTTTTGTTGGTTGTACAATATGTTTTTATGGCAAATTCATAAAAATTATTGTAAATTTAAATTAGAAAATTAATATTTAGAAGACTGAATTTGAAAAATAAATGTAGTTTGAATTAAGATATTATAATTCTCTTTAAAATAATAAAAGTGTTATTAGTTTTGCAGAGAGAAAGTTTACATATTTTTATTTTTTTATTTTATGTGATAATAGTTTTTACTATATTAAATATTTTTAATTTATAATTATAGTTAATTATTGCAAATAATTTTAATACACATATGACACTTATTATTGTATTTTCACTTAGATTATTACAAAATGAAGAAATTTTTGAAATAAAAAATGCATAAATTTGGCACCATACATGGATGATCTTATAATATAATATAATATAATATAATATAATATAATATAATATAATATAATATAATATAATATAATATAATATAATATAATATAATATAATATAATATAATATAATATAACATAACATAACATAACATAACATAACATAACATAACATAACATAACATAACATAACATAACATAATATAATATAATATAATATAATATAATATAATATAATATAATATAATATAATATAATATAATATAATATAATATAATATAATAAGAACTCTAATATAAAGAACGGTCCTGCTTATACATGCCACATATAAGATACAAAAGTTTATTTCCATTGATGAGCAACTTTTTCCAAATTCAGTGCTTATCCTTTGAAGCATCGATCTATATCTTTTAAAACTTGCGCATAACAAATAGTTACGTGCTGAGCATATAATATCTAGTGGTGGATACACAATTAATAAATGTCACAAATGCATACAGGTCAAATTAAAAATTTACACTTAATAGACTCGTATCCTTCTTGTCTTAATTCCTTTCTTTTCCTTTATTTTCTCTTCTATTTCTCATGGTCAAATTCTAATTCCCTTTATGGGACTTTTAATATTCTATTTATCTCTACCAAATTTTCTACTAATTCGTGATTATTATTCTATTCTTTTTAGTATTGTCATTCTTTTTTTTTCTTTCTTAAATATTTATTAGCTATTTGTTTTCTATGTTTGTATTATCAATTTACTTCTCATGTTCACATACAAATATTTAATCGTGGACTTAATTACTTTTATATTATATTTATTTGTTTACTACCAATTTGTCTCATTATTTCTTTTTGTCGCATTTTATTTGTACTAAATAGGCTTATTGTTTTATTGCATCAGTTATTTTGAATTACTCCTCATTATGTCCAATTGATCTAGTGATTGCCATCATCACTTTGTCCTAGTTGATCATCATAGTCTTTTCCCATCACGTCCATTTCTGATCAGTTTCTAAGTTGAAAGTTTTACTTTCTACGATATTATTTCTTCGGAGTTAATAAATCATGTTACGCATACTTCACTTTATTTTCATTGACAATTTTAATTGATTATTAAGCTTATCAGCACCAATTTATTTCACCAATTTGTTATGTCTTCAAAAATTATTTAATGTATTAGCTATGTCAAACTCTCAATTTATTTTCTAAATACCTTTTCCTAAATTTTTATATTATACCGTATTATATTTTTAATTACATTATAATACACTACATAAGATACCATATTTTTCATGTTTCATTGTCATCTGTTTGTTTACTTCCAAACTTCTATCTTTTCTATTTTCTTCATTTTTATCTAATTCTATTAAATTACAATTTTAACCCTATTGAATCTCATATTTTATGCACTTACTCTACACATTTATACAATTCCCCTTTTACTATTCTTATTCTAAGTGAAACTTATATGTTTATCTTCAATGGTCTCATATTATCGTGAAATTATGTTAAATTCCTATATGTTATTAAAATTAGATTCAGGCCCCTTGAAGTTTCATCTTTTACCACAATCTCCTTTTTATTTTTACTTCCTCCCTTTATGGACGTATTGTATATTCTTTTGCATTTTCAACGTCTAAATTATATTTCCATTCATTTTGGTCCTTGTCTTCACTCTTTTATTTAAATTACAATTTTGTCTCTCTTTTTACAATCTTTCCATTTATCTATAATTTGGCTTTTTTTTAATTTATACTTCCATCTTTATCTTTTTTATTATACTCTCCTTCAAATCGTTGGTCTTCTTCATTCTCTTGGTATTTTGTGTGCCAAATTTCCTTTTTAGTCCCTGACTGTATACTTTCCCTCTATTTACTATCTTTATTCTCTAAATTTCTCGTTACAATATTCAAATTATTTCTTTAATTTCTTTTATTATTCATTTATTTACTTCACAATTTGAGTGAAAATTTTATTTTAGTCCCTGAATTTCATTTTAGCACAAATCTTATTAATTACTATGCTAACCTACCTTTTTGTTTCCTTTTGAAACTTTTATTTTATTTTTGTACTTTAATTTGTGTTATCGTCCTTGTAATTTATTCATGTGGTGGCAAATTACTATTTAGTCCCTGAAACTTATCCTTTTTGCATATATTGCTTTATTTAACTGTGATTTTGGTCTTTTTTTATTTCCTTTGACTTTTATTCTATTTTAAGGCTAAAAATTTCATTTTAATCCTTATACTTACTCATATAATGGTAAATTATAATTTAGTCCCTAAAATATTTTATAATTACAATTTTACCCTTCTTTGCATATTTAACCCTTTTTAACTCTTTAACCATATTTTTAATGTAACTTTATGATTTTACCTTTATTTTCTTACATAATTATATTTTTACCCCTTTTTGATCAATTAATTATATTTTTCACATTATTTATTATTTGATTACATATATGAAATCTTTTAGGCAAAATTTATCATTTAGTCCTCATTTTCTTATATAATTATATTTTTTTCTCCTAGTAGTATGCAGTAGAAATCCTCAAATCAGATATACGAAAAGAGGACTTCCATGATGTAAATGGGCTAGAGGGACCACTTGAAGTGATCTTACTGCTCCAAATAATGTGTGTGTGTGTGTACATGTGAGGTGACTACTCGATGTAGCCAATGCCTGAATGGTAAATTTAATCTCATGGTGCTTTCACAGTATATATATCCCTATGGCTAGCCATTATATCCTATGATCCTAGATTGCCTACTATACACTAAGGGTAATTATTTTATTCACTTTATATTATATTTTTTATAGGACTTTTTGTATTAATCACATCATGCCACAAGTTTTACATGCTCATTTCATATCCATTCATGCTTATTAAACACATATTCATAATGTACATGCACAATATCATTCATAAGTGATGGAAAAATGCAATATTCCTTGCATACACCATTTGGCCTTAACATGTTCTCATACATACAATGTGTTTTCTCATTCTTTCTCATGTCATATGTATTCTCAAGATAATTTTAGGCATTCATGTGTTGATACACATTCCATTTGCATTTATAACCTTTAGTTATGTATGTGTACATCATTATGTTCACTTACACAACATTATATTCAAATGAAGATTTATGTTCTAACCAATCTTACTAGGTTAAATCATCATCCTAGTACTTATTTCATGTTAAGTATTCAATTAATCATCAAATTATCATTTTGTTATGCTTTGGATTACTATTCAGCCTTATGATGTTTTACTTCTTTTTAATTATTTTCTTCACTAGTTATTATTCATTTCATGGTAACTCACCAATTTACTAACTCATCTTGATTTATTTTATCATTTTCATTACTCACTCTTTACATTCCTATACTTTACTATTTAATTATCATTAGTTCATATGAACATAATTTTGCTTAATTCATCAATACATTTCTATCATGTTTTATCTTCCATATTGAACATAATCCCAACCTTAAATTTGTTGAATTATTTTTCTAACCTTAAATTCACTTGCTTGCCTAATAGGTGCTATAACTAATGTATATTTCCTAGTCACATATTCATACATTTATTATCATATATCTTATACTTATTCCCTCAATTAAATTAATCTATCATTAATTTAAATATAAGTTCACATTACTAAATTTATTCTTAAAGGACATAATGGTTTATATAGCTAACATGTTATCTCTAATTATATTTTCACATAATTGACATCAAATATTCTACTATCCATAATCTAATTTAATTAATTTATCATTTATGTAGTTTAATACTCACATTATATAATTTTTCTTTGAGTAACATAATGCCTCCCTACACCATTTTCTCACATTTAAACATAATTCCATGTAATCTCACATATTAATCTCAATAATTAATATCTAATTTCATCTATATATCATTAATAAAATTTTTTATTCAACTCATCTATATACACTAGGTTCTAAGGTGGCTCTTGATCAGAGTTACCTAATGAAAAAGTAGTTTCTCAAACATAGATAAGGAATAGAAGTGCTTGGCTTTCCTCGAATGTTTAATATTCTAAAAATAACTTTTTTGAGCTCTACCCCTTTTATCTCTTTCAAAAAGGCAAAATGAGAAAAATGATTTTGGAAAATTAGAGTGGTTTAAAGTTTTGTAGCCTTATCTTCGCCTACAGACCTCACAATTAAATGATTCCAAAACCATTTGAATCTTAATACATAGACCTATAATATTGATGAAGAAATATAAATCTAATTTAATCCTTGAGATTCTCAAAATTAGACTTGAACATAAATAAGCTAATTCTGTCCCTATACCTAGATCAGTTTGTGGTAATTTAGGCATAACTCCCTTCGTAGAGCTCCTATTAAGATGAAACTAATTTTGATAGAAGCTAAACTCATTTTGGAGAAACTTTCATGAAGAGAGTATGATTTAATTCTGAACCCATTATTTCCAGTAAATTTCAAAGTCAAAATATCAAATTTATCCCTAAAAAGTTTTTAGCCATAATCCTAATTTACAAATCCAAAGATATAGGATAACAAATGTTTATAAGACACCTTATCGAATGGCATTTTCAAGCTTAAAAATGGTAAAATATTTCAAATTAGAGGTCAGTTGGCTGAGAAAAAAGGGAGCAGAAGTTAAAGTCAATGGTTAAAGTCAAATATCCGTGAGTCATTATTGACTCTCAAAACCAAGTCTATGAGTCGCTCCCAGAGTGCAGTTTACATCCAAAAATAGAAAAAAAAGGGGAAAATATCCTATTCTAATACTTATCCCATTTTGGGATATTTATGGGTTTTCTTAGCCCTTAAGTTAACTCTCTTTTTCTTCCTTTTCTCTCTCCTTTTCTTCCATGAAAAACCAAAAATATTACTTTAAATAAATGAAAAAAATTCTAAAAAGTTAGGGAAAAGCCATAGAGCATCAAATACTTATTTTTCGACACAACTGACAATGAATTCAATATTTTCGAGTCCCTAAAATCCAAAAATCTAGTATTTAATTTTAATTAATTATGTAAATAACCCTTTTTAATTTATTATTTTATTAATTTTATAGATCTACTTTAATTTAGTTAATTTCTTTTATTAATTCAATTTTGTTAATTAATTATTAAATACAATAATTTGTTAACTAATTTTGCTAATTAATTTATTATACTAGCTTAATAAATTAATTGTGTCATTATATAAATTTATTATTAATTATTTGTTTTACAATGTTAATTAATTTAACATATTAAATTATTTGCTAATTAAATGTCTTATTAATTTGTTAATTCTTTATTTAATATGTTAATTTAATTTGTTTATTTATTACTTTTATTTAATTTTAATATATTTTGACAATGTTAGATTTTTATATAATTTGGTTATGGCATCAATTTTGTGTTTTGTTTTTTTTTTTGGTTTATTTGGCCAAAAGTTAATTTTTCTTGTTTCCTAAATAAGGTGTTTCTTTTAGGTCCTTTAGCGACAATCGATTTTTTTCCATCGCTAAAAGGTTTCCCTTTAAGTTCATTCTGTTGCTGGCTGTAGATTTTTAGAGATAGAAGTTCATGACGATAATAAAAAGCTTCCATTGCTAAAAGCCTCAGTCACATTCCCCTTCATTCACACTCACAGGTCTCTCACATCACTCAATTCCTTCCCTTATTTTGTTGATTTCCTTTTACTTCTTCTTTGGCCAAATTTCATCTTTACTAATATTAATTACTTAACTTTATGGCAATTTAATTTAATTTTAAATTATTATCATTATTGCCTTATTAATTTTGTTAATATTTTTATTATTGATTTTGTCTTTAATAATAGTATTTCTAATTGCCATTATTAATATCATCATTAATAATAATAACAATTTTATTATTATTATTATTATTATTATTATTATTGCAAATATTGTTATTATTAATATTTATATTGTTTTAATGATAATATTTACAATTACAATTATTTAATATTATTATTATTTACTTTTCTTGTCATTTTTATCATAATGCACTAAATATCTTTTCCTGCCATATTTTTTATATGTGTAACTTCCTTCCAGTTGGATTGGAGGATAACACGGAATAAATTAGATTAGGATTTTATTTATTTTCTTATTTTAGTATTTGGATCTGTTATATTATTTAATGCTTTTTCATTGGGTTGTAATAGCTTAGTAAAAATGGGTTTTACACGCTTTAATTAAAAATGACATTAAAATATTTCTACTCAATAAATCAATTTTTTTCCATAAATGGAATAACATCTTATTTTATTTCAAAACCACACAAAAAAATTTCATAAATATGCATAAGGGAACCAAAGTTCCAAATTGAATCAATATCCTGATATATGCATGTTTTAATTGTATTATTATTTCTTTTATGCTTTTATTTATTTCAAATAAATGATTTTTTAAATGATAAACTACAAACTCATCAAATGATTTTATACAAGTTTGAGTGAATTTTTTTATAACACCATACTTTTTATGCATAATTCCCATACAATGCACATTATCATTTACGATGTCACCTAGCTACTAGATTAACTATCCATTGTTACTAGTTGTATTTAGATTAACTTAACCCTTGAATTCTAATTCCTTTTTTTTGTCATAAGATTACTATTCATTTGGCATAAATTTTGACAGCTAACAACTTATAAACCATGCTACCTAAACCTATAAATTGGTAAATTAACACTCACAAAAGGCAACCTCCACCTTCAATACTCCAAAACATTCATAGCACTTCTAAAATCAACCATCAATTATTAGTGCACTCAATTACAAATTCATCATTCATGCATGCTCATTTAAACATAATTAACATCTATAATGCACATAATACACTACATGTTAATTATCTAAAATCCTAATGCATAACATATCAAAATTTCATGATGACACAGGCGACACATGTATATGCCATCCACTCCTCCTTCATCACATCCTCAATTACCTATCCCTGCATGCAGTCAAAAAACCACGTGCTAAGCAACATTGTTGCTTAGTGGTAGGTACAACTATACAAAATTTCATCTAAATAAATTATTTTTAATAAATTACCATTTTATCCCTTTTATAATACTTTTATTAATTTAATTCAATTTGACTTTCTTTTTGCCTTAATTTATTATTTAATCCTTTTTATACTTATTTTTCTGATTAAACTCACATGATTCTTACTTGAATGTAAAATTTTCAATTTAATCCCTAAACTTATTAAGTCATCATTATTGATTTGATTTGACCTCAATTTTGATCATTTTTTGCTTCATTTGACTTTTATTCGATTCTAAGTGTAAATTTTATATTTTGGTCCTTGTGCTATTTCATGAAGTGGTAAATTACACTTTGGTTCCTAAAATTTTCATTAATTATAATTTTATCCTTTTTCACCTATTTAAATATTTTAACCTCTTCAACAACATTATTAGTGCCAAATTATGGTTTTGCCCTTGGTTTATTGCCTAATTACATTTTTTTCCCTTTTTAAGTTTGTTAATCATATTTTTCACTTTACTTCTTATTTAGTCACACTTATGATATCTTTTATGTATAATTTACCTTTTGGTTTTTGTTTTCTTGTATAATTACAAATTTATTTTTCAAAATATTAACTATATTTTTCACATTAATTTTTGTTTAATCAACTTTATGAATTCCTTTATACATGATTTAGCATTTTATCCCTATTTTCTCGTATATTTACAATTTTACCCTTTTTGAAATTATTAATAAGATTTGTTAAATTATTTCTTAATCACCTTTATGGCATTCTTTATGTATGATTTATCATTTAATTTTCATTTTCTTATATATTTATCGTTTTTCTCCTAGTGATGACTAGTGAAAATTTTCAAACTGAATATATAGGGCAAGGATTGTATGACTATATGAATATGTTGTATGACTGTATGTGAGGTGACTACTTAACTGTAGCCATTCCTTAGTATTATATATGTGAGGTGACTATTTGAGCATAGCCAACCCTCAATAAAATTCTGATCTCTTGGTGTTATCGCGGTATATGGATCCCTACGATAGCCATTATATCCTATGATCCTGGATTACCCATTGTGCACTAAGGGTAACTAATTATCTTTCATTATGTTATATTTTTATGCCAAACTTTATGTTATTTCTATTATGTATCATATCATACTTTCTCAATCTTTATGCATTCATCAGCATTTCTTGTGAAACCATAATGTGCATAATAAATAACATTTAAATATGATTAACATGCGACATTTTCATAAGGGATACCATTTGGTCTCATTAAGAATTCAAATATACCAGGTGTCTTCTTCTTTCTTTTCATTCTATATATGTTTTTAAGTTTAATTCATGCATTTATATATTGACATACATTTATTTTGCTTTGATAATTTTTAGTTACATTTAAGTACATCATTATGTACACATGATGAACATTGTGTCCATATATTAGTTTAATCTCAAATAAGTAATGTAATATTCATTCAAGCTAGTAATAAACATTTTATGCTTAATATGCCAAATAACACCATATTATCATATTATTCAAGATAATATATAAATTGACCAAGGCATGTTTCTCCCTCATATGCTTTATTTTTACTTCAATTCAGGTTTATTTCATGTTAGAACAATATTTTACTATGGTATCTTAAATTATTTCACATTTCCCTTTAAGTTCATATGGTTACATAATGTGATTTTCAGTAAAAATTCAAAGAACTAAATGAAATTAAGTGTATAAATGTATCCACTAACCTTAAAGTAGCTTTAAATCACATATTTCTCCTCTCCTTGATTTCTTCTCTTTAGGGCAAAATTAGGGAGGAGGAAATCATAAGTTTATACTATGTAATTTAACATATAAATACTACTAACTAATCATACTAATGATGCTCTACATAACTATATCAAAATCTCTATATAAAACTAACAAAAGATTAATAATTTACCTATTTAGGGTTACTTTCTCTCATTTAAAATCCTTCATTTCAAAGCTTTTTTTGCTCCAAATTGATTTCCATGATTAATAGGAGATTCTATAGTGTAGGTAAATTTTAAGCTTAAAATATGGTGGGAATTGAGAAAAGAAAGAATGAAATGGTGGAAAGGTGAATATGGATGTAATTTTAATTTTGGGGAGGAAAATAGAAGAAGATGGCAGATTTTTAAATAGAAATATAGATGATTCTAGATCTTTCCATGCTTTCTTTAAGTCCACCAAATATATGGTTAAGATTCATCCGTTTACTATTGGATCTAATGGCTTATTTTTAAGCAATTTGTCATGATTTCATTGGTCCCTACACATATTTATGATATGCTGACACATGTAGATGATCATGACTTATTTCATAATGATAATTATGCCCTTAGATAAATTAAATATGCCTTTTAAACTCACTAACTAATTTGACCTCAATTTTTCATCATTTTTCTGAAATTGATATTTTTTTTGTCATAATGCTTTGAAATTTTTTCTTGTGTGCAATAACATATTCATAAGATTGTTTTTAAAATTTCAAGTCATTTAGACATTATTTTAATATACTTTTAGCTCTATTGGCAAAATTAGCCGATTTAAATATTCAAAATTTTAAAACTATTGAAAAATTTAGTTTTCAATTCCAATAGATTTTTTACGCTATTTATAATAATTCTATATAATCATCATAAATTTTGGAGGTTTTTAGAACATTTTGAGGCCCGGTTAAACTTTTGGTCAACCATTTCTACAATGCTGAGCAAAATCTTCATTGTCTATTTTGAGGGTTTGTTTAAGCTCAATGTCTTCTTAAATTGTACCACTAGACTCCATTTAACATTTATTTTCTCATCTGACATTTAAATAAAACTTTTTGCTAGGTCATCCATCCTAGTATTTTCATAGGCTGAGCATGTTTAACACTTATATACTTTTAAATTTTTTATATTGTACTACTGTAATTACTTCAAAAATTATTTCAAGATTACTATTCATGCTCTAAAATGTATTGTGCATGTCAGATACAAATTTCAGGGTGTTATAATTTTCTATAATAAAAGGGTCAATATCCTAATTTTCACCCATAAAATAACATGTAAATTAAGGGTTTTTTAAACACAAATGATTTTCTACCTTAAAATTAATTAATGCAATTCTCTTTCCAAGAGCTGTATGGGCATAATTCCCTTATTTCCATAAAAAATATTCCCAAAATGCTTGTTTTTTTGGTAAATATGCATGCAAGGACCAACTTCCTTATTAAAATGGATATTATAAATTAATTCCCTAATTTATGTATGATTTATTCATTTATTCTTCAAATGCTTTCTATAATATACTTTTATATCTTTCAATATTTATGCTTTATAGCTTTTTTTCATGTTTGAGTGCATTTTAATTTTCTTACATAATATCCTATGTGAGAATAGAGATAAAATAAATTAATCACTAAAACTCATTTATATAGCCTTAACCAAAGGTATAAATAGAAGTGAAGTTCGAACTATCTCTGGTTTCGGCTTCATAATGTTAGAACTCATTTTTCAATATTTTATTGGATGGCAACTCCATGATACCTGTCTTGCTGTGCCCAGCAGTCACCCTCGTAGGTTGATCACTAACAATGGAATAGGGATACTTTAAGATAATGTCTCATGCCTTTGTGAGGCCAAAGACATTTTGGTTTAGGTTGAATCCCTATCCATTATGAAGTGACTGGCCTTTAAGAGTAAATAAACCTTAATCCAATCTTGAGTCCTAAAAGTGGGCTTTCAAGACCAAATCGAATGCCTATGAGGTTCGACTTGCATCATAGTGGCAACTCCACTAGGGACCATGAAATTTTGGTCTAAAAGTGCCTTTGGTTAATTTAATATAAATGAGTTTAATGATTAATATGTTTTAGCTCTTTTCAAAATAAATTTCATTACATCCATTCTAGGGTCTTAGAATTAAGTTAGGCATCCCTCATATATCCCAGTGTATTCCTAAAGCATGACCCTATGTTCACTCAATGTAGGGAAGTGTTAAAGAAAACCACCAGCCTAAGCCTTGTACCTTTTGGTGTATCAAATGGTGACTCGATCGATCGTTATGCTCGTGGTTTGCTAGACCCTTTTGTAGGGACCATGCTTAGGTAGCCCTAAAATTGTATCACCTGACCTAAGCCCATGTAATTGCATATATACTTCCATTAGGAGGCATATGACATAATACCTTGCTTACGTAATGGGCTTTTATGTATTTAATAAAATCCTAATAAATTTAAATGTTAGCTCATCAAATGCTTTCATATCCCAGTGGGCACGTTTCAATTTATTTAGGTTGTTTAAATACACAATGGCCAAAATCCCTTCATATGTGTTTTCAATTAAAAGAGACCATGCTACCAGTTTCCTGCCATACATCATACGCGTTCATTGGGCTCTCTATTAACCCATAAGCTAATCCCGCTTAAGAAAGAGATTGCACGAGCTCTTGTTTGGGTGTAATAAGGTTAGGAGGACTTTTTGTTTTTTTTACATGTGTTTTTTTATGTTGTATATACATGTATACATCTTTACTAAACTTACAAAAATAATGATATAATAATGTGAAATACATAAATTTTATGTGTAAGTTTTCTTTATCATGAAAATGTGTATGTTTCATTTTATGTGCCATAAAATGCACATTTTGCATTAGCTTGCATGTCTTGCTTTATACATAAAGTTCTTTCATGCATCATATGCATGTTATGCTCTTGCATCACTGGTATATTACACATCATTGTATTTCATTCTAACATTTGAGTTACACATCGTATGCATGCCATTCATGTGCATTACTTTCAAGCATCAGCATGTAACATATTCACCATACATCATGTATATAACACATTCATATTTCATACATCACATATACCATGCACCATATGTACACATAGCATGTCCATGTATCATATGCATCGCACATTATCACATGTATACACAGTATGCTTATCCATCTGATGTATCATCTGTATGCCTGATATGCTCATGCATCACAAAAAATATATGTATCATTCCCATACATCATATGTGTTGGCTTGTATCATATGTATTATGCTTATACATCATTGTTATAATGCAATGATTAACCCCTGCATCACATACATCCCTAATATATTCATTCCCATATGCCATCCTATATGCATCATTACCATGCATAAAAGTGTGAATAATAATAAAATAATAATACATTAACATTACCATGGCATGAACATGTATTTGGTGTGCATATACATATTAACACATGTCATAGTACACATGTATTAACATGCATCATGACACAAACATGCCTATCTTGAATTTGCATAGCGATACCTGTCATGCCATGTATGTATTAGCGTACATCATGATATATTCACATAGAAATTCCTCATAGCATCTACCATACGCATACTAGCTTGTACATGTAAATATTCACTATCACATGTATATATTGATGAGTATCCAAGCATACATTATGGCTTACACATATACCCATTGTGCATATGCATGTTGACATGTGGTATAGTATGAGCATATAGACATACATCTTTACGTGTATATAATGACAAACATTGTAACATAAACATGTTGACATTTTGCTGCAACTTGCATGTATAAAGATTTATCATATTATAACTAATACAGATGAACATACATGAGTCATGGTATGTATACTTAAATATATATCATGCGTACACTTTAGCATGTGCACATGTACATCTACCATCACATTGATGTTACACCCATCATTAAATGTACATACTAATATACATTGTAGTGATATACATTCACCATCATGAGTGCATGTTAACATACATTGTAGCATGCACGTGTAAGCATCCATCATCATGTGTGCACAATTAACATGTATCATAACATTAATACATCAATGTGCATTGTAACACGTACATACTAGTCATTGGATTGTGTCTTATGCATGTTGTTACACGCATGTACACGTAGACATTACCTTTTACCTCATGATGGATTATATGTAAAAAATAAGCATATTGCACATCCCATGTTAAATTACATGTCATGTTTGTGCATCTCACCATGCTACATTTCCTTATGTTGTATGTATGCATATAATTATATTGCATACCATTATGCATATGTCGTAAACATATAGATTGTTATACTAGGTGACATATGTAACCTATGCCATAGACATACATGTAATATGTCATATTTTCATGCCACGTCATAATCATTCTTCATACACCCATATGTTTATAGCATGACATACATCGTATATATATGCTGCTCACTATATGTGCTCAATCATATGTAGTATCATGTCCTATGCTATGAATAGTTTTGCATACATCTTGTACTTTCATGTATGTGATTTTCTACCATATCAAGTAATTTATTAACATGTATCATCATACCACATTTATGCATTTTGTGTCATATCACATACACAAAAGGCCATTATGTAAGTCATGATATGTATATATATGTTGTATGTCATGTGCATTTATTCATATACCATGTCATACCTTTTATACATAAATCATTATGCTGGAAACATGTCATATATGTATACATCATGTGTTATATAAATTTGTTCTTAAGGTTTTGTCATATTCTATACACTCAACCTCACTGTACATATGTTATGCATACATGCATTGCTTCTCATACTATGTTAGACTTTGTTTTCACTTTTCCATTGTATGTTATACATTTTTTCCACATACATGTGCATCATGTAAAAACTTCTTGAAAATAAAATGTAAAGAAAATAATAACATCCCATTTTATATGTGTATTTGATTCTTTGTATATAATTTTGGTATAAATTCTTGGCATGCATCATTCTGGCTCTTTGATTTTGCAGCCATTTTTGATTGCTCACCTAGGTGGTTTAAGGGATCAAACAACTATTCTATTAGGAGTTTTTCAAAGAAGTCAGAGTCTAGCAAGTTAAAACTGGGTTTAAGGCTAGATTCTAACTTAGGCAGAGCCTTCAAGCAATAAATGGAGTACTTAGAAGAAGTAGCAATGGTGGATCCTCTATAGAAAGCTGGTAATTTTGATCTTTATAATTTGGATAAAATATTTGAAGACCTTGAATGCAGAATTATGTTGATAGTAATTGAACTTATAGTTATACTGGGTAAAAGGATCGATGACTTTAAAAGGAAAACTATTGCTAGACTAACTGCTAATTTAGCTTTGATTTTTAGCACATAACCCCTGATACTAGATGGTGTAATACCCCCAACTGCTTGGTGCCATTAGGTAGATCAGGAATCAAGGGATTATTGTGAGTCATTTAGGTATACATTCATAAAAGCATAAAAGATACATTCCCTCAATTTAAGAGGCAGAAATCATAACAGTGGCCATCAAAGCTATGATAGTGTTGGGACTAGCAGAATGCTTGGTTCAGGTAATAGAAATAATGCTCAAAAGGCAGCAAGGGCATCAACTGCCAAGGTAGCTCAAAAAAAGTAGATTAATTTAGGTAGAACTCTATCTTGGATTTTAGAATGATTGATCAAAATAGAGAAATTGCAACTTTACCATCGAAACCAGCCAGAACACTGGGATCGCTAAGTCATCAGGCTAATCAATCTTGTTCTTTTCACTAGCACACTAGCCACTTAATGGATAATTTTTGAACTTTTTAAAGCTAAATTTGTTAGATTTCAACAAGGAAAAATAAAATAAGAAACACAACATATATATGAAATCCATCAAGATCCATGTGATCCAATTAACTCAATAAAGAGAAAGTAATGATTACTAGCCTCTTAAAGTGTAAAATCATCTTGTAGTTGTTGCCTCACACGAAATGAACACTTTCTATCGGTATCCACACTCAAACACAATAAATGGATTCACCTAGAGTGCTAACTTCCTTCCTTAGCGGCTAGGGTAACGCAGAAAAATGATTTTCTTTTACACTCTCTCAAGGATGATAGCTCACCTTTTAGTATATCTTCTTAGGATTTTTTAAACCATACATATCATATACATAGGTGACCTAACCCTAATTAAGAGATAAAGAGAATTTTGAGCTCACATTTCTTATTAAAATAAGAAATACTTTATTTCTTACTTAAAATAAGAATTATAATATTAATCTTATTTAATATTTATTTATTTTATTTATTTATTTTGAATTTATTTTTTCACACAAAAAATTTTAAAATGCCCGAATTAACCCTTAGTCCATTCATCACATTCAATAGGTTCATATTATATTGGTCGTGGGCTCCAATCCCATCATAGGCCCACAAGTCATAAGCGGCCTCTAGCAAGGCATTATGACTACCCAAATAATATGAATATCGATACATTGATTTTAACCTAACAGAACATGTTATAATCCTTTTGTCACATGATAACTTGTTTGAACATAAGTCATGGTCAATATCAAATTTATATAGTTCAAACATATAATTTCTCTATTAAATAAGTGGACTGATAATATCAAATGACATTGATTGCTTCATCAATTTATTTAAGCATAACCATGAATTTTTCAATCTCACTTATCAAAGGGCCCAATAGATATCTCTTTCATAAGAGGGGGATAAATTCTATCTTGATTATTCACTATCCTCTGCATAATTCTTATCATATCCAATCATAACCTTTAGTATTATTCGATTAAAGATAATGTCTGATTATGTTAAAATATAATGTTCCTCATATAGGATACTATGATAATCTCAGGTCTAAGAATTGATAACATAACTATTATGAGATCATTAATGATATTAAGCCATATAGTATCTCATAGTGGGTCTATCCAGTAACCTATTCTCCAATAAAGTACCTATAAATTTGATTTATATCACCATATATAATCATCCTATGATTATCAATCAAACTTGTACTAGTCTTTATTTATCATTATTTCTTTTAATGATAAATGACTAGGGATAGCAAAAAATAACACTGAATTGTTATTTATAAACATTATTATATTCTAACATATAAAAATATAATAACATGAAGAAAACCCAATTTTATAAAATGAAATATGAGATTACATAAGGAACCAAATATATATGGCCTGGGGTATAACCACTAATAGAATTTAAAACCTTGTTGATGCCAAGAAAATTGTGTACCTATAGGACAAAAGGAAGAGGAGAGTTATACTGCCGCTAATTTTTGTGTTTGACTTAGGCTTATCGTAATGGTATGTGTTTTGAAATGTATATGGCATGTGAATATTTAGCCATCACCCACTCAATCCTAATGAAAATTTTTTTAGAGAGCTATGGTATGTAAATATCACCACTGATCTTGGGGCTACAGTCCAGAGATAGAAGAGCCTAAGATGTTGAGAGACTTTTTGTTGCCTACACTTGTAGTAAGAAAAAAAGCAATAAAGGAAACTTTTGCTAATGTAAATATGCATATGTTGCTTTAATCAAGTTAATAATATAAGCCTTTCTTAAGTGTGATATATCCTATTTCATTGCATCATGTATAGCAATAATTATGGTTCAATTATATAAGGCATTAATTCAATAAACACTACTTCATATTTAATATCAAAGAAAAATAACACCTTGATTAAATCTAATGTGACTCTTAAAGTGAGAATAACTTAAGAGACTAAAAAAAAGAAAAAAATGAAAGAAAAATAAAATGAAAAAAGGGTCCTTACTTGGGCCTAAAGAAACATGATGAAGGTGAACAAAGACATAATCGAGATAAAGGAATGAAAGTGGAGAACTTGTATTGAAGCTTGCATGGCTAACATGAAAGAAGAAATGAGATAGTAAGCAAAGTTGTAAAGGTGGTTCATATCCCCTTGACATTTGGAGATTGGCATATTGCAGCTAATCAAGATTGAGTCTCAATCGTGAAAGCATTGCTTTGAGAGCTCAACTATCAGAGTTAGATGGATAAAGTAGGATCCCCTACAACTTGAAAGAGAACTCACCACACTGGTCAAGTTTGGATAGAAGAGAAAGGTCTGCTTAATCTTTTAGAAAGTGGGTCAAAGGTAATTCTTAGGAAGAAACTGTTCAAATCAAGTGCATCAGGCTACTTGAACCAAAGTTAAACCTTTTTGTTGATAAAGCTAAGGCTAAAAAGACAATCAGTTCTCACCAACAATGGTCCAAAAGGTTTAATGAATTAAACAATATTGATGGGCCAAAAAGGGTTCTATGGTAAAGACAAACAAAAAAAGACAAAAAAGAGAAAATATAGCCCTGTAGGTTAAAAATTAAAAAAAGGCAACCTTACTAAAATTGGGCACCCCGATAGGCAAAAAAGATTTGAAAAGGCATCTTAGGAAAAAATTAAAGGTTGAGAGAGAAAATGTTCAATCAAAAAAATCCATGAGGGTTAATTAATAACAAGATTTGAATGCACACAGGTTGTCACTCCGTAAGGTTGAATGGAACATGTGCTTTTGCATTCCGTGTCTAGGTATAATTGTTGTTATTGTTGTATGTAATGCATGTAAATAAGAATGCATATATAAGCTAGATATAAACATGCAATTAACATTCTGAAATAAGCTTATTGCATATGTAAGGGCTATATAGTAGCTAAATTCCCAAGGGAAAAAAGTAACACCTCATGTGTCATATGCTTCTTTTGATGTTCCTATCATGAAAGAGACCCATCTTTTGGTGTCCAGATGATTGTTTTTTGTGAATGTCACAAATGGAACCTAGTTTGGGTTGGAGAGATAAAGTTATGCCACTTGAACTAGATGAAGTAGAAATGCTTTTGTAATATTTTTGGAGACTACGTGCACTAAGAGAAATGAAGGGTTGTTAGTAAGGGTAAGGCTCGAATAACCTCTCATTTGGCGGTCAACTCACAACTTTAGATGCAAGGTAGATTTTTAAGGTTAAGAGAATATTCCTCTGATAGCTACAAGTTATTCAAGTAAGGGACGCAACTTTGAATGGGAAAGTAAAAATACATAATTGTGAGACTTAACAGCTACAAAAAAAGATGCACAGATGATCAATCTCCTTAACAAGTTATTAAATGAGTGCAAAGGCCAAGATGGGGTTTCTTTTCAAGTTTTTGGGGCCATCAGATGGTATATGCAGTCCACTAAAAAAGATGTTATCTTTGGTAGAAGCATGACAGAGATAGATTGCCTTCCCTAGGAACAATAAGAAAGCTCAAAAATACGGCAAGGTAAAAAAACTAAAGAGAAAGTTCCTAAAGCAAACTTGCTTAAAGCCCATTTGGAAATGACTTACTGAAGAGGTATTTCTCATTTGATAATGGAAGTTAACTGAAGCCATTAATGGTGGGATTATACGAGTTAGAAGCATTATTAGTCTCAATGGAACAAGTAGTAGAAGTATCTAGATACTTATTACTAGTAGTTACCAAGTTTATGATGGATGCTTTATCAGAAAGAAGCACCCGTTGTCCTGTGAGAGCTTGAAAGGACTGAGCAGCTAATTTTCCTTATAGGTCTTATCCTTGGGGATGAGAATTCTAGTAAAGGTGATTATGAAATCAAATTGATAATAAATTTAGACAGATTGTGTTTTAGAGCCATGTAAGTGATGTACATTCACATTGTTCACAAGAGACCATAATGCTTTAACACTCAGCCTTGCTCGAAATAAATTAATATCATCAAAAGGAGTTTTTAGAAAAGATCAAGAAAGATCTATAAGCTTCTCATACAATCTGTTAGTACGGATATGGTTCTGAACAAAAGGATAGTTATGATGGTGTATATTTGAAATGCACCGATGAGTAAAAAGACATGATGGGTATGGGAACACTCATGGTGGAATTTATACAACTCATATGAATGGATTAGCACTTTATGCATCAATATGTTCTCTTGACTTGTCATAGAAATAGACTTTTTTATTCAAGAAGATTGCATGTCGGGGAAATACACTCAATAATTTTAGAAGATCTAGAGTTTAGTGCTATTATCACATGGAAATGATAGCCTGATATGATGTAGTTGATGGTAGATGACTTTTAAAGGCAAGGGAATTTTACTATGGCTTTTGGCTTCTTAAGTTGTCTAGTATGTTAAGTTGCAATCTAAAATATGGCTTTGCGCAGCCTGTATAGGAATAGAAATCCAGATTGCCCATCTAGAGTGGTACGTAGAAATCTCAAGCATAGACACATAAAGTGAAAATAAGGTCATTCTATTTAAATGCTTTTGATTATGTTAAGCAGATAATAGCCATTGGTTAGCTCCCTTAGGATTAATGTTAATTACTGGGTAAGGTAGATTAGTAGAATAATGCTACCATGGAAAATAAGTATGTCAGTGAAGGCTGATCCAATATGTTGGCCAAGTCTTTGGAAGAAAGAGTAGCCCTAAGACACCAGTCTAATAACTACTGATGGAATTTCTTGATTTTATAATCACTTTCCATAGGAAGTTTTACATACAGTTCGAGACACAAGTCAAATTTTTGAGGGCATGAAGGGTATCTTGAGTTACCACAAACCATTATGGTAGGGAACTATAAGCTCAATATGGCACAACATCTAATGGTATGAATACGTCATAGTTTATGAGGAAATGGATTTTCTTGTACCAGAAATGTAGTGATGGTAGATTGTTTCCCCTAAGGTAATGAAAGAGTTCAGAAAGAAGATAGAGAAAAAAAAACTAAAGAGAATAACTAGAGAAAGCTTGCCTGAAAGCCAAGAGTTTTAGGAAACATGTGCATGGGCCATCAACCAACTCACATCCGAGCTAAAGTCCCCTAACCACCTATGGTGTAGGCCATGCATTCATGCACACTTCTTGCATTTTTGCATTTCATACATATATTCTTGCATTTCATGTGCCCTTCCATTTCATGCATACATTCATACATCTATGCACATTTCTTACATCTTTGCATTTCATTCATATGTTCTCGTATTCTTGCATGTCAGCATGCATTCTCGCACTTCTGCATGCATCTTTGTATATTACACTTTGTCATGCATTCTCGTATTTCTACAAGCCTTATTTTTAACATGAATATTTCGATGCATATAATTTTTTTCCTTATTTTTGTACATACACATAGTTTTCATACATCATTCTTTATATGTGTCTCGAATGTGTAATTTCTTATATGCATCTCTTATATGATTTTACACTCGTTTCTCCATACATTAGTCGGTATGCATGCACAATCCTATGTATATTACACTATACATAACCTTAAAGGTAAAGTAAAAACATGCTCTACTACCTTTATTTTCCTAGGTCTCCATACACGACAACCTTGAGATTTAAGGATTTCTTACATCAATATAATTGCTACTATAGTGCCATCCTTTGCCAATTTCAGGGAGTATTATGAGCCTAGTTTATCTTGCTAAGATTCTAACATAGTTTTCTTTTATAGGTCTGAAGATCATCACCTCACTAAAGCATTAAAGAATACCATTGCATTGTCTTTTTTTCTGATTTCAGGGAGTATTTCTAACTTAATTTATCTTGCCAAGTTACACCCAAAGTTTTGATGTAGCTTTCTTTTAATTTACAGGTTCGAGGGTTACCACCCTGGTGTGTTCAAAATAACCATTGCATTATCGTTATTTCTAAGCATAAATCTTATCATTATAATCTTTTTGATGCATTCAAGATGACTACCACAACACAGTCTTTTTCTTAAACATAGGGAGTTTTTTTATAAAAGAAATCGATGCCCTAAATTTAATTTATTTTTCCAAGACTTGTCTAGAGCTTTAACATAATTTCTTCTAATTAATTTACTTTCTATTTGAAATTTTGCTTCATCCTGATTATCCTTAACTATGAATGGGTTTGATCTTAATTTTAAAAATTTATTCTTTATTTAAATGTGAGTTGAATAGGAGATACGCATGCTTTATTTTTATCTATTGAATTGTATAAAAGCTTTAGCTATACCATACAATTTCTAAATCTTGGGCACTTTGGGCTAGTTATAAAAGTTGTATAAAAAACTATATGCAATTGAAGGGATTGGGTAAAACTTAATAAGAGCACTAAAACCTTTTTGATTACCCATCGAAGTGACCTCGGGATGAGACAAAATCTAAAAACTGATTTAAGCAACCTTTCTTTGTATAACCTTTTAAATAAGAGACTACTACCTTAATTTCATAATAGATTGCTAGCCCATTGAGTCTTTATTTTAAGCATGCTGAATGTGTGTCATTTCATTTTTTCACACATTAAATCAACCTTTAACCCAAAATAAATTTGTCTTCCCCTTAGAAAGATGGCCATTGTGGTAAAGTTGATTTTTTATATTAAGAATAGGGAAGATAAATTTCTACCAAACTTTTGTATGAATTATGTTCATAGGAAATTAAGATTTGTTAGATGGAATAAATATTAGAAAAGAAAGAAAAGAAATGAAAAAAAAGAAGGGAATGAGAAAGAAGGAAAAGAAAGAAAAGAAATGAAAAAATAAGGGAATAGGAAAAAAGAAAAAAAAAAGAAATCAACTTAAAGTCAACATCATAACAATGAGAATAAAAAATGAATGAAAAAGAAAAGGAGACCTTGAGCTATTATATCTCAAACAATACCTAGTGAGTAAATAACTAGATCTAAATCTAAAATTCCTTGGATAGTGGGAAGATGGGTAGAGAATAGTTTTCCCATCAATTAAGAAGGCACAATGGTCATTTTTCTTTAATAACTTAACCCTTCTTTGATAGCCATTCATCCAAGCCTAACATTACAACCCATGTAAGACCTCCTAATTTTGGATTCGATTTCATCCAACCTAGCAAAGATGACCTTCTAATAAGGTTTGGTATGTAAGAAGAGGGATATGATGTTTACTGAGCTTCAAGTAAAAAGCCATGAATGCATTTATGCATTCAAGTTAAATCTCATCCCCAACATTGCATCTAGAATTTGTTTTCAAAGATAAAAATAATATTTTGGCCTTCAGCACATATAAGTATAAATTGCCTGGTCTACATCTTGTTTATATTTTGGTTTAGTAAACCTTGGTATTAACATGCCTATTCTCATATTCCCTTATTAAGAATAACTTCTTAATTTCTCTTGTTGAGATTAAACTAGTTAAGGATGTGGTCCATTCAACTTATTTGAGAATGAGTAAGATTTAAATTCAAAGCATTTGATAAGTTGCAATTACTTCAAATTTTGGATGTTTTTTTGCAAGTCACTTTATACACACATCACATATATGGCACTCATTGCACATAATTCACATACGTATTGTGGATGCATAAATGAATTTTGCGCACATCCTATACATATAATTTCCTCCACCTCCTCATGTGGGCAATTTCTTGTAAGGAAATAAGGAGAGATTCTGCATACCGAGGTTGGTCATAGGACAATTCCAAGCAACAAGCAAACAAACCATAAGGAAAACTTCTATGGGATAGATCAATCTAATTGAAGCCAAAGGAATATTCCATGAAGCAAGGCCATTTGTGTGCCCCATGCTCAGGGGCATTTACCAAAAAATGTTCCTTTTACTCAAAGATGGATCTTCATTGAATCAATCATGCAAATCAATAAAAAGAGTAACAATTCTCTATCATTGTGGTAGTATACTAACATAAAGATCCCTTGTTGCAACATTAGCAAGTGCACTAGATCGACAAGTAATATAGAGGAATATAATTAAGACCTCTGAATATCAAACCCAAGGGAAAAAAGGGCTATTTTATAAAATATCTAGAGCTGAGCAGGATTAATCTAAGATCAATTTTTAAGTTTTTGATTGAGAGAGCATCCTAAATCTAATTAACAAAATAAATAAATATTAAAAATAATTAAAATAAAAATTAAAACATTGCCAAGGAACTTTACTTCTTCCTACATCAAATGCAATTGGATTAAACATTCATGATTAATATAGCTTAAATGTGGACAACCCATCTAAACCCTTAGTATCCCATTTTAGAGCCTACTACTCTCCTATTTCGGAGCTTATTCAATAGCCAACATAAGCATGGATCCTAAGATCTAAGCACAAACTAATATCCCATTTCAGAGTTTACTAATTCAATACCCATCTATACTTCAACTATTTCTAAAATTAGCAATGCATAAATAATGAACCAAAGGCCTCCAGTCTGAAATCCAATCTTTTTTGATTCGCAGCTCACAAAAGGCTAAAACAGAGCATGCAAGTACCCATTCCATTCTAAGCACAATAACCATCCATTCAAATGAAGTGAAATGATAAAATGCTCAACAATGAAATAGATAAATGAATAAGCACAATGAAGAACAAAACATTGAAGCTCATATATCAAACATAAACTCAATACATTACATAGGTATGGGGATTCATAAATCCCTTAACAATAAAATTACAAATTAAACATAAATAAAGTATAAAATAGAGAAAAGAGGAAACCCAAGAAACCCATTGTAGCTGATGAAGCTCAAATTCGGATTCAAGCCTTCTCCTTCAAATCTCCAGCAAAATAAAGAACAAAACTAAAATCAATTGCAGAAAAATAAATCTAAACCTAAACTTACAATAAAAAAATCTAATCTAGGGTTTACATTGAAATAAATATAATCTATAACAAAAACTAGAGAGAAAATATAAGAAAAATGAAGGAGAAAACCCTAAATCTAAGTGTGGCAGCTATTCTCTCTAAATCTCCTCTCTTTTCCACCAAAGAAATGCTATTTTTATAGAGATCTATAGATGGATATGATGAAGACCAATGGTCTCAGCCGAGTCCAGTTGGGCCAAAATGGTACTATAACAATGGCACGTGGCTAAGATTAAAGTGTCTCAACCGAGTGTACCCTTTTGAACTAAAAAATTTTGAACCCTACATTGGACACGGCCAAGACAAAATAGGCCTAGTTGAGTCCAATTGGATGCTACCGAGACAAAATGGTCTTAGTCAGGTCCAAAAATAAAATGGTGCGAATTAAGGGTTCTACAAGACATATGGCTAAGACACTTGGGTCTCAGCCGAGTCTAAAAATAAAATGGTGCAAATTGGTGATTATGCCAGGCACATGGTAGAGACATTTGGGTCTCAGCCGAGTGCAAGTCAAATCTTTGCCAAAAAGTCAAAATTATCCCATCAAACACACCAAAATATGATAAATCTCAATATAATTCCATTTGGCATAAAAAGAGAATTTTAACACTTAAAATATTAAAAATTGTACAAAACAAGATACAAACACAAAAAAATACTAAAATTAAACACAAAACTTAAAGTTATCAAATACTGCACACTTAGTTTTTGCTCATCCTTGAGTAAATGAACAAACCACATTCCTGCACACTCAAATTCAAAGAAAGAAGCATAAATTCAAAAAAAGTAAAACAACATTTTAGTAATAGTCACTAAACAAAATCATACATTGAAAAGACTCAACTAGACCATACTAGCAAATCTCCTTATGTGTGTGTACTAGGCCAAAATAATTTAAAACAACTTTAAAAACAAAAATTTCCAGCACAATCTGATAATCGAGAAAAGAATTTATGTACAAAAGATTGCACACATAGCTTTGCTCTTGAAACTCAAGAGATGCGATAGACCTCTCCTTTAGCACTAAAACCTAAAGGTCATCTCCGCACATAACTCTCTACTAGAAAAGATCCGTAGGACTTAAAAGGTTTTAATATGGCTAAGGAATGGCTACCAAGGAAAAAGATTAAGATACATAATTTAGAACTATCATTTCTACCTCAACTCACCCCTTCTATGCTAAAAAAAAGACTTTAACTCTACCTTTATTCACTTATCAACATTGCCAAACTTTAGATATCCAAAATGTAGAATACTTTTTAAGGAAAAAGCACCAAGAAGAATAAGAATTCTCACTAAAATTCTTACTAAAATTATAGCTCGATTGATATTTAAAGAGCTTAAAATCCTTATCCTCTACACATAGAGCACCTCATACTTAGATGAAACCAAGATTGCTAGCTTTATTCTACTTTCCTCCTTTTTTTTGAAACAGCTAAAGCAATCAATTACACAATCAATAAGTAGGGGCTAACAAAAATTCTTTTCAACGAGGAACTACATTCTGAAATTTTTCCTAATCTCACTTGATATTGGCAATGTGTCCCCGACACTAGAATTTAATAATTAAATAACAAGCATTTACTCACTAACACTTCCCTAGAAAAACTTATCTCACCTATTTCTAGAATGGCCAATTCAAAAAGGGTAAGACAAAGCCTTTTTAGGCTTAAGGGATCAAAATGCAGGTATAATCAACAAATGTAAAATTAACACGTATTCAGCATGCTCAAATAGGCTCAAAAGGGCTCGTAAGGGATATTATATAGCAAAGGTAGGCTAAAAGATCTTTCCAAAATTCAATCAAGAAAAATATTACCTAAGTCATTTCTAATCTCATTTTTTAGTCATTTACTTGCTTTGAATGGTGATGAGGAAGGTTCTAGTGCTATAGAATTCCTACTCCATTAACTTCATGCACTTATTTTTATTATTTAAAAAAAGGCCTAAAGTGCACATTTATTAGGAGATCTACTGATATTGATCTAATTGAAATTAACTGATAAAGAATAATTCATTCAACAGCCAACCACTCTCTTGCTATTCCAACTAATCTAAATAAGGTTTTCTAATTTTAAGTTCAAGATCCTACACAATAGGAACAACTATGAGGGTAAACTAACTAGGTGTAAAAGTATGTAATAATAATAACAAACAAAAGCTAACCTCAAAACTAAGCTAAAATCAAAACACAATTGAAAAATAAACTAGAAATAACAAAATAATAACATAAACTATATATTAAAATTAAAACAACAATAAAATAAAGTAAAATACAAAGTTAACACAAAACATAAAATTACTAGAAAATAAAACACAAAAATAGCAAAATGAAGTAAGTTCATATTCATCATGCCAAAATTGATGCAAATGCACAAGAAATGGAGTGCTTGTATTGAAGAAGCATATGAGAAGAGGAGAAAATGAAGTGAACTACCTAAAGATATGCACATGGCAGAGAAAAAAAGCTTGTTATGACCCTAACAAGTGTACTAGATTGATAAGTAATATAGAGGAATATAATTAAAACCTTCGAAAATCGGACCCAAGGGAAGTGAAATGGTGCAATATGAAATTTTTGGTTGATAGTGATATGTGCTTAAAGAATTCCCAATTGTTCGATGTATTTTTCTTTATTTTGTTATCTCAAACTATAATGATAATAAATAAAAAGAAAATATAAAATGCAATTGATGAATAAATAAGAAAATAACAAGAAACAAAGATAAACAATAGGTAATGATAATTATGAATTATATAATATTTTTTAGTATGTTTTTAGGTGTTTAAGTTAGTTAATTTGGTTAATTTTTAGTTTAAATATTTACATTTGTGTTTTAGAAGCTAATTATAAGTTTTTGTGTTTTTCAAAGGTTAAATTGAAAGAAAAAGGGCCTAATTGCAAAAGACAAGAAATTCTAGGTTAAATCTATGAAATTAGGAAATTTATACTAGTAAAGTTTACGTGAAGTCTAGTGAAGTAATGAGTTCCTGTGCATGGAAATTGCATGAGATTTTGAAAGACTGTGTATGAAGACGAGTTAACTAGTTTCATCATTAAGTGGCCATGCACCTGGAAGCCTTTTTCATCAAGTGGCGGCGCACTCCTTTGGAAAAGAATGCACGGTAGTGCATTTGAGTGGCCGTGCAAGGAAGTCTGATGCTTCGAAGGATTTTCTAGTTCAAAAAAGAAGTATTTTTCTATTCTAATTGAGGAATTTTAGAAGACTACTATGTCTTATTTTGGCTATAAATATATGACTTAAACACCAAAGCAAGAGGATCGTCAACTAGAAGCCCTCAATACTTGTGTTTTACATAGTATTTTTGTCTTTATTCAGTACTGTTCTTCTTAAAACTTTGTTTTAGTTTTAAAACATGTATAGTGAGTAATTTTCTTTAACTTTTGCTAAATGATACTTGAATCCTTAACTCTATTATGACTTAGTTTGTGCTTTATTTTAATGCAAGTTTTGATTATTTCTTAGTTTTTTATCACAGTTTTAACATTAGTTAGTTAAACCTTGGTTGTTAACTTGTTTAATTATTGGTTGATAATTCATTTTTGGTTTAATTATTGATATGTATGTTCTTAGGTTAGTTCACTTATGTTAATGCATGATTATGTTCTTCATTAGATATAATTTTATGTTAATTATGGTAAGTTAAGGCTAAGAAAAGTATAACTAAGAATAGGTGAAATTTGAATTTACTTGAAAAAGGATTTAATAGGCATCTAGGAGATTTAACTCAGATATTTATGCTAAGTATTGGAATATTCTTAATAAGAAAGTTTTAATGCTTAGAATGATAATCTTAGGTTATCATATTTTATTCATCTGAGTTCCTCATAATCACTTGTGTTTCTTTTTAATTAAGTCATAACAATCTAGGTTAAGGTGGATAGTCCTTTAGTGAAAGTTGCTTTTAATATTGATTTTTACCTCATTTGATTACTTGCTTTCATTTTAATTCGATTTAATTGTTTTGAAATCTTTCTTTATTTTAGTTTTCAATCTTCAACTACACAACTTTGGGATTTCTTTTTTATCTTTTACACAAATTTTGTTTTAAAGCTCAAATCATTCACACAAATATAGGTTTCCTATGGGTTCAATATTTTTGGGTCATAATTATATTTTTCTATATTACTAGTTGATATAGTACACTTACTAGAAACCGGTCAAGCTTTTGGTGCCATTGCCAGGAAAATATTGGCATTTGTTTATTTATCTTGATTTTTTAAGTGGATTTTATGTGTCCTTTTTTCTCTTCTTTATCTATTTTCTGAATTTTTTTATTTTTATTTTTAGGTGTGATTGGTTTATGGTGAGAAATAATCCCATTCTACCATAGACCCTGAGATTGAACGAACATTTCATAGGATAAGAAGGTTACGAGGCAACATGAATGATCTAGAAAATAGACCCACCTATGAATGATCCACCACTGCCTAGGATCGAAGAACAAGATGTACCTCACCAAGTTCCAGAGAATATATTTAGACCTAGGACCATTAGGGATTATGTTATTCCTAGTTGGAATGAAGAACATAGAACTATTAGGATCCCGCACCACCAGCCATTTGAAATTAAACCTGCTACCATTACGATGGTACAAAGAAATCAATTTTCAGGCTCAAATATAGAGGATCCCTAACAACACCTAGATATGTTATTAGAAGTTAGTGATATTGTGCAAATTTTAAATGTATCAACCGATGATATTAGGCTTAAACTTTTTCCATTTACCCTCATAGGAAAGGCTAAGGGTTGGCTAAAAATGCTACCTAATTAATCCATTTATTCTTGGTAACAAATGCAAGAAAAATTCTTGTGTAAATTTTTTCCTCCTACCAAAATAGCCCTCATTAGGAAACAAATCAATAACTTTCAGCAATTTTATGAGGAGCCATTACATGAAACCTGGGAAAGATTTAAAGACTTTTAAAAATCTATTCACATTATGAATTTCCTATTTATCAACTAATGCATATTTTCTATTCAGGTGCTAATCAAGCAACAAGATCTTTGTTAGATGCAGCATCCAATAATAGTTTCATAAATCAAATTCCTGATGAAGCATTCCTGCTTCTTGATGAGATGGCTACCAATGATGCTTAATGGACGACCACTAGAGCAATACAAAGGAAATAGGGAGTTCATAATGTAGATGAAATAGCTATGTTAAAAGCTCAAATGGAATTAATGAGAAAAGAGCTTTTAAGAGAAATAAATGAGCTTAAAGTTAAAAATGTATATATGTTGTCTGATGAATGTGATGCTTATGTAGGAACTCAAGGAGCATCTAAAATGAAGAATGGTGAAGGATTGGTGGAGGAAGTGAATTCCTTGAATCCCTATAGTAATACCTATAATCTTGGATGGAGAAACCATCCAAATTTTTCACAGAGAGAAGGAAATCAAGCATCTGCTTCTAACCCTCACCCTAAAGCTCCCTTTAACCAAAATCAACCTTCAAATAACCATCCCGTATATCAAAATCAAACCCAAAAACATTACCCAACTATATCCCCATCACAATCATATCATCACCCATCGGGATTTCAAAAACCTCAATCGTCGCCCTCACATGAGAAGAAATCAAACATAGAAGAGATGATTGCAAATTTTATGGCCTTCCAAAATTTGATCTTAGCTAATCAAGATGCTAGGTGGAAATAGTAAGACATCTGGATGAGGAACCAAGAGACATCCATTAGGAATCTAGAAAACCAAATTGGGTAACTTGCTAACTTACTATCCAATAGGGCTCAAGGAACCTTTCCATCCAACATAGATAGCAAAAGCTGAGGTAATCACTTTAAGGAGAGAAAAAGAGCTAGAAAAAATTAAAATTGGTAAGAATTCCTCTCAAAGGGTGGAACAAACAACAGAGCTAAGTATTCCTAATTCTGAAAATATTTAGAAAGTGCCTTCTACTGTTAAGAAGGGTAAAGGTAAGAAAAAAAACTCATTTCTATTGTTTTTTTATGAATCTCAGTTACCCTTTTCTATTCTAGCTAGAAAAGAAAATCAAAATGAGCAATTAACTAGATTTTTAGACATGTTTAAAAAACTATATATAAATTTGCCATTTGCTAAAGCTTTATTACACATGCCTAAATATGCTAAATTCATGAAAGAGCTTTGCACTAATAAGAAAAAGCTGGAAGGCATAGGAACGGTTCAATTATCTGAAAATTGTAGTGTAATTCTAATGAATAAAATTCTAGCAAAACTAGAAGATCCCAGTAGTTTTACATTACCTAACGAACTAGGTGGTAATTTTATTGGACATGCTTTATGTGAATTGGGTGCTAGCATTAATTTGATGCCCTATTCAATTTACATAAAATTGAACTTAGGAGTTATCAAGGAGACCCAAATGATACTACAATTGATGAATAGATTGATAAAGAAAAAAAGGGTATTATTGAGAATTTATTAGTGAAAGTAGGAAATTTTATATTTTCGATAGAATTTGTAGTGATGGATATGGATGAGAATAGAAAGGTACCTTTGATAGTAGGTAGACCATTTTTGAACACGGCAAGAGTTTCAATCAATGTTCATGGGCAAACAGTCACTTTGAGGTTCAACGAGGAATAAATGGTCTTTAATGTAAATAAGGTTATGAAACACCTCTCATATGACTTCGAAGAATCAATTTGCTTTGTTGATAGTGTTCAAGAGTGTGTCAAAGTGAAGTAAAAGGAAATCATTTTAGATGATGTACTTTAAGAATGTTGGATGCATCCAAAGAAAATGGAAGAATTAGAAGCTAAGAAGAAAGAGTTTATACAAGATTTGGAAAAGGAGTGCAGTGAAAATATGGAGGATGATGTCCCCTCCTAAAGGAGATAATTCTAAACTTAAAATACTTTAATCTCATTTGAAATCTGTATTTTTAAGAGATAATACTAAACAAGTAATTATTTCATCTTTATTGACAGGTGTGGAGGAAAAGATCCTCATTGAGGTACTCAAAAAGCATAAAAGGGAAATTGGTTAGGCAACATCCGACTTAAAAGATATTAGCCCTAGTTATTATATGCACCAAATACCTATGAAATATGACTTCAAATAGGTGGTACAACCCCAAAGGAGACTAAATCTAGCAATGCAAGAATTGGTTGAAAATGAGGTACTTAAACTCCTCGATGCAGGTATTATATATCCCATTTCTGATAGTAGTTGGATTAGTTCGGCTCAATGTGTACCTAAGAAAAGGGGTATGACTATAATAACCAGTGAAAATAATGAACTAATCCCTACACACACAATAACGGGATGGAGAGTATGCATTAATTATAGGAGGTTAAATAATGCCATTGGAAAAGATCACTTTTCATTACCCTTTATTGACCAATATTAGAAAGACTGGTAGAAAATAGATTTTACTATTTTTTAGATGGATATTCGGGGTACATGCAAATACCTATAGCCCTAAAAGACCAAAAAAAACCACATTCACATGACCTTATAGAACATTTGCATATAGAAGGATGCCTTTGGTCTTTTTAATACCACGATACATGATGGCCATATTTCATGATTTTATTAAAACATTCATGGAGGTTTTCATTGATGATTTTACATTATATGGTCATGATTTTGAGTCTTGTCTAAATAATCTTGAATTGGTCTTAAAGAGGTGTCAAGAGATAAACCTTGTTATTCATTGGAAAAAATGTCATTTCATGGTTAGAGAAGGAATTGTTCTAGGGCATAAAATCTCTAACAAAGGAATTGAAGTAGATAAGGCAAAAGTTGATGTTATAGAAAAACTACCTGCTCCAACAAGTGTTAAAGGTGTTAGAAGTTTCCTTGGTCATGCTGGATTTTATCGTCGGTTTATTAAGTATTTTTATAAACTAGCTAAACCACCGTCTAATTTATTACTTAAGGATACTGTATTTAACTTTGATGCTGAGTTTTATAGCCTTTTAATTTGTTGAAGCAAAATTTAGTAAGTGCACCGGTCATAACATCACAAGATTGGAGTTTACCCTTTGAAATTATGTTTGATGCTAGTGATTATGCAGTAGGAACAGTCTTAGGATAGCAAAAGGAGAAAATTTTCTACACTATCTACTATACTAGTCATACACTCACTGGAGCTCAAGTCAATTATACAACCACGAAAAAAGAACTTTTGGTGATAGTATTTTCCTTTGAAAAATTCAGATCTTATCTTCTAGGGTCCAAAGTTACTATGTGGTCAGATCATGCGGCCTTAAGATACCTTTTTGTTGAGAAGGATTCCAAACCAAGGCTTATCCAATGGGTTTTACTACTACAAGAATTTGATGTCGAGATAAAGGATAAGAAATGAGCTAAAAATTTCGTAGCTGACCATCTATCTAAATTGGATCATGCTAACATTGAAAAGGGAGAAATTTTTGACTTATTTTTATGAAAATTTAGTTTCGTGGTACGCTAATATAGCTAATTTCCTTACAGGCAGTTACCTTCCTAATGATTTTACTTGGCAACAAAAGAAAAAGCTTCAAGCGGATGCCAAGTATTACCTTTGGGATGAGTTGTATCTCATTAAGATTTGCCCAGATTAAGTGCTTAGACGATGTGTACTGAAAACTGAACAAGAAGATATAATACGATAGTGCCATGGAGGAGAAATTGGAGGTCATTATGGACCTAATTGTATGGTACAAAAAGTTCTCAATCAAGTTTCTTTTGACCTACTTTATTTCAAGATGTCAAGTCTTTTATTGAAATTTGTGATAGATGTCAACGTGTTGCTAATATCTCTAAAAGAGATGAAATGCCTATGAATATTGTGCTTGAGGTAGAAATTATTTATGTTTGGGGCATAGATTTTATGGGACCATTTCCAAATTCATTTGGTTTTAAGTATATTTTAGTAGCTGTGTTCCCTCCTATGTTGATAGAGCTAAGGTTGCTCAATTTGACTACTTCAGTGCCTGTACATATGTTCAACTAGCATACCTTAATCAATTCTTTCTCAACATTCCTGCTAGCAACTTATGGAAAAATTTACTCCAATTAATTCAATGCATTGAGTGGAAATAGTTCATCGATCACAAGCCTAAAGTCTACCCCAGTCTCGCACGGGATTTTTTTATTCATATGAGTGCTATTTTAAGGGGGATATTGATAACACGGGTATAGTAGGATTTAAGTTTGGAAAGAAAGGATACTTCATGACTTTCAAGCAGTTTTCTGAATATTTGGAATTTTTGCCGAATGCTCAAGTAGAACTAACTGATGCTTCTGCTGAGGATAATTGGGAACAAATTCAAGATCCCATTAACCCTGAGCTATGAACAGGGGGATGATGCAAAGTTCATGCCTTAAGAGATCATGGACTTAGAATCATTCATAGCTTTTTAACTAAGAATGTCTATAACAATTTAAAGAATCTTAGTGCAGTGAATGCTTAATAGACCATGCTTCTTTGGTGTATGGTGGATGGGATCTTCATAAAAGGGGCTTTGATTATCGTATATAAGATTAGGTAGTTACAAAAGATGCCCGCTAATATCAATAGCATCTCTATTGGTTGGATAGCTATTGTTTTAGCAAAAGAAGTTGGTCACCCTACCATAGGAGATCCAATTGAGGGAGATTTTCCATGTATTGATAATGTTATACTAAAGAGAATGAAGATTATGGTGCCTAAGCCATGGTGCCATTAGACAACATGGAAAGAGTATTTAAAGGAAATTAATATCCGTCTTAAGGCTCAACCTGATGAGCCAAATGAAGATGAAGCTGCTCCAGCAGAAAATCCCTCTGTAGCTGATCCAGCTACACTTGAGTGGGAGGCTCTTTTAATCAGTTGAGCAGTCAAATGGATGCACAACAAATTTACTTGGACCAGATGCATGGAAGAATTGAGACACTGCAGGATACTATTTTGGATGTCAAGCATATTATGGATAATTTTGTGCACGAGTTCTGGAAACTCTACCCACCACCTTCTCCTCATTCAGCATAGTCTTTCTTCATTTGCTATGGATAGCAAAGTTTTTGGGAGGGGGTTAAGCTTAAGCTCAATTTTGTTTAGGGATTTGAAACTTCTGACCCTCTTCATTTTAATTCTTGAATCTATTTTGTGTTTATTTTTTGTGTTTAGATTAGTAGTAGGTTGTTTCCTTTGCTTAAGAAGTTGGTAAAACATATTAAAAATAAAATGTAGTTTAACATTATCATCTAGTTTGCACAATAACTTAGTTTAGCCAAGTTTTCCTCAAAATTGTGAACATGTTGAATTTGAATGATAGAATGTACATGTTAGAACCCTTTGCTTGGTAGTACACCAAATATGTTATTGGATAAATCTTTAGATAGTTTAATCTTCAACTTGATAAATATATGTTAGTTTTTATTTTCTTGAAAGTACTTAAGATCAATTTTTGAACTTAGAAAAAATAATACAATTAAATAGTGAAGTAAGGAAATTTAGAGCACTAGAACCTTCCTCATCACCCTTTGAAGCATATAAGCAACTCAAACGACTTAGAAAATGATCTAGCCAATAATTTTTTTTTTGTAAGCTTTTAAAAGGTCTTTTTCCTACCTTTGTAAAAGTTTTATCCTTTGTAAGCTAATTTGAGCCTAAAAAGGTATGCTGAATGCATGCCATATATTTTGTTCTTATTACAATCAATTTTTAACCATATAACCTAAAAAGCTTTTATCTTCCCTGATAAAATTGGCCACTTTAGGATTAAATGGAATAATAGAAAGTTAATATTTTGATGGATGTAGTAAGAGATTTGTTGGTAAGAACTATTGTTGAAGTCAAATTACCTTGTTATTACCCAGGCTTTTGTTGGTATTGCTAGCATGGTTGGTTATTTCTTAAAAAAAAAAAAGAAGTTGGCATGTATGAAAAATCTTAAGTGTGGGGTAGTTGCAAGGGAAAATAATTATGACTTTTAAAAGGGTATGAATGATGGAAGTTAAGAGGATTTCAATCTATTTTCTCTCATAAGAACTTTGAATTGTGAAAGGTTAAGCAAGTTTGATTAAGTTCTTCATTGATTAAGTTAATGGGATGATATTTTAGAATTTTTAGTCTATTTTATCCTAGAGTGGCTATTCTTATTTATTATCTTATATCCATTCTTAAATAACTATTACCTTAGCCCCATTACAATCTTTGAAAGACCTAAGTGATTTTAAGCTCAATTTTGAGTTGTTTAGCGAAGATGACTTTCGAGTTCTGGTGCTAAAGGAGAGGCTTATGGTGTTTCTAGAGTTTCAGGTGCGAAACCATTTGTATGCATATGTATACATTCATTCTAAAGCTTCACTATGTAATTGTGTTAATGTTTTGATTTGCAAAATACTTAAATTGATTTGGTCTTGCACACACACAAAGAAACTAACATATATTGTCTTTATTGAAGTTATTCTATTTAGAGATTCTATTAAGTGCTTTTGTTAAATGTTGAGCTTGGTTATAAAATGCATGATTCTTTATTCAAGTTTGATTATTTTAAGGAGTTGGATTGTTCTAATTTTCTCGAGGGCAAGCAAGGTTTAAGTGTGGGGTATTTGATAATTATGAATTATATAATTTTTTAGTATGTTTTTAGTTGTTTAAGTTAGTTAATTTGGTTAATTTTTAGTTTAAATATTTACATTTGTGTTTTAGAAACTAATTATAAGTTTTAGTATTTTTCAGGGTTAAATTAAAAGAAAAAGAGCCTAATTGCAAAAGACAAGAAATTTTAGGTCAAATATGTGAAATTGGGAAATTTATGCTAGTAAAGTTTACGTGAAGTCCAGTGAAGTAATGAGTGGTCGTGCATGGAAATTGCATGAGAATTTGAATAGCAACGTATGAAGACGAGTCAACTAGTTTCATCATTGAGTAGTCGTGCACCTGGAAGCCTTTTTCCTCAAATGGTCGTGCACCTCAATCTTCAGCATCCACGACAGTGCATGAGAAGAAGAAGAAGACTATTAAGTGGTTGTACACCCCCTTGGAAAAGAATGCACGGCAGTGCATCAAATAAATGAGGATTTTGAGTGGCCGTGCAAGGAAGTCTATTGCTTCGAAGGATTTTTCAGTTCGAAAAAGAAGTCTTTTTCTATTCTAATTGAGGAAGTTTAGAAGACTACTATGTGTTATTTTGGCTATAAATAGATAACTCAAACACCAAAGCAAGGGGATCATCAACTAAAAGAGCTCAATACTTTAGTTTTACATAGTTTTTCTATCTTTATTCAGTATTGTTCTTCTTAAAACTTTGTTTTAGTTTTTAAACATGTGTAGTGAGTAGTTTTATTTAACTTTTGCTAAAGAATACTTGAATCCTTAACTCTTTATTGTTATGACTTAGTTTGTGCTTAATTTTAATGCAAGTTTTGATTATTTCTTAGTTTTTTAGCACAGTTTTGTCATTAGTTAGCTAATTTTTGGTTGCTAACTTGTTTAATTATTGTTAATAATTGATTTTTGGTTTAATTATTGATATGTATGTTCTTAGGTTAGTTTACTTGTGTTAATTTATGATTATGTTCTTCATTAGATATAATTTTGTGTTAATTAAGGTAAGTTAAGGCGAAGAAAAGTATAACTAAGAATAGGTAAAAGTTGAATTTAATTGAAAAAGGATTTAATAGGCATCTAGGAGATTAAACTTAGATCTTTAAGCTAAGTGTTGGATTATTCTTAATAAGAAAGTTTTAATGCTTAGAATGATAATCTTAGGTTAAGTTATCTTGTTTTATTCATTTGAATTCTTTATAATCACTTATGTTTCTCTTTAATTAAGTCATGACAATCTGGGTTAAGGTGGATAGTCCTTTAGTGAAAGTTGCTTTTAATATTGATTTTTACCTCATTTGATTACTTGCTATCATTTTAATTCAATTTAATTGCTTTGAAATCTTTCTTTATTTTAGTTTATTATTTTTGGTTTGAAAGTTCTATTTTAGTTTTCAATCTTCAACTACACAACTTTAGGATTTCTTTTCTATCATTTACACACAAATTTCATTTTAAAGCTCAAATCATTCACACGAACACAGGTTTCCCTTGGGTTTAATATTTTGGGATCATAATTATATTTTCTTATATTGCTAGCCAATCTAGTACACTTGCTAGACACCGGTTAGGTAAATCAACAAAGGTAAAGGCATTGTTAGGTATCTAATCCACCTATCCAATGCAAGATTAATTTAAATAAAAGATTTCATACAATTCAGATGTGGTTAACCCTTCTAAACCCCTAGTATCCCATTTTGGATCCTACTATTTTAATTACTCGATATTCCATTTCGGAGCTTACCCAATAGCCAACATAAGCATAGGTTTCAAGAACTAAATGTGAACTAATATCCCATTTTGGAGCTTACTACTCTAACGCCTATTCATTTTCCTCTCTATTTCTAAATTTACAACACAATAAACACTAGATTCAATAGTTCCCATTCCGAAAAATACCATCAAAACTATAGCAAATGTGAGGAAAAACAAAGCATTCATGGTATAAATATTAAACAAACATCCAACTATTATCTTAAATAAGATTAATAACATAAACACTTGTAAAACATTTAACCCAAAATTAGCACAAAGGGAAAAGAAATGTTTGAAATATATATTAAATAAATGAGGTCATAATCCTTACATGGTCTAGGAGATTCAAAGATCCCCAAATAACAAAACACTACTCACTATTCATAATATAAATAACAAGTAAAGAGTGAAAAAAAAAACTATAAAACCCATTTAGAGTTGAAAATCTGAAGTTGATTAGGCTTCTTCCTCTCCTCCAACTAGAACTTAATTCAAAACTAAAACTTGAACTAAAATCTAAGCTATAACTGAGTATTTCTATGTATTTGTGAAGTAACTATATTAAAAGAGTAATTTTTACAAGTAAAACCTATGAAAAACTATGTATGCAAGCCTAAGTATGAAGAAAACACAAGCTAAAACTATAGAGAAAAAGGTGGTGGCTCAAAACTCCAGAAAGATCTCTTTTTTCGGATAAAACTTGTAGCTTTTATAAAGATATTCAGATGGACACGGCTAAGACACTTTGGTCTCGATCGAGTTTAAAGAGATAAAATAGTACTGTAGCATAGGACATAACTGAGACAATTTAGACTCAACCAAGTGTACCATTCTAGATCAAAAATTGCACATTGCACATGGTTGAGACTAATGGTTTTGGCCGAATGTCACCTTCTGGAACTAAAAATGCACATGGTACACGACTGAGATTATTTGGTCTTTGCCATATGCACCAAAATTCCTAAAAAGTTTTCAACTTTCACAACCACATTCATGCACATTAACATACTCATTTGTACTCTTATTTATGCAAAAATCAATGCTCAAATTAATCACCACAAAATTAGCAAAAACAAAAATAAAAACTAAAAACTTAATAGTAAAAGCAAATAAAATTAACAATATAATTAAAGAGAAGGAGAAAGAATTAGTTCTGGTTTAATGATTTCTAGCTCAACTATCATTACTGGTTAGAGGCCGACCTTATGATCCAAACGTTGGTCTCTCCGTAATGTGCTCCTCATTTTCCCCCATCAGTAGGAGAAATTTTCCAAAGCGCAACAAGGTAAGCAACATAATGTCTTCAATGAAGTACCCCTCCACTTTGGGTTGTTTATAAACGTACTCCTCCAGCTCTTCTAGCTTTAATAGACTCTTTAAGTGGATTGAATTCAATGCTTCCACTTGAGAGTTAAACCATTCTTTCTCTTTGGTGAACAATTCTTCACAAAAGTGATAAGTGTGAATTATATATTGTTTTTAGTATGTTTTAAGTGTTTTTATTTAGTTAATTTGGTTTAATTATGGTTAAATTTTAGTTAAAATGTTGATTTGTGTGTTTTCAAAGTTAATTTAAAGTTTTGGTGCTTTCAAGTATATTTTGCTAGAAAAAAATGACTTAATTATAAAAAGGCAAGAACAATTGGGCCAAAACTGTAAATTTGGGAAATTCATGCAAGAAAATGTTCCTAGAGCCCAGTAGAGGTGTGATTGGTCGTGTGTTTCATTGCTTGTGTGATTGCTTGGCCATGCATCTTGGGTTTTCTTCATAATTGGCCGTGTATCTCAAGCTTTGGAGGACTAATTGGTCGTGCATTGAACATTTCTTCATACTTGGCTGTGTGATGCATAGTTTAAAGAATAATTGGCCGTAAGCAACCTTCCTTGGAACAAGAAATGCACAGCAATGCATTGAGAATAAAAAGACACCTAATTGGTCGTGCATCTCAACATAAAATGATGCAAGGCAGTGCATCTAGTGAAGAGGAAAAGTGTTTGGACATGTATAACAATGTCCCATGCTGCAAAGGATTTTCCGATTTCCCGATTAAGAATAATTTTCTTCCTACTTTAATTCTGAAAGTTTAGAAGGATTCTACCATTGGTTTTTCCTATAAAAAGAAGTCTGAGGCACAAAAGAAGGATCATCAATCATCAATTCTCGAGAATTCAATAGTTTTTAGTTTTACGTTGTTCTTTGTTTTCTTTGTTTTCCTTGTTTTCTTTAAAGCTTTGTTTTAATTTTCAAACATGTCTAGTGAGTAGTTTTCTTTAACTTTTGCTAAAGGATACTTGAATCCTTAACCTTTATTGTTATGATTTAAGCTTGTGCTTCAATTTAATGCAATTTTGATTATTTTTTAGTTCTTAAACACATTCTTATCATTATTTAGCTAAGGTTTGATTGTTAACTTGTTTAACTATTGGTTAATAATTGGCTTTTAGTTTAATCATTGATATGCATGTTCTTAGGTTAAATTACATGGGTAGATACATGATTATATTCTTAAATAAATATAATTGGGTGTTAATTCAAGTAAGTTAAGATTAAAAAAGGTATAACTAAGAACAGGTGAAAGTTAAATTACTTGAGAAAGAATTTAATAGACATCTTGGAGGATTAATTCAGATCTTTATGCTAAGTGTTGGATTATTTTGAATAAGAGAATTTTAATGCTTGGAATGATAATCTTGAGATAAGTTATCTGGCTTTATTTATCTAAATTCTTCATAATCACTTGTGTTTATCTTTTGATTAAGTCATAATAATATTGGTTAAGGTGGATAGTCCTTTAGTGAAAGTTGCTTTTAAATATTGATTTTTACTTCATTTGATTGCTTGCTTTTGTTTTACGTTCAAATCTCTCATTGTTTTATTTTATTTTCAGTTTAAAAATTTTGCTTTTAGCTTTTAACCTTCAGCATTACAACATTGGAATTTCTCTTCTTTCTTCTTCACACAAATTCTGTTTTAAAATTAAAATCACTCACACAAACACAGGTTTCCTTTGGGTTCGATATTAGAGGGCCATAATTATAGTTTCCTATATTACTAGCTGATTTAGTACACTTGCTAGATACCAATCAAGTTTTTGGCACCGTTCCCAAGGAAATATTGGCTTTTGTTTATTTATTTTTTATTTTAAAGTGGATTTTTGTGTGTTTCTCTTCTCTTCTTCATCTATTTTCTGATTTTGTTTTAAATTTTCTTTCAAGTGCTATTGGTTTATGGTGAGAAACAACGCCATTCTACCTGTAGACCCTGAGATTAAGAGGACATAACATAGGAATAGAAGGCTAAGAGGCAATATGGATGACCTAGTGATAGAACCACCAATGAATGATCCACCACAACCTAGGATCAATGAGCAAGACTTACCACATCAAGCTCTCGGGAATGGGTTTAGACCTAGGACCATTAGGGATTATGTTATTCCTAGGTGGAATGAATAACATAGAACCATTAGAATTCCTCACCACTAGCCTTTTGAGATTAAACCCACTACCATCACGATGGTACAAAGAAACTAATTTTTGGTCTCAGATATAAAGGATCTTATACAACACTTATATATGTTCTTAGAAGCTAGTGACACTGTGCAAATTTCAAATGTATCAACTGATACAATTAGACTAAAACTTTTTCCATTCACCCTTATAGGAAAAGCTAGGGATTGGCTACAAATGCTACCTAATCAATCCATCCATTCTTAGCAATAAATGCAAGAAAAATTCCTTTGTAAATTTTTCCCACCCACTAAAACAACCCTCATTAGAAAACAAATCAATGATTTCCAATAATTTTATGAGGAGCCATTTCATGAAGCATGGGAAAGATTTAGGAGAGTTTTAAAAAGCTGTCCACATCATGAGTTTCCTATTTATCAATTAATGCATATTTTCTATACAGGTGGCAATTAATCAACAAGATCTTTGTTAGATGCATCCTCAAATGGTAGTTTCATGGACCAAATTCCTAAAGAAGAATTCCTACTTCTTGATGAGATGGCTACCAATGATGCTCAATGGGCAACCTTTAGAGCAAAATAAAGAAAACATGGAGTTTATAATATAGATGAAATAGCTATGTTAAAAGCTCAAATGGAATTAATGAGGAAAGAACATTTAAGAGAAATAAATGAGCTTAAAGTTAAAAATGTTTCCATGTTATCTAATAAGGATAATGCTTATGCAGGAATTCAATGAGCACCGAGAATAAAGAATGGTGAAGGAATGGTAAAAGAAATGAATGCCTTGAACCCATATAGTAATACCTACAACCCGGGATGGAGAAACCATCCAAATTTTTCATGGAGAGAAGGTAATCCATCATCTACATCTAACTCTCACCCTAAACCTCTCTTTAACCATAATCAACCTTCAAACAACCATCCTCCGTATCAAAATCAAGCTCAACCACATTACCCAAATCAATACCCATCACAATCATACCATCAACCACCTGGTTTTCAAAAGTCTCAACCTCCCCCTCCACAAGAGAAGAAATCCAACATAGAAGAGATGATTGTAAATTTTATGGCCTCTCAAAACTCAATCTTATCCAATCAAGATGCTAGATGAAAATCATAAGATATTTGGATGAGGAACCAAAAGGAATCCATTAGGAATCTAGAAAATCAAATGGGGCAACTTGCTAATTCATTATCCAACCAGACTCAAGGAACGTTTCCATCCAATATGGACTGCAATCCAAAGGAGGAAGCTAAAGCAATCATCTTAAGAAGTGGAAAGGAGTTAGAAAAGACTGAAATTGGTAAGAATTCCTCTCCAAGGGTGGAACCAACAATGGAGGTAAGTATCCCTAATTCTGAAAATATTAAGAAAGGGCCTCCTACGGTTGAGAAGGGTAAAGGTAAAGAAAACTTATTTCTATTGTGCTTGATGAGTCTCAATTACCTTTTCCTGTTTTAGATAGAAAAGAAAAGCAAAATGAACAATTAACTAGATTTTTATACATGTTTAAGAAGCTACATATAAATTTAACATTTGCTGAAGCTTTATTACACATGCCTAAATATTCTAAATTTATGAAAGAACTTTGTACTAATAAGAAAAGGCTAGAAGGTATAGGAATGGTTTAATTATCCGGTAATTATAGTGCTATATTAACAAATAAAATTTTTGAAAAATTAGAAGACCCTGGTAGTTTTACATTGCCTTGTGAATTAGGAGGGAATTTTGTTAGAAATGCTTTATGTGATTTGGGTGCTAGTATTAACTTGATGCCTTATTCAATTTGCAGGAAATTAAAGTTAGGTGATTTAAAGGAAACCCGAATGACACTTCAATTGGTGGATAGATCGGTGAATAAATCAAAGTGTATTATTAAGGATTTATTGGTGAAATTCAAAAATTTCATCTTTCCAGTGGACTTTGTAGTAATGGACATTGAGGAGGATAGAAAGGCGCCCTTGATAGTAAGAAGACCATTTTTGAACATAGCAAGAGCATTGATCGATATTCATTGGAAAACGATCACCTTGAGATTCAATGAGGAAGAAATGATTTTCAATGTGAATAAGGTTTTAAAACATCCCTCGTATGACTTTGAAGAATCCATTTATTTTATGGATGGTGTTCAAGAGTGTGTCAACATAAAGCAAGAGGAAATTCTTCTCAATGATGAGCTTCAAGAATGTTTGATGCATCCAAAAGAAATGAAGGAATTAAAAGCAAAGGAAAAAGAGTTGATACACGATTTGGAAAAAGAGCACGATGGAAATTAAAAGATGGAGGATGAACTATCCCCTCCTAAGGGAGATTTTAAACTTAAAACACTTCTATCTCATTTGAAATATGTATTTTTAAAGGATAATGACGAACCAGTAATCATTTCATCTTTCTTGACGTGTTTGGAAGAAGAGATGCTTATTGAGGTACTCAAGAAGCATAAAGGAGCAATTGGTTGGGCAACATCCGACTTAAAAGGGATTAGTACCAGCTACTATACACATCGAATACCAATGGAAGAAAACTTCAAGCCGGTGGTAGAATCCCAATGGAGGCTCAACACAACTATGCAAGAAGTAGTGAAAAAGGAAGTATTGAAACTACTTGATGCAGGCATAATCTATCCTATTTCTGGTAGTAATTGGGTAAATCATGTATAATATATGACTAAAAAGAGGGGAATGACTGTAATAAACAATGAGAATAATGAATTAATTCCTACAAGCACAGTAACGAGATGGAGAGTATGCATAGACTATAGGAGATTAAATAATGCCACTAGGAAATACAATTTACCATTGCCCTTTATTGATCAAATGTTAGAAAGACTGGCAGAAAATAGATTTTACTATTTCTTAGATGGATATTCGGGATATATGCAAATACCTATAGCCCCGAAAGACCAAGAAAAGACCACATTCACATGTCCCTATGGAACATTTGCATATATAAGGATGCCTTTTGGTCTTTGTAATGCACTTGCCACATTTCAACGATGTATAATGGCCATATTTCATGATTTTATTGAAAAATTTATGGAAGTTTTCATGGATGATTTTACAATTTATGGTCATGATTTTGAGTCTTGTTTAAATAATCTAGCATTGGTCTTAAAGAGGTTTCAAGAGACTAACCTTGTTCTAAATTAGGAAAAATGTCATTTCATGGTTAGAGAAGAAATTATCCTAGGGCATAAAATCTCTGAAAAAGGCATTGAAGTCGATAAGGTAAAAGTGGATGTGATAGAAAAATTACCTCCTCCGACTAGTGTTAAGGGTATTAAAAGTTTCCTTGGTCATGTGGGATTTTATCATCGATTTATTAAAGATATTTCTAAAATAGCTAAGCCACTTTCTTATTTATTGCTTAAGGATGCTACATTTAACTTTGATGCTAAGTGTTTGCAGGCTTTTAACTTGCTGAAGCAAAAGTTAGTTAGTGCACCGATCATAGCATCACCGGATTAGAGTTTACCCTTCAAAATTATGTGTGATGCAAGTGATTATATGGTTGGAGCAGTATTAGGACAGCGAAAGAGGAAGATTTTCTATAAGAACTACTATGTAAGCCATATACTCATGCTAGCATTGAAAGGGAGAAATTTTTGACTTATTTCCTGATGAACATATTTGTGCTTTTTACACTTATGAAAATTTAGTTCCATGGTATGCTAATGTAGCTAATTTTCTTGCAGGCAGTTATCTTCCTAAGGAGTTCACTTGGCAACAAAGGAAAAAACTTAAAGCGGATGCCAAGCACTACCTTTTGGATGATCCATACCTCATCAAAATATGCTCAGATCAAGTACTGAGATGATGTGTTCTAAAAACTGAACAAAAAGCTATCATGCAACAGTGCCATGGAGGCAAAGGTGGAGGCCATCATGGACCTAATCGAATGGTACAAAAGATCCTCCAATCAGGGTTTTTCTAGCTAACTTTATTTCAGGATGTTAAATCTTTTATTGAAATATGTGATAAATGTCAACGGGACGATAATATTTCTAAACGTGATGAAATTCCTATGAATAATGTACTTGAAGTAGAACTTTTTGATGTTTGGGGTATAGATTTTATGCGGCCATTTCCTAATTCCTTTGGTTTTGAGTATATTTTGGTTGTTATTGACTACATTAGTAAAAGGGTCGAAGCCATAACCACTAGAACTTGTGATGCCCGAATAGTGCTTGAATTTATTCGAAAGAATATTTTTACTAGGTTTGGAGCACCAAGAGCTATAATAAGCAATGGAGGCAAACATTTTGTCAACCATCAATTTAGAACTTTGCTTAGGAAATTCGGAGTCAAATACAAGATAACTACCCCATATCATCCTCAAGAAAATGGGCAAGTAGAGGTGTCTAATAGGGAGCTAAAATCAATTCTAGAAAAAATAGTTAGCACTTCTAGGAAAGATTAGTCTCAGAAATTAGATGAGGCTCTATGGGCCTGTAGAACTGCATTTAAGACCCCTATAGGCATGTCTCCTTATAAAATGGTTTTTTGGAAAAGCATGTCATCTTTCAGTAGAATTAGAGCATAAAGCTTGTTGGGCTACAAATTTTCTTAACTTTGATTTGAGAAATGCAGGAGAAAAGAGAAAATTGCAGCTCAACGAACTTGATAAAATTCGACAATGGTCATATGACAATACCACACTATACAAGGAAAAGACCAAACATTGGCATGATAAGTGCTTAAGGGTAAAAGATTTTGTTCCTGGTATGCTAGTGCTTTTATATAATAGTCGTCTTTGTTTGTTTCCAGGAAAGCTGAAATCTAAGTGGCTTAGGCCATATAAAGTCTTGACAAGCAATAATTTTGGAATGGTGAGGACAAAAAATCCAAGAGATGGTCATGAATTTAAGGTGATTAGTCATTAAACTTAAACCATATTGAATTAAACATACGGAGGTTGCTAAAGCAACCATGGTTCTTTAAGATTATTAATATGGTTTGGAAAGTCTAGCTGAGGACTCTTAAACTCAGAACTTCCTCACTTTCTCCCTCTATTATTTTTGCAGTTTATTTTTAATTTTTGTGTGTTTTTGTGTGTTTTTGGTAGTTTTGATTTATAAAATAAAGAAAAGAATGGGTTTAAAAGTTTTTAAAATTACAGATGTTTGACAAGAAAATTAATGGTTTATTTGGTTTTTAAAACAACTATGTTTCAAATTTCAAGAGAAAAAATCAAGTTTTAAGAAAAAAAAAACAAGTTTTGTAAATCACATGCAGTGCACAGGTATTTGAAAAATGAAATATAGATTTATTTGGAAAAGAAAATTTGTCAAAAACATATTGTCACGTGAAAAATTGCCCAGCTGGCAGAAATCCCTACGCGCCCGCGTGTTGGAGTAGAAGTACCATCGCATACCCATAGCTGAAAGCCCTGCCTAGCAGCAACTCCTCACATGCCCGCGTATCCATTTGCATTACCCAGCCCATGGCCACGTATGGGAGTTGTCCCAACATACGTGCCAGCGTGTAATTATCCCCCATTTCCTGCACACCTATATAAAAGGCCACTACCTCTCCTCCCAACAATTTACGTGCCCATGTGTTTTTGTTCCCTTGTACCTATGCACCCACGCATGAGGGCATTGCCTCCTTTAAATGCCACAAGATTTATTTTCTTCCTTCACATTTTCTTTCACTTACTCTCTCACACTCCCATGCCTCCTCTACCCCCAAATCGCACCTACGACCACGCACCACCACCCACTACCACATTTCATCTCCGACCACCACTCTCTCTCTCCTTGACTTTTTCTCTCTCCTCTCTCCATTTTTCCTCTCTTTTACATCATTTTGTTCTCTTCCTTGGGCATTCACGGTTCACACACTTCACTCAAAAATTGTGCTAAAAACTATTGGATTCTTCACTTTCAAGTAAGTACATCCTGTCTTCAATCTCTTTAATATTGTTTCAATGCCATTTTATGCCATGATTTGTTAGATTCTAGCTTATGAATTTACATTTTTTAGGTCATTTTTCACATGAGATCGAGACTTTATACTAGTTTATTTTGGCAATATAGCTTATTGTGGACCTATTATGCATACAATAGATGTTTCATAGTTAATTTGGTGGAGAATGCACTTCATTTTGCTCTTCAATTTGGCTCTTAAACATGCGTACATCATATGTTCGATGAAATGTCTCACTGAGTTTATCTTTAATTTGACTTATTTATAACTCTTTGGTTGACATTCTTTTGTGCAATATTTATGATTCATCACCTCTCCCATATCTTGCATGCTTGTTTACATGACTTTATCAATACATGTTTGGGCTATATTTTGATTATACACTCCTCTTGATTAATTTTCCTGCATGCTTCATGGTTTAAAAATCACGTGCTTTACATCTTAAATCTCCTCATTATTCCTCCATAATTATAGGCATACATTATTATCCTCCATACGTTTTCTTGAATATAAGGTGTGTGTTAGTCCATGGTTTTTCATGATACACTCACATGCTATTTTCTTTTATAGTGGCACCTAAGAGGACCAAAAATCCTAACAATGCAAGCTCATTGAGCATTCGTATTCCATCTTACATTGATCGAGCTAAGGTTGATAAATTTGAATATTTCAGTGCTTGCACGTATGTCCAGCCAGCTTATTTAAGTCAGTTCTTCCTCAACATTTCGGTTGGCAACTTATGGGATGAGGTACTCCCATTACTTCAACGTATTAGATGGATGCAATTCATAGATAAAAAACCTAAGGTGTAGCCCAATATGGCTCGGGACTTCCTATACTCATTTGTGTGTTATTTTAAGGGAGACGCTGATGCGGGTACTGTTGGATTTAAGATTGGAAATAGAGGATATTCATTGACATTCAAGCAATTTTCAAAAATTCTAGAATTTATGTCGGATGCTCCTATGGAATTGACTGATGTGTCTGTTGAAGATAATTGGGAGCAAATCTGGGATCCTCTGCAACATGAACCATGAAGAGGAGGAAAATGCAAAGTTCATGCTCTTAGGGATCATCATTGCAGAAAATGATTTTTAACTATGAGTGTCTATAACAACTTGAAGAATGCAAGTGCAACGAATGTTTCACAAGCCATGATTCTTCAATGTATGGTAAATGGTATCTTTATCAATGGAGCATTGATCATCGCCAATAAAATTCGGGAGTTGCAGAAAATGCCTGAAAATGTTGATAGCATCTCTATTGGCTGGATAGCTATAGTGTTGGCAACTGCAATTGGTCATCCGACCATTGACTGTCCAATTGAAGGAGATCTACCATGCATTGATGCACAAGAGAATGAAGATCTTGATTTCTAGGCCACGGGGCCATTGGACAACAAGCGAGGAATATTTGCGAGAAAATAACATTCAAGTTGAGGAGCAACCAAATGAAGAGGCCATTGCACCAGCTAAAAAACAACATGTAGATAAACCAACAACCCTTAAATGGGAAGGACCTTTCAATCAGTAAAGCAGTCAAATGGATGCTTAGAAAATTCGACTGGATCAAATGTAAAGAAGACTTGATACATTGCAGGATACGATTTTGGATGTTAAGACAACTGTTGAGCGATTTGTGCAACAGTTTTGGCAGTGGTATCCTCCACCTTTGCCTTCGCATGAATAGTTCTTCTCCATTTGCTGTGGATAGCAAAATTTTGAGAAGGGGATAGAACATAAACTTTGTTCAGGGAGTTGACATCTAACCTTCTTCATTTTTATTCATGAATCGATTTTATTTTGTTTATTTATGTTGTGTTTTGTTTTTTTTATATATTTTGTGTTTCCTTTATGTTAGTAGTGTTTTGTTTTTAATATTTTGTGTTTCTTTTATGTTAGTAAGGTTGTAAAACTTATTAAAAACTTACGTAGTTCAGCTTTTTCATCTAGTTTGCATGAGAACCTAGTTTGCCCAGTTTTTCCTTAAAATTATGAACATGTTGAACTAGAATATTAGAATATGCATGATTAGAACCTTTGCTTAGCAATAGAACAAATATGTTGTTTGATAAATCTTTAGATAGTTTAATCTTTAACTTGATAAATATTTATTAATTTCCATTTTTCTTGAAAGCACTTAAGACCAATTTTGAACTTAAAGAAAAATAATGCAATGAAGTAGTGAAGTAAGGAAATTTAGAGCACTAAAACCTTACTTATCACCCTTCAAAGCATATAAGCAACTCAAACAACTTAGAAATTGATCTAAGCAATAATTTTCTTGTTAAAGCTTTCTAAAATCTTTTTCCTATCCTTATGAAATTGTATCCTTTGTAAGCCAATTTGAGCCTAAAAAGGTATGCTTAATGCGTACCATCAATGTTTTCTTGTTACACTCAAATTTTTACCATCTAAACTAAAAATCTTTTATCTTACCATATGGAATTGGCCACTTTAGGATTAAATGGAGTTATGAGAAGTTTTGATTTTTAAGGTTTGATTGTTAACTTATTTAATTATTGGTTAATAATTAGCTTTTAGTTTAATCATTGATATGCATGTTCTTAGGTTAAATTGCATAGGTTGACGCATGATTATATTCTTAAATAGATATAATTGGGTGTTAATTCGAGTAAGTTAAGATTAAGAAAGGTGTAACTAAGAATGGGTGAAAGTTAAATTACTTGAGAAAGAATTTAATAGACTTCTAGAAGGATTAATTCAGATCTTTATGCTAAGTGTTGGATTGTTCTGAATAAGAGAATTTTAATGCTTGGAATGATAATCTTGAGATAAGTTATCTGGCTTTATTTATCTGAATTCTTCATAATTACTTGTGTTTATCTTTTGATTAAGTCATAATAATATTGGTTAAGGTGGATAATCCTTTAGTGAAAGTTGCTTTTAAATATTGATTTTTACTTCATTTGATTGCTTGCTTTTGTTTTATGTTCAAATCTCTCATTTTTTTATTTTATTTTCAGTTTAAAAATTCTGCTTTTAGCTTTTAACCTTCAACATCACAACTTTGGGATTTCACTTCTTTCTTCTTCACACAAATTCTGTTTTAAAATTAAAATCACTCACACAAACACAAGTTTCCCTTGGGTTCGATATTAGAGGGTCATAATTATATTTTGCTATATTACTAGCCGATCTAGTACACTTGCTAGACACCGATCAAAGAGATCTAAACTTATTCTTTAAGATACAGGCCTTATCTTCAACAATAATTGGTCCCTCCTATAATTCATACATCCCACACTTGATTTCATCATTTTCTACTAGTTGTGCATGACTTAATTTCTCCTCATTGTCACCATCAACTCAATTTTCACCAAAATACTCAAGAATTCCAATTTGGATTCTAGGCTCTTGAAACTAAATCTTGACTTCTCAATAGATGCTTTTGAGTCTTTAATAAATTTTCTTGATTCTTTATCTTTGTCGTTTGAGAATTAATTATGGCCATCCATTCTTCTCTTTCAGCTTTTAATTGCCTACCTTTGCATTCAAGCAATTCAAGAAGGACTTGAAATTTGGAGGCATATGACTTTTACGATATCTATTGTGAGCTAGGATCTTCAAAAGATGGTGGTGAGTAGAGTATTGAAGGTTGATGTGAGTACTGGATTTCCCGCATTTCTCTCCTCAACTCTTCTATTTGCGCTCTCAACATAACCAATTCATCATCTTGGACAATACCATGCATCATTTGAAAATGCATCATAATCTACCTATAAAGAATAATACCAAATAAAAAAAATAAAAGTCTCAAACAAATGCTCAAATAGAGATACCAAACAAACAACACCATTATCCCCGGCAACGATGCCAAAAACTTGTTACGACCTACTAAATGCACTAGATATACAAGGAATATAGAGGAATATAATTAAAACCTTCAAATATCAAACCCAAGGGATAAAAGGCTATTTTATAAAATATCTAGAGCTGAGCATGATTAATCTGAGATCAATCCCCAAATTTTTTTATTGAAAGAGTGTCATAAATCTAATTAACAAAATAAATAAATAATAAAACTAATTACACTAAAAATTAAAACATTAATTAAAACATTGCCAAGGAACTATACTCCTCCCCATATCAAATGTAATTGGATTATATATGCATGATTCATATGGTTTAAATGTGGATAACCCATCTAAACCCCTAGTATATTATTCCGAAGCAAACTACTTTAAATATCCAATATCCCATTCTAGAGCTTATCTGATAGTCAGCATAAACACAGGTCCCAATAACTAGGCATGAACTAATATCCCATTTTGGATTTTACTAATTCAATACACATCTATCCTTCAAATATTTCTGGAATTATCAATGCATAAACCATGAACCAAAAGCCTCTATTCCGAAATCCAATCTCCATTGATTCATAGCTTATACAAGGCTAAAATAGAGCATGCAATTGCCCATTCCATTCTAAGCATAATAACCATCCATTCGAATGAAGTAAATGATAAAATGCTCAACAAAGTAATAGATAAATGAATAAGCATAATGAAGAATTGAACATTCTAGCATATATATCAAACACAAACTTAATCCATTACATAGCTATAGGGATACATAGATCCCCTAGCAATGAAATTACAAATTAAACATTAAAAAAAAGTAAAAGAGAGAGGAAAGAGGAAATCTATAAAGCCCATTGTAGCTGATGAAGCCCCAATCCAAATCCAAGCCTTCTCCTTCAAATCTCTAGCAAAATGAAGAAAAAAACTAAAAGGAATTACAAAAAAATTAAATCTAAACCTAAAATAACATTAAAAATAAATCTAATCTAGGGTTTACATTGAAATAAATCTAATCTACAACAAAAACTAGAGAGAAAATATAAGAAAAACGAAGGAGAAAGCCTTAGATCTAAATGTGATAGCTCTCCTCTCTAAATTCCTCTCTTTTCAACCAAAGAAATGTTATTTTTATAGAGATCTTTAGATAGACATGGTGGAGACCAATGGTCTTAGCCGAGTTCGGTCGCGCCGAAATGGTATTGTAGCAATGGGATACGGTTGAGATCAAAGTGTCTCAGTTGAGTGCACCCTTCTGCACTAAAACATTTCGAACCATACGTTGGACATGGTTTAGACCAAATGGTATCAATTGAGTCCAATTGGATACTATCAAGATAAAACAATCTCAGCCGAGTCCAAAAATAAAATGGTGCAAATTAGGGATTTTGCAAGGCACACAGCTAAAACACTTGGGTCTCAGGTGAGTCTAAAAATAAAATGGTGTGAATTAGGGATTCTGCAAGGTACACAGCTAAGACACTTGGGTCCCAGTCAAGTGCAAGTTAAATCTCTATAAAAAAAGTCAAAATTACCCCATTAAACACGCCAAAACATGATAAATCTCAATATAATTCCATTTGGCATAAAACAAGAAATTTAACACTTCAAAAATTAAAAATCACACAAAAACAAATAAAAATATACTAAAATTAAACACAAAACTTAGTGTTATCATCCCTTTTGTAGGTACCTAAATCCTCTTAAGAGATGATACATCCATGAAAAGCGAGACTTCTCTCACAAGGCATTTAATTCATCATCTTTCCTTATTATGTATGTCGATAAGCTGGCACTAATCAAATGTCTCGATAAAGATTTAAAGCATTACCAAGTTAACAATAACTACTCAATTGATCAAACGTTAATGTGTCACTAAGTTAACGGTAAACCACCCACTCTAAGTGATTAAGAGTTAAAACATCGTCAAGTTGATGATAAATCATTCTCTCCAAGTGATTAAGAGTTAAAATGTTGCTAATTTGATGGTAACTACTCAGTTGATCAAGGGTTAAAACATCACCAAATTTATGGTAACTAGCCAACCGAGGGTTAAAACATCGACGAACTTATGGTAATTACCCAACTAGAGACTCACTACCCAATTGGTATATGTTCAACATAATTAGAGACCAACCACCTCAGGTACACATCTCTAACTTTTTACTCTAAATTTTGGTTCACTTAGGCCCAATACACTAAGTTCCCTAAAATTAGAGACAACTATAAACACTAGGTACTGAGGCGACTCCTAATCATATTTACCTAATAAAAAAAAGTGGTTTATTATAAATAGATAATGAATAAAAGTGTTATTCTTTCCCTGGATTTTTAATATTCTTAAAATAATTTTTTTCGAGGTTCGCCCCTTTATCACTTTCAAAAAGGCAAAATGAGAAATTTTGTTTCAAAAACTTGAAGCATCCTGGAGTGTTATAAGCTTATCTCAACCTACAGACCTTATAATTAGATGATTTTAAGTCCATTTGAATTTTAATACATAGACCTATAAATTTGATGAAAAATCTAAAACCAATTCTATCATTAAGATTCTTAAAATTAGTTTTGAACATAGATGACACGAATTTATCCCTACACCTGAACCAGTCTGTGGTAATATGGGTATAAAACCCTCTATAGAGCTTTTATTGAGATTAATCAAATTTTGATAGACACTACATGCATTTTGGAGTAACTATCATGAAGAGAGTATGGCTTAATTCTGAATCCATTATTCCCAATAATTTTTGAAAGTCAAAATATCAATTTTATCCCTAAAAATTTGCAAGGAGTATTTGTTAGTATTTTTTCCATAAATCCCAATCTACATATCCCAATTAAATGAATTTGATTCATTAAACAGCTAAGACATAGGGAAACAAATGTATAGGGGATACCTTGTCAAAAATTGGCATTTTCAAGCTTAAAATGGTAAAATATTTCGAATTAGAGTTCAGTTGTCTAGGGAATAGGGGAGCGAAAGTCAACATCAATGGCCAAAGTTAAAGATCTGTAACTCACTCCTAAAGTGCATTTTGGACCCAAAAATTGGAAAAAAAAGGTGAAAAATATCCTCTTCAAATATTTATCCCATTTTGGGATATTTATGGGTTTTCTTAGCCCCTAAGTTGACCCTTTTCTCTCTCATTCTCTTCCATAAAAATCAAAAATATTACTTTAGAAAAATTGCAAAAATCCTAAAAAATTAGGGAAAAGCAATAAAGCACCAAATCCTTATTCTATGATGGAACCGACACTGAAATTAATATGCTCGAGTTCCTAAAATCCGAAAATCTAGTATTTATTTTAATTAATTATGTAAATAACCCTTTTTAATTTATTATTTTATTAATTTTGTAGATTTACTTTAATTTATTTAATTTCTTTTATTAATTAAATTTTGTTAGTTAATTGTTAAATATGATAATTTGTTAACTAATTTTGTGATTTAATCTATCATGCTAGCTTAATAAATTAATTGTGTCATTATATAACTTTATTGTTAGTTATTTGTTTTACTATTTTAATTTATTAATTAATTTAACATATTAGATTATTTACTAATTAAATGTTTTATTAATTTATTAATTATTTATTTAATACGTTAATTTAATTTTTTTATTTTTTAATTGTTAGTTTGTTACCTTTATTTAATTTTAATATACTTTGACAATGTTGGATTTGTATATAATTTGGTTATGGTGTCAATTTTGTGTTTTTTTGGTTTATTTAGGCCAAAAATAGTTTTTTCTTGTTTTCTACGGAAGGTGTTTTTTTTAGATCCTTTAGTGACAATCTGTTTTTTCTCTCATTAAAAGGTTTCCCTTTAAGTTCATCCTATTGCTTGTGGATTTTTAACAACATAAGTTTATGGCAATAGTCAAAACTCCCATCGCTAAAAGCCTCAATTACATCCCCCTTCATTCCCAATCACACCTCTCTCACGTTACTCCCTTCCTTCCCTTACTTCTTCTTTGGCCAAATTTCATCTTTACTAATATTAATTAATTAACTTAATTTTTTAGCAATTAAAATTTAATTTTAAATTATTATTATTATTATTATTATTATTATTATTATTATTATTATTATTATTATTATTATTATTATTATTATTACCTTGTTAATTTTATTAATATTTTTATTGTTGATTGTCTTTAATGATAATATTTCTAATTGTCATTATTAATATTATCATTAATACTACTGCTAACTATCTTTTCTTCATATATTTTTTATATGCGTAACTTCCTTCCATATTGGGTTGGAGGATAACATGGAGTACATTAGTTTAGGATTTTATTTATTTTCTTATTTTAGTATTTGGATTGTAATAGCTTAGTAAAAATGGGTTTTACTAATGTCTTATTTTATTCCAAAATCACATAAAAGAATTTCATAAATATGTATGAGGGAACCAAAGCTCCCAATTGAATAAATATCCTAATATATGGATGTTTTACTTGTATTATTATTTCTTTTATGCCTTTATGTATTGTAAATAAATGGTTTGTTGAACGATAAACTAAAAACTCATCAAATGATTTTATACAAGTTTGAGTGAGATTTTTTTATAATAAAAAGGACCAATCGCCAATAATGGAATGGGGATACCCCAAGATGCTATCTCATGCCTTTGTGAGGCTCGAGACATCATAGATTGGGTTGAATCCCTATCCATTGCGAAGTGATTGACCTTCATGAGTAAAATGAATCTTGATATGATCTTAAGTCTTAAAAGAGAGCTTTTAAAAGCAAATTAGATACCTACAAAGTTCAGCATGCATCACATCATCAAAAAATTCCTAACTTACATAATCCTAAACGCATGAAATGAATTATTTTGGGTATCCACATACCTATTTTTCAAGCTCCATCTATGATTTCTCTTCTTTTTCCATCATATTCTTTCATTTTCCTTTTGATTCCACTTGTTCTCCCTTAGAAATCCATCTTGATTAAATTACTTCATGTCTTTTGTTCTCCAATTTTCTTCATCTATTAACTCAAATTCAACCCAAAATATAAATTTTCATATTAAAAATACCTAAAAATCTATTAAAATCATTAAATTATCACTAAATGCACTTACTTGAATTTTGCTCTAAACCTTTTCCTTCATAATTTATTTCACTTTTTCCACTCAAAATGAATTCTAGAGATGGTTAAGGATGAATTTAGGGCTTTAGAATTGCTTAGGATAAAAACATTTAGTAGGTTTTAATGGAATTAAGTTGATGAAAATGGAAAAAATGAAGAAATAGAAGAGAAAAGTGGGATGGCTGGAATGGGGAGAAGATAGGTGATCTTTTTGGAGAAATCTGATTTTTCTCCTTTATATACCTATGTCAATATGGCCAAACCAGATCCAATCAATTGGTCCAATTTCACTTAAACAACCCACTTTTTGGCCTAATAAATTCTCTAAAATTTCCTTTGCTTAATTTATGATTCCAAGTGATCCTACCCTAATGTATTATTATATTTATAGCCCTTGAACAAATTAAAATTGCTCTTTAACTTCACTAATTAAATTAACCTCAGTTTTTTTGCTATTTTTCAAAATCTTATATTCCCATTATCAGAATATCCTAAAATTTTACCCATGTGTAAAAATATATGCAAAAAGGTGTGTCTAAAATTTTATATCATTATGATATCATTTCGATATACATCTAGCTCTCAAGGTAAAATTAGCCTTTCTGAAACTTGAAAATTCAAAATTATCATGAAAATTATTTTCAATTTCAAATATTAATTAGGATTATTTCTAGTAGATTTGGGTAAATGGAATAATTTTTAGAGATCTGTGAAATATTTTCAAATCGATCAAAGTATTGGTCAACCCTATTACGATTCGGGTAAATTTTTTGCTATCCAATTTAAGGGCCTATCCAACTCAATTTCATCATAAATTATACGATCAAACTTTAGTTAATACATATTATCCCATCAAGTGGTTAAGTGCTAACTTTTCGGCAAGTCACCAATTTTAGAATTTCTCTAAGTTGTGCACGTTTAATATTTAAGCACTTATGAATTCTACTATATTATACTAATGTAATCACCCCCCAAATACCATTCTAATGTTACTGCTCACTACCAAAAATATACTATTCATGCCAAATAAAATTTTAGGGTATTATATATGTGTGTGTGTGTGTGTCTATATACAGACACATAAAGACACACACGTATATCTGACAATTTTTTTAAGTTGATCATAATCTATTGTTTGCCTAGAGAGCTAGTGTTGAGACTCGCTATAAAAACATTGATCCAATAATAATACCAGACCTAAGATAATCATAATTTTAAAAAGTGTCTCAGATTCGGCCAGTAAATGTTGATGTTAATATGATCATTGCACTTGTGTGGAGGTGGAAACTTGAGACAAATATGTTTCACTTTCATGTTAGTGAAACAACCATTACACTATAAGATATGGTTATCTTGACTAGCTTGCGTATTGAAGGACGTCCTGTGACTGACCATTTATCATATGATTAGACAGATGATTATGGTTGGCTTTTAGGATAAGTTCCACCAAAAAAGGTTCTCAAAAAACACATGGTTAATAAGGACCTTTAGTTCCTTATTGTCCCAGACTACTAAGTACCATATACAATACTTTACTGATACTTGGATATTTCATTATATTGGTGGATTATTGTGTCCATCACAGCTAAATAATTATATTCATTGGGTGTGGCTTCTGTTATTGGAGTGTTTAGATAAAGCCAAAAATTACAAAATGGGATCGGGACGTTTGGTATGGTTGCATAAAGAGTTATATTGTGCAACCCATCCAAGTGAAAATGGATTTGGGGCTTATTAATATAGGTAAGTTTTATTTGTTATACATCATGTTGGGATATTTTTATTTTCAATTATTCATACAATATTCTAACAAGTTAAATAATATTTGTGTATCAAGTGGTGATCCCCTATTGATTTGATCAATAATAATAGTAAAAATGTTAATGCATATCATCTAAAGTCAAACTTGCAACATTTTGGCTAGGTTTAAATTTAATTTTTAGCCATAATAAATTATTCAATCTCATGCATTAAAATGAAAATTTCTTAGAACATTTTGACCATTTGTGAATTTTTTTTAGATGGAATAGGATCCCTGGAAGAATATGATGCACTTATTGTAACCTTATTTCCTTTACTTCTTAGCTAAACTTCATTTTTCTTCTGTTTTCCCTTCCTTTTCCTTTCTTCTTCACCTAACCAAATTTATGAAGACAATATCACCCAATTTTTCTTTCAATTTCAATAAATTTCACATATGTTCTACTTATATTCACTAATTCTAACTCAAAACTCTAAAAACATCAATTTAAGACTTACTTGAAAATATTTTCTCCTTGACACTTCTTTAATTTTCTATAGCCTTTTCTTCAGTAATCACTTGTATTTAGTAGGGAGGATGACTAAGATTAGATTTTAGTGGAAAATTAGGGTAGAAATCAAGTTAATAAAGGTGAATTATTGAAGCAAAAATGGTGAACAATGGGCAACTAAGTTAATCCATTAAGATGATGAAGATGAAATGAATGTGTTCTTGAAAAATTCTACATACTTTCATCCATATTTATGTACACAAATGGATGGCCATGATTAAACCAACACGCCTCAATCTAATGGTTCATATGAATCAAATTTGTCATCTTTTCATTTGTTTCATACTCATTTCACTTCCACATACTCAATTCACTCACTCACACCCATTTCACTCTCACACACTCATCTCACTCCCCCGCACTCACTTCACCCACTCCCACCCTATACATGTACTTGAATGGGTTGCCATGATTAAATTAAATACTATTTAATCAAATGATCCATATGAATCCATTTATCATATCTTTATTGGCTTAATTTTTTTCATGTAATTTTCCATAAATATGTGTCCATAAATATGGAAAAATTCTCTAAGTGTGTACAAATTTTCGGGCTAAAACTATATTATCTTAGTGAATTTTTTAGTCCAACCGTAATTTTACAAATCTAGTAATTCACTTTTTGGTCTCAATTTTATTTCTATTTTCACCTTCAAAAATTCTATTCTACCATTTTTAATGATTCTCTATTGTCAAATTAATTTTTGAAAGTTTCAGATAATTTTTTTAGCCTTAGTCAAACTATAGATTAAAGTGTGCACTATTTATACTAGACCACTATTTATTTTTATTTTTTACTTTTGAAACTCTATTTGACCTCAATTTTACCTTAAATTACATCATCTTGTCATAAATTAGACTTCTTAGTGCTCAGAAAAAGTACATTACAGTCTTGGTTAGTATTATTCATCCCATGTGATACTATTCATAACTTGAAAAGTACTATTCCACGAAACTGGGATTTTTTTGGCGAATTACAATCTTAAACTTAAAAAAGAGGCATCTCCCTTATTTTTTGGTAAAAATTTCTATTTTAATTATCATTCTAAAATTTTATTTAATTCATTTTTCTTTCTACTAATTAAGAGGAAGGCGACATATGAGCAGAAATAATAAGAAAGATAAGAACAGGTTAAGATTTTGATATTAATAAATATATAAAAGGATACAAATAACAAAATTATAATAATAATTTAGTCAGTTAGTTTTAACGATTTTTGGATACTTAATATCGATGTAAACCGATATAACCAATTTTTTTTCCAAATCAAACTGATTAAATCACAAATCGATAAAACTAAACCAAATACACCAAGGTTCTTATGGTTTAGTTTGGTTTTACTCAATCCTAATTGTGATCAAGACCCGATCCAAATCCTTCCAGAAATAGAAGTGATTTAGACCGAAAATAATGATCCAAAAAATTCAAATCCAATAAACTAACCCGAAGTGACATGGACCTATCCGACCGACTTGATCCAGGTCTATCTAATATATACACATGTAGAAAATATATTGCAAGTCAATCAATAACGAATATATAATCAGAAATACAACTTTTTTTTTTGTATTTAACAATAATGATATTATGCTTTCTTGTTAAGGTAAGAAGATTTACAAAGAGCATTATGTAATTTTTTAAATTTTTTTCATGTAAAAGATACTAAATATACTTACAGTTAAGTATTAAAAAGTTATTTATTATTGAAGGTTTTTCTTTATGCAATCTATATATAAGTTATTTTGTGTTTACAAAATTCGCCAAAATTGACCCCTTTTATTATTAAATTCTAGATCATCCTAGTATTGATTGCATTTGTGGAGGTATATAAGAAAGAATAATGATGCTATTATAATTCCCTAAGCTTAACATAGTTAAACGAGTACATGGAATGTTAATTTGGTGTACAATGTGTTATATATTGTCTAATCTAATGACTAAAACAGTTAATATGTATTAATTATTAGATCGAATGGTACATATTGTGTTATGTACCTGCACATTATAAATTGAATCATCTCGAAGTATATGTTGAATGAAAAAACTGTAGCAAAAATAAAATATATGCTATAAGAAAATATATATATCAAGATATATTGCGAGAAGTTGACATAAATATCTCTTGAAGCGTAGATCGTTGAAGTGGAAGTAGAAATCGATTGTTTCACGTTATCGACAAAGCCTATCACCCACGTGTCACAAACTACGGGATGAAAGCATAGATCCATGAACTAAAAACCCTTTAGATAAAGAGAATATGCGAGGAGACAAACCAATAGAGTTTCAGTATCTCTAGGTTTTCTCCTCTCTCCCTCAAATGAAGAAACTAAGCCCTTATATAGGGCTCTAATTAAGGAATACTTAATTTCCTTAATAATGATGAATTAAATTGGTAGTTACAATATTAATAAGGAAATAATAAATATGGCAGTTACGAAATTAATATGTAACTACCCATATTAATGCACACATAAATGGTAGATTCCCTAATTAAGGAAAAAATCAATATGGAACTAAGTCCATATAAATTATTTTCTATTTCGATATTATCTCTATTATATCGGGGCAAATTTATCATCTTGTGATTCATGGGCGTATCCCAAACTCATTCATCTCCTACTCGCACATGACGAAATAATTTTTAGTCATTCTCTCCTATCATATAGGCAGATAGTTCATGTGATCGACATACATCGAGAACACTAATGCTATACACCTATTAGGGATATATAGCATCTCGAGAAATAAGATCTTCTCATAATTGTATGCCAAACCCTAGATAGTTTTCTCACATTCGTTGTTTTATCTCATGATCTCATAAAAATAATTTTCGTGTTCACTATTGTGTCTCTACTTATAAAGACTACAATAGGTATACCAGTGAACCACAAAACTACCGAATGTGATCGAAAAATATCTTCACCTTTTTCTATATACCTTCCATCATATTCCAACTCGCTTTTCTAGTTAAATTCGCCGGGTCAAAATTTTTTCATAACCCTTTGGAGACTAAGTTATCCATACTGAACTATACTTCATGTATATGTTAAGAGTCTTGAGGGTCGGAAAAATTAGGGTCTCAAACTAGGGAAAATTTGAGATCATTCACATAAAATTTCCTTCCCTTGGTCAACTCAAGCACACATGGTATGATGCATGTGTTATGGTGTTCTTTTCTTTCCTTTAAAGGAACGCATATCTTATCATTATTTAACACCATATAGAAGCATAAGGTTACAATGCACCGAAGCATTCAACTTTAGTTCTCCCACTTTAAAACTACTTCTAGCTTTTAAGACAGAACATGATAGTTACGTTTAACTTTTCATAAGATTACACTTAATCCAATTTAGATCTCAATTCAAAGCATACAACCTCATGTATGTCTTTATTTTGCATCTTAACAAGACTCATCTTGTAATTTTTGCAAGACGGCATTTTTATTTTGAACAGGTTCTCGAGCTTTACTTCGTGTTCAAAAATTACCTCATCTTAGTCTTTGTCAACTCATTATCAAAACTAAGGTAAACACCCGTGTGAGTAGGCTACTTCTCTATCCGATATGCTCAATAATATAATAAATAACAGTAAATGTTCACATATAAACATTCAGACTCATGTATTGCCAAATAATGAAGTTTATTATTATTCATAAATAATAATGTTAAGGGATCACTTAAACTGTACAAGTCAAATCCTATGCAACCTTTGAGATCTAATGTGTCTCTCAAAACACATCTCTCAATACAGGTTTTGTTAATAGATATGCAATCACATCCAGCGAGGAAATATACTGTAAGTTCAGTTCTCTTAGTACAATGATATCTTTGATTTATTGATACTTAATGTTGATACATCCATCAACGACTGACTGTAACCATAGATTGTCACTGGTTCCTCTAAGGCAGTTAATCCCAAATGGGTCACAAACCGTTTCAACCAAAACTGCCTCTTGTACTGTAGTTGAGAAAGCAACAAATTCAGCTTTCAATGTTGATGGGCTACAAAGATTTATTTCTTGCTACTCCACTAAATGGCACCCTTGCGAAACAAGAATACATAACTTGAAGTGAATTTCCACTCATCCACATCACTTTCCCAATCAACATTTGAATATTCTCTCAATTGCAGATCATTTTATTAAAAAATAGAGAGAATAACTTGCAGTACCTTTGAGGTATCTAAGTATTATTTTTACTACTTTCCAATGTGCTTTGTCTGGGTTAGACTGATATCTATTTAATATACCCACAACATAGCATATATCATGTCTGGTACACAATATTGTGTACATCAGACTACCCATGGCACTGGCATATTGAACTTTCCTCATATGTTCAATCTGCTCATTTGTCTTAGGACACATACTTTTACTAAGAAACTGATTCTTCGTAATGGGGTTGTCAATAGGTTTACAATTTTACATATTAAATCATTCAAGAACTTTGTTAATGTATGTCTCTTGAGATAATGACAACAACCTTCTCGAGCGATCTCTTGAAATCTTAACTCTAAGGATGTAATCTGCTTGACCCATATCTTTCAACTCAAAGTTAGATCACAACCAATCTTTGATAAGATTTATGTACTTTATGTCATTTTCTAGTATCAGTATGTCATCTACATACCAAGTTAAAATGACAAATTTGTCTTTAGAGCTTTTATGATAAACACAATGGTCTTCATCAATCATGTTGAACTCATTTGACATGATTGCTTTATGAAATCTCAAATACCATTGTCTTGAAAACTACTTTAGGCTATAGATTGATCTCATCAATCGGCAAACCTTATATTTGCTGCTTTTCTTAATGAGAAAAGCAGTATTTACATCTATTTGATATACTTTTGGATCTATCACCTATAAAGGATGAAATTTAGTAAAAAGACATGACTAAATACACAGATATCACTCACTTATAAGTCAAGATAGTGTACCTATTGGGACACATTAAAGTCTCTTACACAGTGATCCTTTTATTGGCAGTTGAAGAAATATTTCACTCCTGAAATATTTATCCTTTTATTACCTTTGGACCTTATATGATTCTATTTTATCTTTTGTCTTTTAGGCTCTTGAGCCTTTCCTTTACCCTTACCACTAAAGTTTCTATTCTTGTTCTGGTTAGAACTTATTCTACTAGAACATAACTGTGCCACGTGCACTATGGCATTGATCTTAATCACTTCCATACAGTCCTTTTCAAGCTTAAAATTACAAGCAACATTCCTAAATGTCTTAATCTTGTCCATATGAGTTAGTTGCATCTTCATATGCTCCCAACTTTAGGGTAAAGAATGGATAATAACTTGGACCTATTGCTCATTGATCATTTTATGATCAGATTCACTAAGCTCACATATCATCTTATCCATCTCTTAGATGTTCCCGTATTATATGATCAGACACTTCTTATTAGTATCGAAATTTGATCACTAATGATCGAAATGAGTCAGAAATGTATTCCCGGATTTTTCTGCAAAGCGATCCATAGATCCATTGCATTTTGACACATGCGAAATTTGCTTAGCAACATCATCATCCATTTGCACTTACCAATATGGTACAAGTAGTGGAACATCTCTTTTTCATGCCAGATAGGCATCTCGGTCTTGCTTATTCTAGACTATGGTGCCATGCTTTGATTCAATCATAATCAAACTTAAGATTTCTAAAACCTCTTGCTGGTCAAGCACATATTGGATGTACATATTTCATTTGGATCCTCTGATCAATAATGGAGCAATTGTTGCACAATATTAAGGAGATCAAACAATACATGTTATTTACTATGCATTTGAAACATTAACCTAATAAAGTTATCGATTAGGCCCAAATTCGAAAAGATTACTTAAAGTTTCCAATTACCCTCTAAGTCCTAATGTCCAACCTTATTGGTTAAAATTTTATGCATAGTAAATATCGATTGTTGGGCATTAAGTTCTTAAACTTAATTCAATATATTATATATAAGATAATCTAAGTCTTAACTCAATTATCATGCAATCATTTTATATATAAAAAATTGCTAAGCAATTAACAATAAAATAAACACATTCATAATAAATGTAAAATGCCAATATAATATCCAAAAGATAAATAAACTCATTTATTTAATCAATCATTAAATATCCAACAATCTAAAAAATAGGAAACATTTAAAATAAGATAAAAACACACTTGTCTTTAATCTAGTAATAGGAAACATAAATCCTAACCACAAATCCATTAACCATTAATAACTTGACACTGATATCAATAACTCAAAGAACCTAGAATGTGACAAAACTAGTCTCGTCACTGGAAAGAATTTCTCGACCCTTTTGAAAAAATCGAGAGATATGCCATAAAATTGATGATGAAGCCATGGACGATACACACAACGTCCACTTCTGAGCACCATCTCAGATTTAATGTTACTTCTCAACACTCCTCTTTTGGTCACTAAATACAAAAATTGGATAATGGTTTTCTTATAAATTCCATTTTTCTTGATCCAGGCATCAACCAACCAGTTTCTCATATCTGGATGGCAATCAAAAGAGTCTTTCATCACCTTAAACAAGGTCCTGTCAACACCTCCTTGGTCCAGGCCATTAGCCCAAATGCACTCTTGCATCTTTTCATGCATACACAAAATATGATGCACTATTGCATCAATGTTATCATCTCAAACCTTCTTATGCATCCTCATTTTGCAAACCGTTTGCACTTTTGCTTCAGTTTCTACAATTCCTTGAGGAATTTGTGGACATCTAGAAGTCCTTATCTTCACCATTTCTATTACTCATAATAAAAAAATTAAACAGTAAGTACACTTATGCACAATCATGTATGATTGAAACTCATTTCAATCCAAAAGATAAAGACAAACTGTTACTCATAATAGAATATAAATGGTCAATACACTCATGTACAAACATACATGTGATTGAAACTCATTTCAATTAACAAACAATGAAATATCCATATAATATAATTTTCAAATAAATTTGAAAATTTAAGAAGGTAGGAAAAATAATTTTCTCAATTTTTATCAATTTTGAAATAATTTTTATAGGAATAAAATCCAAAAAATATTTTTTGGTCCTCAAAAATTTTCAAAAAAAATGACAAAAAAATCATAAAAATTGAGAAAATTAGATTAAAAAAATTTGAGCTTATTTGGAGGTCGGAGGATGCTGCACACGCCATCACGCGCCAATAACGGTAGGCCTCATATGCCACATGCGCGATAGATGCACCACATGCCATCTAAGGCACACTGCCATATGGCGCGACCTGACTGGGCCATATGGCACTGACTGGCATGACCCCACTACCATATGGCAGTTACTGACCAATCCACGTGGTGCCAACTCGATTGACAAAATTGACACATAGCATGACCACAGTTTGCCACATGTTAGCCAGTCATTGGCCCATGTTTTGACACTTGGCATGACTTAATAAGCCACGTGTCAGCACCAATAAGCCACGTGTCAGCACCACAGGCTACCACATGGATGACAGGTGGCATGACACGTCATGCCACGTGTCAGCCCCATAGGCTGCCACGTTGTGACATGTGTCATCATGCAATTGGTCCACGTGGTTCCACGTGGCATCATGTGGACCCCCATTGACACATTAGCTGACGCGTGGCACTTCACCATAAGGCCACGTGCCGCTTCTCCATTAGGCCACGTGATGCCTTGTAAAATATCTACTTTTTAATATGTATTTTCTTATGTTTAAGTAGTTTAAGTATGTAATATTATGTGTATTTTGTGTGTTTATCTTTAGTTTATGCATTTATGTGTGTTTTTAGGTTAAAGTTGGTGTAAGTGCGAAGTAAAGTGAAGAAATGGTGAAGATTCAAGGATGAAGATCACGAGTCGTGAAGTGGCTCACGACTCGAACTGGAGTTTACGAGACGGATGGAAGATTACAAGTGAGGCAGAGAAGATTTGTTCATGAGTGAAGATAGTTTGATGGAGTTCATGACTCGTTAAGATGTTCACGAGTCGAACATGATGTCTGTTCCCAAATGATGCCATCTTTCTGCACATTATTTTTCAGCCAAGCATTATGACCCTCCATGGAAACTTTTCACATTGACAACCATTATAAAGAGACATGTTCATAGAGTTTTCCCTCTTTAAATATGGATGGCATTAACTGAAGAAGAGGGAGAATCAATGTTTTGTTTTTAGAAATATAGTTATTATTTTGGATAAACATTTTTACTTAGATTTTTTAGTGGATGATTACAAAGGGATAAAGCCAAAGGAACATGAGATGAGTTTCTTTCTCTTGTTTTGTCCTTAATTCAATTATATACTTTGGCTAGTTTTCTTTGTACATTATAACTATGTACTAGTATTTGTTTAAGACATGTTTATTATTATTATGAATGAAGCATGATTTACATCCATTTGTGTGCTTTGATTTGCTATGTATGATTGGCCACCATATTTGGCATCCTAGTCAATTTATTCACAACGAGAGTTGGAATTCTTTGATGGAAAAATAAATGAATGTACTTGAAGCATTGAATTCACTTAGAGATAAGGAATTCACTTTGAGGGGTTAAAGAATTGGCATAGAGCTTCATAATTTTTGTTTATCTCTATAATGACACGAGAGTGCTTATAGACTCTAAATGAAAACATCTTTACTGACAACGAGAGTTGCTTTAAAGAATCTTGGTTAAATTCTCCAGTCACTTTATTTATACAATTACCTGTACTTGTTCTTAAATGAATTACTATTTCATATTTTTAATGTATGTTCATACTATCATTTAAGTCATCTTTAATCCAAATTAATTTAATATATCCAAAGTAGTTTAGATATTTAGTCAATTGCATAATCTTTACTTTATTCGTTACCTATCCATCTACTCTTTGTGATTTCAATACAAAATTTACACCGTTCCCTTTGGAACTATACCCTACCCATCCTATATGCAGTCTAGTGAGACTAAGGGTTTAAATAAATCCCCATCAAATTTTGGCACCGTTATCGAGGAACGGCTTGAATGAATTTTTATTGATTGATACAAAAGAGTGGATGTTTTAGGATTTTATGATATAAATTAGTTATTAGATGTATGAATTCTTATATTGTGTTTTGTTTGCTTTAGAATTAGAGTTTTTTTTTATGATTTATTTTTGGTTAAGTTTTAAGTAGTTTATAGTTTTCTTTTTTATTGATTTATTTATCTGTTGTAATTTTAACTTTTGGCTTGAGATTGGTATGATTTTGCAGAAAAATTATAGCACAGTATCATGTTCACGAGTGTAGTTCGAATTGTGAACATGTTCACGAGTGTTCCAAAGGCAACAATATACTCAGTCGTGAAGACTATACCAAGTCGTGAAGAAGATCATGAGTAGCACAGAAAGGAAATGATACCGAGTCGTGAAAGGTTGTCCGACTCGTGAACATTTTCCTCAGTTGCCTGCATTTTGTTTTTCACGAGTCGTCATTCTTATGCCGACTCGTGAACATCTCCTCTTATGCCACAAATGCTTCATTCTTCACGAGTCGTGATGCTTATGCCAACTCGTGATGCACTGTTCCAAAATTACCGAGTCGTGATTTTTACTTCATATTCTTATTTTTAATTCATTTTTATTTCTTTCTTTAACTCTTCTTTCTTTTAATTAGTCATCTTTGCGGTTTTAATTTGGATTAACTGCCCTTAATTAACTTAAATTTAATGGGGGGAACGGATATAAATCAAACCTAGGGTTTGTGAAATGACATTTCTTTTCACTTTCTCATTCCTTCTTCTATAAATATTGTAGTTACTCTTTTCTTCACTTTTCACATTTCTTTTCTTTTTACTTTCCTCATACACTTCCTTTCTCTTTCACTTTTCCATAAATTTCCGTTTGTTTACTTGGTTTTCTTTCACTACACTCACATTTCTTCTCTACACATTCACGTTTGTGCATTTCTTTCTCTGCCTCATTCTCTTTAACAACAATGGTTAGAACCAAGAACGTCTCAACCTCAAGGGGTCAGCAAGGAGGAGATGAAGCACAACTAGCAAGTTTACAGGTAGATTTTGGTTCACCCTTTCCCCTTTCCTCTATCCATGAAGGTAATAGATTCCTTATTCTTAAGGATAGAGCAATTTCTCAATGTAAGTATTTTCCAAACTCTTTGCTTGAACAAGTGGGATTGCTTGATGCAGTGAATGAAATGCTATCTCAATGTGGCTTATTGCATTTTGTTAATATGCATGAACAATTTTATACTGATTTGGTCTTGAAATTTTACATAAATTTAAAGGAAAATGTTGAAAATCCTAGGCTAGTGGACTTTCGTTTGAATGGGATTGATTATACATTAACATATTTCATGATGCATCGCATTTTTGGCTTTAAAAAATCTGGATTATGTGATCCTCCTAAGAGTTATAGGCCTAATGCTTTTTGGAATTTTCTCACTGGTTTAACTACACCATTTAGGGCTAGAGAGGCTAAGTCTATGTTTATAACAGATTTGAAGTATTGAATTTTGCATAAGATCCTTTCCTCTGTTGTCTTTAACAAGCCTGAATTTAATCGAGTTTTCAAGTCATGAACTTTTTCTTAATGTGGTGTGTGCATAATCGCAAGTCTATTTGTTGGTCTTTTTGGATTTTCAAACAATTATTGAATTGTGTTGGTCGTCCGGAGTCTCCTATCACCCATGGACATGTAATAGCTACTATTGCTAGGAGTCTTGATATTGATTTGCGTACTTATGACCCTGCCCTTCCATGCTTGTATTTTTCCAAACATCTTTTTGTTTGGGGTGAAATTGTCAATAATTCTTTTCAATTTATTTCCCCGCTTTCACGTTCTTGTTGGAAGGATCTTGCGGGAACCTCTACTCCACAAGAAGTGGCTGAGGAAAGCACTTCGGATGAGGCAGGAGATGAGGCACAGGAACAAGGAGATGTTCCTATGGAGGATGTTCCTAGAGACGAGGTTGCTATTTCACCACCTATTGCTGGATCTTCTTCACATTCCATTCATTCCATGTTCAACCAGTTGTTGCAAAATCAATCTACCATTCAGAATCAACTCACATCATTGGAGCAAGTTACCTCCCATTTGGTTCGCCATCAACGTCGCCTTGAGCACAAGGTGGATGCCTTCATTGCCCAATCGGGCTATGTGGTGTCTTCGCCTCCACCTTTACCATGATCTTAGGGGAGTTTTCTTTCCTTTATTCTTTAGTTTGTTTCTTTTTGTTTTTGTTTTTTGTTTTGTTTCTTCACATTGAGGACAATGTGTGTTCTAAGTGTGGGGGAATAAAATATGTTGTATGTTGTATGTTTTGTTTCACATTGTTATTTTTGTTTGGGTGTGTATCTTTTTCTTTATTTAGATTAAACTTTTTAGTAAGTTTTCTTATAAGTATTACTCTCAATTGAATATAATATAGGTTGTTATGTTGAGTCATTTGGTTTTTTTGCTCATTTGATTAGTTTTTCGAAGCTTTTGGCATGTGTTTTGTGTTTTCAAGTTATCTCTTTTTACTTCTTTCAACATTTTAGGTTATTTAGATTCTTTACTAACTATGCTTGAAGATTAGAATTTTATCATTTAGTTTAAGATTTTAGGATTTTGTTGCCTTATGAAAACTATAGCCATAATACTTACCTTTAGGCCTTTCAATAATGGATGAGGACTAGCAAAAGAAAATGAAAAGTAAATAAAAAAAGCAAGATGCATGCTCAAAAGATTAATTAAGTATGGGATGGAGTGTAAAACGCACCCATTACTACATTCTCTTGCTATTTTAAAATACATGGGATAAAGCTTTAAAGAATTCCCATGCTAAAAAAAAAGAAGAAGAAAAAAAAAGTAGTCTAAAAATGCCATGAGATTGGTTTAACGGTATGTGTGCTTGCAATTTGTCCTAAAAGGTAACTATAGTCTTAGGATCTTAAGTTTTATGATCAATATTCTCTCTTGCACATGGTTAGTTTTAAGACTTTATTATCTTGATGTTGGGTTTAGTAAACTTAGGTGACTTGATAATTTAGAATACATGTATTAAGATTTGATTTACTGATATTTTGAGTGTTTAAAGTATTTGACTTCATTTCAATCTTGTTTAAAGTGAATATTGAGCAATGCTTTATAATTTAACTTACTTAGTTTAACTTGGAATTAGATTTTCTCATTCTTTTCTTGCTTGAGGACAAGCAAGGTTTAAGTGTGCGGGAATTTGATGCCTTGTAAAATGTCTACTTTTTAATATGTATTTTCTTATGTTTAAGTAGTTTAAGTATGTAATATTATGTGTATTTTATGTGTTTATCGTTAGTTTATGCATTTATGTGTGTTTTTAGGTTAAAATTGGTGTAAGAGCGAAGTAAAGTGAAGAAATGGTGAAGATTCAAGGATGAAGATCATGAGTCATGAAGTGGCTCATGACTCAGACTGGAGTTTACGAGACGGATGGAAGATTACGAGTGAGGCAGAGAAGATTTGTTCACGAGTCGGCATGAGGTTCACGAGTCAGCATGAACATCACGAGTCGGCATGCAGTTCACAAGTGAAGGCAGTTTGATGGAGTTCACGACTCGTGAAGATGTTCACGAGTCAAACATGATGTCTATTCCTAAATGATGCCATCTTTCTGCACATTATTTTTCCACCAAGCATCATGACCCTTCATGGCAACTTTTCACATTGACAACCATTATGAAGAGACATGTTCATAGAGTTTTCCCTCTATAAATATGGATGGCATTAACTGAAGAAGAGGGAGAATTAGTGTTTTGTTTTTAGAAATATAGTTATTATTTTGGATAAACATTTTTACTTAGTTTTTTTAGTAGATGATTACAAAGGGATAAAGCCAAAGGAACATGAGATGAGTTTCTTTCTCTTGTTTTGTCCTTAATTCAAGTATATACTTTGGCTAGTTTTCTTTGTAAATTATAACTATGCACTAGTATTTGTTTAAGACATGTTTATTATTATTATGAATGAAGTATGATTTACATCCATTTGTGTGCTTTGATTTGCTATGTATGATTGGCCATCATATTTGGCATGCTAGTCAATTTATTCGCAACGAGAGTTGGAATTCTTTGATGGAAAAATAAATGAATGTACTTGAAGCATTGAATTCACTTAGAGATAAGGAATTCACTTTGAGGGGTTAAAGAATTGGCATAGAGCTTCATAATTTTTGTTTATCTCTATAATGACACGAGAGTGCTTATAGACTCTAAATGAAAACATCTTTACTGACAACGAGAGTTGCTTTAAAGAATCTTGGCTAAATTCTCCAGTCATTTTATTTATACAATTACCTGTACTTGTTCTTAAATGAATTACTATTTCATATTTTTAATGTATGTTCATACTATCATTTAAGTCATCTTTAATCCAAATTAATTTAATATATCCAAAGTAGTTTAGATATTTAGTTAATTGCATAATCTTTACTTTATTCGTTACCTATCCATCTACTCTTTGTGATTTCAATACAAAATTTACACCGTTCACTTTGGAACGATACCCAACTCATCCTATATGCAGTCTAGTGAGACTAAGGATTCAAATAAATCCCCATCACCACATGGCTGAATGACGTTTCACTCAGCGTGCGTGGCCAGGCGCATGTTGGAGACGCGCCCTCTGGCACGCGCCCAGCACACTGGTGGCGCATGCAAGCCATGCACTGCTTTTTCGGTGGTTTCAGGCCGCCGGATTTTTTCTAGAGTGGGATTTTCGAGGTCCCTGAGTCCAATGGTATGGTCAAAAATAAAAAATTTTCACTCGAAATTTTAATTATGAATTTTTTAAATAATTATTTAATTTCGGTGTCCAAAAATCACAAAAAAATTTGCAGACCAGAATTAAAAAAAATTACATATACAACATATCTAATATACATATTAATTCAGCCTATAAACATATTTGAATTTTCACAAAAAAATCATATCTAAATTATAGACATGCCGAAATGCAAAAATATGGGCTCTGATACCAATGTAAGAAAATATATATATCGCGATATATTACGAGAAGTAGACATAAATAATTCTCGAAGCGCAGATCGTTGAAGCGAAAGCAGAAATCGATTGTTTCACGTTACTGGTAAAGTCTATCACCCACGTGTCACGAGCTACGGGATGAAAGTATAGATCTACGAACTAAAAACTCTTTAGACAAAGAGAATATATGAGAAGACAAACCGACAGAGTTTCGGTATCTCTAAGTTTTCTCTTCTCTCCCTCAAATGGAAAAACTAAGCCCTTATATAAGGCTCTAATTAAGGAATACTTAATTTCCTTAATAATGATGAATTAAATTGGCAGTTACAATATTAATAAGGAAATAATAAATATGGTAGTTACGAAATTAATATATAACTACCCATATTAATATACACATAAATGGTAAACTCCTTAATTAAGGGAAAAATCAATAGGAAATTAATTTCATATAAATTATTTCCTGTTCCGATATTATCTCTATTATATCGAGGTCAATTTATCATCTCGTGAGTCATAGACGTACCACAAACTCCTTCATATGCAAAATAACCAAAATTCTACAACCAATGCCAGACTTACCCGTCATAAATTAATGAGAGTAGTGCAAGGTCCACCAAAGATTGCATGTTTTCATATGTAGAATCACTGTAGTGACATATACAGCATTTTGTTCAATTTTTTTTTCTCCTTGGATTCTAGATTTTTCATGTTGTACAAGTTTCCTCGTCGCACATGGCCTGTGTGCTAAGCATTTAAATGCCAATTTTATTTGTGCTTCATATATATATATATATATATATATATATATATATATATATATATATATATATATATATATATATATATATATGCTATGGTTTGTTTTAATTTCCATCATTTTCTTTTAATTTTTTCCTTTTCAATTCCTTTAATCCGAGATGAAAGGAAAATCATTCGATGTATAGTGCACGAGTGTGCCACAAGCTACGCTTCATTCAATTGAATAACTAATTTATATTGATTATATTGATTATCCCCTCAATGGTACATGATGTGTGATCTATTCATACACTGCGTACGAAATTAATACTCAAACTGAAATTGAACGTCAATATAACTTTACATTTTTTAAATAAAAATGCCTCATAATATAATTTTCTTTTTACAGAATACCTCATAATTCCACTCATTTAATTTTATAGATATAAGAAAAAAGAAAAAAAAAAGACTCTAAACATGCCTAATTAAATAGGTATATAAAATCATGACTTTTGATTTAATATAATAGGTGAATACAACCTTCAAAATGTGTAAATATATTCTTGAACCTGTAAGAAAAATAAAATTTAGAAAACAAATATAAAAAATTATCATGTGATTTCTATTGGGATCAGAACAAACTACAAAGGATTAGTATACGTCATATTTTTATTTGTAACTTGGATTTCTTTTGTTCATTCTCGATTACAATATCTAGATATGGTTTATGGAATAGAATTATAGTAAAACATCTATATAAATCTTAAAGTTTATTTTTAAATAATGAGTATACTAAATTTATATTTTAAATAAGGAAAAATAAATTACAGAAAATGGAAACACAAATTGATGGTTTAATACAAACTAAGTCACAAGTGATGAAATTTAAGAAGTTCAAATTATATGATATTTTTATTGGACATATTTCTAGAATTTTTTATTTGAAGTGAATAGCTATTTATATTGCATGTGTACATATATGTATTAAAACTCTTATTATTTAGGAATAGACATAATACATCAATTTTCTCTAAACTACTAACATTTAACAAAATACTCTTTCTGAACTAAATGGAAATTATTTAACACTCCAACTTTAATTTATCACTAAATATAGTTGTTTACGTGCTAGATATATATTGTTTTTACACTCTTTTTATATTGTGCCACGTTTTTTTATTTTTTTGGATTAATCATCTAGTATTCGAACTTCACTGGGTCGACTAAATCCAGATTTGGGATGTCACTACAGGTTAAGGTTCATTGCCCCTCCTCATGGAAAGTGTCGGGAGTTGATTCTAATACCTCTCATTCCTAGCCTAACCTGCATTATCACCAATCCATAAGTTGCCACGTGTTTTTATATAAAGGTAATTTAACACTTTTAACAAAGTTGATGGAGGTAACCTATTGCTCCACTAGTTCATGAATATAATTTGGTAAAAAAATGTGATTGATGAGAAAAATAAATGTATTATTCTTTAACGTAGCATTTATTAAATTGACATAGATAATAAATTTTAAGATAAGATTGTAATACTTTTGAGATTCAGATATTTAATAATTAATAAGACTGTAAAGTATTCCGAAATTTTTTTCGATTTTTGTTAAAATTTTGGGGATATATATATATATATATATATATATATATATATATATATATATATTAGTTATTTCTTGTCTAACAAAATACAAGAATGTATATCTTGAACCTAGTTCAAGATATACATATTTTGATTTTTCAAGATATAAATAGTTAATTTTTTTTTTGATCTATTCTTTAATTAAACTTTTGAAAAATTCAAAAAAAAATTAAAATAATTTTATTTTCTTTTTATTTCAATATTTTCAAAATCAACAAATGCTACTTAAGAACATTATCAGGGCAAGACCCAAAGATTACATGAGCTTCCTTCAAAAATTGAGTCCACGTAAGTTTTTCTGAAAAAAAAAAGAAAAAAACTTATGCAGTGTTTTTATTTTGCAATTTGATTCTCCTAAAGTTTTTAATTTTATATATATTATATTTCGATTTTTTATTATTTTTTATAATATATATATATATATATATATATATATATATATATATATATATATATATATATATATATATGCCACCTCCTCAATCTGTAACCACTTGGCGATTCGGAAGGCTGCCTGATTTTAAACCAACTTCACATGTTTGCCGGTTAGAAGTAAATATCAAATGATTAGCTTAAGTAAATGTCAAATGATTCTTTAAGTTTCTAAAATATTAAAATCAAGAGAGAGAGAGAGAGAGAATGGAGACAGAGACAGAGGGAGACCCATATCAAAAGATGGGTCCAAGAAAGATTCCTTTATGTGATATATTAGACATTGTAAGCCTCTCATTCTCTCTCTCTCTCTCACTATTAACCTAAATATTGCTGTCTTTCTTCAGTCTCTGATCTTCATCCATCTCCACCCTCCCATGTCTTCTTCTTATATGCCTTGTCACCTTTGAATCCCCGTAACTATTTTGATGCATTTTACTCATAACTGTCTTGATCCTATGGCATTCCCTCCGCATCATGGTGGTGGTTTCTTGTTCCATTCTCCCGAAGACAATGATCATCTTCCTTCTCATTCTTCACTCGGTTCTCTTCCTACTTGTCCTCCTCAACTATTCCCTGGTCTCTTTCTTTCTCGAGTTTCTTATATTATTTGTCTTTATAATTATGAGTAATGGTTTTTATGGCATGTTTTGTCTTTATAACTGTGAGTAACGTGTTTTAATGGAATTTTTATTTGATAATCGTACAGGAGGGGGAGGAGGGCATTTCTTGATGAAGAGATCAATGTCATTTTTGGGCGTGGAGAAGTGCGAAGATGATGAATTATCGGACGATGGATCGCAGTTGGGGGAGAAGAAGAAGAGGCTTAATTTGGAGCAAGTGAAGGCACTTGAGAAAAGCTTTGAATTGGGGAATAAGCTTGAGCCTGAAAGAAAAATGCAGTTGGCTAAGGCTTTAGGGTTGCAGCCAAGGCAAATTGCTATTTGGTTTCAGAATAGAAGAGCTAGATGGAAGACTAAACAATTGGAGAAAGATTATGAAGTTTTGAAGAAACAATTTGATGCTCTTAAGGATGACAATGATGCCCTTCATGCCCTCAACAAGAAGCTTCATTCTGAGGTATATATTGTATATTTACTTATAAATACTTTTTTTTTTTTTTGGAGGGGGGACAGAAAGAGAATGAGATTTGTGTCCTAATTAATTAGAAGAATAATTAAATTTTCAATCGTTTGAACTGCATGTAATTCTTATACATCTCGTTTTTATTATTCTTTACATCTCTAATATATTAGTGCTTATAATTTTGACAATTAAAAACTAGTATTAGTACTTTACTTTCGTTCAGTATTTTTCCCTTTTCATTAGAAGCATAGAACTTCGTAAGTTAAAATTTGAATCTAGTGGCTTTCCAGGTTGACTTAATATCTACACAAGTAATAGTTGCACTAATATAAATACTTAATTACTATCATCAAATTGTTGCTGAATATACATTAATGATTTTTTTTGATCCAGTTAATGAGTCTAAAGGGTAGAGATTCACATGAACCAAACCTGAAGAAAGAAACAGATCAGGGATCATGGAGCAATGGCAGTGAAAATAGTTGTGATGCAAACATAGATATCTCCAGAACAACAATGGCAACAAGCCCAGTATCAACCCAATTAACCACTAAGCATCTGTTTTCAACATCAATCAGGCCACCAAACATGACCCAACTGCTTCAAAGCTCATCAAGATCAGACCTTCAATGTCTCAAAGTTGACCAAGAAGAGAACTTCTGCAACATGTTTAATGGAATTGAGGAGCAACAAGGATTTTGGCCATGGCCTGAGCAGCACCAATTGTTTTCACTCAACCATACCCAATTCTCCAATAATTAATTAACATTAATCCATAACGTGTGCTTTTAGCATGCTTAATCAAGTGAGCTTATAATTAATTAATTATTAGGATTTTTTTTCCTTTCCAAGTTTTCAGTTCATCTTTTTTCCTTTTTGGGTTGTAGATTGGTGTATAGAAGTCATCAACTTTGATTGATAACTATCAATTTCGCGCTTAAAGTAAGTATGGGGAATTTGATACCTATGAATGGAACAATTTCTTTCCCATACATAATTGCTGGAATTTTGGATATTTGCATTTCTTTAAGTTGTTCACTAACTGACGTGCACGCGTATAAATCGTTGGATCAAACTTCCTCACTCTATAAGATAGTATATATATGCATACATTGAATACGTGTGCACACTGAATCACACCACCTAATTGGTCGGATCTCATAAAAGAAAGAGAGAAATTATATATTTCTTATACATGAGGTACATGTGCTAGTAAGTGGTTTTCCAGCTCTGGCACCTAGCATGGTTCATATATATATATAATGCTTGTGGAATCATTTTTTCGATTTAATCCATATAAAATTTGCATGAAATTTTTTTTTTTATATCATCTATCCATTATTCAAAATCTACATAACCGATTAATCTATATTAACACATAACATTTCCATAAAAAAAAAATTCTTCATCGCTTTGATGAGGAAGAAATTGATCATTGCTTTGATAAAATTCTAGTATAAACAATGAATTAGGTTGCTAGCTATGCGGGAGGGAATCTGAATTTTTACATATGTGCATGACATGTGTATTGAATTTAAATTTTTTATGCCATGTGTTAGACATGTTTTCATACACTTAAACATGTCATGATGTGGTAGGAGAAAGTAAATGAGAAGATAATAAAGGCATCAATAATGATTTATCATTGAATAATTTATTAATTTAACATGAATATGTATTATGTAATTCCTTACTAATAAAAAATGAAAAAAAAAAAGTAAAAAGCAAGAGAAAAGATAAAGGATGTCAACCTCTTAACTAAATGGGACCTAAATTATGAATAATAATGAGGAGAAAAAATGATACAGCAAGAGATAAAGAAAAGAAATAGCTAACTGAAAGTAAATTAAAGAGAAAAAAGAAAAAAGAAAAAAATTGATGAAGGAGAAGAGAGATTCTAAGCACACATTCCAAGAGGAAAGAGGCCAAGGAGATGGGAGAAGAAGAGAACAAATAGTCATTGAATATGATATTTGAAGGGGACGTTTGTATATTTTTCATCTGACAAGAGAAAGTGTCTAACTCTGTACGCTCTTTCCTGTGAGATATCCATGTGACCTACTGCCACTCCTTTTATATATCATTCACAATCCAACACATCTCCTGTAATTTCATAAGCAAATAATTTTTATTTGTATTTTTATTTTCCTCAAATAAAAAAAAAATTAGCATGCTGCCTAGATCGTACAGAATGCTGAATAATAAATAATTAAATAAATAAAATAATAAAATAATAAATTGGATTGTAAGCCCATGTGCTTAGGGATGATCACGGGACGGGAGCAGGGAGTGCCTCCCCACCTACTGCCCCACGCAAGGGCGGGGCGGGACCGATAGTATTATGGGAGAAAAATTTTCCTCATCTCCACATTAAAAATATTTTTATTTTAAAAAAAAAATAATTATAATTAAAATATAATATTTAATAATTAATTGTAATTGTAATTGAAATATAATATTTAATAATTAAAAATATAAATTCAATTACAAATCAAACTAATATAAATTTTAATAATTGATAAAACTAAAATTAAGTATAATTTAAAACTAAAGTATATAAATATAATTAAATTTAGTAATTAAATTTCGGGGCAGGGACCACAATCCCTGTTTTCGCCCCGAATTTTAAGTCGGGCAATACTTTTCCCCCATCTCCATCCCCACATGAGAATTTTTTGGAGATTTTTCACCCCATTCGAAAAGATTTCCCACCGGAAACAGGGATTTTCCGCCCCGTGATCATCCCTACATGTGCTGTACATCTATACACCGAACACTGTGTATCATTCGATCGGCATATTCACATTGATTAAAGAGTGCATGGCGCTCGATATATGGATACATTGTGCATGAATTTACAATCTATTAAAGCGACATTCTATACATCAAAGCACCAAACACTATGTACTGTCTGATCAGCATAAACATACAGTTCGGACAATTTGCAGTGCTCGATACGTGAGTATATAGTATTTATATTTTATTTTCTTATTACTTTTTTATCAGTCCTTTTATTATTTTCATTATGATTAATGAATAATAAATAGATTTAAAATAGTATTAAATTACGTGATTAATACTAAATTATCAAATCTAATTGATTCTAACTTTATTGAAAAAGAAAAATAAATTGAAAAAATAAATTAACTTATATTAAAAATCTAAAGTAACATATAAATAGAATTTGAATTTTACTCAAAAATAACAGATAAAAAAGAACGGATTTAATTAGTTATGAATGGAGTTCTGCTAACATATTACTATTATTTTTCGGGATCAAGTGCTAAGGGATTGCATTTATTGCAAGTTGAGCATGTTGATGTATTGCTAGGGGCATTTAATGTTAAAGTACTATCACTTGCGTTCCACTTATATGCATATCATATGTCTAATAATTGTTTTTTCTTTTTCCTTTCCACAAATAATTTAAGTCAAAGAAATGAAAGATTTTCAAAATTTTATTATGAGATATATAGATATTTTGATTACTCTCTTATATATATTACTTAATCAATTTCATTATTATGGAAAAAAACTAATGGAAGGCATGAGATGTCCTCTTAGTCTTACTTGTAACGAAATCGAGTGTAAGCCACCATTCAATTGGTTAGATAAAAAATAATAATAATAATAATAAATCGATTGAAGATTTTGGTGTTTAGAAATCACCTTCTATTCATGCCCTTATTTAATGCTAATTGATTACCTGTTCTCATTTTTATTGTTTTTCTTGCACTATTATTATCACAAATAATTATTGAAAGCATCTCATTATTGACACAATTATCATTTAAACAATCGCTTATAAATATCATACACAAACTAGATTGATTCTCAATTTTATTCGAAAGGACTTGGCATCTTTAAGGCAATACGGGCTTTAGCTTATTGGGTTTTGGCCCACCTAAAGATTTTCAAGAACTTTGGTTGTTCAATTTTTATGAAATATTTTACACCATTTGCCCCCTTCTTTTTTTTTTTTTTTTTAATTACCAGATGGTTTGTTTTCCTTTTTCATTTAAATATTTTACATTTCATAAATGCTCCTTTTTAATTTTATATATTTTTATATATCAAAAATACCTTTTTTTTTAATATTTTACATTATTTGAAAAACCTTTTGGCTAACCTTTTATTTATCTATTTCTTGGTAACTTTATTCTTTCGCTCTCTGCTTTATCATTGCCACCGATCTCAAATTCAATATTTAAACTCTATTTTCATTTACTTTCGTATTTCTTTTATATCTTCAATTTTTTATATCTCAGAATTTTGTTTCGCCAGTTGTTGTTTTAATGTTCTTATCAGCAGATTTCATATTTCATCTATTGAACTGCTCTAAGGTTGCTCTCAATGTAAATTTTCAAATTTTATACATTTGATTTTTGTATGTATTTTAATATGATTTTTGTATTATTTTATGTTTGGATGTTATGTTTGTTCTATGGTTTTTGATGGATTTCTTCTCATTGTTTGTACAAGATAGTTTGTCAAGTTACTACAAAAATTAATACATTTGTATAAGAACGTAGACGGTGCGTATAAGAACATAGACGGTACGGTACAATCCGAATATTTATAAATTTTCGTATTATTTTAAAATTTTGGATATTTTAAAAATTAAATATTATTATTATCTTGCAACTTTGAGACAATTCGGTACGGTTCTTATAAAAATTTGGTACAATTCGGCTCGATACAAATATATTTTTGGTACAAGATAATACAATACAATCCGGTATTTCGGATAATTCAATAAATTTAAAAATTTACAAAATAAATTCACACAATAATAACTAGAAATACAATTAAAATATCTAAATAAGTACAATTAAAATTTAATTCAAAATACAAAATTTAAAAATTAACATTCAACGGTCTTTATCCACATTATATTGGCACTAATTTGAGAATTTTGAGCAATATCTAAAAAAATAATACAGATTTTAAATAATTAGATCACAAAAAAATCTAAACATTAAATATACAATTTAAAACTTTAAGAGAATATTGTAGTTATCCGATTCAAACTTTTTAAAATTTTCAGCTGATGCCACTAAAACCAAAATTGTAGCCGATCTCAACTAATTTTAGCAACGAATGAGAACCTTGGCTTTAAACGGATGGCAATGGCAAGGGATAGAGCCAATTTGCTAGCTTAAATTTGGTTATGGCAATTGGAGAAAACACATCAGTCACCAAAGAGAGCAAAAGAAGGAAAGTTGTGAGAGAGGTGGAGCAAGGTGGTGATAGGCAAAAGGCAGCAGAATCGATAAAAGAAAAATAGGAAGGGAAAGAAAAAAAGACTAGCCTAAACTTAATTAATATTCTTATGATTTTTTTACGTCAAATAATTTAATTTTTAATATTTTAAAAATTATTAATTACTTAAATTCAATTTTTAATTCTCTCCAAAAATGCAAAACAAAAAATATCCCCTGTTAAAAAGTTTAATTTTTCTCTTTTATTATTTTTAAATATAGTAATAAAATTTCATTATGTATAATAATTATAAATTTAAATTATTAATTTAGATATTCATATATATATATATATTGAGTAAAAATTAAATGAGTATTATTTGAATGACACTAAAAGTAAATAAAATTAATTAATGAGATGATTACATAGTATACTCATATAATTACACTAATTGATAGCATTTTATTATATATATCATATAATTACCGACGGATATACCGACAGATATAAAATAAATTTCCGTTGGTAATGTTATTAAAAAACCGTCGCACATTTCGTCGGTTTGACTTTTTACCGACAGATTTTACGTCGGTAAATTTTATTACTAAAAATATTCATTTATTTTAGTAAAAACAGCGACAGATATATCCGTCGGTATTTTATCGGTAAAATAAATTATGTATTATTCTCTAAAAATTTTTGCAAAAACTATATATTTCTTGATAATTTATATATTTTCTGTTTTAAACACAATGCATTCAATACAAAAATTCTAAATTTAAATTGAAAATATATATTAATTAACAAATTTAATATTAAAAAAATATTATAAATCATAACTATTGTGCAAATAATATAAATATTGTGCACAATATTTTTGTAGTACTGTTTAAAAAATTATCTAAAATTTTATTTGTACAAGTATTGAATCTAATTACAATGCCAAAAATAAAACCCTATCTTTCTACTGTTCTTCAGGATTGGCAGCCCCAAAACATTCTCCATCAAAATATGAACTGCCAAGTGATAAATAACACTTTGAAGAGTCTTTCTATCCAGATAAAGTCTCAAAACCTATAAAAGAAACACATATATCTTAGACATCAAAAGACTGCCATATTCAATTACTGAAATTTAAGCTTGCCAAACAACAAATCTCCTATTCAATATCAGATCATGATATGAATTTCAAGATGTCACTTTAAAGCTCTGTACAATATTTCAAATTAAACCAAGGAGATTATTTCAGAAAGAGAGAGAGAGAGAGAGAGAAAGAGAGAGAGAGCAAACTAGTATGGACCTTATCAAAGCTAGTAGCAGCACTAGACCTTAGTAGAGATCACTAAACCTATGGCGATGTCTCATTAAGGCATGTGAGCAATGTAGGAGTTGATAAAAAGAGATCAGATTAAGATCATCCCATTTTACAGACATTTGTAATGTGACGAACTGCATATCTATTAAAGGGTTAATTCCTTCACCTAGTCTATGGACAACTATAAAAGTGATCTTGACATAAACACATCTCTGCTTGCTGTCCAAAACCAAAATTGTGACCAAAAAGAGAAAAAAAAATAAGGTTGCAAGGAACGAACCTCACATGCTATATGAAGAGCCATGTTAGTGCTTAAGTTCAGGTGTGCATCAAGCTAATGTAAGAGAAACCAACTGGGCAATTTTGATCGCTTGTCGCTGTACAAACTCACATGAACAAGGGATTATGACCACATAAGATGCAGTCTCTGAAAAACTGCAATTGCCAGGAGATTTGCCAAATTTGTGAGTATTAAGAAGCAACTATTACAAAATATGACAACATTTGACTTTATTATGTAATGGGATGAAATATCACATCCATAATGGGGTAGAATATCATTATAAAATATACTTGAACACTAAATGGGGCAAAAAATTTTAATATAATTTTTAGAAATGTTATTGGTAATAAAAATTGAAACAAATATACTAAATAGGATAATTTAGTTTAAAACTAATTTAATTTACTTAATCTTTCTATACATTTAACGATAATAAATTTTTATATAAATTTTAAAGAAAGTATAAATCGCATGTTATAAATACAAACACAATAAACTAATTTAATTTACTTCAATACCAAATATTTGATAAGACATACAACACGAAAGCACTTTATTGTGCTTGGTTTAATTGTTGAAAGGCAATATTAACGCTTATCTTACAACTTGTGAGTTAGTGACCCTTTTTCTTTATTATTACCCATTTCATTTAACAAAGTTGACCTCTTTCTGTGTTTTGCTGCCAATTTTGATCGCCCCATGTTTTTGTTCGTTGGCCATTGGGTTTCCCATGCGCCACTTCCCATTTTACTTACCCCTCTTATTTCTATTATTCTTATTATTCTTCATTCTTTTCTTCCAACTTTTACTTCTGTTGAGCTGTCCATGATCATCATCATCATTTATTATTATTATTAAACATCTTTTAGCTTGTTTCTAATTTCCTCCTTACACTTGTCATCTATTTTATATTCCATTGAAATATGCAATTATGATTTTTTCTAGATTTTATTATTGCTTATGTTTATACCAATTCAAATTTGTAAGTTTAGATTTAATTCATGTGTATGAATTACGTGAATTACTCTTCTTTTTATACCCCTTTTTTAAACCGTAATGCAGTTAATCATTTTGTTTTCTTATTTTTCATTCGCAGTTAATCAATTTGAACTCAATTGAATAATCATTGACCAACCCGCTGAAATATTATTTGGAATGTGCTTATATACATGTCTATGAATTTGTAATTTTGAGATAAATGTATAACATTATGTGAGGAATTTTTTACTTTTTCAAATTGAAGACAATCGTCTTTTGAATTGCGCCATTTGAACTATTATTCACTATAAATAGTAGTTTCCTATTTGGCATGGCAGTTGATATATTTTTTTTCAGATGTCCGATTCTATTCAATTATACTGGAACAAATTAGGATAGTTCATGAATTAATGGGTTTAAATAGTTATTTTACTATCCATAATAGATATGAGTAGAGTTCAAATTTAGCAATTTGGGTATCCATTATTTGAATTAAAATATAGAATGTATAATTTTTTAATTATTTTTAATAGATATTGATTTTTATCATGATTAAATTTAATTTTATATTTCAATTTAGTTTGATTTATATTAATATTTATAGATATTGGATGATTATGAACTCATTATTTATATTTCATTTAATTGTATATTTATTTTTATATATTTTTTAAAAAATTGACAACTAAATATTTTAAATAAAAAAATAGTACATGGATATTAATAAGGATCGTGCTAAACGGCTCGAATTGAGTGACTCAAATGGAGGCATTAATGTAAATGTGTATTTTAGATGTTTTTTTGGACAAAATTAACCTTTTCAAAAATAGAGTATTTGAAGCCATTTTAAGCCAACTTTAAGCCATCTTCATTTTAAGTCACATTGGGCTCATAAAAAGGTCATCAAGTCATTAAAGTACATTGAAACTATAAATTTTCTCATTACAAACTATCACATCTAATAAGAAATGAAGCAAATAAACTCATTCAATATCTACATTACGTAATAAACAAGAATTCCGAAAATAATATTAGAATGCAACATTGAAAGTGAATACAATTTGTTGAATTCGAAAAAGTTAATATTATACTGTATACAGTTTTTAAGTTTGGACAAAAGAGATGTAGCACAATGTATACACTTATTAATTAATAAATTGTATATTGTATACACTTATGGCTTGTATACACTTAGGTAATGTATACAGGACATTAATTACTGTATAAATTGTACACACTTAATACTTAATAAACCTTCTTATTAATTAATATGTATTGCATTGTATACACTTACTCATTTATAAATCTTCATATATGTTTATTACACCTAAAAAGATATTAACGTCAACAATGTCATAAATAATTGATGTATTATTCTAATTAAAAAAAGTTGTAACGAAATCTGAATAAATATTTAGAATATTTAAATTAAAAAAATATAAAAACGAATCCTTTTATAGTTTAGTTTCGAAGGAAAAATAATTCTTGAAACATTTGATTGAGTTGCCTTGTTATGACCAATTATTAGAAATAATTAACCAATTCCTATTCTCTATCTTTAGTATAAAAGCAAAGTAAATACTTGGCATTCAATTTCTTCAAAGTGAATACATTTGACTCAAAGAAATTGAATTGACTAAATTATGCTTTCACTATATCCGCTTGCATCGGTGAAAAATGTAACCGATAAATCGAAGTTGTAGAATTTTACCCAACCGAACCAAAATTCCAAGATAACATAACGAAGACCTAACGAAAAGTTGAGGGCAATTTGGTTCGGTTTAGCATAAAACCGAAATTTAAAAATTATGAAATCCTAAATTGACGTCGTTAAACAAATATAATATAAAAAACGACGTGGTTGCTTTCGGTTTGTTTCGCTTTTTATCCTTACCAGGATAACTTAAGGGATTGTGGGAACAGGGAAAGAAATAATACAAAACACAGACAAAGAAATGAATTCTAAACAAAGTGAATATAGTGTATTCAATGTAATTAGTCTATAATAATCAATTAGCTTAAATTGAATTCATTAAATTCAGTTTGAATAGAAACAATACACACAATGATTTTTTTTGTTAAACAATACAATACACACTATTTTGCCGTACAATTGAGTTTGGAGGGATGGGTTATTTTCTTGGGATTCTCAACTTATTTTTTGCATGCATAGTCAAAACTTTTTAAGCGCTACTGCCCTAGAGTCCTGTAAATGCCGCTAGTGTGAAGAACATAGGGTTGGATAAAGTTACTCATACATTGGGCGCCATTGATAAATTTGCAAATGCACATCACATCAAATTGTAATTTATGATTTTTCCCTCCAATACTAACGTAAACCATTAATCTCCTCCTTGAAAAAAAATCTAGAATCCATCGATCACCTCCATGGCTGAGCATCCTGCATCATCATCTAAAGGAAATCATAATTTATTTGGTGAGTTATTTGGAATTGATGAAGATGATAGTTTGTTAAACGATGATAGTGAATTAGATGGGGAAATTCGGGCAGAGGACAGCGACACTGAAAGTGAGAATCATTTTGAGTACTCCGTTGAGGGAGGTCCTAGTAGGGGAATGTATTTTTTAAATGTAGATGATTTATTTAAATTTTACAAAGAGTTTTCGAGGCTGAAAGGTTTTGGTGTTTTTAAGAAATCGGCGGCAAAGTGCAACGGAGAGTATCGCAAATATGTAACCCTTAGTTGTGACAAGGGAAGAAAACCTCAAGCTCGGGGCTTGTCTAAAAAGCTCAATTGTCCTGCAAAAGTGAATGCTATTTTAAGGGATAATGGAATGTGGGAGGTTTCATCTATCGTTTCAACACACAATCATGAATTGTTTTCGGACATATCAAGGTTGATGAGTGCCCATAGGGCTGTAAAGAATAACATCAGAAGGAGGCTTGAGATGCAAGATTTAGCTGGAATAAGGCCATCAAAGAGTATTAGGCTGGTTCAATATGAAGTTGGCTGCCCAGATAAGATGAGTTGTTTAGCAAAGGATTGCCGAAACCACAATGATTGTATAAGGAGGTTACTGCGGGGTGAGGGTGATGCAGATTCCATGAAAAAACTATTTGCAATGATGCAAGTCAATGATTCAAAATTTTTCTACTTAATTGATTTGGATGAGGAATTCAGGCTGGCCAATGTATTGTGGGTGCATCCTAGATGTAAAGCAGTGTACAGGGAATTTCACGATGTAATTAGCTTTGACACAACATACCTGGTCAACAGGTACAAGCTTCCTTTTGCAACTGTAGTCGGTGTCAACCACCATGGCCAATCAATTCTAATGGGTTATTCTCTGCTTACCAGGGAAGATGCGGACACATTCAAGTGGTTGTTTAAGACGTAGCTATATGCGATGGGTGATATTCATCCCGGTTGCATATTGACGGACCAATGTGAAGGAATTAGAAAGGCAATTAGGGAAGTTATGCCTAATACCAGACACAGATTTTGTATATGGCATATCCTTGCCAAACTACCTGAGAAGTTTAAACACATTGCAAAATTCAGTAATGCTCGAAATGATTTCAAGGGTCTGGTTTATGATAGCTTAACAGCAGAGTTTTTCGAGGAAAATTGGCAAGCTTTCTTAACAAAATACAACCTTGAAGGTAACCAATGGCTGATGAAGTTGTACAAGGAAAGGGAGTTTTGGGTTCCTGTGTATCTCAAGGATTCATTTTGGGCAGGTATGTAATGCCTAAATGCATGGCATTTATAAATTTATTTAGGTATTTTTAATTAGAATGTCCTTGTATGCATGTTTAATACCTCGCATTGGTGGTTTTTCAGGTATGCTGTCTACCCAATGAAGTGAGGGTATGCATGCATACTTCGATGGGTTCATACGACCTACGAGCATGCTTAAACAGTTTGTTGAGCAGTACGAGCTTGCCATCCGGGACAAGATAGATAAAGAGTGTTTGGCAGAGTATAAATCAAAGAATAAAGTCTCCAAGTGCCATTTTCATTTTCAATGGGAGAAGCAATTCCAGCAAGTCTTCACTCATGAGATGTTTCACAAAGTTCAAAATCAAATTAAGAGAATGGTTTACTGCCACATTGTTGACACTCCAGATCGTACAATGTGTAATCTGAATGATGTGTCCGAACCGGAAATGTTTAAAATCCAAGAGAGATGCCTGGTCAATAATTGGTACCATAGGGATTTTGTGTACGACGTTGAATACATTGAAGATGGACAACACTTTTCGTGCACGTGCAATAACATCCAATCAACCGGCATTATATGCTGCCACATCATGAAAATTTTGGATTACAAGTCCATCAGCCATGTTAATAAAAGGTACTTGTTTGGCAGATGGAGAAAGGAATTACAAAGGGCACATACGAGTATTTTCCCTCACGGTTGGTACCCACAACTTTCTGCCCAGCATCAGAAGTTTAAAGAACTTGAGATAATATTCCATGAAGCGGCTGATCAGGCATTGCAGCACAACAAACATGAGATGTTTCTACATCGCCTAAGGAAGCTGAGAGCGAAAATGTCCGGTGAAGTTTTTCCACAAACAGCTCCAGATTCTATCCCCAATCACAATGACGTGGGTGTTGACAACAACAACAACTTCAATGATGGCAGCCATATACATGTCCTGGATCCTCCTATAGCAAGAACTCGAGGGCGGCCAAGGACAAATCGATTAAGATCCGTGGGCCAAACTATCCGACGACCGAGGGCTACAAGGAACCCAGATCGAAGTACCCAACCTAGTGGACGTAACCTGAACACCAATGCATCGCCTCTTGCCCAGGCAGCTTCGAACACACCATCCAGGTCGCATTTCACTCTGAACTCTAACTCAACGCAAGCAAATAATGTCCGTCAAGATTTAGACCGCAGTGGTTGGTTAACTCTATGATGACATCTGCGGTCATGCCCAAATACCCTTGGACGATGAGGTAAAGTAAATAATGTAACATTTTGATGGGATATATCATTGGAATATCGATTCCCGATAGTGTACAATGTATTATGTTAATATATATTAAATTTGATATATTTACCAATGCATTCATCGAATATAGCGTGTTCAATTTCAACAAAATAAAAATATTGTATATTCAGTCTGCCAAATAACACATAACTGTATCATTTTTGGTAAAATATTAGATTTTTTATAATCTTTATTTTTTAATTTAAATTTTACAAACTCTTTTCAATAATATGTTTGGGAAAAAATAAATATAATGTGGTTACCTGCAATCTGATGTGCAGATGTGGTGTACGGAGTATAGACGGATGTGGTTGGTTGGCTATACTCCTTTACTGGGTATGGGTAACTATGTTGCCGGCCTGTATCACTTCCTAGTCGAGTATATTCGCGTGATGATAAGGAATGACTAAGTTATCGTCGAATACGTTTTCCGACATCATTTCTATGGTTGTTACACCTGTGATGTCCATGCATTGTTATTACACAATGGGGTTCATTTAATAATTTGATTAGGAAGGTGTTACTGTGTTAGTGTAAATAAATTTTGACTAAATTAACGCATTCAAATTTTTTGCAGTATTGGCTTTCTATGAATTAAAAAAAATGCAATGCATTGTATTTTGATATTTGTTGTGGACTTTTCAACCTAACATTTCATTATAGGGTTAATTCGACTTCAACATATCTATAAAAAAAATTGTAGTACATCTTTAATTTACATCAAAAAATTACACACATTTCTATTCTATCTCTTCTATTTGGTCGGGGGCTGTATCCAGATGCGATATTTGTTCTTTTTTCCTTCTCTTCCTCCTACCATCTGCGTGCCCCTCATCGTCATTGTTGATTCGTCCTTCTTGCTTATGCGTTCCGTATAAATACAGCAAAAGTCCAAGGCACCTTCTATAATTATGTGCATCGAAGTTTAATGGAATCGACTTCCCTTCTACTAAATACTCAACAAATGCTGCTACATATGCTCCGCAATCACTGTCAAAAACGGATATTAATCCATTGAACCAGCCATAATCCGTAATAAGCAGTATATTTAGCCTAAATTTTGGATATTTAACTTTTCCTTTGCATCCAGCCTGCCAATAAATTATATATTGACATAAGTTTATGTGACCATATATTTTTAGATTTATACATTTATGTACATTTATGTATGCATTTCGGATATATACATTTATGTATGCAATCCTGTTGGCAATGAGTCTACCCATCTTCATGATCGCTTTCAATTACTCCTCGTTGCTTATCCTTTCCGTATCGATATAACAAAAGGCCTAATCTCCTCCTATAATTGTTTGAATTGAAATTCATGGGAATTGTCTTCCCCTCTATTAAATATTCTGCAAAAGCGGCTACATATACCCCGCAGTCACTGAAAAATTAAGATGTCGAAAGGAATTTCAATTCCATATAAATGGTAATACCAATCATGAACAATCCAATGTCCTATATAATTAAAACAGATACCTGTTTTGTTGAAAGGGTAGGTCCGCATTGTACACAACGCCAATCGGATGTGTACCTTCTTTGCCGTGAACATCATCGACATCGGATCGGCCCTTCCAGAAATCAACAAGACGGAAAAAGAAAGGAATAATTTGACTGTATACAGATACCGCACATTTAATGGCCGATTTCAATATTCGGCTACGCATAGAGTCATAGACAATAATTTGTCTATCCCTTATAGACAGCCTGGCCAATATCCAGTGGACATTCGACACTTTAATGGGAAAATAGATGTAGTCAACTTCTATCCATGGCTTACTGTACAGTATCATTTGGCCGAAAATGTATTTGGTCACCCTATGCCCTTCATTTACAAATGGAGGGTTGTTAGGGTCTCCTCCTGGATTGTTATAAGCATATTGTATTACTTGATCAAAAAGGTTGTCAGTTGTCGTGAAAGAACTGTTTATTCTCCTATCGAGCTTTCCCTTCTTCCTCAGATAATAGAAGATCACATCCATATGCTGAAATTAATAAGTGAATACAAGTTATATAAACAAGGTTTAATTGGATCTAGTGTAAACAATTTTTATGTTACATCGTACACACATAATAAAGGAATTAAATTCATTGCTTAATTGACTTGTAATGGTCTAGTAAACTCACCAAACTTGTGATCTGCTCTCCAGGATGCACCAACGTGTGCCACCATATCTTCTCTGTAACTTTTAACACGCGAAAATCAAAGGGTTAGTCCAAAGGTTCGTGTTCGTCATCATGAACCCTTTTTTTCCCTCTCCTATATATATATATATATATATATATATATATATATATATATATATATATATATATATATATATTTAAACATATTACAAATGCACGACCATAAAGAAACTGAAGATGCGAAATCCCAATCAAAAGTGTATATCATTTTACCTGGTTTTTCGTGAATATTTACTGCCTCCGTCAACCCACACATTGAATTCAGTTAGATTTACAATATCAAGTTCAGATTCAACGGGGACGTCAAACGGATGAGCCATTGATATGCCTTTGGAAGTGGGACCAGATGCCTGCTGACATCTCAATAATTAGTTCAACAAACTATACTTGTCGATAAGTTCAGTATCGAGTATAATAGTTACCTGAGTGGTGATAGCCGGATCATTTGGGCCAACATTTGTATTAGCTGATGCACCAACTTGAGAAAGTGAACACAAATTTTTGTTCACATCAGCTTTGAAAGTCCCAAATTCACACATTTTGTTGGATAAATCATCTTTTAAAGATTCATACCCTTTTTTAATCATTGTGATCTCCTTCATGAATTCCAACTGCCTTGCATATAAATATCGGATCTCTTCCATCATGTCTGTATCTTTTATTTTTTTTGCTGAATTTTGTCCCCCGTCCTTAAATTCAGTAAACGGTTGAGGACTTGGGTCTCGATGTGTGGGGGGAGTTTAGGTATCCTCTATATATACCCCTCTCCAAACAATATTCAAAATAGACATGTCGACACTATATAGTTCCCTCTCCTCCTCAGTAGGCCGAATATTATGCAACTTCAACTACAACAAAACATTAAACTTAAATTTATAAACACACATATATTAAAACAAATACTTACAAACTTGAACCATCCGAAATAAAATAACAAACAAAAGTGATTTAATAAAAACAAAGTATCCAATGAATTCATACATTCCGTTAAATTTAAAGTGTAATACAAAATACATTCATATATCTTAATAAATCTTGATCGATATGTCGAATTGAATTTACGACACTGTATTTTTAGTGGCCACAATCAGATGCAATGTGATACAATTATCCGAGGTAAACATAAGATGGTATGCACATTAATGCAAAAAACATTTTAAACCACTTAATTCAATCATAAAAAAATAGGAGATAAATAACAAGTCAAAGGTCATTACCTGTTCATTGAAAAAATATTGTTGGAAAGTCGAAAAATGCATCTGATGATGAAAGTTCCATCTTAATATTCTGGGATACTTTTCTCCGCGATGCAGAGCAAACCTCGGATCAACTGCAGAGCAACATTCGTAAAACCATACTTGAAAGGCCAATGGACATCCTCTTAACCTGTAGGACTTTGGTTGACGATTATGCAGACTTCCCTTGAGGCTTTGGATTGTCATTCTGAACACATCCCGCCCCCAGGGATATTCATTGTATAGTTTACTGTCAACAATAGCTATAAGCTCCTTCTTAACCATCCTGGTTTGTACGCCCGAAAGAAGGAAGCTGGTCACAAAATAGAGGATGGCCAATTTGACCCCATCTGAACTAGATTTCCATTTGCCACATAAAAACTTCTTCCTTATTAATTCAGATGTTATCTTCTTCTGTCCACGAAAATATTTATCAAGAAACTCAGAACCATCTTTTCTTAAATTATGTTCGTCGAAGTTCCCTCTGCACTTCAGACCAGTGACAATTGAAAATTCTTCAAATCCAAACTTTAACACTACGCCATTCACATTGACCCTTAATTCATGCCAATGTAATTGACGAATTTCCTTAAGTAATGGGGAATGAATGAGTTTCCCTTGACATACAGCCTTTGGCATGTCCAAAAAGTATCTAAAACATGATTTTCCGAACATTGTAAGTTGGTTCTTACCAAACTTCTTCTTAATCAGTTCAATTGCTTCAAATTCCATAGAAAACATAACTTTGCTATCCACGTGATCGTTCTCAGGGGAATACATACCATCAAACTGGTAATACAATGGAAAGGGATAAATCTCAAAATATTACTATACATTCAAAATATTTTTTATAAAAGAACGACGATTAGGGGAGCAATAACAGAGTCAAACAAGTAACATATAATTTGCCAATTAAAATCTTACCTCCATTTATTTCAAATTTGTGGATAAAAGTACTTGATGTCAGTCAACACAAAATTTCAAATTAGATCAGAGATTTAGGACACATTATGTTAATGTATACACTTAATGCATGAAAAAAAAAGTCAGCTAATATAATGTATACACTTCACTCATGGAAAAAATTATACCCCTAAAAATATAAACAAAATTAAAAATTTTAAAATTTACATAAAATTATTAATAATAATTACAAGTAAAAATAAAAACAACCAAACACACACACAAACAAACACGCACGCACACATATTATTATTCAAGTGAAAAAAATTATTTTTAACTGAAATAGCGAAAAATCGAACATAGTGTTTGCAACCTACCGTTAATTCAACTTAAGATCCTAGTTACGAATGAAAACCCAAACATCGCACACAGCCAGCAAGTACAGTGAAACCGCGTTTCAAACAAATCAGTTGCGACTGTCGAAATCCACGATAAAATATAGGTATGAACGCGGTATAGAATGGGTATAGAATGCGAGATGTTTAACGAAGACAATTTTTAACTCTAGAGATGGATCGAGAGAGGGATAGAAAATTTTCATAGGGTTAGTAAGGGAGGAGCATATATTATGGCGGTTAGTACAGGGGTCTGTATGTCTAAGCGCTTGCCACAGTAGCTAAAAAAAATAGGGCTTTTTCGTAATTAAATAAATTTAAAAACGGCAGAGTCAGTATATACAACACCAACTTTCAAAAAATTACACGTGTACAAAAATCCTACTACTCTAATTGACTGATACGAAAAAAGGTAATAATTTTGAATACGAAAAGTCATAGAAGCAGTTCAAAGCACCCAACAATTTAAAAATAAATAAAAAAATAAAACAATGCCAACTGTCAGTGTAAAACCGCTAGGAATCATTAAGATAATATTTATGGTGGAGAGGTTTGCGTGGTTTCGCTTTCCTATAAGTTGACAAGTTCACAATACACCGCTCACCACCACCATCAACTGTAATGAACAAGCAACACAACATATTACCGGGCATGGCAGAAATTACAAATTATAGGAAGAGGTTTAGAGACACATTCATTGTAACAATACAGTGTCAGGCCGAACACTGGGTAATTCCCTTAAGCATTGCATTGAACATTGCCATGGTGTTTAAGTCTGCTCACCAAAATATTTTCCTCATTGCGATATACCGAACTCTTCCTTTTAGCGTATTATATATTTTTTTCAATTATAATCTGATGATCCATTATATGCAGAGACTGCCAAAAGGATCGATTTTGGAATTGAGGCTTCAATTGAATGCGCGTATTACTGTTCGAGTTGGTAAGAAGCCCTTCCATTTATTCAGAATCAAGACACTATATAATGAAGCAGACGGTCTACACTACCTTTTTGAAGGTATTGAGCGTATACAAAACCATTACTCCATCGGTTACCCTATAAGGTTTATGATGTACGGATTCACTCCAATCAGTTTTAATATGCGATTGTTTTATGAGTCCGACAATCAAATCGAGTATGGTAGGGCACCACACGATGCAATATTTCGGGACAATGCGGCGTGGCTGAGAAGTTCTTCTTTGGGAGACAACATAGAAACTTTTAGTCTGCTAATATCTGATAATGACTTGCTATCCAAAATGGTAAATTTTTTTAGGGTTAAAAGTAAAATATTTATTGTATTTTTTGCTTCTGCTTTATATTGAGTGCATATAAATATTTATCATCAACCATTCAAAGACTATAATTTAAACGCAGTTTATCCCAACGCATTTTGCAAAACACTTGGGCAAAAGGAAAAAGGTTGCGCAGATGTGGTGCAGGGTGAGAAGTTGGTACTGGTATGTGGAGTATACACCATTGCTGACTTCGGACGATGAAGTCGCGAGAGGGTACTTCGATGTCAGCTTTATCGAGCTTACAAACGCATTGGCAGTGCGTCTTTTTGACATGATGGAGTTCATATTATTTCATGACGAGGAAGATTATGCGGTGGTTTTCGCATTGCACACCTCCCCAACCCTATTCTGATCTGTAATCCTCTTGTCATGCATCTATCGAAGAACATCTTGTGTTAAATTTCTTTGGGCATAATGAATATTCTATATTAAGTCTGCCAAATAACACATAACTGTATCAGTTTCGGTCAAATATTATATTTTACATTATCTTTATTTTTTTATTTAAATTTTGCAAACTCTTTTCATTAATTTGGATTGGGAAAAAATTAATATAATGTGGTTACCTGCAATGTGAATATATTGTATTATTATGTTCCTTTAGTTGAATAGAATGATGAAAGATATCCCATTAGGGAGATAAACGTGTTTACATATAAACGTGTTTTCATCGTTAATTCATCATAATCAGTTATTAACTTAGTGTATACAAAGTAATACGTTATCATGTTTGCCCAATGGCAAACATGACAAACAATTGCAACCAATTTTTTGATAATATTTATATTAAACAAAAAAAATAATAAAAAAATTTTTCTTAAAACAAACTGATTTGGCTCAAATTTTATATAATTATCAGTTACCGAATAACGATACACACAAAAAATAACATGTTAATTATAATTATTAGAGCATGATCATCCCATCTCTAGTAATATAAAAGTAAAAAAAAGGGATCGAAAGCTGACTGGATTAAGGTTATTACATCCCCTGGAAACATTTTGTGATCCTTTGTTACGTTGATCCATCCAGCTCTGAATCCTGCTTGCGCATAAAATCCTTTCTTTGAATTCTGTCTGGGATAACTCTTGTAAAAATAACCAACAAGTTGAATTTTTTCCCACCAACTGTTGTCGCCGAGCAATCTCAACTTTCGTAATTTAACTTTGCACGCTTTTATACCAATGCGTTCACCGGCCAAATAACCGGGAAGAGGCTGCATGGATATGTGAAAAAAATTTAACGTGGATAAAAGCATATCTAAATACCGAAAGGAGAGACACTTACCAATCTCAAATTCCAATCTAAGTTGATGCACTCAACGCTAAACTTCCAATACCCGGTGGGATTTAAAGTCCCAATTTCGGAGTCAGCCAAGTATTTCTCTTCACCTTTATACCTATAATGAACCTCATAACCCTCGGCATTGACGATAATCACGTCAAATAAAAGGTTTCCTCTATATGTGAACAAAATAAGATCATTCTCTTTTAGGTTATTAGCGTAAATGAAGTTGGATTTGTTGTCGTTTAATATATCATTATCGTATCCTTGTTCAAGTGTCATTGGCCAAATCTGATTGTTTGGCGTCATGATCCAGCATTTAGCACTTAATACATTTTCTAGGTCCTGCATGAATTCTTGCGGTATAAACTACGTAAAAAATAGATACGTTTAATACAATGTGATAAGCATCATCTTATTTCAAGCGAATAAAAAACATCTCAATAAAGAAATGAAATCATTTATGAAAAATCATAGACCATAACAGGTGTGTATGCTTTAAATAACAACAACAATCAACGTAGAGAATCGTAGTATGACATACTTACAAACCCTCTAAAATGAAGCTCAATCCACGTGACAACAATGCGAAATGGATTAACCATTGGACTGGAAAAACAGGAAAAAAATGGAAAATGCCTGGCAAAAAGAATGAAAGTAAATGAACAAGTTAAAAATTACATCTATTATAGGTTCCACATATAATGGGGTTACCTTTTTTGGGAGTTGTTACAGTGTTAGTGCTAACCCTAACACACCTCATGATAGCTCACAAATGACCCTGACAGTATAGAGCATTAGGGTGTGAAAAAACGTACAGAAGCATTAATAAGGATGGTGACTTTTATTTTGGGGGGAAAATATTTATCATATCCTTAGGCAGTTGCTTTGTTCGCCAAGAGTGACATGGCAACCAGATATGGAAACTAAAATCATTTACTTCATTAAGCTATCTTACGCAATCGTCGTATAAGCACTTAAAAATACCAAATCCCTTTCTCATATACAATTTAATATAACATTGTATTTAGTCCAAAAAAAACATAATAAACCAAGTAATTAAAATTTAATACATTGTATTTAGGTTGGATGCAAATTTTTTTTTTTTTTGAAAATTTTTGACATAAACGGAAATATTTTTCCTATTTGTGCGTAACCGAATACATTGGATGTAATCGGACAAAAGTGTATATTTTGGGTTCGCTCACATAAAAAAGGGGAACGAATGATCTTTGGGATGATTTAAAACCCTCGCGTGGCTCGAAAAAATTAAATCAACAGTAAGTGTATTTATTTGAAAAAGACTCTGTTGTACTTTTTTTCAAAGCAGAAATCGGACGCAACCGTCCTGTTAGGATTGTTAGGAAATACGAATCCAATTTGTATCCACAAATTGACTTCAATTAATTTACTTTTTCAACAAGGATATTAAAGGGTATTCACTTCCGTGTAATTAAATACTCCAGATGCAGTTGATAGAATGCAAGGAATTAAATTTAATTTTCGTATACATCAATGGATAAAAAAATTGCATATTTTTATCCACATTTCAATCATATGGATCTATCTATAATGTAAATTAATTTATTTTTCTTGATTGAAGAAACTGCGTCGATGTTATCAAAATATTTCTATTATTCGTAAGCCAGGGTATTAATTTTTAAACGCATACATTTATGGTATAGTCCATCATAATTGACATATTAACCTAGGCAAAATCCCAGTACAGTTTATCACACGTCGTATCCCTTCCATATTAATGCAATGTAGGCTACATTGTATACGGCTTAACAACATATTACAGGAAGTGATTTAATTTTATCAAATTGTATTTCGTTTGTAATTTATCAAGAGTTGAAAAAATTTGAACAAGACGGATATATTTTTCTATTCCTAAGTAATCGAATACATTGAATGTAAATCGGACAACACTGAACCCCTTGGATACAATCTGACACGAGGGGAAAGCGTAACCTTTAGGATGATTTAAAACCCTCGCGTGCTCGAATGAAATTAATCAATAGTAATTGCATTTAATTGAAAAAACTCGTTTGCCTTTTTTTCATACACGAAATCAAATGCAAGAACCATGTTGGAAAAACAAATGGATTATGTATCCCCAAACTGACTATAACGTATTCACTTATTCAGCTTCGATATTAAAGGGTATTCACCTTTCGACTTATTAAATACTCATTGAAAAGGTTATTGTATGCAATGAATTAAAGTTCATTTTCTTATACTTAATTATAAAAAAATTTCATATTGTATAACACAGATTTCTATCATATGGAATCATGTATCTCTGTATAATGTAAGTTAACTTATGCATCATCCAAATACAATACCTCATTTTTTAGTCAATTCTTATGCAATTGCTACATGAAGACCATCTTTTTAAGGGTTACTGCCGACACTATAATCATTCCGCTTATTAAAAATGTTTAATCGAGGTTTCCAGTTACCTCAATGTACAACGATGCATTTTTTTTAAATTATAAGATAAAGTGATGCCAATGTTCACACACAGAAAAAGAGTGTATATTTCAAGATAATTTCATTTAATTCGTTATGTCAAATGAAATATTAGGTAAAGCTACATTTGAGATTCACAGAACGAAGTTTATAATGTTAGAGATTAAATATGATTTTCGTAAACCGTAACATATCAATTTGAATTTTGTTTACATACAAGAATCCTTACTTTTCACACTACAACCATGCCGCTTATTAAATATGTATAATCAGCGTTTGCAGTTACCTTAATGTACAATACAACGCTAATTTTTTTCTAATATCAGATAAAGTGATGCCAATATTGACATACCAAAAATAGTGTAATTTTCAAGCTTATGTCGTTTAATTCGTTATGTCAACTAACATATTAGGTATATTCACATTTGAGATATATTGCAAACACAGCGAAATTTATAAAGCTAGAAAGTAAATATGATTTTCATATACTGTAACATATCAAGTTTGCAATTTTTTACGTGCAAGAATCAGTAAATAACGTTGAAAACAAATTAGGTCAGTTACAAAGGAGAGTAATTTTTAAAAGTTCAATTAGAATTTATTACTCGACACATAAAAGACAGACAACTATCAATATATAAACCATAAAAAAATGACACAAACATTGTTCATACGCCATGCATTATGCATTACGAAAAGAACATAAAATTAAATCATATTTCGATACCGTTTCTGAAAACCCTCACAATGAATGTCTTCTTATCTTAGGGGGACTAAATAAAAGAACATAAGTCTCCTCTATCAAGGCCGTAAAAACGGACAAACTGTACCCATCCACCCTCGAAGCTTGTTCGAAAGGATATCTTCTGCCCATTCTTTAGCATTATTGACTTGCATCGATAAGACACGAAGAACGGATGGGGAGAAACTGTATTTGTCTTATGATATAGCTTGCACAGATTTACTTCGAGGCAATATGTACCCAGATATTTGGCAGCTTCACGGGGTGGAACAGTCTGACCATAGCCAACGTTACTGTATAAGATACAAGTTCATGTACATTCATGAAAATAAACTGTAATAACACAGCTTCCCTTACCACATGATAGTACCAGGCTTTTTTTTTTGTAGATAATAGAGAACGACCATGGCAATGCAATATCTGTAAGAAATGGGTTTTCAATGGCTCATTACAAGAACAAACAAAATTTTAGTTATTAAAATACTATATATATATATATATATATATATATATATATATATATATATATATATATGTTCAAAAGCATAAATTACGGCAACGAAACTTAAATATTGTTCAAAATTAAATAATTCACTTTACCCAGGCCTGGATGGAAACTTGGTAAAAATTTCGTTGTCCGTTCCATACCAACGCTACATTTATCTGAATACTCCACATTGACTCCGTCTATGTACAAAACCATTACATGGAAGTATAATGGGGCATGATGAAAAAAATACACTTATAATTTGACTGTATTCTGTTTCTTTTAAAGAATAGTTCCAAGCCATCGTACATTAAAGCTCGTCCATTTGCGGAATGGACCCTAATGTTGAATGATTCGCATGATAGGCTTCTTAGCTCAACGATAATAGTACTGAGACTATAAAACTCACTCAGAGTTCCTTCGGGTAGCAGCTAAAACATATAATAAATAGAAAAAAAATATAACCAAAATAAATTTAAGATTTACTTCTACATTAGTCATAATATAATCAATATATCGGATATATGGCAATGTTAAACAATTTAACATATATTATCATACCATGGCTCCAAACTGCATAATTTCATCGGTTATATAGACTACAAAACGCGCTGGCATGGTTAGATTTTATCTCAATTTGTTTTGATAAACAAATGCAAGATGAGAATGAAGTTTGCAAGCACCTTCTATGGAAGCCGGAAGCGTTTAGTACGAACAAAACTCCCGGATTTGATAAATGAGATAGTCAATGGGATGGGAAAGTGGAAATTATTTAGACAAGGATAGATTTTCAAAGTAGCCTGTAGCCTTTTTAGTCTAGCTTTTTAGCTGGGAAAGTAGTCTTTTTACTTCGGGAAACGTGATGCCACTCTTAATATCTTGAAACAGCTTATCTGCTATTGTTGATCATAACACGAGTCATCAACGTTCATGAAAGAGCCTAATGGATTTTGCATAGGACATTATCTGGAAGATCATCAAATCATTTTAAGAAAATTATATTACAAAGTTATAAAATTCAATAAATTGACAAATATATAATTTATGAACGTGATTATAGTGTATAACACGAGTGTATAACAATGTTTGATAAAATGGATAATAAAATATTGAAAATTTTAGGTGTTGAGAAATTTTATATTCGATAATGAATTTACAAGTAAAAAAACTATTGTTGATATACAATTATCAAATTTACATTAATGTATTGTTCTTAATTCACTGTTAATATTTACAAAAATTATTGGTAATATGCGAGATGTAAATTAGATACAAATTTATATTGACATATTATGTATGAGAATATAAATGTAAATTAGATACAAACTTATAAGGCCATGCACACCATCTTCCAGTGAATGCGTTTTGGGGCAGCACCCCATAAAGAAAGCCGTGAGGGTCCAGGCTTAAAGCGTACAATATCCACAGAGCCTGATCCAGTCTTCCCCGATCATATCCTCCCACCATCGGGAATGCAAGATGAGGACCCTAGCATCCGAATACCACTTACCCGATCGGTCTGTTCGTCAACCTATCAATTATGAACAGTAAAATTTACATTTGAGAAGTTGTTTTGGGAATTACTATACTCTTGCTCCCTTATGTTTTATAGTTAAAAGATGTATAGAGAGCCGAGTCGCGAGCCTGGAGATAATAGGAGTGAGGCCTCTAGTAATATGGGCCAACTGGAGGTTCCACAACAGCCGACACCTCCACCCACAGTGCCTCCTCCACCTCTTCCCCCTCAGCTGGAAGTACGTCAATTTAATGTCAGATTATATCCAGCAGCTAACCTCCAGGTTGCGCAGGCTCAGGCACCACCACAAGTAATATAGGTTCAGCAGCCTGCTCCACCTATAAGAAGGCCTATAATTGAAGTAGTTGAAAAGGTTAGGAGCTGAGGATTTTACAGGTGAAGACCCTTTGACACCAGCAGTTGCAGAGGCGTGGCTTTTTAAAATAAAGAGGTTGTTTGAAATTACTCACAGTTCTGAATAGGAAAATCTTGAGGGTATTATTGATTTACTTCAGGGTCCAGCCTTTATTTGGTGGGATTCGGTCAAAAGGAACATGCATGCACCCCGTTTGAATTGGAAATTTTTCATCGATCAGTTCGAGATAAAGTATATTGGGTCTTAGTATAAGATAGCTATGCAGGATGCGTTCTAGATGCTGAAACAAGGAAACCGTTCGGTGACTGAGTATGACAGAGAGTTTGAGCTGCCCCTAATACTTTAGCTTCCAGACCAGCTGGTCTGTCATCCCAGGGACAGAGGCGATCAGGGGGATAGACTTATGCTGTCAGGGCCCGAGAAGAGAAAGATGCTCCCGAAGTGATTGTGGGTAAGTTTATCTTGTTATCTGATTCAGTTTATGATCTGATTGATCCTGGTTCCACACACGCATACATTAGCACAGAACTAGCACGGGGAAAAGGGATGAAAGAGGCCTACTTAGACCAGGACATCTTGGTGAGTAATCCTCTGGGGCATAGTGTGGTAGTGAATAAGATTTATAAACAGTGTCATATCGGTGTCCACGGATATACATTCCTGGCAAACCTTATCGAGTTGCCCTTTCGCGAGTTTGATTTGATTCTTGGGATGGATTGGCTATCCGCCCATCAAGCGACTATCGACTACAGAAGGCAGAGAGTCAGCCTATAGCTTCAGAATGGTGATGATATAACGGTTGTGGGTGTGAGGTTTGACTTTTTATCTGATGTCATTTCCGCTACTGCAGCAAAAAGGTTGATCAGAAAAGGTTGTGAAGCATATTTATGTTATGCAGTTGAGGCGAAGAAAGACAGTTTAAAGGTGTCAGATGTACCTACTGTCAGGGAGTTCCAGGATGTATTCCTTGATGAGCTTACAGGCTTACCACCTGACAGAGAGGTAGAATTAGCTATTGATGTTGCTCCTGGTACTACTCCCATAGTAGCCATACTATACATCCTGGGAGTAACAAGAATCGGCTTGTGGAGTACCGGAACAGTGTTCAGTATGTTATAGGTGTTACATTTTGTGGTATTAGAGCCTGGTTCAGGCGGTTCTAAGATCGGAGTGGGTGCAATGTTTAATTTTAATAAGTTATATACATGCCAATTGCTATTTTGAGAAGTTATTTTGGGAATTAATATATTCTTGCTCCCTTCTATTTTATAGTTAAAAGATGTCTGGACAGCCGAGTCGAGAGCCTGGAGATAATAGGAGTGAGGCCTCTAGTAATTAATAAAATATAATTTACTTGTAACGTCCCCAGATGGTTGCTTGCAGATATTGTCCGCTTTCGGCCGAGGCCCTCACGGTATTAAAACGATTCTGCAAGGGATAGGTATCCATAGCCTTATAAGGACTATTTCGTTATTCTCTCCAACCGATGAGGGATATTACATTACTAGCCAACATTCATGTGCTATAAATTAATATCTAATGTTATATAATTAGTAAATTTTATATTTATTGAAAATTACTGTGTTTGATTATAGGTCAAATCTAATTTTGGATAATAATAAACGTTATAACATAAACTCTAAATCATAATAAATTTAATTAAATGCTATTAAGTAAAATATGAACACAATTATAAAATACGAAAACTATATGATAAGAATAGAATGTAAGAATAAAGACAATATAATGAGTTTATAGATTATTGGAGAGAAAATAAGTATTCTCTTATTAGCTATTTCTTATATGTATTTCATGGAAGAAGCCTCCATTTATTGGGATCGGAATCTAGGTTACATAAGAAGACATAAGCACATGAATTATAAGGTAAATGCATGAGTTAAAAAGTAAATACATTAGTTACAAAATGAGGAGTTTAAATATGATTTATGGATGAACATAAATTTATTTAATTATATCAAATGATAAGTATACAACATATATAAATGTTAATTTGATACAATATATAAATATTACTATAAAATTTAAGAGAATGACATAATATAAATTAATGTTTTAACTATTATATAACTTCTACAGGAAAAAAAATTAAGGTATCAAAATAAAATTATTATTTAAATATATTTTAAAGTATTATTTTATGTAAATTTTTAGAGAAATTGACACATTTTAATATATATGAACCGTCTAACCATAAAAACCGTATATGAACGGTTAATCGGTACTTAAAAATATAAACTAAAACCATTAACAAAAAAATATAATAATTACAGACCGTAACCAAGTCCATCGGATTCGTTAATCGTAAAAATCGGTCCTATTTCGTATCTATTTTGCACTTATTCACATTTTAAATTTTTTTTACTCAAGCATGATTCTAAATGCAATGGTATTATGATATTTTCACAGGTGTTTTTAATTTTATTTATTAACGTATTACATAGACTTCAAATTAAAATCATATTGTTCGCTACATAACAAATTTTCCCCAAATGTAAATGTATCTGATTGTTTTTTATCAAATGAAACGAGCTTTCCGACCATTCATATTTTTCTATTTGATAAAATGAAAAAGATAAAAACCCAATGATCAAATCATTGCCGTTTATCAACCCATATACAAGCAGCACACGGTTGGTGAATTGGCACCCAATTATGTACAACTTCACAACATTTGACTCAACCCTAAATTTATGCTTATGTCATCATCCTCTTATTCGCTCATTTAATGCAGCTGTATGCACATTGAAAAGTTATACTGCAACTTATACTTCATTAGAATAATACACAAACACGTGGCATCTATAATCACAGCCTATCCCATAGCGCCCCATGCACGGAGAAGCTCTTGGCCATTATATATACATACATCAACCGATATCACATATCTTCCATCTTCCATTCACCGGATTCACAATAATCACCGCCATGGACAAGACTCCAGAAAAGATGATCAAAAGGAACACCTCTCTGCCTACTTCGCCTGCAAGCTTAGAGGCGATGTACAATGCAGCAAGGGAAAAGATTAGTTCCGTCAAGAATGAAGTTGCTGAGCTAATTAAAAGGCTTGCTGCGGATATTGGATTTGATTATATCTGTGAGAAAATATTGGACGATGTACCGTTGCTTGAGACGTATGACATATTCGTTGGCTTGTTCGACAGGGTTACTAACTGCCGTTCCAACAAACCAGTAGACCCTGTCATCTTAATATCCGATGACTCATCTTCATCGTGCACAAAGAAGAACAATAATGGACATGCTGATGCCTTTCCAGATGCCGAATTTTAGATTGCTAATTTCAAAAGTCAATGTCATGGTTCATGTAGAACTTATTTGACAACAACTTGTTCCAAACAATCAGGTTTTATGTCATGGTTTTCTTATTTGCTAATATCAAGTAATGCCAATATTTGCCTAATCTAAGCAACATAATCCAATTAAGCAAACTAACTAATCACCACGGTTATGACATGAACAAATAAAAAATAACGTATTTAATGTAAACTGATTTTAAAAAATCCCCACATCAGTACTGCGTATTGCTCTTGTAGAAGAAGATTTAGCTTGCATTGTCTCCATTAACTCCCCTGTTCACTTCGTACCGGACCACAACAGCTTCACTAATAGTATGTCCTGCATTCCACATCAAAACCAACCCCATTCTTAAATTCTGCAAAAAGATTCAGAAAGGCAAAGTCAATTACCAGTAACTTGAGAATTTTCAGTAACTTGACCTGTCTACTCCTTAATTCGGCCTAACAAAAGCCTGCAATTTATCAAAACCAATATCAATGTTGCACTCGACGATAAAAATTGTCTTGGACCCTGAGTAATGTAAATTCAAATCAATAATGTAAAGGCCCAAACTATTTTGAACTGTAAGCCCATTATCATTTTCCTCAATGTAGTACATGTTGGGACAAATCTTGCAATTATAATATAAGATATTCAGTTGTTCTTAAAGTGGAAACAATGCATATACATTGACATAAACAAAGTGAATAAATTGTATTCACATGCTTCATTAATTGATTGTAATGTATAAACTTTACCCAAAATATAAAACGGACTTCAAACGTTGATCATGCGAATGACGAAAACCGCTATTAAAATTTAAGTTTGCTTTTTTATTTCAATTAGTATAATATATTTTAATTTTCGTTCATTAATTAGTTTACCTTATTTGTTTATTTCATTTCAAATCTTCTTACCAACTTTTTTCAAATATTGTTCGTCTATACAGTAATATTATATTTTTTAAGCATTCTTTATTTTATTATTAATTTATATAGTTGTTTTTATATAGTCATTGATATTATATTTCTATATAGTACTATTTTGAATTGATCAATATTATAATATTTAAATAATATTAATGTATTTCTTATTATTTTCTATCACATTGTTAATTAGCTTAATTAATTTATGATTGCCATTTCTTTATTTATTTTATTCCTATATTAGTGTAATTGTTTACTTAAATTCATTTATTATAATACTGCTTATATTTTTTAAATATTAATTACTCTTTACATTCTTTTAACCTATGGCAAGTAATTCAAAGTAATTTCTTATATAAGGGGTTTTTTTCCCCAATATTTACAACATACTAATGTGTTTTTTCCAATTTTATTTACAAGATGCCTCATCGCCGCATTAAATGTTCAGGATACTAGGCAACAACAGTTATTCGAAGTTCGATTCCAATTGACACAATGTATTGTATTCGTAAGTTCGATTGATTTAATAGAATGTATAAACTTTTATCAAAATAAAATCATTGGATTGATCCATTTCGTTCGAAAGTTAATGTCTTTATTAATGTCAAATTTATTTTAAATACTTTCCAACGTTATTTATGACTTTTTTCTGCAAAATAATAATAAATAATGTATTATTTAATTCAACGTTGTCCTTATTTATTTTCTTTATTACATTGTATTCTGTTAACACATAATAAATTAGTTATATTCGATAATGCAATTATCGATTGCACTGTATGCAAGTACAACAGTATGAAAATACTCTGTATTTTGTTAGCCCAATTAGTCCAAAACAAACTGAAAAGATTTGTAGCTTTAATTTGGTGGATCATTCGCTAACGCAATGATCGCACCTAAAAATAACTATTTCGTAACGAAGTTAATTTTCGAATAATCTTTAAAATTTTGATTATTTGCTAACTTATTTTATTAGTATATTAGAAAAATTTTAATTTTCCTATAATCTTTAATTTTTTTATTATTTTCTAACTATTTATATTAATATAATAGGGAAATTAGAAAATAATGCATCATTTTATATAATTCGAAGGCATTTAATAAAATTTTGTTCAACGATAATCCAACGTATCAGTATTCAATTTGTTTAATACAATGTATTATGTTATAACATAAACAATAAATTATATTCACTACTGCAATGGACAAATGCACTGTATGCAATCGAAACAAAATGTAAGTACTGTGAATTCAGTTTGCCAAAGCTGAACAACACTGTATCCATTTGAGTCAAAACTTAAAATTTTTAACAATCTTCTAATTTTCTTAACATTTTCTAAAGCTTTCAAAATGATCATATAATGTACCATTAAATGCAAATCGAATACATTGAAATGAATTTTGTCAAACGCTGATTCAACGTAACGTAAGAACCAGATTTTGCTATTGCCTTGAAACTTTGAGTGCAATAGATACAGGGAGTAAATACGGTGATTTCACTTTTGAATATGTTATATTCATTTGCTTTGTTTAATACTGTATTTGCTTTTAAATATAATACTCTATCCTAATCGCAAAAGGAGGGAGTATACCGCATTTACTTTGGACAACGGTATACACTGTATTCCTAAATGGCGAGCCTAGTGTACCCACCTACAGAGACAGGGCTCCTCTTTCTCCATTGACTTGCAAGGATGATCGATCTCTATGTAAAGATACAGTAGATCCTTACTGCACAATATGCAAACAGGAGATAAAATTGACACAAACAATATATTACAACTAACAAACTTGATTCAATTATCCATGGGGATCACAAAAGTCCAACCATTACATTTTGAGTCAATTAATCACTCTCTTGCTTTTTCATTAAAGCGATTTGCATTCCAACAAACATACCGGCAACAAAGGACTCCACCGTCTCTATACTACGAGACTCATGAAATCCTTTACCACTGTCTCTACATGCAATTGACTCATAGCAACTAACACTTGATGAAGTACCTACAGTGACTTTTGTATTACGAATATTTTCTTGGTTCTTAAAATTTTGGCATTCTAAATTTTTATACCTCATCATAGCATCTTCAGCTTCCTTGTAAGATTTGAACAATCTGTACAAACTACTAGAGACACCCAATACTTAACGCGAGCACTCTTCCCATGACATGTAAATCCCAATTTCTTTGCCTTTAAAAACAACATAGAACTTCTTCTTCATCTTCCTTGCTTTGTTCATTCTCGCTTTGTTCATCCTAGATAAAATATTTTCAGCATATGCCAAAAGGATCTGTTGAAAATATTAGAGAGAAGGTGAACGTCCTTTGCTTTATCTTGAAGATAACTTTTGCTTCGCTCCCTACTGCTGAAAATAGACTAGGTCTATGTAAGTTGGGATGCATAAAAATGATGTTTGAAATGACATACCCTATTATGAGCCAAATATGGCTCAGCTTGGGTTGGCTTCCAATAAATGAAGGTTATTTACGTCACTTTAAATTTATTAAAATGTACAATTACTTATCTATCCCTAATTGAGTGACTCAATTTGAGCCTTTAACCTTTTCCCTATTAATAATTAGATTTGGGGTGAATACAGTTAGTGTACTATTAATTTTAAATAAATATGAGTATGTTTTAACTAATGACACAAGCAATCTCTGACCAAGACACAACAGGTGATGGTATTGATGACAGCTCTTATAACCAAGATCTAGCTTTGGCCTTAGTTCAATCATAGTAATATTTAGCATTTAAAGGAAAAATTAAAGAAATTAATTAGTATGGCTTTTATTTTTTTTCTTTTTTATTATGACAACTCAACGAAAATCTAAATCAAGTTGAACAGATAAAAGTTCAATATGTGTCAAGTGAAAAATGCAACAAGAAGACAGACCATGAGCTATCAGCTAATATCAAACTATATGGGTTATTGTCATTCCATTTAACATGGCTCTTTTTAATTAATTGCCAAATATATGATGAATAAGAAAACACTTACATAATTAAGGAATCATGCATGGATGGCAACAGGGTGCTACTGCTACTGCTCCTATTGCAGCAACTGCACTGCATGAAGAACAATAGGTAATTGCTCTGGTGGCTTCTTATCTTCAGATCTGTGATCTAACCAGACCTCAAAAGCCATCAGCTGTTCTGTGAAAAAAGGACTTGACTGAAAGAGGACAAACAGAAAGTTACTATCTATAGATAGATACATCTATAGGAACAAAAGTAACATACTTCTAGAATCCAGTTGCTACTGATATTATGCAAAAACCAATAACAAACTGATTGTTATCCGCTGTGCCAAGATATGACAAACAGGAAATACATAGTTGCTTCAAACCTGTGTTAGGTATACAAATCCATTGACGATATAATAAGTGGGTCTGATTTTATCAATTGGAAGGCTTCTTGCCTAAGGCCATAATGTAAAAGTTAGCAAATGTTAGTTATAACAGCATAGCAGCTTATAGAAATTCATGAAAAAAATGTAGAGAGCCATATTCCAAAAATGTCTTTTGACTTACATTCAGCTCACATACCATAAACTACTTAGTATTCTATTGTTTCTTATGCTATTATGTGTCTAAAATTGTTGTAACAAGAACTGTAACTCTTTCCAATAGCTAGCGAGAGGAATCTCCTAGTGACATAAAGATGTAGGACTCGAATCGAAACAGGGTCTTAGTTCGCTATCCAGCAAATAACCATAATAGAGTAGTGCTTCATAATATATAAGCATACCTTAATATTTCCATACTCATCTTCGTCCCGTAGTACTCATTTTAGAAAGGCCAAAACCAGAATGATCTGTCAGAAATATTTCACTCCCTCTACCAAAAATGCCAAATCCAAAAATAGCCAAAACTGTTTGGCGTAGTACTCTCATTTTAGAAAGGCCAAAATAAATCAAATTATTAGCTAACATCAAAAAATTTTAATTTGAAAACTCAACCAAGCAATTAAATTAATACCAGGACATAATCCGCAAAAATCTTGGACCCATGCTAGTTATTCTTTATTTGTTGTTTGCAAGATAAGTTAGAAGTCAGAGCCTTTCTATGACAATGAAAGCTGTAAAAAGTTCTCAAGAAAACGTATTGCATTCAAAAATAAAACTCACAACATGTTGTGCCCAATAATCATGCTTGTTTATCTCATACCCCTTTCTAGCAGCTTCCTCAGCATTAGCCATTCGGCCCAGCTCTAATAAACGAAAAGCAAGCATGCCATAGATATAATCTTGGTGTTCATTTTGGGTAGAACCTATTGAAATCAAAGTTCTTATCAAACCCAATTATTAATAAGATCAACCTTAAATTCCCAACAGAGGAAGCACTACAAAAAAACTACAAATTAGCGACGGACAATTTCGTCGCTAATTACATGTTTTCCGTTGCTAATATAAATTAGTGACGCCGCGACGAACAGTCGCTAAAAGCCCAATCGCTAATATATTAGCGACGAAATTCAAAATCAGTCGCTAATTTAGCGACGAAACATTTCGTCGCTAATGTTTTTACCTAATTAGTCGCCGAATTATAATAATACTTAGCGACTACATTTTCCGTCGCTAAATAAATTCTTAAATTGGTCGAGACAAATATAATAATAATTTTTTAGAAACAAAAATTTCGTTACTAAACCGTCGCTAATAAATATTCATAAAATGCAAATAAATCGAAAATTAACTACGCAAAATAACATCAAATTTCATCGCAATTCATTTACAATATTTTATTATTATTATTATAACATTCAGAATTTAATTTATATAAATAAAATTTCTCAAATATTATTAATTTAAAAAATATAATATCGTAAAAGTAAATTAAATTGTACAATACTTTACAAATAATTAGAAAAAAATTCAAACTAAATAATACTACAAATAAATTTTTATACAATATGCTACAAAAAAAAAAGAAAGAACTTCACAGTCCTTCCAGTGTTCACTATATTCCTCACAGTCCTCATCACAATGGCTGCAGCCGGGCATCCAATCCTGATGTTGGCTCATCGATGAATACTATAGATGGTCTCAATGCATAGTGAATTTCAACAGCTAATACTTGCCTGTTCAGCTTCATTTTTGTAAACCAAAAGATCCTGCAAGAAACTCAGATATTACAAGACAAAATTTGAAAAGTTCACTAAGTAGAAATGTCAAGCAAAGATAATGGTAACTAAGAGGATGAAGTTGGGCATTTCACCACAGCACCAGTGACAAGTATATAGAAGTCTGTCGGTGCCTCACCAACTCTAGAGATTGGTTTGCCAAAAGTTCTTCTTTTGGCTGCAACACTACTTTCTGTAACCTAAGATAATTAAGAGAAATGAAAAGATAGTGAAAAAACAGAGGAATGTGCAGAAAATTCCAAGTAAAACAGTTTCCAGAACTCTATATTCAGTGTAGCAAAATACCTGCAACATTTTAATCCTATTAGATCACCATCATTTATGCAAAGTAGATCTTGATAAAGATAAACAAAATTTGAATTCAAAATCGTTATATGATGTGGCTTCAGTGTGCCTACTTATCATTTCTATGCTTTTGATGATAAGAGTAAGGGCTTTTCAGTGAAGATGTTTATTTTATGCCAAAAATACTGCAATAGATTTAAACCTCATATAACTATCTTGTATCCCCATTTCAAAACCAAGCACAAAAAGAACAACAGTAGTTTTTTATGTACTCACCTGACTAGAAGAGCATTCAGAAGTCCTGCAGAAAAGAAATTATTGTCACATGCTAGTTAAAGAGCAAAATAGCACAAGCATAAAAAGAAAGAGGAGAAGGGGCCAGGGGGCCAATTGGTTTTTTAAAAAAAAATAAAAGGGAAAAAGGAGAGATGAGAGAGGAGGAAGGGGGGTTTACTCTCTCAAGTTTTGTGTAAAAAATTTTTCTTTGTATCTAAAAAATTTCCCTTACAATTAAATGAAAATGGGTTTGGGGTTGTAAGCATCTGTGGCTTTGCTTTTTTTTTTCTTTGGGTAGGAATATGATTTTCAGGTTGTTTGCGACCTGAATTACCTGACCTGAAAATTTTCGGGTTTGTTTGGGTGTATTTATCATCAACAAGTTCAGGTTCAAGTCATTCAGGGTTCTTAAAATTATGGGTTGGTTTGGGTGTATATACACTCAAGAAGGATCCAACTGTTGCAAACCCCTATTCAATATATTTAATGTAGAAAAATATCTCATAGGGCATTAAGCAATTAAAATGGTCCATTCATTTTCGTCATGCAAATGAGATGTCCTAATAAAAAAACCAAAGAAAATTCAATTATATACATCGATTTTCCAATTACTGAAATTGAAAGTTTGTTGAAGTTGACTTCATTAAGATTAATGCAAAATTGATATGCTCATGCCTACAGCTCTAAATACCTTACACAAGCAATCAGCAACTTTTAGTTTAAGGAAAGATAAATCTCAATTTTTTTTTAAATCAAGCATGTTAGACTGCAATTGCAGAGAACCACTCCCAGAACTTATGTTCAAGTCAAATATGATATATTAAGTAGAGTAACCTAAATGGTGAAAATAAGTCAGCTTATTGTTGGTTGAGCAGCTGCAATCTGACTAAATCCAACCATAAGAGACTGTAATCTCTCACCCGCATGAGTTCTCTTCTCAAGTTACTTCAATATTCACTTAAATCAACATCTCACTTTTGAATGTTTTCGACCACTCCAAGAGATGTAATTCCCTATAGCGTTTCTATTAATGATAGTATCCCATTTAGCTTTAGCTTTAGATTTCGTTTCTTCCCAAGTCTTTTCATTGCGCACCATTAACCTATCAACCCCCTTAAGTGCATTTTGACCATTACAACCAAATACTGAAAATTTAATTTAGGCATGTAGTCAGGGGTTGGCTTCATTGAGGAAAGGATTCACATTAGACTATATAAATTAAAAATAAGAACGATAAAAGAAAGGTTAAAACTAGACAGGAAAAATAGTGCAATCATAAACAAGGGTTAAAACACAAATCTGCTTTCAGAAAAGGGAAGTGGCAGCACAAGACTTCTGACCTTTACATAGTCAGGAACCCAATATGTCTGTTTGTTGTTTTCCAGCAACTGCGCTTTCAGTTCTTCCACTCTAACAAACCTGGGGCAGCGAAGTTAATACTACAGCTTCACCATTTCTTCTCATCCTATTTAGTTTTAATTTAGATATTTCCATATAATTGATTCTCTATCTTATTTAATTACTAATGATATTATCAAGAAATTACTATATTGAATACCATTTGATAACTACTTTAATATCTTGTCATAGTCAAACAGGAAATACCAAGTTTTATCAAGGAAAAGAATGAATAACTACAATAAAAGGACCAGTGGATAATGTTATAAGGGCAATCTACTTGCCACATGTAAAACTACTTCTAAATAAAATACTTGGAGGAAGGAAGCAAACAAAGACTAAATAAGAACAATTTGATACTGCTTTCATATATTCATCATCTACAAAGTTTCTTCTTAAAGCAAAATAAAATAACAGCACTTTCACTTTTCAAAGCATATTATATTTCATTTAGTTAAGACACTAAAACATCAGTACAACTAAATTTCGGATATCTTTCTATGAAGAAATTATTAGAAAAGTCCCTCAAATAAGAATTTTAGCCTAAATATGTATAACTAAATTACACCAACATAGCAATTCTCAAAAACTGAACTTTGGGTTTCTTCAGTTTGTAAAATTAAAACAAAAAAGTTATAATCACTTTTGATATAAACAAAAGATAGATCAGTTAAAAAATTAAGCTAAAAACAAATAGATAATCATATATAAACCAAATTCATAATAGATAATCATATATAACCCAAAATTTTATTACACACATGCAGTTAATTTCAAATAAAGAGACTTAGGAATGAACCAGCCAAGTAGCCAAGTATAAATTTTCTATATCAACCTTCAGAATCAGAATATTCAACTAAGCAAATCAAACATCTCTATTCAAATCCCTCTCCCTGAAGCCCTGCTCCCACTATTCCAAAGCTGTTAGCAAGGGATTGATTTAAAAATGAATCATCCTACAAGAGATTGGAGCTATTATGTATATACTGCATAATAAATTCAAGCAGCTATGTATATTACACATTACATATTAAATGTTCTCCTGTTACTTAATGCAGTTTTCTTATGTATCAACAACATAAATCAACAGCAAAAAGCAGATAAAAATATATGAAGTACATGGAGCTTAGGCACACTCATCGGTGCCTAAATCAACAGCAAATAGCTGCTACCTAACCGGGTGAAGCACACTTTTAAAAAACTGAACCACCAGATAGAATTCTCGAGAACTTCCAACAGATAAAATCCTTACTAATTACACTCTACCAAAGCACTACACATAGCATCTTAATATATGTTTTGTCCAGTTCTTTTAATGAATTTTAATGATAAGCTCCTAAACCGATATTGACAGCTTCAATAAAATTTAAAATAGTTTAAAAGAAATAATTGATTAAAATAGGGTTAATGGAAGCTGGTGTCCTTAGTGAAATGGGAGGAACACGAGGCCAAACAAGTTGTGCATTGCTTTTAGGTTAAGTATAAAATTAATTGATTATCAATAAATTAATATATCACTAAGTTGGGTTTTGAGCTATTGCATTGAATTTACAGAGCTTTGGTAATGTAAAAATATGATAGGAATGTCTATCTCATGCACAATATTCTATCCATAACTAAGATAAATAGTGTAATTATTTGGTAATGTAAAAATACCTCTTTGTGTTTGAGGATATCCATTTGATGTTGTTGGGTTTCTATAGCTGGGTTGTCCCTTGGATGACTTTTTTGGCATATGCCCCTTCTTCTACATCTTCTTATCAATGCTCTTGGCGTTGGGCAATGTATCATTGCTCCATTATTTGATTCATAGGAACAGCAGTGAAGAAGAAAGCAGCAAGAACAAGAAATTAAAAAATCAAAGAGGAAATCTATAGTTGCAAGTGATGAGTAAGCCAATCAAGAAACAAAAATCACCTGAAAGATCACTGGTCACAACCAGAAGAACACTGATTTCAAATGGTAAATTAGAGGAAAAACTTATCAGGAGGACCAAATCAGAAGAGATTGCAAATAATAATGGCAAAATGTCATTATTACCAGAAAACAAAAACTGAAAATAAAAAAATTCAAAGTATTCCATGACAATGTTTTTACGGGATCACTACCAACATATACACTTGCAACTTGTCCTCTAAAAGCATTACAGAAAGCGCAGGAAAAAAATCAAGAAACCCATCATCTAAGCATAACAAAGCAAAAAAATAGTGGCGTCAGAGAGGGAGGAATCTAAAGACTAAATCTAAGATTGAAGGTCGGAGATGAGATTACCTTCACGGGAGAGGTGAGCCAAATCTACATTACAAATCCAAAAACCCAGCATCAGGGTCAAATGAGCAAGAATAAAAAACTTGAGGGTAAAGGGAAAGCATTACTCGAACTCTCCCAAGAAACGCAATCAAGCGAAACAAACCCTAACATGAACTTGCTCGAGGGCTTGAGGAGATGAACGAGAAAGAACGGAAGATGAAGGCTGCAAAAGAAGAGGAAGAGAGAGAAATAGAAAAATATATATTTATAGTTAGGGCAAAAATCATGAAAGTACCTAAATGTCCATGCTCCTTCCCCTTTTCTTTCTTTAAAATTAGGAGTATTTTAGTCCATATCAATTAATAATCTTGTAACTATTTTAAATTTTTATTAAATAAAAAATATAAAAAATAATCATAATAATAATAAAATAACTAACAAAAATAAATTATTTATTAAAAGATAAAAATTTTAGAATAAAATAAATTAACAAAAATAGATTGATCAAATATGTTAATTAAATTATTAAAATTGTTGTTCTTTTATAATTATATTTTCTATAATAGGCTAAAATAAATTACTTATATTAATCGAATTGCCTAAATTTAGAAATTAAATGTGAAATGTATAAATTGCCATGTTCATTAAATTAGTTATCTATAAATTGGTTAAATAAATAATTTATTATTTAAATTCATAGATATAATATATATACATATTGAATACATATTGATTAATTTAAATCTAGTTCAGTATATAATTGGGTTAAGTAACCATGCTATTCAATTAATTTAAACTGGGTTGTGCTTAGGGTTGGGTTAAGTAACCATGCTATTCGATTAATTTAAATTCGGGGCATTATAGAGAAATAGGAAAATAATATCATATAAACTATTTTTAAAAATAATTAGTGAGCATAAATATTCACTTAATCTTTTTTTACTGAAATAAATTAATATTAGCGACACAAATATTCCCAAATTTCATTAACTTTTACCCTTATGTAACTATTACATAATTATATTCACTTTTACCCTTAGTGCGAAAGAATGCATCTGGGTTTTAAACATAGCAATGTACCAGTTCAACTATATAGTTTTGAACGTACTCACCAAAAATAATCTTCACCGTTCAAAATTAACAACAAGGAATTTTGAACGTACTCACCAAAAATCATGCCAATCTAACAGCAAATGATTTTTCGATCGTCTTCGTATACAGAACTGGTCATTACGTAAAAAATCTAGAAAATAACCTCTTTTTTGCAAAAAAAAATTGAACTCACAAACCTTAAAAATTAATCTTCACCATTCAAAATCAACAAGGATTTTCAAACGTACTCACAATAAATTAGGCCGATCTAACGGCAAATGATTTTTCGATCGTCTTCAAATACAAAATTGGTCATTATGTAAAAAATCCAGAAAACAGTCTTTTTTTGTAACAAAAACTGAACTTACAGATCTTAAAAACTAATCTTCACTGTCCAAAATTAACAACAAGAAGTTCTAAACGTACTCACCAAAAATTAGGCCGATCTAACGGCAAATAATTTTTCGATCATCTTCACATACAAAATTGGTCATTATGTAAAAAATCCAAAAAATAGCCTCTTTTTTACAACAAAAACTAAACTTACAGATCTTAAAAACTAATCTTCACCGTCCAAAATTAACAACAAGGAGTTTTGAATGTACTTACCAAAATTCAGACCAATCTAACGGCAAATGATTTTTCGATCGTTTTCGTATACAAAACTGGTCATTACGTAAAAAATCCAAAAAACAGCCTCTTTTTTGCAACAAAAACTGAACTTACAGACCTTAAAAACTAATCTTTACTATTCAAAATTAACAAGAAGTTTCAAATATACTCACCAAAAATTAGGCCGATCTAACGGCAAATAATTTTTCGATCGTCTTCACATACAAAATTGGTCATTATGTAAAAAATTCAGAAAACAGCCTCTTTTTTGCAACAAAAACTGAACTTACAGATCTTAAAAACTAATCTTCATCGTCCAAAATTAACAACAAGGAGTTTCGAATGTACTCACCAAAATTGAGGCCAATCTAACTGCAAATGATTTTTCGATCGTTTTCGTATACAAAACTGGTCATTAAGTAAAAAATCCAGAAAATAGCCTCTTTTTTGCAACAAAAACTGAACTTACAGACCTTAAAAACTAATCTTTACCGTTCAAAATTAATAACAAAGAGTTTCGAATATACTCACCAAAAATCAGGCCGATCTAACGGCAAATAATTTTTCAATCGTCTTTATATACAAAACTGGTCATTATGTAAAAAATTCAGAAAATAGCCTCTTTTTTGCAACAAAAACTGAACTTACAGACCTTAAAAACTAATCTTCACCGTTCAAAATAGCCTATACATTTATCTTTTTATCATCACCTTTTCTATTTATCTTAACTTAATATCTTAATATTAATCTGGCCATGTTTAGAATTTCAAAGCCATTTCTCCATTTTCAAATTAGTAAGTTTTCTCAGTCTTCCATAACACTCAATTAGGTAACCGCAGTAATGAAATTAAATGGTAAGGATGAGTTTAGATGGAGCTTTGAACATTTAGAAAAATAATAGGAATAAATTTGAAAAGTGTGTATATGTGTGTATATATATATATATATATATTAAAAAATTTATTCATTTAGAAAAACAATAAAAATTAAATTGAAGAAATTAAATTAGAAAATTTATTCATTTTGACTTCTATGAGTTTAAGTCTTGGATTGAACTCTATTGTATTATTCAACAAAATAATAAATTAACCTTAAAATCGTGACATTATGCATCCAAATGCCCTCAATTTTGCAACTGGACCTCGACCGAGGCTAGGCCACGATTAACTTTTTCTGTTATACCTAGCTATTCTTTCTTTTGTTCTTTATTTTCGTTTAGTTTTTTTTCACTATTATTATTATTGCATATATTTAATTTATGTTAATTTATAATTTATTATAAAGAGTATTTTAATTTAAAACCATTTTTCTCACTATTATTATTATTATTGCATATATTTTAATTTATTTTAATTTAAAGAGTATTTTAATTATTTAAATATTTTGGATTTTAAATAATTTAATATTTGATTTAAATTTTATAAATTAAATATAAATTACAAATTTTTTTTATTATTATTTTAAATGAAATAATAAATTTTATATTACTTTTTTATAAATATTTATTTTTATTAATCTTGAACACGCAAATATATAATAATCTTAATAATTAGTTTATTAATATTATTATTAAAAATGCAATTTTTATAAATAAATAAATTTAGATTTTGGTATAATTTTTAAAAAATTATTATCAACTAATAAAATAATTTCTAATTTTCAGTTATAACATAAATTTCTAATTTCTAAAAAAATTATTTTTTACTTTATTTGCGAAAAATTTCATTGGCAACTAAAATTTTCCCTCCTAAATTAGCGACTACAATTTTCGTCGCTAAACCGTCGCAAAAAAGGAGCTAAATTTTCCCTCCTAAATTAGCGACTAAATTTTCGTCGCTAATTTTTCTGAAACTAATTTTATGAATAAAAAATTATAAAATTTAGCGACGGAACTATTTGTCGCTAATTCTGTCGCAAAACATGGCGCGTACACTTCCCGCCAATAATTAGCGACTGTTTTCTATACCGTCGCAAAAAAATAGAAAATATTCTTTCCACAACGGAATTATAAAACAGTCGCTAATCAGTCGCAAAATTTGCGACGAAAATTATGCCGTCGCTAATTTTAGTCGCTATTTTACAATTTTTTTGTAGTGAAGTAACCTATTGGACGACACTCAGAGATAGGTCAGGTCTACCCATGTAGAAACATAGCACTTGAATCCTTTTAAGAGAAACCAAGTCTTTTGGATAGTCCTTCAAAAGCTGCAAAATACACAAGCAATTAATACAACTTGCAAATCCAGTAATGATCACGAAATGCTAGGCAGCAAGCAAAGCAAACATTAGTTAAATCATTTGTAACGTATCAATTGACAGCAAGACAACATTAGTGATATATTCTTCATCACTTAACTAAAATCTATAAAAAGCAAATATCATAAGACGTACTAAATTCCCACCATCCCCTTGTTCTATCATGTTCTTTGCCACAACAAATCATTCAATTCAAATACTTGTTTTGTCCTCGAGGATAGCAAAATTAAGAAGTGAACACTGATCAAGTTAAAAATTGGGGAAAAAAAAGGTGTAATCAAAACAAATTAGAATCAACTGGTCCCAAAATGAATGAAGACTTTGTATAAAGTATGCTTTTAGACTGAAATTACTTGCAACACATAGAAAATGAAGAAACAGATTTTTTAACAACATCAATCAAAGAGATTTTCCCACATTAGCATGGCATTCAATAGCTTTATTCTCAAAAATCAAAGAACTAATCGCTTCAAACATCGCTTTCTCATAACAAGTTGCTTGTTCCCGTGAAAACAAATAAATAAAACTTTCAATCATTAAAACAAAGAAGGGGCAAACACCTGCCAAAAACTGAGAAGAAAAGAACCCACTAGTCGATCTTTTGCAACCTGGATATGAAAAGGAGCTTGAGAAGGATTGCTAGAGCAGAGGAAATGAGCAGCCAAAATATTAGCGCTAATACGCAATCTTGATCATGGAGAAATGCTTCTAGAATCACATGTCTCTCTCTACCATAGATTAGAACCTTTATTAAGCAAGAAAAAACAAAAGCCAAATGTCAAATTTAACTAAAAATACCCTGAACCCAATTAAATTGGAGAGTCAAACACACATAAATAGTGACAAAAAAGAAGGAATACAAACTTGATGGTATTTCACCATGCCTCTAGCAAGAAACAAAACCAAGCAACAAAACTGAGTCACAAGAAGCCCAACAAAGCCAACAGAACTGATACAAAAATGCAGAGTAAGGCGGGAAATAAAGTTGAGAACTCAGCTCAGCCACTTCAAACCGCCAAACTGACATGAAGCAAGAAGAACACCGGAACCCAAACCGAAACTAAAGACAAACCAGACTCAGCGAGAGAAACAACCAACACACCTAAAAAGGAAGAAACAACCAAACTAAAGCCATCAAAGATACCTAACAAAATGTCGGCAGAGGTGAAAGAACGGAGGGGGAAACCTTGCTGCGAGATGGTTAAGAGCAACTTTACGCGGCGAAGAGAGAGAGACGAGACTAGGGCTTCAAAGAGTAAAAGCCGACATTGGGATATTATTAACCTAAAATTTTTAACCCTAAGATTTTTTTATTAAAATTAAATATAAAAATTTTACTAAAAGTCTACCGACGGAATTACCGATGAAATCAAACCATCATTATGACTACAATTCCGTCGCCTTACATTTCCGTCACTATTTCGTCGCTTTATTAGGAGCCAAAAATTCCCCCAATTATTTACCGACGGAAAAAGAATCCAACGCACAATCTGTCGGTAAATGCTTGTGTTACCGACGGAAATTCCGTCGCTACGTCAATAAAATGAGAAAATAAGTTATCGACGGGCAAAATCATTGGTAAAACGGTCGAAAATAATTGGCGCCAACATTTTCCGCCAAATATGCCGACGAATAATTAAATTCGTCTGTAAAAATATCGTCGTTTATCAATTTATTATTTTTACCAACACATTATCCATTTGGTCGGTAATATCCTAATTTTACCTACGAAAATTAGTCCGTCGGTAAAATCAATTTTTTTTTGTAGTGATATGTAATAATTGTATATAATTAAATTATTTATTTACATACTCAATTACTCATATAGGTATTGTCTTAAAAATAGATAAATAGATGAACACTAATTAAATGATATTAAGAGTAAATATAATTAATTGGTAAGACGACTATATACTAATATAACTATACGAATTGGTAAATTTTATTATATACAATAATTGTATATAATTATATTATTAATTTACATACTCGATTACTCATATAACTATTGTGCCAAAAATAGATGAGTACTAGTTAAGTGATTTTAAAAATAAATGAAATTATTGATAAGGTAATTATATACCCGTATATTGATAAAATTTTATTATAAATAATAACTATATAAATTTACAATTTTAATTTACAGTTATTGTAGAAAAATAGATGATTACTAGTTGAGTGACATTATAAATAAATGAAATTAATTTATAATGTACTTATTTGATAAATTTCTTACCTTTCATATTTATATAGATATTTGTACAAAAAGAAAAATTAAGTAATAGTTGAGTGACATTAAAGGTAAAATTAAACACAAATTGTTTTAGATATGTATTAATATCATATAGATACAATAATTATTATAATAACTAAATTTATCTTATTAATAATTAAAATATTTAGTTTAATTTATTAACTAATTATTTTTTTAATTTATTAGAATATATAATGCAAATAATTAAGAAGTTAAATTTATATAGTACATATAGAATAGAAATTATAAATAATATTTATATATAAAATAATAGTAATATATATAATAATTAATAAATATTGGTTCTTTCGACATAATTCGGTTCCAAAATAGTTTGGTACAATTCGATATAATTTTTGATCCAATTTTAGATAAAATATATAAATCCATTCCAAATATAATCTATGGTATAATTTATTTTGATTCTAATAAAAAAGCTAATGGTACAGTTCAATTCTAAATATCACCAATTATGAATGTTAATTAATTGAAGTACTGAATGCTCCATCTTCATTTTGAATTACTGCTATTTCATTTGTCATTTTGTTTAAGCAATCACCTAAAATAGAAATAAAAATATCTAAAATTAGAGTTTTTATAGCAACATAATTATAAAATTTAATACATTCTATTAAAAAAATGAATACATTGTATTCAGGAAATATAATACAATTTATTCAGAAAAAAGAATATAGTGTATTTAGAAAACTAAATAAATTGTATTAAGAAAATGGTTATTTTAGAAATCAAATACACTGTATTAAAAAAACCAAATACAGTGTATTTAGAAAACTGAATACATTATATTCATAAAACGAAATAAAATGTATTCAGAAAATAGAATATACTTTATTCAGAAAAAGTTAATGCAATGTATCTAGGAAACTAAAGTGTATTCAGAAAAGGGACTATACTGTATTTAGAAAAGCAAATACACTATATTCAGGAAATAAAATACAATGTATTCAGGAAATTGGATACACTGTATTTAAGAAATGAAATACATTATATTCAGAAAAGTGAATACACCATATTCAGGAAATAGAATACACCATATTCACAAAACGAAATACTTTGTATTTGCATTACATGGAATTAAAAAACTAAAAATGTATTGTCAACCATTGTAATACATAGAGGATATGTTGTAACATCTGTTTTTTTCTACTTCAGTTCAATGTAAGAGAGGAGGCACACATCATTGTCAACTTTCAGTGGTTGATATCCATTTTTAATTTTATACTTTATATCAAGCATATTCTCTTCTAAATTAATCTTTATATGTTTTGATATTATTTCCTAAGTTGGTGGTATTAAGATTCCTTTCACTTCAAAATTTTCAAAATCTTGATTTACATTTCACTTTCCTTGTGGATTGGTTGTTTTTAATCAAATAGAATCGATGTTTGCATGTGAATAATAAATGATTGAGAATACTATTAAACAAAGTGTATATAGTGTATAAAAAATTGAATACAGGACATTCACTTTGTATAAAATTGAATACAGTATATTGAAAAAATAGAATACCAAACAAAAAATGGGCAAACTTAAAGGTTTACGAAACAGATATTGAATCGTGGTATTACGAAAATTGAAATTGTCAAAAATAACATCAATAAAAAAAATATAAATTTCAATATATTTCATGTTACAATTTTTATAATAAAATTGTCAAGATACTAATAGATATAAAAAAAATGTATTAACTTAAGAATTACATTTAAAAAATAGTTCAAATATAATAAGTTATAGATTTTAGTTCAAATTATGGTAAAACTAATAGATTCACTTTAATAATTTATTTTCACCGTTTTTATCATATCTATTTATGATGAACTAAATATTTAACATAAAAGAATATTTTATATAGACAATAATGAAAAAATGAAGAATAAGGGATAAGTTTTCAAAGATACAAAATTGATTTTAAGAACAAGGAAATTATTATCATTTTTTACCTTTGTAAGTATTGAAATAAATAAAATTAAATAATCTTATCATACTTTTAAATATTAAATCTATTATAATTCATGATTTTATCGGTGGTATGAAAATTTTTTTATGGTATTGAAGAAAAAAATTTTACCCGATATTTTAGGTTTAACCAATCTGAATGTACCAATTTTAATAACCATGCCCAGACCTATCAAAATTTTATCCAATCCGCGGACCCAAACCATGTGAGCCATAATTTTTATTTAATTCGATGTCCCATAAATTTTTGACTTATTTATAATCCAATCCAAAACATGCCCACATGCCCATTTGCCACCTATATTTATGTAGCTTGATTGCATATATATAAAGACTTGGACCAATCAAAGCAAGATGTATCCGTTAGCTAGATGGATAAAGAGAAATTGGTGATTTGATTAAATCCCATAATTTAGAATTCTAAGAAAACAGTAAGTCAGAGTTAGTTAACAAATCATATCCATCGTGGATTTTATGAATCATTAACTAAAACATAATATATATATATATATATATATATATATATATATATATATATATATATATATATATATATATATATATGACTGCTTCAGCAACAAGCCATAGCCCATTAATAGTCTCTTTTGGAGAAATGCTTATTGATTTTGTTCCAGATGTTTCTGGAGTTTCTTTGGCAGAGTCTGGTGCCTTTATCAAAGCCCCTGGCGGTGCACCTGCCAATGTTGCTTGCGCCATATCCAAGCTTGGTGGTAGTTCTGCTTTTATGGGAAAGGTAATTAATCAATTAATTACATTTTAATTAACTTGGCTACGACATTTAACATTTTCCATTTGCTCGGTCGGGTTCTCAAATTTGTCACAATGGTCAATTAAACATTTCATGTTTCAATTGGATTAATTTCACCTTAAACAATTAAAAATAGTCAAGTAGGCCTTTAAAGAAATTAAAATTAATTAGTGAACAGTAAAGGGCTTATCTGAACCTAGTTTGATTTTTTTAGGAGTGAAATTGATCGAATCAAAATGTAAGGTATTTATCTGACTATTGAGACATATTTGAGGGCCTATTTCACCATTCAACCAAGTTTTACATGCAATGAGAGACGGATGTGGAATATCGTTTTGCGAGTCCCAAAACGATAAAGCTACATTATTTTTCTTCTTTAGCTTTTGAAAAAAATAGAGATACTCTTCTATAACATATAAGAAGGATTAATTGCTATTTACATTATGCAAAAGCCACAAAACTCACAAATCATAATCATGAATTCAATATTTATTTTATGCAAATGTTATGAAAATCACAATTATTTACTTAAATGCTTGTTTTCAAAGGGTTGTAACCCATGCAGCGAGCATTGTAAGCATGGAATCGTTGCATCCTTCAAATTGAGTTCAGTCCCTTTTTCCTAAAAGAGTTGAATTGATTAAAAATTTGACAAATATTTTATGATTTTAGGTTGGAGATGATGAATTTGGGCACATGCTGGTGAATATATTGAAGGAGAATGGGGTTAACAGTGAAGGAGTGTGCTCTGATAAGGATGCAAGAACAGCATTGGCTTTTGAGACGCTAAAAAAGAATGGAGAAAGGGAGTTTTATGTTTTATAGAAATCCAAGTGCTGATATGCTTCTTAAGGACTCAGAATTGAACATGGATCTTATTAAACAGGCTCAAATTTTCCATTATGGCTCAATAAGTCTAATATCTGAGCCTTCCAGATCAGCTCACATTGCTGCCATGGAAGCATCAAAATCAGCTAGCGTTTTGCTTCTTATGATCCTAATGTTAGATTGCCTCTTTGCCCTTCCCCACAGGCTGCTCGAGATGGTATCAGAAGTATTTGAAATGAAGCTGATTTCGTAATTTTAGGTGAGTGATGATGAAGTTGCTTAAATCAAGAAGATCCCAGTAAGGAAGAGGTTTTCTTTCTCTATGGCATTATCGTCTTAAGTTGCTTATTATCACTGATGGAGAAAAAGGCTGCAGATTCATCTTTTTCTTTTTTAATTTTAATTTTTTTTCCCTTTTTTCCCACTTGTTATAGCATAAATACAGACGATAATTCCACGCACCATGCACCGAGCTCAGTGCACCACCCAACGACCGAATGGTTCGTGGCGCTTGGTGCATGGTACATGAGTTTATAACCCTTAATGGACTGTACTTCTAAAGTCGGTTATAATTAAAATTTGTGCAGAATTTCAAAGGAAAGGTTGATGGGTTCTCAGTAAAAACAGTTGACACAACTGGTGCTGGTGATTCTTTCGTTGGTGCACTTCTAGTCTCCGTGGCAAAAGATACTTCAATTTTTGAGGTACTCAATCTTTCTTGTCTAGACACTGACTCATAAGACTTTCATCAAATGCCACCTATTCACGCTAATTAATGTTCCTTTCATTTTTCACCAACTTATTTTATATGAAAATTTTCTTAAATAGGTTATAGTATCCATATACTATGTATTTATTAACACGATTTAAACTTATTGCAAGCAGAATGAAGAGAAACTCAAGGACGCATTACGATTTGCAAATGCATGTGGAGCAATTTGTACAACTAAGAAAGGAGAAATTCCCGCCCTTCCTTCCAATTCTGATGCTCTCTCACTCATTAAACCCAACTAGCTTTTCTCTTAGATTTATGTTTTTATTTCCAGCTTGAATGAAATAATTATTTATCTTTTATCGTTCAACTTTGTGAACTTCCAAATAACATAATGTCAATATAATCTTTGTTTTTGTTCATTAATCTCTACAATATCTGTGGGCCTCGTTTCAATCATAGCCACCCCCAAATGTTATAACCATAAGTAACAGAACTAAATAACAATTGCACAAAATGTTTTTGGAGACAAAAAAATTCGATGTACATGCTGTAAGCATGGCAAATGCAAGAACCATTTCACCATATCAATGCATCATGAAGACTTGAATCATATATATAAAATGAAAGAAGCAAGTGACATTGAACACAAACCTAAGTTGGCACAGAAGTCATAAGCTCCATTCTTAGGGCAAGAAATCACCACTGACATCAATCTCAGATTCCAAATCAGCTTCTAAGTCATCAGATTGTACTAGCAACAGGTTGTTCGCTAACTTTGGCACCTTCACCCAGCGTCTTTGCCTCTTGTATGATGCGCATTATTTCTTCAACACTCTGACTTGGTTGATCTCTCTCTGATTGCGCATAATTTGTTTTCTCAATTTCAATCAGCTCTTTTGGAAAATTCTTTAGAAACCAAGGGTGCTTCTTAATCTCTGGTATGCTAATCCTCTTCAAAGAGGATCAAATAGCATTAGCACACAATAATCAGCTCACAAAAGCATTAATATGCACATATCAAATAAATTCCTGTTGTATTTTGTTACCCCTTAAAAGCATTTGCAAGAATGTTTACATGAAGGTAGAATTTTCCTTCCATTATTGTGTTTATTGTGAAATGTTTCACATAGGTCTTTATTCAGAACTAAAACTCAATCTAGCAAATAATGCATGATGTTCAGGGGCCCCATAGCCCTGCTGATGAAATAGTCCCACTTTTCATATTCCCTGAAATAAAGAAATAATTGTTTTTTCTCATCATTTATTTCAGAAGTTATTGGTAAACTAATGATTTTCAGTATAAAAGGTATAGATTTCTATTTATTGTTTCATGTTAAATTGAGTCTAATTTTTCATTCAGCAAAATTTTCCCGTGAAAAGAACAGCTCCAAGCTGCCCTTCACAGATACAGTTTGTGGTGTCAAGTCACCTATAAGAATACCCAAATCTTTGAATTTTTCCTTTTGAATCAATGCAAACTAAGGTCCAAGTCACATGCATCTGTAGGCTGTTGTCTTGAAAAATCATCGAGAGGTAATTTCAATTACAATTTGAAATAACCAGAAAGTAATTCCAAAGTCACATGCACTTTTATGGCCCTCCTGGTAAATCTTATATCAAATTGTTCCATTTTTTTCTTTTCCCTTTATAAATTACCACACATGCCAAGGGGTACAAAGGAAGTCATCCAACATATGCTACAAAAAACAGTAGCCGAATAGTTGTGCTAACCCAAAAAAAAAAAAAAAAAAAAAAAGAAGAAGAAGAAAAGAAAAAGAAAGAAAGAAAATAGCCAAAACTGATTTATAAACAACCATATAAGCTTATAGTGACAGTTATATAAGCAAGCATAGGAGGCATACGTTCATATATGCTAAGACCATTAGAGCAAAGTTTCTGTTTGTTAAACTTATAGTCATTTATAATTCTTATAATTTCCTCAGAAGTCTTTTAAAATTACCAGAAAACAATGATAAGGTCATAAAGTAACATTAGACAATTCTTTTAAAATTGTCAGAAAATGATGAGGTTTTAAAGAAATGTCAGACAGAAGTACCTTTTCTGGATTGGCAACGAAAATGCGAGAAAGGAGCTGCTTGCAATCTGCAGACACTCGTACATAGTCTGGTATGGAGTACTGAACGCTCATTATTCTCTGGCAGAGTTTGAGGATGATATTATGTTTAGGGAGAGAAGAAAGAAGGTTTATCATCCAATCATCTAGCTAGTGTTAAGAAGAAACTAACCCCAATAGTCTTGCGGAAGTTTCTAGGATCTTCAGGATCTTCAAAAGGGTATGCTCCCACCAACATCACATATAGTGTCACCCCACATGACCAAACATCTGCAATCTAAAACTGTAGAAAATCAAATGACCAAGCAAAGATAAGAGGACATCATTTTTTTCTTCTCTTAGGAAATCAATTTTAAGAGTAATCAAGAATTTTGATTCATGCTCAACAACTATGTTGTGGCCTTTTGATGCTAGACTTCATTCTACAAGCATTTTTACACTTTCATCAGATTATTTTGTCAGGTATTGGCTGCATCATTAATTCTACTCTGGGAGTAGCAAGCTTAGGCACCATATACTATTTTTTAAATAGTGTAATGAAATATAAAATCATTGAAGTATGAAGAGCAAAATGGTATGTTTTGACTTTGATAGGAGACAGAAGAACCAAAAACAGCCATATACTGCACTACTAGTGACTTTAAAACCTTAGTCAATGGAGCTCTCTTCTTTAGAAAGCAAATAATATGGTCTGAACAAAAACAGACTATATAAACAGGGGTCACTATTGTGAAACAGATGGTTAAGAAAAGGATCTGGCATTAGTTTTCACCTCAGATAAAAAGAGTTCAAGACAGTTCAAGGCTGTGTAATAACCTTCATACTTCACCAATATTTCTTCATTCTGTCTGATTATCAATGTATATGCAGTGCCATACATCACAACGGGTTTGTTGCAAGACTTACGGGGCAATTCACCATTCACGGGACAGAAGGATTATCTTTCCAAATATGACTTTGATTGTACAGCTGGTTGTTTTATTCCTTAATTGTCTGTAATTATTTATTTTGATTATTTCCTTTTTTTAGCTTCTTTGTACAAATATAAGAATGAGAAATACAAATGTGGGGATACACTTTTTCGGAATACATTGGAGACACTTTTCCGGAATACATTGGATACACTTTTCTGGAATACATCTCGTTTATTTGTCATGGTATCAGAGCCAAAATTTTGAGATCCTTTCATCTTGTGTCTGGTTCATTGTCTAGTTCTGAGATCTTGGATATTTGTTCTTGTTTTTCTTATGTTCTATCCAGTCTTCTTGGATCTGATTTCTTAGTTATTATTTCTGGTTGCATCATGTCTTTGGAACGATCTGAACATTTTCTTGTTCGATTTAATGGTAAAAATTATTCAGCCTAGGCATTCCAATTTCAGATCTTGGTCAAAGGAAAGGATTTATGGGATCATATTGATGGGACCGATTTTGCACCTGACAGCAAGGAGGAGAGAGAGAAATATTTTAAATGGGAAGTGAAGGATGCTCAGATTATTATGTCTTGGATTCTTGGAAGTATAGAACCCTCCATACTTCTCAATCTCAAGCCTTATAAGACATCTCAAGAAATGTGGGGTTACTTGAAGAAAATTTACAACCAAAGCAACACAGCAAGAAAATTTCAATTGGAACTCGAGTCGAGTCAATTCAGTCAAGGGAATATGTCAATCCAAGAGTTTTATTCTTCCTTTGAGAATCTTTGGGCTGAATACACCGATATTGTATATGCTAGTGTACCTCCTGAAGGACTCATTGCTGTCCAAAGTGTGTATGAAACGAGCAATCATAATCAATTTTTAATGAAGTTAAGAGGGGAGTTTGAAACAATCAGGTCCAACCTGATGAACAGAGATCCAGTACCTTTCTTGAATATTTGTGTGGGAGAGCTTTTCAGGGAGGAACAAAGGCTCATTACATAGAATTTTATGGAGCAGCAAGCTCAAAATCCTGTTCCTATTGCCTACGCTGCTCAAGGAAAGTCTAGAGGAGGCAGAGATATGACTAATGTTCAGTGCTATAGTTGCAAAAGATTTGGGCACATTGCCACTAATTGCACTAAAAACTTCTGCAATTATTGTAAGAAACCAGGGCATCTCATCAAAGATTGTTCCATTCGGCCTCCAAAGAAATTTGAAAATGCCTACAATGTCTCGGTTGGTTCCTCAAATGTTTCTAGTCCTGGTCAGTCTTCGATTACTCCTGAAATGGTCCAGCAAATGATAGTTTCTGCTTTTTCTGCTTTAGGCATTTCAGGTACCAAAAATTCTAATTCTAAGCCTTGGTATTTTGATTCCGGTGCTTCCAATCACATGACCAACACTGCTGTATCTTTAAATAATGTTCAAAAATATAAAGGAGATCTTCATATTCGTACTGCCGATGGAAGTTCATTACCTATAACAGCTGTTGATGATATTTCAGCCTCTTTAAATACTGTTTTTGTGTCTCCTAAACTGTCCACTAATCTTATATTTGTTGGCCAATTAGTTGACAACAATTGTACTGTTAAATTTTCAAACTCTGGTTGTCTTGTGCAGGATCAAGTGTCTGGGAAGATGATCGCGAAGGGGCCTAAAGTGGGACGTCTTTTTCCTTTGTTTCTATCTTCTTCTCCTTTGTCCAATTGTGTTGCTTGTAATGCTGTTCAATGTGATAATCAAGTATGGCATAGACGTTTAGGACATCCTAATTCTCATGTACTTCATGTTTTGCTTAAATCTGGTTCACTTGGCAATAAAAATTCACCTTTTTCTTATAATGATATTGCTGATTGTGCATCTTGCAAACTTGGTAAAAGTAAAACTCTTCATTTTCCTTTGCATAAAACACGCACCACCAAACCCTTTGAACTTGTACATACTGATGTATGGGGTATTGCTCCTGTAATTTCTCATCAACATTACAAATACTTTGTTACATTTATCGATGATTTCACTCGCTTTACTTGGGTGTACTCTCTTCGGTCTAAAAGTGAGGTTTTTTCTGTGTTCAAAGTCTTTCTTGCTTTAGTTGAGACACAATTTTCTGCCAAAATAAAAAAATTGCAATCTGATTCAGGTGGTGAATATATGTCCAATGAATTCCAATTGTTTCTTCAAAGTCATGGGATTATATCACAGTGTTCTTGTCCTTTCACTCCACAACAAAATGGTGTGGCTGAAAGAAAGAATCGTCATCTTCTTGATGTTGTTCGAACTCTTCTAATAGAATACTATGTTCCTCCTAAATTTTGGTGTGAAGCTTTGTTTACTGCTGTTTATTTGATTAATAGATTACCTTCTCCTACCTTGAACAACGATTCTCCTTACTTTCGATTGTTTGGGCATACACCAGATTATTCCAATCTTCATATTTTTGGATGTGTGTGTTTTGTTTACCTTCCTGCACATGAGAGAAATAAACTTACTGCTCAATCTGTCAAGTGTGCTTTCTTGGGTTATGCTGGCAATCAAAAAGGATTTCTTTGCTATGATTCTCATGCTCAACGTACTCGTGTCTCTAGGAATGTTATTTTTTTTTAACATCAGCCCTTTTTTAGCTCCCAACAGACTTTCGAATTCCCTTCTCTATCTGTGCTACCACATTTTGATGAGTCCTCCACCTCTGTACAAAGGTTTAAACCTGGTCATATTTATCATAGACGTGCTTCTGCATTTGATTCTTCTACAGGTCTCACTGAGGCTCCTCCAACTCTTCCTGTGGCATCTGATTCTGTTCTACCTATTCCAACGATCCACCTCCTCTTCGTCGAAGCTCTAGAACTCACAAACCCCCTGACTGGTATGGCTTTTCAGCCCATGTGGCTATGTCTCCTACTTTGTCTTCTATTTCTATTCCCACTTGCTATAAGCAGGCTATGAAACTTGAGTGTTGGCGTCAAGCGATGGAGGTTGAATTTGAGGCTCTTGAGGAAAATCATACTTGGGACATTGTTTCTTGCCCTCCAAATGTTAAACCCATTGGTAGTAAGTGGGTCTATACCGTGAAACTTAAGTCTGATGGATCTTTGGATAGATACAAAGCTCGATTGGTTGCTCTTGGCAATAAACAAAAATATGGCCTTGATTATGACGAAACATATGCACCAGTTGCTAAGATGACTACGGTGAGAACCATTCTTGCTATTGCATCCTCTCAATCTTGGCCTTTACATCAGATGGATGTCAAAAATGCCTTCTTGCATGGGGATCTTAAGGAAGAGATTTACATGAAACTTCCACTATGTCCATGACTACTTCTAATGAAGTTTGCAAGCTCCGACGCTCTTTGTATGGTTTGAAGCAGGCCCCACGAGCCTGGTTTGAGAAGTTTCGCAGTACTCTTCTTAGCCTCTCTTTCACGCAAAGTCAATATGATTCATCTCTCTTCCTTCATAAGACCTCCACTGGTATGGTCTTTCTCTTAGTTTATGTTGATGATATCATCATTACTGGTAATGACAATGGACTGATTACTAAGCTTCAAGATAAGTTGCATAGTACATTTCAAATGAAAGATCTTGGGCATCTCACATATTTTTTGGGGCTGGAAGTTCACACTCGCGAGCATGGTTTGTTTTTAAATCAACACAAATATATCCAAGATCTCATTGAACTTGCTGGTTTAAAGGAGGCTACTGCTGTTGATACGCCAATGGAGGTGAATGTAAAATACCGAAAAGATGAGGGTTAGCTTTTGCCTGATCCTTTTCTATATAGACAACTTGTGGGAAGTCTTATCTACCTAACAATTACAAGGCCTGATATCTCATATGCTGTCCATATAGTTAGCAGATTTATGCAATCGCCTCGACATCTTCATCTTGTTGCAGTTCGTCACATTATTCGATACTTAATTGGGACACCTACTCTTGGGTTGTTTTTTCTTAGAAAATCTGCTCTTCAGTTGACAGCATATAGTGATGCAGATTGGGCTGGATGCCCGGATACTCGGAAGTCTACAACAGGCTGGTGCATTTTTCTTGGCGATGCCTTGATTTCTTGGAAGTGTGAAAAACAGGACTGTGTCTCTAAATCTTCCACGGAGGCTGAATATAGAGCCATGTCAGCAGCTTGTTCTGAAGTTGTGTGGTTACGTGGTCTTCTTTCTGAACTTGCATTTCCCCAAACTGCTCCAACTCCACTTCATGGTGATAACACTAGTGCCATTCAAATAGCTACGAATCCTGTCTATCATGAATGCACAAAACACATAGAGGTGGACTGTCATTACATTAGGGAGGTTTTTACTCGTGGTGTTATCACTCTTCCTCATCTTACTACTGATCTTCAAATTGCTGATATTTTTACCAAAGCTTTGATACGCCACAGACACAAATTTCTTCGTAACAAATTGCTGCTGGTCGATTTATCCGCATCAATTTGAGGGGGGATATCAATGTATATGCAGTGCCATACATCATAACGGGTTTGTTGCAAGACTTATGGGGCAATTCAGCATTCACGGGACAGAAGGATTATCTTTCCAAATATGACTTTGATTGTACAGCTGGTTGTTTTATTCCTTAATTGTCTGTAATTATTTCTTTTGATTATTTCTTTTTTTTAGCTTCTTTGTACAAATATAAGAATGAGAAATACAAATGTGGGGATACACTTTTCCGGAATACATTGGAGACACTTTTCCGGAATATATTGGATATACTTTTCTGGAATACATCTCGTTTATTTGTCACTGATGACTCAACAGCATTCTTATTTTTTTTCAATTAACCAAAAGTGCTCAGCCAATAAAATTTAAAGATTCACATTCCACTTAAATAACAGAAGTGGAAAATTATGCTCCATATAAAAGAAATATGGCAAAGACTGAAGTGATCTATTACTTTTCCTTTTGTCTTTTATGACATAATAAGCTAAGGATGGCCTTTCAGCTACATTTATTGACATACTTAAAAGTAATACCTTGCCATCATATTCCTTCCTTGATAGGACTTCAGGAGCAATGTATGCAGGGGTTCCAACAGTTGATTTGGGTTGCGAATGCAGCAAAGCAGACTGAAATCATAAAACACAAAAGGAGAAAAAAAACGGTATTTTAATTTGAAGAATGTTTAGAAATTGAATTAGGAAGAATTATAACACAAAAGAAACATTAACCTTGGAGTAACCAAAATCACAAATTTTAAGTCGTGGTGTAGGGCTTCCATCTAAAAGTGTGTTTTCCAGTTTTAGATCCCTGTGACAAATTTCCTACAATGAAGCAATATAAACCATAAGGCAAACAGCTCTTTTTTAAAATAAAACCAAAAGCTCAGACATGACACAACATACCATGGAATGACAGTAGCTGACTCCAGATATTAGCTGCTGGAAGAAAAATCTTGCCTATAGTGAAAAAGAATGCACCCATTAGATATCATCAGCATATAAAATCGAAGGAAAATGATCAAACAAATAAGCTACAGCTTCACAACCTCATCTTCACTAAATCGACCAGCACTGCATATCTTTGCAAAGAGTTCGCCACCAGCAGCATATTCCATGACAATTGCCAAATGGGTTGGAGTCAATAAGACCTGCAAGGAACAAGATAATTAAAATCCTACTCAGAAAATAAGTTCTCTTCTGAAATCCTTTATAGTAGATTGAAGGTTTGGCACTCAGCCATCATGCAGAAATAAATAGCATGCACAATTATTTTATCAACACAAACAAATTTACTATAGCATTTATTGATTTTAGACAGATTTGCCAGCCAATAATTCCGAGGTGGGTTGGGTTTTCAAAATTTGGTAACTAGGTAGGAAATTAAGGAGGGGCTTTAAAGGTTTGTAGGCTGTGTGGGATTAATTGTAACAAGATAAATGTTGCATGGGTTTGCATACTGCTTTGATTGCAGACCCTTACCAAGACCTCCTTGTAGATTAAATGTGCTTAGTAAAAAAGTTGCTACTTGTGATTAGTCCTATAATATTTTCACATTAACCATGTAAAGTAAAGATCTTAACATTAACAAGAATATATATGTATTAGTAAAGAGTGCCTTCCCTGGAGGAGTTAGCCTGGCCATGTAAGTAACTTGAGCTCAAGCACTACAGTATAGTATAGATATCTCTGCTTGTATGGATCCACAAAGCTCTAGCCAAGTACCAAATAAACAACTAGATATGAACTATGGTATAAATATGACGTGCTACTCTGCAGAACTTTCTTTCTCCAAGTTAAATTACATATTTGAACTTTGGACACAGGCACAGCAAAGAGTGACAACAAAGGTACCAGAATTGCTACCCATAAACTGCAGATTCAAATCCTAAGAGCAAACACTGCATGCAACAATCTTAAGAATTCTACGTCTTTAGGTTTTCCCTTGTGGAATACCTTGTTAGATATGAGAGTAAAAAGGTAATGTGAAATTTTAACATTCATAAGTTAGGTTCAATAGATGCAGATTTCTTAGTCAGCTGGACTTGGTAGTGCATCCACACTAATATTAGCATAAATCAGGAAAAAAATGTGTTCGTAAAACCCTGAATTTATTATTACGGTTCCTGTCTAAACAAGTTGTAAGTGCTGTAATGTCCAATTGAAAACATGCCTTGAAAGGCCAACATAATCAATCTGAATAAAAGGATTCAGGACCAATATCTTACCTCTTTGAACCTGACAATATTCGGATGCCTTAAGGATCTGTGGTTGATGATTTCTCTCTGGACATTCTCATCGATCTAACACAATAAACCAAAATCATAATCTTATATTTATGTCAAGATTATACAAATCAGAGGTTCAAATTCATATTCACTTGTGCATGTTTTATAATCATATTCGTATTGGTATAAACAAGTTGTTGCTATTAAATTAAACAAATATGAATTGCCCAGCAATTGCTCAAATACAAAAATTTACAACACAGACTAAACTATGAAAGATTTCTTCTAAACTATACCTCATGCTCTAGACTCAAAATCATAAACATAAGCAGTAACTAAATCATTAGTTTATAATACAAAGAAGAAATGGTAAAACTACCTTCTTCCCTCTCTCGATGTACTTTACAGCAACAAGCTCCTTTGACTTCTTTTCCCTCGCTAACCTTGCCACCCCGAAATTTCCAGAACCCAACTCCTTTATTGGCTCATACCGTTCATCCATCATTCCCACACCAACACAAAAAAGAAACCAAATTCTATGAACAGCCCATAAACGAAAAACAAATTTGAAAACCAGAGAGAGAGAGAGAGAGAGAGAGAGAGAGAGAACGGTAATAACTTAACCAAGAAGACCAACTAACTGACAATCCCCCCAATATGGCAATATCTAAATAAAATGATTAAAAAAAATACCCACCCAGATACCAACCAGCAGAAAAAGGCTATTTGGAAGCAATAAAACTACCTAATAGTTCAAAAATAAAGCAAGTTGAAGCTCAAATAAACAGTCAAAATGAAGAGAAAATCAAGTGTTTGATAAAGTCATTGTGACAAAGAATATTGGGTGGTATCTAGAAAAAGAGAGTATTTAACGCAATAAATTTAAAAAACATGATAATAAATGAAGGTTTGCTTGCAAGTGTTGCATGTAGAGACACGGATATGACGATGGAGGAAGACGGCGTCTTACGTTATCTGACGCGAGGTGGGTTTTTGAAGCTACTATAATAATACTAAGGCTGGCGCAGATAATATATTTTACACTTAATATATAAATTCGCCATTGAATTTGTACAAATTTGTCAAGTGGACCCTAAAATTTAAACTTATCGTACTTTAGCACCTATATTTACTAAAATAACCTATTGTAAACATTATTTACACCCGACAAGAGTTTAAAATTAAATTAGCGCATTTATATTTGACTCATGGACTTAGATTATGTCCTCAAAAAATTAATTAAAAATCAACACATGCTAGGGACATTTTTTAATAATGTATTTTAAATAATTATTTACAATTTTAGGAAGTATCAAAAATTATTTACAAAAATGGGATGTTGGTATGAAACTGCTGTCATGTGTAGTGATTTTATCATAAAAATAGTAGGGGACAAGACCGGTTTCATCATGAAACCGCTGACTGCTGAAGCGATTTCAAAATCTAAAGTAGCAACTCCTGATAGCAGTTTCAGACTCTGAAATCATTTCCTTTGTGTCAAATTCTCTTAATTGTTATATAAAATATTGTCATAAATTTTATAATTTAAGAAGATAATATATTTTTCTAGGGTCAATAATATTTTTTCAATATTGTTCTTAAAGGTAAGTATAATTTTATAAATTTTGATTTATAATTTTATATGTTTAATTTTAGGTTGCTTATATAATAATTTATATTTTATTTACTCAAATGCAGAATTAAATTGAGAATTTGAAGCAACAAATTACGAAAATCGCAATTGTACTCTTGAAATAAGGTAAATTAATAAATTTTATATATTAAATTTTTATAATTTATATATAGAAATGTGCTATTATTATTATTATTATTATTATTATTATTATTATTATTATTATTATTATTATTATTATTATTATTATTATTATTATTATTATTATAGCCAAATAGTGTGATTAGGTTATTCTATTTATATAACAAAAAAAGTTAAAATAATATATTTTAATATTTTATCACTTGTAGGTAATTGAAATATGTCAACATATACTTACTTTTATGTGCACACGGGAGAAAAAATAAGTGTTGGAGTGTAGGATTTTCAATATGGCATATCTGGTCCGAACGGCATTACAAGGAGAATGAGAGTTAGAAATAAACCAGCTTTTCCTAAATTGGTTCATAAAATTCACATAAAATTGAATTTATATATGAACGACGTAATTTGCATAATTATTTATAGGAGCCCAATGTATAACCGATGATCATTATGTTGGACGTCGGTCAATTTGGCGGATGACAATGACATAGATGTAATTTATGATAATTTAAGGAGATATGATATTACAACTTGATGGAATTAATTGTTGTACTTGATCAAGGGGGTGCAGGAGCTAGTCGATCCACATATGAACACATATATCAATTTACAAGTGAGGCATTGCAAAGGAAAAACATCGAGGCATGGCATCATCAATTGCTTAATGAAATTGGACCTAGTCAACCAACACAATCTATTAGTCGTCAAGATATTGAAATGTTCTCTCAATATAATTTTATCAAAGATGCAATACAAAATTTAGATGAAAGTGTGCAATGACGATCTTATAGTCATCAAGGTGATGATGTTTTCAGTCAGCCAAGACAGTCTGTAAGTCGACGAGATGGTGATTTAATTGGAACCCAAGCTAGTATCAGTTCAGAAGAAGGTCAATTATAACGATCAGTTAGCCAGGTGCCTACAACAAGAATGAGTCAATCCAGATGGTCAATTAGTCGAATGATGGGTGATTTTTGTAGTAAATCACTTTTTGAAAACATATCAAAAAGTCATTATAATGAGAGAAATTTTATTGAGAGAAATGGTGCAGAGCTAAGTCATGTTACAGAATCCAACAGTCAGCATCGTTCAATTTGCCATATCCCTGATGTTAGTCGATGGTGTGACATTTTCCATGTACCTATTGATAGTCAATATCATTCTATTTCTCATGTTCATGCTGAAAGTCAATGCCATTTTGTTTTTCATATTTCTGATATCAATCAGCAGCTTTCTATTCAATAGGTTACAGATGTAGCTTTTAGTCAGCAATGGCAGTATATTAATAGGAGAGATATTGATTTACTATATGATAGCATTTTTGGCAATACTCAAAATATCGATACAAAAGAAAAGATAGGATATAATCTTAGTAATGCAGATTATGGAAATGAATCATCAATTAATTTGGGGGATGATGATGATATTGAAGATGTTCCAATCTACAATGATTATGTCTCACGCAATGATGATGTAGAGGTAGAAACTATCAACATGCAAACAAATAGTGATGGCAAGGATTCTGATAATACTAAATTTCTAGTCTATTAGCATCTATGTATCCAATTGAAGGGACAGACGAGGCTAACTTTGTGTTTCCATTGAAGCATTACTCAAAAATAAACTTCGATGCATACCAAGTTGATATTTCTGAAGATGTTCACTTTAAGACCTGAGTACTAACTAGATTTGGGCACTGGCATGACATCATTATAACCCCCACTGTATAGTGGCTGGTCAACTAAGCCCTGAGTACTGACTAGATATGGGCCACTAAATAATTCATTAAAAAATCATCATGCTCCATTGATGGCACCGCTTGGGCAAATGGATAAGAATCGTATTGAAATGGTTGGCCCGTTTGATCATACGAGATGGACTCATATAGAATTGATGGACCCGTCTATAGAAGCACATCGTATTGATGTTGATCTATTGAAGACAAACTAATGTTCAGGTCAACATTCAATCTGGATGGCCCCGCTTCAAAGTCATTACATCTAGGTGGTCCAGCTACAGTATCAAATAATCGATGCTGACTATCTGGATGAAAATTGAAAGAACTATTGAATATATAACATGTAATGGCCTCAACACCGGATTAGCCATGAACAGTATTTTCCAATAGTAAATAGTACTTTCGGGCTGAAAAGTACATCCGGATGTAAAAAATATTTTATTGGATTATCGAAAAATATTGGTCACGAATAGTTCGATATTGAAATTTGAAGTGATTTTAAGATCAAATGGACCTTCAAAAGTCAAAAGTACGAAAAACGGAGCAATTAGGATTTTAGGATAATAGTTGACCAAAAGTTTAACCGGGCTGTGAAAAATAGTAAATGAAATCTAAAAATTATCAAAAATTATATATGTTCCTAAAATAATATGTAGATTATTTTGGTGACAAAAAGCAAATTTTTCGGTAATGCCGATATTTTTGAATCGAACCGATTTAATTGAATCAAATCATTAATACACTCTGATTGGGCTGTAATATTTAGGTACAACGTATTTTTGATGTGATATGAATGATAAAATCAAATTTGAAGGAATTTAGAACTGAAAAGTGAGAGAAATTAATTAGAACCATTAATCGGGTAATTATTGGGCTTAAACTAAAAATAGCTTAAGCCTAATTGAGAAGCCCAACCCAAGCCCATTAGAAGGTCTCTTATAAGGAAGTAAACTTTGAGAAAACTAGAAGCTTCAGCTATCTTCTTCCTCCCTCTTCTTGGTCGAACTCTACCCTTCACTTTCTCTCTCTAATTTCTTCCATTTTTCTTCCATTTCTCACCAAATTTAAGCTTTAGATAGTATTTTTTGCCTTTCTAAACTAGTCTAGCAGCCTCTAACCTTTGATTAGAGGATAGGAATTCAAAGAAATCAAGTGGCAAAGTGTCGAGGTCAATTTGAGGTATGAAAAATCTAATGGTTTAATTTTGTTTAAGGATGGTTCTTGATATTTTTGGGGGTTTGGATTGCATTTCTGATATTTATTTTAGCAAAAGAGAACAAATTAATGGTGTTTTAATGGCTTGAATAACCGACCATAGTAGGTTCTCCCATTAAAAGCCAAAGTTTCAAGGCTAAAGGAAAAGAGAATGAGGTCTAGGTAAGGCTAAAGTAAGAGAACAAGGTTAGTGACTTCAAGACCAATTATTTTCCATTGTTTGGCATGATTTTCCTTTTGGTTAATTAGGAAAAATTATGTAATTGTGTGTATAATTGCAATTAACATCAAATTAGTGTAATTGGATCTTAAATAAATACATTAAAATTCTTAATTGAATTTTTAAGAATTTATATGTTGGTCATCTTATGGTGGCCGAAATTCTTCTTAAGGAAAATAATATGTATTTTTAGTTACTTTGATGTTTTTAAGCCTTTAAATACTTGTAAGCATGAAATTTATTATCTATAAATTTTTATGAAATTTATGAGAATTATTTGGCTATTTTTAGAATAAATAATAGCTTATGTAACTAATAAAAATAATAAAATTATAGTGAATTAATGCAAGAATTGATTAAATAATGTACCCGTGAATTTTTACAGAATTTATAAAATTTATTCAAATATTTTAAAGAAAATATTCAAATATGTTAGTGTACAACTATTGAATTTTTTTATGAAATAATTAATGCAAAATAAAATAAATAAAATAAATAGAGATTTTCTATGAAATAAAGCACAAATTGTGAAAAAGGAATGAAAATATGATTGACAGATTTTCTGAAATAAATTAACTAGAGAAACTGTCAAAAGTCTGAGAATGAAATGAATTGTAAGTGAAAAATAATGAATTAATTCATAAACTAAAAGAAAATGGTGAATTATGACTAAATAATTCACTATTATATAAAGCCCAAAAAGATTGATTTAAAAAGTACTATTTTAAAAAGAAAAAGAAAATTGTCAAATATTTTGTAATCAAATGAATTTTTACCCCTGGCAATAGTTATATAATCAAAACATAGCTCAGAATATATATTGGCTAGCCATAGGAACCTTTGTACCGTGGTGCAAGTCATGGCGACTTGCTTTGCTAGGGTAGGGTCATTGTTCTCCTATAGCCTCTGAAAAGTGAAGTGATAGTGGTCTGTGAGAATTGATCCTTTGGAATAAGTTCTCAATCTGTATGTGGCCCTGTACGATCCACATCCCGCATATCCAGTTTGAAAATTTCTATCAGGATTGTACTATGGGCATATTGACAAGAATAAGTTAAAAGTGCAAAAAAGAAGCTAAATTGTGAAATTAAAAGTGAAAATGACCTATTTGAAAGAAATTAAAAGTTTAGGGGCAAAACTGATAAGAAAATATTTTGTAAAGGCGAAATGATAATTTGAAGGTCAAACATTCCAAAAATGATATTTCGCAAAGTGTAAGGATAAAAATATAATTTTGCATAAAAATTCAAAACATAGCCCATTCAATTATTTTATATATCAAAAGTCAACTAACAAGAGAAAATAATGGCAAATTTGTAAATAATTGCCAAAAAGGGCATTTTTATAATTAATTGAAAAATTAAGGATTTAAATGAAAAGTTTACCAAAATTGCATTAACAAATTGAAATAATATTTAAAAAAGTAAAAAGGTACTTTTTGATAACTAAAAAGTTAACAGCTCACTTAAGTTGCGCAATTATACTTGTTTAAAAAATTTTATGACTTTTAGTCACCTTTGGGTATATTTAATGCTCAGCACATAGAATTATCTGCATGCAGATATTGATAGAGTTCTGAAGCATAAGTACATTGGAGGTGGAGATTTTGAAAAATAAGAGTTTTATTTTGTTTGGCATGTATATTATTATATATTTTTGAAGTATAAGAATTGGCTTGTAAATATGTATAAATATGTGGTTGTTATAATGGAAGAATTGTGTATGTTGGATACGATTTGAGAATGTTTGGATGAGACGTGTAGTGGATGAGTAGTTAAATTGTTTGTGTGGATATTAAACTGTTATGTCCCTAAGAGCTTGTGATATTGTCTGTTTTTCAGGGAGCTAGTCCATTATATAGCTGTTATATTGCCAAAATTTTGTAAAATAAATAGTAAAATGGACAGTTATGAGTCATTGACCAGGTGAAATTGGTATAAGAATTCGTGAGTTAAGCATCATTTGGTTAGTAAATAATTTAAAGTTAAGTTATGAATTTCAAGTTAAAAAAGAAAATTCAACCACTCGCTTAGATCAGAGTGACTATTTCAGCGAGGGTGTTATATGTTATGGTATCAAAGCAACGATTTAAGTGGTTCTAAGATCGGAGTGAGAATAAGTGAATGATTTGTCTGTATATATATATATATATATATATATATATATATATATATATATATATATATATATATATATATATATATATATATATACACATGCCAATTGTTAGTAAAAAAAGATATTTTGGAAATCTAAAGTGTACTTGCTCATTTCTGTTTTATCATGAAAAGATATCATTAGATCGTGACAAACAGGTAGGGGATGGTGAGAGTGAGGCATTTATAGGTCCTGGACAGCAGGAGGCCCCACAATAGTAGGCTTCCTCCTAGCAGTGCCACCTTCGCCCCTACAGCTGGACTTCCTAAACTTGATGGTTGATTATATACAGCACTGACTGCAAACAGGTCAGGCACATTCTTCACAGACAGCTGCACAGGTACAACCAGCTCCATCTAAAAGAAAGCCTGTTCTAGAGTAGTTAAAGAGGCATGGAGCTGAATATTTTTTTTGGAAGAGATCCTCTGACAACAGCACAAGCAGAAGACTGGTTGTTTAAAATAAAGAGACTTTTTGAGATTGCGAATAGCTCAGCAAAAGGAAATTTGGAAGGTATAGTTGCTTTACTATAGGGACAAGCTTTTGTTTGGTGGAACTCTATCAAGAGACATACCCCAGTAGATCAGTTGACTTTGAGGTTCTTTGTGACTCAGTTTGAGCTGAAATATATTGGGTCTGAATTTAAATTTGCGATGCAAGAAGCTAAAAAAGAGGTGTAAATTATGCAAAAAGGAAAGCCTAAGGATAATGTTCCAGAATAGGTCCCAACCATTGTCATCTAACCCCCTCCCCTTTCGAAAGATTAGCCAAGTCCAAGAAGAAAAATGAAAAGAATGATGTTCTTAAGACTAGGTTGAGGTAAATATTTCTTTACTTAATACAATTAAATGAATACCTCAATATGTTAAATTTCTTAAAGAATTATGTACAAATAGAAAAAGCTAGTTGGTAATGGAATGGTGAGTATAGGAGAAAATGTCTCTACTATAATTTAAAAGAAACTACCTTTAAAATGTAAAGTCCAAGTTATATTTTCTATCCTATGTGCCATAGAAAATGTTATGATAAAAAGAGCTATGTGTGATTTAAGAGCTTCAATAAATATTATACCATTATCTATTTGTTCATCTTTGCATGTTGGTCTATGAAAAGAAACAAATGTAGTACTTCAACTTGCTAATAAGTCTATTTTTTAACCTAAAAGGGTAATAAAAAATATTTTAGTACAAGTTGATTGGTTAGTTTTGCCCGTTGATTTTTAAGTGGTTGACATGAAGGATGATACATATTTAAATTCTTCAAATAGTTTGTTAGGAATACCATTTCTCAGTGTAGCCAAAGAAAAAATTGACGTGCATAAGGGTATACTCAACATGGTGTTTGATGGAGAAATCGCTAAATTTCATATTTATGATACTAAGAAAAATCCTACTAATGTGTCTAGTGTTTTTAAAGTGGATGTTACTGAACTTTTAATTAATGAATCTTTTAAATTAGGTGATAATTCTAACAGTTTGAATTTTTCATAGTTTTTGAACTCCACTTCCAAAAAGCCTAACAAATTTGAGAAGAAATTAGTGATTAATACCAATTTGTAGGAAGTGATGAATGAAAGGTCACTAAGATGGGATTTGAGACTGGCTTGAGATCCCTAAAGTCTATAAACGTCTAGCCAAAGATGTTAAATAAAGGCACTATTGAGAGGCAAATCAATTCTTAGCCTTGCTCAAGCTGAGCTGTTACTTTTTAGATTTAGTTTTTAGTATTTTTAATTTTTTTTACTTTCTTCTTCTTCCTCTTTGGGATGACTTTAAAAAAACTTTTTATGCACGTATGGGCAATAATTGTGATGATTTTAATTGTGTAAGGTTTTATATTCTTTTTAATCGGGGGCATTATGTTTTTTTATGGAACTTTTTTTTAGTTAATAGGTTTAACTACAACCCACTTAACATTTTAGCTTAAACCGATTTTTGTTCTTTAAATTTTGCAGGAGAGTTAATGGGTAAATGGAGCACTTTTGATGGTGGTCTGCATATTTTTGTTTTAGACTTCAAGAGCTTTCTTAGTTTTAATGGATTTTATTTTTATAGGCAAAATTTTAATTTTACCTACCTTTTTAAACTAAAGCTCATTTTAATTTATTACCCATATAATCTAAACCAACCTCTACCATCTTCCTCCCTTACCATGCCACCTACACCATTTAACAAATTTTTGTATGGGAGATTTAAGCTTTAAAAAGAAATAATGGGTTTTATTTTCAATCTTTTTATATTATTTTACCAAAACCAATATAAATATCTTTTACCTAATTATCCCATTTCTAGTTTCTACCATTACTCAAACCGACCTCATCGTCACCGCTAATATACTCCATATTAAATTGCCATATCACCAATTGCAGCTAAGCAAACTGAAGAAGAGTACCCATTTATTTTGATTTTTTTCTTTTTCTCTTTACTTTTTTTCCTCTTCTCTATTTCATTTTCCTTTTTTGTTATTCTCCTATTGTTAATTTTAAATTTTACCCTAGATTATATTATATGTATAAAAAAATATATATTTGAAATAGCTAAAGAAAAAAAAAGTGATTTGGTTAGATAAGTGATTAAAATAGTTCTTTCAAATATTATCTTATTGAATTCTTTTTCAAATTATAAAACATCACTTTTTGACTTAAACTTTAATTATCGTCACCTGCCATTATTTTTTTTCTTATTTATTTAATTTTGTTTTATTATATTTTCTTTTTATATTTTATTAATTTATTCTTATTTGCATTATTTTTTATTTAGTTTTAAATTCTACTTAGATCACCGCTAATATTTTTTATATTAGATCGCCATGCCGCCAATCATAACCAAGCAAACTGAAGCAGAATATCCTTTTATTTTGATTTTTTTTTATTTTTTTTTCTTTTCCTCTTCTCTATTTAATTTTCCTTTTTTTATTTTTATTTTTTGTTATTCTCCTATTGTTAATTTTAAATTATTCTCCTATTATTAATTTTAAATTTTACTCTAGATTAGATCATATATATATATAAAATATATTTGGAAAAAGCTAAAGAAAAAAAAAACAAAGTGATTTGGTTGGATAAGTAATTAAAATAGTGCTTTCAAATTTTGTCTTATTGAATTCTTTTTCAAATTATAAAGCATTATTTTTTTGACTCAAACATTAATTCTTGTCACTTGCCATTATTATTTTTTATTTATTTAATTTTGTTTGGTTATATTTTCTTTTTATCTTTTCTTAATTTGTTCTTATTTATATTATTTTTTATTTAGTTTTAAATTCTACTTAAATTAGATATTAAGGTGTTTTTTTTTAATTTTCTTTTCTGAATAATAATAAAAAATAGTTTAGAAATTTGTTTCTTTTTTCTGCATTTTATCTACTGAATTTAGTTAGTTATTTTGTCATTTGTTTTAGACTATTAATTTATCATTGGGTATGCTCATGCTCTAATTTCAGCATCCATATTTTGTCCCTGCTGAATAAATTCATATGTATAATTAAAAGCTTGAATATTGATCTTAGGGTGATATTTTGACTTACCTAGTTTCCAGTACCTGAAGTTAAAAAAAAACTTTGCCTGAAAGAAGAATGGACAAGGTAGTTGTCATCGCTTAATTTCAACAATCACGGATAGTTTTGCACCTTTCCTCCATACCACAAGGTAGTACTTTACACTTTATTTTTATTTATTTATTTATTTTTGCACCCTTTGCCCCAGGATTGATTTGGTGTTTTGCATTGGGGATAATATACGGAGAAAGTGTGGCAGAGGGTTTTGATAGAAGTGTTGATTTTGTGGTGTGGTGATTTTAGCTAATTTTTTGTAACTTTTTGTAGATTCTTGAGAATTCATGTTGGTTTGTTGCTGCTAATTATACTTTTGAATTTTTATCTGGTTGATTATAATTTTCGCATATTTTGTTTCATTAATTTTTTTTAACAAATTTTTTGCTACTGGAAGTTTAGTTAAAATTTCGGTGCATTGTTTAAAAAAATTTTAGTGATTTTTGATCTTGGGATTTATTTTTAGCTTGGTTAGGCTATTGTTATTTAATATTTTTTGTTGCATCAATACATTTTATGGAAAAAATTTTGTGGATTTAAGCATATATTTTGTCAAAAGAACCTTTATAGCTTGATATTCATCTAATTTATTGCATTTTAGGTGCTATTTTTAAGTTTTAGCAATATGATATTTATCCCATGACAATTTTTTTGAAAATAATTTTCAAATTCTCTTATCCTTAGCTTTTGATAATATTCAATTTCAAGCCTAGGGAAAAACATTTACTTGGAAACAATTTCTTGGCCATTCTACTTTTTGACTTGATAAATTGCTAGGCGAGATTTAGTGGTTTTTATAATTGCTTACTCTTTTTCACACAATTTATAGTGGCTTGAATTATCTTTTGAATTAGAAATACCAAGATTTTAATTCTTTAGGTGAAATATAATATTTGAATGTTATTAATTTGGTATCTTTGCATATTAAGAGCTTGTTAAAACCACTTTGGACACTTATTTTGCATTGTGTGCTTTTGGGTTGAGGAATTCAATTACCGAGATAAAAAAATGAAAAAATTGTAATAAATTTTACTCCACTATCCACTCAACAGTATTTAAGAGTAGAGCAAGTAGCCACTTAAAATTGTGTAATTTGAGTAACTAGGTGTACGCGTATTAGAATTGGGTACCTTCGCTGAAAAAGGATTTGTATATTCCTTGTAAGCATTTTAAGTTTTCTTAGGCTAGAAAATCAAGTGTATGTGGATCAAAATAGGATATTATCACATCCACTATAGTATAGGAAACCTTGATGTTTTTGGTTTGAAAATATATTTGAGGAACCTATATTTTGATACAAATTTGTGAAAAATGGTTATGAATTCTTGTTCCATTTTGTCTCTCATTTTTGTCTTGTCAAATTCTGATGGGAGTTTATTTTCAAGTGATTGAACTTTTGATAGGAATCACTACGTGGTTTGATCCATGCTTGAGGACAAGCATAGGATAAGTGTGGGAGAATTTGTTAAGTCACCAAAATTAAATGTTATTCTTTAATTTTTGCTCATTTTTATAGATTGATTTTTACCCAATTTTGGTACTTTTTATTTGTTTTGTAATTTGGACCATTACATGATTTAATTGGTAAAAAGGTGCCAATTTGTGGCTAATTGGAGCTAATTTTGGATAACCATTGAATTTATTTGAAAGCAAAAAGATGAATCTAAGTAGATCTATAAATTGTTTCAATGAAATGAAATTCGATGTTCAATATTATATAATGGTGATATCTCATCAACTGTGATGGATTAAGGCTTTCGGTTAAGTGCTGGTGTGAGTTGGTTCCACTGATGGGTTCCACGTTGTATAGATGGGCCCCAAAGTGTACAATATTATATTAGCAGCTATATGAGCTGTAATATATACACTGAGTTTCTTGTGCTTAGTATGCATGTGATATTGGGACTTTGTAGGGTAATTATGATATGTAATACTTGTTCTCTAAAATCACATGCAAATCCGTTAGTATGTATATGTAAATATTTACACATATATGTGCATACTAATAACTCTGACATAAACCAAAGGATGGTGTATGACATAATATGATGATATATGATATTTAGTTTACCATGTTAAGATAACATTAAGGAATACATGATTATGAGCAGGAATGTGAATTAGGAATGTATTTTATACTGCAAACTATGTGATATATGTGGAGTAATTATGCCTAACAGTATCCTTTATAGATGTTACATGACATATGCCCTCCCTTATGTTTTGATTAAACCTTGAATGCATAATTTATGTAACCAATGTTATTAAATGCATATGATTGAAGTTTGAACTATCAATAATCACGATGTCTAGATTCATGAATAAAAGGATTAGGAGGTGCATGAACTATGCTAGTTTATCAAATCAGAGTTTTGATTATAAAAGTAAATTAAAAAGTCTTCAGGAACTAGGTGAGTTCACGTAATGCTCTAGATTATTATAAGAATAGTACTTATTGTTAAGGTTGAAGACTTCTCCAGAATGTTCATTGTGAAATGATTAATATTACAGACTCATATGTTTTCCTTAATTGTGAAGGTTGTAATGAATTGGTGATATTTTGTAAGAGTTTGTCCATAGAGTTTTGTTTCCCACTAGGCTTTATAGCTTAGCACGAATTTATTTATCCGTGTAGGTCTCAGGATAAGCTCCACTTTGGATCAATAGTTGTGGTGACTCAACCCACATTGAAGAGAAGATCTGGCAGGTTGCAGTTATCTTTGAGGTTTTCATAATGTATTGTAGGCTAGTTTGTTGGGTTTTGAAAAAAAAAATTTAATACAGTGAAATAAGGAAACCCACCAAGATCCATGCAATTCAATTGAATCAATTGTGAGCGAGAGTAATGATTACTAACCTCTTCAAAAAAAAGTCTTGTAGGTGTTGCCTCGTAAGAAACAAACACCTTCTACTAGTATCCACACTTGAACACGTCAAACGGATTTGCCTAGGATGTTAGCTCCCTTCTATGGCGGCTAGGGTTAGAGAAAATATTTTTCTCTCTTTTCTTTTCTTTCAAAGTGATGTCTCACTTTCTAGTGTGTCTCTTAAGCCTAACCCTAATTAAGAGAGAGAGAGAGAATTTCGGCCCATATTTCTTATTAAAATAAGAATTATGATTTTAATCTTAATTAATATTTATTTATTTATTTGAAATTTTAATTTATTACAAAATAAAATTTGAAATACCCAAATTAACCCTTAGTTTATTCATCACATTCTATGTGTGCGATCCAATAGGTTCATATTATGTTGGCTATGGGCCCTAATCCCATCACGGGCCCACAAATCATAAGTGATCTCTAGCAAGATATAATGACTATCCAAATAATATGAATATCGATAATTTGATTTTAAAGTAATAGAATATGTTATAATCCCTTCGTCACACGATATCTTTTTTAAACATACGTCATGGTCTATGTCAAACTTATATAGTTCAAACATATAATTTCTCGATCATTAAGTAGACTTATAATATCAAATGACATTGATCTCATCATCAATTCATTTGAGCACGGCCATGCATTTTTCAGTCCTACTTATCAAGGGGCCCAATAGATATCTCTCTCATAAGAGAGGGATAAATTCCATCTTGATTATTCATTATCCTCTACATGATTCTCATAATGTCCAATCATAACCTTTATTATTATCCGATTAAAGATAATATTTGATTATGTTAAAACATAATGTTTCTCATATAGGATACTATGGTAATCTCAGGTCTAAGGATCAATAACATAACTATTACGAGATCACTAATGACATTAACCCATGTAGTATCTCATAGCAGGTCTATCCAGTACCTATTCTCCAATAAGCACCTACAAGGTTGATTTATATCACCATATATATAATGGTCTCATAATTATCAATCAAACTATTACCAGTCTTTATTTATCATTATTCATTTAATGATAAATGACTAAGGACAATCAAAATAACATTAAATTGTTATTTACAAATATTATTATATTCTAACATGCCAAAATATAATAACACGAAGAAAATCCAATTTTATAAATTAAATATGACGTTAAATAATGACCCAAATATATGGCCTAGTGCACAACCACTAACACAGTTAAGTTATGTCTCATTTATATTGGAGTTTAATTTGGTTATGTTGTGGCATGTAATTAAGGCCTGTATTATTATTATTATTATTATTATTATTATTATTATTATTATTATTATTATTATTTCTGCCAGATCTTTACTAGGTTTATGTTGGTATTGTTGATTTTGCATGTCTTGTGGATTAGGGTGTTACAGTTAGTAGTATCAGAGTGCCCTGGTTTAGTCTTTTTTAGGCAATAAGAAATTAAGAATTTGTCCTTAAAAGTTTAGATGAATTGGCCTAGAGCAAATAGCCATATTCTGTGTTATTGTTATTGGGATAATGATTTTTTTATCATTGCGAGAGATGATTGACCTATGATTGATTTATATTGAAGCACTAGTAGGATTTTGGTTCAGAGATTGTAAAATGATATTGAAGGAATTGCCAGTATGAAAGTTCTTAAATGCCTTAATGTTCTATAATGGAAGTATAACATAAGTCCGATTATAAGTACATCTAGATTGTTATTAAGGTGTTTGAGGAAAAGTTTATATGATCATAAGAGAATTTGATTTTTGGCATTGATGATGATGCAAGATGATGAGGTTATTAAGATGCTTTATATATATTTGTCATAGTTTTCCTAATCAACATGGGCAATTGAACATATTTCATGATATTGGGATGGGGTAAAACATGTATAGTATATGAGAATATGCATTGGTATTCAGTTGCATACATGAAATCATTGACGCATTGCATAACATCCCATATTATCTCATAACATATGAATAGCATCGTATCATATTCTGGCCTAGCTAAAAAGGAAAACTGATGGAAAGTATAATGAGCATAAGAGTATCTGGAAATCAAGATAGGTACTAATGTTATAGGTGGATGATTTTTTTTATAGTTATATAGTACTTATGGTTATAGTTCCTTATAGCTAAAGCAGAGTTAGGAAAATTGCTAGCGATAAAGATAAAGATTATAGGTTTGAATTTCGAGAACGAAATTCTTTTAAGGGGGAGAGATTTATGAGGCTCCAATCCCAACCCTAATTGAGTTATGGTAAATTAATAAGGATTATAGGTAAATAAGGAAAAATTAAATTATTTTTCTTTATTAAAGTTAAGTCCTATGATGGGTATTTTGGTAATTGTGCATATGAGAAATGGAGTATAATTAAATTATAAGAAAGGATGCAATTGAATTAAATAAGAAAAGTTGGATTAAAATGTAAGAAATACAAGTTATTATGGGGGGGTTAAAGTGTGTAAGGGTAATTTTAGAAATTCCCTTAGTGAGATATTTACCCCACACACTCATTTAAAGCTTTCTGGAGAAGGCGGAGATCGACTTAAGGATAGAGAAAGGAGATGTAATCTCTCTTTCTCTCTCTCTGGTTATAAATTAAAGAAAGTGAAAGCTTAGGATTTGTTAGTTAGCATTTTAAATGAATCATCAGTATAAGAGCCGGATCAAGAGGGCTGAAGGAGGATTTAGAGCTTCAATAATAGTACGGAAATTAGGTTTACCATACTGTTCATATAATTGTTATAGGAACTTCCCTCTCTTCTTGGATATGTGTTGTAATACCCCTATTGGTACCTAAGAGAGATAGATGGTCATTTTGCTTGAGACAGAAGTTAATTAGGTGACTAATTAAGGAAAATTGAAAAATTAGGGACTTGATTGAAAAGACAAAGTAAAAGAATTATGGTAAAACTAGAAATAAAGAAAGATGAGAGATATATTTAAGAAACCAAAATACAAAGAGGGACCAAAGTGAACTTTGCCAAGATTTTTATTTAACAACCAATGGAATTAAGGCAAATGGATGGGTAGGAAAGAAAGAGACAAAGAGGATTTCTTTTCCTCTTGTGGCTGGCCATTCTTGGCCTAAGAACATTTCTTTCTTTTCTTCTCTTTTTCTTTGTTTTCTTCTTCTAGCCTACGGGAAAAAAAATTTATGTTCTAAGCAAGAAAAAATTTTAGATGGTAGAGAGAAGAGTTGGAGCATCCTAGGATGAAGATCAAGAGAAAGAGAAAGGAAAGATAGCAAGAAGATAAGGAAGAAAGAGAGTTTGGTGGAGTCTTGAAGAGGTAAGGGAACTTAACCTTGCTTGTATGTGTTTATTATGATTTATGATATTTTATTATGATTATGATGTGAGATTAGTAATATTTGGTGTTATATTAAGTGAATATTATGAAAAATGGAGGATAGATTTGATTTAAAACTAAAATGGAAAGTTTTGTTAAAGATAGAAGAAAAACTGTTTTAGAGCTCATATGATCAGTCAGTATAAAATTGTTGATAACTTGAGTTCCCGTGACTCAAATTAATAAATTCCAGTTGGGTAAGAAACTAGACTCATAGATCTTCATTTCATATGAAGAACACAACCCCTGGATCGATTTTTATGATAGAGAAAAATAGGCTTGAATCCGGGATTTGACTGCTGCCCCTGTTATTAGGAGCAGTCTTCGGTTTTTAATGAATATATTGGGATATATAGCTCTGATTTGGTTTATTTTTGATGTTTTGAAAACTAGAAACATATATCTACAACTTTGTAGAAGGAAATTTTCCTTAAAAATGATGTCTTCTTGGCCAAAAACGGCATAGTACTTGAGACAGAAATTCTGTCTTTGGGCGTTTTAAGGCATCACGGTTACTATGACTTTCATGGTAACCTTAAGGCAGTCCAGAATCAAAATAAACCCTATCTCACGGTTACTAAGAATTTCATAGTAACCGTGACCCCTTTAAAAAGTATAGAACACAGTTATTACTCCTCCGGTAATGATCGTGAGGTAGTCTGGCATAGTCCAGACCCGAAAGTGCACCTACGTCACGGTTACCATGAATTTGGTAGTAACCGTGACCCCTGTTTTATGATTAAGGTCACGGTTACCATGATTTTTATAGTAACCGTGACCCTCCTTGGAATTTTGAACTTGAAAGTTGAAGAGGCCATAAGAGGCACAAGCTTACCTACTATTTTCCTAAGTCTTATAACATATCTTAGACATAAAGTATATGATAATGTACAACAATAAACATATAAAATATGCAAGTAATATAAAGATAAAGTTATAGTAAGGGATACATGAAAGTATTTTACTTGATTATGATTGGATTATATTGATTATCTATCTGTACTTGTGATTGCGACATGATCATTAAAGAACATTATTTTATTGTTTAATTGATTATATTATATGATGAACTGTATACTGTGAATCAACTGATACATGAGATATGGTTATTGGCCTACACATAGAACTTGGTGATGAATAAATACGCATGCATATAGGGTTACAATTGCAACTGCTATAGTCTGACTTTTATGAGTCCACAGTTTGCCTCTGAATAAGACCGCAGGCTTGACCTGATTGGGTCCACAGATTCGATACCTTCGGGTATCCACAGATTCGATACCTTCAGGTATCCATAGATTCGATACCTTCGGGTATCCATAGATTCGATACCTTCGAGTATCTACAGATTCGATACCTTCGGGTATCCACAGATTCGATACCTTTGGGTATCCATAGATCCGATACCTTAGGGTATCCATCGCATCCATTATACACCCATAGGACTTTAGTAGGTACTTTACAGTATAAAAAATGAATAATATACGTGTTATATTAATAAAGACTTAATTAGTATAGTGTGATTTAACCTTATACAGTATTATCATAAGATCAAATATGATATGTGAATTTATATTGAAATTCTTGTATGCTGATTATAATGTTTTAATATTAATACTTGTTATTGTGTGCTTGAAAATAATTACTGTGAGTGGTTGTTCATACATGTTTTGTTTCCTCACTAAGCTTTATAGCTTAGCATGAGTGTTATCCGTGTAGGTTCAAGTTATGTTGTTGCTTCAGGGATAAGGCCAACACCAGCTAGGAAGAGAAGTTAGGGTATTTAAATTGTACTGTTTTATCTTTTGATTTGTGTAAAATCTATAAAAATAATGTAATGAACATGTTTTGTAGTTATTAACTCAAATATAAAAGTAATGTAACAAAGTATATGTCTATGTAACTTGTTGTAATGTATGAATTATGTAGTTAAAGAGTAATTAATTACGTGACATAAGAACATATCGCTAGTATTATATGTATTGTTTATTAAAATATTAAGATAAGTAATAGTAATCCGGATAGACTAGTGTGGTCCTTACATTTTTGGTATCAGAGCGCCTTGGTTTAGGCGATTCTGGCCAATAAGAGTATAGAAATAAGCAGTTATAGAAGATTGTTGTTTGGCGTTGGCTTATTGTAGCTTGTCCCTTTCTTGTTTCATTATAGTTCAAAGATGTATTAAGGTATATAGGTACCTTATTGTGAAATTTAATAGAAGTTAAAAGAACATGTTTAAATAGTAAGTATATGAACAAGCAACGTGAGCATTGATTGATAGTAGTGGTTCATAACTTATGATGTGAGTAGGGTCAAGTTTAATCTTGAGTACTTACTTGCAATATTGTATTTACATAGGTATGTTTATATTAGTTAGTCATGATATATTGGTAGAGAAGTATAGGGCTAGGGTTTGAGAATTTTAAAATGGGAGTTAATCTCAAAATAAGATTAGCTTGTGTATTGGAATAAGTATATATAAGAATATGAATTTGATTTTATGTAGTTAACATGTTAAGTTTAATAGGAACATGTGATAGGTTTCAGTCACCATAATTTAGTAAATGAACTATTCTTTAATTAGTTAAGAATTAAATGTTGAGCATATGATTATTTAAGTTAAAAATTTGTTAATGGTAAGAGATAATTGTGGCATCGAAGTAAGCTGTTAAATTATAAAAGAGCTTTTATACAGTGTTTAAGCTTGGTTAATATGATCTAATAGACTAAAAATAAAATAACTAAAGAGTTATATTGCAGCAAACTGTTTATTTTATAAACAGCAAACCATTTATTAGAGTAATGACAAGCTATTAATAGTAAATACCTTATTGTATAGTTATTTCAAAAAAAATGATGGAGTGTTATAAGGTGTATAACTGATTTAAATGTAAATGATCATTAGAATAATATTAATGTAATGAGTATTGGTATTATCAGGTCACCGTATTTAAATACAACTATAGTATGGAGGCAAAGAATAAAACTTAAACCTACAGTTTGAATAATATAATGTAATATGCTTAGTTAATTAACTCAAAGTGTTTTGGTTTTGAATAATCTTTGAAACCTCTAAAATATAAATACATTTAATCAATTTTGAAGCCTTACCTTGTCAGATATATATATTCTAAGATAGAGAATTTTACCTTAATAAATATAGCTTATGTATAACCTATAAATAATTATAGTATGAACGTTATGTGATAACCTCAATGAGTAATTATTTGAGAGTGTAAATAATCTTACTGGTTATAATTTATTGATCATATAAGTCGAGGTATTATTTTATATGATTATGTATTGATATGCCTAACTATTAAGGAATATGAAAGTAAGTCAAGGAAGAATTCCAAATATATGTTTTTGTATGAACTAATTAAGAATTTAAGTGAAGTTTAATGCAATTGAGTGACGTGTCCAAAATTCGATGAGTAGTATATTACAGTGTTTAAGTAAATAAAAGCCGTAGATGTATGTTTTTATAAGTATATGATAATATGTATTTATGAAGGTTTCCAACTGCAGGTTCCCCATTTATGAGTATGGACATGGTTATATGAAGATGTTATCATGTTTATAAATGATGTATACTTGAGTGAATATGTGATGTGTGCTCAAGTCATATGTATATACCTATGTTCAAATACGTTCGTGAAAAAAATGGATATTATTATTATTACATAGTAACATAGATATGATTATAATTACTTGGTACATGACTATACATGTACACATATGTATTCGATTAAATAGAGTAAAGCAAAGTATTACTAATAAAGTAAAGGAATCTAATTGTTTGCGTAAGGTCTAGAATGTAAGATTATAGTACTGATTGAAAATGTTAGATTTTTAAAGTCTGGGTATAGTGTATGTATTAAAGTATAGTTATTTGTCTCATTGATAGTGTTCATGATTGGTTCTAATCGTAGAAATTGTTACACAAATTTAAATATATGGAACATACCGAGAAACTATAGGATATATGTATATTATATGACTTGTTGAGCTATGATAATTCATTATATATATATATATAATGTGTTGTGATTAAAAGTATTATCGTGGTATTCTAATAATAACTTTATATGTCGTTTGCTGCACTTTGAGTGTATGTATCGATGATTGTTGTACGCAGTCGAATTGGAAATAGAAACTAAAGGAAGCAGTGACTCTAGGAATTTGAATATAAGTAACTCCAATCTTTTTAGAGTAGCTCAAGATAAACTGGTAGCAGTAATAGTAGAAAGGCTTCATAGAGATATCTGAATTTATTAATTAAGTGAGTACCATATCTTAATGGATGGCCATTAACCTTCTTTTTTTTCTTGTGTGATCGTTCATGGTCTACTTGTTCTACCATTTTTCTTTACCCGACCGTACATGGCCTTTGTTTTTCTTTGCACGATTGTTTATGTTTCATCTAGTCTTTCTTGTTTTTCGATTGGGTATGATTTTCAGCATTGCTTTACCGATCGGTTTTGAATTGTAGCATTGTTCCCTTTTGACCAATTGGGTATATGGTTTTGTTTTGGTTTTTCTTGAATCGATTGAATATATGATTTCCTTTTTTTTTCCTTGCCCGATCGGACATATGACTCTCAGTCCCTTATGACCGATTGGATAAATATGTGCTTCTTATTTTTGTCCGACCATATATGATTTATAGCCTTTCTTTGTTTGGTCATTCATGACCTTATTCCTTTTATAGGGTACAGATATATGCTCCTTTCTCGTTATGTATGTAGAACACCATTAAAACATGAACAAAATATTATGAGTTTATAAGTTTACTAAGAAAGCTTTACGATAATGATGAACTAAATTAGCAGTGAATATGATGATGATAACGGTATAGTAATAAGATGCTAGATTCGGATTAAAAAATGATAGGTATAGAGGCAGTATAGAATACAAGATAAGTGAGATAGATATATGAGTACAGGCAGAAGTATAGAAATGATAGTGTTATATAAGTATATGATACCATTTCTAATATACAGGTATGAATTTCGAGGACGAAATTTTTTAAGAGGGAAAGAATTGTAATACCCCTATTGGTACCCTAAGAGAGATAGATGGTCATTTTGCTTGAGATAGAAGTTAATTAGGTGACTAATTAAGGAAAATTGAACAATTAGGGACTTGATTGAAAAGACAAAGTAAAAGAATTGTGGTAAAACTAGAAATAAAGAAATATAAGAGATATATTTAAGAAACCAAAATACAAAGAGGGACCAAAGTGAACTTTGCCAAGATTTTTATTTAACAACCAATGGAATTAAGGCAAATGGATGAGTAGGAAAGAAAGAGACAAAGAGGATTTCTTTTCCTCTTGTGGTCGGCCATTCTTGGCCTAAGAACATTTCTTTCTTTTCTTCTCTTTTTCTTTGTTTTCTTCGTCTAGCCTACGGGCAAAAAAATTTATGTTCTAAGCAAGCAAAAATTTTAGATGGTAGAGAGAAGAGTTGGAGCATCCTAGGATGAAGATCAAGAGAAAGAGAAAGGAAAGATAGAAAGAAGATAAGGAAGAAAGAGAGTTTGGTGGAGTCTTAAAGAGGTAAGGGAACTTAACCTTGCTTGTATGTGTTTATTATGATTTATGATATTTTATTATGATTATGATGTGAGATTAGTAATATTTGGTGTTATATTAAGTGAATATTATGAAAAATGGAGGATAGATTTGATTTAAAACTAAAATGGAAAGTTTTGTTGAAGATAGAAGAAAAACTGTTTTAGAGCTCATATGACCAGTCAGTATAAAATTGTTGATAACTTGAGTTCCCTTGACTCAAATTAATAAATTCCAGTTGGGTAAGAAACTAGACTCATAGATATTCATTTCATATGAAGAACACAGCCCCTGAATCGATTTGTATGATAGAGAAAAATAGGCTTGAATCCGGGATTTGACTGCTGCCCCTGTTATTAGGAGCAGTCTTCGGTTTTTAATGAATATATTGGGATATATAGCTCTGATTTGGTTTATTTTTGATGTTTTGAAAAATAGAAACATATATCTACAACTTTGTAGAAGGAAATTTTCCTTAAAAATGATGTCTTCTTGGCCAAAAACGGCATAGTACTTGAGACAGAAATTCTGTCTTTGGGCATTTTAAGGCATCACGGTTACTATGACTTTCATGGTAACCGTAAGGCAGTCCAGAATCAAAATAAACCCTATCTCACGGTTACTAAGAATTTCATAGTAACCGTGACCCCTTTAAAAATTATAGAACACGGTTATTACTCCTCCGGTAATGACCGTGAGGTAATCTGGCATAGTCCAGACCCGAAAGTGCACCTACGTCACGGTTACCATGAATTTGGTAGTAACCGTGACCCCTGTTTTATGATTAAGGTCATGGTTACCATGATTTTGATAGTAACTGTGACCCTCCTTGGAATTTTGAACTTGAAAGTTGAAGAGGCCATAAGAGGCACAAGCTTACCTACTATTTTCCTAAGTCTTATAGCATATCTTAGACATAAAGTATATGATAATGTACAACAATAAACATATGAAATATGCAAGTAATATAAAGATAAAGTTATAGTAAGGGATACATGAAAGTATTTTACTTGATTATGATTGGATTATATTGATTATCTATCTGTACTTGTGATTGCGACATGATCATTAAAGAACATTATTTTATTGTTTAATTGATTATATTATATGATGAATTGTATATTGTGAATCAACTGATACATGAGATATGGTTATTGGTCTGCACATAGAACTTGGTGATGAATAAATAGGCATGCATATAGGGTTACGATTGCAACTACTATAGTCTGACTCTTATGACTCCACAGTTTGCCTCTGAATAAGACCGTACGCTTGACCTGATTGGGTCCACAGATTCGATACCTTCGGGTATCCACAGATTTGATACCTTCGGGTATCCACAGATTCGATACCTTCGGGTATCCACAGATTTGATACCTTCGGGTATCCACAGATTCGATACCTTCGGGTATCCACAGATTCGATATCTTCGGGTATCCACATATTCGATACCTTCGGGTATCCACAAATTCGACACCTTCGGGTATCCACAGATCTGATACCTTCAGGTATCCACAGATTCGATACCTTCGGGTATCCACAGATTCGATACCTTCGGGTATCCATAGATTCGATACCTTCGGGTATCTACAAATTTGATACCTTCGGGTATCCACAGATTCGATACCTTCGGGTATCCACAGATTCGATACCTTTGGGTATCCATAAATCCGATACCTTCGGGTATCTATCGCATCCATTATACACCCATAGGACTTTAGTAGGCACTTTACAGTATAAAAAAAGAATAATATACGTGTTATATTAATAAAGACTTAATTAGTTTAGTGTGATTTAACCTTATACAGTATTGTCATAAGATCAAATATGATATGTGAATTTATATTGAAATTCTTGTATGCTGATTATAATGTTTTAATATTAATAGTTGTTATTGTGTGCTTGAAAATAATCATTGTGAGTGGTTATTCATACATGTTTTGTTTCCTCACTAAGCTTTATAGCTTAGCACGGGTGTTATCCGTGTAGGTTCAAGTTATGTTGTTGCTTCAGGGACAAAACCAACACCAGTTAGGAAGAGAAGTTAGGGTATTTAAATTGTACTGTTTTATCTTTTGATTTGTGTAAAATCTATAAAAATAATGTAATGAACATGTTTTGTAGTTATTAGCTCAAATATAAAAGTAATGTAACAAAGTATATGTCTATGTAACTTGTTGTAATGTATGAATTATATAGTTAAAGAGTAATTAATTATGTGACATAAGAACATATCGCTAGTATTATATGTATTGTTTATTAAAATATTAAGATAAGTAATAGTAATCCGGATAGACTAGTGTGGTCCTTACATGTGTCCTCTTTGATGAGGTTAAAAGTTAATCTAGCAATTTAGATGTGTTTGGAAATATTTAAAGGTTTAATAAACATTATTGTAAGTTGTTAGGTTGATATCTGTGATTTAAGTTCTTGACTTGCATAATCTAGCTTGTTAGCAAAATGCTTGCCAAGACTGAGTGCATGACCACATATGGTGTTTTTTTTTCCTTACACGGTCGGGCATAGCTCTTTCCTTGCACGACTGCTCAAGCTCCTTTGATTTCCCTTGCATAGCTGCGCATAGCCCTTTAATTTCCCCTGCATGGCCATGCATACCCCTTTGATTTCCCTTGCACAGCCGCTCATGATCCCTTGTTTTCTCTTGCATGGCCAAGCATGGTGTTCTTCTCATGCACGGCCAAGTGGTCCTTCTCCTTTTGCAATGTATGGCCAAGTAGCCCTTCTCTTCTTGCATTGTATGGCCAAGTGGCCTTATGTTATTCACTGTGCACGGCCAAACATGGCCTTTCCTCTTTTAGTGCATGGTTACCTGTACTTCCTTCACTCATCTGTACTCATTCACCCAAATAATAAATCACTCATAAATCATGAACATAGTATTGTATAGCCTATATGCTTATGAAAAGAGTTATATAATTGGGGTGAATTAAGCTAGCAATGAGTAATGTTAATGATGATTGTATATTAAAGTGGTGGTTAGTATGTTATCTGATTATTGATGAATTAATAGATTTGCGAAGTCTTTCTAATGCTAAAGTTTAGAAAGATATAGTTTAGAAAGGTATGGCTATGAGATGAGGCATTATCTGAATTTGAATGACATGAATGATATTGTAAGAGGGAGTAGATTGAATTAAGTTGTAAGTCACTTAAAGCCGCCAATATGTTGTTTATGGCATGATCACTTAGTTGGAGAATCCCTATGTATGTATATATGTATATAGAAAGAGTGAGAAATTTTAGAGTAATAAAACCTACTGAGTTAAGATATGGGGTTCACTTGAAAGTTGATTTAGAGGGACTTGCATATGGCAATGCTAATATGAATCATTTTGCTAGAATATGTTTTGGTGCATATTGGGCACAAAACTAAGAAGAGTAAGAGGCAATCTAGTAACCTAAAAATTATATGCTATTTAATGTGTCCTATAAAGTTAGTATAAGGTTTGTACTTTGTCAAATAAATTGTTTTGCCCAAATACTACGCCCTAACATTTATTTACAATGGCATGAAAATACTATGATATAGCCTTGATGTAAAGGAACATGCTTGTCTGTTTGCTCATGCCTTTTGTCCTATTATGTTAAACACATGCCTGTAAGTAGTGTGCTGGTGTTTGAGATGCAATAATCTTATATAAATTTACCTGGGTATAAAATGTTATAAGATGCAAAGTACAAGTAAGATAATTGATGCATATATGATCACGTTAGGGCATATAACCTGTTGTCTATGATCGAATAGACTATAAAAGTAAACCAAGGAGTTAAATAGGAACAAGTGTTGACCTTAGGATGAAAATAACTTATTCATCTTATTATATTGATCGTAGATGCTTAAATGTTGTTAAAGTGATTATGTATTGATGTGAATAACTATGATGTTGTATGGAAGCTACCCACAAAAAACAGCAATAAGGTACATCATTGAAAACTATCAATGAGTTACGTAAGTTCAATATCATATTGTTAATGCAACTATGCTATGATAAGTAGCCTGACTCAATATCTAAACAAGTATGAGTAACAAAAGCATGTATTGAAATGATTCAAGTTGCATTGATATATATATGGACATGTATATAACCATATGAAAACTTTTAGTAGCAAGAACTATACTTTCATATTGCCTTATTAGCATCTTGCATAATGTTAATTATGACGAGATAGATTAATGAAAGATTATACCTTATTATTGTTTGCATCATCATGCAACTACTATGATATAGATGAATGAATGTCGATGTAACTATGTGATTATATGATTGCCATCCATGTATACTGGAGCCTAAAGCTCAATACTGATCTATGATAAGAATAATATGCATTCTTATATGAATTGTGGCTTTAAGTAAAATGTTGAACTGAGTAAAAAAGAATATGTTGTATCAAAGATGTTCTTAAAAATGGTAAAGCCTGTGGATCTTAGTTCAATTGTAAATTAGATAGGTATGCCTAGAGGGATACATTTGTAGCTGACATAGTTGATCCCGTTTGGGTTCATTGTTTGTTCCTTTATTGGAACCATAGCTCGGCCCTTTTGGGTCCATCGTTTGATATCTTTGGATATCCATTATTTGATACCTTTGGGTATTTATCGATGATACCAATTGGTATCCATTGCTCCTATTATCCACCCTTTGAACTAGTATTTAGGCAGGCTATTAAAGATTATGAATTCTGCACTGTATAAAGAAATACGTGTATCGATTGCTTCACTTATGTAATGAAGCATGATGAATGGCCTATTATATTATTTTATCTTAAATTCCTTTTCGCTATAAACTATTTCAATGAAATGAAATTCGATGTTCAGTATTATAAAATGGTGTTATCTCATCAACTGTGAGGGGTTAAGGTTCTCGAGTGAGTGTTGATGTGAGTTGGTTCCACCGATGGGTTCCACGTTGTATAGATGGGCCCCAATGCGTACAATATTGTACTAGCAGCTGTATGGGCTGTAACATATACACTAAATTTCACGTGCTTAGAAGTTTATGAAATGTATGCATGTTATATTGGGACTTTGTAAGGTAATTATGATATGTAATGCTTGTTCTCTGAAATCACATGCAAATTCGTTAGTCTGTATATGTAAATATTTACACATATATGTGCATACTGATAACTCTGACATAAACCAAAGGATAGTGTATAACATAATTTGTTGATATATGATATTTTGTTTACCATGCTAAGATAGCATTAAGGAATACATGATTATGAGCAGAAATGTGAATTATGAATGTATTCTATACTACAGATTGTGTGATATATGTAAAGTAATTGTGCCTAACAGTATCCTTTATAGATGTTACATGACATATGCCCTTCTTTATGTTTTGATTAAACCTTGAATGCATGATTTATGTAATCAATGTGATTAAATGCATATGATTGAAGTTTGTACTATCAATAATCGCGATGTCTGGATTCATGAATAAAAGGATTGGGAGGTGCATGATATATGCTAGTTTATCAAAAAAGAGTTTTGATTAGAATAGTAAATTGAAAAGTCTTCAGGAACTAGGCGAGTTCACGTAATGCTCTAGATTATTGTAAGAATAGTACTTATTATTAATGTTGAAGACTTCTCCGGAATGTTCATTATGAAATGATTAATATTGCAGACTTATATCACTACAAAAAACTGCCAATTAGCGACGACATTATTTTCATCGCAAATTTTGTGACGGATTCGCGACTTTTTACAATTTCGTTGTGGATAGGATATTTTCTATTTTTTGCGATGAAATAGCGACAGAATCAATAAACCGTCGCTAATCATTGGCGAGAATACACCCGCCATATTTTGCGATGGATTAGCGACGAATATATCCGTCGCTAAAGTTTATAAATTATTATTATTCATGAAATTAGTTCCAGAAAAGTTAGCGACGAACATTTTAGTCGCTAATTTTGGAGGGAAAATATATAGCCTTTTTTGCGACGGTTTAGCGACGGAATTTGTCTGTTGTTAATAGTAATTTGTTACGGTAATACAATTAGCGACGGACATATTTCGTCGCTAAACCATCGCAAATATACTATATATATCTATATATATATATATATATATATTCACTCACATGATTAATGTATGATTTCATGTAATTTTAATATAGACCATATGAAATCAATATTTTTTTTTGTAACAGAAAATTATAAATTATTTTATAAGTTGATAATAATTTTTTATCAATTATACCAAAATCTAAAGTTATTTATTTAGAAAATTTATATTTTTAATAATAATAATAATAATAATAATAATAAACTAATTGTTACGATCATTATATATTTGCGTGTTCAAGATTAATAAAAATAAATATTTATAAAATAGTAATATAAAATTTATTATTTCATTTAAAATAATAATAAAAAATTTGTAATTAATTTTTATTTTATAAAATTTAAATGAAATATTAAACTATTAGGAATTCTATTCATTTCTTTATCAATTATCCCCAAATATAAACTTATTTATTTAAAAAAAAATTACATTTTAATAATAATAATAAAGTAATTGTTATAATTATTATATAGTCATATTATGAAAAATAATAAATATAAATATTTATATAATAATAATATAAATTTTATTATTTCATTTAAAATGATTATGAAAAATTTATAATTTATTTTTTATTTTTTTAAAATTTTGAACAAATTTTAAATTATTAAAAAATTTTAGTTATATATATTTACAAAATTATCCTTAAATACAAGGATAAAATGATGAAATTTGATAGGGGCATTTTAGTAATTTTAAAAATTTACCCTACATATAAAAATAACATTTTTTCTCCCCTCACCTTTCTCCACCGTTTCAATTTAATGCGTATATGATTTTAATCTTAATTTATTTTTTAATTGAATAAAAATTAATTAATTGAATTAACTTCAGTTTTTAATAATTGAAATGTCTAGTTCTATAATTAAATTATTTTTATTCAAACTTAATTGTAATATCTCAAAAATTTGAAATCGTGCGAGATTACTTTTAATACGGGTGTACACTAAGTATATGAAACTCTACCCGATCCAAATAATCATAATAACTCTATCTGAATATCTAATTCCGATTGAATTATTCGATTTATTTGGATAGAGTCGGATTTTGCACATCCCTAAAGATATTGATAGACAATAATAGAGTTCTAATTTAATCCAATTTTTTTAAAATCATACGAATCAGTTTATATTTAAATTTTTACATGTTGAATTTGAATATAAATTGGATTATATTTTGACAAATTTAATATCATATCATATAAAAATATTTAATTTTTAATTTATAACTACACAAGTATTTAAAAAAATCAGAAAAAAACAATTTTAATTTGAAACAGTTAAAAATCAAACTATTTTTTTTTAAATCCCCTCCTCTCAATCCTGTTGACAAAAATGAAATTATAAAAGAAGAAAAAAACTTATTTATTTTGACTAAATGATTAGGAAATTTTAATTTTTGGAATTATCTAACTTAACAAATAAGGAAAAATAAAAATAATATAATATAATTTATATATAAATTTTATTATTTTAACGGTGCAAAATTTATTTAAAGTCATTCGAATAAAGTTGATGTAAAATATTTAATTATTTAATTATAGGTATACAAATTTATTTTGGCTAGAGTACTAGAGATTCATAATTTTGGAGACCATTCATATATATATATATATATATATATTGTGTTGAATTATTCTTGGATTAGGGGTTTAATTGTATAAAAGAAGAAGAATTGGGCTAAATTGTAAGTGGTGTAAAGTTTGAAGGACCAAAAGAGAAGCTAGCCAAAACTATGTCGTTTTGGCTTTAGCTTATTTTTCTCCCTTTCTAGGGAACCAGCGAGTTCTTTTCCCCCCAAAGACTTCCACCACCGCCCTCTCTCTCCTTCTCCCTCCTCTCCCTTCTCCTCTTCTGTCCGTTCTTCGCCATCTGTAGTATCGCCGCCGTCCTTCTGCCGGAGAAGCCGCCGATGCCACCATCTTTCTCTTTCCATCTCACTACTGAAATTCACTCTCCATTCTCATCTTAATGAAACCCTAGATTTTGATTTATCCCTTTCCAAGCATTTCTGCTCCAATCTTCTCAGAGCCGATAAGGACACCGTTTTGCTTCCTCCTAGCTGTGATACTGGTAATTTATCATCTCCCGTCATTCCTAGCTGTGATACATAGCAGTTATTGCTAATATAAGTTTTATACATGATGTTGCTACATGAATCTTTACTGCACCGAAAGCTAATTATTGTGTATATTATTGTTAAGGTCTTGTTTATTGTGATGAAAAGTTGTTCAATTTTCTTTTTTTTTTTAATTTATCAATTTTTTTTTGTGGTTAGAATTGAGCCAGGAGCTTTGGTTCTTGTGAACAAATGTTTGGTGGTTGAGGTTCAGGTGATACTTTATATATTAAATTTGTTTGCTTTCCAGTTTAGTTATCCTTGGAAGTTTATCAATTGACAGGATGTTCGCCGATATCCTTCTTTTTTGGCGATGTTGGAAGCAGAAGGTCTTTCAAAAGTCCTTCTTGGGGCTAAAACTATTGAAGAAGGTAGCAGTATTTACTTTTACCAGGAGTATGGTGAGCCTCACTGTGGTAGAAACCTATAGGGGCAATGCAGGAATCTGATACATACATATATATATATATACATATATATATATATATATATATATATATATATATATATATATATATATATATATATATATATAAAGAAATGATTATTAATTTGATAAAGAGTGCAGAAGTCCTTGTTTCAGTCTTTAATTGTAAGTTTACCTATTTTATATCTTCGTATTTTGATATTTCGTAATTAGAAGGGATTTCAGAAAAATAATTCCCATTTTATTAGGTATTCTTAGGCTTGTAACCTCAATTTAAAGAGGCGGAATTCTATCAATATAACAGGTCAGAATTTTCTGCAAAAAGTATAAGAGATAGGTGACTCTGCCTAACAAGTTCCAATGTCCTTAATTCCCTTAAAGAGCTCAAAAATACAATCTTTCTTTGACAAGCTTGATTAACAGCCCAGTGTTCTGACCTGCAAATCAGGACCATGGTTGGAACTGTTTGTTTCTTGTGCTAAGATGGCTTATGAAATATTTCTCATGTTCTTTACTATGGTACTTGTCACTAAAATTTTAATCATTCTTTTTCAGTTGTCACTCTTAAGCAATTATAATAGATAAGGATTCCTCTTTGGGAGGACGAATAAAGCCTCATGATGTTTCATTCTTGGTCTTCATTTAGCAGCTCATGTCCTTTGTTACTGCAGGAATGAGGAGACCTTCGGGAGCAGGAGTTCTACTTCTATATGAAGTCATATTCTCCTGTTGATAATGTGAGCACATGGTCACAAAATTGAGTTACGCAAATTAAGCTAAATTTAGTTACATCCTATAAGTTGATCCATAAAACTTGGTTTAGATAACTATTTTCACTCAAAATGATTGAGAGGTAAATGCATGCACGAGATCATTTCATTCTCTGCCATGCTTATGCTTATCTTTTTTTTTTCTAAGTCAAATAAAGTATTGAGTGTATTATTTTTCTGTTGTTAACCTTAATTTCTTGATGATTACTAGAAGCATAATTAGTAGCAAAAAAACCACAAAGAATTCAAGAAAAGATTGATGAGAACACATCGAAATAAATAACCCCAATTCAATTTGTCAGGTAGGCATTGTACTCTTTCTTCTTGTGGAGAAGGTTGGTTTTTTTAAACTTTTAATCCAACTCAACCCATGAACACCCCTATGAGCCATCCTAAGTTAATTTTGATTGTGATCTCTAGTTTTTACTTGTATTGGTGGAGAAAAGAACTAGGTTTGAGATCCAAGATTGCTATTTTCACCTATTAGATTTAGATGCTTATGCATAAATTATGCAAATGCTGATATCATAGGGGTTGTCTAGCTTTATTATTAATGTAGAAATTAATATAGATTATAAAAAGGATATTTGTCTGCTCTCTTCTTCCAGTCATGGTTATGGTTGAATTTTCTTTTTGTTTTTATGTTATTTTTGTCATTGTAATTTGCTATTTTAACGAGTATAAGTTATGACACAATTAAGTACTTGAACTCTCAAAAAAAAATAGTACCTGATATTTTTGGTCTAAAACTAAGTACCTGAATGAATTAGATAATTTATTTTAGCATAATCAAATTTATGAGTTTATATAACTTTAGTCTAAATCATTTTTTTAGTTTAATTCTATAGGCAAGATATGAGTAGCTTCGAGACGAGCGATCACAAGGGGAATCATCTGTTGCTGTTTACAGGTTGAAAATAAATAAATAATGATCATTGTATACAGGATTAAAATAAAATACAGCAAAAGAAAAATTTAATTAAGATATAATTTAGCGACGGATTTGCGACAGCAATTATCGCTAATATGTAAAGATATAATTTGAGAAATAATTAGTGACACATATTCCGTCGCTAAATTTTACCCTAAATTTTTAATTAGCGACGAAGCAGTAGTCGCTAAATATTATTATTATAATTAGGAATATAAATTAGCGACTGATTTTGAATTTTGTCGCTAATATATTTGCCACTGGTCTTTTAGCGACTACCAGTCGGACGTCGCTAATTAGCAGTTTTTTTTGTAATGTATGTTTTCCTTAATTGTGAAGGTTGTAATGAATTGGTAATGTTTTGTAAGAGTTTGTCCATAGAGTTTTGTTTCCCCCATTAAGCTTTATAGTTTAGAACGGGTTTGTTTATTCGTATAGGTCTCACGATAAGCTCCACTTTGGATCGATAGCTGTGGTGACACAACCCATATTAAAGAGAAGATCTGGCAGGTTACAGTTATCTTTGAGATTTTTATAATGTATTAAAGGCCAGTTATGTTATGTCTCCTTTATATTGGAGTTTGATTTGGTTATGTTGTGGCATGTAATTAAGACCTGTATTATTATTATTATTATTGAATCTTTATTAGGTTTATGTTGGTATTGTTGATTCTGCATATCTTGTGAATTAGGGTGTTACACAATTTTATTAATATTTTTGTCAAAATTAAATCAAATCAATTTTAAGAATATATTACCCATCTTATACAATGATTTTCATATATGAATTTTTAATATTTTTTCATCTCAATCTCAATGTGGTATTTATTTCACTTAAGATACTAAAAATTAGTAAGTTTCTTCGAAACATATTGGACAAATAATACTTCATATATAATAAACTTCATTTGGATGACGATTTTATATTTCTTTCAGAAACCTTCAAATAATTTTGTATTATCTTTTAAACAATAAATTAACAAAAGAATATATATATAGAAAATTAAAAAATAAAATGTGACTTACATAAAATATATTTATTTAATAGATAAAAAACACGTTCATTTAAAAAACAAAAAAAATGAGAATTAATTTGTAGTTTTGCAAAACAATACACAAAATTTCATACTAATTTCCACGGCAACAAAACACATCCAATGCTCTTTTCTTTTTTTTTTATTATCTTTTGGTTCCGAAAATTTTTATCGTGTTCAATCAAATTTTAAACTTTTATCAATATTAAACATGATATAATGTTTTATTATAAGTTTAATACATAAGAAATCACATTCAATTTAAAGAGAACCATATAACCTGAACTTTATGTTGAACAATGATCGAAGTTATATCAGAATGAAACGGCCCAAACATATATATGTCCAGCCCAACCCTTTTGACAATAATTTGTATTCAAAAGTTTTTTTTTCCATGCAAATATTAAAAAACAAAAAAAAAGAGAATTAATTTGTAGTTTTGCAAGGCAAAACACAAAATTTCATACGAATTCCCACGGCAACAAAACACATCCAATGCATTCTTTTCTTTTATTTCGCTTATTATTATTATTATTATTATTATTATTATTTAACAAATTTAAACTATTTCAAATTCTATTATTTAATTCTATTCATCCATGAAAACTAAAATAATTCAAAATCTATTTAATTCTTATAAATTAAAATTTCAATTCCTTCAAATCAAATTAAAGTAAACTTGAACACGAAAAAAGGTTGCGGAACCAATAGAAAAAAAAAAAGAAAGAAAAAGAAAAGTTCATAAACTTAAAAGATGGATTTTTATGCGTCCAGAAAAAAATCTATTTAAACTAGATCAATAAATAAATTTATAAATCACGTCAATAGAAGAATAATAAGTAAAATAAAGAGCAAATAAATAATAGGTATTAATTTTATGTGTCAATATATATTTAATTTGATTCGTAAAAAATTTATGAATTGAATTTAGATAAAATTTTCCTATCATGGCTGAAAATCTAGAAATCCTATAATTGTGAGTCAGATCATTTTTATGTAAGATACTAAAGGATTGGCGCACTAATTCTGCATGTTAGGATAGACCTTGGTTATCATTAAGCTCGATGGCCAAAATATAGTAAATAGAATAGTTAATCTCAAAATTATTTCGAAATCAAATTGGTATTTAAAGTAACTGATGGGTTAATTGTAATAAAAATTATTGAATTTAACAATTAACTGCAATTCATAAATCATAATTGTAACCGTAACTGTAATCATGAATTAAAAATGTAAAAAATATAATCTAAAATGAAATTCTATGGATAATGACAATAATAATCCAAGTAATGTAGCTGATATGGCAATACATGTAATTTTTGCATGAAAAGTAAGTTTGATCAGGAAATACTTCAAATGTTGCTAGAAATGCAGTATGGCATGCCAACTGGACTATAGACCTTTTAGAAGGTGCCAAATGCAATAGATATCAACAAAAACCTATTATATGTAATGTAGTTGGTGTGGTAATGAATTGTTTTTATTATTTCTTTTTGAATTTCTTTCCGTGCTAATAGTCTATAAAATGTCAGGTCAAAAAGAATTTATTATTATTTCTCTTTGAATTTCTTTCCATGCTAATAGTCTATAAAATGTCAGGTCAAAAAGAATTTATATGAATACGTGCCAACATGAATTAACATGACACGACACAATTTAAAATTTTAAAAATTTTTATATTATTTTAAAATTTTAGATATTTTTTAAATTAAATATTATTATCATCTTAAAAATTTTAGATAATTCGATATAATTTTTATAAAAATTCAATACAGCTCAGTTTGATCTTTGGCTCTTTTAATATTAAATAATATAATACAATACAATTCAATATTTCAAATAATTTAATATTTTTAAAAATTTACAAAAAAAATTTATACAATAATAAATACAAATACAAGTAAAATATCAAATCAAAGTACAAAATTTAAAAATTCATATTTGATGATTTTTCTCTACATTATGCTAGCACTGATTAAAAAAATTTTAGCAATATCTAACAAAAACAAAAAAAAAATTAAATTTTTAAACTACAAAAAAATCTAAATATTAAATACACAAATTCAAAATTTCTGTGAATATAGTAATTACTAGATTCAAACTTTTTAAATTCCTCAGTTGATATCTCTGAAGTCAAAAGTTTAGCCAATCTCAACCAATTTTGGCAACAAATAAGAATTACGACTATAATCGAAGTTAAAGAATTTCTAAATTTATCTAAAATTCTCCCTTCCCTCTTCCAAGTTGTAAAGGTTGATTCAAAACCAACAGTCAAGCATTGAACAGTCATAACATTTCTAGAAAATCTAGCCAAAATTGAATAATTTCACTCATTCATCTTCTGCCAACTCAAAATGTAAAAGTCAAGAGAATTTTTTACTATTTATCAATAAAATAAAAATATAAATCTCCTTAAGACACAACTTGCTCCTTATCTCATTTTTCAAAAATCATGCACCAACATCATCATCAATTTCATCAGAATTAGGTGGTTGGGTTACAATTTGGTCAGCATTAACTTTTTTTTTCATTTTTTTATGTTCTTCTATTAATCCATTCAAAATAATTGTTACTTTAAAAACTAATTTCTCCAATTCATGATCACTATAAAAAGCTGTGTACTTTGAAGCTAGAAATTTTATTTTAAATTTAGAATCCAAGACCACAGCTATGAAAAGAATGGCATTCAATTTGTTAATTAAGCACCAAAACTTGTATAATTGCAACTACATTTGTTTCTCCATTTTCATTAAAGAATCATCACTGCTAATTTGAGAAGATTATAACAAATTCAAATTATGCGCAATATTTAAAAAATACAAGTTTTAAGTTGAATATAATGACCTAGATAATTTGCAAGCAACATCATAAAACTCTTTAAAAATTTTACGAGAGTTGTGAATTGTTGGAAATTATCGGTTACATGCATCTCATACATAAGCGAAATTTAAAATTTTTAACCAATATATTTGATCTTGCCATGAATTTACAATATACATATTAATGAGAATAAGAAAAATCACCTTTGATTCTTGTTAAATAGTTAATTTTACTTCTCACCGGGTTGTCGCAAACCACAGCGTCTAAAATTGAACACCTCCAATGAGTAATCCACACTAGAGAAGGATTGAAAGAACCAACAATTGGGAGGAATAAGGGCTGCCCGAAATCCCTAGATGCTAGCTAGGGAAGGTGGTGGCTAGGGTTGAGAGAAAAGAGAGAAGTGTTTTATTAATTCTTCACACTTAACCCTAATTCCACATCTCTTGAATTTTTATAGTTAGGTTAAAAAATTCAACTTCATAATGGGATTGAGCTCTTTAAAATTGCTCGAGAATTATTAATTGGGCTTCTGGAATTATTTATAATTATTTGGGCTCAATTAAATCCAATTTAAGCTCTTTCACAAAAGACTATGCACAAAACTCACAAACTAAGCCATTTGCACATATACTTGAATTTAATTACCCAAATGAATTCTAAATCCAACCAAATTAAATATGTAGGCTCCACAATACTTATGTAACAGACTTAATTTATTTTGGTCCAAGAAGTAGATCTCTAAGGCTTTCTATTTTGGAGTTGGTGTGTGGCCCTTCTTCTGGAGGGCTTCTGTGCCAACTTCACTTCTTTGGGCCTTTATAATTCCTTCAATGGATCTATTAATTATTATATCAGCCCTATAACACTTATAGTTCAATAATAATCAATTATGAAATACATTATTTTAATTAGGTCCAATTTTACAAAATATTTCAAAAAAGTTCTGCGAACAATTTTACTTTATCATAATTAATTAAACTCTTTAATTAATTATTATCTTATTCACTTCTCTATCCCCATAATAATATAAAATATTATTATCCTTGTCATTTTACCATTTTATTCTTTTTCTCTATATGTGTGTAATCTATTGGATTCCTGTCCATATTGACAGTATAATATGTAACTGTGAGTTCTATTCAAAACTCACATGATTTAAACTTATTTAAATCATTTTATCAATCCCTATTGATATTCTTGATACACTATTATACAAGTCATGATTGGCCTCTAGCTAGGCATCATGACTATCCAAATGTCAGGAAAGTCAAGTGGTTTGACTATATCCTTCCATAAAAACAGTTACTGTGCAATTACTCCTTCCACCACTCTTATCTCAATTAGGTTCTGAGTATGGATTTCTATCAACTCATATAAATCTAATTATGTACTACTAATTTAACCATTGTTTCCAAAATGCCCTCCATAGATCTCTATCCATCTTGGCATATTACTCTGGCCAGAGATTCTCTGAACAAGGCAATTACAGAATCATGCGAGATAACTTTCCTTATTAAATCTGGGATGGTAAATCCTTTGTCAATCACTCAACTATCTTCAAGTAGGTCATGATATACCCAATCTCCTAACTATGTTCACTCTCAGTTGGAAGTAATCAGTTATAGAGTCAAAATATACCACTTGCTACTTAAGATAACTTTGGTGATCTCAAGTCCAAGGATACTTGCACAACCGCTATGAAGAGATTCCTCACTGACATAAATTTAATATTCATGTGAGAATTTTCTTTGCAGGTCTCCAATGAACTTGTTCTTCTAACAAGCATCCACATGTTAGCTTTGATTATCTTCCATAATCACAGTTATGAGAACCACTACTTGAACCATTCAAGAAGCATAACATGTGCTAGTCTGTCCGAATTAACAATGCCCTATCTTGTTAATTCTATAACTATGGATATTTAGATATTAACACATTTGCATGCAATAAACATCTTATATCATGAACACTTTCATGATTGCCTTTGCACTGTGTTTATAATATCTAGGACTTCATTTATTAATTTAAGATTTACAAACTCATGTATTTAAATATAGCATTAATAAATGAATGATGCCTTTTATTAATAATATGAATTCATACATATGAAATACATCCCTATTACATGGGCTCTAGGGTATACTCTCTAACAATCTCCCACTTACACTAGAGCCAATCACTCGTATGTCTTAGACCCATGCTATTTATATGGTGATCATGCTTAATCTGGGAAAGTGCTTTAGTGAGGGGATCCGCCACATTATCATCTGTGGGAACCCTTTCTATTTTCACATCATTTCTAGCTACTATTTCCCTTATGAGATGGTAGCATTTGAGAACATGCTTGGATCGCTGATGAGACCGTGGTTCCTTTGCTTGCACAATGGCTTTATTGTTGTCACAATATAAAGGAATCAGATCAATAATGCTAGGCATCACTCCTAGTTCAGATATGAATTTTTTGATCTAGATTGCTTTTTTGGCTGCTTTCGAAGCAGCAATGTACTTAGCTTCTATCATGAAATCAATAGTTATTTCTTGTTTGGAACTCTTCCAACTAACTGCTCCTCCTCCCATTATGAACACATAACCAGACTGTGATTTACAATCATCTTTGTTAGATTGAAAGCTGGCATCTGTATACCCATTTACTTCCAAACTGCCCTCTCCATATACCAAGAATATATTCTTAGTCCTTCTCAAGTACTTAAGGATATTCTTGACAGCTGCCCAGTGTTCCTCTCCAAAATTGGATTGAAATCTTCTTGTGACACTCAAAGCAAATGCTACATCTGGATGTGTACATGACATAACATACATGATAGAACCAATTGCAAATGCATATGGTATTCTATTCATGCTCTCTCTATCCTCTAATGTATGTGGACATATAGACTTAAAAAGGTGTTTCCCATGTACCATGGGTATTAACCCTTTCTTAGAGAGATCCATATCGAACCTCTTCAATACTTTATTTTTATATGTACTTTGAGAAAGACCTAGCAACCTATTGGATCTATCTCTATAGATCCTTATTTCCAGAATATAGGATGCTTCTCCAAGGTCTTTCATGGAGAATTGCTTGGATAACCATATTTTAACATATTGGAGAAGAGAAATGTCATTTCCCATGATTAATATGTCATCTATATATAGAACTAGGAAGACAATTGCACTCCCACTGATCCTTTTATACACACAAGGTTCATCTTAATTTTGTGAGAAATCAAACTCTTTGATTGTCTCATTGAATCATATGTTCCAGCTTCTAGAGGCTTGCTTCCAATCCATAAATGGATCTTTGAAGCTTTCATACCTTTTTGCCATTTCCAGATGTGAACCCTTTTGGTTGTGTCATATACACATCCTCAATCAGATTTTCATTTAGAAAAGCTATCTTCACATCCATTTGCCAAATCTCATAATCATAATGAGCTACAATGGCTAAAAGTATTCTTATAGACTTAATCATCGCTACAGGAGAAAAAGTTTCATCATAGTCAATACCTTATTTTTGACGATAGCCCTTTGCTACTAAGTGAGCTTTATAGGTAACTATATTACCTTCCATGTCGGTCTTCTTTTTGAAGACCCATTTGCACCCTAACGGTTTTATCCCTTCAGGTGGTTGAGTTAAAATCCATACTTTGTCCTCATACATGGAGTCCATTTCAGACTGCATAGCCTTAAGCTGTAAATCACATTCTGAACTGTTCAAAACTTCTTGATAGCTTGTAGGCTTATTGTCCTCTACTACAGTTATGCCTCTATCCGAATCAACGTGAAATCCATATCTCATAGTGATAAAATGCATCCTAGTAGATCTTCTAGGATTTTGTGTATAATTAGGTTCAATTGTAATCTCATCATTATGAAATTCAGTCTCGGGTTCAATCGATTAATCCACTTCTATTTGTGGATCTTAAACTTTACCAAGTTCAATTTTACTCCCACTGTCCTCTCATAGGAGAAATTCTCTTTCAAAGAAGATAGCATGCCTTGAAATAAATACATTTTGTTCTAAGGGATGATAGAAATAATATCCAAACATTTCTTTTGGATATCCCACAAATAAACATTTGTCAGACTTAACATCTAGTTTGTCTGACATTATCCTCTTCACATAAGCAGGACAACCCCATACTTTCATATGAGAAAGTGTGAGTTTCTTGTTATTCCACATCTCATATGGAGTAACATCAACCGATTTACTAGGAACTCTGTTTAACACATAAACAGCAGTTTCTAGTGCATATCCCTAAAAAGACTTAGGCAAGTTTGCTCGGCTCATCATTGATCGAACCATATTTAATAGTGTTCGATTTCTCCTTTTAGATACACCATTGTGTTGTGGTGTATATGGTGGAGTCCATTGAGATAAAATCCCATTATCTCTAAGATAATCTTTAAATTCTTGGCTTAAGTATTATCTACCTCGATCTGATCTAAGTGTTTTAATACTCTTGCCAAGTTATTTCTCTACTTCATTTTTGAATTCTTTAAACTTTTCAAATGCTTCTGATTTATATTTCATTAGATAGATGTATCCAAACCTGGAATAATCATCTATGAAAGTAATGAAGTAGGAGTAACCTCCTCTTGCATGTGTAGTCATTGGACCACATACATCTGAATGTATTAAGTCCAAAACCATTTTAGCTCGTTCTCCTTTACCAATAAAGGGAGCTTTTGTCATTTTTCCTAATAAACAAGATTTGTATGTATCAAATGATTCATAATCAAATGATCCTAAATCACCTGACTTGTAATTTGGTCATGCGTTTCTCATTTATATGGCCTAAATGACAATGCCATAAGTATGAGGTATTTAGATTATCATGTTTCATTCTCTTGGTATCCACATTATGCACTTCTTTAATTAAATCAAGAACAAATATACTATTCTCAATGATAGCTTTTGCATAAAACATATTGTTCTTAAAAATGTAACAACACTTGTCCTTTAAAGAAATGTCATAATCGTTTAATAAACAACTGAAAGAAATAATATTCTTGGATAAAGCTGGAACATAATAACAATTATTTAATTCCAGTACTAATCCACTTGAAAGAGGCAAATGGTAAGTCCCCACAACCGTTGTAGAGATATTCTATCCAGTAGCTGACTGCAAACATATTTCTGCCTTTTCAACTTTTCTAATGCTTCTAAGTCCCTGTAGATCATTACACAAGTGAGATCCACATCCGGTATCTAATACCCAAGATTATTTCGAAGTAATAGAATAAGTACTAATTTCAATCATATGAATACCTGAAGTAGAAGCATCAGCTTGCTTCTTCTCCTTGAGAGAATCTAGATAGGCCTTGCAGTTACGCTTCCAATAACCATCCTTTTCACAATGAAAGCAAGTTCTTTTGGGATTCTCTTTTTTGGCAACCTTTTTCTTGGAGATCCCACCATTCTTTGGTTGCGCCTTGGTTATCTTCTTCTTCTTCTACTTCTTGCCTTTAGCAGAAGTGACAATCATGACACTTTTTGGATCCTTCTTAAAGGATCCATCAGCTGTTTTGAGCATGTTGATTAACTCAGGAATGGTAACTTGGATCTTGTTCATGTTGAAGTTAAGCACGAAAGGTGCATAACTTGGAACCAATGAGTACAAGATTAAATCTATGTGTAGATCATTATCCATTACATAGCCAAGTCTACTCAAATGCTCAATATACCCATACATCTTCAATGCATGAGTAGCAGCCGAAGTGCCTTCCACCATTTTGCAGCTAAATAGAGCTCGAGCAATCTCATATTACTCAGTTCTAGCCTGAGAAGAATAAAGCTCTTCAAGATGCAAAATGATGGTTCTAGCATCCATCATCTCATATTGCTTATGAAGCTCCGAGGACATAGCACCCAACATTAGACATTCTGCCGCTTCACTATCCTCTATGTATTTTTGATAAGTGCCTTTATCTCATCAATGGCATCATCTGATGGAAGTGGTGGTGGATCTTTATCCAAGACATAATGGATCTTTTCAACTCTGAGAACAATTCTCACTTGCCTGATCCAGTCAGAATAGTTGCTGCCAACCAGCTTGTTATCCAAGATTGATCGTATATTAATGTTTGATGTGCTCATGATTATGACCTAGATGTGAAAAAGAAAATATATGAGAGTATGTTCATATATATGTATGCATTAATTAGGTCTTTAATTAATCCATTTACTCCTACTATTTTATTGCGAATTAATAGCCCTCATTATTTAATCCGAGAAAACCTGATGGTTTTCCTAGTGGGCTAATATCCAATCTTTGATATGTAATTTGACCTTGACTGTGGTCAACAAGCCAAATTCCATACCCTTGAAAGGTAGGTATCTCTATATCAATTGTGTCTCTACACAACTATTAGATCATTAGGTTATCAACTCTTGATACATGCATATCATATATGCATTCCCTAATCTTGCCTCTAGAACCATTAGCCTTGACTGTGGTCAACAAGCTAGTGGGCTAGCTAAGATGACCCATTTAATTAGATTTGAACATATTCGATATAATGTGAGCTTGACTGTGGTCAACAACCCACACTATAAAGAACTCTGGTTCTCCTCAAATTAATAAAAGGCTTATATACCTTAGTATTTGTTTAAAGGTTTTAGTTAATTAAGTCTCATTATACATGGTTGGCATACATTGGTATGCATCCTATATCTATCACATAAATATAAGCATACAAATATGGTATAGTTATGGACTTTACTATATTAATTTTCCCAAGCCAAAAGGGAAATCAAAGGGTCACACCTTGGTAGTATGCATGATTCAAACAAGTAAAAAATAATTACATTATCTTCAAGCTTGTTGGATCTCTATCCAACCCATTTTGCTCCTTGGTAGTGGTCTCCATCTCAATCTCTAATTCTAATCTAAGTAATCTAATTACATATTACAATTTGAAAAAGAAATACAAACCAAAAATAAGTGGCCGAGACATGGAAGTCCTCATTAGGCCAAAACATGCATAATGCTCAATCACATTGGGCCTTGTCCATAACTATCCATCATGCCAATCATACACCCTTATATGCATTTCTAATGCATAAAGTAAAATATATAATGGATTACTAATTTTTTTTCAACTCTTGAAACAAACTTTTGAGTTATTTTAATAATGTGATCAAATTAGGAAACTTTTTCCATTTTGGAAACTTTCATTTTAGGAAACCTTTTTACATGTATGTGTTCTTTCCTTAATTATCAATCCAATTGATTATTAATTAATTATCAATTGATTATTTAATTAATTAATCATATTAAATAATTAAAAAAATCAATTTTGGGCTTAAAATAAGGGTAGGCGGAAACCCACACAATAAAACCCTAAAGTGTGTTCACACACAAACTAGTTTTGTGTCTATTGGACCATTTAGGCCTTTTGGAATGAGCCAAGCCCACTCCAGCCCTTATAACCCATTAATAAACTTAATTATAGTTTATAATATTTAATTTAAATCAACTCCTTGGGCCCACCAAGTCATTCACTAATTTAAACCAAGTCCGTAAACGTAATTAAGCCCATTCAGTGGTTTTAATGAATTTAAATTAATCCAATTAATTTAAGGCACATTTTAATTAATCCAATTAATTAAAAACACTTTAATATATCATATATATCAGATTTAGAAGATTAAAAATCATTCTAAACAAGAACACACCAAGAACACCAATTTATCGAACTTTTCGACTAAACTAGTTTTCATGCAAAACTTGTTCGATTTTAATTTCGTTTGATCCTATGGCTTAATATTACATATTAAACACATAAATTATCATCAAAATGATCTTAGAGTGGATCTATGAAAAATTAATTTAGAACAGCCCCTAAAATTAAAAACTATTCACGCCAAAACCATTATCCCTTTCTCAAAAGAATATTTTTTGTTTTCGTTTTATTTTTTTGATCACACATATATTCAGAAATCAATAGTTTTCATTCATGAACAATCAAATATGATATTTTAAAGTTCATGAAATAAATAACTAAAAAATAAAACTTATTCCGCAAAAAAATATAGAATTATATATTTATGGCAAAACCGAGGCTTGATACCATATTGGAAATTATTGATTACATGCATCTCATACATAAGCAGAATTTAAAATTTTTAACCAATATATCCGATGTTGCCATAAATTTACAATATACATATTAATGAAAATAAGAAAAATCACTTTTGATTTTTGTTGAACAGTTGATTTTATATATCACTGGGTTGTCGCAAACCACAGTGTCCAAAATCGAACACCTCCAATGAGTAATCCACACTAGAGAAAGATTGAAAGAACCAACAATTGGGAGGAACAACGTCTGGCCAAAATGCCTAGATGCTAGCTAGGGAAGGTGGCGGCTAGGGTTGAGAGAAAAGAGAGATAGTGTTTTCTTAATTGTTCACACTTAACCTTAATTCCACATCTCTTAGATTTTTATAGTTAGGTTAAAAAATCCAACTTCATAATGGGATTGGGCTCTTTAAAATTGTTGGAGAATTATTAATTGGGCTTCTGGAATTATTTATAATTATTTAGGCTCAATTAAATCTAATTTAAGCCCTTTCACAAAAGACTATGCATAAAACCCACAAACTAGGCCTTTTGTACATATACTAGGATTTAATTACCAAAATGAATTTCAAATCCAACCAAATTAAATATGTATGCTCTACAACACTTATGTAACATATTTAATTTATTTTGGTCCAAGAAGTAGGTCTCTAAGGGCTTCTGTGCCAACTTCACTTCTTTGGGCCTTTATAATTCCTCCAATGAACCTATTAATTATTATATCAACCCTATAACACTTATAGTTTAATAATAATCAATTATGAAATACATTATTTTAATTAAGTCCAATTTTACATAATATTTTAAAAAAGTTCTGCGAATAATTTTACTTGATCATAATTAATTAAACTCTTTAATTAATTATTATCTTATTCATTTCTCTATCCCCATAATAATATAAAATATTATTATACTTATCATTTTGCCATTTTATCCTTTTTCTTTATATGTGTGTGACCTATTGGGTTCTTATCCATATTGGCAGTATAATATGTATCTGTGAGTTATATTCAAAACTCACATGATTTAAACTTCTTTAAATCATTTTATCAATCCATATTGATATTCTTGATACACTATTAGACAAGTCATGATTGGCCTCTAGCTAGGCATCATGACTACCCAAATGTCAGGACAGTTAAGTGGTTTGACTATACCCTTCCATAGAAACAGTTACCGTGCAATTACTCCTTCCACCACTTTTATCTCAATTAGATTCTAAGTATGGATTTTTGTAAACTCATATAAATATAATTATGTATGTTCTATTAATTTAACCATTGTTCCCAAAATGCCCTTCATAGATCTCTATCCATCTTGACATATTACTCAGCCAGAGATTCTCTTAACAAGGCAATTATAGAATCATGCGACATAACTTTCCTTATTAAATCTAGGATGGTAAATCCTTTATCAATCACTCAACTATCTTCAAGTAGGTCATGATATATCCAATCTACTAACTATGTTCACTCCCAGTTGGAAGTAATCAGTTATGGAGTCAAAATATACCACTTGCTACTTAAGATAACTTTGGTGATATCAAGTCCAAGGATACTTGCACAACCGCTATGAAGAAATTTCTCACTGGCATAGATTTAATATTCATGTGAGGATTCTCTTTGTAGGTCTCCAATGAACTTGTTCTTCTAATAAACATCCACATGTTAGCTTTAATTATCTTCCATAATCATATTTATGAGAACCACTGCTTGAACCATTCAAGAAGCATAACATGTGCTAGTCTGTCCGAATTAACAATGCCATATCTTGTTAATTCTATGACTAGGGATATTTAGATATTAACACATTTGCATGCAATAGACATCTCATATCATGAACACTTTTATGATTGCCTTTGCACTGTGTTTATAATATCTAAGACTTCATTTATTAATTTAAGATTTACAAACTCATGTATTTAAATATAACATTAATAAATGAATGATTCCTTTTATTAAGAATATGAATTCATACATATGAAATACATCCCTATTACATGGGCTCTAGGGCATACTCTCTAATTTGAAAAGATTGCAACAAATTCAAAATATGCGTAATATCTAAAAAATACAAGTTTTAAGTTGAATATAATGACCTAGACAATTTGCAAGTAACATCATAAATCCCTTTCAAAAATTTTATAAGAGTTGTGAATTATTTCCAATTAGTTTCAGTCAAATAAATAGGCCCAAGTCGATAAAATATTTACTATCTATATCTCTAACTTATCAAAAATATTTTGATACCCTAAAGCAATATTTAATATCAAGTATGTTAAATTCCATCTAATATGGCAATCAATGATCAAATTCATTACATATGTGATGTTTACTGTCTCATAAAAATTTTTGAAAGAGTCTAGCCTTTGGGGACTGCTTCTAATGTACTTAATGACATGTTTAACCTTTTTAATAGACTTTTCAACACATTGAAGCCCATTTTTCACAATTAGGCTTAACATGTAAGCAACCAATCTCATGTGAAAAGTTTCACCATCTAAAACAAATACACCTCTATTGCTTAATTTATTTTTCAATTGTTGAAATTGTAGTGTCATTAAATGTTGCCTTATTAGCAGTTATACACATCACTTTGGTCAAACTCCAATCATCCATACAGTGATCAACAACAACACTAACACTACTTCCTTTGTGACTTTTAATAACAAAAAAATAGTATTCTTTTATGCATATTCTAATTTGAATCAATAAAATGTGCAGTTAAATACAAATATGATACAACTTGAATACTAGTCCAAGTATCAGTTGTTATGGAAAATTTTTTGCATTCAATTTTAAGAAAATCTTTTATTTTATCTCTCTTTTATGAAAAGAGAGCAATATATTCTAGCAATAGTCACTATAGATGAAATTTTAAATTTGTGACAGATTGCTTTAATGAATTCCCTAAAGCTCTCATGTTCGACAAAATTAAATGGTAGTTCATTCTTAATGATCATCCTAATTAAAGCTTTTCTACATGCTTTTTGATCAAAATTTCAACTAACTAATGATGTATTGTTATCGGATCCTACAAAACTCAAATTTGAAGAAAAATTTAATGAGGGAAATATAAAACCCTAATCTAAAAAAAGAACAACATAATGAACATGGATTGAAGAACAACAAATGTACCATAATTAAGGGTTAAAAAAATTGAACATAAGAAAGTGACCCGCGACGCACCAGTTAAAAAAAGTAGAAGAAGGGAAATGGCAAGAGGCCAGCAAAGCACAATTGTGAGAGATGGAGCACAATGGTGAGGCATGTGACAAGCAGATGGGGGTAAATTAAAGAAAAAGAAATAGAGGGATAAGGAAAGGGCTGACCTAATTCTTTTTTTTTCCTTAGATAATTTAATTTTTAATATTTTAAAAATTATTAATCACTTAAATTTAATTTTAATTCCCTCTAAAAATTCAAAACAAAAAAATTCCTCCTAAAAACTAATAAGTTTAATTCTTAATTCCCTTTAAAAATTTTTTATTTTTTCTCTTTCATCATTTTTAGTTGTTCAACTATAATTTCATTATATATAATAGCTATATAGAATTACATTATTAATTTACTTATTTTTATATAAATTGAGCCAAAAATAAATGAGTTTTATTTAAATGACACTAAAAGTAAATGAAATTAATTGATAAGGTGATTATATACTCATATAATTATATTAATTAATAAAATTTTATTATTTATAATTATATTATTAACTTACACACTCATATATGTATTATGCTAAAAATAAATGAGTACTAATTGAGTGATACTAATAGTAAATGAAATTTATCAGTAAGATAATTATATACTCATATAATTACATGAATTGAAAATTTTCATTATATGCAATAATTATATATATTACATTATTAATTTACATACTTGTTCACTCATATCGATGTTATGTCAAAAATAAATGAGTATTAATTGAGTGACATTAAAAATAAATGAAACTAATTGATGAGGTGATTATTTGCTCATATAATTACATTAATTGATAAAATTTTATTAGATACAAATATATTATTAATTTATAACCCAATTACTCATATAGGTATTGTGTGAAAATAAATAAATACTAATTGAGTGGCACTGAAAGTAGATGAAATTAATTGGTAAGGTGATTATACACTCATATAATACATTAATTGGTAAATTTTATAACATATAATAAGAATATTAAATTATATTATTAATTTACAAACTCATATAGGTATTCTACTAAAAATAAATGAGTATTTGTTAAGTGATGCTAAGAGTAAATAAAATTAATTGGTAAGATAATTATATACTCATATAGTTATATAAATTGATAAATTTTATTATATATAATAATTGTATATAATTATATTATTAATTTATATACTTGATTACTCATATAGATATTATATCAAAAATAGATGAGTACTAGTTGAGTAAGGTTATTATATGCTCATATGATTTTATTGATTGGTAAAATTTCATTATAAATAATAAATATATGTAGTTATATTTTTAATTTATATACTCATATAGTTATTGTACCAAAAATAGATAAATAATAGTTGAGTGATACTAAAAGTAAATTAAATTAAATCCAAATTATTTTAGTTACATATTTATATTCATATAGATATAATAATTATTATAATAATTGAATTTATCTTATTAATAATTAAAATATTTAGTTTAATTTATTAACTAATTATTACTTTAATTTTGTACATTATAATATTTAATGCAAATAATTATGAAGTTAAATTTATATGCTACAAATATAATAAAAATTATAAATAAAATTTATATATACATTATTAGTATTATATATAATAATCAATAAATATTGGTTCTTTCGGTCTAATTCGATTTCAAAATAGTTCGGTATAGTTTAATATGATTTTCGATCCGATTTTAAATAAAAGATCCAAATCTATTGCAAATAAAATCAATAGTATATTAGATTAGTTCTAGTCAAAAAGTCAACAATACAGTTTGGTTTTAGTTTTTTTAATATTTTAGTTCAGTATAGAAAAATTTTAACCCATGCACACCTATAAACCAAATCGTAAAAGTGAAATTGAAAGATTGGTTAATTGAAGTGAACAGTTTTGTAATGTCCTAGTAAGAAGGCCTTAGACATTTCTAGAAAGTGAATATGGGCCGAAAAAGAAAGAATAAGGAAATGTTAAAAAAAGGAAGAAATTAGGAAAATTGGACAAAAGGAAAGAAAGGGAAAAAATGAACGAGGTGGAAAGAAATTAAGTCCTTGTTCTCACTAGCCGCCTGGACTCCACTGTCGGAAACAACATACCTCCATCCTCCTCACCATGTCCTTTTCCCTTTGGTCAGTCAACTTTTTCCTCGCGAATCTTTTTTTTCTCTTTTATTTTAAAAACTCCCTAAATCTTTTCCTATTTTCAATCAGTGCTGGCATCGAATGGTCACACGAACACCATCGCTAAATTCCTTATAACCAAGCATTCCTCCTTATACCCACCAATCATCTTCCCTCATTGGCTAATAAGGAGATTAGAGATGGGTATGCTAAGAGCTTTCAGAGAGGGTTTTGGCCAAATCAAACGACGTTTGAGTGCATGAACACTCGTAAGGGGGTCTATGGTGCTCTAAATTTCATGTAAAAAAAATGGTGCATCACTGGCAAAGCTTTGGCGATCGGTAGGGCAAGTTTGAGTTTGACAAGAAATGAGTTAAAATTGAAGTAATTGGCTCCAATTAGGTAAGTACTCCACTAAACTTGCTTTTTTTCTAAATTGTAATGTTTGTGAATGTATTTTACTAGCTTTCAAATTTGACAGTTTCTTAGAATGTTAGAAAGATGACATTTAAATCATTAACTTAAAAAGTATATGAGTTAAGTTGCATTGTTAATTAGCCAATTAAACTAGTAAATTTACTTTTAATCATTTGAGTGTATTATGTACAGGGATAAATGTTGGAAATGCTTCTTCAATTGACTAATTAACATAATAAATGTGATTATAAAACTGTAAAAAAGTTAAATGAAATTTTGACTGAACAAAGATGTAGATTTTACGATGAAATGTTTTATGAATGTTAAGAAAAAATGACGGAATTCCTTATGTATGTGACATGTAGTTATAAAAATATTGTTATATGATATATGCTGAAAAGGGGAAATATACTAAATTTGGTAGAGTGGAAATTTTGAATTTTGCTAGGTTAAGTTACTTGTTAATAGTTATTTAGGAATTTGTGTGTGCTTTACCAATAAATTCTAGCTACATGATTTGAATTTGGATATATTTTGGTTGCCAACTTAGCTTAAATATAAACTGGTGTATTAAGCTGCTAAGGTACATGATACTATCTATTTTATTTAATGATAGATAATATAAATATACTGTGTAAAATGTAATTGGCTAGAGATTGCATTGTCTGTAGAGCTTAAAGAGGATGGCACAAACGAGATTAATTAAATATGTTAAGGTAATTGTAAATGAGATAAGATTTTGCCAAATATGATTGTAAATAGAATGAATGATCGAACCTATTTCTATAAAGTTATATATATATATATATTACATGTGTATAAATGTAAGTTACTATGTTAATTATTAATCAATATACTGAGTTGTGAATAAATATAATTACATACACACACACACACACATTGAATGTATAACAATAATGTGTGATAGTCTTGAATATATTTAAGTAAAAATTAATATGATAAATGACAAATAAATTTGACATGTATGTATAAATATATGTATAATAAAAGTAGAATTATAAAAGTGAAATTAATTTTATGAAAGGTGATGAAAAATAGATATTTAATTGTATTTTGTTATACGATGTGAAATCATGCATGGAAGAGCGATGGAATTATGGCACCATATTTGCTTTTTATCAAACTAGATAGGAATTGAAGTAATAAGATAAGATTGGCATACCAATTAAGGAATTAGCATTACTACATCATGATATGTGTTCCTGGATGGAATGGCATCGCGAGCTTATTCGATGAATGTCCTTAATTTGTATTATGGACTGAATGGCTCTGAGAGCTCATTTTCGATAAATGGATTTTTGGAAATTTAAAAACATGGGCTTTTTATTTCATTTTTTTATGTTAATCCAAATTTGGTTTTCAACTATTGCAATAGTCTATTCCATTGCTTTCTTATCTTTTAAAAATAGTCAATTTAAATTGCAACAATATAAAATATGTAAATAGACCGAATAGTTGTAAGAACTTTATCTCATATTTTAAAATTTCGATTATCTAGCTCGATGCAATTCTTCTAGATTGTATTAGTGGCAAATATAAAAATGAATAAGTAAATGACATTTAATTTAAATACTTTAATAAATAAGTAAATAGTTATAAGATTTATATTGTTATTAATTTCACATTATATAATTTGGAATAATTTATATATGTGTGTGTGTGCACGCATACGCACGTGCATACACACGTGCATGTTCTTGTATAGTGAAAATATTTAACTAATAATTTATGCGAATTAAAGTGTTGATTCTGAAAAGGACAATTAAGTTAAGTTTGGCAACATTTTATGCATGATAAAAAATTCTTATATTGTATTATTAAAAGGCAATTTATATTGTATAATCTGATTTTTACAGATAAAAAGGTTAGTTTGGATTTGCATATTATGGTTTAGTTTTATATTGTGATTTTTTGTTTATTTTTATGTTTGTTCTCGTGTGTGTGTGTGTGTGTATTGACTCTACACAACTGATATTATTTTGTAAATTAAAATTTGGTAATATACGTAATCTACTTGAATGATCTATTAATATCAAACTTGAATTTATGATATTTAAAAAGTAAATTTGGTGTCTCACTACGTTGTAAGTTTCGTGCATGGCTATTTTCTATATGTAGGTCCAAGGAAGATATTTTTGGGATTGAGGAAAAGGGGTGACAACCCTGTTGATGGTAGAAGAATACTATAGTCGAGATGGGCAATTTCTAAGAGGATGCCATTGCTATACATTTTCAATTTTTTTTAGTTTGACTCTAACATGTACACTTGATAGATAGCTTTAGAGTAAGTTTTGTATCAAATAATTATAAATAAGTTATGTATATAAGTGTGATACATGCTCTCTCTTTTTCTCCCGAAGACATGATTTCATCCTCCGGAACCAAAGGATCATCAAGCTCGAGTGAGAAAACCTCTGACCTTTGGTGGCTTGATTTCACTTTTAAGGTCTGACCAGGTTAAGGTTTTCTTCCCGGGCCAACGGTCGCTTCGCGATAGGAAAGGGACTCAACCTAACCTGCCAAGTCTTAGACCTCAAAAGGCATAAGGTAGCATGCCTAGGTATCCCTATCTCATCACTAATGATCTATAGCCAGGAGGTATCTAGTTAGGCACCACAAGGCTGATGATAAGGAGTCATAACCTAATAAAACATTCATGAGGCCAAAAACTCAAAGATAGTTTGAAACTCCGATCTCATTTTTATCTTTGATAAATGTGACATAAAGACTTTCAAATTAATCATGTTATCCCCTTTTTTCATGTAAAATCAAAGTAAATATAGAAATTAAAGGCATGCCAAATCACTTTTGAAAGCAGTAAATCATGGTATATAATTAAAAATGTAAAGGCATCCATAAATCAGATATTTTATTGTGACCTTTTCGTGTGAAGACTTTGCTCCTCACATGTCAATTATTGAAGAAGTGTTTCATTATGATGTTTAGAAGATAGGGACCTACCAGTCTAAGTTTTATTTAAGAAACATCCCGTGTTATTTAATTATATACAAAATCATTTACTTTATTAAAGGTTGAGTCATAAAGTGTGAGTTTCCTAGGCAAAAAATAGACATTTGTATGGTTTTGTTAATAAAATGTCCTAATTATTTACTATAAATATTTTTGTGACATTTTCCATCTGTGACCAGAAATACATTTCTAAGAAGAATAGTGAACTGACCTGTAGTGCTCTCTCAATAACACTCCCCTAAAGGGAGCATTGCACGATGACATTAACTATAATGACAATAATAATAGTGATGACAATAACAATATTAACAAAAAAAGTGATAGTGGTAACATAAAAGGTAAAAAATGAAAGAAGTACATACATAAATCTAAATGAAATAAGTAAAAGGAAAACCAAGAATCCAATGCACATGTCGAGAATGCACAGAGGTGTGCTTGGTGACATACAATTGACTCTTTTACGTTAAAAAGCGAGAGAATATATTTTAGGCCATGCATCATATAATGCACGGTGTGCACTATGCGATGCACAACCGTGTCAGCCTAATAATGACTAGTTTTCTCCCTCTTTTTAAGATAAATTCCTTGTCAACAATAGATGCAAAAGGGAGAAAAATGAGAAGATTAAGAGAAAAAGAACGACTTTTAATATCAAAGTTTCTAAAAAAGATGGCTTTAAAATAGACAAGAAGCAATGTAAGAGCGGCAACTTAATGATTTCTATCACATGGTAAAAATACCCTTGCAAAAGGTTTCACAACCTAAATCTAATAGAAATTAATGTACAAAGGAAAAGCTGTAAATAAGGATAATAGTTTAAAATTTATGATAATATAAAAATAATGAGAATGGATTTTTATATTATTTCAGTGTACTTACTCAATTCAACTATCGAATGTCGGATTCGTGGATCCTTACTGTGTTGAAATTGTTAAAAAGAAGTTGAAAAATCTAAATTTTATATAAATGTTAAAAACCACTTATTGCTTAAAGCATTTCAGGAAATTTTTAAGAAAGCAACAAAACTTTTTCAATCCAAAATTCTTCTCTTTTTTAGCCAACAAAAAAATATCCCTTTTAAAAGTATCCGGACCAAACTTATATAATGTGGAGTGCACGGGTGTACACTAAAAAGTTACCCCATTTGGCCACTTGGCTTTCTTGTGAATTCACCCACTTTTTGAGTGTATGACCATACCATCAGAAGTGTATAGACATACAATCAAAAAGTTGGCCAACTTGCCTGAAAAGGTAAGATTTTTAGAATGCACAAGTGTACACTCTTTGTTCAAGGCCACATATTGGCAAAAATAGAAAGGATTCCTGATAAAAGGTTAAATGATGAGATTTTTTAGTGTAAGGGAGCACAAGCCACAAATGCATGGGTGCACAAGGCTCGTAAACCTACATAACTTAATTTCAAGCCTTTAATCTAAGGCATTACTCATCTGTTAATCTTCTGGGCCGTCGGCTACCCGAAATAAGCAGAAGAAACCTCACAATCTTTTTCAAAAAAACTAGTTTTCAAGACTAAAAAGATACACCATCCTCGATTCACTATCTTTAAATGAGCAGCTTTCCTCATTAGGTAACCATGACAAAAGCCTTCTCAGGATCCAGTGCTTACAGTTGCCCCCAACTTTAGTGAGCTTAGTGCACATAGGAGTCTAGGATTGCCAATGTCTAGAGTAAGGGAGATATAATTACTTGAGGAGGCAATCACCCTAATTGCTTCTTATAAGAAGGCTTGATTGGTGAACAATGCCAACTCATATTGCATTCCCTAGTTCGAAGGATATTCCACTTCTACGGCTATACCCCGGCCCGAAAGGCAATCCCGCTTTGTGGCTATACCTAGAGGCGATCCCACTATATGGCTATACCTTGAGAAAATCCCACTATGTGGCCATACCTGGAGGTTATCCCATTATATGGGTATACCTTGATTTCAAGGTGATCTCACTCTGAAGCTATACCTTGAGACAATCTCGGTATATGGCTATACCTTGAGGCAATTCCACTCTATGGCTATACCTTGATTTGAAGGCGATCCCACTCTATGGCTATACCTTGAAGTGATCCCATTATGTGGCTATACCTTAACGTGATCCCACTATATGGCTATACTTAGAGGCGATCACACTTTATGGCTATACCTGGAGGTGATTCCACTATATGGCTATACCTTGAGGTAATCCCACTATATGGCTATACCTGGAGGTGATCCCATTATGTGGCTATATCTTGAGTTAAAGGTGATCCCACTCTGTAGCTATACCTTAAGGTGATCCCACTAAATAGCTATACCTTGAGGCAATTCCACTCTGTGGCTATACCTTGATTTAAATGCGATCCCACTCTATGGATATACCTTGAAGTGATCCCACTATATGGCTATACCTTGAGGCAATCCCACTATGTGCTTATACCTGGAGGCGATCCCACTATATGGATATACTTTGAGGTAATTGCACTCGATGGCTATACCTTGATTTGAAAGCCGTCCCACTTTAGGGCTATACCTTAAGGCGATCCCACTATGTGGCTATACCTTTAGGCGATCCCACTATATGGCGATACCTGGAGGCAATCCCACTATGTGGTTATACCTTAAGGTGATTCTACTCTATGGATATACCTTGAGGCGATCACACTATGTGATTATACCTGGAGGCGATCCCACTATATGGCTATACCTTAAGGCGATTCCACTCTATGACTATATCTTAACTTGATTTGCAAAGATTTTATGTATGTTGTAATTTTGTGTATGTCATTGGGGTGGCTTGGATCTAGAGTTAACTTTCGCATATGTATATTGTTAGTGTGGCTTGGATTTGTAGTTAATTATTAACTATCGCCTATGACAACTAGCCTTTTGCAGCGAAGGGAGTGCCATCACAGGTGGCTCTCATGAAGCTGAACTGGTCATTGCTGTGTAGCCAGCTAAATCTTGTTTATCTCCTTGAATATTCGATATTCCCTAAATGATCAAGGTCGACTATTTATGGTGTGAATTCTAAAATTTTTTTCCTAGTTGCTCCCAACAAGTGTGTGTACAAGTAGCCTAACTCCTTGAAGGGTCTTTTTTTTGGGATATGTATGATCTCCATTATCTTTGTTTCGATCTAATTGTTCATTATGTGAAAATGTTGACCAAAAGTTAACCATTTATCTATCTTTGCTTATGGAGTCTGTTTCTTCCTTACAAGGTTATGTGCAACAGAATATATAGAAAAAAAATGTGTGCGCATTAGGAAATTGTGCACATGAACTATATACGTGTCCCTCGAAGTGCCTCCCTAGAGTTACATGACCCTTGGTAGAAGACATGCTTATTAAAGTAGCTTTTCAAAATTTAACTGCTTCAACGGCTATCTCTGTCGTGCTTTTAACCACTATCACGCTCACGACAACGCACAAAGCTTTAATCTGTTGACTTTTTTACTCTACTTTGACTTCATTTCTCTTCCTTGCTGGGTTGCGCTCGCAACCTTCACCGAGCCCGTGATAGGAGCACTTCCTCTTGCACCATTTCTACTTTATTCTCTTTTTTCCCCTCTTTACTCCTACAAACATACCCAACACAAAAACATATAAAAGATACCACTTTTCACACATAAAATAACTAAAACTAAACATGAACTCCTTAAATTCTAACATAAAACACTAAATTCACATGCATAAAACTACACACATCAAATTCCCCACATTTAAATCTTTGCTTGTCCCTAAGCAAAAAACTCAAAATGAAAAGAAAAATAATACAAAATACATCATAGAGTTGATCATACTTAATAAACATTTAGCTGTAAATGGAACAACCTTCACATCATAATCCATTAATCCATGTCCATAAATTCCAAGAAAATATCATGAATATTCAAGTCCTGATATCCATGTACTCTCAACCAAAGAATCATGAGAATGTAAAGTACAAAAGTATAAGCACCTTAGAAATCGTATTTCTTACAAGATGTACCTTAACATGGAAAATGTCACAAAGCAAGGAGTAACTCTCTCTCAAACAAACATTTGTCCTTACATCACTCTAACAATTAGTGGCTAGTGTTTTCTCTCCACTCCTTGATATACCATTACATACAATAAGCTTGTAATAAGTAAAAACCTCCACTACTTGCATAAAAGTCAATGCATAAAATCAAAGGGTCTTTATGTGGATTGTAACTTGGCTTAGGTTAAGGTAAGATAATTTTGGATAAGTAGCTTCAAATATGGAATGAAAAAAAAACTAACATAACACATGGATTTAAAAATTAAAAAGATAGCATGATTTTCAATTTATTTGCCTACTAAAGCTAATTACTCGCTCTCATCCCTTGTTTATTTTTCTTCGACGTGCCCATACTATGTTTTCTTTTGCATTATCCTCCTTTTCAAGCACACGATATTGTTTTCTCTTCCTTTCCTTCTTTTCTTCTTTTGTTTTCTTTTATAGTGTTTTCCTACAACTTTTGAGGACATAGTACATCCTTTGAGGACATTATATGTTAAAGTACAAAAAACTATCATTATGCAAACGAACTACATAATATATCTTAAGTGACATAATAGGAGCTAATCATTCCATATTAAGGTGCCAAAAGAAATTTTAAGCTTCAAAAAGTGGATTAAGGCTAAATATGTGCTTATCAATAATGAAAATTGACTAATGGCTGCCTAAAGTTAAAAGAGTTAGTTTATTTATGAAAGTCAAAATTGGCTAATTCTAATGCCCTTGTCATCTTTCATGCATAACTCATATCAAATGTAATCTTGAAGCATACTCATCACAAGTTTTAGAGTATATATTATAAAAAGGTACTCTCACAAGAAAGTATATCATAATTTAGGCTTAAAATCTCACAAGGTTATGATTCAAAGTCACTCTACGCAATGTTCCATTCATGCAAACCAAAGTATATGTTTAAATAAACACAACTTAAAAAAAACTATACCAAAGCACTTTTCCTAAACATAACCCTTTATAAACACACACAAATATCAAAACAAGTAATCTAACACATTTCTGAGGAATTTCATCAACTATACCAGTGGTCCTAACATGTTTGAAATTCCATAAGCATGCCACTAACTAATCATCAAATATTCAAGCTCCATAAACCCATAAACTAACATAACCTATTCATACAACCTAACAAATGTAAAAACAACCTAACTTCCCCACACTTAAAGGAAACAATGTCCTTATTATGGGAGAAACTAACACAAACAAACATCAAACTCAATTAAAAAACAACAAAACAAAAATCAAAACTAAAAGGTAAAGAGAAAGTAAAGAAAATTTCCCTTATGGTGCTTCGATAGGAGAATCTGGTGGAGAAGGGCTAAATTCCACATTTTTTTCTCAAAAAAATGACATCAACCTTCGGCTTAAACTTATGTGGCTCTTGCTCATTACTTTCATGGTCATGTCCATAGCATTCACTTTGATAGCCAAAGTCTTATTAGCTTCATCCATAACATCTAAACGATCAAACACCTTTTATCAACTGGTGGAACTCCCTCTTTCTTTAGTAGCAGCATCAAACTCTTCATGCTCCTCCTCATTATCATTGTCACTCTTCATATCATCGGCAGTAGTTAGTGGTGCCTTTCCTATATCGAAGCCAGATTTCTTATTTCTTTAATCCAAATAAAAAAAATACTGGAGGCCATCCTCATTTTTCAACAACTTAGAGTTTCTTAAAAACTTACCATCAAGCATGACAAGTTTTCATTCTCAGTAGGCACAAAATCAGATAGCTGCCCCAAATAACCTAAAAGAATGCTAGTCACCATATGCCCCATTCCTATAGAGTTGGTCTTAGCAACTAATGCATTATACAAACCATCAAAGATAAATAAGATAGAATAGGAGATTTTTTTACTTTGTACTAAGGACAACACAAATATATCCTTAACTTGCACTTTGTTACTCTCCACTCTCCCAAACATTGCATGGTATAGATATTTATGCAACAACAACACAGCCTCATTTTGAATTAAGCCATTAATGGAATTCTTTGTATCAAAATGACTGATACTAGTTAATTTCCGTTGTATATCATGTGTAATAAAATATTGGGTAACAAACTGAGCACCATTCAAAGGAAAACAAAACCATGCATTCATATCCTCAAAATCAAACACATACTCAATTCCATTATGCCTAAATTACAATTGAATTTTTCTATCATCAACATACTTTAAATTCACAAAACATTTCAAAGCCCGATCCCTTCTAATAGGAAAATCCATTTTAACAAATTTATCCTATTTCATGCATTTGAGATATTTATTAATTTCACTATCTATTCCCAAGGTTTTTAACAACTCAAAATCAAAATTCCAAGAGCCTACAATATCTTTTTTAGTAAATACATGAAATTTCTTACCTTTTTTTCGAAAAGATAGGGAAGGGACAATCATACATGTCTTGATACATCGTAATCTCCTGTGATTGTGAAGAAAATCCAACAGCTGGCCTCTTCGCCTTCATTCCTACTAACTTTTGGTGAACCATGTTGAAAATCACAGCATACAAACTAAAATTTACATAGAAATTGAAAGGTAGAGACCTAAAAAACAAAGAAAATAGAAGCAAAAGTAAAAGGAAAAGGAAAATAAGTAAAAGAAGAGAGATATTAAGAGATAATTTGAGAAAGTGGTAAAAAATAGGGTATCTAAGGTTCAAAAATCAATTTATAGGAGAGCCTAAAACACTGCAACGGTTAGAAAATTCCCCTAAAAATTCAAATTTCTCTCTTTGTTGCACCTGCGACCACTATCGTACTTATGAAAGAAGGTATATTTTTCTTCATCTAAGTATGCTCACACCTGTGGCTGTAGTCACGCTCACAACAGAGACCAAAATTCCAAACCTTCCTGGATTATTACGTTCACGATAGAGACTACATTTTCAAGAATAATTTTTTTACAACTTTGAAAAGGCAATATTTTAAAACTATGTTAATATACCTAAACATAAATTAACCTTGTGAAACACACATAAACTATATTATTAACAATTTAAACTTAAAAAAAATTAAAATTAAAACACAAAAATAAATAAGAGTAAAATAAAAAGAGTATTTAAAAAAATTTCAAGCCTCATTTAGATAGATATATGAGGCTTGTCTACCATAAAAACTTTCTTCTAAATAGACTTTACATCTTTGGCCATTAACTTTAAACAATTCATTTTTTTTCATTTTTAAGCTCAAAATAGCCATGATCAAATACTTGAGTTACCTCAAATGGCCCACTCCAATGAGATCTAAGTTTTTCGAAAAAAAACTTCAACCTAGAGTTAAATGAAAGTACTTTGTCTCCTACTTTAAAACTTTTATGCCTTAGATGTGATCATGCCATTTTTGTGTTCTTTCCTTATATATTCTTGCATTTTCATACGAACTAAGATGCAACTCATCTAACTCATTCATTTGCAAATATCTTTTAACTCCAACTTGCTTAAGATCATAATTCAAAGCTCTAATGGCCTAATAAGTGTTATGCTTTAAATCGACAGGCAAATAACATACCTTCCCAAATACTAGCCTATAGGGAGACATACTAATAGGTATTTTCAATGCAGTGTAATATACCCAAAGAGCATCATCAAATTCATTGCCCAATCTTTCCTTCAACTAAAAATAGTCTTTCAAGGATCCACTTTAATACCCTATTGGAAACTTCTAATTGGCCACTAATTTATAAGCGATAAGGTGTTGCTACCCTATGATGTACCCCATACTTATGTAATAAAGATGTAAAAAAATGATTTATGAAATACAATCCTCTATCACTTATTATGGTCCTAGACATTCCAAATGTTGAGAAAAGTTTCTACAAAAACTTGACAATTACCTTTGAATCATTGGTTGGTGTTGCCTTGGATTTCACCCATTTAGACACATAATCCACTCTAACTAAGATATTGTTTTTCCTAAATGATGCAGGGAAAGGACCCATAAAGTCTATCCCCCACACATCAAGGATCTCAAACTCCAACATATTAGATAAAGGCATTTCATCTCTTTTTTATATGTTGGCAACACTTTAGCATCTATCACATTAAGCTACAAATCTCTTAGCATCTTGAAATAAGGTAGGCCAATAAAATCCACACTCAAGTATACAAGTCGCTATCTTAGTGCTTCTATTATAACCCAAATATAAAGTTAAGTGATAATGAGCCAAGTTACTCACATACTTTTTTTTACCTACATATCTACGAATGACTCCATCCCCATAAATCTTAAACAAATAAGGCTCCTTCTAAAGGTAATGTTTAACATCACAAAAGAATTTCTTTCTTTGTTTCTATAACATTCCATATGGTACAATTTTTTCAACAAGGAAGTTAGCAAAATTTGCATACCATGGTGTATTCAAATGTTCAACTAACATTAAAACCTCATCAGAAAATGCCTAATTAATTTCATCTTGATCCCCTATTGGTTCCTCATCATTTTCTAATCTTGACATATAATCCACTAATAAATTTTTTAAACCTTTCTTATCCGTTATCTCAATGTCAAATTCTTGCAAAAATATGACCTAACAAATAAGATGAGGCTAGCATCCTTTTTAGAAAATAAATATCTAAGAGTTGCATGATCCGTATATATTATAACTTTAGACCTCAGCAAGTAAGATCTAAATTTATCATAAGCAAAGACAACAGCAAGCATTTATTTTTCAATTGTGGTATAGTTTAATTTATGACCCAATAATGTGTGGCTAGCATAATATATAACATGCAAACATTTCTCTTGATGCTGACCTAACACATAACCAATCGCTAAGTCACTAGCATCACATATTATTTTGAAAGGAATATTCCAATTAGGTGAAGTGATTATAGATGCACTGATAAGAGCTTTCTTTGAACGTTCAAAAGCCTCTACACATGCATGAGAGAAATTAAAAGGCACATCCTTAACCAAAAGGTTAGTTAAAGGTTTAGAGATTAATGAAAAATCTTTAATGAACCTTCTATAAAATTCAGTATACCCTAGGCAGGACCTCACACCCTTAATTATAGTGGGTAGAGGTAACTTTTCAATCAATTCAGTTTTAGCCCTATTAACCTCAATACCCTTTCTCAAAATCTTCGATCCTAAAACTATCCCTTCTTTAATCATAAAATGATACTTTTCCCAATTAAGCACCAAATTAATCTTCTCACATCTAGCTAAAACCTTATCCAAATTAGGCAAACATAACTCAAATGAGTCACTATAAACTGAAAAGTCATCCATGAATACTTTCATGATTTCTTTTATTAAGACCCTAATAATAATAGTCATGCACCTTTGAAAAGTGGTTGGTGCATTACATAACCTAAATGGCATCCTTTTATATGCAAAGGTTCCATAGGGATAAGTAAATATGGTTTTTTCTTGGTCACTAAGACATATGAAAATTTGGAAATAACCTAAAAACCATCTAAAATATAATAATGAGAATGGCCAGCGATTCTCTCTAACATTTGATCTATGAATGGCAAAGGAAAGTGATCCTTCATGGTGGTTATATTTAATTTTCTATAATCAATGCAAACCCTCCAACCTATGGTGGTTCTTGTAGGTATTAAATCACCATTCTCATTCCTAACTACAGTTATCCCCCTTTTCTTTGGTACACATTGAATAGGGCTGACCCATGCACTATCCAAAATCCAATAGATAATGCCATCATATAACAACTTAATGACTTCTTTTTTAACTACCTCCTTCATATTTTGGTTAAGCCTCATTTGTCTATTAGCTTTAGGTTGAAACCTATCCTCCATATAAATCATATGCATCATAACATTGGGACTAATCCCTCTTAAATTAGATATTTTCCAACCTATACTCTTCATCCTTTTTCTAACAACTTCTAACAATAAAGTATCTTACCTTTTAGTGAGCTTATTTGAAATAATAATAGGTAAAGTGCTATTAGCACCAAGAAATACATACCTTAAATGACTTGGAAATTCTTTAAATTCGACATTAGGTAGACTTACAATGGATGGCGGCAATGGCTCCTCACTTTTATACAAAATCCCAAGCCTTTGATCCTTTTGTTCCACCTCCTCTTTTTAGCATCTAAAACTTCCAATACACACATATCAATAAGGTCAATTTTCATGCATACATTCTTATCCATAGGATACTTTAGTGCTTTATCCATATGGTATTCAACACTATCTCCCCCTACTTTCAAAATTAATTTTCCTTCATATGCATCCACTGATGCCTTACCAATACGCATGATGGTCTACCCAAAGTCAATGGACATTTAACATCATATGTAAAATTAAGAAAAACAAAATTTGCATGCAACATGAATTTATCTAATTTGACAAGCACATCCTCTCTTATGCCATAGGGTTTCTTAATAAATTAGTCAGCCAATTGTAAGACCATAGAAGTAGGTTTAACGTCCTCAAAACCTAACTTCTTAAATATAAAAAGTGGCATAAGGTTGATACTAGACTCTAAATCACACAAACACCTACGAAACTCCATATGTACATGGAATAGTAAAGTTGCCAGGGTCTTTAAGCTTTGTAGGTAGATTATTTATGATTATTGAGCTACAATCTTTAGTCAATTCTACAGTAGATATATCTTTCCAACTTTTCTTTATAGAAATTAACTCTTTTAAAAATTTAGCATAATTAGGAAGTTGAGTTATTGCCTCAGCAAAAGACAAATTAATATGCAAATGCTTTAATTTATCAAGGAAATTCAATAATTACTTATCATTGTCCTTTTGCTTCAATCTTTGTGAAAATGGCAGATGAAGTTGAAAAAATTTTCCTTTAGAAGCCCCCTCTATCGCATTTGCGAAAAGAGTCATGCTTGTGACTTTGTCCGAAATTAATTCTGTTGTGCTTGCGGGTGGTGTCACATTCATGATAGAAGGATTTTTTTTCATCCTTTAATTCTTTTTCCTGCAAAACTCTGCTATTGTTAGATAAAACTATTTCATGTACATATTTTTTACCTAACCTCAACATAATTGCCTTCATTGGCTCCCTTGGATTATCCTTTATGTTATCAGAAGGCATCCTTGATGTCTTAAAGGTAGTACATTGGTAATTTATCCCAATTGGACTTATAGATTATGAATGGATGAGGCTTGGTTCTTTACAATAAGGTCAAACTTAGATTCTAATCTCTTGTGGTTCTCCTCTTGTGAATTAAACTTCAAATTTAATCCTTTCAAGAATCTATCCATCTTAACCTCAAATGCTCTAAATTTATTTGATGGTTGTTAGAATCCTATACCTCTTCCATTCTGGTTGTTATTATTATCCCATGAAAAATTCGACTAGCTTCTCCAACCAGGGTTGTAAGTGTTTGAATAGGGGTTACCACGTCTTTGGTCTTGAATGAAACTTACTTGTTCCTCCATACTCACCAGTCTCAAATTACAACCTTAACTTAGGTGACCATGTTGACAATAAATAGTACATGCATTTGATGGGGATCCTTCCATGCTTAAGTTGTCAATCTTTTGAGTTAAGGTTACAACTTGTGCTTGTAAAGCAACAACTGAATCAATTGAATGTAAAACTTTAATAGGGGTAGAGGTCAATACCTTTACTCTTTCTATGAGCCATATACAATTATTTATTGACATTTCTTTAAGAAAATTGAATGCAGTGTCTATATTCTTTCGTATAAAAGAACCACTTGTAGCAGCATTTATAGTCCTTCTAGTAGTGTGGTTCACTCCATTATAAAAATTCTATGTGAGCAACTCTCTTGAAAGATTGTGATGTGGATAACTTTACTATAACTCTTTAAATCTTTCCCATGATTCATAAAAAAAAGTTGTTATCATTTTGCACAAAAGTAGTTATGTCCTTGATTATCTTTGCAGTTTTCACTAAAGAAAAATATTTAGATAAAAATGCTTGAGCCAATTGATCCCACATAGTAATAGAACTTTTGCAAGGGAATTTAACCAAGCTTTTGCCTAATCCTTTGATGTGAAAGGGAAAAGCTGAAGCTTAATTACATCTATCATAACTCTATTTATCTTAAAGGTGTCACAAATCTCTAAAAAAATTTCTAAATGAACATTTGGATCCTCATTTTGGCAAACCATAAAATTGAATGTTATTTTGTACCTTTTGTAATAAGGAAGGTTTAATTTCAAACTGGTTCGCATTTACCATTGGATGAACTACCTTTTGTTGAGCCCCACTCAATGCTGGTGTAGCAAAATCCATCAATCTATGAGGGTTTTCTTCTACTATGATCAATCCTTTATTCATCTTTTTCTTTGGTTTTTTATTGCTCAAAAGAAATCTTTCTATGTTTGGATTCAATTGTTCAAGTTCTTTTTGAGAACTCCTGTTATACTTGAACTATCCAATCCTATAAAAACAAAACAAACAAATAATTATTTAAACATTGTAATCCAAAATCTTAAATCAAGATTCATAATGGCAATAAACATCAATCATATCAATCCCTAGCAACGGCACCAAAAACTATTATTTTAAATTTGCAAGCACATGGTTTATCGATTAGTACTTAAGATATCATTCCCATGAGGAAAGTATATTGATTATTACACATTATTACTACTTGATTTTGATCTCATTTACATTGTTCAGTAATTTTGATTAGAAAACTAGACTACTAGTGGTATACTAATTCTAACTATTAACTAAACCTACTTTATTGATAATCAAATAATATAATTTAAATTAATGATTTAATTTACTAAATTGTGAAACTTGATGTTACTCTCTTGATTTATAATGTAATCTTATAATGCAAGCCAAGTTGGATTAAAGTTCTAATTCACTCTCTCAACATGAATTAGAGTGCCTAAAACATGCATAAATAATTCTAACTCTTAACTATTATTAATGAATTAGTTAATTTTAAATACATATTTCAAGATTATTTACCAATCCATAACAATTATCTAACATTTCAATCTCTTAAGTAATGTTTTAATGATGAACTTCTATTAGCTTTAAAGAAGAATATATCTCTCGACTAAATTCTTTCTTATTATTATCATGCATAGCATAATAATAGTAAATTTTGTAATAAAGAATACTTGAATTAATATGAATAATTAAACATAAACACAAATTGTTCAAGTTCCTAAGTTATCATTCAATATTCATAAAGAATAAGTAATAGATAAAAGATGATAAAGAGATCTCTCAACCTTTTTTCTCTTTACAAAGGGGGTCCTCTCCTTTGCTATTATCTTCTTTACAAAATATAGAAATGTACTTAGAATTTATAGAAATTAATTGTTCTCTCAAACTTTAAATTTCAATAATTCAAAAGTTAGATCCCCTTCTCTTCTAGATCTTCTCTCTATATTTCTTTCGCCAAGTCTTGTGCCCCTTAAAGTGCCTCCCTAGAGGTACATGACCCTTGGTAGAAGACATACTTATTGAAGTAGCTTTTCAAAATTTAACTACTCTAATGGTTATCTCTGTCGTGCTAGTGACCGCTATCATGCTCCCGACAGAGCATGAAATTTCAATTTGTTGACTTTTTTGCTCCACTTTGACTCATTTCTCTTCCTTGTTGGGTTGAGCTCATGATCTTCATCGTGCCTGCGATAGGAGCTCTTCCTCCTGCACCATTTTTACTTTATTCTCTTTATTTTCCCCTCTTTACTCTTACACACATACAAAACATAAAAACACATAAAAGATACAACTTTTCACACAAAATAACTAAAACTAAACATAAACTCCTTAAATTTAAACATAAAATACTAAATTCACATGCACAAAACTACACACATTGGCTAGCTGACCCTCCTCCCCGTATTATGGATGCGTACTGCTTGAGGTTCTTTAGTGCATGCATGCAATGGTATTGGGTTGTCTCTGTAGAATAAGGTATTATATGGCTAAGCTCAATGGCAGAGTGAAGAGTGTGTTTCATGTGTCTTTAGATCCGGATGGAGTACGTGATTTGAGATAGGAGCTCTGGGTGTGTGCCTCTCTGTAGTCTTTACTGGGTGACTTTCTGCATTACAGCTTGCTACACCTGCCAATTCGATCTCAAACAAGAGATAGTGCATGCATGCCTAACCTTTTAAGGAAGGGACCTATCTAATGCTTTTATCATAAAATATCGTTACCTCTGGAGGCATTTATCGATGAGGACTAACATTTTTCCAGTGAACATTTGTGACTTTAAAACCAGTGTTAAGTATTGCTTGTGGTTCATGGAGGTGCCTGATACTAGGGCATTCCTTCTAAGGCATCCAGGCAGAGGTGGTCCAAGTGGAAGTGGTGCTAACCGAAGAGTTCCTTAGAGAGAAGGATGATCACTACTGATATTTTTATTTCCTTTCCTTTTCTCTTGCCATGTATCATATTTATAATTGTGCCAACTGGCATAAGTACTATCTTTTTTTTGCTTTGTTAGTGTGTGTTTGGAGGGTTTGATATTTATGTGTTGCTATCGTGTTTGTTTGCTTATAGTAGTTGATGTTTTAGTGATGTTGTTGTTGTGTGTTGTGAATAAATAAAATATATTTTTTCATGTTAATCATAGTTTATAACTTAGATTATATTAGTGCATGTTTGCATGATCACAATTTTACAACGATGATAATCACTATATGATAGTTAATCACAAATCACAACCTTTATTTAATCTCAGGAAATGATATCTCAAGTGCATTCCACTCCTATCGCCAATCATCCCTCACAGGTTTTCTTGATTGGCTATCTTCTCTCAACCTTAATTTTTACCTAAGGTGCCTTTTTTGGGTTTTCACCTTAGTAGGGTATCCAATTTTAGCAGGGTCATATTTTTTTAGTTTTTGACCTATGGGGCATTTATTTTATTTATTTATTTTTTTAGTCGTAGAACCTTTTAGCCTATCAATTTTAACTAGCTCCTTGAATTCATTCCCATCACTATCCATTAGGATAGCAACTGCTTTGGAAAGCAGTTTCTTCAAGGTGAAAGGACCTTTCCAATTAGGCCTAAACTTCCCTCTATAGTTAGGTAAACTGGGTCTTATATGCTTGAATATCAAATACCATTCTTTTAAGTGATGGCATTTTACTTTCCTTTCAAAGGCTTATTCTAGCCTTTTCTAATACAGCTAGTTATGGTAATAGGCCCTCATCTAATTCTCATCCAATAGGTTCAGTGTACCATTCTATGTTTTGCCTATTCTATCTCTAGAAACTTAGACTCTAATGCCACCTTTAAGGACTACAATTCAATCTCTACTGTTAGCACCGCTTCTAAGCCATACATAAGGGAAAAGAAAGTAGCCTCGATGGAAGTTCTAATAGTGGTTCTGTATCCTCATAGCATGAACGATAATTTCTCAGCCCAATCCTTATATGTTTGCACTGTCTTAGATAGGATCTTCTTTAGATTCTTATTGGCAACCTCAACTGCCTTGTTTGCCTAAGGATGGCATGGTGATGACTTGTGATGATGGATTCTATATTTCTACTGTACATGTTTAGTTTCTAATTGGAATTGAACCCCTTTATCCGAAAATATATGATGAGGCACCCCGTATCTACAAACCAGATTCCTTTTGATAAATCGAACCATATTCCTTGCCTTTAATCTTTTGAAAGAATCGGCTTTTATCCATTTGGTGAAGTAATCAATAGCGACTATAATATATCTATGGTCGTTAGAAGCCATCGGGTGGATTTCTCGAATATTATCTATTCCCCAAGCTAAAAAAAGGCTAAGGTAAGGATAGGTTGAATAATTTCGATATAGGTAAATAATTTAAGTTGGTATATTGTTGGCATTGATGACACATCTTTACATATTTAGAGCAATCCGTATTAATGGTAGCTAAAAGAATCCTTATAGCATGATCTTTTTGGCTTACATTACCTATTTATGTGGGCCCTATATACCTCTGCATAAGTCTCCTCGATGACTCTATTTGCCTCCCTTCCATTCAAGCATCTTAATTTGAATACCATCGATTTGCCTTTTGTATAAGATTCCATCTATACTAATGACCTGACTAGAAAACTTCTGGATTATCTTTTGATCTTTCTCTATAGGTTCTTTAGGAACTTGGAAGTTTTCAAATAATTATGGGCATCATAGTATTAGGCTCTACCATCGAATCCATCTAAGCTTATCAATTGTTCATCTTCAAAACATGGCTTGAATAAGCTTGTGACTACTATCGGCCTTATAACTATCCCTTCTGGATTGTCCCATATTGACACCAGAGTTTCTAAGGAATCTGCTGATTAATTCTCATCCCGCAGCATATGATGAAAGGTGCATATCTTAAATTGTCCACTTAATCTTCTCAAATATTCAACATAAGGCACTGGTCTTTCTTCTCTAATGGACCATTCACCCTTAGCTTGATGGATTACCAAGGATGAATCTTCGAATACCTTGATAGTATTTGCCTCTAATACGACTAAGGCTTCCATTCCATATATGCAGTTTCCTAGCTAAAGGGATTTTTCAATATTCGGTGTAATGAGGATGACTCCTGCTGCAGCCCCCCTCACTATAAGAAAATTAGCAAATAGCAATGAAAATTAGCAACCGAAATTGTTGAATTTCCATTGCTAATAAAAATTAGCAATGGAACATTCGGTTGCAAATTTGACGGTTGGTATTTTTGGCAACCAAATTATTTTCCGTTGCTAAATTTAGCAATGGATTTCTTTTTCTATTGCTATTTTTACCAACGAAATTAGAATTTTCGTTGCTATATTTACCAACTGAAATCAATTTCCGTTGCTATATTTAGCAACCAAATTAGAATTTTCATTGCTATTTCTAGCAACCAAACCAAAGTTTTCATTGCTAAATTCAGTTAGTATTATAAAATAATTGCGACGGCATTATCGTCGCTATTCCGTCACTAAATTATTATTGATTTTTTACAAAAAATTTATGCAAAAGCCTATATCCGCCAATTGAAATAAAAGTGCACCTACAATCCAGTAAACACGGACCCTAAAAAGCATATAAGAACTTACAGAGCTTTTAAGAAATATATTTAAATGCCACATTACACCATACAATTTATTTATCCTTATTTATTATAATACTAAAGCACATATTACAGAAGGAATTTTAAAAGATCAAAATGCAATTAATCTTATTGTCTCAATCTAGAAATCTTATATTATTCTCCATATATAATATATAATGGCAATTATCTTCTGGCTTCTTTTCAAAACCTTATACATTCTTACAGAAGAAAACAAATTCATAACTCGAGCAACAATGAACTGATCCCCCAATCTTAGGAGCAATTAAAGATTTTGAAAAAACAAACAAATAGCCATTTAAACTTGATCCATAGTATAATTAAGCAACTTAAAGCCAATTGGGATAAAAATAACATTTTGGATATTTGTAATTGGTAATGTGTGACACATTCCTAAAGCACAAGGACATTTTGGATATTTGTGTTGATTTCAATTAATCTGAAATAGTCTCTAAGAAATGTATCCTTTGATAGGTTAAAAAAATTTCAGTCTGCCTTATTCAAAGTGCGAACAGCTGCAAATCTCAGAACAGGTTTTGAAGAACTAAAGAAGAGCTGGAGGACAATAATTATTGGAGTTAATTCTCGGCTTGTCACACTATTTAGCTCCATAATAGCTCTTGCAGCCTAAAAAATCGTAATCTTTGCCTTATGATGTAGACAACCCTAAAAAAAATCATAGAAAGGATGGTCCCCTATTTGTGTGTTAGTAGCTAACTCACGAATAACCTGCACATAATAATTTTATAATAATAGTAGCAAAATAAGATTGGCAGGTACCAAAAATTTTCATATTCAAGAAGAATACCCACTTGACTAGTATAGCGAATCAAGAGGCATTGGGCCAATGGGGAGCGAATAATTCCCCTGGTCAAACTGGTAACCAACTTTCTGACAGCTAGTCGGTTAAGCTATAAGAATGCTTGTATTTTAGGCTTGAAGTTAAATATTCAGAAAATAAAATTAAAAATCTCACATCTGGTACTTGGTATTGATAGCACAACTTAAGCACAAATTAAAAATTCATCACACCTGATAGAGCAGAGCTAAGGCATGAAACTGTATAAGAGCAGCTCTTGACTGCATAGCCTTCTGAACCTCATTACTTCACCTTTTGACTACCTCTGGATTTGTCTATGAAACCATACAAATATAAAATTAAGTTCTTGAAAAAAATATTTACAAAGTTCGCATAAAGCCTTGCTACCAAAAGACGTGAATAATACCTAGAGTAAATGGACTCCACTAACCAAGGTTGCACTAGCAACGACTGGATTCTTGTCAACAATAGCTTGCTTCAAATATCGTTCAATCAGGGTCAGTAAGGTACCATTTATTATTCGACAAAGCACGTGAATAGCATTTGCACACTACATATCAGTCTTGCTATTCATGTCCTTCATAAGGGAGCTTGTAACAATGATAACCTTCAGAATTAAACATAGTCAGTACCAATATTCTCACAGGCAATAAGTTCTAATCATAAAATGCCAAGATGTGAATCAGAACATAGCATATAACCTCATTTGATGATGGAGATGATTACTTAATCATCAAATACATCAAAAACCACACAAATCAAATCCTGTTGTAAAAGAATTCAAGCAAAAACCAAAACCAAGCAAAAATGTGTTTTTATTCAATTAAAAAATAAAAAATTATATAATTATATAGAATTTCGATTTGATTTTTCTACGAAATTCAACATTTTGATGTATTTAAAAAAAATAAAATAAAGTTTTATGCCATTTTATATTTAATCACAACAATTTTAGATCACATGTATTGTTTATTAAATAAATAGATTAGTTTTCATAACCTAACTTACTAGACCGATTTTAGACATATCTAATTAGCTTGGTGATTTAGCACCACCTGTTAATAAGTTGGAAAATGACCTTCATAAATGTACATAATATAACTAAGTAAAATGTCAAATCTATCAATATGAGTGCTCCATAACTTCCCCTGTGATCATCATTAATTGCTAAGGAGGGTTATTTATTTCCTTTCCCTCTCTTGGCACCATTGATTGCTATGGATACCGACACCTAAAACATAGGTTCAACCCCATCATCGGTATTTAGTCTTGCTTTATCATGTTTCATCATAGCTTTTCCTCTTATTTTTTCTGTTTATTCTCTTTACTTCTCTGTAATACTAAATATCATCACTGTTATTGCTGTTGGTGATTTAACATTTGATAAACTAATCACAAATTTTGCACTCTAAAACATAACAACAATAATTAAGCAGTAAAATAATTGGGGTTCCAAGCAAAACAATACAACATCTAGAAACAAAACCTGCATAGTGATAAATTTCTTTCCCACCCACCTAAACTTTGTTCATAATAGAACATTCCTTTCATAATGGAAAAGGCCTATGTTAGATTTATATTTTCTTCACATAAAAATTTTTGCCATATAATTTAATAAATCATATGAAAACTGTAATTCCTTTGGGTCTTCCCCATCATTCTACATATCATATATTCAGAATGATACAAGTACTCACAACTTAAATTACTCTCATATCCACACCTTCAGATTATCCATTGTTGTAAGATTGAAACCAAGTGTATCCTTGCATTCCTGACAAGCTTAAATATCAACTTGTTAAGCTAAGTCTCAAAATTAGAGAAGTTTGCTTTATGTAACAAAAAACCCCAAGGAAAGAATTGGCAAAGTTCAATGTCAGGACAAATTCACATTGACTTCAAGAAATTAATTATCTTATCTGCAAAAACAAAGATCTAATTAACTTGGAGAGGAACTTATACCATTGAACAATTTAATTACCTTGACCCTTTCATAAAGAACATCCTTGAGAATAGTCAGCACAGGTCTTACAGTTGGAGTGGTAACAAATTGATTGTAATGCATTTGTAAAAGCATAGTAGCAACTCTGCACAAAAGCTCAACCTGGAATGCAATGAAAGTGAGTTCAAGAATTAGAAAGTAACATAAAGACACCCTTCCATGAGTCAATGATGAAGATATTTCATGCATATGTGGGGGAAAAGATTCCATAACATAATTTCTAAAAGCATAGTGATATAGAAATTAAAGAGATCCCAAATTTTAATGGTATCTAAGAAAAAAAATATGCAAGTACATGCAATATAAATTTCATTCAATTGTTTTTGCATGAGTGCTAACCTTATCAGGATTAGAGGCCCGATCCTTCAAGTAGGATAGAAGCTTTAAAGCATATGAGAATTCCAGAGTAGGATTGATTGTAAAGCCTGCAACATAAACCACTTGTCTTCAGAGTTCCAGAAGAACTAATGACAGATTTAGAAATCAAAATATGTTAAAATCAACTCACGCACAGGCCTAATAGCACAAACTTGTGATAGCAGGAGAGAAATGATCGATTTTTTTTTCTTCCTACTTAACAAGCCATTAGAACTTCAAGCAATGAAGGTACCAATCCTCTCTAATTGCATTTTTCCAAAGGCCAGAAATGACATTTATTATATCTCTAAACTGACTGAAATAATAATGAGAATTGGACATGACAGGCTGACAGAAGCAAGCAAAGATCAATTATCCCAAAAACTTTTAGAGAGATTGACTACACCACATTAACACTAGAACACCTGATTGTACCAACTTGACCAGCTTATTTTTCATGTGCTCAAACTAGATCCTAAGCTATAAGCTGCACACAAACGATAGGTAAATACCCAAAAACCTTTAAATTAGAACAAAAATGGAATTGGTCGATACAACCAATTGACTTATTGAAGGTTCAACTTAAAAGTGTAATTAAGATTTGAGAAATTCAAAGAATGCTTTTCCATAATTCCTCGATATATCGGTCTATGCCCAAACACTAAGTTACAACATAATTCTTTTACATCAAATCCAAGCAAAAACCAAAAAGGAAAACCAAGTGAAATTAAAATTTGTACATATTAGATTTGAATCTCAATTTATTAATGTGTGTGTGTGTGTATTTGATATTGACAAAAGGGAGTTAAAAAAGTTCCACATATACTAATTGAAGTCGCATTCCCAGATAACAAAAGACACAAAATAAGCATCCGAGATACCGAAACCAGAGCTAACTACATTATACTAAGATCTGAAACAAAAACCAAAAAGAAAAGACTACACCCAACCAAAGACAGACTCAAAATACAGGCCACCAGTAGAGTCAAAGTGTAGTAAGAAAACATAAAGGATCCTAATTACCCATTTGCATAAAAGTAACCCAGAACAGCTAATAAGTCACCATACTCTATTAATACTTGGATCACTTCTTCAAATAGTCACCATACTCCATGGGAACATACCCCTTATACATCTCTAGGCGAGATGTCAGCTGATGATTTTAAAACATTACTGACAAATCATCATCGGTAACTATTGAATATCAATCATAGCCATGTTAGCCAAACATTGATCAACTGTTAAGGAGTAACTCAAGGATAACAAACCTGGTTGACAATTTGACTCCTTACCACTTTGTGAAGGTCATGTATACGGTATAATTGATTTGATAAGGCACATAACTAAAAGAGTATAACTTTATTAATATATTACCTAATCAAACAATAATAGTTACAAGGTTTGCTTAGATTATAAAGATAAGAAAAATAAAAAAATTCAAGAAAAACTAACCTGACAATTATTGTCCCCTTAAACCTTGACCTAAACAAAGTCATATAACTGCAGTCTAGTTAAAAGATATTACCAAAACAATATGCAGTGGACGTGATGAAAGAAAAAAGAAAAAAAAAGGAAACAAATCCAAATAAAACTTTAAAATAACTCAAATAAACCCAAAAATGTTGATCGAAAAAAATGTAACTCCAAATGGTAGAGCGGTATATAGAAATCTTTGGTGATTAAATTAGAGCAGCAAATTTTAATTTAAATATGAATAAGATAGTGCTAAACTTTGATAGCTTGAGGTTGATAATGCTTATGAAGATTACAAAAAGTAAATTTATTACCTATTTAGAAGTCTTTCATGATCTGAAATTGCTTCATCTATAATCTGCACAAATTGAAGCAGCTGAAGCTCAAATATGGTAAAAGTCTCCGATTTTTATCCTAAAAATTGTTTTTCTTCAAAAACACCAACATGCAAAAATAAAATTGAAAGGAACACCAGGGAAAGAAAAAAAGAATATGATACCTGCTAGAGTTTTTTAGTATATAAGAGAAATTAAACCCTAAACTTTAGAAAAATGGAAAAAAATCAAAGGGAGACAGCAAGGAGGCGAAGGGGAGAAAATGAGGTAGAGGGAGAGAGAGAAAGAGGGGGGAGGTGAGAGGCACAAAAAGGAAAAACAAAGAAAGAGACAGTATTTATACCTAGGGCTAAGTAAAAATAGCAACGAAAAATAATTTCGTTGCAAATTTGCAACCGAATCGTTTTTTGTCTGTTGCTATACTGACATTTTATTGTAGTGGAAAATTAGAAATGGATTTGTATTCTATTGCTATTTTTGGATTCAATTTTTTTACCTCTTTGGGACCAAAATACCAACGAAATTTAATTTTCGTTGCTATTTAGCAACTTCATATTTTTTTTGTTGCTAAATTTTGTTCCAAAATTTTTCCGCAACATAATGCCGCCATATTTAACAATGGTTATAGGTTTTCGTTGCTATTTTTTGTGGCTACATTTTGGCCCCAAACTTTTTCATCTCCTTGGGACCAAAATACCAACAAAATTTTATTTTTCTTGCTAAAATAGCAACGGAATTTAGTTTTCATTACTAAATTTCATTCCAAAATTTTTTCGCCATCTAATGCCGCCATATTTAGCAACAGTTATAGATTTTCGTTGCTATTTTTCATTGCTATATTTTGGCGCTAAAATTTTTCTCTTTTTTTAGCAACGGAATACCACCATTTTTTATTTTGTTACTAAATATAAAAAATTCAACCAAATTTAGCAACAAAATTGAATTTTGGTTGCTAATTAGCAACGAAAAACAAATTACATTGCTAAATTAGCAACGGAAGTAATTTCGTTGATATTTTTCGTTGCTATTTTGATATTTTCTTATAGTGCCTGTTGTTGGTAGCCCCATCAAAGTACATCTACCACCCGTCAATCACAATAGCACTGATACTTTCATTTGGGAATTCGTATTTGGCTTAGTCTTCTCCTATTGGGTGATCAACAAGAAATTTGGCAACTGTCCTTCCTTTGATCATTTTCTTGGTTATATATTCTACCTCAAATTCTTACAAGAGCAATAGCCACCTTTCTATTTTTCTCGGTAAGGATGGTGCTAACAGCAGGTATCTAAGCGGGTTATGCTTGGCTACCGCTTGGATCTTATAAGAGGACAAATCTTTTCCACATCTATGTACTTGACCTCATATGGCAAAAACTTCTTGCTCAAGTAGTACACTATGAATTTAGCTTTTGGAATTATCATCTTAAGCCAACATGGCCTCGATAGAACTTTGCTTCACTGCTATATACAGGATCAATGGCTTTGATGGTCTGGGTGGCTGGAGAATCAAAGGATGCAATAGGTACTCCTTAATGGTGTCAAAAGCTTTTTTGTAATAATCGTTCCACTTAACATGCTGATCCTTTCTTAAGAGCTTGAAGATCGACTCATATATAAAGGTGAGCTTGGAAACAAACCGGCTGATATACTGAATCCACCCTAAGAACCATTTGATCTTTTTTTCCTTGATACTGGCATTTCCTGAATGGCCTTCACCTTATTTGGGTCCACCTCTATCCCTTTCTGACTGACTACATACCTTGGCAACTTGCTAGAGGTCACTCCAAACATAAATTTCTTTGGATTGAGGCAGAGATTATACTTGTCAATTTGCTTAAAGAATTTCTCCAAAGCCTCAAAGTGTCCTTCCCTTATATCTGACTTAATCATCATATCATCAATATACACCTCTACTTCCTTATGGATCAAATTGCCCAGGATCTTGGTGGCCATCCGCTGATAAGTAGCTCCTGCATTCTTTAATCCAAATGGCATAACTTTGTATGCATAAGTTCTTTATTCAGTGATGAAGGTTGTTTTCACCTGATCTATGATCTTGTCTAGAATCTAGTTGTACCCCATATATCCATCAACAAAGTTATACATCATGCACTTTGTCACACTATCAACTAATAGATCTATGTGTGGGAGTGGGAAATCATATTTTGGGTAAGCCATATTTAAATCTTGATAGTCTATGCACATGTACACCTTCCCATCTTTCTTAGCTACATGAATAACATTGGCTAACCAAGTAGGGACTGAACCTTAACCAAGAATTTTGCATCAATCTACCTCTTCACCTCTTCTTTTACCTTCTTCGCCCATTCTAGCCTGAGTCATTAGAGCTTTTTTTACTGGCTTACTATTTGGATATGTTGGAATGCCATATTCTGTAATATTTCTATCAATCCCAGACATGTCTTTATAGGTTTAGGAAAACACTTTTTCATATTTTTCAATATTCTCTCCAATCGTATTCTCTCTTCAAGAGTTATGTCGAATGCAATCAGGATCTCCTTAGGATCATCTTAGGTTTTGAGATTAAATGGAGTTATTTTTGTTGAATTAATGTCAAATATGAATGTATCATGATTATGATCATACATGAAGAAATTAGATGAAACATCATACAAATAAGCAAAGTTATTCTTCTTATTAACTTGAGAGGTAAAAAGTACATCATCACAAAATAATTCAAGAATATAAATTACATCAGCAAAAGAATCAAGGATAGCTAATGTAGCAACAGAAGCCTGCCCTCTCCTAATGGAATCTTCTCCTCTAACATCCCATCCTTATGCTCGATCTTTTCTTTTCCCTTAGCCCTATTGGCTAGTAACTTTGGTATCAGCTGCTCCTTAGGATAAACCATATCTAAATCAGTAAGCTTAGCCATAACTTCTTAATTCCAAAATCCTAGTACATGTTTGATGGATCCGATTAACCAATCAAAGACATTATTAAAGATTTCAAACCCTGAAATAATCTTCCTTTACACCACCATAGGCTTGGCTTCTTTACAATACTTGCACTCTTGGGATGCTGAAATAAAACTTTTTGAAACATAAAAAACTTTCCCTGGCTATAAATTAGACTACTTTCTAGCATCCTTATCATAGTAACCCAAACCTTTTCTATCTTTTTGGCCCATTAGAACAATCGGTGCGCAGACCCCTTGAGAATTCTTTCCTAATCTGGCACCCGATAGATGATTCATCTTTTTCATCATATTAATGGCCTAAGGACTTGTGAAATCAACTTCCTTCTTCCTAATGCCAATCCCAGCCACATTAAATGGCTAATTAACTATCCTCAATATGGAAACTAAATTCTCCCTTGCTGCCTTGATAGTAACTACAACACCTTCATGAGGGATTCAAACCATCTGGTGTAAGGTCGAAGGAACCCCTCCCAGCTTGTGGAACCAAGGTCGCCCTAATAATAGGGAGAAGCTAGCAGGTATTTGTAGCACTATAAACTCTACATCAGTCTCAATAAGCCCTATCTTCACTACTGCCTTAAAAGTGCTTACAGCTTTCCTTTTAAAGTTATCATAAGCTATTATAGTGAGTTAAGACTTAGTGAGCATGGTCTCATTAATACCATAGGTCGTCATTAATATAAAGGGATGCACATTAATATAAGAACCATCATCCACCATTACACATGCAGTATGCTTGCCATTTATCTCAACTCTAATGTACAAAGGGCAGTTATGCTCATGTCCTTCCAAAGGTAGATCCACTTTAGTGAACATAATGTTTTCCTTGGTATCAGCTTTTACCATTTCCAATAACTCAGCGGGGGATATGGTGGTAGCAACCATTGACTCACGCAAAGCTTTCACCAATTTTTTCCTATAAGAAGGCAACTGTCTCAAAAAATCCTAGATCAAAATCTGAGCTGGTATTTTTTGAGTTGCTTTAAAATAGGTTATCTTTTATGGGTCTCTTTTCTGTGGGTGCAGCAAACTTTTGTGGCCTTTTAACCTTGGATATAACTCTACCACTTTTAGCGATAGCTTAAACTATATTTTTGCTCGTCGCTCCTTTCTCATTTTCATCAATCTCCTAAGGGTCCTTTAACTTTATTTTAGCCTTAATTGAGCCCGCTTTACTATCTGTGTCCCATATATCCACTAACTGAATTGATCCCCCTACTTTAGTTAACCCTCCGGCACTTTTATCCAAACTATTACCATTTTCTTGAGCCTTACGAGTGATAGCCAAGTACTTATTACCATATAAGTCATTTAAGACATATCATTCTGGCAACCCAAATCCTAATATGAACATTAATGGTGGCACAACATTATAGGCTTTCTTCTTCTTGGATCTTTTCTCTAAATCAAAAATCTATCAAGAATCAATTAGGTCTTGTATTTTATCCTTCAAGGTATGGCAGTAATCAGTCTCATACTCTGTGTACTGATGAAAGGTACAATACCAATCAAACATGTGTCCTGGTTATCCTTGACTCCTAACAAGCTTAGGTGATATAGGCTGCAGCTTCACTTCTTTCATTAATCGACTAAGACACCATGGTAATGAATTTCCCAACTTGGAGTAATGCTACTGGGTAACCCTTATTGCTAATACCTCGGCATTTCTTTTGCTATTTCCCTCACTACTGCTACCACTACCAATATTCTTGCTAAAACTAAAATTCCCATATCCTCTCTTGTTATTACCATAACCTCTACTATTTGAACTTGCAAAGCTAGCTTTCTTTGCCAAATATTCTTCATCTTTTTCAATGGCTATATCTTTCAAGGACTCTTAGTTTTTTAAACCCTTCATTTTTAGAGCATCTTTCAAGTAAGGACTAGCATTTTGAATGAACAAATAAATTTGATCCTGAGTATCAGGCTTTTTTTCATTTCCATCACTCTATTCCACCATCGAGTGAGATACTTATGGAAGGACTCCATAGGTTTCTACTGTAACAACTCTAAATCTTTCAAAGTGACCTTCATACATGTGCTGTAATCATACTATCTAAAGAACTCTTTCGCCAATCTCTCCCAATGTTCCTTGGTTTTCTTAACAAGCTATGAAATCAGTCAATGGTGGGTTTCATAAGATTGAGACTAAAGAGATCCACTTCTTATCTCTTAGTAAGGGCAGTTCTTTTTATGAGCAAAACATACTGCTTGATGTGAGCCAATAAATTAGATGTACTATTAGATTTCATCAAATCAGGCATCTTAAACTGGCTAGGCAAAGCATCCTTATAATTTAAATCAATATGCTCAAGATTGACTCTCTTCCTGATTGATAACATCTTAGTTAAAGCCTTCAACTTTTCTTTCATTTTCCTCATAGTAAGATTTTTCTCCTTAGAAATAAAGCTTTTCAGTACCTAAGGGGCCAGGAATTCATCCTCCTAATCAATTATAAAATCACATTTGAAACCAATTCAAATAACATCCTTTTTTATTCCCTGTAGAGCTACATTCCTGGCATTTATTGCTGATGGGGGTATCATGATAGAAGCTACTAAATCTCTCCAATAGAAGCCGGTTTAACTGGTGCAATAGTCAAACTAGCTATGAGACTAGCAAATATTGACATCATCTTTCTCTTAAGATCATCCATCCTTTTAATGACTTCTTAAAAACCAGAGGAACCAACTAATGAAGTGAACTCTACCATAAATTTCCCTCTTGACTATTCTAAGTACCCGTATAAAATTTATTTTTGAAACACTATCTATACCAAACTCAGATCCTAATTCTAAACTCTATACTGATACCAATTTTTTGTCTATTCAGCATACCACTTCTTAACCAAATGACCATATGAACCCCAAAACCACCTAGGAAATCACTACTCTATTATGACTACTAAAATAGGGTTATCAACTTGATGCATAAGCAGATGCAGATGCATGATCGTAAGTTACAACATCGATAACCCCATGTAAGATCCTCTCAACCTTATTTTTCCCACACATACAGTCAAAGTCCTCTTCCTAGGTAGGTTTAATTCATGGGCTAACAGGAGTCCTTAATAAATATATATGGTGTACGGTAAAAATTCAGCAACATAATGCTTCTGAAGAAAATCACACAAGAAAGGTTTTGATCAGTGTGTATTTGAATGACCCAAGCAAGTTAAAATGGGCTCACCGGGGTATGGCAGCCTTTGATGAGCGAACATCTAGACTTTTTTAAGTATACCTAATACATAAGGATCCACATCACAAGCAATGCAATATTATTACGAATATCCTAGTTGAGATTGCTATGTCATTACATGGTCTTTTGGTCCAGGGACTTAATTATAAGGATACCCAAGCATGGTTTGCACCAATGGTTCTATCTTATCACAAGCATAATGATCGATCGAATCACTATTATTATCACTAACACAACCCGTGATTGAGTGAACGATAAGGGATTGCTTTGGGAATGCACCGGGATTAGAAAACTAAAATGCCTAACTTATTCTAAGGCTCTAGCATGATTCTAATGTTGTTTTAAAAAGAAATAAAATTTCTCAATCAAAAACCTTTTTACGTCACATAAATCAAAAGTGGTTTCACAGCAAAGTCTCAAATTTTCCTAGTGGAGTTGCCATTGTGATGCATGCTCTCTTCTTTTTTCCCGAATAATTGATTTCACCCTCAGAACCAAAAGATCATCGAGCTCGAGTGAGGAAACCTTTGACCTTTAGTAGCTTCCACTTTTAGGATCCGACCAGGTTAAGGTTTCCTTCCCAGATCGACAATCATTTTGCAATAGGAAAGGTACTCAACTTGACCTACCAAGTCTTAGACCTCGATAAGTATAAGGTGATATGCCTAGATGTCCTTATCTCATCACTAGTGATCAATAGCTGGGAGGCATCTTATTGGGCACCACAAGGCTGATGATAAGGAGTAGCCATCCAATAGAACATTAAGAAAGAAGGGTGTTCAGACCTCATAAGGCTAAAAACCTAAAGATAGCTTGAAATTATGCTCTTATTTTTACCTTTGATAAATGTGACATAATGGCTTTCAAATTAATCATGTTATTCCCTTTTTTTCATGCAAAATTAAAGCAAATATAGAAATTAAAGGTGCACCCAATCACTTTTGAAAGTAGTAAATCATGGCATAGAATTAAAATAGTAAATGCATCCATAAATCAGGTAATTTATTATGACCTTTTCAGATGAGGACTTTGGTCCTTGCTTATGGATTATTGAAAAAAAGTTTCATTGTGATGGTTAAAACATAGGAACCTGCCAGTCCAAGTTTTATTTAAGAAATGTCCCGTATTATTTAATTACATAGAAAATTATTTATATTATTAAAGGCTGAGTCATTACGTATGAGTTTCCTTGGCAAAAGCAGACATTGATCCAATTTTATTAATGAAATTTCACAATTATTTACTATAAACATTTTTGTGATATTTCTCATCTGCGACCAGAAATACCTTTGCAAGAAGGATAGTGAACTCACCTGTAGTGCTCTTCCAATTATACTTGCCCAAAGGGAGCATTCCATAATGACATTAGCGATAATGATAATAACAATAATAGCAACGATGATCATAACAATATTAACAAGTGATAGTGATAACATAAAAGGTTAAAATGGAAAAAGAACATACGTAAAGCTAAATGAAATAAGTAAAAGGAAAATCAAGAATCCAGTGCATATGTCGAGAATGCACATAGGTGCATTTGGAGATATACGATATACTCTTTTACCTTAAAAACCAAGATAACATATTTTAGACCATGCATTGCATAATGCACGGGTGCACACTATGTGATGCACGACCACGTCGGCCTAACAACAGCTAGTTTTCTCCCTCTTTTTAAGACAAAATTCTTGTCAACAATAGATCCAAAAGGGAGAAAAAAAGAGAAGATTATAAGAAAAAGAATGACTTTTACAATTGAAGTTTCTAAAAAAGATGTTTTAAAATAAACAATAGGCAATGTAAGAGCGACAACTTAATGATTTCAATCACATGGCAAAAATACCCTTGCAAAGGGTTTCACAACCTAAATCTAACAAAAATTAATGTACAAAGGAAAAGTTGTAAATAAGGATAATAGTTTAAAATTTATGATAATATAAAAATAACAAGAAATTTTTTTTATATTACCTTCATTGTACTTACTCGATTAGACTATCCAATGTTGAATTCATGGACTCGTACAATGTTGAAACAGATGAAAAGTAGTTGACAAATCTGAAAAACTAAATACCAAAACCCATTTTTTTCTTAAAGAATTTTAGGAACTTTTTATGAAAGCAATAAAACTTTTTCAATCCAAAATTCTTTTCTTTTAGCCAAAAAAACCCTTTTAAAAGTATCCGGACAAAACTTATGTAATGGGAAGTGGACGGGTGTACACAAGGTGTGGATGGGTGTACACTCAAAAGTTACCCCATTTGGCCACTTATCTTTTTTGGAAATTCACCCACTTTTTGAATGTACATCCATACCATCAGAAGTGTATGGGTGTACAATCAAAAAGTTGGCCAACTTCCCTGAAAATGTAAGATTCTTGGAATGCACAGGTGTATACTCCTTGTGCAAGGTTGTGTATTGCAAAAAATGGAAAGGACTCTTGACAAAAGGTTAAATGATTAGATTTTTGAGTGCAAGGGTGCACAATCCATAAATGCACGGGTGCACAAGGCTCGTAAACCTACACAACTCAATTTCAAACCTCTAATCCAAGGCATTTCTCATCGGTTAACCTTCTGAGTTGCTCGGCTACCCAAAACAAGCAGAAGGCACCTTACAACATGTAATGCCCTTAATGGCACCCTAAACGGACCTTTAATTAGTTAATGATATAATTTACATTGATTGTGCATAATTATGAATGTCACTGTAAGTCTGGACCTAGAAGGAATTTATTTGTTTAAAAAGGGGTAAATTTATCTTTTCATTTTAGACTCTATGTGTTTTAAATTAAAGATAAATGGGTAGATAAGGACTTAATTGAAAGATAGAAGGATAATTTTTGGGGCAAAAGCTGAAATAAATTAAAGTTCAGGATTTATGGGCAATTTTGCCATAAAATCTTTAAGGTGTCCAATGGTAAGGGAACATTTGGCTTTCTAGAGGGATCTTGAAAGAGAAAGAGGAATATAGGGGTGGTCGGCCATTTCAAGGCTGGTTTTTCCAGCCATCTTCAACCTCCATTAACCCCTAAACTATCTCTCTAAAAGATCTCTCTCTTGATTTTGTAAGACACAAGGAAGATGTAGCTAGTAGTTTATTCTAAGGTATTATGCCTCTCTTTCTTTCCTTGATTGAGTAGTGTTTCATTTGAAAGAATATATGTGTGTATTCATGGTGAATTTTCTTTTCATAGAAGGTGAAGACAGCACGAAGAAAGGAAATGAGGCAATGCAAGGGTAAAGAAGAAGTTTAGAGCTTTAAAAAGGTATAGGAACCATCATAGTATGATTGAGTGTGTTTGAGCTATTGACGCATATAGCATGCCTATTGATATGTGTATATATATATATATATATATATATATGTTTTTTATGTGAAAATGAAGCTTATGATGAGTTAAAAAAGCCATTTTGTGTATGGAATCTTTGAGAATTGGAAACTCTGCTTAGCCATTTTGTGTATGGAATCTTTGAGAATTGGAAACTCTGCTTAGGGTTTACTGGAATAGCTTGTATTATATTGATGATATCTTGAGTTACAGTAGTGGAAATTAAGAAATTCCAATTGTAGGTGAAACTAGACTTATAGATCTTCATTTCATATGAAGAACTTGAAACCTGAATTAATTTATATGATGGTGAAATTCTGGCTTGAACTTGGTTGTTGGCTGCTACCCTATCATTGGGAGCAGTGTATAGTTTTTATTAAATATCTGGAGATTTATAGGTTTGATTGAGGTGATTTTTAATATTTTTTAAACTAGAGACACAGAGCTATAACTTTGTAGAAGGATACTTCTGCTAAAAAAAAATGTTTAGCAAGTCAAAAATGGCTTAGAAATTGAGATTGAAAGTCCATCATTAGGATAGAGTGGACCTCAAGTTACCAGGTTTTTGTTAGTAACCGTGAGGTAGTCCAGTTTTCAATCCAGAACCAAAATCAATCATATCTCACAGTTACTAGGTTATTAGTAGTAACCGTGACCCATTATCATGACCTGAGGTCACGATTAATAGCTTAGGATTAGTAACCGTGAGATAGTTGGCCTTTAGTCTAGAGCCTTATTGCAACCTATGTCATGGTTACCATGTTTGGGGTAAGGACCGTGACCCTTATTTCATAATTTAGGTCACGGTTACCAGATTTTGGTAGTAACCATGATCTTTTCCTGAATTTTTAAGACCTGGAGTTTTAAGACTCCCTAAGAGGCCTAAGCTCTTCTTAAGCCCTGTAAATCATCTTAAACTTAAAATACAATAATATACCACTTTAATCGTATGAATTGTATAAGGAATAGGAATTCAAGGTTATAGTACCTAATGCATGTATATGTTTACTTTGATATAAATTCATGAATGCAGTATAATGACTGCCCACGGATGACTGTTGTTTATGTTATGTAGTTGGAAACTATATTATATTGTATTATTTCAAATTAATCTATGTTATAGTGAAATGTATTAGTATGAACTAATGACATATAAGATATGATTTTTGCCTGCACAAAAAATTTGTGATGGATTAATAGGCATGCCTATAGGCTTACAGTTGCAGCTGCTATAGTTTGATCCTTTGGATCCATAGTATGTCCCTATTGGGATCATAGTTTTGATCTTGTTTAGATCCACAGATTTAATACCTTTGGGTATTTATATGTTTGATACCTTCGAGTATCCCCAGCACCCGTTATCCACACTCACAGGATTTTAGCAAGTAGTTCATAAAATAAATAATAGTATATATACTGATGTTAAAGAACGAATAAGTTCATATATTTTCATTATGCATGAATGATACTAGATTCTAGTCATGATACAGTTATTGCTGCTATAATTGAATTCAATAGCATACTCAGTGATGGTTATTGATGAAATAAATGTGTTTTCTTTTGATATTATTATTACATGCTTGGTGATAACTAGTGTGAATAGTTATCAACATATTATTTGTTCCCCACTTAGCTGTATAGCTTAGGAGGGGTATTTATCCATATAGGTTCGCAGGCTAGACCTTCGTTTCAAGGACAAAGCCAACATCAGTTTAAAGAGAAAATTTTTTATGTATAGATTATATTTTATTACCTTTTTTGTTTAACTATATTGTACCCTGTAGGAAGTAATGTAATCAACAAATTATGTAATTAATAACTTAAAGTATTATTATAATGTATCAGATTTAGATTTATACAATTTGTCTGGATATATATATATATATATATATATAGTAGATGGCTCAAACATGGTACATTACATGATAGTAGGATAAATTATTATTATTATACGTATTATTTATTAATAAAATAAAAATAAGTAACAAGAATCAAGATAGACTAGTGAAATCTTTACACAACATTTTTCAAAAAAAGCAGTTTTCAACCCAGAATTTGATTAAGCGTATATATATATATACCTTTGAGTATCCCTAGGAGGTAAATGATAATATTTCAAAGTTAGTTGCTTCCTTTAAAAAAATAAAAATAAAAATAAAATCAAAGTTGGTATAGATGTTTAGTACGCGCACCTATCGAGCGTGGGTAACGAGAGCTCATATCTTTTTGAAACACAAAAGCCCTCCTCTTGACTTGCCTTACCATGTTCGCCAAGTGTCTGAGCTTAGTGGTAAGTGGAAACTAATTGTGATAAATATCGTTTATATTTGCCTATATATATATATATATAGCATTTTCTCCCTTCATTCCTTTTTAATTGTGCACTTTACAGTTGGATTTTGTGACATTAGAAGTTTGCATAAAATTTTCTTTACAAGAGGTTAGTCAATATTATAAGGGAATTCTATTAGCATTTCTATAAAAATGAACAATATTTACTGAAGCAATAAAATTTTTAAAATAAAAAATTTTATAATTCATAATTGTTACAATTAAAAAGTTCGTGTGACATTTTGTATCTGGATCTAACACTGAACTGAATATAAGATGTTATAGGTTTGTTTAAGATTAATAAGTTTTTAAAAATCAATACTAATTTACTATAAAATAAATTTATAAATAAATTGATTAATCATTCCATGCACATTTCTTACGGCTCATGATAAAGAAAGCATGAACAAGTGGCAATGGAATAACAAGATCGAATAATATATATAATGCCAGCGTGTGTGGTTGGCGAGGGGCAACTCATTGACGGATGCATAAACTAGCCAATCCTAGCAACATCCCTTTTGTTTTTTTCAATCTAACAATAGGATCTCACATTTGCCTCACATGTCTCAGTCTATTGCGCCTAATAGCTATTTGTCATTGGCTTCACACATAGGCAATGAAAATTGAGTTTTAACCTTGTCCCTAATTCTTCTTGGAAAATGAAATTAGGACTGTATTAATTAAGAAAATGGGATCCAATAACAATTTTTTAATTACAAGAGAAATAGTTCTAGATTTCACTAAAAATAATCAAACACAAAATTCGTTATTCTTTTTTATCGAATGAATGGAGATTATAAATGAGATTGGTTGAGTTGGATTAAATCATAATTCAAATAAAATATTATTGTTAAATGGATCATAAAAAATGAGTTGACTTATAAATTAATCAATATTTTATGAGTTATAAATGGGTCTAAGTTCTACAATATTATTTTTTTTTTAAAAATCACTAAAAAATAAGCATATATAACACATAAAAAATTATTTTTCTATTCACGTCATATAAAATTTAATGTTATGACATCACAAATAATATAAATAAGTCATAAATATATCTCAAGTGAATCATATAATATGTCTGATTAAACGGATCGAATCATTTTACAAATCAAACAGATACGTTTTTATATATGAATTGGATTGAATCACATATCAGGTCAAAATTTGCTGCTTCTACTTGCTTTTCCTATTTTTATTGACTTGCTAGTATGTTTTTTCCTTTTTCCTATTTTCATTGACATATGAACACATATTTTGACCTGATTGTATGTACTTAGAATTGGTTCTTTTTAGATATCTTCTCAAATCAAAAAATTGGCTAATTCTAGATTTATTTAGTGGCTAATTCTAGATATTCATGTATGATCATACTATCAATTTTCTATTTGGTGTACATGAGATTTGAATTAGTAAATATAAATGTTCAACAGAGGTAATTTAATTTTTTTTTTTAAATTACTGGTATGTGAAAGTCTATATCCGTAGGTCTCGATTAATTCATTTCAAATTAGATCGGTCCACTATATGGATGGTAAAGATTTTCTAGTATTGATTTTCTTGATGTACAAGACTTAAATTTAAAATCTTAACAAGGAATACAAATGCCGAAATACTTCAACAAATTTAATTTAGATTAAAGATCAAATTTTCCCTTAATATTTGATAAAAAAATATCATTTTTATTTTAATATTTCAATTGGTATAATATTACTCTTTATGTTTTAAGATTTGCAGAATCTTACCCCCTTTTCAATATTCTTTTAACATACTGTATTTTAATAAGTAGACATATGGCATACCATGAGCGCATGAAGCACAAATTTCTTTCAATTTTAAAATACATAAGATGATATTGTACAAACTAATAAATGTTCAAATATATTTTGAGGAAATTAGAATGGCAATGAGTCTCCGCCATTTCCGGAACCTATAAATTAACAAAGGACTCTACCTTTAATATTTAAGGAATAACTATAAAACCAACTAATTCATTTATTATCCTATTTTTTTAATAATTTACTCATTTTAAAATAGACAATCAATTATTAATTATATTTTAAAAATTGAACTAACGTTTATTAAATAGAGAATATTTGAAAAAAAAAAACTCTATCTATTCCATTTTAAAAAGTTGTTTTCTCATTTTTTTGTCAATTTTATTCTTTTCAAAATCTAATAAAATTTAAATATATGTCCTTATTTATTATACATTTATTAACTATTTATTTTTTTATTACTTTTTTATTTTTAACTCAAATTAAATGAAGTACTTGTAAATAAAAAATAATAATATTTTTGTCAAATATTATAATTTTTAATAAAATTAAAGTATTCTAATAATTTTCTTAGTTTCTATGAAAAGGAAAAGTTTTCTCTTAAAGTGGAAAAGAAAAAATATTTAAATATATCACATTTTTGAGAAGTTAATATTTATTCATGAATAAATCAAAATAAAAACATGGACATTTATTTATAACGAAGGGAGCACAATTTAGGAATAAGGATTAAATTTAATATAAATTAATTGAAAATGTTACAAATGTATCCTTAAAATGTATTTATTCTTTAAAATGCCCTTAAAATGTATTTATTTTTACATTGGTAAATATAAAATCATTTTTAATACTTTAAAAGTAAATATAAACTTTTTTTTTTCATTGACAGCAAATATGCAAAAATAATTCATATATAATTATTTTCAAAATATTTAAATGATCCATATTTTCCGTTTTAAATTATTGAATAAAGGTAAATTTATATAAATATTACTTATAATTTTTATTATGTATGTACTGCATAAATTTAACTTCATAATTATTTATATTATATAATTTAATACATAAATTAAGTTAATAATTAGTTAATAAATTAAACTAAATATTTTAATTATTATAATATATATATATATATATAACTAAAATAATTTGTATTTAAGTTAATCTATCTTTAATATCACTTAACTATTATTTTATTTTCTTTATAAAAATCTATATAGATATGTAAGTTAAGTAATTTATCAAATAAGTACTTTATCAATTAATTTCATTTATTTTGAGTATCAATTAACTAATACCCATCTATTTTTAGGACAATACCTATATGAATATCTAAATTAATAATGTAATTAAATATATTTATTAGATATAATGAAATATTACCAATTAATGTATTATATGAGTGTATAATTATTTTACGAATTAATTTTATTTATTTTTAGTGTCATCCAACTAGTATATATATTTTTTCGTACAATATTTATATTAGTAATGGAGTTATAAATCAATAATGTGATTATATATATAGTTATTATATATAATAAAATTTTATCAATTTATATAATTATATGACTATATAAGTATGTAATTATCTTATCAATTAATTTTATTTACTTTTATATCATGAATGATTTAATGTACTTATAATATGAGTACAAATACTCTCACTATCACTTAACTATCATTCATCTATTTTTGCACAATACCTATATGAGTATTTGAGTATTTAAATTAACAATACAATTATATACAATTATTATTAATAAAATTTTACCAATTAGTGTGAATATATATGTATATAATCATCTTAGCAGTTAATTTTATTTTCTTTCAGCATCACTCAATGAGTATTCATCTATTTTTGCACAATATCTATATGAGTAATTAAGTGTGCAGATTAACAATATAATTATATAAAATTATTATATTAATAAAATTTTACCAATTAATGTAATTATATATGTATATAATCAACTTAGCAACTAATTTCATTTGCTTTCAATATCAACTAATATTCATTTATTTTTGCACAATATCTATATGAGTAATTGAATAAATATAGATTAAATTAATCATTTATTCTTAAATTATTCATTTAAATTTATATTCTTCAAAATTAAGATAATGATTAATTAATAAATTATACTAAATATTTTAATTATTAAGAATAGAAATTTAATTATTATAATAATTATTATATCTATATGAATATGAATACATAACTAAAATAATTTGTATTTAATTTAATTTATCTTTAATATCACTCCACTACTATTTAATTTTCTTTATAAATATCTATATAGATATGTAAGTTAATCAATTTATCACATAAGTATTTTATCAATTAATTTCATTTGCTTTGAGTATCAATTATCTAATACTCATATATTTTTAGTACAATACCTATATGAATATCTAAATTAATAATATAATTAAAAATATTTATTATATATAATGAAATATTACCAATTAATGTATTATAATGAAATATCTAAAATTGTTTTAACGCAGAAAAAAATTGGCTTATAAAATACTTCATTTTATAAATTATTTTATTAATACTATTAATTTAATAGTCATTTAAAAAATATGTTATATTTACTCTCATTTTTATAAGCAATGGTAAATATAAAATATTTTTCTAATGATAAAAAATTGAATTTATGATTAAAAAATAAATTTAAAAATTTTTAAGAAGGAAAATTTTTTTATTTTGAATTTTTTAGGGAGCAAAAAATTCAATTAAGTAGTTAATAATTTTAAAAATATTAAAAATAGAATTTTTTGAGGGTGACAAAGAAATTAGGTTTAGGTTTCTCATTTTCTCTTCCTTCACTCTTTAGTCTTTCCCTCTTTCCGCCTCCACTCTACCTTCCTCACTCTCCCCCTTGCTCTACCTCTTGTCACTACCCTTCACTCTTCATGTTCTACTCAAGCACAGAAAATAACACCTTCTTAATCAACACCTAAATCGGTACTTCTCCCTCTTACTTCTGTAATTTGTTAATTTCTTTTTTGCTTGCTTGGCAAATACTTGATAGAGACACTATTCCTAAATTGTAATTTACTTATTTTTTTGTAATCTGTGTATCTGATCTTCAATTTTATAATGCATCTGTTAGTTTGCTTTTCTGAGTTAGTTACTGTTGATTTTGAAGCTAACATTTTGTTGAATCTTCCTAGTTAACCAAATAATAGATAGTGGGTGTTTTTTTCCCTTTAACTGTCATGCACAAGTCATTAACATCAAGTCTCTTGAAGCTCAATTAATTGCCCGTACTACATTCCATATTTTCTGTCTGTATTTGTACTCGCAGTTGCTTTCACTTTAGCTATCTTACATCATATTATACTCCATCCCTGCATAGGATGATCACAATGAAGGAAAGGTAAGTCTGAAGTTTGGGAGCATTTTGATAGATTGTTAGATGCTAACGGTAATGAAACGGGAAAGGCTATCATGTACACAAAGAGTTTGATCATAGATCGCCCTACTAGATGAAATTCAACATACTTGATGTTAGATATTGCTTTGGGGTATCAAAAAGCTTTTGATAAATTAGAGGATATGGATAGCAAATATTTCATTGAGTTTGGGCCTATTTGTTTGACTGAGAGTAATTGGAAATAACTCACAACTCTCACAAAATTTCTAAGAAGATTTTATGAAGTGGCTTGCAAATTGTCTGGATTATTATATTCAACTTTCAACTTATATTTTTCAGAGATTGTGCGTATTTTGAGCTTATTGCATTCTTCTCAAACTAGTGGTGATGATTTTTTGATAGAAATGGGGAAACAAATGCGATCGAAATTTGATAAGTATTGGGGTTCGATTAACAAGATAAATGTCATTCTTTTCATAGCTGTAGTCTTAGATCCTACATTTAAAATGAAATTTTTAGTTTTAAAATACACAGCTTTTTATGGTGAGAATGAGACAGAGAAATTAGTTTCTAAAGTGAAAACTGCGTTGAATGGACTGATAGAAGAATATAAAAAATTGGAAGAGGTTAATGTTAATCAAATTGCTTAATTTTGATACTTATTTTGATGCGTGATTTTTGGAAAATTAGGATAAAGAGCAAGTTATATCTCAAGGAGATTTTGATAGCTCCACTACTTAATTTTGATGATATTGATGCGTGATTTTTGGAAAATTAGGATAAAGAGCAAGTTATATCTCAAGGAGATTTTGATACTTATTTGACTGATAAAATAGTAAAAAATTCTCTTGATTTTGCCATTTTGAGTTGGTGAAAGATAAATGAGCCAAATTATCCAATTTGGGCTAAGGTTGTTAGAGATATCTTGGTTGTTTAGTGCTCGACTGTGGCTTCTAAATCAGCTTTTAGCATCAGAGTAAGGACTTTAGACAAATTTAGAAGTTCTTTAACTCCAATTACAGCCGAGGTTCTCATTTGTTGTCAAAACTGGTTCAGATTGGCTACACATTTGGCTTCAGAGACATTGATCGAAGAATTTAAAAATTTTGAATCGGGTAATTATTATTTTTGGGTAATTTTTTTTTAAATTTCTATTTAATGTTTATATTTTTTGGTGATCTAATTATTTAAAATCTGTATTTTTTTAGATATTACTTAAGATTCTGAAATCGGTGTCAGCATAATGCAGAGGAAGATTGTTGAATATTGATTTTTAAGTAATATATTTTGACTTCAATTTAATTATACTTGTTGAGATATTTTAATTGTATTTATATTTATTATTGTGTGAATTTATTTTGTAAAATTTTAAAAATATTGAATTATCCGAAATACCGAATTATATTGTATTGTATTGTTTAGTATTGAAAGAATATTAAAAAATATTGATTTTTAAGTAATATATTTTGACTTAAATTTTAATTATAATTGTTGAGATATTTTAATTGTATTTATATTTATTATTGTGTGAATTTATTTTGTAAAATTTTAAAAATATTAAATTATCCGAAGTACCGAATTATACTATACTGTATTGTTTAGTACTGAAAGAATCAAATAACTGTATCGAATTGTTCCAAACTTTTATAGAATTGTGCCGAATTATCTCGAATTTTCAAGACAATACCAATACTTGATTTTGAATCCGAAAATTTAAGACAATACGGAGATTTATAAATCTTCGAATTGTACCGAACTGTGTGCACCCCTACATGAGACTGACTTTTTTTTGTTTTTTAAATATATAATTACATTATTGGGGAGTTGGGAATATTTATGAATATTCTTTGTAAATATAAATAATAATGTAAAGTTTGATTTGCAAATGCATATTCTAAACTTTAAAAATTAGCCACTTAAAATAGTTTAGAAATTTGATGAGTGTATGATATTAAAGTAATTATATATGAGTTTGTCATTTTCTACTGAAATATTTATGAATTTATTCATTCCAACGGTTGCAAGGGTCGTCTCAATTTTGATCCGATAATATCCGATTTTGAATCGATTGATCGAGTATTGAAGGATTATAGATGAAAAAAATATAATATATTCGATTTGATTAGATATTTATTAAAAAAATCGACATTAACAATGGAACGTTTGATAATAATCGGTTTATCAATAGTTAATTATAGAACATATTAATAAGTGAACTTGACCGAATAATGTAAGGACTCTTTTATTTATTTATTTATTTATTTTCAATCAAAGATATGCATTAAACAAAAGAATAATTATAATTAATAAAGCTAATTTGAGCTGCAACATTTAGAGCAAAATCTGTGTAAAGAGATTTGCAAACTAAATTGTATACACTACAAGAAAAATGCAATTTAGCAACGAAAAATTGATATTTTCTGTTGCTAATAAAAAATAGCAACGGAAATTTCCGTTGCTAATCCGGCGGTTGCTATTTTTTAGCAACGGAAATGAAATTCAACCAACTCATTTTTGGTAAATTGGTAATTTTTAGCAAAGGAAAAAAAATTCTGTTGCTAATTTTAGCAATGGAAAATGAAATTTCGTTGCTAATTTTAGCAACCAAAAGTTAGTTTTTTTTTATAAGCTACATAATTTTATTTCAAACAACAGGGAGCGAAATAACAACTCAAAGAACAGATACATACTAACAAACCCAAGAACAGAGTGCAAAAACAAAATCTCTACCTAAGAAACAAAACAATAACAATAAAAATCTAGAAAAGAAGCCATAACAGCCCCCAAAAAATAAGAAAAAACTAGCCAAAGCTACAAATTTAGATGACAGACAATTCATACAATGGATTCATTCAATTTACACTTAGCTTGATATTTTAATAATTTACCTAATCTGCAAATAAATAAGTGCATTTAAAAGGTATAGTCATCAAGTGACAAGTGTGATTAAAAGTTGTTGTGTTCACTAGGAGAGCAAGTCATTAAAATTAAGTCTATATTTGCATGGAAAAGAAAAGCCATATCTCACATTAAATTAGGTGAATGTGCAGCAGAAAATATATATAGCTTTTTTGATTTAATTAGATCAACATATGAAAATAACATATGACATACACTAGTTGTTCATACAAATTAAAGCACAAAAAAAGGTAACCAAACCACAAAACATATGTAAATAAGCAACAAACACATATAATTCAATAGATTATGGATAAAATCAACAATTACCAACAATTTATCATCAGAAATATAGATAATAAAAACTCTAAATTAAATTAGAATTTGAGAACAAATGAAAAAATCTAACATAAAGCCTAAATGAATTATTTTTACGGTATAGACTATTTTGGTTATAACTTTTACTACAAGTGTTAGATTTCTTATTATAATATGTTTTCGGAAAGCTCGTTTTGAGATAGTCAATTAAAATGGAGCATAGGTCTTGTAATGGCATTTTTCGAGCCCAAAAAATAACGTTTAAGTTGTCATTTTTCAGTTTAAAGTTTTTAGGGTTTTTCAGGGACATTTGGTCTTTTCTTGTTTTCACTCATATAAATTATTTTCTTTACCCAGTTCAAGTGAAAGGAATCCATATTTTAATTACATAATTTAATAATAAATTTAAATATAATTATTTATTATTTATTATTTTTAATTAAATCTATGGAAAATCCTAACCACTATCTTTTGTATATCTATGGAAAATCCTAACCTCTATCACAAAATATAATCTTTGATAATATCCAATATGCATGAAGCCATAAAATGCTTGAAAGTACTATAAATATCTATTTTAATTATAATAATATTTAAAGATATTTTTTCTAATATGCAGTAAAAGAAGTACAAAATTTTGGATTCTAACAATAAGCAAGAAAGAGGCAGATCTGGATTCTAGCAATTAAAATTAAATATATTGTAGAGAGCAGAGGATGAAGACACGAAAAATGAAAGAGGAAGGAAGAAAGATTTATCAATCACCGAAAAGGGGCAGATCTGGGGAAGATTGAATGGCAAGAACTGACCACAAAACACTGACCAAAGAACGGCAGAGAGTAAAAGAGAAGAAGAAAAATGAATACGGAAGAAACACAAAAGATCAAGCAGAGAAAGACTATCGGTCACCAGAAAGTGGTAGATCTTATCAAACAGCGTGAGAAAATACAGTGTTTGAAGACAAGAAGAAAAGTGGCAGATCGTGAACAAAACAAAAAAATGAAAACGGAAGGAAGAAACAAAAAAAATCAAGCCTAAAAATACTTACCGGTCACCGAAAAATGGCAGATCTGAGGAAGAACAAACAGGGAGATAAAATGTAGAATGTGAAAAGAAGAAGAAACATGGCAGATCATGAAAAAAATAAAAAAAAAAAAGACAATGAAATGAAGAAACACAAAAGATCAAGCATAAAAATACTTACCGATCACTGGAAAGTGACAGATCTGAGGAAAAATGGACGGCCATAGAAAATGGCTGAGTGTGGAGAGAAAAAAATAATGCCAGATCGTGAAGAGAAGAACAGAAATGAAAGAAATAGGGTTTTTTCTTATATATATTCTTTTTTAGCAACGAAATTTAATTTCATTGCTATTTTAACATCGATTTTAAAAATAGCAACTAAATTTAAATTTCGTTGCTATTTTATGTTGAATTTAGTGAAGGTATTCTTTTTCGCAACGAAATAAATTTTCATTGCTAAAATAGCAACGGATTTCAATTTTGTTGCTACAAATAGCAACAGAATTTAAATTTTCTTGCTATTTTCCAGTTGAATTATGCGAAGGCATTATTAATTTTCGTTGCTATTTTCCAGTTGAATTATGTGAAGGCATTATTAATTTTCGTTGCTATTTTCCAATTGAATTATGCGAAGGCATTATTTTTAGCAACGGAAAATAAATCCGTTGCTATTTGTAGCAACAAATATTGAAATCCGTTGCTATTTTAGCAATGGAAATTAATTCTGTTGCAAAAAATTATACGTTCACTAAATTCAATATAAAATAATTTTCATCCCAAATTTTTTTCACTATCAAGTGCCACCATATTTAGCAACGAAAATTATTTTACGTTGTTAATTTTCGCTGTTATATTTTGGCGCCAAAATCTTTTCCTTTTTAGCAACGGAATACAATCATTTTTTATTTCGTTGTTATATCCCTAAAACTTCAATAAATTTTAGCAACAGAATTGATTTTTCGTTGTTCCATTGCTAAATTAGCAACGGAATTCATTTTTTTGTCGCTATTTTGCTATTTTCTTGTAGTGATACAGTCTTATTAGCTTTGCACTAAATAAAATAAATAGAAAGTAAAATTCAATATTTGGTTAATTGGAAGAATATTCATATTTTATTATTTAAATAGAATTGTGCATAATTAAATTAGAATTGAAAAACGAAATGAATTTAATGAATTTTAATCAATTATTTCGATTATTTTGATTTCTGCTCTATTTAGTTCTAAATTGAAATAAATCTGCGATTTTTAAAATTAAAAAACTGCATTAACCAAACTCGCGGAAAATTTTAAATGGCACCGTTTTGGCATATATATATATATATATATATATATATATATATATATATATATATATATATATATATATATATTAAACCTAAATCTAAAATTGCCCTTTGCCTTCGGAAATCGCAATCCCTCAGCCAACTCTTATCTTCATTAAAAGATGGAACCATGAAAGGAAATGGAAAAATGTTAAGGAAAAATCGTAAAGAATTTGGTAATATTTTGATGGATTGAAAGCAAATTGGCTTATAATTTTGTGGAATGTGAAATTTGCAGGAAGAATTTGTTTAATAAAAATCATAAACACAAGGGATTGTACCTTTAGCCACCTGCCTTACAGTCGTCTTCTTCCTCCTGAAGATCCCGCCGGTGGAATCTCCCGAAGAAGAAAAGGAAGAGTTCAAATATTTCTCCGCCTTTTATCGTTCTAGCTGTAAGGTTTGCTGTCATATTGTTTGTTCTATTAGCCTCACCATTAGCAATTCCTGTATATTCTTTTGTTAATAGTTGGAATATGAACAAATTGAAGAATAATCATGCGGATATGGAGGGGCAGATTGACAAGCCCTTGTTGTTGAGCGAAGAAATGCAGCAGGCGGAGGACATTGAAGAAAAAACGGCCGAGGAGGAGGAGACGGTTGCTGTGAGCGAAGAGCGGCGGAGATAAAGACAAAACCGGTGATTGGTGAAGAACTCACGATTTTGGAGGCATTGGGGGCAATGGATTTTTGGATACTGTTTGATTCATTTCTCTGTAATTTTAAAAAAATGGAATTTTCATTTTTGTTTCATCTTTTTTAAAGATTTTTGGATTTCATTTGTTTGTTATAATCACGTAAATTAAACCGAATCAATCAAAATTAATTCGATATATTTTATTTCGATTTTAAAAAATTTAATTTTTAGTTTGGTATCTTTTATTTTTATAATTTAATTTTTGATTTATTCAGTTTGGTGCAAAACCTAACCGAAATAAAAATGATTTCGTAGAACTAACACCCTTTAGTTGCATATGAAATAGTATTTTCTGGTTTGTAAATGAAAATTGTATGTCATTTCCACTATAGTCACAACCATTACGTTCAAGTTAAAATCTCTAAAACAAAAAATGCCTAAACTAGTAATTGAACTCCATATTTATAGAGATTTTTTTTTTTTTATTAGTCAAGTATCATTGTTAGAATAAGATTTGCATTTTCATCTACTGTTATTACTAATATATTTCCTATATAGAAAATTTGACTCCCATTTAAGTTAGGATCAGTCTTATTCTATGACCTAAATTATAGATCATTATCAAACATAATTAACTTCAATTGCTGAAGTTAAAAGGAAGATGAATGATTATTGGATATTAAATTTCAAGTATTTATTTTTGTTGAAGTTGGTTTCACTTTGAATAAGAGATGATTTTAATCCTCATATACATGATGCTGATTAAATGCTTTACAATGTGAACTGAAGATTTCTCTCAACAACAGTTGATTTGCCCAAGTTTAACGTGTAAAGCATGAAGTATGAACCATCATGCCAAATCCTAGCGCAATGACATATTTCTTTCTCAAAAAATTGATATACTTTAATAAATACATAATATGATAATAACAATAATATAATTAAATATTATTGAAATTATATAATTACATAAAAAGTATATTTGAAAAGTAAGAGATATTGTTTATATTTAGTGACGAGCATGAACCGGTTGACTCGGAAAAAATCGGATTGAATCGAAATTCGGTAACACAGACCAGATTCATAGTAATTACAACTAATGAACTGGTAATTATAATTGAAAATTTTGAAACGATAGGAATTTTTGAACATATAATTAGTTTTTAAGGATTAAAAAGCATGTAAGAAAGTGGATTAAGCTTTAATTGCTTAAATTGCATGTTAACGGAGTTGCAATTGGACATTGATAAGTACCATCCAAGGATAATTAATGTTGTCTAATTAAGCATTACTATGTTGCAATTGATATATAAGTAGCATACAAATAATTTTAGAAACACAATTAATTTTATTGGTCTTAATATTTTTACATTGATATTTATTAGTTAATAAATTTTTCAATGTATTTTGATATATTATATTTTTATTTTTTTATAAATAATTATATTTAATAAAAAGTAAAAACTATGAGTTAACTTGGTTCAATCAATTGACGCTTGACTCAGTTGGTAGATCGAGTCCATCTCCGAGCCGCTTATGAAAACATTGATGGAGAAGCAAACTTTCTTATAAATTGAAGTTAATATGGCCGACGATTGGATCAAATCAGTCACTGCTTATACTCCTCATCTGGCTACGATGGTTCCTTATAGTGTGGCAGCTGCTCCTGATCCGCATCCGCCACCTATGGCGGCAGGTTATGGTTATTGGCCACCACCATATGGTGGATATCCTCCCCCTGATTATAGATATCCGCCGCTGCCGCCGCCACGATCAGCTTACTGGTATCCATCAGTGGCTCAGCTGGGGTATGGATATCCACCACCACCAACGGTGCAACAGCCAACTCAGACGAGTACATTCGTATCGGGATTGGGGGCCGACTTGCTTCGCGCAGCTATTACGGGGCTGTTCATTGGGTTTGGTGGCGTTGATGGATTTTGATGTTTTTTTTTTTATTTTTTATTTTTTTTCAAGCTGGAATAAAATAAAATTTTCTCCACCGTTAATTGTAATGTGACGAGAGTGGCGAAGAGGGGCTTTGTCCCCAAACTTAGAAAATTACATGTGAACCCCAAATTTTATATATAGGGATAAAAGAGGATGTATTAGAAATTTAGAACTCTAAAATTAAAATTATACTCTTATTTTGACTCATAAATATTTATATTTTACTAATTAGCTCTCCAAAATGTTAAAATCAAAATTTTCATTTGCCAAGTAACACAAAAAGTGAACAAATAATTAAAAAACTAACCATTTATATTTTACAAGACAAAATTAATTAGTGATTATTATGAAAATCTACTTAATCTTATAAATATAAATTTTATCTCCTTTTAATGTATAAATGTTCTTGTGTCTTGTAAAACCCAGTTAAAAGTTCAATTTGACCCTTAACTTTTTAATAAATGTCAATTTTCTCGAAACAAAAGTTTGAACTAAATTTGCATATAACTTTTAATGTACGGTTAATTTCCACCATGTCATTTAAATAATACTTTTTTTTTTATTTTTAAGTAATTTACTATATAATTGTAATAAGAATTCGTAATATTGTAACATAAATTTATGCTACATAAAAAATTCACCAAAAAAATTATACTTCTGCTAATAACATGAGCAAAAGTAATTAAAAATTATGTTTTAATTTAACTTAAAAATTAATTTTAGAACTGTTTAGCTAAATCAAATTTAATAATTTTTCTATAAAAAAAGTTATCTTTTTCTTCGACCTCACGTAATTAATTTTTCTAACTTCACTCCTGCCAATATAGATTAATCTAGTTAGAACTGAATTAATTAATCGAGATATGTGGGCTTCTAGATAATCACAACTAATAAAAAAAAAAAGAAAAAAAAGTTGTTTTTGTTGGAGTGAAGGTGTAAGGAAATAAAAAAATATGTTTTAATGTAACTTAAAAATTAATTTTAGAAAGTTTAGCTAAATCAAATTTAATAATTTTTGTATAAAAAATTATCTTTTTCCTGTACCTCATTTAATTAATTTTTAGATCAATCCAGTTGGAACTGAATTAATTAATCGAGATACGTGAGCTTCTAAATAATTATGGCTAATAAAAAGAAAAAAAAATGTTCTTCTTGTGGAAGGGAAGGTGTAAGAAAATAAATTTGAATAGCAACTCAATGCGCGAATTTGCGGTGCTGATGCATACACATGTTAGCGCATTCAAATCAACTTTGATATACTTTTGTGTCGAAGGAAAAATAAAAGAAAACGACTTTGAGTCCACGGGAAATTACTTAATTATTATACTCCAAGCTTACAATCATGAATGTAAGCTGGCTCCTAGAATTTTCCATGAGAGAAAACTAGGAGGAGTGGGTCCATTGACCCAATAAAATGAGGAAAAAAAATATAAAGATCCCTCATATAAATCTACTCTCTTTTTTTTAACAGTGACATTCCCTTTTTCTATTTTACAAAAATTAAAAAATATATAATTAATTTTTTAAAATTATATAATTTACTTAAATTTTTTTCCTATATTTTTTCGAACTATATGCTAGAAATATGAGATAATATTTTAATATTTATTAATTATAATAAATATTAACAAATGATAAATTAAAAAAATTAAACAATTAATTGTATATAAAAAAATAAATGAGTATAATTTTAGTTAATTTTATCAATAGTTATTAAATTTATATCATTATAATGACTCAATCACAAAAAAAAAAAAATTTCATAAAAATTATTTAATTTTTGAAATATTATTACTAAATTTACTTTAATCAGAAAATTATAAATATGATATCGAAATGCTTATGTGGCAAATCACATCAACTCAAAATATTATCATATTTTAAAAGGTTATATATAACATTATTTTCAATATTTTAAGTTGAGATGACAAATCACATCAGCTTTTTGATATCAAATTCGTGATTTTCCGGTCAAACTAGCTTTAATGACAATATTATAAAAGTTAAATTATTTTGTAAATAAAAAATTTTTATGACCAGATCGGTATAATGATATAAGTTTAATAATTATAAATAAAATTAATTTCTATAATTGGGGACCTATATATAAAAAAAATGTCCCTATCAATATAAGATGGATGGAAAAAAATATTTAGATAAAAAATTTTGATGTATAATTTTTATTAGTAGATGTAAATTTTGATGTAGTGAATAAAATTTCCATACACATCTACAAAGAAAAATGACATTAGGGTATTGTGTACATCATAGAATTCTATACCATTTGGCTTTAGGTCTACGAACAAGTTCTTTATAAATAGCCGGACAGCATGAACAAACCTCGTCACTGATCACTGAATTGGCCCTTCTTGTTATACCACTAACAATGGCTCCTAAGATCCCCTCTTTTTTGCTAGCCTTCCTCTTCTTCTCCATCCAACCGTTTATATCCCAATCAAGAGTCACGAAATCCAAGGACCAGCCCTTCAAATTCCTTCAAAATATGGAGCAAGTTCAGAAGGGCCAAACTGTTGCTGGCCTTAATGAGGTCAAAAAATACCTCAATAAATTTGGATACTATCCTGGTGATAGAAATCTGAACAATGATTTTGATGATATGTTAGAATCTTCCCTCAAAACATATCAAAACTATTACAATCTCAAAATTACAGGAAAACTTGACTCTGTTACAATGAAAAGTTTGACAACTCCGCGGTGCGGGTTGCCTGATGTTACCAATTCCACATACACAAAACCAATTGATGGTAAAACTAATATGTTCATTAATGTTTCAGAGTACAGTTTCCCTAGAGAGATGCCAAGATGGCCACCTTCCAAGTACCAATTGACCTATACTTTCAAGTCCGGAATTCCAGAAGAGGAAATCCTGAGCAAGGAAGAAATAAGGTCAGCTTTCTCCAATGCCTTTCAGAGTTGGGAAAGTGTATCCCAGTTCAGATTCCAGGAAGTTCCTGATGGTTCTGCAGCAAATATTGTGGTTGGATTTTACAGGGCTGACCACGGTGACGACAGGCCTTTTGATGGCCCTGGAATGGTTCTGGCTCATTCTTATTTGCCTGAAGACGGACGATCGCATTATGATGGTGATGAGAATTGGAGTACTAATCCTGATAATGACCAAATGGACTTGCAATCTGTTGCTGTGCATGAAATTGGTCATCTTCTTGGGCTTGGGCATAGCCAGGTTCCCACAGCCATTATGTATTCAGGAATTCCACCAGGAACTATCAAAAGGGATCTTACTCAGGATGATGTTGATGGAATACAAGCTCTGTACTCTAATTAGTCACATCACTTTTTTTTTTTTTTCTGATACATTTTGTTTGTATTGTGCTAGTTGCAAGTAATAAGTGACTAATATAAATATTGCTATGTCATGTCAATTATTGTATTGCTATTACTATTTCTTCAAATTATGGAATGAAAGTTCATGCTAGTTTTTACTAGTTTTATCTCTTACTGCTTCCAAAATGAACAGTTTTGTGCTTTTAATTTTAATTTTTTTATTAACTAGCAAATTAGAGATAGAAAGAAGAGGTACTGCAATTTTTCTCTGCTTTTAGGTAAAAAAACCTCCGTATTGGTAGATTATTTTCAGTTTCTTTTACAAAAGATGGAATTTTGTGCTCTAAAAATCGGCACTTTTTCTTTTAAACTATATTTCCTAACTGACGCTTCATTTACAGCAAATTTCCCAGGCCAACTAATTCTTCAATATGAAAATTTATAGCATTACTACTTTTCCAGAATCTATCAAACTATTGATTAATTTAAAAAAGAAAGAAAGATCAATGAAGTGGTCATTTACGACAGCCATTATTCAAATCACTTGTGTAAAATTTGCACAAAATGATATAAAAAAGCAAGCTCAAAGCACTCAAAAAAGCTAGAAGCCAATAATATTTGTCAAGGTGAGCTTTACTCATATCATCAACGAACCAGCTCTGGCCTTCTATTGAACTGCTGAAATTTTCCACTAGGGAAATCAACAAGGCACTCAAGAAACTCCCAACTCCAAAAACACTTGTATATAAAGCAATCCCCATTGTCTTCATTCTTACAGGAACTTCACTATAGAAAAACTCTTGCATACCCACAACCGTAAAAACATCCGAAATCCCAAGCAGAATATACTGAGGCAGCAGCCAAAAGATGCTCAGTGAAACTGTTTCGCTATCGAGCGTTTCTTGGCTGATCTCGAGCCTTTTCCTTTCAACCAATGCAGCAATGACCATAGCTATTATCGACAGAACCATTCCTACTCCCATTCTCTGCAGCACATTGATACCCTTTTCGTTTCGAGTTATTATTCGTGTGATTGGTATAAAGATCGAGTCATATAAAGGCATTAAGAGGATGATAGACAGTGTAATAGCACTCTGCAGTGTAGCTGGAGGAATCTTGAAGTTGCTACCGATACTTCTCTTCATCGTTACGCCTTGTTTGGTGAAGAATGTAGCCGGTTGTTGAAATATGACAGCAAACATCAGTAGCATTGTCCACATAGGTACGAGCCGGAGTACTACTTTGGCATTTTCAAGAAGATACATGCCACTTCTCGAGTTCCCATTCAAGTTCTTGATAGTGCTTAAATTCTCGGCACAAAGAGGTTTCTCTTGAAGCCTGCAACAATCAAAATGATCACTCACTATTTCGAAATTGAACTGCCTCGAATTTGAATAAGAAAACTTACTCTAGCTCAACAACTTCCGGGTTGTCGCTTGATAAGGTGACTCTACACTTGATTAATTTTGAAGCTAATTCCTTAATAGCTTTAACTATGTCCCGAAAGGGCTTCTCGGCAAGTTTATAGACATAAATTCTGCTGCCACAGCAGAAAAGTGCAATAGAAATGATCATTGCAAATGTTGGGATAGCAAATCCAAGAACCCATCCAAATGTATCTTGGATATATGACATGACAGTAACACCTAATAGGCTTCCACCACAAACACCAAAATACCACCATTGAAAGAACAGACTCTTTTTGTTCGATTTCGGGTCATCTTTGGAGCAGGGAAGTTCATCATCTGTTTCGAGTTGATCGGCTCCAAAGGCTTGTAAAGATGGGTTATAACCACCTTGGCCTAATGATATCAGGCAGAGAGACCAAAACAGGAATGAAGAGCTTAGGTTGTTGGTAGGATACCATGCCCAGGTCAATGCTGTTGACGTCAATGCCACAAGGCCCTTTTAAAAGAGTAAAAAAAAAAAAGTTGTAGATTTACAATAAAAGTAAAACAGAAGATAACTAGTACAATAGCACTAGCACAGAGATACTTGGTCTAATTAATTGATTCTTGAAGATTCATGATTGAATTTTCCCTTAATTGCAGGGAAGCTCTTTAATTTTATATATATAAAAAAGCAAATTATTTGTTGAAAACTTACTCTTTTGTAACAAAAAATATACATATAGTGTAATGTGGATCGCATCATTGTTAATATATATAGTAGTTTTTCTCAAACTTTGGGAACCCAAATCACCAAATTTTGCCAGCCTCAATTAATTATAAAAATGCCATAACAAGAGAGAAATATAAAGAAAATTTGAGAAGAGGAATTAATAAAAAAAAAAACTCACCAGAAGATAGAGAAAAGAAGAGGCCAAAATGGTAGGATGTTTATCCCAACAAGAATCAGCAAGAGATGCAACTATAAGTGGCAACAAGGAAGTGAATCCACACCAATTGTTAACAGTCTTAGCTGCTGCTGAATTTCTCATTTTAACTACATCTGTTAGATATGTTACCAGATTTGATGCCACCCCTTTGAATGCAAACCTTTCCATTCCAGCTAACACTATTCAAAATTAAACAATTCCACTAGATTCACCCAAAATCCATACAGCATAAAGCAATTAACATAAATAAATTAATTCTCATTATAACCTAATTTCATGAACATCTCCTCCCTCAAGCATAAGTTTACAGTTTGTCAAAATTCAAAAAAAAAAAAAAAAGATTCCTCCAATTTTTCTTTTAAAAAAAAAATTCGATTAGCATCCTTATTGACCCAAAATCCAAATGAAATTAAATAAACAACTCTCATTCTAACCTAATTAGAAGCACTATAATTTGGTCCCCCCCAAAGCATAACTTATCAATTATTAATTTTTTTTAATAAAAAATAATATTCTTTTTCTTGAGAAAATAGAAAAAGCAGGACGGGAATTACCTATGAGAAGAAAACATGATTTGTTGAGTCCTTTTCCAGCCATGAGAAATGATGAGCAAAATAGCCTATTTCTAAGGATACAGAATAAAAATCTGGCCTGAAGAATAGCGAAAACTCCCACATCTATCTGTTTGCATTCAGCTCAACATTTTATGCACTTTCAGGCCAAAGAAACAACCGCTTCTTTACTTGCACAATTAATTATTTTCCTTTTAAAAACATAAACGTGGTTTGTTTTATAGCAATAAATGCGTCACACTCGACAAATCACTAACCATACTTTCTTTTTTGTTGTGCTAATATTTTGAGTGTTAAATTGGAAGAGCAGAAAAAGATTAAAAACAAAAAAGGAAAGATAAAACCCACTATCTCATTTGGCCACCTTTCTTCTTATTGCGAGCTTATCGAAGCCTCACAATGTCGCCAGGCACCAATATAACTGAGACTTCAGTTGATTCTCAGATCCTTTTTTTTATATTTCTCTTTCTATTTTCGTGTCGTTTGGATGACACGTGGTAATTCTTAAAAAACACGTGGCCCCCACATTTATCCGCCAGGTGATCATATCTTGGAGTTTTTAGTGGATGTCATTTTTTTTTTTAAACTATTTATCTTTTCTTTTAGCCTTTCATACTTTACAAAATATAGTGTTTTTAACCTTTTATTTTCCTGATTGGATGATATTTTTTCTTTTAAAGACCGTAAGCGCCATATTAGAAACTTGAAACAGAGTTTAGATTAGAGTTATGAAGAACCGAATCGGAATCGAGATCGAATCGAATGATTTTGATCTATTTGATTTGATTATTTTAATTTTCGGTTCGTTTAATTTTAGATTAAAAAACGATTTAATCGGTTCGAATCGATTCTTGAAATTAAAAAATTAAAGGAAACGAATATATATAGTATTTAAATATCAAAATTGCAGTCTTGATGAGTGGTGTGAATTTTTAGTAAAACCTACTAAAATTCATTAGGTCTTTATTTCAAATTCCAAATCCAAGAAAATAAAGTTTTTTTCACTTTTTGTTTCCTCATTTTTTTACTTTATTTTTTTCATTTTTTTATTTGAAAGTTTTTTTTCACAATTCTTTTTACTTTAAAAAAATTAAAATCCTACTTGAAACTTCTGTTTTCTCTCGTTTTTACCTTATCATCATCCCTATTGAAATTAATATCAAAACTCTCTGTGGGGTTAGGTTAGCTTTCAAATGTACAGCCAATTTCTATGATAATTTTCTAAAGTTTCTTCACAATTTTTAATATTTATGACTCGTTAATCGAAAATATAATAAATATTAAATCAAATTAATTTTAAATTTTAATTTTAATCAACAACATTCGTTAATATGAATTATTTTTTGATTAAATAAATAATAGAATATATATTTTTTATTACATGTATTTGAATCCAAAGTTTTTTTCAGAATTTTAATGTTTATTATTCGTTAATCAAAAATGAAATAAATGTTAAATCAAATTAATTTTTAATTTTAATTTTAATCAACAGTATTCATTAATCTAAAGTTGTTTTGATTAAATAAATAATAGAATATTTTGATTACTTATATTTGAAGTATCAGAAAAAAGTTACTAAATAAATTCTTAATTTATTAAATTCCAAACCATAAAAAAAGAATTTTGTAACAAAATTAATTATCATAAAAATTATCTCCCATGATACATAAAAATTCATCATTTATATATAGTATTGTCAACTAGAAATTTAACGTGACTAAAATTAAAAGAATTCAATTTAGAGTTTTTTTTTGGTTTAAATATTTAATGTAAAAAAAAAGGTTGTGAAACTTAATAATGTTTTTTACCTATATTCTATTCTAATGTTAAATAAAATGTTGTTTTTAAAAATTTAATTTTTTATGGTAACTTATACCATAAATATATCTTAAATTATTGATGAAAATATGTATAATATATATATCTTGGGTATATTGATAATATACTATAGAAGTGGATTAGAAAAAAGGATAGATTTGAAATAAGAAATTAAAAAAATGTGTATTTGTGAATAAAGAACAAAATAGGGCATATTTATAAATAGTTTTCCTTTAATAACATTCATGTAAAGATTACAATTTAAAACACTTAATCTCTTTATTATTTTTTAATGTTGTCTTAAATTTCAAATATGTATAATTTTTTTATTGAAAATTTTTTAATGTATTTTTTAAAATATTATTTTAGTAGTATATTTTTTTAATATAATTTTTATTAGTATTTATTATAAATATAATATAATAAATTAATGTATATTATTTTAATTTTAGTAATTTTAAATGATTTTATTTTGTTGAATATAAATTAATTTAATTTATGGATTCATATAGGTTAAAAGTAGAGGTGGCAAATGGGCGGGTTGGATGGGTTTGGGTTGGGTCATTAATGGATGGGTCATTAATGGGTTGGGTCATTAATGGGTCAAAAAATATGGGTCATTAATGGGTTGGGTTGATTTGGATCGACCCATGGATTTGGGTTAATTTTAAATGTTTATTTTTAAAAACATATCCAATCGTAAACGTATTGAAAGTTTTTATTTAATATTTCATCATGTTAAATTAAATGATTAGAAGAAGTGATTAAAGCACTTAATCAAAGTCATAAACTTATGAAACAGAAAAATGCTGTTCGTCCTAAATTCTCATGCTTATTTGAACTTTTTCTTTAAATCTAAACAAGAAAAAGAAGTTTGGGCTAACTTTTACCTTTAAACGATTTTGAACAATAAATCTTTTCATATTCATACAGAGTTATTGTTTTTGAAGTTACTAGAATTGCGAAATTCAAACAACGATATTTTTTTTCCTTCCACTTAAATTTCAAGAAATATTTATTCTTTTATTTTATCTTTACATATGTTAAAAAAAAAAGAAAAATAATTAATAAAGCAATCCTATCTAATTATAAAAAATTAATAAAATGATATTTTTACTTGATTATAATGAAAGTAAATTTTTGTATCAATTTTTTCTTTTTCTTTTGTCCATTCTTAACATTAAAGTAAATTATTTAAAATATCGTATTATGGACTCGCTATCTTTTTTTATTTTTGACTTTTGAAAGCCTATTTAACCTCAAATTCACTTCAAATTTCAACCATAGGCTCACCTTGACTATTCCTTTCAAATGGTCTAATAAAAAAATTTTAACTTTCGGGTGTCATTTCGGGCCCGAAAAATACTATTTACTGCCGGAAAGTATTATTTAGGGCTGGCCCGGTATTGATGTCATTACATACCCAATGGGTCAAGATCTTTGAATCTTGAAAACACCCATTGGGTTAATACTCAATGACCCAATGGGTTGGAAAGTGAAATGGGTCAATTTTGGCTTGACCCAATGGGTATTGGGTTGGGTTGAAAAATAAAATGGATCAATTTTGGGTTGACCCAATGGGTATTTATATGGATTGGGTTGGGTTTGGGTCAAAATTTTTTGGGTAAATTTGGGTCGACCCATGGGTTTGGGTCAATTTTGCCAGGTCTAGTTAAAAGTTTAATAAAAAATATGCTTATATTAACCCACAATCGATTGAACCGAACTGAATTGATCGAAATTAATTCGGTTTATTTGGTTTTAGTTCTAAAAATTTCAATTTTCAGTTCGGTTCTTTTAATTTAGGAAATTCGATTTTTGATATATTCAGTTCGATCCAAAATCGAACTGAACCGACCCGACCATTTGCATAGCTTTAGTTTACATCATCAATTATAAGGAGAGGAGAAAGACAAGAAGGAAACTCCTCAATCCAAACAGAAAAACTCAGAAAAAATTCAAAGCGAACTTTGCTAATTTTTGAGCTACCTTATTACCTATCCTTGGACAAAACTCCAAATATATGAAGGCAAAGATTGAGCTAGCTATAAACAATCATCAAGCATTGCTCCTTATGGATGTAACTTAGGAAATATTAAGATGTTTCTGGAAAATACTAGAACTTTAAGCCAAGTTGGAAATCAAATTTGATTGAAATGGTAATTCAATCGCATCCTTATTTTAAAATGATGTGATTAAAAAAAAAGTCAAGCGAAGTTTTTCTCCAATATATGTTTTACAGGAGTGAGCAAAGTTCGAATTCGAAAAACTTAAAAATATAAATTCAAAAATGTAATTTGCAATACATAGTTTTGCATTATAACCGTATTTGTTTATTCAAATTACAGATAAGATAATATTATATAATATAAATCAATAAGAATATTATATTTGATTAATTTTTTTTAAAAAGAATATAGGAATAATGTAATAAAAAATAATACAGTAATTACGGTGCTATATTCCATTAATTCCTGCCACCACCCTCAGCACTATTACTACTATCGCGACCACCAGTGCTGCCGACACCGTTGTCATCACTATGTTGCCACACCCGCCCATGCCACCATTGCTGTCGCAGCTACCTCATCCGCTGCTATTGCCATCACCACTATTTTCATCTAATGATATTATATTTTTATCAACCCAATAGTAATAATTGGTATAATATAAGGGTTTGCATCAGTCGGGTTTGCATGAATCCGACCCGAACCCGATCAATTCGACATTCAAATTTTAGGCATTTTCTTTATCTTATCTTACCCTATATAAATATCAAACCTCTATTGATTAACTCGACATTTTTCAGATCTCGAACTGCCCACCCAATTTACCTAAATTTATTTTTTTATTTACATATTTAAATCAAAATTAAATTAAAATCCTAACTTAATACAAATAAACAATATTAAACACCATAAAAATATTTTAAAAATAAAAAAATAAACAATTTAAAAATTACAACAAACATATATTACATATTAATTAATATGTGTAAAGAAATTAGGATTTATTTATTTATATATTAAGTTATTCGGGTTGTTTTGTTGGATCAATTTTAGAGGGGTTTCACCCGATCCAAAATTTTCGTAACCCCATAACTGAACCGATCCTATTAACCCCACCCGAATGCATTGGTTCGAATTGGTTCGATTTTTGTACATCCCTAGTATAATATTTATAATTCTAAAAAAATGATAGAATTTTTAAATATACATATATAATTAAAAAAAATATAATACAGTTTTTAAATGTATAAAATAATTTTATAAAAAAATAAATAATAAAAACTGAAATTAATTTTGAATATTAAAAATAAAATATTAAAACCTACTAAATGTGCTGTAAATTGTTTGCTTGATTATTAATTTGTTTACTATTTATGTTTCTAGAAATTTGTACTAATTTTTTTTAAACAACATTAATATATGAAAATTTGTATTCTACAATTAATTTTTTTTATCTAAATTGGCAACATTAAAAATTTAATTTTGCCTATTTTTTATTTTTTAAAAAATAATACAGTGCATTATTATATACCAAATACAATATAAAATATTATAAACTAATACAAATTTGTACCAAAAACTTTACAATACAATAAAAATTAATATTATACAGGTTAATACTATACAAACTAATAAAATATACCGAACTAAAAATTAATATTATACAGGTTAATACTATACAAACTTTATTATAATATTACATATATCAATAGCGCAACATATACAAACATCTATATAAATTACAGGTAAAATATCTTAATTAATAACATGATTTCATATATGGATACACATACTTATATAAAGTTTATATACAAGATATTATTTTTAAGCACTACACTTAAGAGTGTTACAAAATTTCTTCACTTTTCACGAATTACAATTTTTTTTTTTAAAATTCTTAATACTAAGGTCTTCCACCAGTCTCAAACATATCAATGGCCATCTGCGGTTGCCTAGGCTCCAAACTCACTCCAAAAGACTACACAAAGAAAAAGGAAAATCCACCGAGCTAAGCTTAAAGCTTAGCGGAAAGTAATACATGCAAATGACAACTACTCATAACACTTATCTATAATTTGCATACATATGAATGCATACAATACAATGACAATGTGTGCAATAATAATATAATTGCATAAGAAAATAGTGATACCATCAAACTAAACCAAAATATTTTACTCAATCCCTTATATCTAATTATAAAATGATTCAAGATAAGAAATAGAGGACTGTAAACATCAAACATAATACAACCCAGGCAATAGTTAGCCTGCTAGTCCTAGTAAGTGCGGGCAATAGGATCAGATGAAAAGATACTTGTGTTAAGCATCATATAGAAGAGTTAATAACCTCAAATGTATCATAAAGCAGAAAGTACCATAGCACCAATATTAGAAGACACTGTAGTATTACAGAAGTAGCTACAGACCTTGCTAGGTATGTCTATTTACCCACCACTAAGACACAGTAGACCAGAAATAACACTTAAATATTGATAATAACATTAAGAACTAGAACATATAAGAAATATATTCATACTATACAAACTTGCTCCACTATATACATCTTAGGGTGTGTTACATTTTCATATATGATTTTATAGGAAATGAACACTATTACAACCTTTGTAGATAATATAAATAAAAATTTATAATCAAATGTATTAATAAATATATGTACTAGTAGTTATTATAGCCTTTCCAAAGTGTTTGTGAAGTTCTATGAACTTACAAACAAGTTCATATAACATTAAATAAAGACAATCTACATATATAACTAAAACGGGGCCATGCAACTGGATTGAGATTCAATTCAATCAGGTGTCCCCTATTTTAGACTAAAATAGAGCAAAGAACATGGTTGGATTTAAATCAATCCAGCTGGGTTATGCATAGACTAAGGTATGCAACTGGATTAAGATTCAATCCAATTGGTTAGGTAGCATTTTGGATTGATAGTAGGCATTCTTCAAGACTGGATTGGTTCCAATCCAGTTTGGTAGGTTGCATTCTAGATTGACCGAAGCTATCTTAGATGACTAGATTGGTTCCAATCCAATCAAGTAGGTTGTATTTTGGAATGGCAAAAGGCATCCTACATGACTGGATTGGTTCCAATTTCGTTGGGTAGATGCTCCAGCCTTACAATTCTGTAGATAGTTTACTTATTCCAAATTTTGTCGAGTTTTAGGCATAAAAATGATGAGTTTTAGGTTAAGTGATCTTCTAGACTATTTCTTTACTATAAGTCTAGTTTTCATAGCCATAGAGATTAGGTAATTTAGACCTCCCTATCAAGAGATATCCCTGAAAAACCATAAGTTACTTTGAATGATAGGGCAGCTAACATTGATTCACTTCAAACTAACTTTTGGTGCTTATAAGGCTAAAACCACTCTTTGATCTTTTTATACAAGATTTAGGTCTGTGTTCCTAGTTTAATTTCCCATTATTTTCATACAATTTAGGGACTTATACTTAAGATATAGTCAAAGTCACCACTGCAGCTCCTATAGATCTCACACCAGAATTTGTTAAATTAACCTATCTCTCTATAATTACCTCTTTTATACAATTCCAACATCAAATATAACATTAACTAGCATTTTCAGCAACTAACACAATGTTAACATATACCAGTAAAATAAATTACTACCATACCTTTCTATACCTTGTCACCTTTTATTTTAAACTTTCTCCTTGCCTTTATCCTTAGCTAGAACTTCAGCTACTATCGTGAAATATCACCAATTGACATTCAAAACCTGAGTACACACTTCATTTGATATGTTGGATAAATTAAGGAAAAAAAAGAGAAGAAATTATTTTTCGCTCAATTACAACAATTTTACTCGCCTTACTGAATTAAAATGCTAGAAGTTTCTCTATCTTGTTCTAATTCCAGAATAACGTAGATTTTAAAGTGAGATTAAAGAGGAATAATAGGGAAAAATCAGAAGTGTTGGAGTGAATACAAGGCCGACCAAAGCTTCCCAATGAAGAAAATGTTTTCTTTACTAACTCATAATTCCTTCTAAAAGAATAGGTGTTGAAAGCTTATTGGTCATAATTTTTAGTCTTTTTATAATCTCCATTTAATCCCTCTTCTAATTTTTTTAACTACCAATTACAATAATTATAATTTCATTTGATCAATTCAATTCCTAACTACATCCAACATGTATGCAATTTATGATTTATATAATTTAAAAATTTACCTATAACTTATACTTTAATATCGATTGCATCCAAGCACTATAACTCATTCAATCATATATATCAATATAGGCTAATCCTACCATAGTATTAGTTATGGCCTTACATTTCTCTCTCCTTTAAGAAAATTTCATTCTTAAAATTTGTACTTAAAGCAAATAATTATGGATATTTAAATCTTTTGGTAGCTTTAGGTTCCTAAGTGGCTTTTTCCACTCCATGATGTTGCTATAGCACTTTTACCTAATGAATTTGTTTATTTTGAAGCTATCAAATTTCTCCGGCTAAGATTGATTTTGGCACTTCTTCATAATAGAAATTCGGTTAAACTTGAATGTCTTGAACCTAAATCTTATAAGATTCATCTGACCATTATCTTCTCAATATGGAAATATGAAATAAATTATGCAACTTGGCCAATTTTGCTGGAAAAGCTAACTTGTATGCCACAGGCCTGATTTTCTTTAGCACTTCACATGGTCCAATGTACCTTGGATTAAGTTTACCTTTCTTCCCAAAATGTATGACTTTCTTCCAAGGTGATACTTTTAAGAAAACTCTATCACCTGCCTAAAATTTGGCACCCTTTCTTTTCATATTCATATAAGATCTCTACATATCCTAGGCAGCTTTAAATATTTGTTGAATGATTTGAACTTTTTCTTCAGTATCTTACACAACATCTGGCCTAATCATCTTACCTTTACTTAAATTAATCCAACACAAAGGAGTCTGACATTTCCTACCACAAAATGCCATGTAAGACACTACACCAATACTAGTTTGATGCCTATTATTGTAAGTGAACGCCATCAAAGGTAGATTTTTATCCCAACTTTCAAGAAATTCTAATACACAATCTCGTAACGTATCTTCCATATCCTAAATTATCCTTTTAGATTGTCCATTCATTTAAGGGTGGATAACAATACTAAAACTGAGTCCGGTACCAAATGTTATTTGCAAACTTTTCTAGAATCTTAAAGTAAACCGTAGGTTATGGTTAGAAATAATAGATAGTGATACCCCATGTAATCTCACTACCTTATATACATACGATTTCACCAATCGCTTCATTGCATAATCAAGTCTAATAGGTAAAAAAATGGGTAATTTAGTAAGCCTATCCATAATTGCCCATATTGCATCATGCTTTCTTTGAGTGAAAGGAAGTCCTGTCATAAGATCTATAGTGATATTATCCCATTTCATTATGGAATTGATTTATTAAACTAGATGAAACTTGATGTTCAGCTCTAACCTACAGACATTTCAAGTATTTTGATACATATTCCACTACATTATGCTTTATGCCAGGCCACCAATAATACTACTTTAAATCTTGATACATTTTATTTCCACCAGGATGCATGGTATTAATGTTATAGGCTTCAAACAATAATTTCTTCTTCAATTTATCATTAGCTGGCACACATAACCGTTCTTTATAATAAAGGTTTCCATCATCCCTTATAGAAAAATTAGGCTGCTTTCCCTCTTGAACTTATAGCATAAGTTATTGTAATTTATCATCACACTTCTGAGCATTAATAATTTCTTATCTCAGCTAGGGTTTAGCCTTCAGTTGAGCTACTAAAGCTCCATTAGAAGCTATTATCCAATTACTTTACTACAAAGCTAAAGCTGAAATAGTCTTCAAACTAAAGCATAAATTACCACATTAGTTTTGCTAGGATGATAATTCATAATGCAATCATAATCTTTAAACAATTCAAACCACTAATGTTGCCTCAAGTTCAATTTCCTCTAGGTAAGCAGATATTTCAAACTTTTGTGATCTGTGAATATCTCACACCTTTCACCATATAAGTAATGTTGCCAAAATTTTAAAGCAAACACTATTGCTTTCAATTTTAGATCATGTGTAGGATAATTTTGTTCATACGACTTTAATTCCATGGAGGCATATGAGATCATCTTACCATCCTACATCAGCACACATCCTAGACCATTTCTAGATGCATCATTAAACATGACATATTCCTTACCAGAAATGGGTTAAGTTAATACAGGAACTTTAGTAAGCCTTCTCTTTAATTGGTCGAATAACATCTTGCAGACCATTCAAACTTCACTCTTTTATGCAACAATTTAGTCAAAAGAGATGTTATCATTGAAAATCCTTTCATAAACTAACGATAATATCCAGCCAATCTCAAAAAACTCCTTACTTCAGCCACACTATGTGGTAGTTTTCAATTAATAATTGCCTCAATCTTGTTAAGATCAACTTTAAAGCCTTTAGAAAAAACTACAGGCTATAGAAAAGATACCTCTTTTAACCATAAATCACACTAGCTTAGCTTAACATATAATTGTTTCTCTCTAAGTTCCTATAACACAATTTGTAGATGTTAGACATGTTCTTGTTCATTTCCTAAATAAAACTAGAATATAATCTATAAAAACAACTACAAATTGATCCAAGTAGGGTTAAACACTTTATTCATCAAATCCATGAATGTAGTTAGGGTGTTAATCAACCAAGACGACATCACTAGGAATTTATAGTGTTCATATCAGGTCTTAAATGCAATTTTAAAAGCATTAACATCCTTCACCTAAAGCTAGTATTACCCAAATCGTAGATCTATTTTAGAAAACACCCATACACCCTTCAATTGATCAAACAAAATAATTCCTATAGCTAAAATTTCAACTCTGTCAACTCAATGTGAGCAATTTTATATGGTGTTCGAGATATCAAAGTAGTGTCGGGCATAATTTCAATAAAAAATTCCTCTTCCCTTTTAAGAGAAAGCCTAGGTAATTCATTTACTACTAGGATATCTCAAAGCTTTACATTCTCCTTTTTTGGATTCAAGCATAAAAGGCAGATAAGCTTTACAACATTTCCTAAGAAATCTTCTAACTTGCATAGCATGTATCATATTAATCAGTGAATTTTTCAAATATAATGTAATTCCTTTGTTGTACTAATAGAATTTTGAAAGGTAACCACCTTAAACTCACAATCAATTACTGCCCCAAGTCCAGCTAACCAGTCTATACCTAAAATTAAGTTAAATTCATGAAATGACAATTTAATTAAATTTTTTTATAAACTCACTACCTTAAATTGTAACATGGCAATTTCTATAAATTTTATTTACCAACACATTATTACCCAAAGGGCTAGTCACTTGAATGTCATAATCTAATCAATTTATAGGCATTAATTTATTAGAAAAGCCTCTAATAGAGCATACATATTAGAATCAAAAAGAGAGACCAAAATCGTAATAATCTTAAGTGTATCTTGATCTTTCTAAGCTTTCATAGTAGAAGCTCGAGTTGTAGTTGGTGGTGCCAGAGGCCTATTCATAGTCTTTGAGCTAGCTTCAGATTAGACCTGGATTAGCCAGATCTTCCTTAACGTCTACCTTTTCCTCTACTACCAGATAAAGAATTAGAAGCTCCGCTACTTACCTATAGTGCCTAAATGGTGACCATAGGACAATTAGTAACTAGATAATTTTTCCCACCACACCTAAATCATGCCCTTATCACATGTCTACAAGTACCCTAATGATATTTAAAACAATACGAGCATTCAGAAGCATTAGAACTATACCCTATTGGAGGACCCCTCCTTGATTCATTTGAAGGTGGATGACCTTGGTGCCTCCCTCTAGAAGCATATCCTTATGTAAAAGATACTTCATCTTGACTTTTCTTTCTTGTAAATGCACCCCCATTGGCTGAACCTCTTTTTTAGGCCCTCTAATTCTTAGGTAATTTAGATTTCTCTACTTTCATTTTAGCTTGCACTAGTGAGTAGTAATCTACTTACTGAAGGGAGGTAATAATGACCAAATGCTTCTTAATCGAGTCATTTAAGCCATCTTCAAACTCATGACATCGAAAAACTTATGCTAAGATAGAATCATGAGCATACTTGCTGTGGCAATTGAACTCTTTCTCATACTCCTCTATAGATAACCCTTTTTGCTTTAAATGCAATAATTACTTCCACTTCTCATCGCTATAGGCCACCATAATAAATCTCTTTTTAAATTCTTGGATAAAGAAGTCCCATGTTATCGAATTTGGAAGTCGAGAATATTTTAAAATAAGCTTTCCCCAACCATAAGTAGGGCCCTAAAGAAGATAGACTATACAGGGCACCATCTGATCAAAAGGGCATTTAATTTCATTTAACACCTTAGTTATTTTCCAACCAATGCTCAGCTTTCTCAAACTCATCCATGGAGGTATCAATAAATTCCTTGGCTCCATGCTTCTTAAAAGAATCAATAGGAGCCTTAGGCACAGTTAAACGCTGCATTATCAATGTCATATCTTGGGTTAATTTTAGTAATGTCACCCCTAGAACTTGGGGTTGAGCATCCACTTTAGATGCTCGAGAAAGATCCATGTAAAAGGTTGCAATTCCATAAAAAGATTACTTTTAAGTAGTTTCATTAACTGCTTCCTGAAATCCTTCCATTCTTTATACTATAAGAAAAGAAAGGCCAACCACATTAGGCCAAACACAAACTTATAATAGCCATGCAAACTATTTTATAAACCTGGTTAGGCCATAATTACCTAAAATGGACTCTGATACTAATAAAAATTGTAACATCCATATACCCTCTGAAAGGAATAAGGTTGCACACATGTCCTGAAATATTATTTGTGAGAATTCAAGTCCATTTATATTTTTTTCTTATTATAATATTACATATATCGATAGCATAACATATACAAATATCCATATAAATTACATATAAAACATCTTAATTAATAACATGATTTCATATATGGATACACATATACTTATATAAAGCTTGTAAACAAGATATTGTTTATAAGCACTACACTTAAGAGTGTTACAAAATTTCTTTACTTCTCACTAATTACAATTTAAAAAAATCCTAATTCCGCTAGTCTCAAACACATTAGTGGCCATCTGTGGTTGCCCAGGCTCCAAACTCGCTCCAAACAACCTATGCGAGTAAAAAAGAAAATCCATCAAGCTAAGTGTAGTAGAGAGTAATACATGCACATGACAACAACTCATAGCAGTTGTCTATAATTTGTATACAGTACAAAGAAAATGTGTACAATAATAATATAATTGCTAACATCAAACTAAACCAAAATATTGATACCATCAAACTAAACCAAAATATTTTACTCAATCCATTATATCTAATTACAGAATGATTTAGGATAGGAAATAGAGAATCGTAAACATGAAACAAAATACAACCCAAGCAATAGTTAGCCTACTAGTCTTAGTAAGTGTGGGTAACGGAATCAGAATAGAAGATACTCATGTTGACCATAATATAAAAGAGGTAAAACCTTAAATGTATCATAAGATAGAAAGTGTTGAAGCACTAATATTTAAAAACACTGTAGTGTCACAAATGCAACTTTATATCCATCTAGACATGTTAACTTACACACTACTAAAACTCAGCGGGCTAAAACTAACACTTAAACATTGATAATAACATTCATTACCAGAACATAGAAGAAATAAATTCATATTATACAAACATGCTCCACTATATACATCTTGGGGTGCATTACATTTTCATACATAATCTTATGGGAAATGAATACTATTATCACCTATCTAAATAATATGAATAATGATCAAATGTATTAATAACATACGTAATAGTAGTTATTCTAGCCTTTCCAAAGTGTTTGTGAAGTTCATAAACTTTCAGACAAGTTCGAATAACATTAGATGAAGACAATCTATATATATAACTGAAATAGCATGCAAATGATTGGATTGAGATTCAATCCAGATGGATGTCCCCTATTTTGGACTAAATATAGAGAAAAGAACATAGCTAGATTGAAATCAATCCAGTTGAGATAGTGCATAAACTAAGGAATGCGACTGGATTAAGATTCAATCCAGTCTGGCAGGTTACATTTTGGATTGATAAAAGGCATTCTACATGACTAGATTGGTTCCAATCTAGTCAAGTAGGTTGCATTATAGATTGATAGAAGGCATCCTACATGTCTAGATTGGTTCCAATCTAATAATATAGGTTGCATTTTAGGCTAACAAAAAGCATCCTACATGGCTGGGTTGGTTCCAATCCACTTGAGTAGATGCTTCAGCCCTATAATACTATAGACAATTTACCTATTCCAAATTGTGCCTAGTTTTAGGCATAGAAATCATGAGTTTTAGATCAAGTGCTCTTTTAGACAATTATTCTACTATAAGTCTAGTTTTCATACCATGGAGAACATGTAATTTGGACCTCCCTATTAAGAGATATCACTGAAAAACATAAGCTACTCTGAATGACATGGCAACTAATGTTAATTCACTTCAAACTAATTTTTGGTGGTCTTGAGGAAAAAACCACCCTTTGGTCCCTTATACAAGATTTAGTTTGGTGTACCTTTTTTAATTTCCCATTGTTTTCATTTAAGCCATCTTCAATCTTACTCTCCTTACTCAAATAAAATGCTATAAAATTTCTCTTTTATTCTAATTCCAGAAAAGGTAGATTTTAGAGTGAGATTAAAGAGGAAGAAGAGGAGAAAATTTTAAAGTATTGGGGTGAAAGCAAGTCCAACCCAAGCTTTTTAATGAAGGAAATTTTTACTTCATTAACTCATAATTCTTTCTAGAAGTATAACTGTTGAAAGTTAATTGGTCATAATTTTTAGTCCTTCTCTAATTTTCATTTAATCCCTCTTCTAATTTTTTTAGCTACTAATCACAAGAAGTATTGTTTCATTTCATCAATTTAATCCCAAATTACACCCAACATGCATGCAATTTATGATTTATGATATTGACAAATTTACCCATAACTTTTATGTTAATACCGATCACGTTCCCAACACTATAACTCATTCCAATCACATGCATCAATATAGGCTAATCTTGCCATGGTATTAGTTGGAGCCCCACAAAATTTGCCCTATATGGATTGAATCAAATTAAAAATATATGATTTTTTTTATTTCAGGTTAATCCAACTTTTTAGTATTTTAATTTGTCTTTTTTATTTTAAATATTATATTTTTTTTATCAATTTATGTTTATAAATTAATTTGATTGTTAATTAATTTATAATTTCTACTTGTTTAAATTATTTTTTAAAAGAAAAATTGTAATATTAATTTAGTTATCATATTATGTGCCATTATTTGGATTAAATATTTAAGGAAAGAATTATTATATTAATTATGTTTATTTAGGAATGTAATGAAACATTTTTACCGTCCAATCAAACACACACCATAAATCATATGATCCATATACTACAAAAAAGCAATTTAGCGATGAAACTCCATTGCTAAATAAGAAATCCATCACTTAATGGCTTAGCTACTTTTTAGCAAGGAAAGTAAATCCATTGGATGATATTGGCAGGTAACTTTTAACAATGGATTTTTATCTGAATTAAATATTAGCGACAGACAATCATCATAGCTAATTTCATCTTGAGAGTTTGTAAATTTAGAGTAATTTCTGCTGCAAAATTCTTCATAATTTGTGGCTATATTCATATTGTAGTAAAAGCTAAAAGCTATTTTAAGTATTTAGTCCATCATTAAAATCTAATTTTTTTTAGTAATATGTGCACATATCGCATTACTACTCATTAGTTTGGATCAAAATGAAGAGCTTATAATTTCATTAAATAATTTTGATGTTTGAGTTATAAAATTGAAATTATTTTTCAATTAATCTAAAATTTGGAATGCAATGTAGTTTTTTATTCATTAATTTAATATTTTAAAAAAATTATAAAAAATAATTTTGGATACTTAAGGCATGAATAATCGAACAAAAAATTTTTGAGATTTTTACAAAAATGCCTTAAAAAACAAAATCAACTTTCAATATTGTGCACACACGTTTCAATCTTTCGCATTTGCTATTTACTAAATTTCTTATTTCAAAAATGCCATATTTATAGTTTCCTTATTAAAGATGAACTCATCTTACAAAATAAAATCTACCTTCTTACAAATTCTTATTGTTTTCTGAGACTTTTATCAACCAAACCAAAATTTTCACAAATTCTTCTTTATTCTTTGTGAATATTTTTGAGACCTACATCTTACATATTCAAAATATATTGCATAACTAGTTTTTTTTTTCTTTTATTGCATGATAATTAGTTGTCATCATTTTATTCCTTATTATTATCTTAATTTGTTTTTGGAAATTAAGAAATGAATTGAATCATAGTTATAGATATTTGTTTTCTTGCTTTGTAAGCCTATCTAAAGGATTTTTTTTTGTTTATGAATACTATGAATTTGCTTAATCAATTCCAATAATTTTTAATTCTCATTACCTATTTGTTAAAATTCCTCTAAGACTATTTTTCTTATTTTTTATGTTTCAAACCTAAAATTGTAGCAATAATATATTCTTAACTAATACATCAATGATATATTTATGTTTTTTTTTCAACCTCTTCTCAAAGAAGAAATGGAAATTTATTTAATTAATGTGAATGAATAAATTAACAAAATGAGAAGACCATCCAGATTGAACCTCCAATAACTTAAATTAAAAAAACAAAATCTCAAATGTTTCCATATAACAAAATGACAAAATTGTATTCAATTTTATGCAAAGTGAATATAGTGTATTCTATTTTGTATAAAATAAATATAGCATATTCAATTTTTGGCAAAGTGAATACATTGTATTCAGTTTTCAAAAAGTTTTGTGCAAAGTAAATACAACATATTGAGTTTTGTCAAAAGTGAACACAATATATTTAATTTTGCACAAAATGAATATATTGTATTCAAAATTTTCAAAGTGAATATAGTGTATTAAATTTTACATAAAGTGAATAAATTATATTTAGTGTATTCAATTTTATGCAAAATAATTATAGTTTATTTAGTTTTGTGCCAAATGCACACAAAGTATTATTCACTTTGCACAATAGTGTATGGCTAAAGGTGTAAGTCACCCATTAAAGTTTGGTAAAAAGTGCAATTCAAATGTTAAAATTTAATTTGATGCAATGTCATTCTAATATTTTAAAATTGAGGTAATTTGGCCCCTAAAATGAAAGCTCCTTATGTTTGACCATCCTCTATCTATTGATCACTGACGTGGCCATAGGGATGACAACAATACTTAAGGATTGGACATGTGTTTATTGACGTATACTTTTTTATACACATTATGTTATATATGTTAAATCTTAAAGTGTCACGTGTCATTTATACCGTCACGTTAGTGGTCAACATATGAAGGATGGTTAAACTGATAGAGCCATCATTAAAGAGGTCAAATTACCCCAATTTTGAAACATTAGGGGTGAAATTGCACCAAAATAAATTTTAGTAGTTGAAATACACTTTTTGCCAAATTTTAGGAGGCGATTTGCACCTTGAGCCATAGTATATTCATTGAATAAATTTTTAAAATTTCAAATTCAAATTGGGTCACTCTCATTTTATTACAATATTGATTCAATTATGAGTAATCTCAATCTAATATAAATAAATCCTAGCGCATTTCAATTTTATTGTACCATCACCCATATTTTAATTTTTTCATATTATTTCTTATTTTTCAAATGTTGATATTGATATTGTTATATTCGTTTTTTAAAATCAATCCACACTAAATTTGTTTAATCGAAAATTATATATCAAGTTAAAAAAAATAAAAATAAATGTGGCAATACATAGTTGCTAAGCCATCAGGTTCCTATATTAATCTCTTAATTTCAAATCAATTTGAACTTTGAGCCCTCTATTTGTCAAAATTGAAATCAACTTCATATTTAAGATTTTTTTAGAATTCTTTTAAAGTAGTAAATAAAAAAAATACTTTGAATTTAAGATTTAGCTCTGACTTTGAAAATAAAGTATAATAGACACTACCTTTAAATTAGTCAATATATCACAGGAATTATACAATTTTAATCATCTAACAATTTTTCACTCTAAAAAAAAGGTATTTTAAAATACTATTAGGTAACATAAATTTCTATTTCAATTTACGTTTGATCATATATGAGATAAATTCAATTTCAAAATAAATTAATCAAATTAATAATTTAATTAAATTATAATCAAACACCTAAACTATTAAGTTTTGTCAAAGCAAATAAAGTTGATTTAATTTTGCACAAAGTGAATACAATGTATTCATTTTTGTGCAAAGTGAATACCGTGTATTGAATTTTCCACAAAGTGAATACAATTTATTCAGTTTTACACAAAGTGAATGCACTGTATTTAGTTTTGTGTAAAATGAATATATTGTATTCCTTTAAATTTTTGTATGTTTTTACTTCAACAAAATATATATAAATTGTATAAAAATAATGTAACAAAATAAGATATATGAAAAAATATACAATTAGATATAATACATTGTATTTTACTTCAGAACTTTATAACTACAACATTATAATCGAAAAGATGTTTCTGTCCAGTGGCGAAGCTAGGATATATAATTAAGGGAGGCAAAAATATAAGTACTGTTTAAATTCGAAAAATAAGTTGAGGAGAAAGGGGTCAAAATAAAAATTTGAGTAGGCAAAACTATATATATATATATATATATATATATATAATAAAATTCAAAAAATAAGGGGGCATTTGCCCCCCTTCCCACCTAGCATCGTCGGTGTTTCTATCTTCCTTCATTGGACCTATACATCAAAGCTTCATTAATAACAACTTTTTTTTTCTTTCTTTTTTGTTATTCTTAATTGTAATATGTGATCACTTATATCAGTCAACGGGTGTGTCTTGATGTATTAATTTGTGATAGTTATTAAGAGATTGAATAACAAGCTTAGCAGCAATCATGGAAATATTCTCATCCACAAATTCTAAGGATTGATCGAGCCTTTTTTAATGTGTCTTTCAAATCCATTGCTCTTAACTTTTGTTACTGCAACTTAAAAATGTATTTCAAATCCATTGCTCTTAAAGTGTCTTTCAAACCCATTATTTAAACAAAAAAGCCAAAAGAGTATGAACTTCTTTTCATGTTTAGAATTCTCATCTAAACATATTATCAAACACTTGGTATGCCAGATTATAAATTGAATTTTTTAGCATAAGCTTTTCAAACTGACATCTCATTTCTACCCTCAATAGCAAAAATAATAGTCCATCTTCAATTTCAGATTGACACACAATTCACAAACATAAATAAAAGAAGAAATTGAATAATAATGTCAAAAACAAAAATGAGAGTAAAAACATATATACTTGAGCCCGTGAAAATGAAATTTGCTCAACTTAAAAACTTGAAAAAATAGAATGGAATTGAGATGCAGTTTAATCTGTCCCTAAACTTTGGTTGTGCAAAATTGAGAAAAATCAATGGAAGTTCGACATTAAGTGAGGGAAAAAAACGAAGGTTGTGAGATCAAAAATCAATGAGAAAGAGAAATATTTATTAGAGTTGAGGTTTTTAAAATAAAGGAAAATATAAAAATAAGTATTTTTAATATATCAAAATCTATAAAATTAAAATGGGCATTCTTGGAATATGAAATGTATAAATGAAATTAAAAACAAAATATATGACATTTTTAAAAATAAAATTAAAAAAGGACAAATGATGTAATTTTTAAATATTTTTTTAGTTATTTGGATTGAACTCCTATATTTATTTCGAATTAGGTTAGATAAAATTTTTTAAAATTTTAATTTTGAATTATTCCAATCAGGTCGGATTGAGATTCTACCTACCGATGCTTACTCTTAAATAATTTCAATTTACTTTCTAGCTTTTAGTTTATAGTTCAAATTCTTATCCTATTAGCTTATCTCATCCATTTATTCATATTACATGTTCTTTTTAGAAAGATCATTGTATTTTAACATAGCTATTTTTGTATAAAAATAAGCTATATGTTTATTGTAAATATTCTTCTAATCTTAATAAAATGCTTTTATTATAGAGCAACAATTTGAATATATCTTCATTAATTTAATTAAAATATTAATATTCTATATAATTTTCTTAATTGCAATTCCATAACTTTAATAGATATATAATATGAAATGAAAGAGAGTATAATGATATAATAGATAGATTGTAAAATATATAACATTAAATATCTCATATTAGCTTATAAAATAATTGATAATGCTCATTATTTTAAACTAAGCCCAACCTTTCTAGGACCTATTAGGGAAGCCCTACCTTGAGAGAGCTTAGTGGCACCTAAGCCTTCTAGGTCAATCAACTGAGGTGCGTGGACCAAGGTTGTCCGATCAGACAAGATGCACCCTAGCGCACTGAAGTTATCTGACACACGTTTTTATCAAATTACTGCTTGCCAACAATCACCTCCTTACTAGCCTACATCAACACTAGGATAAGATTTATGTACAATCATCTAAGCATACTATAAATAGCAGGTTCACTTCATAACTCAACACACAAACTCTCTCATATTTCTTTCTCTTTCATATTCTTACAATTCTCTCCAACTTACTAACATAAGCATTGAAGTACTAATGCCCAAGCCGATTAGATTAGCCTTTCTTTTGCAAGTCCAAAAGCCAACTATCCGATTGGGCATCCCATACTTTGCTCAATGTCGATTTAACCTTCATTTCTATCTAAGGGCCTATCCTTTATGAAATTTTTGGAATTATCATTTGGTGTTTTCATTAAGAATCAACACCGAAGCTAAGTCATTCAATTTGAACATGATTAAAGCACATCTAAATCTGCTTACTGATAGTTTGGACCTTGTGAATTCCTAGCCAATCCCAATTGCAATCTTGTATGGCTAGATTCAGAAGAGTTAAGTATATCCCTGAGGATATGTAGGAAAAAATTCAAGAATGGAGGAAGATAAAAAAGAGCACACCAATATCAGAGGAGGATAAAATATCCTCCTCCTAAAGTATCATGCCATAACATGCAAACCTTTATGGTTCTCCAGCCAAAAGATATAGGAGAAAGGTAAGAGATTCACTTTTTCACCCCTATGCAAGAGTTGGACGGTTGCAAAGTTAACCAATCCAGGCTTTAAACACTAATGTTTCTGCTAATCGTTTATCAAGCTCGATAAGGAATGGTGTATGGAGAAGAAATCAGAGAATGATAAATTCAATCGATCAAAATGTAAAGAAAAAATCCAAGCGAGCAGAGATTTTAGCTTCTTTAGGCCCCCCATTTACTACAGATTGGATAGATCCCTCTAGTTGAAGAAAGTGGAACTGAAAAAAATAATTTCCAAGCTTGAAAAAGAATAAAATAACATACACCAAGTTTGAAGGAAAATAAAATATCTTTCTTTCAAGACATCAGACAATTGTTGTATGAGACTCCCAAAACTAGCCTATTACAAAAAGTACAAGGAAGAACACTTTAGCTAGCCCCTTCTTCACTTTTAGGTAAGCTGAATGAAGGAAAAAATGTAAAAGGAAGTGAAATATCTTTTCCCTTCCTCAGCAGGTGGCACTTTTTTAGCCAGGAAAAAAAGCATCGGGAAGATCACAAAGCAACATCCTTTCCCATTTGCTTTGAGGGAAGAAAAACTCCCATTTTAAGTCATAAAGACATGACAAAATGGAATAAGTCATGCCCAAATCTTGTAGTCAATTGACTAGGGATAACTGAACTCCCAATAGAACATATCATCTAATGAAAAGGCATTAACCTTATTGATCATAAAACTAAGGCGAATAGGGTCCTAAAAATCCCTTTTGAATGATCAGATGCCTTTAGGATTCAGTGTTTGTGCTTCAAACTAACAAGCTACACGAAAGCTAGTAAGGAAAATTACTCCCAATTAATAGGTTGATAAGTCATCTATCTCGATCGATGTACTTTCGATCTAGGATAGATTTTAAAATGAAATAACTTACAAATTCCAACCAAAGGTCAATGTACAAAACACCTATGAAAGCACAAAACTATCACCTAATCGATGTATATCCTGATCTTAAATGTAATCCTGGTCATAAAATCGATGAAAGAGTTATTATTTAATGATCACAACCATTGATCTCACAATTGTCGAAATTGAACTAGATCACTTAGAATTACAAATTACGTAGGATGATTTCCTATTATTGAAATAATTCATTTCCTCAATTGATACTTTCCATATCAAATATCCACTTGATTGAAGAATTGATACATTGCTCATCTTAAAAAGTACTTTTTTGATCATTAAAAAAGATGCTTAATCAAAAAAATTCAAAGAATAAGGTCATTTAGTAAGAAGAAACAAGTAGAGTAATTGTTCAAGAATACGACATAAAAGTAAAAGGCAACAAGAATGAACTGGAAATTGGTACTTCATCAAAACTTTTTTGGTATAAAAAGATACATGGAATGAATATAAAATCTATACAAGATTCCCTTAAATAGCCAAAGCCTTTAGACCACCTCTCATCAACTCTTGCAAATGGCATGGTCCCTCCTTCAAATTAAGCCAAAAGCCAAGAGAAGAAAATTCAAACTTGCAATTGTCATAGGATCACCAACAAAGACTTCTAGTAGTTCTAAAGAGAAAACAAAGAATTTAGATAAAGTAAAAGATAGTAAAATTTAGATAAATCAAAAGGCAACACTATTTATCGCCAACAGGCGATCCTAAAGTCAAAAAAGAACTTTGAAGGAACAAAATTCATTCATCTTCCTAAAATGAAAAGTAAGAAAAATGAAAGAAGGAGTAGGAGGTTCCATAAAAAAGAGAAGTAAATCGAAAGAGAGATCTACTGATTATATAAAAAGCATACCTACTTATAAACATCTTTGCAAAAAAATCTCTTCACAAAAGCTCTTAAATCAAGCCAAGTGGTAACACAAATAAATGAGGATTCAAAATCTAAGAAAAATGGATTGACGCAATAGAATTTGGGAAATAAAGCTATAAATGGAGTAATTACTTAGCACTCCCTCCCAAATGACATAGTCAAAAGGTGACAATTCAACATTGGCAATTAATGATTTAAGTAAATGCATTAATATTAGTTAAGCCAAACAATTGGTATGCAAAAGAGAAAATCACCCATCAAGATCTTATTTGATCTTTCTAGATCAAAAGAGGCATGCGTATAACGTCCACATGGCTTAATCCATTGGGTCTTAAAAGCTAAATAGAGAAAGGAAAGCATTATTTACTCTTGATCGATGTTTTTCGATCAAAAAGTATAAATTATTACATTATATATATTTCAACATTTTGCTCGATCAGTAGAATGATTTCGTTGAATACCCACCCATCACCTTTAAAGCCATCTTTAACTTCTCTAATGGAAAAAGATTCCTATTTAAAAACAATAGCCAAGAAGCCAACTCTTAGCAATCACACCAAGGAAGCCTGATGGCATTACAACATAAAAAAGTCCAATGACCTAAGAGGAAAAATGGCAAAATCCCCAACTGGTTGCTAAGATGCAAAGGGCATTAAGCCTTGAAAGACATGATCATCACAATGCCACTAGACCAAAATAGCAGACAAGGCATCAAAGTAAATCTCGCTTATGGCAAAAAAGCAAAAAATATGCTTGAAGGACCCATAAGACAAAAAAGCCATTGCCTTTAAGTAAGGATGTCCCTCTTTACATAACTAATATACTCTTTTATAGAGTTAAGAACATATATCGGGAGTCTATCAAATGAGAAAGACCACTTGTTAGTGTTGCTACATCTTAAGCCGGACATTTTTTTGCTATAGCAACAACTGTCCACCATGTTCATCTAAGTTGGCAAGGCACCAAAAAAATAAAGAAAAGGCAAAAGATCCCAAAATTCCCCTAGAGAAAATTGTCACCTAAGGTCAGAAAATGACTTTCAAACTAATTATCTACATTCATAATGAACAAATTGTTTGCAATAAATAAAGAAAGCAAAAGAGGTAAAAGTAAAGCTTAAAAAAGAAGACAAGACCATCATTCAAAATCATGACTTTTTTCGGATCAATATTGTTCTCGATCAATGTGTTTAATTTCGGTCTCCTCAATTGATGATCTTGCTTTTTGATCGATATTATTCCTGATCGATGTGTTTAATTCTAATCTCCTCGAATGATAATGTTATTTCCCGATTGATGTTATTTTCGATTGATATGTTTATTCCCAGTCTTCTCAATGATAATCTCATATTTCCCAATTGATCATTGCAAAAAAATATATTTTACTGACGGTTTTTTAATGATAGATTTTACATTTTACCAATAAAAATCACTTTACTAATGATTTTTTATTATTTTACTGATAGAATAAATCCGTCCCTAAAATGTGCATAAGTACCAATTTACCGATGAAAAATTCCATCAGTAATATTATCAACAGATTTATTAAAAAATACTGTCAGTAGTTTTATTAAAAATTCATCTAATATTTTATCATGTGTATTAAATTGAGTTGTGGACTAGATGGCTCTGAGAGCTCAGTCCACAAGTGTAAATACATGTGTATTAAATTAGGGGATGGATGGCTCCAAGAGCTCAGCCCATAAGTACCTCATCCTTAGAGATATTACTGGATTGAATGGCTTCGAGAGCTCTTCCTGTAAAGGTAATTAAATTAAATTGTGGGCTAAATGGTTCCGAGAGCTTAGTCCACACACACACATATATATATATATATTCAAAATAAGAAAATACCATTGGAAGGACCATATGGTTCCGAGAACTCTGTCCTGTATTTAAATTCTGTTTATCCAACAATGTAATTCCACTGAAGGATATACTTGGGCAATTGTCAAAAATTAAATAATAAAATAAAATTTGACGCAAGTATTTTAACAAATATTATTAAACAATTTATAAAATTTGTACTGTGATTAATTTAAATTATAATTAACCATGACTAATTATGCTTGGGCTCGATTGGTATTTTATACATGTATTCGTATTGTAATTGCATTTATGTTACATAATCTGGATAATTTGGTGTAATTAGGGATGTGCATAATATATATACATGTATCTATGAGTGTTCGAGATGCGATATTCATGCCAACCCGGCTACTTATTTACAATACTATGTTGAATTTCGGAATGTAAGAACTATGTGGTTCTGATTCCCTAAATGGGATACGTAGGAAGCTTGAGAATTGATATCTTAAGTCTGAACCAAATTGTATTAATGCGATTGTGAGTATTTTGGCTTATGCACAGTGAAATGGTGAAATAATCTCATGGGTATATATATATATACAAATATTTATACAAGTAATCATAGTTAAAGTAAATTATATTTATTTGAAAAGTAATTACGTTAATTATAAATGAGAATAGTAGTATATTAAACGTGTTTTAATTGAATTGATATTGAGCTATGTTATATTGAAGGATGGTCTAAATATTTGGTGCTGGAGTTTAATTTGGAGTTGTGGAAATAGCTATTTGACTTTATAAGTGTTCTTCTTGTACTCTTTTTCACAAGAGGCTGTCAATATTTAAAGGAAACTCTATCAAAATTTCTAAAAATAAAGAGTAAAGGATAGAAATCTCTAATGATTTAAGTAAAACTCATATGGGTTTGTTTGCTTACAGATCACAGAATAGTTAGTGACATTCTTATCTGGTTCACATTTTTATAAGTACACTGAATTAAGCTTTTGTTTGGAAGCTAATTATGTAAATTGTGATTGATTACTTAAGATTGTGGAAATAGTTATGTGATTTTAAAATTGTTTTTGGAAAATTTTCCACAGGGGATTGCCAACAATTAGGGAAGATTCTGTCGAAATTTCTATAAAATAAATAGTATATTAAGTTAATAAGATTTAAAAAGTATAATTATTTGATTGGTCCTCTTAAAGATAATTGAATCTGAGTGTGGCAACCGATACCCGGGTTTTACATCTAACCGGGTATGGGGTGTTAATTTAGTGGTATTTTCTATCAATAATTTGTCGATAAATTTAACTAATAAAAAATATTAATTTAATTTATAAAAAATAGCGAAGGATATATCCATTGGTATTGAGCCAATAAAATTAAATATTTTTAATTTTTTGCAAAAATCATAGATTCCCTTTTGTAAAGCAAGATAAATTCAATACAAAAAAATCTAAAATTTAAATTGAAGATATATATAGTAATTTATTATGTAATAAAATCAATATATATATATATATATATATATATATATTATAACTATTGTACATATGTATCTATATTGTACACAATATTTGCACTTGAACAACAAATTATCTAACTCTTATGATATAAAAAGTAACACCAAATGCTTCTAAGATATACTAGATGTGAAAGGATCAAGAAACTCTATATTAGCCATAAGACAGCCAAATCTGTATGGAAAGATGTATGCAATGGTCTTAAAAGATGCAACGTGCTTGAAGAGATTTAGTGCACTCATTCTTCGATGTGGGAACAATGTGCTTGTAGATCAGCTCAACAATCATCTCAAAAGATGTAAACTTTATCATTGTATCTGAAATGAAACATTTTATCTTAGAAATAGCCAACAACCACAACTACTATCATGGTAGAGAAAGGCAAACCACAACAAAATTAACTACTTGCACACATATTGCATCCAATAGCAAATTATCTTTAAACCATCCTTTGTACTAATCAATGAGAATTTAAGAACATCAAACTGCTAATTGACTAATTACCATTTCCAAAGGCCAAATAATCTAAAAACACTAAAAAATCAAATTAATGCATTGTTCTTTGAATAAAATGCTAGAAAGTCAATCTTTTTTTTTTTTTAAATGTGTACCTCAGCTTGAAGTACAAGGGAGAACTAGAAACAAGGAGCAATAAGTTAACTTGTACTAAATTGCTCACATATAAGATATAAACAAGATATCTCCGAATAACACAATCAAATTAGTAATTCTTTTAAATTATATTAAAAAATTAATTATTTTCTCTTACAAATATTAACAATTAAGTATTTAGCTACATACAAGGCAAACATAATATCTATTACAAATTTTAAGTGTTTAGCTATATACAAATTATATTTAATATCCCAAGTAATTTTAAAAACCATGAACCCAAGTTTTATTTTAGTTTTGTATAAATTCAATATAAATTAAGTAAATGAAATGTAATAGTAGAAATAAAATAAAATATTTTAATGCAATTATTAATAACCATTTTTATTTTCAAACCATTTGCCAACTTTAAAGCTGGATTATTGCATGCTTTAAATTAAGACTTATAAATGAATAATAAAATAGAATTAGGGAAAAAATGGTTTTATAGCACCTAAACATCAATTAAACTTTAATAGAGAACAAATGATACATCTCAAAGATTTAAAACTTTATCCTTATTAAAATTTAATAGAGAATAAAGGACACATCTCAAAGATTTAAAAATTTATCCTTCCTCTTCTGCCAAAAAGAAAATAAAATCGTAGTCAATCCTACAACACCTAAACAAAAAAACTACTGATTTAACATAAGGAATTATTTAGAAAATATATGCTCTATAATTGGTTAATTAAAGGCTTATGTCTAAGGTGTAGAGATTATAGTCAACATTAGAAGCTCTCTTATCCTTGTTCAAATAAAATTGTACACATTATATTTAATTATATCACATATGAGATTATATCTCATCTCACAAATCTAAAAATGGAAGAGAAGCAAAAAGGAAAAATTAAAAGAAGAAAAAGAACAAAACGCAAAGTAAATAAGCATGAAAGTAACTTATAATATAAGTCCAAATTTAACAGATTAATGACATCAATATTTGTGACAAATTCAATGCATAATAGAATGAAGGATAGGATGAGCAGTAGTTGAAACTGGATGTTCTAATAGCAACTAAATAGACCCAGTAAAAGTATATTTGATATATTTTAAGTATTAGTGTACTATTCTTTGATATATTTGTGCTATCCATCTTCAATGAACTAAACATTTATAATCAGATAGAAGAATCTAATGGTAGAAAAACTATAAACTCTTAACACTTTGTAACAAAAGCAATGTTCAAATTAGTGGTCCTGATCAATAACAAAAGTATATATATATATATATATATATATATATATATATATATATATATATAGATATTTGAGGCTCTTCCATTGTCTACAGTACTAGTAAAGGAACCAGAGTTAGAAAATCGACAGTTAAAAGCTCTTGAAAAGCTTAATTTTGCCCTTCCATCATCGTACTGAGTAATTTCTTTTAGATGAGAGTTTGGTCTAGAGTTTTTTGGAGATTTTATTTTTACAGCACCTTCTAAAATTCATTCTTCAAGAAGGTCAATATCCTTCCAAAGGATGGTTTTTGGAATTACTGTATTTGCTCTAGATAGATCTGTTTGTAAAAACAAAGTTTCTCCTTTTTTAGTTACATTTTTTTACCGATGTAAAAGTAGAAAACATTGCTTTATAATGTATTCTAAAAATAATAGTTACTAGAATTGAATCTTCTAGAATTTTATAATTATGGATTTTAATTTGTAAAAACAAAGATTTCAAAATATTTGGATCTTTAAGAGATAATGAAATATTTGGTGAGCATTCAAATGAGATAAAGCATGAATGCAAGGTACGTGGCGTAATAACCCTCTATACTATTCAGTATAGTTCTCGAAGTGGGCTATATATTTCAGCCTATATACCTTTTTAATGTATCACAAGCATTATGCCGACAGAGTGTCTGATGTAAAAGATCAGCATAAGTCACAGGTACAGAACATACTTATGAATGCAGCAACACTTGAACGTAAAGTATAGAAAATATAATTTTATAAATGAAAATAAAATTACAAGAAACTAAAGCTTAACACATGAGCATACTTACGTTTTTTGAAAACAAAATAAAATTTACAAGTTTATTTTTAGAGATAATACTCTAAGCTTTAAGATTTTTACAAGGTGTGCTCAACATATGAGCTTCCTATATCTAAGCTTGAGAGGTTTTGATCCTAAAGAAGAGTCTGTCTTTGAAAGAAGATGGAGAGTCCTTTTTATAGAAGAAATCTCCATTTTTTAGCCTTAATTAGTGGGAGCTTGGACCCACTACAGTTGGATACAACTTCTTTTATCAATTAGTAGGAGTTTAGACCCACTTATTGGTATCCAAAAAGTAGCTTTTTAACCCACTTTGGAGTTGGTGGAGACACCGCATGTGGGGAGCAGATATCTGTTGAAGATAAGAAAAGAATCTAATCATTTTCTTTTTCTTTTACCTTTTTCTTTTACTCTTTTTTTATGGGCCTGTTTAGGCTTTGGGCCAAGCCTGTTTACAGAGTATGGATCTTTAAAAGGATCCATGTTTAAAATAAAAGTCCACTAAGGTTGAGGAAAAATACCAAAACAATTATCCTTATTATCATCTCCTAAGTCGATAATGGGCTTAGAATTTGAAGATGAGGCTTTTGAAGGAACTGAGGAAGCTTTTGAAGATGAAGCCTTATTGTGGAGAAGTTGGACCATAATATGGAAGTATATTTCCTTAGTTTTTGCTGCTGTCAATTGGGATTATGCAAAGGACTTCTGGGCCTAGTTTGGTGAGTTCTTGTGCTTGGAGCCATTTCATGACACCAGGTTTTTTGATGCTATCTGGGACTATAAATGTAGTACACTAGCGAATTTGTAACCTCCGGACTAATGTTGTTTGGGCCTTCTTTTATTGATATTCCAAATACCATGATATTATCCATGGTAAATAGAATTTTATGGCGAAAAGCATTAAAGGATGGAATTATCGTTTCCCGTTTGAAGGTTTATAAGTATTTTTGAACAGTTGGTAGCCTTTTTGAACTGTAGGTTTAAGGATTTTAGGAGAAGCTCTGTATAATTTCCACCAATGGTTAAACCAGAATGGAATTTTTGAAGGGTTTATTTTTAAAAAGAAAAATAGCCAAGTGTGGCTAAATTTTTTATTTTGGTGTAGGAATGAATTCTACCAAGCTTGTTGGTAATTCCAGTAAGTGTATGTCCTACAGTGGTTTAGGGTTGTTTGAAAATTGATTGGGAAGTGTTTTGGTGTATAGAGTGTTGATCCCCATTCGAGTGGAGAAAGGATTTTATGAATTTTGACCGTGGAATATATGATTTTAGGGCTTTTTTGGGTTATAAGTAACCATCATAGAACCTATAGATTCCAATATTGTTAAATAATAAGGCTTGAATTTTGTTAAATCCTAAGGTTTAAAATACCAGTCTTTTGGAAAATTTTGAGTAATGGCCTATTGAGGATTTTGAAAATGAAAACCATCCTCAATAGTCCATATATATTAAAATTCAATTTTTACAAAATATTTTGCTTTTGGTAATTTTGATTGAGACAAGAATAATTCAGAATCATTTTGGGATAAAACTATTTGTGAAAATTCCTCTTTCGAGGGTTTTGAAATGATTTCTTCACAAAAGTTTTTTGAAAAAATAATTTTATTGCAAGTTGATTCTTGCAATATTTTTGAAGAACCTTGAGAAAGGGTTTTTGGAGTTGAAGATTCTCCTTTCTTGGTTTTTGCAATAGAGTTTCAATTTTTACCTATGGAGGCCTCTTTTTTTGCACTTTTTTGCCTTTAAGACCTCAATTTTTGAGAAAACTTTTAGTGCTTAAAGCCTTTCCTATTTTTGGGATTTTAGGGCTTCTTCCTCCTCTAGGGCCTTTTGGAACCAAAACTTTAGTTATGAGTCCTTTTGAATAGTTTAGATCCAATTTTGGATCGTTTGGGCCTACTGTTTGGCCTTTTCTTCATCCTCTTCGACCGTTTGGGCCCAAGATTTTATTGGAATAGCAGTAGAGACTGCTAGTTTTGAACTTTTCTCCTGTGGGTCCTCTTGAACCTCTTTTTCTTTTTCCTTTTTGGATTTTTTCGGCATTTTGGGAATTCAATTAGAACCTGCTTTGTAGGAATTTTTTAGTCAGAAAATCTGAAATTGAGTTTTTATCTTCTCGAATAAATTTGATTTCAAAATCAAATACACTAAGAATTGCTTGCCATCTGGCAAAAATCTATTTTGATGCAATACTTTGAAAATCTTTTTTGTAAAATTTCTTTAGCAGATTTACAATCAATGCAAAGTAAAAACTTTTAATTAAGTAAATCACTTTGAAATTTTTGAATGCACGTGAAAATTGAAAGAATTTACTTTTTGATGGTTGGATAATTCTTTTGACAGTCATTCTAGTGTGTAGATGTGTATTGGACAATGCATTCTTCGCCATTGACTTTTTTTTTTAATATCCCCCCATATCCTATGTCTGAAGCATTTATTTCTACGATTTTAAATGCTGAAGGGTCAGCATGATGTAAACATGGGATTTTGTTTACCTGCTTTTTGATTTGTTGAAAAACCCTAGTGTGTTCATTAGACCAAGGCACTGGATTTTTCTTCAACCTATCATGCAAGGATTTTGCAAGGAGGTTAATGTTTGGACAGAAATCTAAAACATAATTTAAACTTCCTAAAAATATTTGGAGTTGGGTTTTATCTAAAATTTTATCAGAAAATTTTTCTGCAAAAATTAAAGATCTTTCGATTGGAGTAATTGTTCCTTGGATAATATAATGACCTAAGAAATGAATTTTTGTCTGAAAAAGAGAGATTTTCGATTTAGAAAGTACTAAGCCATTTCTTCTTACTACTATGAAGAAAGTTTTTAAGTCTTGGAAATGTTGTTCTAAAGAGTTTGAAAAAATCAAAATATCATCTATATATACTATGCAGAATTTTGAATAAGGCATGAAATTATCATTCATTATTCTTTGAAATTCTGAGGGAGCATTTTTTAATCCAAATGGCATTATTATCCATTCATATTGACCGAAGGAAATAGTGTAAGCCATTTTATAATGATCTTTTGGTTTAATTTGAATTTACCAAAATCCTAATTTTAAATCAAATTTTGAAAAGACTAAAGCAAAATGTAAACCTTGTAAAAGATCTTTTTTATTTGGATTTGGATATCGAATCCATTTCAAAGCTTTGTTTAAAGTCTTGTAATTTATTACAAGTCTTGGTGTACCTCTTTCTATTTCAGAATTTTTATTAACATAGAAAGTTGTATAGCTCCAAGAAGACCTAGATTTTACAATTAATTTTTTAGAAAGTAATTCACGAATCTCATTTTTACAATGATTTCTGAGTTCGTATTCATTTGTATTGGCCTAGCTTTTGTTGGGATTAATTTTTCCAAAAAATCATTTTCATATGGTGAATCTACCATGTGTTGTTTTTTGTGCCAAAAAGCGTTTGGTAAATCTGAACAAATTTCTTTTTCAATTTGATTTCTAAAATCCTAAATTTTTTATTGAATGAATTTAGTTTCTAAATTCTTTTAGATTCTAGAGAATGAAACATCCTATTTTAAAAATTAAAGATGTTTTTATTTACCTTGAATTAAAAGATTTAATTCATTTTTTAAATAGAACAAGCTTTTAAGAGATTTAAATTTCTTCTTTTGGGTTTTTCAATAAAAGGAAAAATAATTTTGTTCCCTTTAGATTTAAAAGAAATACTATCATAATTGGCAGAATAGGGAGTTATCATATTGATAAATGAAGTCCGTCAAATGACACTATGATTTATATTTTCTAACAAAATAAAAGGAGTTTTAATTGAAACGAAACCATTTTTTATGGTGGCTTCAGTTTTGCTTTTAATGATCATTTTTGAATTATTTGCTATAGAAAGTTTTGCATTGGTTTTTTTAGCAAATTTTTTTAGAACAATACCATTTTTTAAGCAATTTAAATCTGCACCGATATCAAAAAAAGCAATTGTTTTAATTTGAAAATTATTCGAAAAAATAAGTGTTATTTTAATTAGATATTTTCTACTGGTTACTATTCGTAACACATATAAGAAATCTTCTAGAATTGTTTCCAGGTTTTCAATTTATTTTCTTGTGTTTTCTTCTTCTTCTTCTTCTTCTTCTTCAGAAGAGTGTCCATCAATTTTATTTTGTTCAGTATATTTTGAAACTAACTGTTGAAGAAGATCATAGTCAGATTGTTATTTTTGTTTGAGAATTTTTAACTCTTGTTTTACTATTCTAATTTCTTTTTGAAGTGACTGGATGGTAACATGAGATTTTTTCTATGATTTTGCTCCTAAGATTTTTTTTTTAAATCATAGGGGTTTGTTTTGATCAAAGCCGAATTAGAAGGTGAAGGAGATTTGGGCGTTTTACTTTCAAAAGATTTTAAGAGTTTTTCTATAATTTCCTTTTGAAGTTTTTTATCTTCTATTTATTTTATGATATCAAGCATTAATTCTTGATTTTTTGTTAAAACATTAATAGATTTTTGTGATTTTAAATCTTTTTCAGAATCATTTTCAGATGAACTAGAGGTTGCTAATTCATCAAACTATATAGAATTATCTTCTTCGGATAAATCTGTTTAAGTTTTTTCTTCTAAGGTTCCAACTAGAAGTAATGAAATTTTTTGAATTACTTCATCTTCTAATTGTAATTCATGAAGTCTTTTATTTATCTTGAAATATGTCCAAGTTGATTACATTTATAGCAAACAACTTGTTTTTTTTATCATATTTCTTAAAAGATTTTTTTAATTGGATTTTGTTTACTATAGGTTTTTCTAGGTTTAGATTTCCTATAGAAGTTTTCTCTATTTGGTTTTGGAAAAAATATTTTTTAAGATTTTTTGTGAGATTTTTTGTGGGATTTTGAGCAAGAACCCCTACAATCTTTAGTTTGGTTTGCTGTAGGAATTTCAAACTGTTTACAAAACGACCCTAGTTTTTGTCGTATTTTCTTCATTTCCATTTTCAAATATTTTTGAAGTTTTAAATCTTGACAGATTTTTAAACCTTATTTTTGTGTAAAGCTAATCAATTCTCCATATGTTAAATGATTATATGGGATTTGATTTATTTCAGAAACTTCTTTTATTCTATTTCTAACTTTTTCTCCTAAGAGAGTTGGTAAACCAGCTAAGAATTTTTCTTTCCAAAATGGTTGATTGGAATCTTCTCTAAGATTGATTCTAGTTAGAAATGTGTTTGAATAGTTTTGGAATTCAGATAGACTTTTACACCTAAGATTTGATAGCAATTCTACGTTTTTATCTTTTAAATGAGATAGATCTCCTATGAAGTGCAAACTAATTGTATGGATTAATGTTGCTATTACGTCTGGAATAGGGTTTCCTAATTCATCAAGGATGGCAATTCCTTCCTTAGTTGTTTGAATAACACATAATATTTCTAACTGTTGCTGCTGGTTAAGATAGAAATCCTACCAGCCTTTTAACTGACCTAAAAACCTGCTATTAGGAGTTCAGCTATGGCTCTATCAGGGATATTTATTTGGGTTTTGTAGGAATTTGAGGCCATAGTCATCTGTTGCAAAAGACTAAGGATATTATACTTAGACATACCATCTATGTTCCATTTATAAACAGTAGAGACAAGGAACTTGGATTGAGATAATATGTTTGGTCTAGTTTTATGCTTAAGTCCGGAGCAGTTGCCATGGACAAAGGTGAAGGTAAACTTCGTGGCCAATAGAGTCTTGACAACTCCTATTTTTGGTTTTTTTAGAGTCAAAGATCTGATATAAGATGCTAACTATTTGATTTTTATCTAAGGTATCCTGTACAACCATGGAACTAGAAGTAGAGGATGACTATACCATGGAACTAGAAGTAGAGGATGACTCTATCATCCTTAACTGGTCTTATGTGTTATAACTAAGCTTTCTAACTCATTCTAATAAGTCTTCCAAAAAACTAGAGAAAACCATCCAATCACATTTCAAAATAAAACCAATCATATTTAACCATACATGAAGGATGCAGGAAAAATAAGACCAAGTACCAGAAGAACCCTGCATAAGGAAAATACTGTCCTGAGAGAAACATACATTTAGAATAAGAAGTTAAGATTATAACCCTATATTGAAGTGCAAATAATACTTGGTTAGTGTCCTAAATTCACAATAAATGTGGTGCTCAAAGTACAGCTTCAAGTTAATAATAATAATAATAATAATAATAATAATAATAATAATAATAATAATAATAATAATAATAATAATAAAAGTATTACCGATAAGGAAATATCTGTGATGTATAAGTTCTACCTTTTAGCAACGATAAAGAAAATGAGTACCAAAATCATTTAGTGCACACCAAAATCAACAAGCATACACTTCAGTTCAGTATATATAAAATATATCAAACTAATTATTGAACATAAGCTTCCTGCAATTCCATCCCAATCTTACTCTCCAAATTTATCACCACAGAATTGATTATTGATTCAATTATCCTACAGTAATATGTCTTGATTAAGGGTAATGTTTTTATTCATCATTGTATTATGGTTTCCATTCTTATAAAGTGGTATGTACCATCTCTATTAAATAATTTACTTGGTTAATTAACATTCTTTAAATTTTAATATACAATGCATATCAAATTTATTCCATGAATAAGACTTAATCATTTAAATTTTGGCAGCCCTTGATTCAAATTTCAATTAAATATACATAAATCAATGTGAAGAGCAAAGGACAACCAACCACTTGAACCAAAAGAAAAGAATGATGTTGTGACCACTAATCTTTTAAGTGAATCATGCCTGATGCAAAAATCTAGCTTTAACATAAGAAAACATGAAATATTTTTAAGTATTTATTAGCAAATTAAGTAAAAATCATTTAAATACAAAATATGAAATCATATAAATCATCAAATTCACATAAAGCTTCTTAATTAAACTTTACATACAAAATAATGCAAAAATCAGAGAAAAAAGAAGAAAGTGATAGTAGGAGCATACCTGGAAATGGAAAAATGAAAACCCAAGCCACATTCCCACCAAAACTCAAGCAAACTATATGCAATAGGCAAAATATAGATTTTTTAAGGCTCAAGGATGTGAATCACATCTCCCATTGTAGGCCTATATTTGATATCGAGGTCTACACATCGAAGAGCAAGAAAAAGTATTCGTTTGAGCTCCTTTGAAAATGGCATTTCAGGCAATTTAGGGTCTGCTGCATACATGATTTTCTAATTTGCAACCATAGACTTCAACCAGTCAATCAAATAAACTTGCAATGGAGCATTAATTTTCTAAGATAAATGGTTTGAATATAATGAAAAAGGTTTTGGATGAAGAATTCTAGCAGTTCAGCAGATCTTTACTTGGGGTTGATTGTGATCAGTAGGGAACGTTCCACATATAATCTCCATGATGAGTTTTCTAAAGCTATAAACATTAGTTCTCTCATCTAATACCCCATTAGTCGCATATTCTCGCGATAAATAATTGGAGAAACAAACTATTTATCATGGTCGGTCCAAGTTACTAAGCTTCAATTAACTTTGTCACAAGACCAATTAAGCAAAATCCAGCACATAAAAGGTCAAAAAAATGAGAAGCTCACCCAAAAGTCCCCATCAGATGAGCTGCTACCCAATTCCTTTCAGGACCAAAGAGCTTAATAATTCCAAAATCAGAGTAGGCCAATCTTTAGGAGCATTCATTTTTTTGCTACCTGATTCCTTTCAGGACCAAAGAGCTTAACTACTCTTCATTTCTATTTTAGGTTTTGAGGAACAATCTTCTATTCAATGTCCTCATAAAGGTAGGCCAATCTTTAGGAGCATAATCTATAAATAGCATGAACACAAAGTAAAAGGAAGATTGTGAAGTTATACATTGAAATAAGATCAAAGTAACTCACCCTATAGCAACTTCTTGGATGATAATCATCCTTATAGGCCATGTTAGAGGGCTAACTTGCTTTAGACATCCATGAAGCCACTTATAAAAATTGCCATTATTCACATACTCATTCACAAGCAATCTTATATAGAAACCAAAGCAAGAAAAAATTAATCAACTTGATGAAACCCCAAAAAAAAATTCTTAATTTTTATTTAATGTAACACATCAGAAATGATACCTGTAATCTCATTCCATACAAAATTCAACCAATTTGACTAAATTTTTGTGCCTAACATGCCCTATCATCTCCAATTGAGCTACAAAATCCTCAACTTGGCAACTGGTGATTAATTAGCTTTTCAAAGATTTAATATTGATTAATTGAACATTTTCATCTTCCACTATATAAAATACATAAAAAGTAGAGATATAAGGATGATACCATTTACTCAATAACCTCTTTACTAAAACTTTAGTAGCATCCATTAAAATGCCACGATAAACAATGTCGTGATCTCTATTTTTAATCATATTCTCATAGGCAAATTCATTAGTAACCACCTTAATATCTCTTAATGCAAATCTATTTCCTTTATAAGCATCTAAAACTCAAACAGCTAAGTCCAAATCTGTAATATGAAGCCTTGTCAAATTCATAAATCAAAATCCTAGATAAAAACACAAATCTTTAAATGGGTTAGAGGTTCGCGAATCTAAAGGTCAAGAAATCAAGAACATAAATAAAGAAAGGTCCAAATATCTAAGGTTGAAGAAATGAATAACAGAAATAAAGAAAGGTTCAAAGATCTTAAGGTCAAGAAATGAAGAACAAAAATGAAGAGTAGTAACTAAGCCAATAAAGAAAGAGAGATTCAAGGGTGAGAGAGGGATAGACACAGAAAAAGAGTGAGGAATGGAGATTGCTAGATAACTAAGCCGGGATGGCAGCGGTGGTGAATGATCAATGGGAGTAACATCACCGTCGAGATGGCGAGAATAGGTGTTAGAGCGGCTGAGAGGAAAAATTTGAAACTAAGGCTCTTTAGAAAAAGGGATCGCAAATATTAGGGGATTTGTAACCTTAAAATATTTTATTAATATTAAATATAAAATATTTTATTAAAACATGACCGATGGCTTACCGACGACAAGAAATTGTAACAAATATTATAATCCTTATCCCTAAAAATTTCCCCTTTTTTAATGACGAAATATAAATCCGTCGCAAAATCTATTGGTAAATATGTGTATTACCAATGGAAATTACATCGCTATATTAATTAAATGATAAAATTAGTTACCGATGGACGTAACCATAGGTAAATCGGTCTTTAATAATTGGCGCCAACATTTCTCGCCAATAATATTGACGAATTAATATTTTCATCGGTAAAAATATCATTGTCTATCAAGTTCATTTTTTTACCTACATATTGTATGTTTGGTCGATAATCCATTAGTAATATCTTACTTTTACCTAAAATATGTGTTTGTTGGTAAAATCCGTCGGTAAAATCCATTTTTTTTGTAGTGGATGATATTCCTGATCAATGCATTATAATCCCAATCTCTTCAACTGATGATCTCATTTATCAAAATCGATGATATTCCTAATCAATGTATTATAATCCTAGTCTCCTCGACTGATGATCTTATTTATCCCAATCGATGCTATTCTTGATCGACTTATTTAATCTCAGTCTCCTCGACTGATGATCGTATTTCCCCAATCGATTTATTCCCAATCGATGTGTTCAATCCCAGTCACCTTGACGGATGATCATTTCTTTATTAATGCTTCCCCGATTGATGTATTAAAACCAGTTATCCTAACTAACCATTGACCAATGATTTTCTGGTCAGTGCACCTAAATTCCAATTAGAGTGGCTAACGAAATTGCCTAAGCACATTTAAAACACGAGATTGCTAGCTCCCTAAATAAAAGAAAATGGGAACACCTTTTGAAGCATGAGTAGAAAGTTTGACTGCTCCCAACAAAAGACAACTCAAATTAGACCCGTGTCAAGATAGATCAGGCCCCATCCTTCAATCAATATGGACTGATTGAACCCTTCAGAGGGGGACTAATGATAATGCTTAATATTTTAAACTATTTTCAATCATTCTAGGGCCTATTAGGGAAGCCCGACCTTGAGAGAGCCTAGTGGCACCCAAGCCTTCTAGATCAGTTAATTGAGGCACGCAGATAAGGTTGTCCGATTAGACAAGATGTGCCTTGGTGCACTAAAGTTATCTGACATACACTCCCTTCAAATCGTCGGCTGCTAGCAGTCACATCTTTACCAGCCTATATGAACACTTGGATAGGCTTCCTATACAAGTCTCTAAGCACACTATAAATAGCAAGTTCACTTTATAACTCAATACACAGACTCTCTTACATTTCTTTCTCTCTCATATTCTTACATTTTTTTCCAGTTTACTAACTTAAGAATTTGAGTGTTAATGCTCTGACTGTGTGGGCTAGCCTGTCTTTCACAGGTCCAAAAGTCAACTATCTGATTGGGCATCTCATGCTTTGCTCAGTGTCAACTAACCCTCATTTCTGCCTAAAGGATAACCCTTACGAAATTTCCGGAATTATCAATAATAATACTAATGCATTTCCTAATTATAATACTGGTATAATCGTTCCTCTTATGGCTAATTTAATAAGAGAATGAGTTATATACAAATATATGTCTTTAATATGGTCTCAAAAGTTACCAATTTCATAATATTAGGCTATTTATAATATTTAATTGTGTAAATTCTACGTTTTAAATTTTAAATTGCGAGAGTGGTATGATAAATTTTCTATTTTAACTGGTTTAATTGGCTCTTTCGTAATGATTTGAAAAACTTTTACAACGTAGAAAAAAAAAATCCCATACATAAACTTTTAAAATTTGAATTAAATGCAAATTTTCACTTTTCTGAAGGTCTTAGCTTCTTGATAAAAAATCGTTTAGTAGTTTCAGAAATTAAGATATTCTATTGGAACTTTACAATCAATTGCTTTGCAACATTAAAAATGATTTTAAATTGTGGTACGCAATGACTTTATTGGGTCTCTTTAAAAATCAATAGTTGTAGATTTTTCTTTTTGTTTTTTTTTTTTTGTCTTTTTCTTGCCTTTTCTTTTTTTTTTTTTTTTTCAAATACAAAACAACAAGGAAACAAAGATGGCAGATTATGTTATTTACTTTTAGTGGCTACGGTTATTGATAGAGGTTTGTAGAACTGAATCTAATAAATTTTGATATATTTAATTTAATTTTTAGTTTATTCGATTTTTGATCGAAATAAAAAATTAATTTAATTGATTCAGTTCGATTTTTAAATTAAAAAATTAAAAAAATCGAATCGATCGAAATTTTTATATATATATATTTTTTAGTATTAAAATTTAAAAATAAATAGTTGGTTGAGTGGTGTGAAACTTGATTAAATTGATATGGTCCTAAGTTCAAATTCAAGGAGAAATGTATTTTGTAGTTTTCTCATTTTTTTACATTAATTTTTTTGTTTTCTCAATTATTTTTACTTTAAAAGTTTTTTAATAATTTTTTACTCCATAAAAATCTAATTCACTAAATTTTTCTACTTTTATATTTTTTGCTTTAATCTTTGTTATTTTCACAATTTTTTAATTTTAATTTTCTTTTACTTTAAAAGTTTTGTTCTAAAAAACTAAAAATAAAAAGCATATTGGGGTCTAGGCTAGAATTCAATTAAATTACTCAAAGAATGTCATTGACTGTAAATAGACACAATTACAAAATAATCCATAGATAATATGAAAAATTTATTGTATATACTTCAAAATCTAATTTTAAAGCTACAATTACAAAATAATCCATCAATAATATGAAAAATTTATTGTATATACTCCAAAATCTAATATTAAAGCTACAATTACAAACTAATCCATAAATAATATGAAAAATTTATTGTATATACTTCAAAATCTAATTTTAAGGCTACAATTACAAAATAATCCATAAATCATATGAAAAATTTTTATATTTATTTATTACAGAAATAATATGAAAAATTTATATTATTTTTCTTTTAGTTATTTTAAATGATTTTATTTTGTTGAATATAAGTTAATTTAATTTATGGATCTGTATAGGTTAAAAGTCCAATGAAAAGAGCCCATATTAACTCAAAATCGATTGAACCGAACCAAACCGATTAAAATTATTTTGATTATATAAATTTCGATTTCGGTTCTTATATTTTTAAAATTTTGATTTTCAATTTTTTCAGTTTGATTCAAAATCGAACCATACCAATCATTTGCACACCTCTAGTTATTGACTTTGTAAGGGATCGGCAGTTTCACACACACACACACACACACACACACACACACACACATATATATATATATATATATATATATATATATATATATATATATATATATATATATATATATATAAGTTATGCAAATAGTTATGTAAAATGTTGCTCTTTTTATTTTATTTTATTTATTTCTTCCAATATGCTATTGCCTTGGTATATAAGTAATTTCATATTAGTCTAGATAAAATTATCAATAATAAGTTTCACAATTATGACACTTTAAAAAGTTATTAACAAGCAGAAGAGGTCATGCTTAAGCTAACTTTTTTCCCTTCTGTTTCTCTACTGAATTAGTGGGTCCGTTCAATTTAAAAATGTTATCCTGAATACTGGAAAATCATAAAAAAAAAAAAACCGAAAAGTCATAAAAAATAAAGTTAATGAGTACAGAATTTGTAGAGTTATTATCAATAGTGGCAATTACTTTAATTTTATCAAGTATTAGAAATTGTCTAGTAATTGTTCATGATGAAGAATTGAAAACTTCAGAAACGACATGAAGTTCAAATAGCTAAAAGTATGCGAACTTTCTCAATTGATAAAAATTTCGGTAACTTCTTCGTTTTTAAAAGTATAATTATTAAAAAAATAATACGTAGTTTAATAATCTTATTATTCTACCAACTAAACAGGATTCGAATTTCATTCAAGTCCAATGATATAATTATTATAAAAAGAAAACCATTAAAAAAGAAACGATATAGTATTTATCTTGAACTTTATTATTGTGATTATCTCTTCTTGGTAATTATAACTTTGTTTCAATTTTTTCTTTTTCTTTTTTGTTTTTTTTTTTCTACTTTTTATGTAAAACAAAACAGAAAAAGAAGCAACAGACAATGGTACGCATGAATGCTTTAACATTTCTTTTCCTTTTCTTTGGTGGAAATGCTTTAAAACTTTTTGATTGCGTTACGTTTATACTTACAAGGGATACTGATCAATGCATATTCAGACTCAGCACGAAGGAAAACGATAAGCTTTCAAAATATTAATAATAATTATTAACAACAACAATAATTTTCGAGAATAACATTAATCATATTCAGGATTAAAATGCAGTATCCATGGATAAGAAATTACAGGTCTTCAGCTACGTAAACTTGTCTTAATTTTGAGAATGTTGTGCAAGAAAATATATCTGAATAAGGAACAAATTAATAAACACAGAAAATAAAAATCCATATCATCGGTTCTTTAACTTACAGATTCCTTAATAAACAATTTCCTTTTTTCTTTAAAAAAAATTCTTTTTTTTTGTCCCCTTACGAATAAACAAATCCTGAATTACCTAATATTGTAATGCAAATTCCAATTGTACATCACGGCCCACAAAAGGCACATGCAGGCACACATGGAACACAAGCAAGGAAAGAGAAAACACGATGCTATTGTTATGAAGATATATTTAAAATTTAATTAATTATATTTAATTTTATGCTACCCTCAATTAAGACATTATGTATAATCATTTGGTATGTTAAAGTCATAAAACATATTCATCATTTCTACTTATTAATTATTGTGTTTTGATAGTGCGTGTTTTGTATTATTATGCACCAATTAACCTTCCATAGGTTTCAATTAGATCGTCGAATTTAAAATTAGAAATACACTCTAATTCTTATAAATAAAAGTAAAATTATAATAAAATATAAAGAAAAATGAAAAGTATAATTTTCTGTTATATTATTATATATCTAAAATAATAACACTAAGAGCATACATAGACGTAAAAACTTGGTACATATAAAAAATATATAAATTTAGAAAATAATTCAAATAATAAATAAAATAATCAATATAAAAAATCATCCAAATAAAAATATTTCACAACAATAATCTATTATCAACAATTGAATTAAGTCCAAACTAATGAAAAGACGATGTCCCAACTTAATTGTGGACAAATTAAAACCTATCATATTTTAAAAGGAAAAAGTACTAGAATATTTATGGTGTTGTCTTGAGATGAGGGGTGTACATGGTACGGTACAATTTGGATATTTACAAATCTCCATATTGTATTGAAATTTTGAAAATTTTAAAAATTAAGTATTGTAACTATTTTGAAAATTCGGTACAGTTGTATAAAAATTTAGTATAATTCTTCGATTATTTCGGTACAAAATAATACAGTACAATACAATCCTGTATTTCAGATAATTCAATAATTTTAAAATTTTGCAAAATAAAATGACAAATAATAAATACAAAGTACATTAATAAAATACTTAATAAAGTTTAAGTCAAAGTATATTAACAAAAAATTAGCATTCAACAGCTGACATTAACTTCAAAATCTTGAGTAATATCTAAAAAATTATTACAAATTTTTAATAATTAGATCACAAAAAAATATAAATATTAAATAAAAAATTTGAAAATTTATACAAATATAATAATTATCTTATTCAAATTCTTCGGTTGATGCATCTGAAGCCAAAACTATAACCGATTTTAACCAATTTTGGCAACAAATAAGAACCTCGGCTGTAATCGGAGTTAAAGAACTTCTAAATTTATCTAAAATCCTTCCTTCAGTGCTAAAAGCTAATTCAGAAGCTATAGTTGAGTACTAAACAGCTAAAATATCTTTAGCAATCTTAGTCAAAATTGGATAATTTGGCTTATTTATCTTCTACCAAGTTAAAATAACAAAATCAGGAGAATTTTGTACTAATTTATCAGTCAAATAAATATCTAATTCTCCTTGAAACACAACTTGCTCCTTATCCTAATTTTTCAAAAATTATACATCAACATCATCATCAATTTCATCAAAATTTAGTGGTGGGTCTACGATTTTATCGGCATTAACTTTTTCTATTTTTTTATGTTCTTCTATCAATCCGTTCAAAGCAGTTATCACTTTAGAAACCAAAATTTTCAATCCAAGCTCACCATAAAAAGTTGTGTACTTTGAAATTAGTAATTTTATTTTGAATCTAGGATCCAAAACCACAACTATAAAAAAAATGACATTCGTCTTGTTAATCGAATCCCAATACTTGTCAAATTTTGACTGCATTTATTTTTTCATTTCCATTAAAAAATCATCACTACTAGTTTGAGAAGATTGCAATAAATTCAGAATACACACAATCTCTAGAAAATATAAGTTTGAAGTTGAATACAATGACCTAGACAATTTGCAAGTCACATCATAAAATATTTTCAAAAATTTTGTTAGAGTTGTGAGTTGTTTCCAATTAGTTTCAGTCAAATAAATAGGGCTAAACTCAATGAAGTATTTGTTATCTATATCCTCTAACTTATCAAAAACTTTTTGATACCCAAAGTAATGTCTAATATCAAGTATGTTAAATTTCACCTAGTAGGGCAATCTATGATCAAACTCTTTTCATACTTGATGTTTACTACCTCACAAGATTTTTTAAAAGAATCTAACCTTTGGGAACTGCTTCTAACATACTTGATAACATCTCTAACCTTTTTAATAGACTCTTCAACACATTTAAGCCCATCTTTCATAATTAAGTTTAGAATGTGAGCACAACATCTCATGTGAAAATATTCACCATCTAAAACAAATGCATATCTCTTACTTAATTTATTTTTCAACTCTTGAATTGCAATATCATTAGATGTTAAATTATCATCAGTTAGGAATATCACTTTGGTGAAACCCCAATCATCCATACAATTATCAACAATAACACCAATATTACTTTCCTTATGACTTTTGATAACACAAAAATTTAAGATTCTTTTATACATCTTCCAACTTGAATCAATAAAATGAGCAGTTAAACATAAATATGATACATTTTGAATGCTAGTTCAAGTATCAGTGGTCAGAGAAACTATTTTGCATTCAAGTTTAAGAAAATATTTTAATTTATCTCTCTCCTTTATAAAAAGATAGCAACATCTTTTAGCAATAATCACTTTATATGAAATTTTAAATTTAGGATAAATTGCTTCAGTAAATTATCTAAAGCTCTCATGTTTTACAAAATTAAATTGTAGTTAATCTCTAATGATCATCCTAATTAAAGCTTCTGTACAAACTTTTTGATCAAATTTCCAACTAACTAATGACGTATTATTGCCGGACCCAATAAAACTCAAAGTTGTTTGTGACTTATCCTTACTTTTATATGCATCCACTAACTCTTTTTTATCTGAAAACTTTTTGCAACTTTCCCCGTAAATGTTTTCACAATCCTGAAGTGCCTAGCTCACTTTTCCTTTGTTAATCTTTACCACACCATTTACATGCAACTCTCCTTGTTTCATTACCGTTCACATCAACCAATCTATCAAAATACTCCCAAATTCTAGGCCTACTTTTTTACTTGCAAGTAGATTTGAAGAGGTAGCACTACCTGCTAAATTTAGAGTTACAGTTACAGAAGATTCAGTTGGTGGAATAGCAGGTAGAGGACCTATAGTTCTATCAATTGATGGTATGGAAGCCACTATTTCATCTATGTTGGCCTCAACTGATGGTTATGAACTTTTCATTTTCTTCGATGAAGAAGAGCTAGTGAAGCTAGAAATTTTCTTCATTTTTCTAATTCAATTATACATGCACATTAAATAACATTATTTAAAATGCAGAAGATTAGTAAAATTAAATCTTGAAAAATATATGCATTGCTAGAATATATGCAAAATATAATTATCTTTTTCTTTGAAATGTGAAATATGAACACATCATGTAAATAATTGGTGAAATGTGAACACATCACGTAACTAAGTATAAGAAAACCAAATCCCCTGCTAATAGTAGCAGATCTTTGTAAAAATCAAAGCATGCACCAAACCAAAACCATAAACCGAATAAAGAAGATGATAATAGGTCAAAAAAGAAAATAACTGAAACCTAAATAAGAAGAAACCCCACAACAGAAGCACAGAAGGATCCATTTTTGATTTATTACCCATTTCTCTTTTATTCTTTAAAGGAAAAAAAAAGAAGAATATTCATAAATAATGGCCATACAAATATCATCTAGTTTGGTTTTCTTTTTCTTTTCTTCATTAAAGGGCATAAAGAACAATATTCATATATTCATGTCACAAGTTTAACACAGGATTAAAATATGAAAATCCCAAATGAGGATGAAACAAGTTAAACTCAGGACTAGAATTTAAAGAGAAAGAAGATAGAGATTAAACAAAAACACAAGGGGATTAACTCTATCGGACTACAATAAAGCAACAATAAATCCACAATCGAGGAAGAAAACCATGCTAAAAAGCGTCTAGCAAAAATCAAACTAGGCACTAGAAATATAAACCAACAAAACTTAGTGTCCAAAGAGCATAGTTAAGCTGCATCTCCCTAGTACAAATCAAAAGAGAATATCCCATTTAGATGAGCTAGGCAACTACATCAGCCTTCCTAGGTTGTTAATTTGTTATTGCTCTATTGCAGTCTGGTGCCAATAGTTGCTATGTGCATCAATACAGAATTATTAAAATATATTATAAAAAAAGATTGGAGACTAACCGATGGCCAATAAAGGAAGATCCATATTGGATAAGGGAAAAAGATTAAAGGTCGTGTGCTCTGTATTGTTGCTGCATGAAAGGGATGCGGTGGAAATTAACATAAATTAATATAAATTGAATTAAATTACATAAATTTACAATGAAATTATATTGTTTTACTAGTCGAGCTCAAATTTGTAGAGTGAGGGACTGTGTGATGGGAGAGTAGTGAAGGTAGAGAAGAGGCATAAAGGGGGAAAGAGTGAAAGACCTAAACCTAATTTCCCTAAAACCCTCAAATAAGTATATTTTAAATAATTTTAAAATTATTAACTACTTGATTGAATTTTTTACTCCCCCAAAATAAAAAAAAAATTCACTCTTAAAAATTTTTAAATTTAATTTTTATTTTTAAATTTAATTTTTTACCATTAGAAAAATAATTTATATTTACCATTACTTATAAAAATGAGAGTAAATATAAAATATTTTTTAAATAACTATTAAATTAATAGTCTAAATTAAATAATTTATAAAATGAAGAATAAATGAATAATTTAATGTATATTTATTCAATTACTCATATAGATATTGTGAAAAAATAAATAAATATTAGTTGATACTAAAAGGAAATGAAATTAGTTGCTAAGTTGATTATATACATATATAATTAGATTAATTGATAAAATTTTATTAATATAATAATTGTATATAATTATATTGTTAATTTGCACACTCAATTACTCATATAGATATTGTGCACAAATAAATTAATACTAATTGAGTGATACTAAAAGAAAATAAAATTAATTGCTAAGGTGATTATATACATATATAATTATACTCATTTGGAAAATTTCATTAATATAATAATTGTATATAATTGTATTATTAATTTAAATACTCAAATACTAATATAGGTATTGTGCAAAAATAAATGAATGCTAGTTAAGTGTATAAGTACATTCAATCATTCATGATATCCCTACTTAAAATAAATTTCGTCAAAATTTACCTGAACTGAAGAGTAGAGGATACTATTGTCTCATTGCTGCTTCGGGTTCCCACGTTGCTCCCTCAACATTATGGTGATGCCACGGGACTTTCACCAATGGTATCTGCTTATTTCTTAGCTGTCAAATTTCCTTAGCCAAGATTTTCACAGGTTTTTCTTCATAAGTCATATTAGTCTGCACCTGAATCTCATCTGGTACTATCACATGGCTCGGATCCAACTTGTATCGACGGAGCATGGATACATGGGAGACATCATGTATTTTTTCTAAAGTAGATGGTAGCTTCAATATGTAGGCTACGTGACTCACTCGTTGAAGTATTTCATATAGGCCTATGAATCTAGGGCTTAACTTGCCCTTCTTACCAAACCTCAGAACTTTCTTCCACGGAGATACCTTCAGAAAAACCTTATCTTCGACCTGAAACTCAATATCTCTTCTCTTTAGATCTGCATATGATTTCTAACAGTCCATTGCTTCTTTCAATCGGCTTTTAATAATTTGGACTTTATCTTCAGAATCATGGACCAAATCTGAACACAATAGTTTTCTCTCACTCATTTCAGTCCAGCATAACGGAGTTCTGCATTTCCTACCATATAAAGCTTCAAAAGGCATCATTTTTAAACTGGACTGCTAGCTATTATTGTATACAAACTCAGCCAAGGGCAAATACTTTTCCTAGTTGGTGACAAATTCAAGAACACAACATTTAAGCATATCCTCTAATGTCTGAATCACCCACTCTGATTGGCCATCAGTCTAAGGATGAAATTTTGTGCTAAGGCGAAGTCTAGTACCCAGAGCATCCTAAAAATTCTTCCAAAAATGAGATGTAAACCTAGGATCCCTGTCAGAAACAATCGATCTAGGCACTCCTCTTTGTACAGTTCCAATTTTATCGAGACATCTGATAAAATTGGAATGGTACAAAGAAGATTAGCATGGCCTATACGCAAGTATGATATGCATAAATCGAGAAATGGTCCAAATTTTTGGAGTAATTTGAAGTGGAAAAGAGAGAGAATTCGGATTGGACCTTAATTAGCCTTAAATGGGCCTTATCATTTAAGTGGGTTAAGCCCACTCATCAAGCTCATTATTAGGCCCATTTGAGAGAGTATTTAAGGCTGAAAAATCTGAAATTTTCTCAGATTTTTCCAGCTCTTACTTTCTCCCTCAAGTGGCCGACACTCCCATCTTTTCCCTTTCCCTTTAATTTCCTTAATTCCACTTCAAATCTCTACTAAATCCTAACACAAGAATTGAACTTCCATCACTCTAGAACTCAAATATAGCCTCAAGCATCTGATTTACCCAAAGGAATGGAAGATTTCAAGGTTATAAAGTTTAGGATTTTAAGGCAACATTTGGATAATTAGTATTTTTAATTAATTCTTTAGTGGTTTCCTATAGTTTTGAGGTGTAGATTATGAATATGAGCTTGAATTTTTCATTTGAGAACAAAAAAAAAAGAAATTCTAAGCTTAAATCGCTAGCCATGGTAGGTGAGGAAGAAGAAGAAAAGCAATCAAGGGCTAAGGGAAAAGGAAAGGAAGTTTAGGCACCCTTGAGCAAGAGACATTGGTATGTGACTAATAAATCTTAATATTTTCTATTTTTTGAATTAATTTCCTTTATGTTTTTAGGAAAAAAATTGCTAAATTGCTTAAATAATGAAATTGAGATTTAGTAGATGTGAATGAATGTATGTGTAATATATAGGTGATTGTGATATGGAAAGAAAATGGATGGTATGATGAGATGATGAGTATTTAATGATTATATGATATTGTTATGCCTCTGAGAGGCTGTGTGTTGTTTGCTTTTCAGGGGACTAGTGCAATATATAATCGTTATATTGCCAGAATTTTATTAAGTGCACAGCGAATTGGACAATTATAGGTCATCGGTGAACCTTTAAAGTATTTCTGAACTTAAGTTATAATCTAAGGATTTTAAAGTTGGATCTAGAAGTTTAAGCAAAGGTTAAAAAAAAATCCGGCAAGTTAATTGATACTCAAAATAAATGAAATTAATTGATAAAATACTTATGTGATAAATTACTTAACTTACATATTTATATAAATATTTAAAAAGAAAATAAAATAATAATTAAGTGATATTAAAGATAGATTAAATTAAATACAAATTATTTTAGTTATATATTCATATTCACATTCATATATATATTATAATAATAATTAAATTTCTGTTCTTAATAATGAAAATATTTAGTTTAATTTATTAACTAATTATTATCTTTATTTTTATATTAAAATATATAATATAAATAATTATGAAGTTAAATTTATACAGTACATATAGAATAAAAATTATAATTAATATTTATATATAAATTATTGGTATTCTATGTAATAATTAATAAATATCGGTTTTTTAGGTACAATTTGGTACAGTTTAATACAGTTTTTGATCCGATTCTAGCAACGGAGTACAACCATTTGTATGCCGTTGCTAATTCCCTAAAAATTCAACCAATTTTAGCAATGGAATTGGTTTTTCGTTGCTAAATTAGCAACGAAATGAATTCCGTTGCTATTTTGCTATTTTCTTGTAGTGTTATATATAATGAAATTTACTTAGTCATGTAATTATATGAGTACTAATCATCTTACCAATTAATTTCATTTACTTTTAGTACCACTCAACGAGTATTTATTTATTTTCACACAATATCTATATAAGTAATTGAGTTGTAAATTAATAATGGAACTATATATATAATTATCATATATAATGAAATTTTATTAATTAAAGTAATTATATGAGTGTATAATCACCATATCAATTAATTTTATTTACTTTTATTGTCATTAAATTAGTGCTCATTTATTTTGGTCTCAATACATATATGAATTATAAAAATTAATAATGTAATTATATAGATATTATACATGATCAAATTTTAGTTCTACATTAAAAATGATAAAAGAGAAAAAATTTTTTTGAAAGTAATTAAGAATTGCAATTAAAAGTTTTTAGTAGGGAATATTTTTTATTTTTGAGTTTTTGGAGGGAATTAAAAAATTGATTTAAGGTATTTTAATATTTTTTAAAATATTAAAATTTGGGGGTAAAAGAGAATATAAGGTCAGCCTTTTCACCTTTTATTTCTTTTTATTTGATTAAAACCTCTACCCTCTGCATTCACTATATGCCTTTCTACTTCTCACCATTGTGCTCTGCCTCTCACCACTATGCTTCACCTTTGGCCATCGGCATCTACCTCTAGCCATCGCCTTTTTCTGCTCTCTTTGGTGCCTAATGCATCACTGAAATATATAACATCTTATATATTCGCTATCGCCAAATTTGAGCTCGCAACTGTGTATCTACCTATAGCCACTACCCTTTTTCATTCTCTTTAATGGCGTATTGTAGGTTAGTTGTTCTTCTATTCAATTTTTTTAAATCTTAATTATGGTGATATATATATATATATATGTTCTTCAATCCATGATTTGATTATGTAATTTAGACTTTTGATTTTGATTTTGATTTTTTGTCACCTTTGATTCTTTAGTTAAAGCCTTGAATTAGGAATTCATTTTCATTTTTTGTTCTTTTCTTAGATTTGGGGTTTTTTTTCCCTCACTAAATATATCTTCAATTCAAGACTTAGAAAGGGTATACTTTAAAACTTGAAATGCAATGACTTTGAGATTTAAATTCTTGTTAGTTTGGGATAAATACTTATTGTCTTTGCAATTCCTGAAACTTCATTGCATTAGCTATGTACTTAATGCTTTTCCTTCATTTCAAATTCTAGTGATTTTGTTAGCATTATTTATTTCTTTGTATTCTAATGTATACATTTATTATTGAGTTCTTTTACTTTTTACCAGAAAATGAAAATTAATTCCTTGAAAAGCTTTTTGGAATATATTTTTTAATTCTTATTTGAAATGCAAATTGTAGGCTACAACAAGTCCTGGTGTTTATACTTTTTGAATTTACATAATTACTTAAGTTAGGCTAGCTAAGCATTTTATTTTCAAAATTGGAATTTACATTTTTGCTTCTAAAGTAATGTTTCTTATTATAAACCCACCAAAATCAATTAAATAGCTTTGTTAAAAATATGCACTTTGGTGATGCAACTGCTTTTTGTCTATTGCGAAATGTGACTGCTTAAAGTTGCATTCTTTATTTTGATGCATTGATGTTGATGAACCTTGACTATAATTAATTCAAAATTATTTGTTGGGTTAAATATGCTTATTTTCTATATATGAATGTTGATTGCTTTTGTTGCATCCAAAATTAGCTTATAGAAAAATGAAGAAAACTTATTGCTTCACCAATTCTTCTTTATTAAATAAAAAGAAACATTCAGAATGATCTATTAAGGTGCATGTAGATGAGAGAGTGGGTTCACTACCATCATACTATTCCACTAACCGAGTCTTCTACAACTCAAATTTAGTAGGTAATGATAATTCTTCTAATCTTCCTGCAAATAAAAAATGTCGGTTTAGAGTTTAGGAGCATTTTGATAAATTATTTGATGCTAATGGTAATGTAACAGGGAGGGTTGCATGTAAGTGTTGTGGTAAAGATTATTAAGTAAAAAATGAGTTAGACACTTCAATATTATGGAAACATTTAAGACAAAGTTGCAAAAAGTTTCCAAATAACAAAGAGTTAGTGGTTGCATATAAAAGTAAGGATAACTCATAGACAATTTTGAGTTTTGTAGTGTTTGGTAATATTAAGCCATTAATTAGTTTGAAATTTGATCAAAAAGCTTGTATAAAAGGTTTAATTAGGATGATCATAAAGGATGAACTACCATTTAAATTTGTTGAATGTGAGGGCATTAGGGAATTTACTAAAGCAATTTGTCCTAAATTTAAAATTCCATCTAAAGTGACTATTACCAGAAGATGTTGCTCTATTTTCATAATTGAGGGATATAAATTAAAAGATTTTCTTAAAATTAAATGTAAAAGAGTTTCCATGACAATTGATACTTTGACTAACATTCAAAATGTATCATATTATTTATTAACTGCAAATTTTATTTGTGAAGCCCCTATTTTTTCCCTAGGAGTAAGTGTGTGAATTTAATCAGTAATCTTATTAATGTATGTTTATTAGTCAATGTAAAGTAGATAGGGACCTAGAGGTAATTATTCTAAAAATAAAAAAGGCATTTTGTTCATTTTAGAATAAGTCACACATGAACCTAAATAGAAGAAAATATAATTTAAGAGTTCAATTGAAAATAAAGAGAGAAAGTGTTGGAAATTAAAGGATAGGAGAGAGCTAAGTGTAATTTTTCTAAGGTTGACAAATGGTCAAATGGGAAAAGAACACCTAGCCCCCCTAAAGTATTCTTAAGAATTAAAGAAATATTAAAGAATTAAAGGCAAAAAGTGGTCAGCCATCCAAGGAGAAAAAATGGCAACCAACTTTATCCCTAGTCAACCTATAAGTAATCCCTAAATTACAATTCTTGCTAAGGGAATGGAGAGAATTTAGTGCTTAGTAGTTTTCCAAGGTAATGACTCTTTTCTCTCCTCTTCTACTCTTATTTCTTGTGATTAAACAATAAATTAAGGGAGTATATGAATCTTCAAGTATGATGGGTTGCAATTTTACTATGTATAAGGAGAGAAAGCCAAAGGCAATGAGAAAGTAGGGGAAAAGGTTTGAAGAGGGTGTTTACCAAAGAGGTACGAGAACTTCCTATATTTTATGTGTGCTTGCCCTTAAATAATGCATTGTCAAGATGTTTTTGATGTGTTTTAAGAGGAGAACATGGATATAGTGTTTCTTGTTGCATGAGATTTGGATTTTAAGAGCTTTGTTGGAGATAGTAAGAATGTGTCATAGGATTCATTAGACCCAATAGTGTTATTTTTCCTATAATTTTATTTATAGAAAATTGGATGATTCTAGTTGGTTAGAAGCTAAACTCACATACCTAGATTTCATATGAAGAAATTATAACCTAACTCTATCATAAAGTTATAAAAAATTTGGTTAAACTCTGACCAAGTCTGATGCCCTATAATTTGGAGTAGTCCTTATTGTTTAATGAATGTCTTGAGATTTAGAAGCTTAATTTAAGTAATTTTTAATAATTTAGAAACTAAAGATATAGGAGAACAACTTTGCAAAAGCACTTGGCCTAAAAATGTTATTTTCTAGGTCTAAATTGAGGTACAATTAGACTTTGAAAAATTATCTGCAGAATTCATGGGGCAGAATGGGCCCCATGACTGAGGCCAGCTTGTCTCAGCCATGTGGACCCTTTAGTATCAATACATGGCTGACACCAACTTGTCTCAGCCATGTGCATCCCCTATTACAGCTTATACATGATTTTTAGGCCCGAATGGTCACCAAAACGTACCCAAACATTTCTAGAGACATCTAAGGCATTTTTAATAAAATGTATGTTAAGCCTAGAGGACTATTGAAATAGAATTATAAATATTCCTTAATTTAAGAAAATATAAGTATATTATTAACTTAGACTACACTCAAGCCATAAATAAATTTTCATGCATGTTACTCATTATGACTAATTTATAAGAATATGGAGAAGAGTATTGATATATATATATATATATATATATATATATATATATTTATATATATATATATATATATATATATATATATATATATATGTGTGTGTGTGTGTGTCTGTGAACACATGTGTATCTAACTATATACATGAATAAGTGTGATTAAAGATGCTCTCACTAAAGGGTGTATACTTATATATAGGTTTTTATTCCCAGAATATGCATTGATGATCAAAGATATATCCTGGTGACTATTATGGATACTTGTATAGGCATATATGTGTAATATAATGAATTGAACTTGATGAAAGGAAAATTGTAAAATATAAAATAATGCTTACATATAAAGCTTGCACTACAAAAAAAACTGCCAATTAGCGACGAAAATTTTCGTCTCTAATTATAAAAATTTTGTCGCTAAATTAAATTAGGGACGCCGCAACGAACAGTCGCTAAAAGCCCAGTCACGAATGTACTAGCGACGGAATCCTAAATCAATCGCTAATTTAGCAACGAAAAATTCCGTCGCTAATTTATTTTCATAATTAGTCGCTGATATTATAATAATTTTTAGCGACTATACTTTTCGTCGCGAATTCCGTCGCTAATTATTATTGTATCAATAACAACAGTTGGTCGCAAAAAACTCCCATCTCTAAATGTTAGCGATGAAAGATTTTTCGCTAATTATTTGAAAAATTCTTATTTTTACATATTAGTGACAGATTGGTTGTCACGAATCCGTCGCTAAATTATAGCATAATTAAAAAATTTTTTGCTGTATTTATTAATTTTCATCTTGTATACAATAATAACAACACACGAACATACACACACACACACACACACACACACACACACACACACATATATATATATATATATATTTATTCCAAAGCATACTGTATTCCAAAAGACACATATATATAAAAGTAATTGAAATCGTACAAAATGTTATCAGTCTCTCTTAAGAGTACAAAAAATACTAATAATATCATCTTAAATAACACCAACAATGTCATCTAAATAAAATAATAAACCCGAATAAAAAAGTCATCTAAATAAAATAATGGCATGAAGGGCCTTCAGGATCTAAATCCGAAAGCATTAGGTCGCCTTCCTTGATATTGCTTCATTCCAGTTATGTTGGTTCGCTGGGTAGAGACCTAATGAAAAACATGATCCATCACCAGTCATACAGAAATTTCAGAGAGCATCTAGCGCCAACAAGAACAAATGAAAATACCTTTAATTGACAACGATGTAGTTCTGATTCATTTAACAAAAGAGCATTTTGAACAGTATCAATCTCTATAAATTCAACATAAGCAAATTCTTTTGGTTGACCAAAATTCAGAATACAATCATATGCAAAAAGAATACAAATCATACCGACTCAAATCAATCCAGATCATAGTGAACAGGCAGTAAATGGAGCAAAAAATGACTTGCTTGCATCAAGGTGCAAGTGCGAACATCAAGGTTTGCAACTAGCTAATGAACAACACATATTACACGTGTTTTAAATTAAGGAATTAGGATCTCATTGCATACCAAACTGCCCTAACTAAAAAGATTCATACAACTAGCTATATGAATATGTAGGATTAGAAGGCACATTTCATCCTGCCCAGCAAATAGGGGCTTGCAAACTATCAATAGAGGCATAAGTATATCTAATTACAGATAAAATTAGCTTTTAATTATAGAAAAAGAAGATTATTATAGTTACATTTGCTTTTTTGAGGAACAATCAATTCTCCTTTCTTCTTTAATAAAGATTCCTAAACAGGACTTTGGTTTGCTAATTCTTCATTTATATTTTAACTCTGGTTGTGAAACATTTGTCCAGACATTTACAAACTGTGTCAGCACTCGATTTACAGTATAATTTACCATAGAGAAAGAGTGTACTTTTATTAAGCCTTAAATCTAACACCCTTCTGTGTCAAACACTTTTCACTTTTGAATCTTCATATCAATTAACATGATTTGATGGTCAAGAAAATAAAAAAATAAAAAACATAGTAAACAGGATGGGACTTTAGTTTTGGCCAAAATATAATTAAGTCCATCCATAGCATACCAAAGCAGCCACAATCATAAATATTGACTTTGCCATACATTATAGATAGTTTTCAGTTCCCGTAAGATGGATGTGAGCACTATAAGTATGTTGGTTTATACTAATCAATGGTTCTAGTTTAGGACTTTAGCTCTTCTGATAGGCTATAGCAATGTATGCATATGTTAATTGCATTAAGGCTGGTTGTTTCAAGTATTTATATTAACTTTCTAATTGCCTTCTCAAATAAAAGGGAAGATGTAACTTCACTTAGCCATCACAAGTGTAGGACATGCCCAAGGTGTTATCTTATAAGCTGTTTGCACCTTACATCTGCAACAAGATGCCATATGTCCGGGGCATACCATTTTACCCTGTCCACATGTTCGATTGAAACCTCCCAACAATGACCTACAAGTCAGTGTAATATCATAAGGTAAGCACAGATTATGCGTGAAATTACATGATCTGAAGTGAGATTGAAAAATTAAGCCCATTTTGTTAGCAGCAAATCAAAGGACTACCTTCTGATCTAGCAATTTCATCCACTGATCTCAATACATTTGTTAAGGTTACATTTTCCACTCCATCTTCTTCCAATTCTCTCGCTAGACTTCCAATGTTGCATGTGAAAAATCCCATATTAATAAAATTACAAAATAATAATTGATAACTGAATTATCAAATCAGTATTTCTTTCTGGACATTGCAAACCATTAGTGACCATTTATTAGAACCATTACCGGACATTTATAGCTAAAACCATTAATGATAGATAGAGAATACTGTATAAAGAGTTAGAAATTTTCTATATAAACGCTCTAATCTCTCTCTTCTCATAAATATTTTTATCAATAATGTATTAGTAGAGCACATACCCAATAAGTTCATTTGGGGAATGAAGATCAAGAGTCTGTAAAATACTAGATGTGAGAATAGTTTGAGGGCAACGACAATCAACAATTTTTGACTGATTTATTTAGATAAATATGCGAAGGCATTTTACCTGAGTGACAAAGATGCCATTATCATTGAGCCTAGGCTTCAAAATTCTTTCATAGAAAGATTTTGTGTAGGGCTGATAGCAAGGCCCTCCTTCAATTGGATCAGCTAAATCTTTCCTCTTCTCCAATTCAGCCCTTCATTATGTATGTAATGTTTTTAATATTAGAATCTTAATTAATCAAAATATAAAATGAGGTCTAATAATGTAGATTGTTATGATAGAATAGTTAATTAATTACTTGATCAATATCACACATCATAACTTTATCTATGGAGTTATGCTTAAGAGCTTCCCCGGCAGCAGACCCTTCCCCACCTCCCATTATGTACACTTTCTTTGGGCTAGTCAGCATGCAATTCCTTAGATGTTTTGTTTCATTAACTTAAATTAACATATAAATGCACCTCTTTTCATAATCATAATAATAATTTTCTTTTATAAAAGAGCATATATATATATATATATATATATATATATATATATATATATATATATATATATATATATATATATATATATATATATGGAAATAAAAGGATTGACTTGGAATGGCAAAGAAGAGTAGGATGAATTAAGCACTCATGATAAATAAACTCGTCCACTTCAGCACTCTGCATCTTTCCATCTATCACCAACACCTACACCCACAAATTTTATCCCTAAATAATTTATATTCTCTTAAATTTCATAAGATGTCAAATAAAAAAGAGATTTGTTTTTTAAATAATAATAATCAAAACTATAGAAAAACATACTTAGCAAAAACACAAACTCATACAGACCTTGCACAAAATACATTTAATTGCCTGCGTCCTATTTTTTCCAATCAATAATTAATATTACTAAATCCCTGGACGAGAATAGACATAAAATAATAATAAAGGTAGGGAACTTTTAATTTATATGCACAAAATAATCCCAGTAACCAAACCATAAAGGAAACCAAAATTCAAACAAAACCCACAAATTCCACGGCTACTAAAGCAAACCTAGAACAAACCCAGATGAACCAAACATTTATTAAGATTGGAAATGAACAAAAACAAGAACCAATGATAGCATATTAGGCCATTACATTACTTCGTTTCCAAACTTTATAAACATGCTTATTTCTATTCTGCAACCTTTTTTTTTTTATAAGCTGCTTTAATTATTAAAAGAAAAGAAGAAGCACAAAAACCACAAAGCAACAGCACAGCCAACTCAAGGTTTACATCACCAAGGAAAAAACAAGCCTAAAGCCACAAGCAAGAAGCAACAAAAATTGCCAAACTGAAGAACAGCAGCTACACAAAATACTCAAACAAGACGGTAACAATTTGGTAATCACATACCGAATAAGATGATATTTCTACGTTTTTATTCATTTTTTTCATTGGTGTGCTCGCCGGAGGCTTGCCGGAGCTTTGCCAGAGGCATATCGCCATTACCATCATATAGATCCAGGCCTCCGTACCTTGCTTTCGGTGACCATGTGCCTGTCCAAGTTGCCGTTTAGTCGAAAACTGCTTAAATCGCCAATCGTTCCCTTTCGCTGATCTATCTGTTGCCGGTAATTTGGGGGCAGTTGAGGGCATCGAAATAAGCACCTCTTCTCTGGGAACTCACCCATGCTATCGGAGTTGTCATCCTCCCTCGTGGCTCACCGAAGAGAGAAAAGAGGACTTCGATTGCTGTGAAAGGATCAAGGAAGAGAACTCAAATGCCCCATGGGAAAAATAGGGTGGTACTGGTGATGGAGGAGAGTACCGGTGATAGTCGTGATCCCTTTCGGTGATTGGCACCGTGACGGCGGTGGGCAGGACGACGACATCAACTCTCCCTTCTCCCTCTCGTTCTCGATCCACTCTCTCCCTATTTTTCTTTTTTTTTATTATTCCTCTTTTACTCAATTTCACTTCTACCCCTTTAAAATGTGTGGCCATAACATTCTCCGAAAATGTGTAGAGATTCTAGAAATTTATTTTCCTTTATTATTATTATTATTATTATTATTATTATTATTTGTGATTTACTATAAAAATGTATTTTAATTTAAAATCACTAATTCAAAAGTCTAAAAATAATTACTTAGTCATCCTAAGTCCTTGATAAAATTATACTCCTGCTCACCTAAATTAAAATATTATTCACAAGTTAAAAATATTTTCGGTCGACCCAAATTCGGAGCGTTACAATGAATTTCTCCATCGACAATAACAATGGACACGTGATCAATCTCTCACTAGAACCTATAAGCCTACACTATAAGAAAATTGCCAAAAAAATTTCCAAGAGTAAAAGTTTATATAGTTTTGCTCACAAAATATCTGCAAGGATATTTTATTTAGCTGAAAAATCTCTTTTTTGTATTCCCTCCAAAACTACATTTCAAGTGCCCTCATTGGTTCTGAAGGTGAAATAACCTACATTGCAAGTGGATGCTTGAGCTCCTTCAAGATCCGCTTCGATGCCATCCCCAAGAAAATAGAAGATAAAATCCCTACATAATTCTCACAAACCCTAGATCCTTTTAGATATTGATATTAAAGGCAAAATTAGCTATAAAAATAACAGTTGAACAGAGAAAATAAAGATGTTAATACCTGACAGAGATCCTCCTGGTTATTATTAGAATCTGAAAATTAAGAACATGTAGAGAGAGAAAGAGAGAGAGCGCTTTACATTAAAGAGGAATTTGAGTTTTTATATCATAAGGAGTGTGTATTGCTCTGCTCTTGCTCCTCATCGGTTTTTCTATTGTGGTGTGTGGATCCCATTTCTTGATTCCTATTTGCTTCATAAATCACAATTATATGTTTTTTCGTTTTATAATTTTTAATTTTCAAAATATTTTTATTTTTTTCCTTTTTGAATGAACTCTAAATTAGATGAATTTATATATTTATTTTTTGACAAATCTACACTCCAAATTAAATATTTTCTTCTTTTCGAATGAACTCTAAATATTTTCTTCTTTTTCAATTAAATAATAAATTAAGCTTAAAATCATATACGCATTAAATTGAAATGGTTGAGAGAGGTGAAGGGAGAGAAAATGTTATTTTTATATGTAGGATAAATTTCTGAAATTACTAAAATACCCCTATCAAATTTCATCATTTTATCCTTGTATTTAAGGATAATTTTGTAAATATATATAGCTAAAATTTTTAATAATTTAAAATTTGCTCAAAATTTTAACAAAATAAAAATAAATTATAAATTTTTCATAATCATTTTAAATGAAATAATAAATTTTATATTATTATTATATAAATATTTATATTTATTATTTTTCATAATATGACTATATAATAATTATAACAAATACTTTATTATTATTACTAAAAATGTAAATTTTTTAAATAAATAAATTTATATTTGGGGATAATTCATAAAGAAATCACTAAAATTCCTAATAATTTAATATTTGATTTAAATTTCAAAAAATAAAAATAAAGTACAAATATTTTTTATTATTATTTTAAATGAAATAATAAATTTTATATTACTATTTTATAAATATTTATTTTTATTAATCTTAAACACGTAAATATATAATAAGCATAATAATTAGTTTATTATTATTATTATTAAAAATGTAAATTTTCTAAATAAATAACTTTAGATTTTAGTATAATTGATAAAAAAATTATTATCAACTTATAAAATAATTTATAATTTTTAGTTATAAAATAAAATATTGATTTCATATGGTCTATATTAAAATTACTTGAAACTATACATAAATCATGTGAGTGAAATTAAAAAAATATATTTTTTAATTTATTTGCGACGGATTAGCGACTAATCATTTCCGTCGCTAATTATTTTACTGTAATAATTTACTATTAGCGACAAACCAATTTTTGTTGCTAAACCGTCGCAAAAAGTGCTATAATTTCCCGGCAAAATTAGTGACTAAAATGGTCATCACTAAATATTTTGGATCTAATTTTGTGAATAAAACATTATAAATTTAGCAACGGGGATATTTGTCGCTAATTTCGTCGCAAAACAAGACGCGTATACTTCCCGTCCATAATTAGCGACTATTTATTCATTCCATCGCTAATTCGTTGTAAAAAAATAGAAAATATCCTCCTCAAGATGGAATTGTAAAACAGTCACGAATTCGTCAAAAAAATTGCGACGAAAATGATTTCGTCGCCAATTTTTGTCGCTAATTGGCAATTTTTTTGTAGTGTTGGTTGTGGATAGATAGCCATGCATATATGATACAGATGTAGCTGCCACAGTCTTGACCCCTTTGAGGTCCACAATTTATCCCCATTCGGGATCATAGTCTTCATCACATTAGGGTCCAAAGGTTTCGTACCTGTAGGTATCCATAGGATTGATACCTTCAGGCACTCACATGATTGCTACCTATGACTATCCACAATACTCGTTATCCATACCTACAGAACTTAGGGTGGCATTTACCAAGAATGTTGCATAGTTAAAATAATTATTCAATGATGAATGTTAAAGAATAATATTATGTACATATATAAATATGATTTATTTTTTAAACAATGGATATTATATATTCATGTAATGATGTTTTCTCTACTAATGATAACATAGTTTTCCGATGAAAGCAAATGCATCTTAATATAATTACTTAAGTATATTCGTGAGAATGACCACTGTGAGTGGTTGTTCACATATTTATTATTCCTGACTAAGTTGTATAGCTTAACATAGATGTTTATCTATGTAGGTAGTCAAGCTAGGGCTCTGCAATAGGGATAAGGTCAACAGCAACAAAGCCAATACCATCAGTAGGAAGAATCAAAGCACTAAGATATTGTCTTTTTATCCTTTTGTTTTTGTCATTGTAAATCTCATATTGTATCAAGTATAGTGTAATGTAAATGATAAATTAATTACAATTATAATATAATAAAGTATTTTCTTATATATACTCCCTTTTCATGGGATGATGTACATATATAAATAGCATAAATTAACATGAAACGGTGTATATGGATTATAGTGTGACCGATTGGATGCAAGATAGCACGTATGAAGATAAGTTATAGGGAATATTAGAATAGTTTTTACATTTTTGATATTAGAGCATAGGTTTATACGGTTCTAGCCAGGTATTTGAGAACATGTATATATAAAATGCTATTGGTGTTGGCCTAATGTTGATGTCCCTGTGTTCCATAAATAGTAGATCATGGAAGGAAGTAAGAAGCGATATAAGAGACTTCTGACTTGATTAAAAGATTTCAAAACCTTAGATTATGCCATACCATGTACACCTTTAACTTTATTCATCTAAAAAAAACATGACATAAGGGGTGCCTCACCATATGGTGCCTGCCAATAGGGGTACAATTTTAGGTAAAGACTAAGTAAATGCAGCAAATTAAAGTACAGGGTTTATATGATGCATGACAAAAATTGAGTATTTTGAAACTAGGGAATCTCTTCAAATTAAGGAGACCTTTGACTTTTTATTTTTGTCAAGAAATGAACTAGAGACTTGTATCTATTTTCCTAAGTGATCTCTAGGTCATAAATTGCCTTAACCTCTCCTTGGTAACTTAGCCCCACCTTTAGGGCTTGGAAAAGTTAAGCTTTTCATACCCAAGCTGATCGATCATTTCATAATGGTCAAGGGATTCAACCTAATTTGCTACATCTGGAGCCCTAAAAAGGTATTAGATAGCATTTTAAGTATTCTTATTCCATTATCTATAATCAACCATTGGAAAGGTGTCTGTTAGGCACCATAAGGTTGATGTAAGAAGTTACCACCCAATAGAACATTAGAAAATGGTGTTCCAACCTTATAAAAGTTTGAACCTTCATTTTTATTTATACCTTTGATTAATGTGACATAATAGCTTTCAAATTAATTGTGTTATCCCTTTTTTTACATGCAACATCATACCATAATAAACTAAAGGCGCTCTTAAGCACATAGAAAAGTGGTAAATCAGGCATAAATTTAGAAAATCCATAAGTAATTTAATTAGCATCCATAAATCAGATAGTTCATTGTGATCTCTTTTTTTATGGGAACATTGGACCTCACATGCAAATTTGTGAAGAGGCGCATTTCATTGTGAGTTTTAAAGATAAGGATTGCTAATCCAAGTTTTCTTATGAAAGTTCTCATGTTAGTTGATTATATACAAAATCTTTTTACCTTATTGAAAGCATTGATATTTACATGTGACTGTTAGGGCGAAAGATAGGACATTGCCCAGTTTTATTCATAAAAAATTCAAATTATTTAATACAAATATTTTTGGGTGACATTCTCATTTGGTAGTTGAAAAAGGCATTTTTATAATAAGAAAAGATAGATGTAAGCTTACCTTTAGTGCTTGCCTTGCCACACTAATAAAGCATTTTTTTAATAAGAGAAGAAAGATGCATAATAATAATAATAATAATAATAATAATAATAATAATAATAATAATAATAATAATAATAATAATAATAATAATAATAATAATAATAATAATAATAATAATGATGATGATGATGATGATGATGATGATGATGATGATGATGATAAACCTACCTTCAGCCCCTCAAACTTTTCTGCTAAGTTCATTTTGACCCTTGAACTATGGAAAAAATTGAACAAACACTTAAATTCTTAAAATTTCATACTTTTAAACACAAAATGATGATGTGGTTTTTAAACAACAATTAAGGCACGTAAAGGTTCAGGTCTCTCGATAATGAACGGTGAAACTATCTTCATCTCTCTCTGCCAAATCTCTTTCCATTCTTCAAATGGTGGGAAAAAATTCATTCAAACATTTAGTCAAGCACTTACTGCGCATAAGTGTTCAAATAGATTTATAAATAATATAAGATATTAGACCACCAAACATCAATCAATGTAATTTAGCTAAACAAGATAAAAAAAATAACTCAAATTAAATGCTCATTGTCATCACATTAAATCCTACACTATCAATAGGTAATTGCCTTTGTCGACACTATATTGACAATTCAATTGGTATCTTTCTCAACTACCAATGTAACACCCCAAATTATCATTTGTTGTGCATGATTTATTATTACATATGATTAATTATTTTATGATAAGTTTAGTAGTGATTAAAATTGATTAAGATGGAAATGTTGCAAAGAGTGCTTCGTTAAACGTGCCCGGGCCATAGTAACCCGAGGATGGGTGACCCGATGGGCAATGTGAGAGTAATGTCAAATATGGAAGTATGTGTGAAATGGAGTCTAGTGGTATAATTTGAGCGATAATTGAGATCAGATAGACCACTAAAAGGGCAAAAGAAGAAAAATTTTACGGTTCGGCGTAGGTTTAACTAAGACTTTAACTAAGCAATTGGAGGCCTTAGAGACCTCTGATTGAATTCAAATTTCATATACATTCTATTCATAGTTTAGTGACATACGAGGAACTGAAAAATATCAATTCTGATAATTCTGAAAATTTGGGTTTCAGACTGGCCGTATAGGCTGACGAAACTAAAAGTATATTGAAACGATGTCGGAATGAGTTGACATTTTTACCATATGTTCTTGAATGTAGATATCGGGATCGAAAATTCATATTTCAAAGCGAAAAACCGAAATCGGGTCGTTAGGAGGGTCAAATCCGGGAATTTGACCATGAAATTTTATATGAGATGATATTTTGATGTAATGATCATGTGTATGTGAGCTTATAATGGTAGGATAAGCCTAATGCCTTAGATGAGTGACAAGTGGCCAATTTTGAGACCATTGGATTAAATAGTTACACATTAAATCTTGGCCTCTCCTTTTGCAGATATTTAGTACCCTATATAAGGAAGAAACACGCAGAAAATCTCTGGAAAATTCGACCATCATCTCCCCTTTTCCTTCTCAAAACCGAAATTCACCCTAGATTTCATTTCCTCCATTCTTTCTTCTTCTCAAGCTTTTTCCCTCCATATCTTCAGCTGAAATTTTATCCCCATACTCAAAAATCACTGCTATTTCACATAGGAAAGATTTTGTAGCAAGGGAAGGCCAAGAAACATAATACTTGAGGTAAAATCTCTAAGGCACACTTTGATAGTTTTATGAGTTTAAGCTTGAATTTGAGGGAGATTTTGTAACAGCATATAGAGTAGGGTTAGGGAAGTATAGTAGTGTGTTTAAATTGTTTTAATTGTTGAGTTAAATTGATAAATTTTTCCTTGTATTTTTGGCCAAAAGAAGAACAAAAGGAGGAAGGCCAATCTAAAGGAGGAAAAGGCAAAGACAAGGTGGAATAAGTGATAAGGAAGCCAAAATAAGGTTAGTGGATACAATTTACCATTAATTTCAATTTCTTTGATGATTTCTCCTTGAAATCTCTATTATGTAACTATGAAAAGTAGGGTTAATTGATGAATTAATTTGAAATAACTTGATATTGTGATGATTTAAACTAATATGAACTTATTTTAGTGAAGAAAATAATTTAAAAGTGGAAACCTAGTAATGGCCTAATGTTCTTTAGGTAAGTATTATGTAACTTAGTATTAAATGTTTTATTTGGTTATATATGGATAATATAAGATGTGAAAAGAATAATGGACTTGATAAAAATGAAAAATGATAAGGGTATGTGAATATGTATATAGGTACCTAATGATGGAAATTGTGATACTTTGAGAAATCTTATGCAAATTAAGCATATGTTGTTATAATGATGTTTAAATAAATAAGAAAATAAATATAGTATAAAAAGGAATGATTAAAGGCTATGAATGTGGAAATTTCTATTGTGGCCAAATGGCTAATATGAGTAAAATAGTTGATTTGGCTATATTCTGATAATATTCTGTATATCTTTGGAAAAATGTACAGCTGAGAAGTTTAAATGATTGAAAAATAAATTCTGTGCATGTTACTATAAGACAGTTATCATGAAAAATAATATAATAACGACATAAAATAAATAAAAAGTTATGCCCTTAGTGTCAGTGGGTAAACCAGGACCTTAGGATAGTATGGCTAGCCATAGGGGCACTTACCCCGCGGTGTTCTGTCTCTGTATTATTATACTCTGTTATTGCTTTGGAAAAAAAATATATTAATTATTCTGCTTCTGTTAGCCGGCTTATTATTGATAGTCCGAGGAGTAGTCGTATACTCCTAAGCAGTGTGGACACTCCCGATGACTGGATTTACTTATCCGCTTATCCGGTTCATGGATTTTCCTGCTATCAATAACTAGGGGCAAAATGGTAATTATGAATAAAACTGTGTAAAAAGAGAAAGAAAAATATATAGCTTTAGAAATGTTGAAAATATGAACAAAAATGGTATAAGATGAAAAATGAAGTATATATGTTAACAAGGGTAAAAATGTAATTTTACATCCAATGAAGGGCAAACTAATCAATTGCCGGTAAAACATAATTAAAGAAATAAAATAATGTATTTGAGTGAAAAGGGTAAATTTTGCAAATAAGGAAGAGTATAGGGACCAAACGGTAAATTTACCTTCAAGAAATATTTTTAGGGACTAAGTGGTAATTTACGAAAATTAAAGTTAATTTGATTTCGGAAGAAATTTACTGAATCGAAATTGTAGTTAAAATGAATAAATATGAAAAAGTCAATCGAAGGTCAAACTTGGTCAACATAACGAAAAAAGTCAACGGTAGGGATAAAATGATAAATTTCTACTCTGACTGGTAAATTATTGAAATTAAATGAGAAAGAAAGGTTTTGAGACTATTTAATAAATAATTAGGCATGAAATGAATAAATTATGAATTTATGAAATTATAAAGGTTTATTAAATAATAGTGGTTAAATTAAATTAAATGATTAAATTAAGTTAGTTGAAATTTTTTGTAAATGTATCCACCACTAAGCAATTAGATTTGCTTAGCGTGTAGTTTTATGACTGCGCGCAGGGACAGGTGCCAAAGACGCGAATTGAAGGAAGGAATGGCATGTACATAGAAGATCTTGATTTTGAACTTTTGCCTTATAATTATATGTAAATTATTACAATAAGAATGAGAATTTTTGCATGTAATATTAACTTAATGTATGAGTTGATGGATGAATTTGAATGTAGTATGGACTAGATGTGTGTGAACGTGTATGATGAACTAAGATTATAGAAGTGCTGTGAACTATTGATTGAAGTCTGGGAGTAGGAGGAATATTATTGGGAGTGCAAATTTGACTTTTTACAGGTTTGGAAACTAAGAAAATTAAGCCGTTATATTGCAAAATTTTCCGTTAAAATCAAAATAATAGCTTAATATATTTATAAGGGTATTGATGAACAGTATAGGTTTTAAATTTAGTTAAGAAGGTGTTACAACCAATCACAAATCTCATCTAATAGGTACATCAACAAATATATGCTTTGAAAAACCTATTCCTCAAACTAAGAATGGAAATTGATAATTATAATTAATTGTCTAGTTCAAAATTAAAGAGAATTGAAAAAAGAAAAAAAAAGAAAAAAATAGTAAATAGGGCAGTAGAGACCTGAGCTTGCTTAAGAGAAACCATCATGTGAGGATTTAAGGAAGCTTCAAGGGGAGTAGCAGGGATAAAAAAGGAGATGTCACTGGATATAATTCCCATTAAGGCACCAATAAAATCACGTTAGGCAATAGATATGGTGGTTACAATGGCGGTCTCAATAAGAAGGACTACTTGGACAACTAAGACTTGAAATCAAAAGTATATGAGATGCTATGAATCAGTGAAATATTTTTTTAACTTTTCATTTCAATATAAAAGTGAGGATGAAGAGCTTAATAGCAGCAATTATTTTAATTTCAGTTGCAGTTCCTCTGCAATTAGATTACACACTTCATTAAACTACTCAAATCATCCATATGCCACCAAGCACCACACAAGCATAGCTAACGATGGTGATAGAACTAGAAAGTTCTCAAAAGAGTGAGCTGGCAAGGGAAAAGCATCGAGAGAAATAGGTCTGACAGAGGTAGGTATAGAAAAGAATAAGAAATTGTTAGCCATTGAAGAGAATGAAATTAAGAAGAAGAGTGTTAGGTATAATGGAGAAGAAAAAAAAGCTAAGAGGAATAAAAAATTATTTTAACTGGTGATTTATGCATAAATTGTACATGTTGTTTATTTTAGGAAAGCACATTCATACACTAAACATGGCATATTTTATTTGAATTTTGTATTCAAAAGAATGAAAATTTAAAAGATTGAATGTTTGGTCGATTATTTTTCATAGTTCAAGTATTAAAATGAACTTAATAGACAAATTTGAGGGGCCGAAGATGGATTTATAGTGATGATGATGATGATGATGATGACGATGACGACGACGACGACGATGATGATGACGACAACGACGATGACGATGATGATGATGATGATGATGATGATGATGATGATAATAATAATAATAATAATAATAATAATAATAATAATAATAATAATAATAAGAAGAAGAAGAAGAAGAAGAAGAAGAAGAAGAAGAAGAAAAAGAAGAAGAAGAAAACAAAATAAGTAAAGAAAAGAAAAAAAGGGCACTAGGTGTGTGTCAAGGAATGCAAAAGTGTGCATTGACTAACATATGATTGACTCAATTATATTTAAATAAAAGAAAAACTTGTTATTTGTCGTGCATCAAGTGATGATGTGTTATCTCTCATAAGAATGGTAACCCAAATCTTATAATCAATTCTATTATATAAGTTGTATACCTCTATCTCTTGGATGTTATCCTACAAATTTTATTTTTCCTAAAGCTAATTATAGTCTACAATGAAAGTTGCAGTCAGCTTACCACCCTAAAAGGGCGGTTGATCCCTCATGATGTCTTGTGCCTCACCAAATTGTAGTGCATAGTAAGTTAGGATGTCAAAAGTGACTTTGCATAACAAAGCCAAAGTCAAAAATCTGTGTGATGAACTTAGGTTACATATGAAAGCCACAACCATAGACACATAAAGTGAATATCTTCATCAGCTATAGTTCCAAATAAAGTAGCTTGTGTGTCAGATCACTCAAACTGAAGTATCTTACTATAGGATAATAGGTGCTTGAGGGAATAAATTGGGATCACTTTCAAAAGTTGATTACTCATTAGCCTCAACTTCTCTTGCTACCTCACCTAAAAGAAATAAAAAAAAAGGACGTCGTTAGAGCCAAAAATCTAAAGGCCCTCTGAGAAAAATTAAGAACAATGTTAGGGTGAAAAGAAATGGGTAGTTTGCTTTACAAAATAAATGATAAATACCACTAAAGTGGGTTGAATCCACTTCAAGAAAAAGTTAGGCACAGGGCTATGTGAAAATCCTGAAAAGGATGCATTTTTCACCAAGAAAAGCTAGAGTAAAAATCCACAAGAGGCAAGCTACATTTGAGAAAATGACTATAGGTACATGAAGCAATAATGGATTGTTACTAAATGAGTTAAATGGATTAACCTGCATCATATCTGGTATAAATAGTTTTTATGCCAATATCAATGATAATGGTGTCAACCCATGATTAATGCTCTTCACAACGCTGAATAGTCGATAATCATAAGAAAGGCTATCATTTGTCACAATTAGAAAATGAGCCAATTAGAATAGTAAGATCACCCCAATCCGATAAAAAGGAATATCAATAAACCTCTCTAAGGCATTAAAAAGAGCCTTTAAAGATGCTGAGACATCTAAGGGCACTAAACCCCCAACGACAGAAGGTAGGATCTCCAATGCTTGAACAAACTCTCTCAAGTAGTCCAACAGATAGTTAGGGGCATAAGGCAAACTTCTAAGGGCAAATAGAGCTCCACGGATGATAGCCAACTCTTCAAGTAAAAGGCACAATTCCCGGTGTATGAAATGGAACATATGGAATAGTAGATCCCAATACTGTATGATGCCCAATAAGAAGTGCATGTCTAGTTGAACATTTTTAAGTAATCTTAGGTTAGCATAAAGGATAATTACATATTTCTCCCAAATCTTAGAGTTATCCAACAACTTTTGAAACTTGGTTAGGAATGGCCTAGCTATAAATGATTAGATAGAGGAGAGTATTATAGTTTGGCTATTTTGAGAAAGGGATAAATGCCAAAAGTTTATAAAGTTGAAAAAAAAAAGATGGAAAAATGATCACAAGTGAGGGGTGAATTCATATTGAACCATGATCGTGACTCTCCGAATCATACTCATGACTCACCTAAAAACTTCTTGGATAAGGGTTTATAGAATTTTTGTATGGCTCATCACTACACATCCATTTTTTATACACCATATGCATACATTAATTTTATAGGGTAAAAAAAGCATTTAAAGTAAGTTGAGTGGAGACTTTTCAAATTTTAGCACTTTTGTGAGTCGCAGTTATGACTCACTAAATCACACCTGTGACCTAGAAGTGGTAGATTTTTTAAAGAATATTGAGTTACGGGCATGGCATATCAATTTCCATTAAAACCAACATTTTCCCTTTCCTTTCCCTCTTTTTCTTTTTTATCTTCTTATTCCTTTCATTCCCTTTCAATTTTTTTTTTTGGGAAATTTTCTTCTATTTTCTTGACTTTTCTCCGTGTTTTGTCCATGGTCTTCTCTCGAAGGCATTTTCCAAATGTGTTTTTTTTACAGTATTGTGTGTAAGGTTTCTTTTTTTACACTTCTTTTAATATCCCAAGTATTTTTTTTGTTATATATAGGTGTTTCTTTTAGTAGGAGAGAAATATAATGGTCTCAACACCGGATTAGCCATAAACAATATTTTTCGATAATGAATAGTATTTTTTGGGCTGAAAAGTACAATCGGAAGTTAAAAATTTTTATTGGACCATCAAAAAATATTGGTTGTGGTGAGTCCGTGGTTAAAATTTGAAGTGAAATTGAGGTCAAATGGACCTCCAAAAGTCAAAAATACAAAAGAAAGATAGCGAGTTAATTTCTATTATTAGGGAACTGACTTAACTTTGTATAAATATTTAAAAATAGGAAACGGACTCTAAAAATTATCAAACATTGCAGTTAAACCTAAAATAATATGTAGATCATTTTGGCTACAAAAAGTAAATTTTTTTGTAATACCGGTATTTTTGAACCAACCGATTTAATTAAACCGAATTGAAAATGGACTCCAATTGAGTCAAAAATTTGCTTACAACCTATTTTTGGGGTGATAATAATTATGGAACGATTTTTAAAATGATTTAGAGTTGGAAAGTGGAATAAATTAATTAAAATCAATTATTGGATAGTTAATGGGCTTTGGTTATTTGATTCAAGCCCATTAAGTGAAGCCTAAGACTAAGCCTTTGAGAGCACTATAAAAGGAGGGAGATACAACCATTTTCTCATGAAGATCCAGAATCCACCAGCTCTTTCTTCTTCCTCTCCCACCGAATACTTTCTTCTTCATCTTCCACCATTTTATCTTCATTATTTCTTAAATTTTTTTCCTTTGATCATAAGAAATGTTTCTCAGCCTCTATAGTTGTAGGATCTAAGCTCAAACTAGAGATTGAAGAGAGAAAAGTTAAGAGAAATAGGGGTTAAAGGCATAGAGGTCAAAATGAGGTAAGTGAATATTTGGTTTTTAATTTTATTTCAAGGCACCTATACCTAGATTTAAGTGTCTAAAGTATGTTTTTATGGTTATTTTGAGCTAAAATAATGTTTATCTTGGTGAATTTAGAGGTGAAAGTTTCGGCCATGGAAGGTGATTTGAAGAAAAAATGATTTCCATGGGTTCAAGGATAGAAAAATAAAGTTTGTGCAAGGATAATGGCAAGTATGAGGTAAGTGACTATTAAATCTTAGTATTTTCCATTTAATTTAATGATTTTCTTTAGGGTTTATTAAGAAAAAATTTGTATAATTGATTAATTTTGAAATTAAATGCATAATAGTGAAATTGGCCCTTAATTAAGCATGATAGAATGTTTAATATGAATTAAAAAATTTATAAGAAAATTTGTTTACGGTGGCCGAAATTCTTGTTGAAGAAAAAAATTTTGTATGTTAAGTATCATAATGAATTTAAGCCTTAATTTAATAGTAAATATGAAATAATGCATCTATAAATTTTTGTGGAATATATAGAAATTATGTGAATATTTTAAAAATATTTATTGAATATGTAATTAAGAAAAAAATTTGAAAAATATATGTATAATGAAATTACCCTTAAAATAATGCAAATGAACCTTAATTAAGCTTAAATGTAAGCTTAATTAACTTGAAATAAATTTTTAAGAAAAAATTCTTTAATGTCCGAATCACATTTTTAAAGAAAAAGAATGTATACGTTAAGTATTTTGATGAAATTAAGTAATAGAATAAGGTAATACATAAAATATAAGGTCCATGAATATTTAGAAAATTTATAGAATTTATTCAAGAATTTTTAAAGTTAAGTATGCATATATATATATATATATATATATATATATATAATGTATAGGATGAATTATGGGAAAATAATTCATAAAATGAGTAAAAATGATAATAATTGAAAAATAATGTTCACATAAATTTTTATAGAATTTATGTGATTTATGAGTGTATTTTAAAAATAAATATTAGACATGCTTAAGTGAAAATATTAAATTATTGAAAAATAATTCAATAAACAAGTAAAAGTGAGTAAATTAAAGTAAATCAATTTACATTTCGTATAAAGAAAATGGAAAGGGTTAAGGATGAATTTTTGGAAAATAAAAAGTAAAATGAGCAAATAACCATATTGAATTATTACCAAATAATTCATAAATCGAACAAAATGGTGAATTATTATAAATAATTCACATACCATATTAAAAGTATTATGAATTATGAATAATCGTAAATTCAGATCGAAAAAGTAAGAAATTAATTAAAAGTCAAAAAAAGAAATAAAGTGGATATAAAAGGATAAAATATTAAATTATTGAGAAATAATTTAATAGGTGCCAAACAAATGTGACTTATAATGATATAATTCACAAAGTATGTAAAAAGATACTAAAAGAATATTTGATTAATTAATGAATTGAAAAAACTCTGAAAAGTTAATGCATAATAATCGTAGTGAATTATGAAAACATAATTCACTAACTGTATAAAAGTACTGAAAAAAAGAATTGAATGACAAAATGTACTGATTTGAAAAAGGAATTAAGAAAGTTAAAAATCTATGCAAAGTTTCAGTGAAAAATGCTTATGATGAGTTATTGTAAAATAATTCATAAAAAAAAGTGATTGAAAAGAAACAAAGATAAAGTAATTGGAAGTCAATGATTTGAATAGTCAAAGTTTTGAAAAGAATAACTGATAAATTGTACAGATTCAAATAAAAGAATTTACAATTGTCTATACTTGAAAAGTATTTTAAAAGTTCTGTCAAAAAATTAAAAAAGTAACTGAAGAGTCAAAAGTACTAAAACGAGTGTGATTGACAAAAATATACTATTTAAGAAAAAGAAAGAAAGTAAAATGCTCTGACAGTCTGAAAAGTATTCTGAAAATAATTGATTTATTTTGCCCTTAGCAATAGTCAGGTAGTAATAGTCTTGTACAGGATATAAAAGGTTAGCCATAGGGACACCTTATGCCGCGGTGCAAGTTATGGCGACTTATTATGCTTTGGACTGGATCTCTGATCACCATGGCATTCTCTGTCTATGTTCTCTGCTCTGTGAGAAATGGTCCCTTGGGGATCATTTTTCTCTCTGTTGTGGCCCTATAGGGTCCACGTCTCACGTATCCTATCTGAGAATCCTATCACATTGCATTAGGGGTATATTGGAAAGAATAAATCAGAATTTGTAAAAGTAAACTGAATGTAAAAATTTTGAATAAAAGAACTTACTTGAATGAATTAAAAAGTTCTAGGGTAAAAATATAAGTTTTTCAAAAAATTGAAATTAATAAGCAAAGGTGAAAAGAGATTATTTTACAAGGTAAAATAGTAATTTAATGATTAAATAGCCCAAAAATATGCTTATGTAAAAGAAAAATGATCAGTTCATAATTAGAAATTATGGATTAAAATAATAATATGTTATATGAAAAATTCAAACAAAATCTAATATGAACTTTTGTAAGCCAAAAGTTAACTGAAGGTAAAAATAAATAAATAGAAGACAATTCTGTAATTAGAAATGAAAAGTGCCAAGTTTGCTATAAGTAGGTAAAATAACCTTTGTATAGAAAAAGGAAGGAGTTAAAGATTTATTTGCAAAGTGTTTCTAATTAAGTACATCACTTTGCATTAAATGTTAAAACTTTGGTATTGGAATTTGACAAGTAGTTCAAAAAGTCTGAGTGAAATAAAAGAATAAATAGCGAAATTGAAATTTTTGCTATTAAAAGAATAATATTACAATTAATGAAGACATAAAGCACTGCATTGAAAATCTACCATTACCGTGGCAACCAATTATGTAAATTGTTTCATTAAAATAAGTTTGTAATGAATTAATTAAATAAAGAATTTTAATTGAAAAGTCAAGTCATACGTAAAAGTTAAGAAAAAGTAAAAATAAGAAAATAAAAATATTAATTTTACCATTGAACGGCAAAGAGAGAATATTCTGAATTAAGCGAAGAATTTAAATCAAAGTAAAAAGTCACCAAAGTGTTGGTAATGATTTGAAAAGTCTATGAAAATGATTAAATGTAACTTTTGATAAAACAACGTAATAATTGACATAATTATGATAATTATGCTTAATTGAAAATTTTAGGATTGGTAGTCACCACTGAGCATATTTAGTGCTCAGCACATAGTTTTTACTACGTGCAGGTTCTGAAAAGGAGCTGGAGCATAATGCACAGCGAACTAAAGTCTGAAGAAAAGGATTGCTTGTACTTTTAGGTATTTTGGCAAGTATATACTCAGCTAGTAGTAGTAAGAATTGATTGTATTTTTTTAACCATTATTTGTGATAGTAATTACTGATATAATAGTAAATAAATATGATTGGTATGCGAATGATTGAATGATTGGTATTTGTTATATTGTGCATCCAGAAGGTTGTGTTATTATTGACTTTTCAGGAGGTCAGTAGTGGGTAGTCATTGTGCTGCCGAAATTTTGATACATTGATGTTTTGAATTTGAATAAGTTTGGTAATTGAAAAAGAAAATTCTAGCCAAATTGCTTAGTTTTATATCGGAAATGACTTTTCCATTTAGAGTGTTACATCTAGTTTTATCAGAGCGATGGTTTAGGCGGTTCTAAGATCAGAGTGGGATAAGATTAAGTGATAGATTTATCTGTATATACATGTCAAAAGTCAGTGGATAAGTGATAAGGAGTCTAATGTGTACTTGCTCCCTATTATGTTTGAAAGTGAAAAGTTGACATCTGACCAAGATTGTCAGGTGTATAGTGATTGATTTTGTATAGTAAAAACAGTAGAGAGTCAGAATGAATGTGTTGTTACTTTAGGTCTTATGGAGGCTAAACTAGAACGGCAAATGGTTGACTAAATTTAAGTGTGATTCGAGTACGTAAGTGTTATTGTGAATGAGAATTATTCTGTTGGTGAATGAAATAACAAGGGTATGTTAGAAATTGGGAAAGAAATTGTATATTTAGTTCAGACAGACTGTAAAGGATATAGAGAAATTCTGACTTCCGTGTCATGGTTTAAATAGTTATTGAATTAGAAGTGATATAGTCAGATAAGGTTTCTAATAGTTGAAATGATTCTGATAATAAGTTAAGGTCATTTAAGATACTCTATATTTATCTGTCAGTGATTCCTTGCAGGTGTGGGTACTTGATTAGACGTTTCATAGTTCTGGGATGGGCTATGATATCTGCATCATATGAGGATACATGTTATTATTCTATTGCATACATGAAATTATTCATTCATTGCATAGCATTTCACACTGTATGACAGCATCTGATCTGTATCATATCATTTGTATAGACCCCACCTGATAGGAAAAAAATGATAGGAGATATGATGAGTGCAGAAATGACCTAATAGCAAGAAAGGATTATCATTGTACTATGATAAAGTAAAAAGGAATAGAGTATCCAAGATTATTTTTTAATTTTGATGTGGCCATTATGAGTTATTGATCATGTCATTCATATTTGCAAATATACTGACTGCCTAATATATAGACTTGATAAATAGGATTTTCTATCCCTATTTGGACTTGTTTATAATTATTTTTATTGGTATTATTTTGATGAGATTTAAGACACTGAAAGAATGTGATAAGATTTAAGCTTTGTTCTGTAAGCATTGAAGAAAAAGTAACTGTTTGTTGAGATTAGTTAATGTAATCTCTGGCTGAATAAGGAATTCCCGATGTTTAACCGGGTACTACCAGAGAGGTAATGCATTGGCTAATGTACTTAGTTATAGAAAGAAGATCCGATAATAAAATATTTTCAAGCGAATGTATTTATGTGATGAATAAGTACAAATAGTTAATGATAGTATTTGTAGCTATTCGAGCTGTAAGTGTTAATAAAGTTTGGCTCTGAAATGAGTATGGTCAGTTGAAATGTAAATAAAGAGGAGTAAGCGGGTTCCTTCGGGATCGCTTTAATGTATATGATATTAGAGTGAAAATTTGACAGAGAGGCCATGGATCTTGCCATTGACCTGTCTGTGTTTCAAAAAGAATGTTCTGTTATGTGTGGAATTTTTGGTACTCTTCACTTTAGCACAGAGATCCACCCTTTGACTGATGGTCGGTCAAAGTGGACAATTCAAATATTAGGATAATTATTTCAATGAAGTGTATGTGAATTTGGTAATAACTGTGAAAAGTACATATTTTTAGAAGAGTTTACCTATAATGATAGCTATCAGTCCAGTCGGAAATAGCTTTATTTGGGATATTATCTTAAAGAAAATGTAAAGGTCCTTAATGTTGGACATATTTAAAGAAAAACCAGTAAAGTTTGATTTGATTTGTGCCATAGAAGAGATCTATATACAGGTTGATCTGACCTGCAAAGTAAGATTGGTAAGGATTATTGATTTAGAGATCGGTCAGCTAGAGAACGAGCAAGTTCCATAGATAAGCATGCTTTGGAACCATCAAATGTTTAAGAATTTTGATAAGACAATAATACCGTATCCTCTAATCTTTGTTATAAGTAAATTTTGAGGATGAAATTTCTTTTAGTAGGGGAGAAATGTAATGGTCTCAACACCGGATTAGCCGTAAATAGTATTTTTCGATAATAAATAGTATTTTTCGATAATAAATAGTATTTTTTGATAATAAATAGTATTTTTCGGGCTGAAAAGTACAATCGGAAGTGAAAAATATTTTATTGAACCATTGAAAAATATTGGTTGTGGCGAGTCCATTGTTGAAATTTGAAGTGAAATTGAGGTTAAATGGGCCTCCAAAAGTAAAAAATACAAAAAAGATAGCGAGTTAATTTCTATTATTGGGGAACTGACTCAACTTTGTATAAATATTTAAAAATAGCAAATGGACTCCGAAAATTACCAAACATTGCAGTTAAACCTAAAATAATATGTAGATTATTTTGGCTGGAAAAAGTAAATTTTTTTGTAATACCGGTATTTTTGGACCGGACCGATTTAATTGAACCGGATCAAAAATGGACTCTGATTGAGCCGAAAATTTGTATACAACCTATTTTCGGGGTGATAACAATTATGAAATGATTTTTGAAATGATTTAGAGTTGGGAAGTGGAATAAATTAATTAAAATCATTTATTGAATAGTTAATGGGCTTTGATTATTTGATTCAAGCCCATCAAGTGAAGCCCAAACCCAAGCCTTTGAGAGCACTATAAAAGGAGGGAGATACAACCATTTTCTCATGAAGATCCAGAATCCACCAGCTCTTTCTTCTTTCTCTCCCACCAAATACTTTCTTATTCATCTTCCATCATTTTATCTTCATTATTTCTTAAATTTTTTTCCTTTGATCCAAGCATAAGAAATGTTTCTTAACCTCTCTAGTTGTAAGATCTAAGCACAAACTAGAGATTGAAGGGAGAAAAGCTAAGAGAAACAGGGGTTAAAGGCATGGAGGTCAAAATAAGGTAAGTGAATATTTGGTTTTTAATTTTATTTCAAGGCACCTATAGCTAGATTTAAGTGTTTAGAGTATGTTTTTGTGGTTATTTTGAGCTAAAATAATGTTTATCTTGGTGAATTTGGAGGTGAAAGTTTTGGCCATGGAAGATGATTTGAAGGAAAAATGATTTTCATGGGTTCAAGGATAGGAAAATAAAGTTTGTGCAAAGATAATGGCAAGTATGAGGTTAGTGACTATTAAACCTTAGTATTTTCCATTTAATTTAATGATTTTCCTTAGGGTTTATTAAGGAAAAATTTGTATAATTGATTAATTTTGAAATTGATTTCATAATAGTGAAATTAACCCTTTTTTAACACTACAAGAAAATCAGCAAATAGCAACGAAAATTAGCAATCGAATTTGTTGAGTTTCCATTGCTAATAAAAAATAGCAACGGAAAATTCGGTTGCAAATTTGGCGGTTGGTATTTTTAGCAATGAAAATTATTTTCTGTTGCTATTTTTACCAACGGAATTAGAATTTCCGTTGCTATATTTAGTAACCGAAATAAATTTCCGTTGCTATATTTAGCAACGAAAATAAATTTCCGTTCCTATATTTACCAACCGAAATCAGTTTTTATTGCTATTTCTAGCAATCGAATTGAAGTTTCAGTTGCTAAATTCAGCAAAAATTATAAAAAAAATTGTGACGAAATTTTCATCGCTATTCCATCACTAAATTATTGTTGATTTTGATGAGAGGTTGAAGGGACTCTTTATGCTTTGCAAATTCCAAAATTTCCATCAAAAAATAGCCATAGCTGAAAGAAAGTTGAATAATGTTTCACAATCAGCTCAATATTGCAATTAGAAAACAATTACAAATGAAAGAAAGTTGAATGATGTTCCAATTCAAACCAATAAATGAATGCGCAACGTCAATGAAATACTAAAGTAGAGCAATAGGGAGAAAAAATGAGTAGCAACAGCAAGGGTTATCCATCCAAACAATTTGACAGATATAAAGATGCAATTAATCATTTCATTAATTTTACATCTAATGGAAAACATATCAGGAAATAAAAATCACAAAACCATGCTGACATACTTATATAATTGCTAAATTCTTTATAAGGTAACCATTGAATGAGATGTGAACAATTAACTTGGTATTTTTGTCTTCAAACTTTAACTTGACCTGATAGTTCGTTCCATGTCTATGTATGCTATAACCATTGTTCATTGAATTGAGATTTTCTACTTTAGACCAAGAAGTTAGAGGATTTATATGTAATCTTATAAACAAAAGACTAAGATTTATATAGGGAAGGTGGGTTCTGCCTTATTTATTAACAACTTTACTACTGCTCTTTATGATTAGCAATTGCAATTAAGGCTTAGTTGAGTAAGTTTGAATGATATAATTTATACAGCAGTGTTATAAATATAATATAATATCAATTATAATCAAGCATACCATAAAGCCCCATCAGCTCAAAAAGGAACAAAGTGATATGATATAGAAATAGGGAAAAACAGGACAATAATATAGAAAGACAAAAGCATACCATGTGTCCTCTGATGTATACAATTTCAATTGTACAAGCCATTGTATTGTACTCATGATGAAATGAATGTGTTTCTGGAATAGTCAGCTCCTTGCTTGCCCTTGGTCCACCATTTAAGTTAACACCTGAGAAACATAGAACAAGTTATCCATGGTTAGATTCTATAGTTAAAAATTTATGTACGGTATTGATTTTAGAATGCTCTCCTTGGACACATCCCACTTCGTTTATACGTCTCATCTTTTCAAAAAGTACAATAGCATTAGTGATGAACATCAGAACCACCAAAAGATTGACTATAATAATTTATACACAATATATGGAAGTGAGAATTAATCTCTTGGCCCTACAACTTCTGAATTAAGAACTAATGAATTAATCTATGAATAAAAGAAAAATTGTTATCTCAGTCTATTATAATATGACCAATAAAGCCATTGAGAAAAACCACAATTTCAAACAAATGAAATGTAATGTTCCATGTATTTCATAGTGTTATTTCAATTCAAAGATTTGCATAACAATCCCCATATCAAGATGGCAATTTATTTTTATATATCAAGACATCAAAAACTTTAATAGATATATAATCACAATTCATTATATAAGGTTATAGGGAGACTTGCTATCTGCCGAAAAATTAAAAGCTGATCACTGGTATGTTATCAAGCTCACAATAATCATTTCTATTTCAAGTTTAAAATAACCTTTAGACATCCTAAAAAAAGGAAAAATTGTTAAAATGACATAATTATGATGGGATGTATAAAATGAAATCCCAACAAGAAAAATGAAAAGTCATTAAATGACATAATCATGATGGGATGCTGCTGACAGGGAATCCCAACCTTCAGTGCGAAGATCAACTGCAAGCTCATTAAGCCCACTAGACTGCACCAAATCCTGGTGCACAAGAAGTGTTTCCTGTAGTAAAAGAAATGAACACCAAGACAACAAACCATGGTCATTGATGAGAAAAGAGTTATAACAAATGTGAATCCAGATTTACACAAGTAGCTCTAGCAATTTATCAGGAATGAGATCATATTAAATAAATAATAAAATTGAATGCCAAATTACCATAGCATTGCATGCTGCTGGATAGTCTATTTTTGCATCCAAGACAATACGCCTTGCTATTTCCATATTAGCAGATTTATCAACATACACGTGACATATTCCATCTGAATACAAAAAGAACAGCTTCCTATGAAATCAAATAAAGGCCATTCAAAGAAAAAAATTACTAAAGAAAAATATTACTAGTGTAGTTTTTTTTAAAGAAATTAAAGATGATTGATAGATGCTTTTACAGATAAGAAACTAAAATAAGAATTACAAGGGAAAAGAGCAAAGGTAAACTTACAGATCTCCTTGGGATTCAAATCCTGAAAGAAAACTAGTTTCCATCAAAGCATGTATCCAATTCTCCACCTTTGATGCCTACATACAAAGAAACAAGTAGCCAACACTGCAGACATGGCTAGCAGAGAAATAAAGGAAATTGCCATAATAGACCATGCAGAATTTTCAAAGCTTGGGATTAACCACAACAAAGATATGCATCTTTTATCGAGAGTGTAAAACAAAAAGACCGAAGATCTAACCTAGTTTCATAGTCAAATAACCGATTCAAAATGCATAAATTCAGTTTGATTTGCTCCAACTCAGTCCACAACATTCTTTACACCTCATTTAAAGCAAATGAAGAAGACAGTGACAATGCAAAATTTATCAAATCAACAATTTAAATAAACACACGAGAAAAGAAAAGAACAAATTAACAACTAATCAGAAATGGAAATTAACATACGCACCCGTGTATCCAATATAATTAATAGCCTACCTTTCTAGGCAGCTTGAATTTCTTACTGGTAGTAGAACCGCTAATGGAAGGAGCTTGTGAAGGAAGTGATTCTTTTCTATCAGCTATGTCACAACCCATTTCATAATTCTCTTGTTTGCTCGAACTAACTCTATTAACAGCACTCAATTTCTTAATTCTCTCCTTGTAAGATTTATCTGAAGATACAAAGTCACCAGTAACAACACCATTCAAACCTTACAAAATTCAAAATATAACAAACAACACTAAGAACGAAAGAGGAAATAAGGTGAAACTAGAGACAGGCATTATCTGTTAAACTCTTATCACAAAATTGAAGAAAAGAATATACAGAAAATGACAACAGTACCCCATTGGGGATTTTGTATCTTAGTTTGAAGATAAAAACGTAAATTTTTGGGACCAAAAAATAAAGGATAGCGAAGTAAATTCACCAGAGATGAACTTATGTCTAGATTGCTTAAGTTGTCTAAAGAACCGATTCGCTCCGCACCTTACGTCGCTACCCTTGTCCGTTTCTATCATCTTAATCATCATAAAACAAACAAAATCCATCTACTCATAACAGCTTCCACGAACTAGAACCAATTCGTCTAAGCTAAATCCAGATCTTTTCTTCTCTCTTCCTCCTCTAAACTTCAGATTCTTCAGTGTTTTTGGATTTTGAAAATCAAGCAAGTAATTAAACAAGCAGAGTTACACAAACATTTAAGAGATAGAGAAAGAGAGAGAGGAACTTATTTTTCCTCGGGAGGGTGGGGTTTAGTTATGAGAGAAATGTTAAGCTATAGAAAATCGAGAAAGTGGCATTTGGGTTTCCGTTCCAAAGAAAGAGAAAATCATCTTTGGTCTACAGATGTTTCTGCGTATACTATCTCGTTTGGTATTTGAGAGTGGCCATCAAAGAAGAGGATCTGAAGATGAAGAGATACGGAAGAAAGGAAAGAATAAAAGCAATGAAATTTGAGTGAAGCCAAAAAAGTGTAAAAGAAATTTAAAGAAAGTAGAAAAGTAATTCGTTCCTCGTGTTTAGAGAATCAGAGAGAAACAACTGAGGAGAGAGGAAAAGGGCTGGCCACCGGCGAGGGAGAGATCGAGGCTCACGAAAAAATGAAAGAACAGTGAAAATGGACTACTTATACTTATGGCAATAGGGCAAAAATGAAAATAGCAACCAAATTTATTTCGGTTGCTAAAATAGCAATGGAGTAATATTTCCATTGCTATTTTAGCAACCGAATATGAATTTCGTTGCTATTTTCATTGAAAATGTAAATTAGCAACAAAATTTAAATTCGGTTGCAATTTTAGCAACGAAAAAATAATTTCGTTTGTATTTTTAGACCCAAAGTTATTCCACCTCTATGGAACCAAAAATACCAACCGAATTTAGTTTTCATTGCAAAAATAGCAACGAAATTTAAATTCGGTTGCAATTTTAGCAACAAAAAAATTTTTCCGTTGCTATTTTTCGTTCCAAAATTTCTCCGCCAAACGTTGGCGCCTTTTTAGCAACAGTTTAGGGGTTCCATTGCTAATTTTCATTGTAAAATTTTGGCGCCAATAATTTCCTCCACTTTTAGCAATGGAAAATAACCAAATATATTTCTGTTGCTAAATTTGCAATGTTTAACCAAATTTAGCAACGGAATAAATTTTTCGTTGCTAAATAGCAACAAAATTCATTTTTTGTTGCTAATTTAGCAACGGAACCAATTCCGTTGCTATTTTTTCGTTGCTATTTTCAGATTTTCTTGTAGTGTAAGTATGATAGCATGTTTAATTTGAATCAAAAAAATTTATAAGAAAATTTGTTTATGGTGGCCGAAATTCTTGTTAAAGAAAAAAATTTTGTATGTTAAGTATCATAATGAATTTAAGCCTTAATTTGATAGTAAATATGAAATAATGCATCTATAAATTTTTATAAAATTTATAGAAATTATGTGAATATTTTCGAAATATGTTTTGAATATGTAATTAAGAAAAAAATTTGAAAAATGTATGTATAATGAAATTACCCTTAAAATAATGCAATTGAACCTTAATTAAGCTTAAATGTAAGTTTAATTAAATTGAAATAAATTTTTAAGAAAAAATTCTTTAATGACCAAATCACATTCTTAAAGAAAAAGAATGTGCACATTAAGTATTTTGATGAAATTAAGCAATAGAATAAGGTAATACATGAAATATAAGGTCTATGAATTTTTAGAAAATTTATAGAATTTATTCAAGAATTTATAAAGTTATATATATATATATATATATATATATATATATATATATATATATATATATATATATATATATATATATATATATATATATATATATATATATATATATATATATATATATATATATATAACTTTATAAATTCTTGAATATATATATATATATATATATATATATATATATATATATATATATATATATATATATATATATATATAGGATGAATTATGGGAAAATAATTCATAAAATAAGTAAAAATGATAATAATTGAAAAGTAATACTTACATAAATTTTTATAGAATTTATGTGATTTATGAGTGTATTTTAAAAATAAATATTGAACATGCTTAAGTAAAAATATTGAATTATTGGAAAATAATTCAATAAACAAGTAAAAGTGAGTAAATTAAAGTAAATTAATTTACATTTCGTATAAAGAAAATGGAAAGGGTTATGGATGAATTTTCGGAAAATAAAAAGTACAGTGAGTAAATAACCGTATTGAATTATTACCAAATAATTCATAAATCAAATAAAATGGTGAATTATTATAAATAATTCACATACCGTATTAAAAGTATTCCGAATTCTAAATAATCGCAAATTCAGATCGAAAAAGTAAGAAATTAATTAAAAGTCAAAAAAATAAAGTGGATATAAAAGGATAAAATATTAAATTATTGAGAAATAATTTAATAAGTGCCAAGCAAATGTGACGTATAATGATATAATTCACAAAGTATGTAAAAAGGTACTAAAAGAATATTTGATTAATTAATGAATTGAAAAGACTCTGAAAAGTTGATGCATGATAATCGTAGTGAATTATGAAAACATAATTCACTAACTGTATAAAAGTACTGAAAAAAAGAATTGAATGATAAAATGTACTGATATGAAAAAGGAATTAAGAAAGTTAAAAATCTCTGCAAAGTTTCAATGAAAAATGCTTATGATGAGTTATTGTAAAATAATCCATAAAAAAAAGTGATTGAAAAGAAACAAAGATAAAGTGACTGCAAGTCAATGATTTGAATAGTCAAAGTTTTGAAAAGAATAACTGATAAATTGTACAGATTCAAATAAAAGAATTTGCAACTTTTTATACTTGAAAAGTATTTTAAAAGTTCTGTCAAAAGATTAAAAAAGTGACTGAATAGTCAAAAGCACTAAAACGGGTGCGATTGACAAAAATATATTGTTTAAGAAAAAGAAAGAAAGTAAAATGCTCTAACAGTCTAAAAAGTATTCTGAAAATAATTGATTGATTTAGCCCTTAGCAATAGTTAGGTAGTAATAGTCTTGCACAGGATATAAATGGCTAGCCATAAGGACACTTTATGCTGTGGTGCAAGTCACGGCGACTTGCTATGTTATGGACTGGATCTCTGATCACTATGGCATTCTCTGTCTTTTTCTCTGCTCTGTGAGAAATGGTCCCTTAGGGATCATTTCTCTCTCTGTTGTGGCCCTATAGGGTCCACGTCTCACGCTTCCTATCTGAAATCCTATCACATTGCATTAGGGGCATATTGGAAAGAATAAATCAGAATTTGTAAAAGTAAACTGAATGTAAAAGTTTTGAATAAAAGAACTTACCTGAATGAATTAAAAAGTTCTAAGGTAAAAATGTAAGTTTTTCCAAAAATTGAAATTAATAAGCAAAGGTGAAAAGAGATTATTTTACAAGGTAAAATAGTAATTTAATGATTAAATAGCCAAAAAATATGCTTCTGTAAAAGAAAAATGGTCAGTTCATAATTAGAAATTATGGATTAAAATAATAATATGTTATATGAAAAATTCAAACAAAATCTGATATGAACTTTTGTAAGCCAAAAGTTAACTGAAGGTAAAAATAAGTAAATAGAAGACAATTCTGTAATTAGAAATGAAAAGTTCCAAGTTTGCTATAAGTAGGTAAAAGAACCTTTGTATAGAAAAAAGAAGGAATTAAAGACTAATTTGCAAAGTGTTTCTAATTAAGTACATCATTTTGCATTAAATGTTAAAAACTTTGATATTGGAATTTGACAAGTAGTTCAAAAAGTCTGAGTGAAATAAAAGAATAAATAGCGAAATTGAAATTTTTGCTATTAAAAGAATAATGTTACAATTAATGAAGACATAAAGCACTGCATTGAAAATCTGCCATTACTGTGGCAACCAATTATGTAAATTGTTTCATTAAAATAAGTTTGTACTGAATTAATTAAATAGAGAATTTTAATTGAAAAGTCAAGTCATACGTAAAAGTTAAGAAAAGGTAAAAATAAGAAAATAAAAATGTTAATTTTACCATTGAATGGCAAAGAGAGAATATTTTGAATTAAGCGAAGAATTTAAATCAAAGTAGAAAGTCACAAAAGTGTTGGTAATGATATGAAAAGTCTATGAAAATGATTAAAAGTAACTTTTGATTAAACAACGTAATAATTGACATAATTATGATAATTATGCTTAATTGAAAATTCTAGGATTGGTGGTCACCACTGAGCATATTTAGTGCTCAGCACGTAGTTTTTATTGCATGCAGGTTCTGAAAAGGAGCTGGAGCATAATGCACAGGGTACTGAAGTCTGAAGAAAAGGATTGCTTGTACTTTTAGGTATTTTGGCATGTATATACTCAGCTAGTAGTAGTGAGAATTGATTGTATTTGTTTAACCGTTATTTGTGATAGTAATTACTGATATAACACTAAATGAATATGATTGATATGCGAATGATTGAATGATTGGTATCTATTGTGTGTGTTCTTCTAATGTGCATCTTGAAGGTTGTGTTATTGTTGAATTTTTAGGAGGTCAGTAGTGGGTAGTCATTGTGCTGCCGAAATTTTGATACATTGATGTTTTGAATTAGAATAAGTTTGGTAATTGAGAAAAAAAATTCTGGCCAAATTACTTAGTTTTATAACGGAAATGACTTTTCCATTTAGAGTGTTACAGCTTTTGTCAAGATTATCTAATAAGGAAAATTGCTCCTTCAAAGATAGTGAATCAAGGATGGTGGATCCCTTTTGTGTTGGAACTACTTTTTGAAAAGTTTCAAAGTGTTTTGTACTTAACTTATGTAACTGGGTGGCCTAGAGGGTTAAGTGATGAAAAATACTCTTGATTGGGGACTTAAAAATGAGTTAAAAAGGTATATGAGTCTTGTACATCCATGCATTTGGGCTTATACACCCTCACACTCAAAGAAATCTCATCATTTAACCTTTTGTCAGGAATTTTTCCAGTTTTGGCAATGTACGACCTTGCACAAGGAGTGTACACTCATGCATTCCAATAATCTTACCTATTCAGACAAGATAGCCAACTTTTTAACTATACATCTGTACACTTCTGATGGTATGATTGTACACTCAAAAAGTAGGTAAAGTCCCGAGAAAGGTATGTGGCCAAATGGGCTAACTTTTGAATGTACACCCGTGCACCCCTAGTGTATACCCATGCAGTCTTCATTATATAAGTTTGTTTTGGATACTTTTAAAGGAATTGGTCATTTTTTGGAAGATTTTGATTCTAAAAGGTTTTGCCCTTATAAAAAGTTTCCAAAAAGGCTTTAAGCAAAAAAGGTGATTTTTGGCATTTAGTTTTTCAGATTTTTCAACTGTTTTTCTTGGTTTCAATGCAATAAAGGTCCATGAATCTGACATTTGATAGTGTAATCGAGTAAGTACACTGAATGTATAATAAAAAGCTTTCCTTGTCATTTTGGTTATTGACCAGTGTCTAGCAAGTGTACTAGATCGGCTAGTAATATAGAAAAATATAATTATGATCCTTTAATATCAAACCCAAGGGAAACCTGTATTTGTGTGAATGATTTAAATTTTAAAATAGGATTTGTGTGTAAAAGATAGAACAAAAATTCCAAAGTTGTGATGTTGAAGTTTAAAAAACTAAAAAAAAACTTTAAACCTTAAAATAAAGTAAAACAGTTTGAACCAATTTGAAATAAAAGCAAGTAATCAAATGAGGTAAAAATCAATATTTAAAAGCAACTTTCACTAAAGGACTATCCACCTTAACCAATATTATTATGACTTAATTAAAAGAAAAACATAAGTAATTATGAAGAATTCAGATAAATAAAACCAGATAACTTAACTTAAGATTATCATTCCAAGCATTAAAATTCTCTTATTAAGAACAATCCAACACTTAGCATAAAGATCTAAATTAAATCTCCTAGATGTCTATTAAATTCCTTTTCAAGTAAATTTAACTTTCATCTATCCTTAGTTACACCTTTTTTAATCTTAACTTTACCTTAATTAACACAAAACTATATCTAATTAAGAATATAATCATGCATTAACCTAAGTAATTTAACCTAAGAACATGCATATCAATGATCAAACTAAAAGTTAATTATTAACCAATAGTTAAACAAGTTAACAACCAAACTTTAGCTAAATAATGATAAGACTATGCTTTAGAACTAAGAAATAATCAAAACTTGCATAAACATTAATCACAAGCTAAGTCATAACAATAAAGAGTTAAGGATTCAAGTATCCTTTACCAAAAGTTAAAGAAAACTACTCACTATACATGTTTAAAAACTAAAACAAACCTTTAAGAAAGCAATAAAGGAAGAGAAAATAGAAAACGACGTAAAACTAAAAACTATTGAACCCTTGATAACCGATGATTGATCATTGATTCCCCTTTCTTTGATGCTTCAGCCTTCCATTTATAGGCAAAATAAGTTGTAGAATCCTTTAAACTTCCTAAATTAAAGTAGAAAAAAATTCTTCTTAATCGGGAAATCCTTTGCAGCATTGGAGTCCATATTGCACGGCCAAGCAAAAATTACCTTGGTGTGATGTACTGTCGTGCATTCTTCTATGTAGGGATGCACGGCCACTTGATGTCCTTTGATTTTCCATGCATTGTCGTGCATGGTTTCTTTAAGGAGAAGATGCATGGCCACTTGAATCTCTAGCCCATAAAACACATGGCCACTCATCCTTTTAAAGCTTCAATGCACGACCACTCAATGATTTGTTCTTTATAGACACACGGCCACTTAAGAAGAAATACTAAGAGACACACGACCAAGCAAGAAAATAGTCTTCCAAATGCATGGCCACCTAAGCACTCACTGGACTTCACGTATCTTTGTTGACATAACTTTTCTAAATTCTTAGTTTTGGCCCAAATCTTTTTGTCTTTGTACAATTAAGTTCTTTTTCTTTTAAATTAAACCTAAAAAATACCAAAACTTCAAATTAACTTCTAAAACACACAAATCAATATTTAAACTAAAATTTAACCAAAATTAAACTAAATTAACTAACTTAAACACTTAAAAACATACTAAAAATATTATATAATTCATACTTATAAGTTATCATAAATACAATTATTATCCTCGTTTACAGTTTCTCTTATATGTTAATTTTAGATTTAGGTTGTGAAACTCGTTTCAAAGGTATATTGTTGTGTGGTAAAAATTATTAGGACATTCTTGTAAAATCCCTTTATCCTTATTTCGATGGTATTTTCTCAAAAGATTTTGTTTGAAAGTCATTTTTTACTTGTATTTAATTTCCCTTTTTTGCTTCCTTTTGGATCTATTATCGATAGAGATTTTATTTTAAAAAAGAGAAAGAAAACTAGCCATTATCAGGCCAATGCAATCATGTAGCATTTAATGCAAACTTGTGCATTAAGTGATGCACAGACCAAAATACATTTTCTTACTTTTAAAGGTAAAAGAGTCAATTGTATATCGTCCAACACACCCTTGTGCATTTTTGACATACGCACTGGATCCTTATTCTCACTTTCATTTATTTATCTCAATTTCCTTTTTTATATTTTTTTATTCATTTAAATGATTATTGTTATCGTTATTATTATTATGGCATCTAACCTCTTTACGATAGCAGCCAAGTAAGCACTATAGGTTAGTTTATGGATCCTCTTGTAAAAAGGCTTTTTCGACCATAAATGAAAAATGGCACAAAAATATTTATAGTAAACAATTAGGATATTTCATTAATAAAATCGAACCAATGTCTGTGTTTTTGCTTAGGAAATTCATATGTACAAATTTAGCTTTAAATAATGTAAGTGAGTTTTGTACATAATTAAATAATTTAGGACGTTTCTTAAATAAAACTTAGAATGGTAAGTACCTATCTTCGAACCATCACAATGAAATACTTCTTCATTAATCCACATGTGAGGACCAACGTCTTTACCAAAAAGGTTATAATAAATTACCCAATTTATAGATGTCTTCACTGCTTTAACTCTATACCATGATTTACAACTTTCTTATGTGATTGGGTGCATCTTTAATTTTTATATTTGCTCTAATCTTGCATGAAAGAAAAGGGATAACACAAGTAATCTGAAAGCCATTATGTCACATTTATCAAAGGTAAAAATAAAAGCGGAGTTTCGAACCATTTTTGGATTTTGGCCTCACGAGGTAGGAACACCCCTTTTTTCAATGTTATTTTGGGTGGTGACTCCTTACTATCAACCTTGTGGTGCCCAATTAAATGCCTTCTGATCATCAGCCATTAGTGATGAGATAGGGACACCTAGGCATGCCACTTTAGCCTCTCGGGGCCCAAGATTTGGTAAGTCAAGTTGAGTCATTTTCCTATTATGAAGTGACCATCGACCTAGGAAAGGAATGATAACCTGGTCAGACCTAAAAGTGGGATCGAACAGCTAAAGGTCAGAGGTTTCCTCACTTGAGCTGGACGATCCCTTAGTTTTGGAGGTGAAATCGGGTCTTCAGGAGAAAAAAAAGAGGGCATGCATTAGACTATAACATTTCCTAAGAGTTGTTCACCATCATTATAGACGTACCACATGGTGATGTTATGTAGAAACTGCCTTGAACCATTTGTAAAAAGCATTGGATAGTAGTGGCATGCCCAAGCATCTATTATCATCTGAGGGTGGCGAAGTCTACATCACTGTGATCCTAACTACTCAAATACCTCTAAAAGGTCCCTCATCCTTGTAACACCCTACTAACAAAATGACCTTCCATACAGGGTGTACTAATGTAGTCACTAATACGAAAATTGGACGGTCGAATTAAAGAATTACATCACACATTTTATCATTTTATTCCAACTTGTATTAGGTGTTACCAATTTACTCTTCCTTAGGTCTAAATTTCGACAGCATAATGGGTTAAAAACTCACTACCCAAAACTTGTAAAATTGAAAATTTACCACCTCCAAAACTTCAATCCCATTCATGGCACTTCTATAATTGATCAATAGTCAACAACACAACACAAAATTATTTACAAGTCCTCATCACACACATACATGCATAAATATTGTCATACACAATCTTAGTAGTTTAATTACATCAAAAGGTTATGCGCCACTTAATTTATCACGGGCTAATACAAAAGAGTATAAAATCAGTCTTAATCATTCCATCACATGTACATGCCTTCAACTCCACTTCTTTCGATTTCTTGGTGTACCTGTCCCTGTGCGCAGTCACAAAATCACGCGCTAAGCAACCAGGTTGCCTAGTGGTAGATACAACTACACAGGATTTCATTTAAAGATACAAATTCATTATTAAATTACTGTATCACCCCTTTTTATGCTAATTTACCATTTTTCCCTTTGTTTATCGCGTAATTACCATTTTATCCTTTTTGAACATATTAATCTCAATTTTCACCTTATTTCATATTTATCTCCGTTTATGATTTCTATTATGCCACATTTACCATTAAGTCCCTATTTTCTTGCATGATTACCATTTTGCCCCTAGTAGTCATCAGTGAAAATCCTCAAACCGGATATACGGAATGAAAACTGTATGACTGTATGAAATTTCTGTATGACTGTATAAGTGAGGTGATCGCAATCATTCCTCAACAATTATTTACTGGATTATTTTACCACGGTATATGAGTCTCTATGGCTAGCCATTATATCCTAGGGTCCTAGATCAACCACTGCACACTAAGGGCATTTGTATTTTATGTTTTATATTGTGGTTACATTATACTTCTTAAATTTTAACTATTATGTATCATCTTATACATTATCATTTTATCAAAATCATACATACCATGCATAAATTCATAATAAAGATGTCAAATAATGACTAAACTTAATGAATTTATGTCATTATCTCTAAGGATTCCATTTGGCCTCTTATGGTCTTTCATTAAATCATATGATTCCTTACTCCATTTCATACTATTCGTTTTCCCAACTTGAAATATACATAAACATATCAATTAACAAGCATACTAATCTTATGTCATTATATTATTTATATAATTAACATTATGTATACATTGTAACTATTATGTACATACTCTAAATTAAGTTTAAATCCATCATAACATCTTAATCATCATCCTATTCATCATTTCATGTTTAATTTCTCAATTAATATCAAATAACTCAAGGCGTTACTTAAGGCATCCATTCGGCCTCTATTGAAGTTCACCTATATGTGTGTTTTCTTTATAATTTCCTATTTATTTGATATTATTATGTCATTCTATAAGGTTTTATCAATTTATTTCTCATAATTTCTTAGTTTTCATTAGTTACATAAGGTAAATTTTGAGAGAAATCCAAAATTTAAATGAAATTAAGTGTAGAATGAGTATCCACTAACCTTTATGGTGTTAAATAACACCTAAGCTTGCCTTCTTTGCTCCTCTCCTTCTTTGTTTCCTTTATCTTCTTGATTTCTACCTTTTGGCCGAATTTTAGAGGAAAGAAATCATAAGTTTAATCTTCAATTTATAGCAATTAAACACAACCATCTAGTCACCCTAGGGATGCTCTATAGTCCCATGAAAAAACCCTTAATCAAAACCCATCAAAACACCATAACTTACCTACCAAAGCTTACTTTCTCTCACTAAATATCTTGATGTTCCAGGCTTCCTCTTGATTCAATCAAGCTTCTAGGTTGAAGAGAATGTCTTGTAGTGTCTTTGAGTGAAATTAGGGCTTGAGATTTGGTGAGATGAGAGAGAGATGAAGAGAAAATGGTGATTAGGGGCTAGTTCAGATTTTAAGGGAAAAATGGAGGAAGATGACCGACTTATGAAGTGAAATTGAGAGGATTCTAGACCCCTTATATGACCTTTAAGTCCACCAAATCTAAGGCCCAAATTCACTCAAACACTATGCCATCTAATGGCTTATTTTTAAGCCATTTGTCATGAATTCCTTAATTTTTGAGTTGATTTACACCATGCCCTGAATGTATGTGATTAATACTTCCTTCCTAATGACCTCCATGTCCTTGAATTAATTAATTATGGCCTTTAAACCCTCCATCTATCCTAACCTCAGTTTTTGACCGTTTTTTTGGAAATCAATGTTCCACTTATCAGAATAACATGAAATTTTTCCCTGCATGCACCTACATATATATTAGCATGTCGCTAAAATTTTAAGTCATTCCAACATTGTTTCAGTATACTTCTGGCTCCAGAGGTAAAATCAGCCAATTCAGGACCCAAAATTTTGAAACCGTCAGAAATTTTATTTTTCAATCCCAAAGAATAATTTAGGTCATACACAACATGGCTATATGCTTAGAAAAATATTTGGAGGTTTTTAGAGTATTTTATGGCTTGATCAAACCTTTGATCAACCGAGCCTACGGTATCAGGTAAAAATTCTTTGTCTAACTTGAGGGTCTATTCAAGCTCAATTTCTTCTCAAATTATACCATCGCGCTCCATTTAACACCTATTCTCACATTCTAATGTTGGTTTAAACTGCCCGCTAGGTCACCCATCCTCGGGTTTTCCAGCTCGAGCACGTTTAACTTTACATATATTTGATTTTTCACTGTCTAATTCTACCCTGATTACCCCGATAACTATCTTAGGACTACTATTCATTCCCTAGAATATGTCATGCATGTCAAATGTAACTTTCGGGGTGTTACAATCCTTCTACTTAGGGTGATCTGATAGCTCAAGCTTAGTCAATTCCCTAGAGGTATGCTGCTTATAGTCTATATTGTTAGGGATACAGGTGGACCACAAGCACCATATATTGTAGAACCTAAGTAAGATTGGCAGGTTGCCTACTTGGGACACCATTATTGATGGGTTGGTCACACGGATAGTGTTGGGCATTGAGTTAAAGGCAAAGATTAGGGAGTAAGCTAGGGGTAATATCTTCCTTAATGGCAAGGTGATGATGGGGATAGGGATGGCCCAACCTGATAAGCACTCTCCATCTAGGTATAAATTGATGACACTAGAGAAGATGGATTGCTAGTTTGGTATCAAAAAGGTGACAAGCCTAAGGATGACAAAGGTAGTTTAGAGGTAACAACCACCACTAGCACATGAAAAGCACTAGTTGTCACAACACTAGTATCCGCCACCACCAATGTATGACCAAGTAAGGGATAAACAAATGAAGGATGTCCTTGGGACCGACTTAGGACAGAAGGATTAGAAGGTGAGGTATTATGACATGGGAGGTTATGTCAATCCCCATGTGATAAGGTTCCTACAGGATGAACCTTTTTAGTACATGTATTTCCAACTGGATTTCCCTTATATGCAATCCTAGTACTTTGATCTAGGGGCATTTATAGCCATAACTCTCCCACCATTAGCTGCAAAGCCTAATGCCATATCCACCATAGAATCCTTAATACTATGTTGGAGTAGCTTTAACACATTTAGGATTCTCAGATGATCGAAAGGCAATTGCATGCCATTTTTTAGTTAAAGGTTTTTAATGAGTTACAACACTAGGATGGGTATATCACTATATTGTAGAGGGAGACTCAAGCACAGTTACTGGATATTCTGTTAACTATTTTTGTTGCGATCATCACATTGGATTATGGGAAATAATTAATAAGAATCTCCAACATGCTAGAAGCATGTCAATTTCATAAAAAACACAGTGACTACTTAAGCACGTTAGGCGACCATTCGATATAAGGACCTTCATGCCCATCAAGGGAATATTTTTTGTTAGATCACTACACACTACAAGAAAATTGCAATTTAACAACGGAAATCAGCAACGAAAAATGTCAAATTTCCATTGCTAATAAAAAAAATAGTAACAAAAATTAGCAACAGAAACTTTGGTTGCTAACTCGGCAGTTGCTATTTTTAGCAACGAAAAATGAATTCCATTGCTAAATTCAACCAATGCGTGATTTGGTGAAATGGTCAATTTTAGCAATGGAATATTAATTTTCGTTGCTAAAATTAGTAATGGAATTTCGTTGCTATTATTAGCAACGGAACAACTTTTTGTTGTTAATTTCACCCACCACTATAAAAATTAACGACGGTACTATTCGTCGCTAACAATTATTACAATTTTTTAATATCAACTTGCCTATATAGAACTAACAACAGTCAAAGACCTTGTAATGAAAATGAAGAAAAACAAATACTACTAAGGGCACAACAGCAAATATAAAATAACTCCTCAAAATGATGAAAGTTTTTTTAATAATCTAATGACCATTTCATTTTTAATTACCTTTCTAACAACAACTTCCATAATTTAATTAAGAATGGTTACAAGATGTTAGATGCCAGAGAAAAAACATGGAACACTATAGCAAGAAGACATTGTAGGGTATGAAAAAAATATAATAATAACTGATGAATATGTAATTCACCGCTAAAATAGTTACCTACTAATGGAAGAACACCAGCCTGCCTATAAAGATGCGAAGTTTCAAGTTGTATTCTCTCCTAGATAAAGGATGAAAAAACCTTATTACTAAGAACATTGTTCCAAGTGTCTTTTTACTGCATTCCTAAAGGCCTTAAATTTCAGAAATAGGCAATCTAGAAACAGAGATGAAAAAAATTATGTAAATAAGCAACAGGCATGCAATTGTTAAGCCAAGCAAATTCCCTTAAACTCAAAACAAAATCAGCATATATAGCAATTACCACATGCTACAAATTAGAATTCAACCAATCCTTCACAAACCGCATAAGTAACCATAGGAAATGCAGGAGCAGAACATATGAATTATGATAGCATGTTAGCATTTTAATGAAAAGAACAGTATGTTCACATCAATAAACCCACCAATATAATTTATTATGTGCCGTTAAGAGTGGACCTTCAGAAATGAGCTCCAAACTATATTTAAGCTATGTTGTGTTCTTAAAATAGATGTAACTTGGAAATTTGTTTTAGCAGTTTGTTTTGGAATAGGAATTTTGATTACAACTCCAAGAGCAAACATTTTTGCACCAAATACACTATTTACCTGAAGTTGAGTCTACATCAGATAATAGCATAAAGCAAGCATTCACTGAAAAGAGCCTGAATATGCAAAAACAAAATTACAAACCTTAACATTCACTTCTATCTGTGTTGGACCAAGTTCCTTGATTGTTGGCAATACACAAAATGGAAGATTAACTCCCTCAGTGATACGGTACCTGCAAAAAGATGATTTAACAAAATAACTAGACAAGCCAAAAGAGTTATATGAAAATATTAACGTTAGGTGAAGTAGTGCAACCAATAAACTCAAAATAGACATGAAATCCTATAATTCAAAACTTTCATTGAAATATTAAAGGTTGCATTATAGACTCGAATGAAAAGGAAAATCAAAATCAACAGATGTAACCTAACTAAGAGGAAAAAAGAGCTCCATATTAATCCATTAAAATGCTTACTTGTGATGAGAAAAATGAGAGAGTTGGAATTAACGGGCCGTGTTGGATGGACACACTGATGAAGAACAAGAAAAAAAGAAGATTCAACAAACATAGACCATAATAAACAGGAATATTAAGTAAAACACTGCTGAATAAGCAAGTGGGGTCGGGATTATATGCTGTTTCTATTTATAACCAATAAATCTTTACAACGCCATCATGAAAATTAGGTATAAAGCTTGCGATACCAGATTGTAATTCTTCCCTGTTTTCACAGTAGCAGAAACTAATTCATAAAAATCTTTGGTTTTTGAAATTAGTATCAAAGACTTGAAACATCCTTTATATTTTGATGTTCCTTTAATTTAAAAGTTCAAGTATAACATAACTACTTGTGCCCTTGGGCTACAATCGAAATATGGAGAAAACGATGAGATGAATTTAAAAAAAAATTAAATATATATAAAAATGATAATGAAAAGAAACGTGTGCAAAGAGAGAGACACCTGGTTTCAAAAAATGGCATCAGCATAGATGGAGAGGAAGACACGCAACAATCTAGCATTCACCATCACAAGCTCCCCTCTTTCTTCTTTGTGTCCATTTTTATGTTGTAAAGCAAAGAAAAGCCCATAACTATTCAGTGCTTCCAAATTTCTGGAAAAACAGCCCAAATTCGTCGAAGAAACCGATTGAATACTGGAAAACGCAACATAGCCAATGGTTCAATCAAGTGAAAAATTATCCATGCGAACAGGATCCTATCGAACAATATGAGAGCATCTCGCTGCTCTCGAATCTGCCAAATTAAGAGTTCAAATATATATTATTGTATTAGGTTTAATCAAGTTGTGTTTGGAAACAAAAGAAAAAGTTGCAGGGTTGAACTTACTATTAACTATAAAGTGGATGGCAGCGGCGATGGATGGTGGAAGAAGATGAAAGTGAGAAAGAGAGAGAGGAGCGGCTGTGTGTGTAGATGGGAAGGAGAAGAGAAGAAAACGGTATGGGAAGATTTAGGGTTTCAACATAGGGTATTTATAGACAAGGGCAATTATGTAAATAATTAGAAAATTAGGGATTTTTCATTCAAAATGAAAATTTAATTTAGTAACAGAAAATTATTCCGTTGCTATTTTAGCAACAAAATTCAATTTCCGTTGATATTTTTGGACCCAAAATTTTTTCACCTCTTTGGAATAAAATTACCAACGGAATATGAATTCGGTTGCTAAATAGCAACGGAATAACGGAATTCATATTCCATTGCTATTTTTAACCCAAATTTTTTTACCTCTCTGGGACCAATATACCAACGGAAAATTGATTTCGTTGCTAAAATAGCAACGAAATTTTATTTTCGTTGCTAAATTTCGATCCAAAATTTTTTCGCCATCTAATGCCACCATTTTTAGCGACAGTCATAAATTTCCGTTGTTATTTTTCATGACCATATTGTGGTGCTAAACTTTCCCTCTCTTTTTAGCAACGGAATGCCACCATTTTTTATTCCATTGCTAAACAAAAAAAATTCAACCTAATTTAGCAACGGAATTTCATTTTCGTTGCTAATTTAGCAACGAAATAAATTCTGTTGCTATTTTTTCGTTGATATTTGCAGATTTTCTTGTAGTGACACTAGATGTTGATGTATGTGGAGCACATGCAAATATTGGGGTCCTTATAGGCATAATGTAATAGCTTTTAACATATATCTTTATTGGACTAATTAAAGTTCTGATAACCTCTTCCTCCTTCATCTCTAGCTACAACCTCCTATAAGCCTACAATTTAGGGAGATCCTTTATTTTATTTTTTCATACTTGTATAAAACATACTTTATGTATTCCTCTTTATACTTTCAGTTTTAATTAATTTGAACTATCTTTGTATTACCATTTGATGCATGTTTAATCGTTACCGTGTAAGTTCCTAAGATGTATCTTGAAAGGATTAGAGCGAGTGATTGGATGAGTTCTAGTGAAAAAAAGCATTAGTTGTGTAATAGGGATGTAACAAGAATTTATGAAATGGTGAGGGCATTTAGTGAATTGTGCAAATTATGATGTACATGTATAATTAGGGATTTAAGTTGATAAGAAAAAAAATTTAAGTGAATTGGTAATTAAAAATGTAGGAAGGGATTGAAAGGAAATTGGACAAAGAAAATATTTGGACTAATGAAATGGTGATAAATGGATATAATTTTGGCCATGCATTTAACTCACACCCATAGGGAGTGACTCACAATCACTCACTCTCATAGGGTATGACTCACTCGGTCACTGATTGACTTGGTCACTCCTATGGAGTAGGAGTGAGTGAGTGAGTGAGTGAGTGGAAATTAGTGAGTTGGAATGAATGAGTGAGAATAAGTAGGAGTGAGTAAGTGGGTGAAAAGTGGCAAATTGATGGCCATTAGACTTCTTGATTTAATCATACCTATCCAAATGAGTGGAAATGAGTGAGTAAGTGGATTAAAAGTAGCTAATTAATGACCGTTAGACTTTTTGATTCAATCATAACAGTCTAAATAAGTATTTATGAGGATATATATCTTAGAAAGTTGAAGAAATCTCATGGTTCCTCTATTTCCCTTCTTTGACCAACTTAATATCTCCATTTCTCCTCCATTTTTCTCATCTTTCTAACCTAATTTCATAAAAAATTCTACAATACACTAAATTAAGATAACCATCTTAGTGTAGTACAAGGAATAAGCACAAGCTTTGTAAGGTATGGGAGTTTTGCATATATGTGTGTATATGCTTGGTTTAAATTGATGAATTGTATAATTAATATTAAAGTGTTGTATAAGTTTGAATTTGATAGAATAGTTTGCATAAATGAAGGAAAAAGCAAAGAAAGAAGTGAGTAGTGAAATTCTAATTTAGGACCCATATGATTAGTAATGAGTTTTTTACTTATAAGTTGAGTTATAAAGCTCCAAATATATTAATTCAAATTAAAGCATAAACTAGATACATATATCTAAAATTATTATGCAGGGACAAAAACTAGTTTCAACCTCTAAGGCTATCAAAATTTTGTCCAAGCTACAATGATAGTTGTTGCCTTATCAACTAGAGTAGTCCATAGTATTTTAAAGATATCTCTTGATATAAAAGTCCAAATAGTCTAATTTATAATGATATGGAGCCTAGCGACACATATAAAAACTATTATAGAGAAATAGAAAATTGATTTTGTCACTAGGATTTTTGAATTTTAGATTAAATTTTGGTGATGGTTACTGCCATGTCACTTGGAGCAACCTATACTATTTTATGAATAGCTCGAGATATAGAAGTTCAAATGACATGATTTTTTATTCTATGAAAACAAGAAAAATATAGAAACAAATATCTAGAAGACCATTAGGTTTAAATCTGGCTGTAACTATGTCAAAAATGCAAAATATAGTAAGCTAAGAATTCTACCAAGATAACCAAGTGAATTTTGGAAGGCCTCACGACTTATGTGGACTTTTCTAAATACTTTTAGAACCTTATAAACATATAAATAGGATGTAACATGTCATGTTGTACATGATATGTATGGTTTTACATTAAAATCAATAATTTGTATTAAAAATGAATATAGGAAATTATGAGTATAAAATATGATTTAAGTACATTAATGAGTTTTATGCTTGCGAACTTGAATCGAATATTCTTAAATGTTCATTAAGCCCTATTAACACATGTATAAGGTCAATATATGATAAAATGAACTTGAAATGAATAGCTTAGCATTAAAGTATGAATTTTAATAATGGCTTTCTAAGTGATTAATGAATGTATATATGGAATTTTAAATGCATTATTGTTGATTGTAGCCTTATAGCATACATAAGCGATTTGTATCTTGAATAATTGAATGTAGTTGCTTGTTTTAAATGAATAATGTTGAGTGTTCATAAATGTATTGAACATAAATTGTTAAATGATAAAATTTTAATTAGTTCCAAAATTTCACATAGTGGTGGATAGATAGGTATGTTTATAAGGGTCAGTGATTACAACTACTATTGTTGGTACCGAAAGGTGTCTAGTATTAGCACCCAAAGGTGTCTAATGTCCATACCTCTTGTTATCTAGTAATTCGAGACTTATGTCTCTAATGTTTGATATTATTCGTTAGTATCTAGTGATTGTCCCATTGTCCACTATTAATAGGGAATTCAGGCAATTGAAGTGTAATGGTTGCATTTTAGTGATAAGTGTATATATCGTTAATAGTGTAAATAAATTAGTGACCTATTATCATGTTAATTTGTTTATTAATAATGCGATAACAATGAATGATAGTATCGATGTATCATTTAATGCATGTAATTATTATTTAAAATGCATGTGTGTATTGAAGTGTTTGTAAATATATAAAGTTTTTGAATGTAAATTTGTGAATTTGGACTCACATGTTATATCATTAATGTTTGTGACTTCGTCAAGAAGTCAATTGCATTATTTTCTCCCCACTGAGCCATTACTCAGCATAAGAGTTTCCTGTGTATGTAGGTACACAGGTGTTTCATTTGTATGTACAAATAGAAGTTCTAGGATCTTTTTATCAACATTTATTGGACACTAAGCTAAGCTTGAAGTCTTATTTAGGTATACAATTATCCTTGTATTGTATAGTGTAATAGATATGTATATGTGTAATGAACGAGATATGTAAAGATGTTATAAATATTTTGAGATTGTATATGTGTTTGCATATTATGATATGGAAATGGTATATGGAATTAAGAAAGTAATTTCAACAATGCAAAAAACATAATGAAGTTATGTGTAAAGAACCTATAAATATGCTTTAATTATATTTAATCTAATTCAAGTGATGTAATTTAATGAGATGAAATTGTTAGGATGTTGTTGCACTCTCATATCCCTTCTATGAGATATGAAGGTGTCACATATTATGCATATTTATATGTTGATTATGGTTTTCATGCTTATATATGCACCAACTCAACAGCCTTTGCTAATATAGTCATTTGTCATCATTATCACTAAGGACAATATAGAAAAATTATAATAATAAAATAAAATATAATAACAACATGAATTGACAATGCTAACATAAAAAAGGGAAGAAGAAGAAACAAAAAAAGAGAAAATAAAAAGGGAAAAAACATATTGAATATAATGTTGATATGTCTGCTAACCATATGTAGGGTGGAGCTTCAACTTCAAATAGTATGTGCTTACCAAACCATTGCAGCATCAAAACTTGCAAATTTCATCGGGGACAAGCTAATAAACTTTTCAAGCTAATTATGTGAATATTATAAACATCTTATATCGATCAGTGCAACCTTACAACCATCCACAACCAGGACATTTTCTCCACTACAAAGGACAAGTAATTACTTGATGGCTTCAAATACAATCACCCTTAACATATAGAAAATTTTTGCAATCACTTCCAATTTGGGCAAAGTTTTACAATTAGGTTTGCAAGGTTACATATCACAGTATGTCATCATCAGTTTGCAAGTTCTAGCCACAGCCTACAAAGCATCATCTCAATCTATCTCTGGCAATCTGCAAGTCGTTATCATTGCACACTATAGGGTTCAATCACAGGTTACCAATGTTAGCCTACAAGTTCAACCATACTGATTCAAAGTCTCCTTAAGAATCAGTCAATATGTAATGCAACATCACATTTTGTCTTAATCAGTTTGTAAGATATAGCCATAATCTATCTAAGTCTGCAAGGTTCTATCACAGCTAGCCTTTACTAAGCTACAAGATATTACCACAACACGTTGCAGAGTTCTATCAAAAGTCATCATTATTAGTTTACAAGGTATAACCATAACGATTTAAAGCCTCTTTAAGGAGCATTTGGTCTTGAAATGTGTAATGACAATCTGTACATTAGTTTGCAAGGTTTACCATAATTCTCATCAAGGTCCTCTTAAGAGGAAAATTGGAGGATGTAAGGTTCGATACCAGTCTCCAAGGTCATGTCACAACCTTACTACTTAAGTCTCCATAAGAAGCAAACATGGAGATGCCCCTTCAGGTAACACCATATGAGCTTTGTTTTGAGATTGTGTTTTGGCCTTTTTGGTCCCTCTTGAATTTGTTGTGTTTTAAAGTTTTTATGGGCAGTGCACAGAAAAAGGAGGGAAAAAAAGTCTCATTAGTTCGAAGTGAGTTAGTCATGACCATAACTAGTTTTCTCCCTCTTAATTTTGAGCCCAAGTGACTCATAGTGATAACTTAATAGTTATGGTAGTGAAACACCAGTCACGGCATGACTCAACCTTCTGGCTATGACTCATTAATCTTGTGACAAAAAGTTTGTTTTCTCCACCTTTAAGCTTTTTCCTTGTCTTTTTTGCATGTTTAATTTTCTATGCATGTTTTTTTGCATCGATTTATGTGCTATGTGGCCCTTAGGAGAGATTAGGCTTGCTTCTTCTATCATTTTACCACTTATGTATACCTAATGTAATCAAAAGGGTTTTATTTGTACTGTGTTTAATCGGGATCTTCTGTAAATAAAACTAGACCAATGATCTATTTCATGTCCAAAAATCACATGTCAATAATAAGTTTATAATATTATAAAAGATTTTGAAACAGGATCAATGTTCTTGGTTTTCATCCAATAAAAAGTTGCAATGAATTCATTTTTGCAATCTTATGTAAGGATCAATGTCCGCCCCAAATGAGTTCGATGAACAACACAATTTATGGATACATATTAAAATTAATATTTCATATGGTCGGACCACTGTCCTGATATTCTGGGCCAGTTTGGCAAAACTTATGAAAATAACTTTTTCAATTGGTAAAAGCTATATTCAAAAAAGCTATATCCCAAAAAGTAGATAATTGTTTGGTAAATAAAAATCAAAATGACTTATAAATTGAAAAGCAGTTTATTAACTGTTTGGTTAATAATGTGATTAGAAATAACTTTTTAGAATAAAAAGACGAAAGAGGACATATATAATTTTAATATATTATATTCAATATCCCACTAGAAAATAATAATTATTTCCACTTATTTGCATTTTTTACTCCACTAAACTATTAAAAAATATATAGTTAAATAAAAATAAATATAACATAAAAAATAAAAAATATATATGTTGTTTTCATAATTTGTCACACATATTATTTCTTATAATTCTAAATCATTAAACTACATTTTTTTTTCTACTAAACTAAAAGCAATTTGATCACGTATATAATCCATTTTTGTACTTCCACCACTCATATAATTTTCTGAATGTGAATCATGCTCGGCATCTTCAAAATGATTAAGCAGCACAAAATTTGGGTCTTCATCAAGTCTCGTAAAAGCTGGATCACTTGAAGAATGGCTTCGGATATAGTTATGCAATGCCATTGTTGCAACCACAATGTTTGTTTAAGTTTTAAATGGAAACGAAGGCATATCACGTAAAATTTTCCACCTTTGTTTCCAAACTCCGAATGTTCGTTCAATACAACTTCTAAGCGATGAATGAGCACTGTTAAAAATTTCTTGATATCCCTTTGCAGGTTCACCACGCTGAAAATCAGGAATATGATATCTTACCCCTTTGTAAGGTCGTAGATATCCTCTCATTTGTGGATACCCTGCATCCACCAAATAATATTTGCCTATATTTGAAAAACAAAAACAAAAGTATTAGTTATATAGAACAATGAAAACATTTTATGAATTGACATAAAATAAATTAAATTAAATATTACCATGAGGTGGTTTTGGAAAATTTAATTCTTTTTTGTTGATTGCATGAAAAAATATGCGTGTATCATGTGCCGTTCCTTCCCATCCGGCTAATACAAATGTAAACTGCATATCAAAATTGCAAGCAGCCATAATATTTTGTGTTGGTATTCCTTTCCTTCCTATGAATGGTATTTGATTTTCTGAACATATACGCGCCGATACATGTGTACCATCAATAGCTCCTATGCAATCCTAAAATATAGAGATACATACATACATATATATAAATAAATACACAACTTTTTTAAATTTTTATGACATAAAAACATAATATTTAGAAATATTACCTTAAAATAAGGCATGTATCTACTGTCATATAGAATTTCTGGTGGAATATCTTGAAATTTAGCATCTTTAGGCTTTATTAAGTCTTTTGCTAAAAGACAAAAAATATCCAAGACTTCTCCAAAAACTCTACTAATAGTTTCACCTGAATGCTGAAAACGCTCTTGAGCATGCCTATTAGATGCTCCTTGAGCAAGTATGTAAAGGCAAATGCATACTTTCTCAATTATTGACATATTTTTACTATATTTCAATCCATAATTGAATTGTAAATCAGAAATTAATTGGAATACTACATCTTTTCTCATTCTAAACATATTAATACTACGTTTTTCATGACCTTGCATTATTTTTAATAACCATTTCATTCCCATTTGATAAGATACCATACAAGGTTCTTTATATATAAATGATGCATAATACTCCCCTATTGCTATGGTTGCACATGTGACAATTGATAAGAATTCTTCTTCATCACTATCAAAATCATCATTATAATAGTCATCATCCATATCTAGAAAAAAATATAAAAAATATCATTATGCATGACAATCCAAATAAATTATATATATATATATATATATATATATATATATATATATATATATATATATATATATATATATATATATATATATATATATATATATATATATATATATATATATATATATATATATATATATATATATATATATATATATATATATATATATATATATATATATATATATATATATATATATATCAAACGAATATAGAATTGAAATCATTCATAGTAAAGAAATAGTTATTAAAGATAAATATAAAAAGTACATGATTCAATAACAATTAAAACATATTTCATATAAAAAGTACATGATTCAATAACAATTGAAACATATTTTATATAAAAGCTACATTAGTCATGACCCTTTACTTTTGAATATTTCATACTGAAACTTAAGCCATCCCATTTTTTCTTCAATTGAACGCATCAAGGCATAACCTTCTCTTTTTGACTTCTGCTCAAAAATATAGGAAGCAAAATAATAAAGTTCACTACCAATAACAATATCAGGCAAAGACTTTATATCATCCATAACTTCTGTCATACTAGCTCCTGGCAAGTCTGCTCTTTTAGAAGTCAAATTACTCCTACTTTCAACACTAGCCACTAATCTCGATATATCTTCTCTTAATTTAGCTGCACCTCCTAAACTTCTTCTACCTTTTCTTCCCCTCTTATCTATTTTTGCTTGCGAACTACATCCAATATCTCTTTTTTGCTTGTTCTTTATCCTTCCTCCATCAATTGTTATGTCATCAAGGTTTGTAATATTTGGTGAGCCATTACCACTAGCCATGAATTCATCTAAGCTTTGATCAAAATCTTCCTCTATTGACTCATCAATATCTTCTAATGATATAGATCTCTTTTTAGATGCATCAATATCAACATTAATATTTTGTGTCTCTGTCATTGATGAAGGCGTCCAAGCAAATTCTCCAGTAGCAACAGTATCTCCAAACATTATGTCTAACCTTTCTTCAAATTCAGGTTTAAGACCTACACTTCGAAACTTTGCAGCTCCAGGCAAAACCTATAACATATCATATTTCAAAATTTAACATACATGAATAATGAATTTAACTTCATGAATTATTATTAATTTAAAACTAACCTTAATTTTTTCATCCCACCATTCGGAAGTAGCATTAATAGTTTGCTTCTTTTCGTCCCATCCTAATCCCGTTTCCTTTCCTTTCAAATCTTTCCAAATCTTCCAATCTCTTTTCATTACATCCCATTTATTCTTCAATTGAATTTTATCATAATCATAACCACTTTCTTTATAAAAATTTGTTCTAACATATTTCCATCCTTCTTTTGTAAAATGAGTTCCACTTCGCAGGCCTTTATGAATAGCTTGGATACATATGTCACAATATAATAAGATCATATTATCATTCCATACAGCTTTTGTTGTCTTTTTCTTCTCTTCTTGAACATAGTGAATTTGTGACATCTATGATAATTATATTTTAATTAAAATTTAGTACATGAATATTAAATACATTCTACCAATATTAAATCTAATAATAATAAATGTAGAAAATATACTTTCTACCAATTTAATTAATGTCAAACTTCATAAAGAATGCAGGATTAGAACAATGAAATATGCATAAAAAATAATAAATGTAGAAAATATAAGTTGCAGGCAAGTCATCCTTGGCTACCAAACTAGAATCTTATCTTCATGTAAGGCCTCTCTTCCTCATGATTTATACATCACCAAAAGAAGACATAGGCAGCCTAAGATGAAACATAGAGGCCTATTCCGATAGCCTAGGAGACCGTCTCGGAACCCATTAATTAAAGCTTCATTTTTGTATGAAACCTTTCCTACAGAACAGAGGCAAGTCATCCTAAGCTACTAAACAACTATCATCTCTTCATCTTAGGCCAATCTTCCTTTCTAAATCTATAATCTTTTATGCACTCATTGCCTCCAATTTGGCTTGCCTTACATGAATATTTCTATTTATAGCCAGTGAAAAAGCACAAGCACAACATCAGATTCGTATTGCCACATGCCTTCATGAAGAAAGCTTATCTAGACCTGATTTTTCAAAAATTCGTGGACTAGTCAATCACATAAAAAGTAGTATACAATAAATATAAATAAATATAATTTATTACTAATTCATATGAGAGGGAAGGTAATAATTCTTGATATGTTAATTAATTTATAGTGCTTAACAGGATAGGCATCAAGTGTAAGATAATTTTTTGTTTTAACCTTTTTGGCACAACAATAGCTCCAAGAGATGTGAACATGACGTAACCCATAAAAAATCAACCCACTACTATTTTAATCCTCTATTAATATTCTAATATTAGCTAAGCAGGTAATCAAGATAATTAATAATTTTTCCCAAAAAAATCGATAACTAATAATTAGTTATTACTAGATAGAGGTAATCAAGATAATAACTTTTCCCAACAAAACACCTCTAGAAAGATATATTTCTCATCTGAAAAACTACAAAACCAGCAGCCCCAGAAGGAACCCACGCTAGTAAAAATCACTTCAAATAAATGAAATAAAAAAATTGAAGAATAAGCAATAGCAAACCAATTTCTTGAACAACATGCATAATTATTTTCAGTAGAATACAAATAGGATACTATCTAAATTAGGGCTTAATAATCTTATTGCTGTTTACACAAGGCAAAACAATTTCAATTTGAACTAGAATTATCTTAACAAACCCATCGAAATCACTGAGGCAACCAAGTCGAAATCAATATTGCCCGAATTCCCAAATTAACAAACCCATAAATATACTCGATGGTAATTCAACACTACAATTAGAACTTATGACTGCAAGATCAACCAAACAAACAAAAAATATCACACAAAAATCACAAATACAAATAAAAATAAATTTTAATAATTACTTTCATTGACAAAAAAAAAAAGAATAAGAACAGGAGCATACCTTGAATGCTACCCGGCAAATACAAAGAGCAGATTGATCCTTTTAAATTTCAACGATTTTGAGTGATAAAAGAAAGAGAAGAAAGAAGAAAATGAATGAAATTTTGTTTACGTTAGATTATTTTGGGAGCTAGGGCAAAAGAAAAAGAGTCTTTTATATTAGGTATACTTGTAATTATAAAATAAAATAAAGGGTATTTTTGTCTAAAAATAATTTTAAATCAGCTTTCCTGAAAAGTTAAAATTCAGCTTTCCTGAAAAGCTTTAATTTCTAGCTTTTTCTAATAGAAGGTTTTTTTACTTTTTACAAAATTGATTTGCCAAAAATTAGCGTTTACCAAACACAACTTTTTATTCTATAATCAGCTTTTTATCAAATAATCAGCTTTTTTTTCCTTGAAAAGCAATGCCAAACACACCCTCTATCGGATGGTGAATTTATCATACCTATTTTGTAGTGCCAAAAAATGCATCTTGAATCCCATCACCAAAGATGATATAAGAATCCTTTGACCATCGTGAAGCAACTGACTTCGAAGGTTGGGAGATTTTCATCTAGTCGTCTCTAAAAGTGGAACCGGTTTAGAATAAACGATTTTTCTCAGGGCGTTCTTTCAATGTCCTCCCATGGGACATGCGTCACAAGTTGGCACTTGACTTTTTAACCATGGTTTTTCTTCTCATTTTGTACCTCCAACAAAATATAGTAGTTTTATGTGGCAATTGATATGGCAAAATGTAATAGTGCTAGTAGATAGGTGGGGACATGTATTAGGACTGGGTAAATTTTTTCATATATTAAGTAGTGGTTTACTGAGATGGAAAGCACATTGATCACAAGGGCCACCACCACTAACAGCAGCAACATCCACGACCCAACAGTTATTTCAGTTCCTATCATTGCTGTTTCGAAGTTGCAAAATCCAATCAGCACATCATGGATATTTTGAGTGACTTTTGTAATTATTAATTTAATTGCTTAATCGTATATTTATAACATAATATCCAATGGGCAAAAATTAATAATATTTCAACTATATCATTTTTATTGACTAATTATAGATTAAAATATATCATTTTTACTGGGTCAAAAAGTTGAGTTAGTTGACACATCGGCAAAAAACACAAAAGCAGACACGACTGTCCTTCATGGATCCTACGTCCCCCTTCGCTTTCAAATACTGTATATATACAGTTTTTTATTCATAATTAACTTATGATTTCAAAATTTTTTATTGATAAAAATCTCATGAAATAGATAAGTACTTGAACCAACCACATATATTCTGCTTTTTGTGTTGCTTGTCGTCGTCTAATTAGTGGATTTGCTGACCAAATGTTCCCTCGTGCGATGATCACGACATAGTGCCTCTAAGATGTGACGGTCATCAAAATCCTCACCACTTTAAAATTGTGTAACTTTCTTAACCCTAAATCTTATATTGTGGTTTATATACTTGATCCAATATATCCTAGTAGGGTTAGGATTCGCTCTCTAAAGCTATTATCCTAGTAGAATTTGGATGGGCCTCACACCAAAACAAGGAGGCCTTAAATATTCCATGCATGTATTGGACTAGCCATATCTTGCGCATATTCTATGCATGTGGAGAGAGAGAATCTCTTTGCTCATCATACTTGAGTTTTTCACTCATTCTTTTCTCCTTCGCTTCAAACACTTATTATCGCATACCATATCATGATAAACTATTTATTTTAATTTCTTACCATTTATTCTAAGTGTGTGATCACTTAGATTTTTTTTGCAGCTTGGCAGTACAAAATGTAACTAGGAAACCTAGTTTAACTAGGATTACTTGATTTAAATTTTTTCAAATCTTTATGTCAATTCCCAATTGACATTTATAGATATTTAAGTACAAATCATTAGAGGTTTCTAGCTAAGCGTGATAACTATCCAAGTGACAGAAAAGTCAATAGCCTGAATTTACCTTTCCATATACCTTTTATTTATCTTATTCTTGTTTGAGCATGGATTTTTGTCAGCTCAAATCTTAGTCAAGTTTGTCTAATTAAACCCAGAATATGTGACATCTATTAAGTACTTTTTCATTCTTAACTTGTTTGATCTGCGCCGGAGCTAGTTAAGCTCGAATGCCCAATTTGATTCTCGAAGATTCACTTTTAGGGCCTAAGACCGGATCGAGACTCATTATATCTCACAAGTTGGCTAGCTACTTCACAATAACAAAGATCTTAAACCCAATCCATTGTTGATGATCAATCTATGAATACATCTAAAGTGGACTCAAAGAGGTAGGTATCATGTGTTTGCCATCCAATAGAATGTTGGGAAATGATTCTCAACCTTTTGATCAATTACACAATTATGATAATGATCTAGTTTTTAGAGAAAGCGAAGCTCCCTTTTGATGGTGTGATTTTTAGGTTAAAATTGAAAATTAGTCCATTTTATTAGGAAAATCTATTTAATCAAGTATCAAACTTTTAGATGACTTAAATGAGTTAGCGTACCAAAAACTCCTTTTTTACTAAATAATTACATCCCCAAACAGAAAATACCACTACAAGAAATTACACATGTTGTGACATAAAAAATTGTCATAAAAAGTTTCTTTTTTGTCACTAAAACATTAAGGTGATGAACTTTCATAGTCACATAAATCATCACGGTATATGTGTAACAAACAGTGAAAGTGACGATTTATTTATTTGTCATTGTAAATATCATTTTTTATAGCAAAAATAATTATCATTACCTTAATTTCTCACTTTTCATGAAAAAAATAATGTCATGAATAAAATTTTATTTCATCACATAATATTGTTTATCGTCATAAAAAATATTAATTTTTTATGACAAATTTAAGATTCGTCACCGGTGCAAGTACTTTTAGTGACAAAAATCTGCTTGTAGTCAAAGCAATTGAATATTGATTATGTAATTGTTGTAACAAATAAAGGTAATTTTCATCATATAATAATTTATATTATCACTAAATCTAATACTTTAAATGACGATAAATAATTTTGTCATTAAATTAATATATATTAATGATGAATATAAATCGCCATAATATTGACAACTTATGTATTGTGACATAAATATGAATAAAAATAATCACTACAAGAAAAATATCCTTTTAACGAAGAGAAATCCGATCATTAAAAGTCTAAATCCAATCATTAAAAGTAAAAATATTTTATTTGAATATTAGCCATTCCAAAAATATAATAAATAGTCTTTTCATATATTGCAAATATTCATATCCAATATCAAATTGTACATTAATGATACCATATAGACAAAAATAAATAAATAAATAAATAAATAAATAAGACTACTACAGATAGACTTCTATTGACAATATCTAATAGTACATTAATGATTCCATGAACTAATGCACACTTCAACAACGCCACTAATATCAGCATCAACAAAATGAAGTCACCTTGTAGATAGCTCTATCCTGTAAAATCCTACAACAAATATAACTTGATACAAGGGAAAGAAAAAAAAAGCACAAGGAATTAAGAATTAAGAAATAAGCGATGAGAATGACACCACAAGGAATTATTATGTATTTTATTTTACAAAAATGATCCAATGATGCTCTCAAAGGCAGTGAATCGTAAATAATTTTGTCTATGAATTATTATTATAGTGATACTACTAATGGTATGCTCTCAAAAGTGAATCAACTAGTTATTGCATTATGATAATAGTTGGAGAACAATAACCGAAAACAGTCTTTAAAGATATAGCATACAGGGTTGGCTAATTTACTTGGCCGTATTAGTAGCAATAGGAATAAGCCACTACTGTATTTAGAGGGACAGAACTTGATCGAGGCACCTGATCACTTTCAGATATTAGCTAAGGATAAAAGCAACCATTTGATATAAGAGTAACCATGTGCTAATCATAAAAATGTGATTTGATCTCAGATGCTCTGGCTTAAGAGAAATATGATGGCCTCCCAAACTAGAAAAAAGAATACAAAATCCGATGGGAAAAAGTAAAAAGATATTAAGCTGAGAAGAAACCATAAGCTCAACATTGTGTCAATCCGACTGATAATATTTGCATAATGCAATGCAAGACCAGCAGTGCCCAACTTTTTTTGACTTGTTAAAGCACCTTTTACAGGTCTATCATCATTTGCAAGTTTCATAGAGGGCAAAACATAAAGTATTTCCATTATTAATAAATCAAATAATAGTTTGCATATAAACTTAGGACATGACAAAAGCACAGCAATGGTTGTGCATCTGCAGAAGTTAACCCATCTTATAATTTTGATTGGTGTAACATTGAATTTATAAGTAGCAATATATCCAATCACATTTTTTAATCTAAATAAAGATTATATTTCTGTGTGAAAAATAATTTTGATTTGGTTGGTGGATTGATAAAGCTATGTAAAACTACTTTTTCTCTTTTAAATACATAGAATAAAATCAAGAGCAAATATAATATTTTTATTATACTTAATATCAAACAACAGATCCTGAAATAAGAACACAGTATTTCCAACATACCTTTGCCCTCACTAAAAACATCAAGAAGGTCTGGGACACAAATCTGGACATGACGAGACAAATTTTGAAATGCATCTGCTGTGGCATCTGGCACTCGTGGATCTAATGGTAGGAAAGGAATTTTAGCAACCTCCCTCAAAGCATCAAGATAATTACCCAATCTTATTAACATAAAAGTATATATTAATAAATCCATTTGTTGTTAAAATGAATAGGCGTCGAAGCCACCAAAAATAAATAACACAATTATCCTATTAAATAAATTATGAATAGAGCAAAAAAGGGTCGAATCCACATAGACTAATACTAAAATAATTCTAAATAACCAGATTTTCAGCAATAAAAATAATAAGGAAGTTTTCATAAATTCAAGATTAAAAATACTGAACTAAAACAGATAAATAAGCAAGCAAGAAATTAATTAAGATGAATCCAATAGGTAATAAATTCCAATTAAAGATATTCACAGCACAGGATTAATTCAACCGATCATTGATGAAAAAATATTTTCTATTAAAATAAAATGATGGGCCAGTTATAGCCGTCGGCTTTGCGCTCCCGACTTTATCTTTTCGTATTAATGAATTAATCAAGTAAGGTTGTAATTAATTCCTAGCCAATAAATAACCCTTAACACGAGTAAGAATTTAATTTATTGACAGCATTAAGAAATAGAAAGACCCGATCTAAGCCAACCGACCTACATGCGAGATCAATTTAGACCAAATCATGCATTTACTCAATGTAACAGCTCTTGTAAGGAAGCTACACTGATTGCTACTTGTTATTGACTTCATTAAATAATTACGGATTCAGCAAACTCAATTAGCAATATGTTATTTAATTAAATGAACAACGGTGCTTCATTGAACAGAAAATAAACAACAATCAAGATATGGTTTCTCTAAGCCTTAGTAAATAACATGAATACTATATAAAATTAAGAACAATAAATACGCACGACAATCTCACAGCGAAATAAATCATAACCTTGAATTAATCATTAACTGAAAATAGTATTTTAGCCACGCATGGCTATGGAAATTCACAAAATAAAAAGTAAAACTAAAGAGTACTTTTTGTTACATGAATGGAGGTATAGAAAAAGCAGAGGAAGAAGATCCTCCAAATTTCAACTTCTTCCTCCTTAAATATTCCTCCCCAAAACAAGAAAAGAGGAAGTCTTCTACCCAAACTAGAAAAAATAAGATAAAATTCCCAAAGAAATTTTTAATTTCTAAAATCACTGCCCTTTTACTCCTAAAATAATATCTTAATATTCGTAAACACTAGGAGAAGTTAAAGTGGCTGCTAAGTTAATTTTGCCACAAAAATCGCAGTTCACTATCAACTTCCCTTAGGCAAGTCCCTTGGGCATTAGGGCAAGGGAACTGGGTAAGGCTCGCACTTTAGCCTTAGGCAACTATAATTTTCCCTTGCGCAAGGCTCTCAGCGAGGTGACCGGTGTCTAGCAAGTGTACTAGATTGGCTAGTAATATAGGAAAATATAAATTAAAATCACAAATATCATACCTAAGGGAACATGAATTGCTAAGAAGATATCTATGTATGAATTAAATTAAACTGAGATTGTTTCCCAAATGTTTTTCGATTTAAAGGAAAAAATTAAACTAAATAAACAATTAAATAAAACAAAAACTAAAATTAAATTAACATGAATTAAAAATAAAACAATAATTAAAATTCTCTTACTAAAGGAATTATCCACCTTAACTTTCATTGTAATGACTTAATTCAATAAAAACATCAGTGATTACGGAAAACCAGATGAAATAAAGCCTGATATCTTGAATCAAGAATATCTTTCTTAAGCATCAAATTCTCTTTTTAGGAACAATTTAACACTTAGAATAAAAATTCAATTTAAAGTCCTAACTTGTCATTAAACCCTCTTGCAAGTAAATTCAACTCCAATTTATTCTTAGTTCCTCCTCTCTCAGTGTTAACCAATATTATCAACACATAATTATCTCAATATAAAAAAATAATCATGTATAAATAGTAAAGAGTTAACCCAAGAACCTGCAAATAAGTGATAGTGCCTAAACCAATTTTTAGTTATTGAATCAATAAATCAATAATTAATCTTAATACAATCAAAGATAAGAATATGCTTAAAATCAAGAAATAATCAACTGATATTGAAATTAAAGCTCAAAATAAAGTCATAACAATGAAAATAGAAGATTTCAAGTATCCATTAGCAAAAGAAGAAAAACTACTTCATAATAAAAATAAAAGAACGATAAACAACTAAAATAAAAAGAACAACAAACTAAAAAAAGAAAAAGTATTGCACAAAACTAACTAAAGAAAACTAGAGAAAAAACTAAAGAAAATTCTTAATTAAAGCTTGTTGTGTTCTCTTTGATTGATGATGTTTCTCTTTTATTGATGATGTTGTTCTGGTGTTTTGATCCTTTATTTATAGGCATTGAAGAAGAATCCTGCCTTTCCCAATCATAGTAGGAAAATGACTCTTCTAAATAGGAATTTTTGTCAAACTTGAATACTTGATGCATGGCCAAGTGAGTTGAAGAAGGAAACCATGCACTGCCGTTTGTGAATGCCTACCAGCCATGCATAGCAAAGTAGCCTTTTTCCTCTTGAGATGCACGGCCATACATGGGCTTAAATAGCCATGCATGGCCAAGCATGAAATCCTTTCTTATGGTGCATGGCCAAGTATGGCTTCACTGTACTATACGTAATTCTTTAACTTTTGCAAAAATTTTTTTATTTTCTTCATATGCGGCCATCTATAATTTTATGCACAGAAGAGTAAAATATCTCTAGACTAAACGTTGAATTTCTGGCTTTAATTTCTCAAAATTACAAATTAAACTAAAATTCAACTAAATTAAAGCTAAATAAACTCAATTAAACACCTAAAAATACACTAAAATTATCATTTAATTCACAATTATCACAAGGCAACTGCCGAACTAAAATTTCCTCCATCTTTAAGCATCGGCTTACTCCAAAGACTTCATATTTCCTTAAATTATCTCTAGTTAGCTTCAAAATTATAACTTCATTGAAATCCGCTCCTACAGTCAACAAAAAGAATAAACCAATGAAAAACGTCTAAAACTGACTAAAAAGGGTACAAAATGTCAAGCTAAATCTAAGTAAATATATGTATTTTTAGCAACTTAATAAATTTTCCCATACTTATCCCATGCTTTTCCTCAAGCATTAATCAAACTATCCAATCAATACCTTCAGATATATTCCCATCCTCAAACAAAATACAATCCTACAAAGCTTCAACATTATTAAAATGCGAAGCAAAATAAAGAACGAAATTCAAAATAATTTCCTTCAAATTCATAACACAGCATGGGTTTCTCAATAATCTTTTTAAATTAGAAATAACAAGGCTTAAAATAGTTTACACATGCAAGAGTTTTAATGCCCAATTTCAAAGTTAGATCAATACACCTAGATAAATTATCAAACCAAAAGAGACAATACTTGCACCAAAATTACAACAAGCAAGGGAATCAAGATTACCAAAAACTTCTACTTTATTGGCATCATTTTTACTTTTAATGCTTTTATTTTATTTTCCTCTTTTTCTTTTCATAGGGATGACAAGTATTGCTTACAAGGAATGTAGAGGTTTTTTTTAAGTGAGGGCACCCGATTCTGACGTGCATACACCTAGTTACTCAGACAACACAAATCCAAGTGGCTACTAGCTCTACTTATATCCAAATTTTTAATAGACAGTGAAGTAAAATTTATTTGCTAATCTCCCATTTTTTTCTCTGTTTTCTTTTTAAATTTTGGCAACTAGATTCCCAAACTATAAGCACACAAAATTTTATTTGATATCTCAACTAGTTTTAACAATTACATAAGGTGCAAATATCCAAATTAAGTTCATGCATAAATCTATTTCACCTAGCAAATTAAGCCTTGAATTTTTCTTAATTCAAAAAAAAAAAGATGAGGCAACCATGAAATGTATGAAAAAAAGTAAATTCTCAAGAAATCGACTTATTTTCTGCCAAACATCAAACAAGTAAAAACCAACTGGGCATGGAATTGATTAAAGAAAAATTTATCCTCTAGAAAAGAGAGCATAATTTAACACATGCCAAGGACAATGAACAAAAAAATAGACTAAACATCAAAAACCATGGGACAAGCGCTTATCTACATCACCTAGCTTAACCACACAAAATAAGCTCCAAGCATTTTAATAAGCCCAAAAAAAATTTTCAACCAAATTCAGCATCCTAAATCCCTAAAACAACTAACTAAAAATATTCACACAGATTCCAACAGAGCATCACAGAATAACTCAATCACACAGCACTTCTATTTCAATCCATCCCCTACACTTACTCCTCGTATTGTCCTCAATGCAAAATTACACACAAACATGAGGCAAAGAACAATAAAATGTAAAAAGAAAGAAAGAATACTACCCTGGTGGAGGAGGAGGAATCCAATTCAGTAACGAGTCAAATGAAGAGGTGGGGTGAACCCCACATACTGAAAATAAGCCAAAAGATATGCTTGCAGTTGGTTAATAGTGCTCTCAATACGCTCAAAATGTGCTTCAATTTTAGAGAACAAGGAGGATAGAGGAGCAAAAGTAGCAACTTACGAAGATGCTTTAGGGACTCTCTTCTTAGTATCCTTTTTTAATATTCTATCTTTGGCTAAAGCACCTACATCCATAAAAGATATGGCTTCTTTCTCTCTACATTGCAATAAGTGCAATTTATCCAAAAACATGAGATCCATAGGTGGCATTGAACAAGCAACATGTATGGTTGTAACACCCTTATCAGAACAGTATTTTTCGATGATCCAATAAAATATTTTTCACTTTCGGATGCACTTTTTAGTTCGAAAAATACTATTCACTATCGGAAATATTGTTCACGGCTAATCCGGTGTTGAGGACGTTACAATTCTCCCCTACTAAAAGAAATTTTGTCTTCGAAATTTACTTATATCGAAGAGTAGAGGATATTATACAATTATCAAAACTTATTTTTCATTCAATAGTTCCGAAGCATCCTTGCTACTGGAACCCATATACTTTTAAGCCAACCAATCTCGATATCAAAACTCGTTATCACTTTCCTTACACAAGTCATGCAACCCTGTGTACAGATTTCTTTCATATTTCAAATCAAATCAACTTAAACCTTATTTATTTCTTTTCACTTAATTAAATCCAATATTTATCGTCGTTTTCTTTCTGACAATACATCAATAAGAGTCAGATTTCTCTTGAACTTGATATTCTTGTCACATACAGCCTCTACTACAAGCAAGTACTTTTCACAATCATTCTTTTATTATCTAAATTATCCACTCTGACTGATCCTCGGTACAAGGGTGGATCGCTATACTAATGTCGAGATTATCGCTAATTTCTCATATAATATCTTTTCTCTTTAAAGCACAGACAATCCGATAACAGAATCTCTGATCACATTGTCCCATTTCTAGTTAGATATCATTATAAGTCGAAGCAATTCCCGAAGGCATCTAATGTTTTGCTTTCATTTGCTGACACATCAAACATTCACTCACAATACCTATCACATCACACTTTCAACCTGAATTTCAATACTAAGCTTGTAATCTTGGTAAATCTGATAATTTCCAGGATTGAAAGTATTACTATCTCAGTGGGCTTTAGTAAGCATCTTTTAATTTATTCACAATGACTATCACACAAACATTCTCTTTCTGAACCATTTTTCCTACCCGATATATAATATTGGTTTCACTTATCATTTAGCTAATAATGCCTCATCTGGAGCCAACCTTAATTTGACATTCACAGCTCGAATTTAAGTACATTCACCTTATCACATATGGATTCCTTTGCTGAGGGTTTCAGCCACTTCATTAACTTTTCTACAGTACCCGGCTAAATCCAAGAATTCCACATTTAACCACAGGTGACATTCACTAAACTGAGCAGATAGTTGCTTTTCTTTCAATACTTGCAAAACAATTCTCAAATACTTATCATATTCTTTTTGTATCTCAGAACATACCAGATGGTGATTACTCACATCCACGAAAATGGATCTAAGTAAAGGTGAACAACTCTTTCCTATCAATTCACAAAGGTGGTCGGTGCGTTAGCAAATCTAACTGACACGGCCAATAACTTATAAGGGCTACATCAAATACAAAAAACAATATTGGGTACACTATTTCTCATTTCATTCTCAGGTCGTTCCTATGCTCATCACATCCATTGTCAGTTTCATCCTATCAAGTGGGGCCTGTACACACAGTATGATGCAGATCAGATACTGTCAAACAATGTGAAATGCTATGCCATGAATGTATGATTTCATGTATGCAATAAAATACTGTCACGTATTCTCATATAATGCAAATGTTATAGCCCATCTCCATACTATGTAATGTACAATCAAATCCCCACATCTATAGAGGAATCACTGACAGGTATATAGAGCATCTTAAACAACCTCAACTTTTCATCACTTTGCTTAATGACTATTTTAAATTATGACAATCCAGTCAAGGTATCTATGTGTCCTATACCATTTATCTGAACCCAATATACAATTCCTTTTTAACTTTCTTACACATTCTTTACTTTGTTCTTCTTTAAACTATTTCTCATCCACGTAGAAACTTAGACACTCACATTTCCACTCAGTTCCAGTCAACACTTCATTTTCCTACTTTGACTTCCAAGAAGCCTCAAGCAACAATACTTTCATTCTCACTCACTACTGTCTTTACTGTACAGAATTAATCCTTTCACATCTGACAATCTCGGTCAAACATTAACTTTTCACATTGAAAACAAAGAGGGGAGCACGTACATGTTAGATTCCTAACACTTATCCACTTATAACCGGCATGTATATACAGACAAACTTATCACTTAACCTTATTCCACTCCGATCTTAGAACCGCTTAAACCTTTGCTCTGATACCACTAAATGTAACACCCTTATCAGAACGGTATTTTTTGATGATCCAATAAAATATTTTTCACTTTCGGGTGCACTTTTCGATCCAAAAAATACTATTAACTATCGAAAATACTGTTCACGGCTAACCCGGTGTTGAGGCCGTTACACCCACATTTAATAACCCAACTTTTACAGCCAAATAAGTTACCAAAGAGCCTAAATAAAGCTTCTTAGGTTTCAAACAAAGTTTATCCAATTTTGTTGCAAGCCAATAATCAAAATTGACTCATTTTTCATGAATCATGCACCATAAAAAGAACAATTCGGCCTTAGTGACTATAGTACTATCATCATTGAAGGAATAGCAATTAATAGCTAAAAAATGATAAATGATCTGTAAAGCAGCACTCTGAATATGAAATGCCTTAGATTTTTCAGGGAAAAACTCAACATCAGACATACCAATCAATTCCCTATAGACAGCTAAAGCATCAAAATCCTTAGGATAATCACAAATTATGTCCAAATAATCATTTGTTTTATACTCATTTTCAATGATAAATCCTAAAGCAATGTTAAGTGCAGTGATTTATAAATATTGAAAGGTGTCAAACAGTTGATAAGGCAATGTAAGTGGATAAGATAAATTAAAATTTAGGCTCTAGTGATCAAACTTAAAAGTGCTAAAAAATGCTTTGACCAAGGCATTATGCACAGGCAAATTATATGTGAAAAAAACAACGCCAACCAATACCATCAATTAATTCCCACACTTCATCATACAATCCTAAGGCACGTAAAGTAAAGTCATCAAAAGATCTACCAGGCATAATGTCTAAAGTTGCAAGAGAGTAGTACCTTATTTTGTGCTCTTCTCTATCAAATTCATGATTGCCACCGGATTCATATGTTGCTAAAGGAAATCGACTCTTACTAGTGGCAAGTCAAGATAATTTTTAAGGTGGTTTATTTATCACCGGGTCATCTTCTTACTCCATCTCATCATCTGAAGTGCTTTCATCAACCAAGCCAATTTGCACTTACCGAGATTTAAAAGTTATAGATGTTTTACCATTATTTGGTGCTTGAAAAGTAGCAAAATCACCAGATCTAATCCGACATCATGTTTGGTAGGCTCGAATGGTTGGATCTATAATGATGGTTAAGGGATCATCGATGTGCTACTGTTACGACGGCTGAGGCATGCCTGTTACGAGTGTTGTAGTGCAAATGGCAGGTTGTATACCTGTTTTTTATGCTACGGCGCTGATGGCGGGCTATACGCCTACTGCAAGTACTATGGTACTGTTAGCGGCCTGCGTGAGCTGCTGTATACCTGGGAATTCCTAGGCTACTGCGACGTCTGGGCCAGCAACTGGATGTATGGTGGCTACTGCATGCCTGGGAATGCGGTGGCTGCTGCTTGTCTTCCTCACATGTACCCTACTCACGTGCCTCAGTGCTGCAGCCCTACGTGTTATGGTGGTGTGGCTCTCATTCGTATGGCATGGTAGAGCAATGATCTTCTGGTAGGGTACGGCGATGGCTGAAAAAAATTGCAACTATAAAATGTTAGGGTTTTTTTTTGGTTGTGGAAGATGGTTTAAAAGGTAAAACAAAATGATTTTGGTAAAAATTAAACGGGCTGTAAAAATTAGACCTGGCAAAATTGACCCAAATTCACCCAAAAAAATTAACCCAAACCCAACCCAATCCACTTAAATTTCAATTGGGTCAATCCAAAATTGATCCATTTTATTTTTCAACCCAACCCAACCCAATACCCAATGGGTCAACCCAAAATTAACCCATCTCACTTTTCAACCCATTGGGTTATTAACCCAATGGGTGTTTTCAAGATTCAAAAATCTTGACCCATTAGGTATTAACTAATGCAGGTTGCCAATACTCATCGAAATCTAATCGAAAAAAGCATTGGGAGGAATAGCCAATGCTCTAAGCTCCGTGAGCTCTCCAATGGAATCCGGCAGAGTTCCGATGAGGAATGACTTTAAAGCAAGAAAAGATGAAGCCTTGCAAATCTCTTGCATCTCAAGAGATGTCATATGTTGATCATATCAAGAGACGCCATGAAGTGAAAGGTTGTCTCTACGCCTTGTAACGTTCTTCTTCTTCTTCTCTCTCTCTCTTTTTTCCCCATTTAAGCAAAAAGATTTCTGCATTTTTACATAAATATGTGGTTTGCGTTATATAATTTTTTGCAGATTGTTTGCCTTGTGCTGCTGTTGCTGCTAAGACGAGGCCTGTGAGTGTTGTTTAGAGTGTTGCTACTGAGCTACTTAAACAAATTAAAATAAAAATTCGTGTTTTATTTTGTGATTTAATATTTAAGAATTCTTTATTAGTAGCTCAAAAATGTTCACTCAAATATTACCCTGTTTTTATCATCCTAATTTCATCCCTTTGAAATTTCATGTCTTGTGCTTTTATAAATAACAATTATTTTCGTTCTAATTAAGACCACATCCAATTCATTTTTCTTTCCTGTTCTACATTATTTGCCATCTGAATTTTGATTTTCTGCCCCATGCTACAGCTATTATGCTCCTTCATAGATTCGATTTCACCTTCAGCTCCATTTGGTTTGTAAGTTCATGTAAGATGTTAGCCGATAGTGATTACTAATATGGTTAGCAGATAATTTATAAAGAAATAATAATAATAATAATAATAATAATAATAATAATAATAATAATAATAATAATAATAATAATAATAATAATAATAATAATAATGCCAACTTATAAATTTAAATCATCCATGGGTCGATCCAAATCAACTCAACCCATTAATGACCCATATTTTTTGACCTATTAATGGCCCAACCCATTAATGATTCATCCATTAATGACCCAATCTAAACCCGTCCAACCCATCTATTTGCCACCTCTAGTAAAAATTAAATGGGGTAAAAATTAATTAATGATATGTTGGTCCAAAAATTAGTAAAATTAATGAGTAAAAATTAAACGGGTCCAAAATAGGAAAAAATCAAAAAGAATTAAAGCCCAATAACCCAATTAAAACCTATTTAAAGTAACTGAACCCAACAATTAAAAACCCAAAAATGAAAGTTCAAAATATTTTGGGCCTTTCACCATTAAAAAACCAAAGGAAGATTGTATAATATCCCAGCAAACCTAACTTCCTTTAACTTGCCAAAGTGCCATACATGAGCTTTTTATTATTTTTCTTTTTTGAAAAACATGAAATTGGTTTTAATCTTGCCACTAAAAATTAAACTAAAACTCTAACAAATCAAAATAAATTAAAGACACTTAAAAGAAGAAAAAGGCAATCAAAAAATCAAAGAGTACTGAAAATTAATTCTAAATAGTAACAGTTTATCCTTGGGTAAGGCTGAACCTTAGGTTGCCTCCCAATAATGCCCTTCTTTAATGTCTTTGGCTAGACGTTCCTGGGATTAATCCTCTCCTCTAGGCAAGGCCGGCTGAGTCTCTTCATTCCCCTCAGCTAAAAATCCATTATAGAATGGTTTAAGGCGATGGCCATTAACCTTAAAAATTTTACCATTTTCCAAACTCTATGTTTTAACTACACCATGAGCAAAAACATCAATAACAACAAAAGTTCCTAACCATCTGGACCTTTGTTTCCTTGGAAATAACTTCAAATGCGATTGAAAAAGTAAAACTCTCTGACCTATTTGAATTTTTTTCCTATAAATCATTTTATCATGGAACATTTTGATTTTCTTTTTGTAAATTTTTTAGCTCTCATATGCTTCATTTCTTAACTCTTCCAGTTCCTGAAGCTCTAACTTGTGATTCTCATCTGCTGCATCTAACTCTATGTTATATCTCTTTATAGCCTAAAATGCTCTAAGCTCTAACTCTACTATCAAGTGACGTGATTTGCTGTACACCAATCAATATGGTGGCATACCAATAGGTGTCTTGTAGGTAATCTTTTAGGCCTATAAAGCATCTTCTAGTTTCAAGCTCCAGTCTTTTCTATTTGGATTCACTGTCTTCTCCAATATAGATTTTACCTCTCGGTTTGCAATTTTAGCTTGTCTACTAGTCTTGGGGTGATAGGAGTTGACAACCAATAGGTAACTCCATACTTTTTCAGCAATGCATCTATAACTTTGTTGCCAAAATGTGTCCCTCTATCACTGATAAGCACTTTTGGAGTACCAAACCTGCAAAATATATTACTTTTGACAAAATTCACCACAGTTTTGGAATCATCAGTCCTTGTGGCCTTAGCCACTATCCATTTAGAAACATAATATACTCTAATTATAATATAAGTATTGCCAAAAGAAGAGGGAAAAGAACCCATGAAATTAATACCCCACACATCAAATATTTCACAAATTAATATAGATGTGAGCGGCCATCCGGGGATGTTAAATCAACATTAAGGTATGACAAGAATGATATATATTCTTTTATGAAATGTGGTTTTAAGCCAAATGATGTACTAAGTATAGCAAAATATGTTAAATCAAAGATGTTCTTAAAGTGGTTAAGCCTGCTAGTCTTAGTTCAATTATGGATTAGATAGGCATGCCTAGAGGGATACAGTTGAAGCTACCATAGTTAACCCCGTTTGGGTCTTGTTTCTTAATGGAACCATCGCTCAGCCCTTTTGGGTCCGTTGTTTGTTCCTTGCTGGAACCATTGCTCTGCCCCGCTTGGGTCTGTTATTTGATATCTTTGGATATCCATTGTTTGATACCTTTAGGTATCCATTGCTCCTGTTATCCACTTTTTAAACTATTATTTAGGCGGGCTATTAATGATAATAAAAAGTATAAGAAATAAAGTAATACATATGCATTGATTTCTTCACTTATTTAACATAAGCATGATGAATGGTCTATTGTATTATGTTGTTTTATCCTAAATTCCTTTTGGATATAACTGTATTTATGAAAGGAGATGTCATGTTATGTGTTACATGATTGTGATATCTCACCCCTATTATGAGGAAAGTTCCCGTGTGAGTGCCGGTGTGAGTTAGTTCCACCAATGGGTTCCACGGTGAATAGATGGGCCATATGGGCCACAAGCTCACTATATTGTATTAAAAGCTATACGAACTGTGACATACATAATAATCTTCATGTATGTGGAAGTATGAAATTCTTACATGTGGTATTGAGACTTTGTTGGTTAATCATGATGTGTAATACATGTTCTTGGGAATGGCATGCAAATCCATGAGTATGTATATGAACATTTACACATGTATGTGTATAAGTATAATTCTGTTATAAACCAAAGTGCAATGCATGAGATGAAATGATGTCGTATTACGATTAGTTGACCATGCTAAGATAGCCCTGAGGGAATATATGATTATGAACTTGTAATGAAATTTGAATGATACATATATGTGTGAAATAAGCATGCCTAATAATATCTCATAGTGATGCTACATGACTTGAGCACTCCCGTGTGCTTTGATTTTATACCAAATGTATATCTTGTGTAACTAATATAATAGATTGTATTAAACAAAAGTTTTATCCTATCTAAAGCATGATGTCAAGAACTTATGAGTAAAAGGATTTTGAGGTGTATGAATTGTACTAGTTTAATAAGCAAAAGATGATGATGATCGTGTAATTGATAAGTTTTAAAATAATAGGATGCTTGCAATGCTCTAGATTCTAGTAAAGATGGTATTTATGGTTCAGGTTGAGGACTCCCTAAAATATCTATTGTGGAGTGATTAATATTGTAGATTCATATGTTATTCTATGTTATTGTGATAGTTGTAAATGATATAATGAAAAAGAAATTCTAAGAGGTTGTCTATAGAGTTTTATTCCCCGTTAAGCTTTATAGCTTAGCACGGGTTTGTTTATCCGTATAGGTTTCAGGGTAAGCTCCAGTAAATCAATAGCTATAGTGGTTAGACAACCAGTGAAGAGAAGATCTGGCAGATTGCAGTTGCCCTTGAGGATTTCATTATGTATCGTGGGCTAATTATGTTAGGCCTTCTTATTTATAAGTTTAATTTAATTTATTGTGGCATGTAATTATGGCTTGTATTATTATTAATTATTACTTCTGCTTGACCTTTACTAGGTTTATGATTATGATTGATGATTATCCATGGTTAGTGGATTAGGATGTTACATAATCTATTCCATTTCTAATAGTAATTAGGTATGTCCAATACAATGTGTGCCTAAAAGGGGGATATGATTGTGGTAACTAATAAAAATAATGAACTAATTCCAACAAGAACAGTAATAGGATGGAGAGTGTGTATTGATTATAAGAGGTTAAATAATGCTACTTGAAAAGATCATTTTTCTTTGCCTTTTATTGATCAAATGTTAAGGAGACTAGCTAAAATAAGTTTTACTATTTTTTATATGGTTATTCAGGATATATGCAAATTCTCATAGCCCTGAAAGATTAAGAAAAGACTACATTTACATGCCCTTATATCACATTTGCTTATAGAAGAATGCCTTTCGATCTTAGTAATGCCCCAGCTACTTTACAAAGATGTATGATGGCCATATTTCATGATTTTATTGAAAAATTCATGGAGGTTTTAATGGATGATTGTACTTTATATGGTAGTGATTTTGATTCATGTTTTCTAATCTAACATTTGTTTTAGAAAGGTGTGAGGAAACTAACTTGGTCCTAAATTGGGAAAATATCATTTTATGATGAGGGAAGGCATCATTTTAAGGCATAAAATATCTTAAAATGGAATTGAGGTGGAAAGGAAAAAAGTAGAGTTAATTGCAAAATTGCCTCCTCCTACGAATGTTAAAGGAATTAGAAGTTTCCTTGGTCATACCGAGTTTTATCGTCAGTTTATTAAGAATTTTTCTAAAATAGCTAAATCACTTTTTAATTTACTGCTCGAAGATGCTACATTTAACTTTAATGATGAGTGTTTCTAGGCTTTTAATCAATTAAAGCACAAGTTAATTACAACACCTATCATAGCATCATCGGACTGGAACCGGCCTTTTGAAATCATATGTGATGTTAGTGACTTTACTGTAGGAGCAATTTTAAGACAAAGGATGGAAAAATTCTTTCACACCATTTATTATGCTAGTCACACACTCATAGGAGCTCAAGTGAATTATACCACCACAGAGAAGGATTTTTAGCAATAGTGTTTAGCTTTGAAAAATTTAGGCCATATCTCCTTTGTATTAAATTAATAATATGGCCGGATCACACGATGCTTTGACATATCTTTGCTAAAAAGGACTCTAAATCAAACCTTATTAAATGGATTTTGTTACTTCAAGAATTTGATGTGGAGATAAAAAAACAAAAGGGGGCTGAAAATTTTATTACTAATCATCTATCTAGATTGGATCATACTCATATAAAAAAGGAAGAAATTTCTCACTTATTTCCTGATGAACGTATCCGTACTATTTATTCTTGTAATCATTCAGTTCTTTGGTATGCTAATATTGCTAATTATCTCGCAGGAGGTTACCTTCCAAAGGATTTCACGTGGCAACAAAAGAAAAACATGAAACTGGGTGCAAGATACTATTTATGGGATGATTAATATTTGATCAAGATATATTTGGATCAAGTGCTGAGAAGATGTGTTCCAGAAAAAAAGCAAGTAGACATTATACTACTCTTTTCGTTGATGTTAAGTCCTTTATAGAGTCTTGTGATAGGTGTTAGTGCATAGGAAATATATCCAATAGGGATGAGATACCTACAAATACTATGTTAGAATTTGAATTTTTTTATGTTTGGAGTTTTGACTTCATGGGATCATTTCTGAAATACTTTGGCTTTGAATATATCCTAGTAGCCATAGATTATGTGTGAAAATGGGTAAAAGCAATAACTACTAGGATATGTGATGTTAGAGTTGTGTTTGAATTCTTTAGGAGGAATATTTTTACTAGGTTCGGGGCGCTAAGAGCTATCATGAATGATGGAGGTAAGCATTTCATCAATCACCAATTCAAAATATTACTTAAAAAGTTTGGTGTTAGATATAAGGTTACAACCCCTTACCATCCCTAGGAAAATGGGCAAGTAGAAGTGTCTAATAGGGAGTCAAAAGCTATTTTAGAAAAGACAGTCAACACTGCTAGGAAGGATTGGTCATACAAGCTGGATGAGGCTTTATGGGCCTATAGAACTACCTACAAAACCCCTATTAGCATGTCTCTATTTAGGTTAATTTTTGGTAAAGTGTGTCACTTGCCGATCGAATTAGAGCATAAGGTATATTGGGCTATTCAAATGCTTAACCTTGATTTGAGCACTGCAAGAGACAAAAGATAGTTGCAGCTCAGTGAGTTAGAAGAAATTCGACAATGGTCGTATGAGCATGCTGCTAGCTATAAGGAGAAAACCAAACGTTGGCACGACAAAAGGCTGAATCAAATGGATTTTGTTCCCAAGATGTTGGTTTTAATGTACAACAATACACTGAGGTTGTTCTTAGAAAAACTCAAATTTAGATGGTTAGGTCCTTATCAGGTGGTTTCAAGCAACGAATTTGGTGTTATCATTGTCAAAAATCCAAAGGGTAGGCAAGAGTATAGAGTAAACGGATACAAGTTAAAACCATATTTTAATGTTTATCATGACATTGGTGAGGCAACTTTGATTCTCCTTGACAAGTAAGACATTCCTAAAAGTTTAGCTGAGGACTAACAGAAACTCAGAACTATCTCTCTTCACCTTTTCTTCTTAGTTGATTTTAATTTTACAATGTGTTTCGTATTGTGTTACTTAGCCTTCTGTGAGTATAGTTTTTTTCAGTGTTTTAGTGTTTCAAGTATTTCATGCATCAGTAATAAGGGGAATGCATATTTCATGCTCATTCTAGGCTTGAATGTGTTTTATTAGGAGCAGCAATTGTGCAGGAAAGCCAGATTCATGCATAACAAGCACTAGCAATTTTCTTGAAAATAATGGCATGTTTTTTTTATTAATTTAGCACATTTAAAGCATGAGTTAAGGGAGTTTTGATCTTAATTTAAGGGAAAAGCATTGGTCATTCAGTGTTAATTAGGTGAATTTTTATGTGTCTATGTATGTTTTGCAGTTAAAAAAATTATTTCATAGTTTTTGTTTTTGCTTGTTTTTAATCCAGAGGGTTGTCACTCTATGGATTCAAATTCCACTCCACCGAGTGGAATCCCAACTGGTGGAGTGTGTTTTTGTCCCACCGAGTGTCTAAAAAAAATTATGCCATGGCTATTCAGGGAGTCATCACTTGGTAGATTGATTGGTCACTCCATCGAGTGGCCTATCACTCCACCGAGTGATGCCCCTTAAATAGGCCAATTTTGCTTGCTTGCTCATTTACACACACACACACTCCACCAATTATTACATTTTCACCTAGTTTTTGTGCTTTCTCTCATCCTATTGTAAATTCACTCCACCGAGTGCTTCAATTACCGTTAAAAACTTTATTGTACATCAGCAAATTAATCAAGTTTAAGTTTGCCTTGTTATCTCTTTAATTTCATTGCCATTTACATGATTTCTTTTACATAAAGTGTGAATATGTAGTTACTTTGGCTTAATGGTTTGCATTGTTTGTGATTCTTTTTGTGCTTTCTATGGTCATAGATGTATTAGGTGCAAGTAATAGATCATATTTATACCAATTTGAGTTTGAGATAATTAAAATTGCATTAGTTATAGCTTAGCAAAGTTGTACACACAACATGCTCGGTGAAATGCCTTAAAGACTAAGTTTAACTATATGATTATTTTTAATTTATCATTCAATTTCATTTCATTTGTTCTTCTCTATCCATTATTTATTCACTTAATTAGCATATATTTCCCATCTCATTCACTGCATTTATACATGAACAAAAATTGGTGCTTAATTGCTTTGTTTCTTTTTAAGAGAATATAATGAGCTTTAATTTACATATAAATTGAGTGGGAAATTTTGTGTATCTACAATGGCAACTAAGAAGGCACAAATTGATGAGGCGACCACTTCTTCAGGGAAATATCTTCTTGCATATATTGATGAAGATAATGCTAAATTGTACAAATATTTTAAGGATATGGAATTTGTGAAGACAGCTTACCTGTGGGACTTTTACTTGGAAATAGGAGATGGTAACTTATGGGATGAAATTTTTCCATTAATTCAGAACATTGGCTAGGAGTGTTTCATTCTAAAGAAGCTAGAAGTCTACCCATTTAAAGCAATACAATTCTTCACCTCTTTTAAGCTAACTTTTGAAGATGAATAAGATTAGGGAATCGTGAGCTTTAAGCTTGGGAGACATCATCATCAGATGCTCTTCCTAAATTTTGCTGAGAAGATAGGTTTTCTAGATAATGCAATAGGCGAGTTACCAAATGCCTCTGTACAAGAAAATTGGGAATTCATCTGGGATCCCATCAATCTAAAGAATTACAAGCCTAGTAAAATGAAAGCACGTGCCTTAGGTAGCCATGCTCTGAGAGTTTTGCACATATTTTTATCTATAACCTTCTTTAGTTGTCTTGGCAATACAGGTGTTATCAATGCTAAAAAGTGTATGCTATTAAGGTGTATGGTGGCAGGCATCTGAATCAATGGTGTTTTCTGTTGTGTCAAAAAATTAAGGAATTGCAGAAGATGAATAAGAAAATTAAGAAGACTTCTCTAGGATCGATAGCAACAATTATGGCTAACCATGTCAAGCACATAGACATGAGGCAATCTATTGGTGAGGTATGATATATTGATTTTGATATGTTGATCAGTATAAAAGTTATGGTGAAGAAGCCTTGGAGGCATTGGTCGACTAAAAGGGAGTACCATTATTTGGTAACCATTGGTCGAAACTGGGATAAAGACCAGAAGGATAATAAACCAGAGGAAGCCAACCCAGCACAGGCACCTCCAGCCCCTACTCCAGCACCTGCCAAGTAGGAGATCCCTCAAGGTATGATAACCTTTATGAATCAAATGATCAAAAGAATGGATACTATGAGGGATGAAATTGGTGAGCTAAGGAAAGACTTTAACAAGTTTAATGCTGAATTTTGGAAGCGGTTTCCCCTACCACCTCTTCCACCCTTTGAGTGACCTGAGTACTAGTTGCTATGGACAGCAACATTTTGTGAGGGGGGGTAGAGCTTCTCTAAGCTCACATTTTGCTTAAATTCAGGAAGTAGAATCTATTTCTCCCCCTTTTATATCATGAAAATACTCATGTTTTTGTTTTTGCTTGTTTTGTTTTTGTTTATTTTAGTATTCATAGTTTTGCTATTTTGTCTGTAATAGTATTGTTAGGATCAACTTTGTGCTTTAACTAATTTAATTCTATTAATAGTTGCTAGTCTTTGTTAGTTAATTGTTTTAAGTTCTTAGAGCATTAGTAAGTAGTTGATTTGTAGTTGTCACTTAACCTTCATAAAGTTTAGTTTGCCTCAGTTTTTTTCAAAATTTGAACATATTGAACATATTGAACTCAAATTTAGAATGTGCATGAGTCTGAACTTTATTTTAGTAATAAGACAAGCAGGTTGTTCAATGAAATTTTATGCTAGTTTAAAACTCAATTTGATTTATAATTATTAGTTTCCACTTATAAAGCACGAAAGACCAATTTTTAAATATTAGAAAAACCAGTGCATTAAAATAGTTGAGCAATGAATTTTAGGACACTAAAACCTTCCTCATCATCCTTCAAAGCATAAAAGCAACTTAAGAAGCATAAAAAGTTATCTAGGCAATTTTTTCTTATTGAGCTAATTAAAATATTGTTTTCCTACCTTTTGATATAATTAACCTTTGTTAGCCAATTTGAACTTAATTAGGTGTGCTTAAAGCATACCATAATTTTTGTTCTTGTTACACTCATCTATTAACCATATAACCTAAATGCCTTTGTCTACCCTCTAGAATTGGCCACTCTAGATTTTGATGGATTTGCATTTATTGGGCATTTCAATTGAGTGAAATAAGAATAGTGTATCTTTAAGTGCAATAATTGTGAAATAAAGTCAAGTAGTTGTGTAATGTCCTTGTTTTACCCATTTTTATTATAAATTGCTAGTAAAAAAAACTAGAAAAAGAAAAGATAAGAAAAGAAAGATGAAAAGAAAAAGAAAAGAAATATAGCTAGCATATATGGAAAAATTTTAAGTGTGGGGTATTTACAAGGAAAATAAATTATAACTTCTTAAAAGTAAGAAATTGAGAAAAATGAGAGGGATTTCAGTCTTATTGCTTTTATTTGGGATTGAGTAAGCAAGTTTGGCAAAGGAATTATGCTTAAAAGTTTAAAATTTTAGAAATGTGATTTACTCAAGTATAAAGTGGCTATTTCTCTTTGATTATCTTTTGACCATTTTTGATAACCAATCCCTTAACCCCATTACAACCTAATTAAGACCTAAGTGATTTTATACTTTGCTTTGAGTTGTTTAGTGGAGATAACTTTCGAGTTCCGATGCTAAAGGAGAGGCCTATAGTGTTTCTAGTATTTCAAGTGCGAAACCATATGTGTACTTAGTTTACATCAATTCTAAAGTTTGATTATGAAATGCATTGGTGTTTTGTTTTTGAAGCATTGCTTAAATTGTTTTGGTCTTGCACACACACATGGAAACTAATTTTTATTTCCTTATTTGAATTTATTCTAGCTAAGATTTTATTGAGTGCTCTTGTTAATTATTTAACTTAGTTTTGAATTATATAAATCTAATTTTGAGTTTGATTATTTTGAGAAGTTGGTTTGTTCATATTTATTTAAGGACGAGCAAAGGCTAAGTGTGGGGTATTTGGTAAGTATGAATTTAATTATATTATTAATGTGTTTTTAATATGTTTTTAGGTTATTTTTATGTTAATTTAGTTGCTTTATAATTTAATTTCTTTAATTGGAATTTTAATTGTTTAATTAAGTATTTTGGTGTTTTTAGGGACCTAATTGAAGAAAAAAGAAGAAATTTTGAAGGATTTAATTGAAACTTTGGCTTTGAGAAGGTTTACAAGAGAAGAGCTTTAATCATTAAGTTTAGAGGGTAGTCACTCCGTGGAGTGACTTATGGAACAAAGTAATCAGTAGAGTGAAAATCACTCTATCGAGCAAGGCAATTCAACTTAACATACTCGGCCGATTGGAATTACACTCTGCCAAGTCTATCAAATCCAATCTATGACTAAATTCTTTTACTTACTAAATAGAAAGTCTTTTGTTACAATTAGAAGTCTTGCAAAATAGGAACTAGAAATTTGTTTTAATTTTTTTTAAGCTATAAAAGGAGCAAGGAACACTAAGAGAGGAGAGCTCAATTTTTTATGTAATTCATAGTCTTTTAGTTTTGTTTTTCACTTAGAATTTGGAGGCTAGTATTGAAGAGTTCTGAGGAAACTTCGAGAATAGCTAAAGGGGTTTATGTGTATCATTCTTTTATCTTATTTTTGTTTAAGTTTTATGACAATGAGTAAGTAGTCTTTTTTCTTTTTTGCTGAGGGAACTTGAACCCTTACATTTCTTTATGCAATGACTTAATTTGTTCTTTAATTAAATGCAATTTGATTATTTCTTAATTCCTAAGCAGAAATCCTAATCTTGAGTTATATTTACGTTGCTTTTGAGAAATGATTAATAGTCAACTGTAATATTGGCTTAAGGTATGCATGTTCATAGTTTAGCTCATTAATTTGATACATGGTTATTTTTTGAAAAATGTGGTAACTGTGTATTGAGTTTAGGTAAATTAAGGCTATGAAGTGGTGAATTAAGAATGAATTGGAGTGAGATTTCTTGAGAAAGGGTCTGATAGATATCTAGGAGTTTATAAAACTGGATTTTTATGCTAAGTATTGAATTGTTCTGAGGAAGGAAATTTGATACTTAAAAAGATATTCTGAGAAGTTGTTTGAATTTATTACCGATTTTCCATAATCAACTGTATTATCTTTAACTAAGTTATATACATGAGAAATTAAGGCGGATAGTCCTTCAGTGAAAGTCTTGTTATCATTGAATTTTCAATATCGTTATTACTTGATTTGTTTTGAATTCAATTTTAAATGCTTAAGTTTATGGTTAATTACATCGATTTTATTTCTTTAGTTGTTTAAATTTCTATTTTAAAGTTTATTTTACTCTTCATTTTTCAAAACTTTATAATTCTTTTTTTCTTTCCACACAAGTTTTCATTTTAAAATCTAAAATTCTATTGTGCTTTCACAATTTGCCTTGGGTTCGATATTCAGAATTTTAATCTTATTTTTTTATATTACTAGCTGATCTAGTACACTTGATAGACATCGGTCAATCACCAAAAAATAATAGATGAAAAATGTCTAAACTTAGATACATTTCTGTTGATACAATTTTTAAGGAAGAATTAATCCTTAACAAAGCTTCTTAAAAAGAAGATAAAAAATGGTGGATTTAACTTAATTTTATATGTCTATAAGCTAACCAAAAAAGAATCACTATGCAAACACTTTCTGGCATTAGCTTTTAAGCACTAAATCTATCCTTTTTTGCTAGTAACTTAGAGCAGGAGATATAAAAATACAGATCCTTTGAAAATATGAAGTGCATGATGCAAGCCTCGAAGCAACTGAAAACTCAAAACCAAAATAAATAATAATAATAATAATAATAATAATAATAATAATAATAATGGTAATTTTCATAAATTAAAACCTAGTTTTTAACTGGTGATTGGTTTATTTAAATTTAATCACCCGATATAGGAGGAATCAAAGGAAACACTTGTAGCCATTAATATTTTTTGGCTAGAGATAATTTGTGTGTGTGAAGTGAGAGTCAGATGGGGCGATCCATACTTGAGGAACCTCCAGTCAGGATCCTTGAGCTATTTAAGCTTAAATTTGACTGATGCTATGAGTATGGAAGTGACGACGAAAATAAACGATAATCGGATGGCAGATAGTGTTGAGATCTGAGCATTATAGGACTAGCGGGCTAGAGCGAAGAGATGCTTCAATGCCATGGTTGGATCTTGGGTTCAGGTATTTTTCAATCTAAGGTTAGGTTCATAAAATTAAGCAATTAAAATTTTTATTAAAAATTAAGCACTTGAAATTAAGCAGAAAAATAATAAAAATAAAACGGCAAAGGTACCATTTGATTCCTAAAGTTTTGCAAAATGTGTAATGTAAGGTTTAAAAATTCTTTTGGTGCAATGTTGAGCCTGTTGTTTAGAAATTGGTGCAATGTGAACCCTAGCCAAACATAACCATCAGGTTTGACCGGCTCCATGAGTTGACTGATGACATCATAGGTATCATGATATGTGGCAGTTTAGGTGGTAAAATGTTGCATTTGAGGGACATGTTAGCTGACAGGTGTCCCCCATGTACTCCTCACATGATCTTAAAAAACATTGTACTTTTTTACCCTTTTCCTTCCCTTCCCATTTCTCTCTCTCTCAAATCTGGTCATAAGCTTACGAGTGTTCTCGAATTCACTAGCAAGAATAGAGTTGGTGAGAGATGGAGATGATCAGAGTAAGGCTGTGAGGACCCAACATTGACCATGGTAGTAATTATGCCTAATTGATTTCTATTAGGGACTAAAATAATGTTTAATTAAAGCTATGTTTAAATTCAAGGTTAAATTTTAATGAAGGGGTAATATGGTAATTTTATTTTGTGAGTTGTGCAAGAGGTTAATTGAATGAATAAAATTAAGGTTGGGGGTAAATTTGTGATTTATAACTTAATTGGGGGTTAATGCTTTAATTAAAAGTTAAATTGGTCAATCTTATGAGAAAGCAATTAAATGAAGAGTTAAGTGGAAATTTTGGATCTTTCAGAGACTTCCTCGCATGATTAGTGGGAGAGCTTGTATTATTCTCTTTCTTTAGTCTCTGCTTAGACTCTATTTCTTTCTCTCGTTTGTGAGCTCTAACATTTGGGTTCTTGGTAAGGAAATTTTTTCTTCTTTTCTCTGCTGTTTAATGAATGGTTTCATGGAAACAAAGTGAGAATTTAGTTTTGACTATTGATTGTAGAGGTGGAGACCAGCAAGGAGAAGGGCAAAGGGATCTTAAAGGAGTGAAGAAGTCTTAGTGTAAAGGTAAGGGAATTTTTTTTTTAGATTGTACATTGTATGTGGATGCCTCTATAGTAGGAAATATGAATAGTAATCGGCCTTAGGAGATTGGGGTTCTTTAAGAACAGTAGGTTTTCATGACCTTTAAACCAGTAAAATCTTCATTTTTAAAGTTGATCTAGTTGAGTTATGTTAAAATCTAAGATGAAGATAAAAAGGTTTAATGGTGTAATGAGCATTTTTTTTGTAAGTTTTAGTGATATCTTGAGTTTAAGAATTTGATCGGCAAAATTAGGATTTTGACAGTGTGCTTGCTGAGGTTAAACACTCGGCCGAGTGGGATAACCACTCTATCAAGTGGATCCACTCAGCCTAGTGGTTTTAGCCCCTTGGCTTGCTCGGTCGATTGTGCCTTCCACTCTACCGAGTGGATCAACACTCAACCAAGTGAAATTAATAACTCAGTCGAGTGTTGTTCCACTACTCTCCTTTCTTGCCGCCTTACTACCACTCACCCAAGATTAAATTACCACTCACCCAAATTAAGCTAGTACCCATCTAAGAATTCATATGCACTCACCTAAGATCAAAATAGAACCCAACCATGGCATAGCATGTAGTTTAATTACTTCATGACTTATTTATGTGTGTGTGTGTTTGTGTGTGGGTGTGTGTGGGTGTGTGATGTTAACTGCATTATAACTATTATATTTGATTATAAAGAGCTTAATTACTTGGCATACCATAAAGGCTTTATGAGAAGCAACTGCATGATCTTTGAAATATATGATTATGAGTATATTGCATATGATGAAGCTGTAACATGATGTTTTAATGAAGTAAATGACTTTGCCTAAATTGTTACACTTTTCCCCTGTTACATGGGGATCATACATTTGTTAATGATATGAGCCTATGAATAATGAAATATTGGTATGTTTACATAAATGCATGAGATCTTGCATCCTTATATTATTGTAACAAATGTTATATTATTATGAAAAAGGAGAACCAAGACCATTGATATTATAAGTGAATAATGTTAAACCTACAGTCTTAGTTCAGTCGTGGATTAGATAGGTATGCCTAAAGGTATATTGTTGCAGCTGTTATTGTCGACCCCGTTTGGGTCTATTATTCATTCCTTAATGAAACTGTTGCTCGACCCTGTTTGGGCCTATTTTTTTATATCTTCGGATATCTATTGTTAATACCTTCGCATATATATTGTTGATACCAATGGGTATCTATTATTCCCGTTATCCACCTTTTGAACTAATACTTAGGCAAGCTATTAAAGGATTAGGGAAAAAGGTTCAGGAACCATACTGATTGTTTCATTTATTGAATATATTCACCATGAATAGGCTTACTACATTGTTACATCCTAAATTTCTCTTGGCTATGAAATTGCTTTAACATTTTGTAATTATTGCAAGAAATATTTTATTAATGTGTTGTTTCTGTGAAAGCTTTGTCGATGACTGTTGTGAGTAGTCATCCATATTAATCATGTTTTTCCCACTAAGCTTTATAGTTCAACATGGGTTATTTTCTATCCTTGTAGGTTTGAAGTTAGAGGTTGCTTAGAGACTTAGTTCTGCATCGGAAGGCCAATGTGAGTTGGTCAAGATTTTGATGTAGGATATTTTTGGATAATCCTTTTGTCTAATCCAATGTTTTTTATAACTTATGATTTGATGTAATTATATTGGAGGACTGTAAACTAAATTAAGTTCCTTTTTTGCATGTGCTTGTCCCTTTGTCTATGGATGCATGGTTTGTGATTGCCATGAACATGTTTTCCTTGCATGATGATGCCTAGAATCTCCAAGCATGTTATGTATATACCCTATAGATTATTGGTAAGCCTTGTGTGCATCCATTAGGGCGTCACAATTTGTGGTATCAGAGCCTCGATTTATTGGAAATAGGAGTCTAGGAATCTATGGTGTGGTATAGTGTCATGTTGGCCTAATGCAGTAGTCTTTGTTTTTCATATTTATTGAAGATGGAGAACTCTAGAGATGCTATCGAACAATCGTCTAAAAGTAACCTCAATTTTTTACCCTTTTTTCTAAAATAAATGTTCTGCTTGTCAGAATGATATAAATTTTTTCCCGGCATGCCATCATAGAGGTAGGAATCCTTGTATAAAATTTTAGCTTACTATGACATCTTTTCAATATACTTACAGGTCCAAAGGCAAAGCTAACCATTCGAAACCCGAAATTCTAAATTTGTCTAAAAAAATTTTTTTTTACACCAAAATATTCTAAATCTCATTTAATATATATATATATTGGTGAATTTTATAAGTCATTTGCTATTTTTAAAGTATTTGTCAAACTTTAGTCAACCCTTTCTATGATACCGAGTAAAAACTTTAATGTCTGATTTGAAGGCCTATTTAACCTCAATTTCATCTGAAATTGTATCATTAGACTCCATTTAACTTATAATATCTCATTTTACTCTTATCTATAACTTTGCAAAAGGTCACCCATCTTCCCATTACTATGGGTTAAGCACATTTAACTATGCACTGTTAAGTGTTTCTATACTATTCTACCGTGATGACTCTAAAAACTATCCTAGGTTTACTATACATGCTCTATAATGTATTTAGCATGTCAAATGAAAATTTTGGGGTATTACAGTCTCCTCCAGGATCAGTGAAAATGGGGTCAATCCTTCACAAATGCCATTGATAATGTTGAACAATCAGCAATCCCCTAGGATGCCAACTTTGCTAGAAATGCACAAGTAATGGGCCAAACACATAAAAAGGGTCATGCCAATATCATTAGTCTTGTTACCAATAAAATATTACAAGCTATCAAACAAAAGATTAAGCACAACAGGTTTAGAGGGCTTGGCAAGCACTCTAACGTCAAAAGGGTGGATCCCAAGGGCACAAATTGCCTCTCGTGGATAATTCAAAACACAATTAGGCACACATGAAAGGGTGCCATGATAGAAAGGAATGCTCAAAATAGCTGTAAATTCCTCATAAAGTGGGCATATTTCCATGTTATTGAAGTAGAAAACGTGAAAGCAGGGGTCCTAATAGCATGGTAAGGCGACGAGCAGATTCTCATCCAACTTCACCCTACGAAGAAATCATAGATTGGAATAGGGGGATAGGATACGATTATCCCAGGTCAAATAATCATTAAGTGGTAGTGTAATTCATTCGGATAAATGGAGTCATTATTGGCAAAGTGTGACTGGAATTAAGGCAATATGAGGCAGAGAACTAGAAAATGAAAAAGGGCAAAGAGAATATGAGAGGGGAACAAAGGGTAGTTGAGAATCCAAAGCATCCTTTTTTATGTCGATTTACACAGCGGTTGTACAAGACTATGCAATTACCCCGGTTACCACCTAGTGAAAATGAACAGTAAAAAATGGTTTTGCATGTCACACACCTCATCCTGCATAATCTAATATTCACATGCATGATTCCAACACCATTATTTTACAAAGTTCTCTTCAGTTTTCAAGGATGGCTCACAATTCAAAGTCCCATTTCTTATTGGAATAATTCAAATAATTCAAGAAGTATATTTTGCACATGTACACAGATATACGAGCATCAGGAAATAACAACAAAATGCAATAACAATTAATTAAGAGAAAATGTAAATAATAAAGTAATAGTAGCAAATTCAGTACATAATGATAGATAGAAATATATATAAATAAATGTTAAGTATGATAATAATAATAGAAAGTAAATTGCTAATATTACACTTGTGCAAAGATAAATTCTTGAAAATAAATTGTAAATAAATTAATTTTATTTTTTACTAGACTGATAAATTGTAAAAATGATAATTTTAGAACTATTTTGAAAGAAATCGAGGTTATTTTGCATGAATTTAGGCCAAAACCCATACAAAAAACGTTATTCACATAGCCTTTTGCATGAATGGGAAGGTTTCCCGTTCAAAACTTTTCAAATTCTTTATTTTTTGCCATTGCACGCCCTTGTATGGCTTATTAATGTATGCCCATGCATATGGTCAGGACATAAAAACCTAATAGTTTTATTCCTATTTTCTCTTTCTTTCCTTCTTCTCCTTCTTCTTTCCGAGTTTAATGTAGTGTAGTCCAATTTTTTCCACTTTTCTCATTCGTTAGACCATGTTTCATGATTCTAATCCAATACATTGCTTGGTATTTGTGTTGCGCTTGTTTTGATATATTATTTACATGTTTTCATCAAGTTTTTGCTTCCCAACCAAAAAAGGTATGTTTAACACTTTCTACCTCTTTTTTACGATTCAAATGGATCCAAAATGCTATGAAGTTTATGGTAAGAGTTATTGTAAATGTGTATGACTTCATGTTGATTATAGTTTTAGTTTTGGTTTTGGAGAAAAGTTTGAGTAAATGTGCTATGGTTTGATTATTACACTTTGGTTTCTTTTAGTTTTGCTTATTTAGTTATAGTGCATATTATTGTTTTAATTATTTGAGTGATTTGTTTAATGAAATTGTGCATATAGGCAGTGTTTATTTAGGAGTTAGATTACTACACTTTGGTTTCTTTTTAGGTGAGAAACATGTAAATTTTAAGTGAAAGAAAGAAAAAATGGTGGGGAAAAATCTAAAGAAATTCAGCCAAGGATGAAGGAGAAGAAAATGGCTAATTTTTGGTGATTTTTCTATATTCTTTCTTTGTCTTTATATACACTAAATGGATGGCTAGGATTAAATCAAATACTATTCAATTCAAAGGCTTATATTAAGCCACTTGTCACAATTTCATTTGCTATAAGTTTTAGTTGTTAAATTATCTCTAAAATTATTCCAAAAATATGCAATAATAAAAATAAGGTGTATTTAAAATTTTGGATCAATCTGAGTTCATTTTAATATATTTATAGACCCAGAGGTAAAATTTACCAGTTCGAAATTCAAATTTTTTGAAGTTATCCAAAAAAATCATTTTTCGCTTTCAAAAATTCGCTGGGCCAATTTCTAATTGTTTAATGCAATTGTAATAATTTTTCAAGGTCTAAAAAATTTTTTTAGTAGTCAAAGTTAGTCAAATCTTTTATGATCCTGATATTTTTTTTCTCTATGCTTTTTTGAGGGCATATTGGACCTTAATTTTACCTCAAGCAATATCACTAGATGTCTCATGAATTTTACTTTAAGAAAAATTCTTTGTGGATCCCAGTGGTCCTGGGTAGTAATATTCATCTTGATTTCTCTCGATATCACTATTAACTGTCCAGAAAAAATACTATTCATGTGATCAAAATTTTTGGGGCATCACATTTCTCCCCCACTAATAAAAATTTCGCCTTTGAAATTTACATCAATTGAATAGTTGAGGATATTATTCCCTCTTTATGCCTTCTTATTTTTATGTGACTTCCATCTATTCATCAACTATCTAATCTCTCAGAAAAATATAGTATCCTTATTGGTTTTTTATAATTAGTTAATTATGTTCTTGTTTATATTTCCCTATACTAATCAAATCTCAAAAATTTGATTCTGGGAGTACCTTAAGAAATAATTTTCCTCTTACTTAAAATTTTATATCTTTTCTCCTTTTGAGATCATATCCAACCCAACCAACTTATTCCCACTTCTTCTACTACCGATCTTTCGAAGCTAAACATCAATCCTTAACTCTACAATAGAATGGATAGATTTACCTTATTTCTCTGAAACCACCTTAATCATAAATGTTCTTCTTCGTGGCATGTATATACAATCATTTCACCCTTAAACTGTTCAAACTCCGATCTTAGAATCACCTAAATATGATTTAATACCACTAAATGTAACACCTTATACCCGAATATTGGATCAAGTATCGAAATATCACAAGCATCACCTTGCTTAGGTAAATTATCAAATGATTCCCTTATCATCCACCTCAATGTGAACAAACATCATCCATACACAATAATCATCACAACACAACTTAAATGATATCCCTCTAAAATACATATATAAAATCTAAAATCTCAAGAAATAATATTACATATTTCTAACCTAACTCTGTTTACTTTAAATCTTATAAACTTACTCATTATACAAATACATGCCACATATACATATAAACAGAATTCCATTCTTCAATAAATGATTATTTGGTACCTGGTGCCTATCCCTTTATAACTCCTGTCTATTGCTTCAAGTACCTGTGCGTAGTAAATAACTATGCATTAAATATAAATTGCTTAGTTGTGGATGCCCAATTGTTACATTTCACATGCATGCATACATTATTTTTTATTATTTTATTCTTTATCCATTTACAATAAATTCTATATTCAAACTAATCTTTTTTATTTTTAAATTTCCTACCAAATTACTATTATTACCCTTTTAACTTTATTGTCACATTTTTTTCATTTTATTAATTTCTTATTTTTTTATTACCAATCTATTATTCTTATTTAATTTTTTCTTTTTGTATAGAATTATTAATTTATCCCTATTGCATGCATCTTATCAATTAATTACCATTTTTCCATATGATACCATTTTGACTTCTTATTTACTTTTGGCTGCTAGTTTCTCTATTTTGCTGTCGAATTATGGTTTACCCTTTCTTTCCCATTTTAATCTCAATTACATCATTACAATTCTTTATTTAATTATTATTTGGCTTGGTTTTCACTATTTAATTTTACTATTGTTCCTTTGTACACTTCATCCTTACTAGAAGTACATTTTATCTCTAATGTGCTTTGTTATATCAAATTTATAATTTTATCCTTATCATATTTATTTAATTTTATTATTCTTATAATTATTTTAATTCGGCTTAGTCATTGAAATCTCTTTTATGTCAAAATTCCAATTTAACCCTTATTTTTACATTTTATTCACCTTTATTCCATTACTTTACATTTTATTTCAAATTTAATAATTTTTATTGTATTCATCTTATCATGTTTACACTCTTGATTTAAGCCTTTCACTGTATTTACCAATACTGAGCTGTTTCACTAATTATTCACGCATACGATAATAATTTACTATCATAATAATTTTGAATTCCTAATTTATTTCTTAAGCACTTCACTTATTTTTATATCAAATTAATTATGTCTTAATTCCACATCAAAATTTACATATTTTGCCAGCTAAATCGATTTATTCATATTTTCGTTGTCACATGTGATTTAATCATATTTAAGCCACTAGTTGTTAAATTGCAACTTAGAACTTAAAGTTTTCATTCTTTCCATTACATTCATTTAGTTCCCAAATTTATATGTCATTATTAATGTTTATCATTATTTCACAAAATACCCCTTTTATTACTTATTCAAAATTAGGCCCTTAGTTTTTCCATTTAACAAGCAATTTACCATTTTATTTTTTAATTTATTATTTTATTCTTAAATCACCATTTATTTTTATTATACTATTAAATTTCAATTTATAATCCATAATTTAATTCTCATACAAGATAAACTCCTATAATACTCAATTTTCACCTTTAGTACTTATAATCCTTTTTATTTACATTTTTATCCTTTAAGTACTTATGTATGCCAAAATTTCTTTTTAGTTCCTAACTTTTAATTTTCTTCCACTTCCATCCTTTTTAATCTAAATTTATAATTTTTAACCACTAAATTTCCATTTAACCCTTCTTTTTCCCAGTCGTGCATAAAATTACCATTTAGTCCCTATTTTCTTTTCCTTTCCTACATTTATCATCTTTTTATTAATTTATCAATGTTACATTAATTTTTAACACTTTTTTTTTATTTTTGCCATCTTTTATCTTTTATTTATATTTATGCCATTCACAATCACTTATTTACATATTTTTCCATTATTTACTAATAATTTGTATATTTGTTCCTTATATCCTTTATTTACATAATTGACAATTTTCTATTTATTTCCTTACATATTATCCTTTATTAACATTTATTTACATACTTATCTATTTTTCATTAAAAATTTATGTATTTGTATATTTTTCATCGTAAATTGCCAATTAAAATCCCATTTTGCCCCTAGTAATGTCTAGAGAAAACCCTTAAACTAGATATGAGATATGAACCCCATTGATCCAAAATAAGTCAAGGTGATCACATGGAGGGCCAACACCTTAACTAATATTTTACGATATGGATCCGCTTTTAACCCACTTATGCAATTCTTCATGATTCATTATCGTAGTAAGTATCTCTATGGCTAGCCAATTATATCTTATACTTTTGGTTTCGCTATCAAATAATAAGGGAAAAAGTTTTTTTTTAATATTTCCATCACATATTGATATTTTCATTATTTTTCTCATAAATTTGGTTGAAGCAAGCTTTTAAATCCATATGCCTTACTATATCATATTTTATCCATATATAATGTTTCATCATGCCATAACATCATATTTAGCCAAAACACATCATTTATTTCGTGTATGTCAATCGGCCCACATGGTATATTTATCTTACACATTAAATTCTCATGTATCACCATTATATTCATGCTCATATATACATTTAAAGTTTCTTTTGTCATTAGCCTTCAATTTAACTTATGTGCCATTAATTTGAATTATTTATGCTTTACATACAAAAATCTTAATTTACATAACAAAAAATAAATGAAACATACTAATTTAGGTATCCACATACCTTACTATCCTTTGCTCCTCACTAAATTTCCTTCTTCTTTCTTCCATCTTCATTTTTCTTTCCTTCCTCACTTAGATCTCCATCTAATCGAATTCATGAAGATCAAATTCACTAAGTTTTCTTGTAATTTCAATAAAATCCAATGAATTCAGCCTAATTTCATTAATTTTGACATAAATCCTGTAGAGGAGATGACAAGCATAAAATTGTATATTAAATTTTGGGTGAGAAAAATGTAAAATTTTAAGTGAGAGAAAGCAAAAATGGTGGAAAAATATAGATAAATTTGGCCCAGGATGGAGGAGAAGAAGATGGCTGATTTTTGGTGAGTTTTCTACATTCTTCTTTTGTCTTTATATACCCTAAATGGATGGCTAGGATTAAATCAAACACTATTCGATCCAAGGGCTTATATTAAGCCATTTATCGCTATTTCATTAGCTATAAGTTCTAGTTATTAAATTAGTCTAAAAATATGTAAAAATAAAAGCAAGATGTTGTAGACACTGGATCCTGAGGTGACTCCTAATCGAAGTTACTTGATGAGAAAAGGGTTTCTGATAAATAGACAAGGAACAGAGGTTTCAGGCTTTTCCCTCAGATTTTATATTTTTAAAATGATTTATGATCTCCCTTATGGGTTTCAAGTGTTTAAAAAATCCTTTTTGGGGCCTTTTTTCTCTTTATCTCTTTCAAACATTGTAAAACGAGAAAATCAATTTTCAAAACTTCAGGCAGTCAAGGTTTTTCAGCTTTATCTTATCTAAAGATCTCATAATTAAGTGATTCCAAAATCATTTGAATCTTAAGCCATAGAACTATAACTTTTATGAGACACCTAAACCCAATTCAGCCCTTAAGATTCTTGAAATTAGGCTCGAACATAGTTGACCTGAATCTATCCCTGCACTAAGATCAGTCTTTAGTAATTTGGATAAAACTCCCTCTAAAGGTCTCATATTAAGGTAAATCCAATTTTAATAGAAACCAGACTTAATTTTTAGCAACTTTCATGAAGAAATAATTATATAATTCTTAACCCATTATTTCAAGTGAGTTTTAAAAGTCAGAACACCAATTTTGTCCCTGAAAATTTTCCTTGGAGTAGTCGTTAGTATTTTGGCAATAAATTCCAAAATATAAATCCAAATTGAGTGATTTTTGATTTCATAAAAATATAAGACATAGGTGAACAAATGTTTAGAAGACGCCTAATCAAAAAAAATGTCATCTTTGAGCCCAAAAATGATAAAATATTTCGAGTTAGAGGTTAGTGGGTTGAGAAAATGAGGCAAAGTCAAAGTTTATCACGAGCCAAGCCCGTGATAGGGGTCCATCACGGGCCAAGCCTGTAACGCCCCTCACGGGCCAAGCCCGTGATAGCCCCAAAATCAACAAAATGAGTGGAAAATAGGGAAATTAATCCTATCTTTAGCCCTCCTCCTTTCTCTTACTCACAGAGGACACACGTGCACACACTCACCTTTCTTTCTCTTCTTCTTCTTCTTCTTCTTCTTCTTCTTTAATGAATAAGCATTTTCAACCTAAAAAATTATATAAAATGGGAAAAAATTCGTAGAGCACTGAATCCTCATCCCATTATGAAACCGAACTGAAGGTAATATTCTCAAGCCCTAAATATCCATAAATCTAATATTTTGTTATAATTAATTATGTAAATAAGGTATTTTTAGTTTATTTTTTTATTAATTTTGTAGATCTATTAGAATATGTTGTTAATTTCACATATTTGTTTATTAATTGTTAATTAATTGTCTATTTACTAACTAATTTTGTCAATTAACTTATTGTTTAGTTAGTAAATTAATTGTCTCATTTTTGTTATTTTGTTAAATATTTGTTTATTTGATTTTCTTATACTAATCTTGTTATTTTTTGTAATTTATTTATTTAATATGTTTAATGTAAATGGTTAATTTGTTAATTTGATGTTTATATTTATTGTTCATTTTATGGATTTTGTTTTTTTTAAGTATTTATTTGTGCTTTAGGAGTAAAATTAGTATTTTATTTATTATTCACATCAGGTCCTTTAGCAATTCATGTTTGTTCCCGTCACTAAAGAGTTTTCTCTTTTATTTCCTTTTGCTGGGAATAGACCTTTAGCAATAGGAGTTTATGGCATCAGAAAAGAACTCGCATCGTCAAAAGTTCCAGTCACCTTACCTCCCTCCCTGTCACTCACACACCTCACAACCCCTTCTCTTTTGTCTTTTAGTGATCTCTTTTAAATTTTATTGTTTTTATTTATTATTATCATTGTAACGGCGCCCACTCTTATTACCTTTTTATTTACATAATTTTCTTATTAATCTGCTATTACAAATACTCATATACATATAACATATAATACACTTAAAGTATAATTACAACTTAGTTCATTACACATATTTCAAATCTTTTACATTATATATTTTCTAAAAATGTAATACATTATCAGCATTAGCCTTCACTCACTGCCTTTTATACCTACAGATGTTGACTCAAGAAAAGCACTTTTTCTTACACATGTGTACCTACATGTGAAGAACACCCGTGCTAAGCAATGGCTCAATGGGGAGTAAATAGTGCAATTGACTTCCTCTTGAAGTCTCACATACAGATAACATAATAGCATGCCTTTTCATTTATCATAAACACATATACTATAAAAATAGACCATGCATTAAGGAAACATTGCAATACAATTTCTTAATAACGCACTCAGTAACACTTCAATATAATTCTTTAATTACACTTTATTATTCAATAAAAATACTAACATTATCTTTAAGTATTGAAACATTTATACTATTAATAGTTTATCATTATTTATCAATCAAATCACTTTCATTGCTTGAATTCCTATAAATGATGGGTACGGGTAAAAACATGCAATACTGACGAGCAGTATCTTACAGGCGAGATATAATAGTCTTAAATCAGGCGATATTAATAAACAATATCGTACGGGCGAGACATGATAGTCTCGAATCAGGCGATACCCGTATCAAATCACTAGGCAGCTGCAATCACTATCCCCTTTATAGACATGCCTATCTATTTACTACTATGTGAAATTCAGGCTTTAACAAATCACTACTCACATAAGGATATTACACGTGTTACATTGAGAATCATAAATTTTACACATTCCATAAAAGCAGGCAATAGGATCACTATACAATGTACACTCACTTACACTTCAAATATATTTGAATCACAATTTAACATGATTATTATGTAATACCACGCATATCATGTACCATGTTCATTCTCATTCATTACTTGCATATTTTAATGTTTATTTTTAAAACATGACATTAATACATTCAATAGATCATGAAATCGTTTCACTATATCACGTCATTCATATTCATGTTTATTCATATTCATTAATTGTATAAATTTTTATACATTAGGGCTTGGTATTTAATGTTAATTCATTAATTCAGTATGTTTTAGACTCATTTCATATCATTTATTACTCTTATTTTTACACTTAAAACACTCTAAAAGTGTTTAGGTATACTTTGGTAATCATTCGGGATCTAAAAATCAAGGTTAGAATAAATAGATGAGGGTCACAGTCATTAGGTTAGACCTACTAACCATGACATAGGATTCTTTTTTATTCTGGACTGAAATCTGGTCTATGTCACGGTCATTAGGTTTTACCTGTTGACCATGAGGTTCATTCTGCCCAGAGGCAGATTTCCAATTCCAACTTGTATTCTAATTCTGACCTAGAAAATGACATTTTCAGGAAAAGTAGTCTTCTAAAAAGTTATTCCACTATTATATAGTTTTTAGAAAGTCAAAATAACTCAATTCTAACTTCTAAATGTCAAGATATCACTAAAATATTACAGACTGGTTTAAAGGACAAAACAGCAAGGGTCTGTCAACTTTAGGCTCATTTTCGAACACTTTAAGTACATATTTAGATTTTGGTTTCTCCTACGAAATTGTAGATATATGTCTATCTTTCATTTACAACTAGAATAATATTAATCAGATATCTACAGAATGATTTATGTACTGTAGACTGAAATTGGTTCAATTGAACCTTAAATAGATTTCCACTATTTCATTTTTCCAAGGAACAAATCATCTTTCCATATATTATACAATCATTTCTTCACTCAAAAATCAATTGCAGATCATCTACAATATAGATAGCAATCCAATTCAATTACAACCATATGAAATAATAGCATAAACTCTCATACCTTAATGATGCTCCAACTCTTTTCATCAATTTCTCTCTACCTCTTCTCTTTGCTCTTTCTTATTCTTCCTTTTTTACATGATAATTCATATATAACCATCCATTTAAATCATTAAATCCTCATTATAATAAATTAATAGAAAAAGAAGAGAAATAAGAGAAAAATTATTACCGTTACTTGTCAAACCACTAAATGCTCTCTCTTCTCCAAGCTATACTTGAAATTAAGGGTTGTTTAGGGGTTAGAAAGGCTAAAATTTTGGAAGAGAAATGCCTGGCTCCTTGGATTATTAATGTGGCCGGCCATCTAAGCCTTAAATCCCTTAAATCTACTTCATTTCTCAAGAGAGCTCTAGAAAAATAGGTGTCTTCATCTAATTGGTTCACTTGGTTGGTCATCCTTAAATTGCATTTCACTCCTCCATTTAAGTCTTAATTACTAATTACACACACTATTAATTCCTTCTAATACATTCATCCCCATTTCTTTTATAATAATACACATTTACCATTAATTTGATAATTTACGAAATTGCCCTTCACGATTGCATTAATACCGATTATGTCCCGATTGCTTAATTAATAGTTCTTTTACACTGAACCCTTTTCAATCTCTTTCTCCACTATAAACTAATCCTATTAGGGTATGTTTTGGATCCTTACAATCATTGTTGTTTATTATTATTGTTTTTATTATTAATATGATTTTTGATATTATCAATTTGTTTTAATTTTATTATTGCAAATATTATTATTATTATTATTATTATTATTATTATTATTATTATTATTATTATTATTATTATTATTATTATTATTATTGTTGTTGTTGTTGTTGTTGTTGTTGTTGTTGTTGTTGTTGTTGTTTTAATAATAATATTTAATTATTATTATTTAATATTATCCTTAATATTATTATTTTATATTTATTGTCATTTTTTATCTTTACTAACTAATTACCTTTTCTGTCATTTTTTTATATAAAGGCACAACTCCCATCCAAGTCGGGTTAGAGGATAAAGCGGGATAGTTTAGGATTTATTTTTCTATTTATTACCATTTGGGCCCTCTATTTAATTTTCTGCAAATATGTGATAGCATAGTAAAAAATAATTTTTTGCACAATAATTAAGAAAATAACACTTAAAATATTTTCTACTTAATTAATTGAATTTTTTCTCATAAAATGGACCGGTGTCCTATTTTAATCCAAAAATCACACAAATGGATTCTATAAATATGCATGAGGGAATTAATATTTTTAATTTAATAAATAACCCAATTTATGCATGTTTTAATTATTTAATTTATTTTTCTATGTCTTTATTTACCGTAAATAAATTATTTTTCAAAGCGATAAGTTAAAAACGCACTAAATGATTTTATACAAATGTGAATGGAATTTTTCTATAATAAAAACGACCAATATTCCAATTTTCACACACAAAATAACCTGTAAATTAAATATTTTTCTTTATAAACAAAAATAATTTTTTATCTTTAAATTAACTAGCACGATTCTTTTCCAAAGTCGCGAGGGATTAATTATCCCATTTTTTATCCAAAATACACTTAAGATATTACCTTTTAAAAATACGCATGCGAAAACCAACATCCTTACTAAAAGAACTCAATTAATTACCTGATTTATGTATGATTTTATTATTGACATTCTTTAAATGCTTTAAATATCATGTTCTTTAATGCTTTCTATACATGCTTTACAGCTTTCTTATGTGGTTGAGTGCGCCTTTAGGTTTCTAGCATAATAATTCATGTGACAAAAGAGATAAAATATATTATTCACTAAAACTTATTTATAACATTAACCAATGGTATAAATAGGATTGAAATTCAGATCCTCTCTAATTTTGGCATCACAAGGTATTAAAAAAATCACTTTCCTAATGCCCTATTGGTTGGCGACTCCTAAAATTACGCCTTGTAATGCTCAACAAACGTCTCGTAAGTTGATCGTTAGTAAATGGATAGGGATATTCCAGTACACTGTCTCATACCTTTTGGAGGTTTGAGTGCATCGCATACTGGCTAAATCCCTATCCATTACGAAACAATTGACTTTCACGAGTCTAACAAATCTCATCCGATCTTCAACCCTAAAAGCGGGCTTTCGAGAATATGCCAAATGTAGAAAGGGGTTCGACGCGCATCACGGGTGTATTTAAAATTTTCGATCAATCTGAATTTATGCCCTTTTTTACAACAGGATGCTGACTTTACTAACACACTTTCCAAATCATTCCAATTTTTTATTCACATCTCCACATTTGTCCGAATTCGCTTTTAAAATTTTGAAAATGTACATATTCCCTTTTTTTATCCGAAAAATCCCTGTTACAAAATTGTCCAAAAACACCTTTTTAAGAAGTTAAACAGGTTGCATATATTGGAACGTCAACTTTATAAGGTTTGCAATTATATAATTATGAGAACGTGTTGCAAATATTTTGCCATAATTTAACCATAACAAGAGTCCTTCCCATCAATTATCTAGTAAAATGACATATGAAATGGGAAATTATTCCAAAGGGTTAATAGATGATACGAGTAATTATCTAAAAAAACTCAACATAAAAAATAAAATAAAATAAAGAAAGCATAACAAAAAAGCGTAATATATAAAGTACGATTGATGGGTCTAATACTATATTAAAAAAAATCAGTTTGAACCCAATTCAAACTCTAAAAAATAAACTCAATAAGGTAAGAATTAGGGAGGAGCAAAAAAGATCCAAAAAAAACTATTAGCCGAAAATCAATCCAAAATTGAATTAATTTTTTGATTAACCGAATCGATTTCAATTTTTGAATATTATTGATTTCAGCTAGCAGTTTCAATTGCGATCCACACTCAGGAAAAAACATATGGTTTTAGTTAACCGACCAATTCACTATTATTTTCGATTTCGGTTTGATTTTTTATTTCGTAATTTTGGTACCGGTTAAGCATTAATTTACGATTAACCGATGACTAACAATTAACTGGTCCATATATATTATATTTTTATTTATCTTAAAAATTTTTATTTTTTTATTTTTCTCTAAATTTTGCATAGAGTAATATTTTAAAGTATATTTAAATTATATTTTTATTTTTATACCTTAATTTTTACATTTTTTTATAAAATTCATATATTTCTTTAAATTATATTTAAATTATGTAATTCTCTTTAATTATATATAATAATATTTATATAAAATAACCGATTAACTTTTATATACATTATTTTTTATCATAATTTATCATTGTCCATATTTTACTTAATAGCATTTAATTATATTGTTTTGCATTTTAGAATATATTTTTTAACATTTAATATTATCCATTTTTTTACTTAGCATTAAACATGCTAATTTATAACAAATATCGAATTCATTTTATAATATTAGCTATTAATTTGTTAAACATAAATTTTGGCTAATATATTATGTTCATTTTGTAATTTTTATTTTGAATTACTTTACACATTTAAAATTGAATTAAACTTTACCTAATTTTTTTTAAAAATTGTATGTTACAAATTTTAATAGTTAACCGAAAAATATTAGTTAACCAAACTGAATAAACCAAAATTGATTTACTAATTAACTGAATGTAACAAATTATTTAACGATAAATGATTTTGAAAAATCGATTTCAATAGATTGATTAATTTTTTTTTATTTATATACCAGTTAACCGGTTTATACTCACTATTTAGTAAGAACTGATTGAAACCATCATACAAGTTAGTTTATTTTTACAGTGAACTAATTCAATGTGTTCTATATTAGTTTATTTTTACAGTGAACTAATTCAATGTGTTCTATAGTAATAACCTTATATATTTTTCTTCTCCATAGAAAATCTTTTCAAATCGGTAGTTTTAAAAGATAGTATCAAATACATAATGAAAAGATATCCATGAATCTTTTCAATTCTTTTTCTGGCCCAATTTTTGGGGCACTACGTTATACTTTTGTAAAATGACATGGTCAGATGAGTCTCATTGGATTGATATCTACGATCAAAAGAGAGACGTAGGTAAATGTTTCCATGATCGTTGCTTTTGGAAAATAAAACATACCGGTCCATGTCTGAAGAGTTTTCGTGGTACTTATGAAATATGTTACTCATGGAAGAAATAATCTTCTTTAATTTGTATATTTGCTTCTTTGAAATAAAATATCAAATTTTTAATTGAATACTTCTCCAAGCGTACTCTAATGGATTTCTGTCCCAAATGGAACACCTATATCTGCATATTATTTTTCAAAGTACTGTAGAGAGGAATAATGATTTATCTGTTTCAGATATTGGTTACTTCGATAATATAGTTTTGTAGAAAGAAACAGTACCTTTCTTATATAGTTGTGACTCAAATCTTTTCATTATTCCAAAAATTATAATCTACAAAGCTGTTATTTCATTATAGGTTGACCTGATAATCACCCGTGGCTAGGGATGCTCAATGGCTCTAGGATCCCGACGAAAATCTCGAACATTCGAGGTAAAAAAATTTCCAAATTTTTCCCCGCGGAAATAAAAACGGAAGAAAAAAAATCTCCAATATATATTTCGTAATGAAAACGGGGAATGGAATATCCGATCTACAGAGATCCCTGATCCCGACAGATCAATGAGTGGAGGTGCAATCTCCCACCCCACCCCGTAAGCACTCCTACCCGTGGCAGTGCGAGAAATTATTTACCACTTATTTGGAAGTGAAATGAAACATAAATATAGATCTCTTGTTCAAATTTGTTTTCGAAATTTTAGAACCTAATAATGGTAATTGCAAGGGTTACGCCCAAAACTAGATGCTAATTGAACCTAATTTCAAGTTACATAATAAAAGTATTACGAAAAAAAATAAAAATAAACATCTCCCATGGCCTCGTGATTGGAAGGCTTGATCCCACTGCAAAAGGGAGCTTTCTCAAAATCTGTGATAAAAAGTTAAATATGGTTGTTGGGTTGTACTCTTTGATCTTCAAAATGAGGACAAAAAATATTAAAGGTTGTGAACTTGGGGATTCTCGGTACTATAAGATGATTTCTTCATGCTCTCCACCATTAATGATCTTATTAGGAAGAACAATACAGCTAGTCACCACCACTTCATCTTCCACTGTAACAGCTTCTCCTGCACGTGGAGAAGAGGAATAAATAAATAAAGTCAATAGTTGTTTCAAAGCAAGTGCAAATTGCTTCTCAAACTTTTCAATGATGATCAATTTGCCCCAGTCAACTTCTTTCGGGAGCAACGGATTGTATGACTCGTGCTTCCAACTTGTTTACCACTTGTACTCCTTGTACTGCCAATCGAAAACTTGCTGTCGCTAAGGGAATCACAACCACGGTAGCCGGCATAGGAGATGTTAATATTATTCCTACTCTTATATTAAAAAATGTCCTCCATGTTCCCAGATTATCGACCAACCTGGTTCGGGGAGGAGGATTAGACATGCTAAAGAAAGGGATGGGCTGTATTATATAGAAGCAGAAAAATCTCCAAATTCAAGTCGGTCTACTTTGTCCTCATTGTTTCTTTCTACTTCAAAACAAGGATGATATATGGTTGCAGCACATTTGCCTCGGACATCCATCATTTTCTATTTTGCAAATAATGTTTCCATCTTTATTTAAGGGATTAGATTTTAAATCTTTTCATGGTAATATTTGTGAGTATGCCAAACACACTCGCGTATCTTTTCCCATTAGTAATAAAAGATGTTTGCTAACTTTTGATTTGGTTCATAGTGGTATCTGGGGACCCTCTTCAGTTTCAAATATTACTGGTTCCCGGTGGTCCGTTGATGATTGAACCAGAGTCCCCTGAATTGCAAGTCATTTCTACAAATTTCCATATGATGATTCAAAACTAGCTTGGTACCCGTATAAAACGATTCAGTTATGATAATTAAAAAAATTACTTTAACCAAGTCCTGTCATCTTTTTTCCAAAAAAAAGGGAATTATTCATGAGTCCTGTTTTTACACTCCTCAACAAAATGGGATGACTAATAGAAAGAATGATCAACTTCTAGGTTCCACTAGAGCACTCTAATTCAATCACAATGTACCAAAACAATATTGGGGGAAGCAGCTCTTACTTCTACTTATCTCACAAATTGGATTCCTTCACAAACTCTAGGATCTAAAAGTGCAATGGAATTACTTTCCACCTTCTATCCTGATATTCGCCTTTCAAATGGTCTCGCCCTAGGATTTTTTGTTGTACATCCTTTGTCCATGTTCATAATCAGGGAAAATTAGATCCTAGAGCCATTAAACATGTGTTCATAGGTTACTCATCTACCCAAAAGAGCTATAAATGTTTTCACCCACCCACCAGAAAGGTTTATGTTTCAGCTGATGTCACTTTTATTGAGGACAAACCATATTTTACTCAACCTTATCTTCAGGGGGAGTCCACTAGTATTGTAGATAACGATGTTTGTTCCTAGATTTCTCACTTCCAGTTTCATCTCCTGCTGTCCTTGCATCTGTTTCATGTCCTTTTGTCCTTGCATCTGCTGTTACGGTTCTAATTAAATATTTTAATTATAGTAAGATTTATTTTTCGTAGTATTATTTTAGCTACTATAGGATTTGATTTTAATTAATGATTTATTTTCATAATTTCCTAGTCAGAAAAGAATTTCTATCGAGATATGTAAAACGATTCCTATTTAGATTAATTTTCTAGTTAGAAAAGAATTCTTATTTAGATATGTAATCTCTATTTATAGAGATAGATTTAGTCAATAAAGCAAGTTAAATTCCACCAAATTACACGAATCCAATCTTCCTCCATGGAACTCCGAAAAAGAGATGATTACTTCTCCACCCCTTGAACATTTTCTTCCTAAAACATAGATGGTTGATGAGGAATTACCTATAGCTAGGAGGAAGGGATCCTGAGAATGTACCAAGGGATCCCTATATCCCTTGTCTCATTGTATATCCTTTTGAGGGGTTTTCTTAGTCCCATAAAGGCATTCTCACTAGTCTAAATGAAATTGCCATTCAAACTACCTTACCAGAAGCATTGTCTAATGAAAGAATGGCAGGAAGTCATGAGGGTGGAAAGGGAGGCATTAGAGAAGAATGGGACATGGGAGTTTAACTAATCTACCACAGGAAAAGAAGGTAGTGGGATGTAACTGGATGTTCTTGAAATTTAGAGCTCAGGGGTCTTTGGAGTGCTACAAATAAAGGCTGGTAGCTAAGGGTGTTGGGTTTCGACAAAATAAATAAAACCAAATCGCAGTAGAAAAAGAAAACCCATCAAGATCCATGCGATCCAACTAATTTAAGGAGGAGAAAAATTACAGTTACCAATCTCTCAAAGCATATACAAACAATTTTTCAGGTGCTACCTTACGCAAAACAAATACCCTCGTCCGGGATGTTAGCTCCCTTCCTTGACGACTAGGGTTTTTTAATTTTTCTGTTCACTTCTCAAGATTACAAAAACGGTTTTTGTCTCTCCACTCAAAGTGACGACTGCCACTTTTAATTCAATAACTTAGGATTTTAAAAACACATATATCACTATATAAATAATGTGACCTAACCCTAATATTAGAGAAAGAAAAATCCAAACCCATATTTCCTATTAAAATAAAAAATATTTTATTTCTTATTTAAAATAAGAATTAAAATTTTAACTTTTTAAATTTCTTTTTTATTTCGAATTTTAATTTGTCACAAAATAAAATTCGAAACTTCAAAATTAACCTTTAGTCCATTCATCACATTCTATATATACGACCTAATAGGTTCATATTATATTGACAATGAATCTCAATCCCATAATGCGCTTATAAGTTATAAACAGCCTCTAACAAAACATTATAACTATCTAAATAATACGAATATCAATAATTCAATTTTAATGTAATCAATAGAATATGCCATAATTTTTTTGTCATACGATATCTTGTTTGAATATAAGTTATAGTCCATATCAAACTTCTATATGTCAAACATATAATTTCCCAATCACTAAATAGATTGATAATATCAAATGATATTTATCACTCTATCAATTCATTTGAGCACGACTATACATTTCTCGTTTCTATTTATTGAAGGGTCCAATAGATATTTCTCTCTTAAGAGAGACAAATCCCATCTTGATCATTCCCTATTCTATGCATAATTCTCATCATATCCAATCATAATATTTATGATTATCCAATTAAAGATAATATTTAATTATGTTAAAACATAATGTTTCTCATGTAGGATACTGTGATCATTTCAGATTTAAGAATCGATAATATAATTATTATAAGATCACTAATAACATTAACTCATATAGTATCTCACAGCGGATCTATCCAGCATCCTGTTTTCTAACAAATACCTAGAAATTTGATTTATATTATCATATATAATCATCCCATAATTATTCATCAAACCATACTAGTCATAATTTATCATTATTCTTTTAATAATAAATGACTATAAATAATTAAAATAACATTAGATTATTATTTACAAATATTATTATAATCTAATATGCCAGTAATATAATAACATGAAGAAAATTTAATTTTGTAAAATAAATATGATATTATATAAAGGACCAAATGTTTAGCTTAAAATATAACCACTAATAGAGGGATACACACAAACATATGGAGTGGACTATGAAGAGACCATTTCACCTATTGCAAAGATGAATATGGGTTTTATTGTCTCTGGTCTCAAACTTCAACCGGGAATTACAGAAGTATGATGTGAGGAATGCATTCCTTCGTAGGGACTTGAAAGAAGAAATCTATCAAACCATTCCACCCAATTTTGGAGGAACTAAAGGGAATAAAGTGTGCGAGTAAAGGAAGACCTTGTATGGATTAAAACAATACACCCATGCTTGGTTTGGGAAGTTTACCAAAGTGATGTCAGGCATTGGGTATAGGCAAAGTCAAGGAGATCATATCCTCTTTATTGAGCATTCAGTTGCAAAAAGGAGTTACTGTTTTGATAGTCTATGTAGATGACATCACTGTTACCGGAAATGATGAAGAGGAGAATAAAATCTTACAAGCACATCTAACCAAGGAATTTGAGATCAAAGACTCGGGAAGATTGAAGCAGTTTCTCGGGATTGAAGTTGGCCATTCACAGCAAGGGATTTTTATTTCACAATAAAAGTGTGTCACAGATCTTCTCAAGGAAACAATAATGCTTGGGGGTAAACCAGTTGCTACTCCCATAGAGACTAGTCATAGACTTGGAGAAGCTAGTGAAGATCAACAAAAAGACAGGGATACCAAAAACTATTTGGGAAGTTGATTTATCTTGCTCACACCTATCCTGATATAGCATATTCTGTAAGTGTTACAAGTCAATTTATGCATAACCCAAAAAGAGTTCATCTCCACGATGTCAACTGAGTACTATGTTATCTGAAGGCTAATCCGGGGAAGGGAATCCTGTTCAAAAGAAACACCGGCCTGGTTCTTGAAGCCTAACCCAGTGCAACATGACCGAACAACACACATCAAGATAGGCACTTCATCAAGGATAAACTGGATAGTGATCTGTATGCCGTATGTTTCTTTGGGAGGATAGTTGGTTGATGTTTTTACAAAAGGGATGGATAGTGCTATTTTCCACGGTTTGGTTACCAAGCTTGGAGAATACTGTGTATTTTTCCCTTTTTAGTGCAGTTGATTAGTCATAGGATTCCTGTGATTTTCTTTCCTAAAGTATTGTGCATATATTCTGTTTTCCTAAAATTTAGGAGAACAGAAGTTGTTGGCTTAATCTCCACAAATGCAGTGTATTTAGCCCGTTAGTGGCTCTGTTATACAGTAGAAATACAATTAATATTTCTTTTAACATGAACTAAACAGCCATAAATTGAAAGTTGCCTTCTGATGTTTCTCAGTTAATTTTGGGGCAAATCAACAATCACAAAAAATTCAAGGGCCAATTTCAAAAGCAATGGAGTTTTGCATACAGCCTAAAAAAAGTGAGAATGAGAGGATATGTACCAAGAATTGTTATTCCAAGCTTTGCATTGTAGTCTCCATCAGCCTGGTCAGTCAAATTTAAATTCAATCAGCCAGTGGCAGAAAATTTTAATAACAGCAGCTGGACTTACAGCTCATAGTACAGGATTGATAACTCGAAGACTAATTTCTAGAAATCCGGTAGGAATTTAGGTTTAGACAAAGCTAATATATAAATTTCAAATAAGAAAACTAACTTGTGTAGTTTGCATTTTAATATTCTTAAAGGCCTATGCACCAATCATGAACTACAATATAACTGAACTTGCCTGGATTCTCGACCATCTGCCTACAGATGACTTCCACCCAATAATAGAGTTAATTACAACTGCATTTTCCTGTTAACAAAAACTACAATTAATTTAATTTTTCATGACAAAAATTATAGTCTTAAGAAATCTGTACATAATTTGGTGCTGTACCTGAATTTCAACATCATCTAAGATAATACAGCTTATAAGCCTCACACCTGCTCCCACACGAACATTTGCAGAAATAGAAACATTGGGACCTATCTGTACAAACTAGCACTAATGATGGGGAAACAAAAAAAAAAAACACTAGAAACACATGTATAAAATTATGCAGATTTCATAATATTTTTTAACGAAAAAAAGGAACTGATACCAATTGTTCCCCTTTAAGGATTTCTATCACCACCCCCTAATCCCTGAATGCCCCCCAATTGGTGAGTCATGGCATAAGGCAATTAGTTGTTGTCTTAGTGAAGTAGCAGCCCTTATGTACAACCGATCCTTGTATTTAAGGATGTCTTTGGTCAAAGAATGGTTAGGGAGTAAACCAAGAGATAGAGAAAGGGAACTAATGAAGTTCTGGACCTTAGAGTGTCCTTGATAGGAATTGAGCACTTCCTGGAGCCATTGTGGAGTTAGAATGGAGGTGGTGGTGGAAGCAAGTGGCTATTGGATGAAGAAAGCCCTTCAAATTTCCTAAATAGAGCATAAGCCACCTTGTTGTAAGCCCCTTTCTTGTACTGAATGTTGCAGTCGAGTCCCAACAGTTTGCTAATGCCCCTCACTTGGATGTAGTTGTGTAACCTCTGCTCCAGCAAGTGCTTGATATTCTCATGGTCAGTCATTATAATGAAATGGCTTTGCTCTAGGTAATATCTCCATTTGGTACAAGCACATAGGATGAAAAACAGCTCAAATTGGGCAGTACCAGGCTTGGGGCTTTAGTCATCAGATCTGAGAGTTTTTCAAAGGCTCGTCGTGCCTCCTGATTCCACTGAAACTGGTCCTTTTCGAGGAGGTCTCTGAGTGGCTTACTAATGGCACCATAGCCAAAAACGAACCTCCTATAATATCCTATTAACCCTAGGAACCCCCTTATTCCCTTGAGGTTTTTAGAAATGGGGTTAGAAGTCATAGCTTCTACCCAAGTAGGAAATTTATTGCTGCCCAAACTCACATTTAGACTCAGCATACAGTTGATGCCCCATGGCAGCTGTAGCACTTTTTCAAGGTGTTAAATGTGGGCTGTAGATTAAAATATCATCAAAGAAAACCAGGAAAAATTTTCTCAAATAAGGCTTGAATAAGATGTTTATTAGGGACTGGAATGTGGCAGGTGTATTGGTAAGCCCAAAAGCCATCATCAGAAACTCATAGTGCCCCGAATGAGTCCTAAATGCAGTCTTGTAGGTGTCTTCCAGCTTTATTCTGATCCGAAAATAACCTAACCTTAAGTCTATCTTTGTAAAAACCATTGCTCATGCAACTCATCCAGCAAATCTTCAATGAGGGGTATGGGAAATTTATCGTTGACAGTATGCTTGTTAAGCTCCCTGTAATCCACAAAAAATCTCCAGCTGCCATCCTTCTTTTTGACTAATAACACTGAAGAAGCATAGGGGCTATTGTTGGGCTAAATGATGGAGTTGGTTAGCATGTCATCCACCAGCATTTCTATCTCATTCTTTTGATGATGAGAGTATTTATAAGGCCTAACATTAATAGGTTCTGTGTGGGGTTTGACAGGGATGGTGTGGTCATGGGATCTAAGTGGAGGCAACCCTTTTGGAACTTGAAATACATCAACATAGGACTGAAGTAATTGCTGTAATTCTTGGGATAGTTGGGTAGGAGGTGGTTATTGTTCTTGGGTGTCTATTTGGTGAAGGTTGACAAGGAATAGCTTGGAGGTAATCCCATGCCATCCATTGAGCACCAGCTTATCGAGAGTTTTGGCAGTAACTGTAATCGTCTCAACACCGTGTCAGCCATAAACAGTACTTTTCGACAGTGAATAGTATTTTTCGAACTCGAAAGAACACCCAAAAGTCAAAAATATTTTATTTGACCATTGGATAGTATTGGTCATGGTGAGCCCGGAGTTGAAATTTGAAGTGAAATAGAGATCAAATGGGCCTCCAAAAATTAAAAATACGAAAAAAGTAGCGAGTCAATTTCCCTGGTAGGGAAGGAGACTTGATTTTGCATAATAATTAAAAATAATAAATGAACTCCGAAAATTGTCAGATTTTGCATGCCTACATGAATTTTTATGTAGAATATTTTGGTGATAAGAATTGAATTTTTCGGAGATACCGGCAATTATCGAATCGAACCGATAAGTTTAAATCGAACCGATAACGGACTCCGATTAATCCGAAAATTTACGTACTAGCTATTTTTGATGTGATAAGAGTGATGGAATTATTTTTAGAATGATTTGCTAGCTGAAAGAGAGAGAAATTTGATTGAATTTTAAAAGAACATAAATGGGCCTTAAGAAATAAATGGGTTAAGCCCATTGGTTTGGTCCAATTTTGGATCCATTGAAAGGGTATATAAGAAGCAAAAATCTGGAGAAAACTCCAAAAATCTGCTCATCTCCTTCCTCTCCCTTTCTTGGCCGAAATCACTTCCCTCTCTTCTCTCTCTCTTGCTTTTTAATCACCCAAAATCTCTCATAAATTCCAACTTAGGAATTGTAGTTCCATCTCTTTAGAGCATTAAAATAGCTTTTATTGTTTGACTTGGACAAAGGAAGTGAAGAAAACAAGTAGAGAAAGAAAAATGGGTAAATTGGATCTTAAGAATTTTAATGATTTAAATTGATTTCTTAGTGTTTTTCCATAGATTTTGAGGTGTAGATTATGATTATGAACTTGGATTTTGCATTTGAGAACAAAAAAATAAGGATACCTAAGGATTAATTGCCGGCCTATGTAGGTGGTGAAGAAAGGGAAGGTATTTCAAAGAGGCAAGAAAAATGAGGCTTGAACTTCTTAAATCAAGAGAAAATTGTAAGTGACTACAAAATGAGTCAGTCAAAGGCTCCCACATACAGATGGATTCAATCAAAGGATCCCACATCGGTTGGTGAGGAGAACGAAGTAATCCTTATAAGGCTATGGATACCTCTCCCTTGTCGAGACCTTTTGGGAAGATCCAAAAACAAAACCGTGAGGGCTAAGGTCCAAAGCGGACAATATCGGCAATGGGTCATCCGGGGACGTTACAGTTGGTATCAGAGCCAGTACCGGATCGGTGTGTTGGCTATGGGGCCGAGCCTGATGTGTCAGCGAGGGCACTGAGTCTCCTTAGGAGGGGTGGAGTCAGTCAAAGGCTCCCACATACAGGGGGATTCAGTCAAACGATCCCACATCGGTTGGAGAGGAGAATGAAGTAGTTCTTATAAAGCTATAGATACATCTCCCTTGTCGAGGTTTTTTGGGGAGACCCAAAAATAAAATCGTGAGAACTAATGCTCAAAGCGGACAATATCGGCAAGCGGCCATCCGGAGACGTTACAGTAATGAGCCTCAAACTAATTTTCTCACTCAATCCCTTAAATTCCAACTTCTTTCCTTCCTGATCTTTAACTTGTTCTCCTTAAAATCAAAGATGATTGGTGAATGACACTTTATCCAATATGCCCCAATAATGAGGTCATAGTCCCCCAGCTCAAAAACCCTCAAATCAAACACAAACTTATCGTCCTACATGCTCCAACTACAGTGGCTACATTTATCCTGCACAGCGACTCTCCTCCCATCTACCATAGTTGCAGTAGCTAGGATAGCCCCAAATAAATGGAGGTTGAGTTGCTTGGGCAGTTGCAAATCCACAAAACTATGGATATTGCCAGTGTCAATCAGGATCATGATTGACTTTCCTCCAAGCTGTCAACTTGATAGTATTGTCCCCTAATCCTCCATCCACAGCATTGAGGGGTAATTGAATCTTCCCAATTTCATCAGGCTACTCTTGAAGATTAGAATCAGTCACATCCTGCCACTCTTCCTCTTCTTTCCCATCAAATTCCTCAATTGCTAGGATGACCATCAACTTCTTTTGATTACACTGGTGGCTTGGAAAGTATTTGTCTCCACATCAATAACAATCTCCGGCAATCTTTTTTGGGGGAATAGGGTTTTGTTTTGAAGTAGGTTGGGACAGTTTAGTCTTAGGAGTTGCAAGTATAGTGTTTAGGTATGGTTTTGAGGAGGTTGGGGTGCGTTTACTTACAGAAAATAGTTTTCTGTTTTCTGTTTTCTATTTTTTTAGAAAATTGAAGTATTTATTTTCCATAAAAAATTTAGAAAACGCGTTTATTTATCAACAAATAGAAAACTGAAGCGTTTATTTGTGTGTGTACACACGTGTATATATATATGTATGCGTACATACATACATACATACATACATACATACATACGTACATTTATATATGTATGTGTGTGTGTGTATATATATATATATATATATATATACATACATGCATACAGATATTACATATATATGTATGCGTACATACATACATACATACATATTTACATACATACGTACATTTATATATGTATGTGTGTATATATATATATATGTATGTATGTGCATACATACATATGTATATGTATATGCATATGTATGTGTTAGGTATAACCGGAGGGCAAAGATGTAAAATTGCCCTAAGTTAGTTAAGGATATTAGAATAGAATTTCAGAATTACTTTACATTTTTCTTTTCTGGTGCACACGCCATTTTGGCTGTTTTGCACCTCAGCAGAAAGTTGTTGCTCATGCTTTATTTGTACTAGACCTTTGGGACCACTAATCATTACGGAATCAAAAAGCATTCTCCTGATTTTTTCTCTTTCTCTCTTTTCTCTCTCTCTCTCATTTTCTGCTCTCTCCCGTTCTATCTTCTACTTCTTCTTTTACAACTCTACTCTTAATCTCTTTTCTGAATTTCAATCCAGAAATTAATTATTCAATTCATCTTTTGTGGGAATTAAACCTAACAAACTCATTGAATAATTAATTTCTGGATTGAAATTCAGAAAATAGATTAAGAGTAGAGTTGTAAAAGAAGAAGTAGAAGATAGAACGGGAGAGAGCAGAAAATGAGAGAGAGAGAGAAAAGAGAGAGAGAAAAAATCAGGAGAATGCTTTTTGATTCCGTAATGATTAGTGGTCCCAAAGGTCTAGTACAAATAAAGCATGAGCAACAACTTTCTGCTGAGGTGCAAAACAGCCAAAATGGCGTGTGCACCAGAAAAGAAAAATCTAAAGTAATTCTGAAATTCTATTCTAATATCCATAACTAACTTAACTAACTTAGGGCAATTTTACATTTTTGCCCTCCGGTTATACCTAACAATACCCTCCCCTTTTGCACATTCTTGTCCCCAAGAATGATAAAATTCTAGAAATTGATGCTGGATGAAGGCGCGGTCCTCCCATGTGGCATCAATAGTTGGAAGGAGCTGCCATTTGATGAGGAGTTGTTGAATGTGGGAGTCATTAATCAGAGTTGTTCTTGCGTTAAGGACCTTTTCTGGTTGAATCACAAACTCGGACTCAGTGTGGGGAGGAAGAGTTACCTGGACTGGATAATTAGGTTCCACCCTCTTCTTGAGCAGGGAGACGTGGAAAACTGGGTGTATTTTGCAGTTGGAAGGGAGTTCCAACTTGTAAGCCACTTTCCCTACTCTTTGGAGCACCTGGAATGGCCCATAGTATCTAGCAGCAAACTTGAGAGACCTTCTTAAAGCTAGGGTAGTCTGTCTATAGGGCTGAATTTTAAGATAAACCCAATCACCCACAGCAAATTCCCTCTCCGTTCTTCCCCGGTCAGCATATTGCTTCATCTTGTTCTAAGAGTGTGCCAAACGGTCCTTGAGATAGGTTGTCAAAGAGTCTCTTGCGTGTAAGAAATCCTCCACTGCTGCTACTGAACTGGTTTCGGTTGGCAGATTTGGTAAATTAGGGGCGTAACCATAAACAGCCTGGAAAGGACTCATGTTGAGTGCTGAATGGTAACTGGTATTGTACCAGTACTCTGCCAAGCTAAGCCATCTGAACCAGTGGTTGGGGTGGTGGAAAGTCATGCATCGTAAGTAGGTTTCAAGGCACCGATTCAGTCTTTCGGTCTGGCCATCGGTTTGGGGGTGGTAGGCTGAACTAAAAAGCAATTTGGTTCCTAGATGCTTCATCAACTCTCTCCAAAATCCTCCTGTAAACACCTTGTCCCGATCCGTAACAATGGAGTTAGGCATCCCATGTAGCTTAAAAATCTGATCCAGGAATAGCTGAGCAACTTCTGTAGCAGTAAAGGGATGTTTGAGGGCAAGAAAGTGGCCCATTTTGGAAAATCTGTCAACTACTACTAATATAGTATCCCTGCCAGCCGATTTAGGAAGCTTCTCAATAAAATCCATGGAGATATCTCTCCAAATGTGGGAAGGTACTGGTAGGGGTTGAAGAAGTCCCGGGTATGCCACTGATTCCGACTTGCATCTTTTGCAAACATCACACTGTGCTATCCACTGGATTACCTCCCTCTGCATACCTGGCCAGTAAAAATTTTGCTGCAGCCTTTGCAATGTACCCCTAACTCCCGAGTGGCCGCCTATGGGAGAATCATGGCAAGTGGCAAGTAGCTGCTGCCTTAGGGAGGTTGAACAGCCAACATACAGCCGCCCTTTGTACTTAACCAGGCCTTTGGATAGAGAGTAATTAGGAAGATCCTGAGGTGTGATAGATAAGGTGGTAATCAGCCCTCGAAGAACGTCATCTCCTTCATAAGAATTGAGAACTTCTTTTAGCCAACTTGGGGTGTATGTAGAGAGATTGAGGTGTTGTATAGAAGCCCCTTCATGTTGTCTAGACAGGGCGTCGGCCACTCTATTTTCAGTCCCTTTCTTGTAGTGGATGGTGTAGTCCAAACCGAGCAACTTAGAGATCCCCTTCTGCTGAATGTAGTTATGTAGCCGCTGCTCCAGGAGGTGTTTTATGCTTTCATGGTCAGTTTTGATGATGAAACTGGACCCTTCCAAATAATGCTTCCATTTTGTCACAGCTAGTATGATGGCCATTAACTCCCTCTCATAGGCAGACAATTGCTGGTTTCTAGGACTCAATGGCTTGGATACATAGGCTAAAGGTCTTCCCTTCTGCATTAGAACAACCCCCAAACCAGGGTTACTAGCATCACACTCTAAAACAAAAGGCTCCTTGAAGTCGGGTAGTGCTAGCAGTGGTGCTTGCGTCATGAGCTTCTTGAGGTCTTCAAATGCTGCTTGGGCAGCCGGAGTCCAATGGAATTGATCTTTTTTAAGTAACTCAGTAAGGGGTTTGCAAATGACCCCATATCCAGCAATAAATCTTCTGTAGTAACCCGTTAACCCCAAGTATCCCCTTAAAGACTTCAGGTTTTTAGGAGTAGGCCATTGAAGCATGGCTGTAATCTTGCTAGGGTCAGTTGATATTCCCTTAGAAGATATCACATGCCCCAAGTAATTCACCTTGTCTCGGCCAAACTCACATTTGGACTCCTTAGCAAATAGCTGATGTTCCTGCAGCTTCTTGAAGACTAGCTGTAAGTGCTTGAGATGGAGCTCCAAAGAGGGACTGTAGACTAGGATATCATCAAAGAAAACCAACACAAACTTCCTGAGATAAGGCTGGAAGATGTGGTTCATGAGTGACTGGAAGGTTGCCGGGGCATTGGTTAGGCCAAAGGGCATAACTCGAAATTCGTAATGCCCTGAGTGAGTCTTGAAGGCTGTCTTGAACGTATCCCCCTTCCACATTCTGATTTGGTGGTAACCAGACCGCAAATCGATCTTGGAGAAATAGGCTGCCCCATGTAATTCGTCTAGGAGATCCTCTATGATTGGAATAGGAAACTTGTCTTTGATGGTATACTGGTTGAGCTCTTTATAGTCGACACAAAATCTCCAAGTGCCATCCTTCTTCTTGACCAGCAAAACCGGGGAGGCATAGGGGCTAGTGCTAGGCTGGATGATGTTGTTCTCCAACATTTCGGCCACCAGTCTTTCAATTTCAGATTTCTGTTGGTGTGAATACCTGTAGGGTCTGATATTCACTGGATCCGAGTTAGGTTTGAGTGGGATTTTGTGGTCATGGGATCTAGGAGGAGGTAGGGATGTGGGAACTTGGAAAACAGCCTGATGTTGCTGCAACAACCTTGAAATTTCAGTAGGAATGGCACTTTCTTCCGACTGCATCTCCTCCTTAATTTCAGGCTTTAAGCTGATGAGAAACAGCTTAGTAGTGCGACCCTTCCAGCCTTGTTGCACTGCCTTAGTGAGGCGTTTGGCTGTAATCGCCTTGAGGGACAATTGTTCGGTCATTCCTTTAATTCTGAAAGGTCTGCCGTCCTTCTTGATGGTTAGTTCATTGGCATCATAATCAAGAGTTATTGGAGAGTGACACTTCATCCAATCGGACCCTAGTATGATGTCATACTCTCCTAATTCCAATGGCCTCATATCAAACTCGAACTTGCTGCCTTGCATCAACCAGCTCACTCCGTTGCATTTGACTGCCACCGTGACCCTTCTTCCATCTGCCACTGCAACCGTAGCAGGAGGCACTGTGGTGAAGGAGAGTTTAAGACTCTTAGCCATCTTAGAGTCCACAAAACAGTGAGTACTTCCACTGTCAATTAGGATCATCACAGGTTTCCCATTGAGCTGCCCCTTAACCTTAATGGTGTAATCGTTGAGTCCCCCTTCAAGAGCATTCAAGGACAATGCTATATGCTCTTCGGAATGCTCCTCCACATTAGGCGGTTCTTCCTCTTCAACTTCCTGCCAATCTTCATCTCCAGAATCATCTCCTTCAATGACTTGTACTGCCCTCAATCCTCTCGGATTACACTGATGGCCTGGTCTATACCTGTCCCCGCATTTGTAGCATGATCCTGGGGTTCTATTCATGTTGGAGGGGTTGGGTCTAGGCTGGTTATACTGGGTGTTAGCAGTGTTTGGCTTATGTTCTTGGGAAGTTCTTGGGTTAGTAGATGGTGGGGGTTGATTGTGTGGTCTAGGTGTGGACATGTTGGGAGGAAAGTTTCTGCTAAAGGAAGTCTGGCTGTTTGGGTTCCATGTTTGGGTAGAGTGCTTGTAGGAATGTTTAGGTTTGAGGGCCTCCAAATGAGACTCTTGCAGCTTGGCTTGTTCAATGGCAGTGTAAAGGCTGGGTGGTTTGAACATCTTCACAAGGGATCTTATCTCATCCTTAAGGCCCCCAATGAAGCTGTAAACATAGTAGTTTTCAGGCTGGTTGGGGTATAACCTCTCCATTTTGAGCTTAAGGAGCTCAAATCTGTCCAAATACTCATCAACCGAGGTGTTTTGTCTGAGCCGCTGCATTTCTTCCACCACATTATCTTCTCCAATCTCCTTGAACCTCTTAGCAAGTGCTTCAGCAAATTCTTCCCAGTCTACTGCTTCCCTTTGTCTATTCCAATTCTGGTACCATGTTTCAGCCCTTCCTTGTAGATAAAGGCTAGCCAATTCCACCTGCTTCTCGGGTGTAACATCATACACAAGAAAATACTTCCTACACTTAGAGATCCAGCTCTGGACATCAGTCCCTTCAAAGCTATGTAAATCCAGCTTTGGTAGTAACTTATTATAATACGTTTTCCCTTGGTACACTTCCTCTACTCCTTCTCTTTCCTGAGGAGTAGGCAATAACCCCCTTCCATTCCTAACATCTGAAGTTAAGTTAATAGTGTCCTTACCTCTGTTAGCAGAAGGAAATGGAGTGCTACTGCTGGATGCCGGTGTTGGAGCTTGGCCTTGGATTAGCTGAGCCAAGTAAGCCACCGATTTTTGGTTTTCCAGCTTGAGCTCTTCGTATTGGCTTTGGTTCTTCCTTTGCTCTGCCTTCATACTGGTTTGATCCAGCATCATATCTTGTAGCTTAGATTCTAAGGAACTGAATCGGTACTCCATTTGTTCTTCGAACTTGGAACTCAAAAACCGAAGTTGCTCTTCAAGCTCCCCCATAGACACCATCGATTCCTCAGTTTCCTTGCTTCTCTTAGCTGCTGTGTTCTTCGCCATCTAACCCAGATATAGTGACTGCTCTGATACCAGTTTGTTAGGTTTAATTCCCACAAAAGATGAATTGAATAATTAATTTCTGGATTGAAATTCAGAAAAGAGATTAAGAGTAGAGTTGTAAAAGAAGAAGTAGAAGATAGAAAGGGAGAGAGCAGAAAATGAGAGAGAGAGAGAAAAGAGAGAAAGAGAAAAAATCAGGAGAATGCTTTTTGATTCCGTAATGATTAGTGGTCCCAAAGGTCTAGTACAAATAAAGCATGAGCAACAACTTTCTGCTGAAGTGCAAAACAGCCAAAATGGCGTGTGCACCAGAAAAGAAAAATGTAAAGTAATTCTGAAATTCTATTCTAATATCCATAACTAACTTAACTAACTTAGGGCAATTTTACATCTTTGCCCTCCGGTTATACCTAACAGTATGTGAATATATGCACATACATACACATGTATTTATGAATACATACATATATACATGTATGTGTATATATATATATACATATCCATATGTATATATATGTATGTACATACATATATATACATATGTATGTATGCACATGTAAGCACATATAGATATATGTATATGAACATGTATGTGTGTGTATGTGCATGTGTATATATGTATATGTATATGCATAAATACATATTTATACGTATGTGTATGTATATAGATACATACATGCATGCATGTAATGCATATATAAGCACATACAGATACATGTATATGAACATGTATGGTGCGTATATATATATGTATATGTATATGCATAAATACATTTTTATATGTATATGTATGTATATGTATATTTGTATATGCATATGTATGTGTATATATGCACATATATATACATACATATACATATGCATATGTATGTGTATGTATGTATATACATATATATACATATCCATATGTATGTATGTATGCATGTACTACATATATATATACATGCACATGCATATGCTTATGTATGTATGCACATACAAAAATTTACATATGCATGTATATGTATGTATGTACATATATATATATATATATGTGTGTGTGTGTGTGTGTATTAATATTATTTAGAAAATTTGAAAAACATCTTTTATTAGTTTTCCAATTTCTTCTTTATTTTGGAAAACTGAAAAATTCATTTTCTGTTTTCTATTTTAGAAAACTGACGAAAATAAACATGATCTCTATTTTCTGTTTTCTGTGGAAAAATTTTCTGGAAAACTGAAGCAATTTTCTGTAAGTAAACAGGCCCTTGGTGTTGTATTTGGAGGTAGATTCTAGGGTTTGGGTTGGGTTTGTGGCTTGTAGGGAGATCTAGTTTTGCTAGCTTATAAATGACTCCAGCAATCTAGCATGTTCTATAGCTCTACAAATTAAGAGGCTTAAACATCTTAACAATACTCCTGATTTCATCCCTTAGCCCTCCAATGAAGTTGGATACAGAGTAGGATTCACTGTGTTGAGGGTAGAGTTTTTCCATCCTAACCTTACACTCCTCAAACCAGTCTACATAGCTTTCTATAGTAGTATTCTGTCTAAATATTTGGAACTCATCCACTGTATTTTCCTCCTATACTTTCTTTGAATCTCCTACATATTGCCTCAGAAAATTCTTTTCATCCTATCACCTCTCTATCCTTGCTCCAATTCAGGAACCATGATTCTATTCTACCTTGCAAAAATAAGCTAGCAAGGTCCACTTGCCATTCAAGTAATGCTTCAAAAATCTGAATGTATTTCCTACATTTGCTAACCCATGTTTTACTCCCTTCCCCTTCAAAAAATTGCAAGTCACACTTAGGTAGTAGCTTGTTGAAGTAAGGTTTCCCTATACTGGCTTGTTCATTTGGGTTTGGCAAGATTCCCCTATCAGATCCAGGAGTTTCATCAGTGAAAACTTTGGATCCTTGCCCCTCTTACTGCTGCTGCTTGGCTGGATTTGGATGATGGTTGGGTTGTTAGATGCACTGGGTAGCTGGAGTCCTTGAATAAACTAGGCCAGGTAGGCCACAGACTTCTGGTTCTCTTGCACGAGTTCAAGCTCAAGCTATGATGCTTCTGCATTAATGCCTCCATCCTCTCTTGGTGCTCCAACTGGAAATCAATCATCCTGGTCTCCTTGTTCCCAAGCCTGAACTCCATTTGAAGAATGTAGGTATCTCTCTATTCCTCCATTCCGGAAATAAGAAATCTAAATTACTCCTCTAGCTCTTCAATGAAGGTTGAAGGTTTCTAGGTATTTGGGTTCTTTCCCATTCTATAGTGGAAGAATGTGGATCGAAGGGGGGTCTGATACCAGTTTGTTAGGAATAGATCCTAACTTAGATGATGAATGAATAATTTATGAATTTAATTTCCCGAACTTAAGGTTTTTAAGGTTAGTATAGACAATAGAAGCAGAACAAGCGAGAAATGAGAGGGGGAGAGAGAGAGAAGATGAAATCTATATTCAATAATCTAATGATCCCCCACAAGTAGATCCCGCTACATAGGGAATCAACCAATGATTGGTGCACTAGAAGACAAGGGAGCATGCACACTCTCTCTCCTCTAACAACCTCACTAATACAGCTGTGAAACAAAACAGAAAATTCATAGAGAATACTGGAAATAACTAGATTAACTATCCCTTAAAAATTACTTAATACCGCCATAAAATTAATTGATTTGCTCTTCTACATTTATACCTAACAATCCTATCCACCCTTTGGTATACCATTTGCCTCCTGGGAGTTGAACCGTTTTGTTTCGTTTATTAGACACGAAACTTGTCGTGTCTTTTCAAAACCCATTATCTCTCCTTTAGCATGGATGAGTGGCACTAAAGGAAAGTTTAACCAACAAATTTTTAACATTATCCATTGGTCTATTAGAAACATGATTTTAAGCATTCTTAACATCCTATCACACAAAATATGGATGACTTGGTACCTCAAATACTTTTTAGCCAAACCATTGTATTTTCATTTAAAATTAATAACACTAGACTTCATCAGTTGATCGAACCCCTATGCAAAAACAAGATGGAAGTTCCAGATCTAAAGTTCATCAATAAACCACCCAATTTAGCAACTCCAGAACCAACTGTTTCATTCTGTCCTACAGATTAGAAACAATGGGGCCCTGGAATTATAAAACTGTAATATGGAATTTTCTACAGAAGTTCTATTCAGATCAATTCTTGTTCTGCAGGATTACAAGCCCTTTAGCAGGGGTTTGCATTTCTTCTGCACATAAAACAGCCATAGAGCTAGTGAATACAAGCAAAGCCAGGTACCAAAATGTAATGTTTGGGACATCTTTTAATGGAGCACAATTTCATCAGGTGATTAATAGAAATCACAAGAGGCAAAAGAAAGTGCAGAGCACAAAACTAGTTTAAAATAATGTCATGTTGCCATAGAATATCACTATGCTAATCTATGTTGGGAGAAAAAGGACCTTTGCTGTCGGATGCACTTTTGCTGAAGGATGAATATAAACATCACCGATGATGGTAGCACTTCCAGTTCCATCCCCAGCCAGAAGATGAGGGGAGGTAGATCGATATTGGGAAAGATATAAAGCAGAACATTTTAAAGACATCCTGCATATTTAACAAGATTAGATGGGGCAAATGTTTAGATTCACAAGCCAAAAGAAGAAGAAGAAAATATTATACAGAATCCTCTACCCTGGAGTCTTGACTTGTTCCCAGAAATCCAGGGTCTCATATGTATACAGTTGCTTCTTTCCAGCAAGAGGTGACAAAATATCTTGATCTAACCTTACAAAATCCACAGGAAGACTGGTTCTGCAGAGAACGATATGTGTAAATAGAAGCTGCAGTTTTTTAACATCAAGAAATGTGTAAATTAGTGAACAGGTTAACCTTGTCATTTGATGGCCCTCATAGCTGGACAGGCGAAGTAGATTTGCTGCAATTGACAAAGTATGTATTAGCTACTATTCATGATATGGATTCTATTTGTACACCAGAAATATTAATGCTAAATACAAAATTCATATGCCAAGCATCAGTGGAAGACGAGCAATAATTAGCTGACCCATACCTTGTTCTCAAGCATACAGCCAGTTTTATCACATGAAACCATACAATTTGATTTCAGTGTCAGTGCAACTAAAAGCAAACATGTAAAGCCTAAATCATATTTCTCTTTATCATCCATTTTATTAACATAATTTCCCACTGTCCCAAATGGCTTGGCAATAAAGGAAGACAGAAACGAAAGATAATGAAGAGCTGTAACAAACATCAACATATTGCAAGGGGAAAAAAGAAAAAAAAAACACAATAATCATAGGATATGTAGACAAATGAGATCCTTCAAAATCTAAGCTTCAGCAAAACGCAGGAGCTATAACTATATAGTGCCCACTCTCGGTAACATGCAAAGATGACTACAAAGAATATTGTCACAATAGTACAACAACTGCTGAAAGAAAGTTGACATGATCAAATAATTTGGTTACTCCATGATTTCGTCCATTTAAAGCTAGCTTTTGTTTCCGACTATCAAGTATGCATCAGATTTAATCAAAACATTTACTATGAACTTCTTAGTAATTAATTGCTTGGAATTATGATCAAACCATCATGGCAAGTACTCAGTGGAGAAACAAAAAGGGGATTCATACAATTTAAATCTTGAAAATATAGACATAACAGAACAAATTAACAATTAGAATATTGAAAAGCATGCCAACAAACTTCATTGACTAAACCGAATTGACAAAATTTAAGGTCTGTACAGGCAATTACTAAATCAAACCATCATAGCAATTGGCAAGTACTTAGTGGAGAAACAATATGGGGGATCACACAATTTAAGATGTTGAAAAAGTAGACATAAGAACCAATTAACAATCAGAATATTAAAAAGCATGCCAGGCAACTTCACTGACTAAGCTGAGGTGATAAAATTTAAGGCCTGCACAGGCAGATACGAACCTCTACCTTCCCGATTAGTGGAGACACCTTGAATAGCATTAAAGATCTCCGGGGTGAAGATGTAGACACCACAGTTTATCAAATCACTAACCTATATTGCATAAGTTGTTAAACGACAAAAAGTATGTCTAGAAACATGATGCCATGCAATAAAAAGTAGATCAATGGCACTACTAAGTCCCAAAGTGTTTTGCATTACACTGAAGGAAACAACTAAACCATGTACTTACAAATGTCTCTGGTTTCTCTATATAATGCAACAGTTCTTTGGTGATTGGATCAGCTATCAATTCACCAAATTGGTTTGCTGATTCAGCAGATACCTGCACTACATTCAAATAAGATAAATGAATATCAGATGGAACTTTATACAAAAAAAAAAAAAAAGGAGGATTTCAAAGATGCGGGACAGGTAGAATTACAGTAAACAGTATCTCAATAATTTTATGCATCATCCACCAACCTTGATGACTAACATTGTTCCCATCCCATCATACTTTTTATGTTCCTCTGAAAATTGCAAAACAAATCCAGAAATCAACAAATAAAAACATATGAACATCAATCATAAATGTATAAGAAGCATTAGCCACTTATTCAGTGAAAGCATAGTCGTAATGGCAAAACAGGCATATAAAGTGCAAAATTTACCAAGCATATCTGGCAACGGGAAACTGCAGCAAACATCACAGTTCAGCAGAAAGATATGAGACTGCCAGACAAAAATGAACACACCAAAAACATGTTAATGTCTCAAAAGGAAGCAGAAGAAAATTTTAACGGTTTTATTAAATTAAGCACAAAATCAAAGTTAGGATCCATATAATCAAACCAAAATTATGCAAAACAGAAACAATTACTAAAAATGGGCAAGTGAACTATCAAACCGGGCTATCTTCCATAATCATGTCTCGAAAATAATAAAGACCGCCAGCAGAACCGTGTGGCTTGTCTTCTTTCAAGTATCTAAAGCAACATAAACAAACAAGAAAAAGGGACTACATCACCAACTACTTCTTCCGCCAAACTGCATCATTCAATTCTGCACTAAAATTAGAAAAACTATTTACCTTACAGGAACCTTGAGTTCATTAGATATTGAAGACACATATAAAGTAAACTCACGCTCCTCATAGAATCCAATCAGAAAAATCCCAGCCAAATTTGGTATCTAGCACAAACAATAATCAAGAAAACCAGAAGCAAAAGAAGAAGGGGAAAAAATAGTAAGCAATTTATAATTTTGAAGCCAACCCTTTTGCAGGCAGAAATGTGATGATGAACCATAGGTTGACCAGCCAAAGGGAAGAGAGGTTTTGGAGTATTGAATGAAAGAGGCCTAAACCTAGTACCTGCAAACCCCAAAAGAAAAAATTAAATACTTATGAACACAAGTTGAAATATTTACAAAAAGAAATTGTAATTTTCATTAAGAGTCCTAAATCTAGTACCTGCAAAACCCAATAGAAGTTGAAATCTTTGCAACAAGAAATATAAATTCCATTACCTTTGGTTGGGCCGCCGACCATGATGACAGCTACCACTTTCTCTCTGGAATCCGCCATTGCTAAAACCCCGAACTGATTGTTTCTTACTCAACAAAATTTGAAGCGCTTTTGATTGATGATCAGAAGTATCAGCTAGTGGGGATTGAAAAAGGAAAACAGAAATAATTGTTCGTGGGGTGAGCAAAAATCCAACCCATCCGATTAACGATCAATTCGATCCGAAACAATATATTCGGGTTAATTGGGTTAATAGAATTGGTGAGATCACGAGAGTTAGAAAATTTTCATATAAGATAAAAATTTCTTTTAAGATCGATAATCCAAATAACTTAATATATAAATAAATAAATTTTAATTTTTTTATATATATTAATTAATATGTAATGTATATTTATTGTAATTTTTAAATTATTAATTTGTTGTATTTTTAAAATATTTTTATAGTATTTAATATTATTTATTTATATTAATTTAAAATTCTAATTTAATTTTAATTTAAATATATAAATTAAAAAAATCAGATTGATCGGTTAGAAATCCAAAAACTGTCAGGCTAATCGGATAGTGATCCAATATTTATATAGAATAGTATCGGATGAGAAAAATACGTAAGATTTAGGTGTCGGATTAATCAGGTTCGTATCGGATTCATCCGAACCCGATCGATGCATATCCCTATTCGATGATGTCGGAAACTGGAAACTGGAGACCACAAACCAAAAACATTTCAAATAAAGAAAAATTTATTTTCATCGTTCATTCTTTCATCTTTTTTTTTTCAATAAACATTTCGTCAGTTCAATTTCACATATATGTTTTTAATGCACAGTTTTTAAAATCGGGACATAATGTGGTCGGTGCGCGTTTGAATTGGCAGATCGGTAAAAAAGCACATCATCCCCAATTTTAATGCATGCACAATATCTATTAGGATTTTCAAATTAAATTTTATTTAGGAATAAGAGTTAAAATAAAAAGTATAATGTAAGCTGACATTGTCGCTTGTCCATGAAAGCAGCAAAGCATTGACGTGATCCTTTTTTCAAAATCGATAAATCTCCTATCCAAGTCTTCGTTCATAAGGATATCGATCGATTAACTGCGGAGGATCAAACATCCCTACCTCTTCTGCTGATATCGGCAATTTTTCTGACAGTTCGTCTTTCGAGCCTGATGTCAAGCTCTATTTTAGCATCTATTCTGACATGTTAAGTGCTGACCAATGGATCATCATTCAATATATCAAATGGTACACGATTTGGGCCGATGATCCTCCTTAATACCTCCGTACATTAAGTAAATATAAGGTGTGCTTCAAGATTACACCAGGGATCCTTGACAAATTCTAAAATCCTGGCATGAATCCAAGATACAATTTTAAAGAGAGATAGAATTTAATCTTAAAAACCCAATTATAATAACTTAATCAAAGTACATTGGAAGTAAGGGCTTTCAAATCCTTAGTGGAGCTACCGCTGTGATGTGCATCGAACTCCCTCGATGTCTCACGGCGGAATCCAACTTGTTCTCAGTAACTTGCTTTTACGATCAAAAATTGGACGAGATTCATAAAGTTTATAAGATTGGCCACTTCATAATTAAAAAAGGAAATTCGACCCAATTCGTCAAGTTTCGCGGCTCAAAAAGATATGAAACAGTGTCTCTGAGTACCCCAATCCTATTATTAGTGGTTAATCTATAATGACATCTAAGTGGATTCAAGAGATAGGTATCATAGATTCGCTACACAACAGTATGTTGAGAAAATGATTCTAACCTTATAATGCTCAAACCAGATATAGTTCAGATTATCACTCTAACTTATACCTCAATTAGCTGCTTATATAAGTAAGTTTTCAAAATTAACTCTCTATCTCCCCTCTTACATGATTTGCAATAAATAAAAAATGCATACCAAGCAACTAAGGAAAGTGATAACGTAAATACATAAAAGACTAAAAAATTAATATAAGTAAAATTGTCCAAAATAAAGGGAATTAACATATATAAAATGAGGCATTTATTTAAGGAGAACGTTGGTTTTCTCATGCGTATTTTATAAAAAGGCAAAAAATCTTTATTGATTTTAGAAAACATGGAATGAATGATCTCAATTTTGGTAAAAAACAAAAACTACTTGTTTTATTAGTCAATTTTGGATGAAAATTTGGACATTGATTCATTTTATTAAGGAAAATCACAATTAATTAATAAAAATGATTTAAGTTAATTTTTAGTTTTTATCATGCAAGAGAAATGATTTATTACTAACTATTACAAACCCAAAATAAATCCAATAAAACAGTATAAATGAATAAAAAGTAATACATAAACAAGTAAATAAATAAGAGATAAATAAAACTGCCAGAGGTAAATCTCCAAGGCATTTCAGCCTCAAAATCTCCAAAGCCCCAATGCAATAAAATTAATTACTCAAAAGAAAAAAAAATAAAATAAGCAGTTGGTATCGTGATAAACAAGAACAAATAATAAAACAAAACAAAATAAAATAAATATGCATTCTGGAACAAAAAAGATAAACAAACAAAAAATAAAAATGCAAAAGATAGAATTAAAATAACACCTAAAAATAAGTAAGCATATAAATCAATTAAATATGAGAAATAAACATAAAATAATCAACAAAACACTAAAATTGACCCACAGACGACCAAACAAGGCACACAAACGACCGAATAGGAGAAGAAAGACAGGACGGAAAAAGCTTCTCAACATCCCGACATTCGGTGTGATCGACAGGCATTTGTCAAGCTTCCTTCCCGTCTATCACATGCAAAACATAACAACAAATGAGTAAACATGCAAAGGAAAATTAAATCCTAAATTTCATCTGAACATGCATATTTTGCATTCTAATTATGCCAGGTCTAACTATAAAAGCTAAACAAACATTTAAACCATGCTAAAACAATTAAATCAACATAAATGCAAAAATTTAATAAAAAAAAAACACAACATGCATTAACGGTGGAATTCGTGATACTCATGCCATCCTAATCATGACTTTATTACTCTTTTGGTTAAACATGGCTTAAAGTCACAAAAGCATTTAGAACAAATTAGCAGACATTCAATCAAGAAATCATGGCATTAACATGTTAAATAACATAAAATCAGATCAAATACACATGCTTTCATGTCATAATGAAAGAAAGAGAGTAAACCCATAATATTGCCCTCAGGAAATTTTTGTAACATTGGAAGATTGCGCTCCAAATCCTTAGTTTGATTTTCACGTTAAAAGTGTTTTTGTGCGAAAAAGAATGAATGTCAAAAAGCTCCAAGAATAGAAATTGAATTTTATATCTCTAGAATAGCTACCTCTCTCTCTCAATTCAGAATATATCCCCCCCAAAAACCCTAGGGTTTTAGAATTTATATGAGGAATGAATTCAAATCTTTTCAAATTCTAAAATTCCATGAAATTTGCCCTCAAATCCCCATAAAATCCATCCAAAATCTGGCCATTATTAACTAGATTTTGTCCAGGTTTTTAGGCAGTTGAAAGACGTGCAGCTCTGTTGAAAATTTCCATCGATGGACATCTGTCATTGACATATGACCGCCACTCAAAAAATAGTTTGAAAATTAAGAAAATACCTGACCTAACGACCTGTGGCTATGACTCAAGATAGATGACTTGTTGTCACTGGGCCACAGATAGGCCGAAGACGGCCAAAGCAGGCCGTTTGGCAGGAGATGGCTAGGAAGAAAAATAGTCATAGACGGGTGTCTATCTAGGCCAGACGGCCGTCTATCACATAAATAATCCAATTTCATGATTTCAAACTCAATTTCAAACTTCAAGAAAAAAATGATAAAACGCATAAAAATATTTTAGAAATTTGTGAAAATTAAGGTCGGAATTCAGAAGTGTTCGTTTTTTGTCTGAAATACGAATAGTTATTTCTTATCAGGTAACTATGATCTAAACTGCTTCCGAATCCAGTATTTACAGCGTGTAACTTATTCTTGTCAATCCTATGAAAAAAGAAACCCCAAGTCATTGATTTGCGAAGTTCAATAACCCAATATGTGCTTTTTAAAATTCAACTATTTAATATAAAAAAAGTTATAGTTCAGGATTTTGAAATGCATTTTTGGTTTTGATAGAATCAAAAGTTGAAAATAAAATAGGATGAAAAATACAAATTTAAGAGATACATGTTTAAGAATTTAATAGCAAAACCTAGAAGAGTTTGCAGTTTGGATATTGGTTTTGAAAATTTTCCGTTCTCTGCAATTTACACTCGTTAGACTCAACGATGTCGTTTCATGCGTTACGAAGCTTTGGAACGACTTCACCCTAAGAACGCCGATTCTCTGCGACCCAATTGCTTGCTTCAGCACCGGCCTTGTATGGGTTCTCTGCGTAGGGTTTCAAAAACCCTGAAATCAGCAAATTACATTTCTCTTTTGCGTCATTACTCAAAATTCCGCCCATCCACCTTTGCATTTCGTTTAAACGACCACCGATTTGAACAAACCCGGGATTTCTGCTCTAATTCCCGCCAAAACACCAAAGAGAACAACATAGATTTGATCAAGTATCCTGCTGAGAGAATCAGAAACTTCTCTATAATCGCTCACGTTGATCATGGGAAGTCAACGCTTGCTGACCGGCTCCTGGAGCTCACCGGGACCATCAAAAGAGGCCATGGCCAACCACAGTACCTTGATAAATTGCAGGTATTTTAGGACTTTTCAGTTGGGTTGAGTTTAATTTCTGTATCACCTACTGTAGTTCTCTCTCTCTCTCTCTCTCTCTCTCTCTGTCTCTTTCTAAATTCTTTTTAAATACGGTTAAATTAAGAATATGAAAGGAAATTTGGGTTCTTGTTTTTTAGGTAGAGAGAGAAAGGGGAATAACTGTTAAAGCTCAAACGGCTACCATGTTCCACGAGTACAACATTAATGGCACTAATATGGATGATGCACATGAACCAGCAACGTTTCTACTAAATCTAATTGATACCCCAGGTCATGTTGATTTTAGTTATGAAGTATCAAGATCCTTAGCAGCTTGCCAGGGTGCCCTTCTGGTTGTTGATGCTGCCCGAGGAGTTCAAGCACAAACTGTAGCTAACTTCTATCTTGCCTTTGAATCAAACCTGACAATAATACCTGTCATTAACAAAATTGACCAGCCCACTGCAGATCCTGATCGTGTAAAAGCTCAGTTAAAATCAACGTTTGATCTTGAACCTAGTGATTGCCTTTTAACATCTGCCAAAACTGGGCAGGGCCTTGAGCAAGTCTTGCCTGCAGTAATAGAGAAAATACCTCCTCCTCCTGGGAATAGTAAATCACCGTTGCGTATGCTTTTGCTTGATTCCTATTATGATGAATACAAAGGAGTAATCTGCCATGTTGCAGTTGTTGATGGCGTGCTGCTTAAGGGAGACAAGATATCATCATCAGCAACTGGCCAGTCATATGAGATTCTTGATGTTGGGATCATGCATCCTGAACTCACTTCCAGTGGAATTCTTCTGACTGGACAAGTGGGATATGTGGTGAGTGGCATGAGATCAACCAAAGAAGCACGTGTTGGGGACACACTATATCATAGCCGAAGCAAAGTAGAACCTTTACCGGGTATATGGCATTCATCTTTTTAATTTTTCCTGCTAATGCTTGTTAATCTTTTGTCATCGATGCTGGAGGGGTCATGCAAAGTTCTAGATCAGTCATTTATAATTTTTTAACAACCAGGAACTATAAAATCGTTAAAAACTCTGGAAGACACATTGTACCAACATTTCATTTTTAAACTTTGTCTGTTGTAAGATACACAGAATATGCCCCTTCAAAATATCTTGGAATATTTCCCTCTTTATTTTAAAAACTCAATTTTTTAAGTGATGGGTTGTTAAAAAGCAATTGGAGAAGTTCATTGTTAAATGTGCTGTGTATAAATAGATTAAGTGACATAATATATGGTCAAACTAGATTTGTTTTTACGGACCATATCAATAATTTAGAGAAATGTCACTATCACAGAGTTACTTTCAGGCTACACGAAAATGATCATAGACTCGCATATTTACAGGACATGTAATCTTGTGCATCCTATGATAGAATGATTCAGGAAATAGACAGAATGTGAATGGGATTGTGAAATAGAAAAAAGATGATTTTCCTGGCCTGCATTAAAATTCTTCAGTCCTAGTTTAATTCTCTCTTTTGTATTTCTTTTTTCTAATTGTAGGTTTTAAACCTGCAAAGCATATGGTGTTCTCTGGTCTTTATCCAGCTGATGGATCTGATTTTGATGCACTTAACCATGCAATGGAGAGGCTGACATGCAATGATGCCAGTGTCTCAGTTGCTAAAGAGAGTAGTTCTGCACTTGGCCTTGGTTTTAGGTGTATCTCCAACTACTGAATGATATTAGTTTTTTTTGTTTTTATTTTGCATAACTCCTTGAAGTTCCATGAGTAATTAACTGATATGTACTTATTTGTCTTGTTTGTAGGTGTGGTTTCTTGGGCTTACTTCACATGGATGTTTTTCATCAGCGACTTGAACAGGTGATGTTTCCCTGAGCATTTACTTGCTAATTTGAGTCTATAAAATTGTTCTCATTGAAGATATATAGTCACTGGTATATTAAATAATAACTATAAAATTGGAATTTTTAATCACACAATCCATCTCCATTATCAACAAATTACAGGAATATGGAGCTCATGTCATTTCTACTGTTCCTACTGTCCCATATATATTTGAGTATTCGGATGGAAGGTACAACTTTTCCTATAGTTTCTTGCTTCCCATTCCCATATGCTTTACCCAACATTATGTATTGGTGCCTCTGCTAGCAAAGTTCAAGTTCAGAACCCTGCTGCATTGCCCTCAAATCCCAAGAAACGAGTTACAGCTAGTTGGGAACCCACAGTCATAGCTACAATTATCATCCCTAGCGAGTAAGGTCTCATGCTGTAATGCCTTCTTTACATAATGACTTATTGACTTGTTATTCTTTAGCATTCTAAGCACTATTCGTCCAATTTTCACTTGATCAATTAAGATATGTGGGGCCTGTTATTACTCTTTGCTCGGACCGGAGAGGACAGCAATTGGAGTATTCTTTTATTGATAGGTAATTTTATGTGCCAGATCAAATTTAAAGTTAAAGGTCAAGTGTTGCTTGTGGTTGATCATTATTACTTGTAGTTGAATCATCTAGTATAGGTATATATTGATTGTTTTCTGCTGGATATTTGCGAAATACTGATTCATAATCAGATCATTGACCTCTCTATTCTCCTTTATGAAGCCAACGAGTCCTTTTTAAATACCGCTTACCTTTGAGAGAAATCGCTGTCGATTTTTACAATGAGTTGAAGAGTGTAACCTCAGGATATGCATCATTTGATTATGAGGATTCAGAGTATGTATTCTCTCTCTCTCTCTCTCTCTCTCGCTCTCTTTCTCTCTCTCAAACACAAACGTGAATGTTAATATCTTGCTTGGCAAAAATTGATTCAAAAGCTATATTTTATGCAATAGCAAGAACTCATAGGAACTGCTAGTGCTTTATGAGGTGCATGTATGTTAGAATTATTGGTTTGGGCGCTTAGGCATATTTAATTTGGCCACAAAGTGCCACATAACTTTTTATATTTTGGGGAAATGTCAACAAACTGATGAAATGTCTTTTTCCCTCCTTATTGATGGAATTCTTGCAGCTGCCCAAATTTTCTTCTTATTATGTCAGTATCATAGGTCATTAAAAATAAAATGGAGGAAGGAGGTGGTCATATTCTATATGTTTCTTATGACTTTTGGAAGTAAGCTTTGACATATATAACTGATGGATGTACAGTTATCAAGAATCTGATTTGGTGAAACTTGATATCCTCTTAAATGGTCAACCAGTTGATGCAATGGCAACCATTGTTCACAATTTGAAAGCACAGCGTGTTGGTCGTGAGCTGGTAGACAAGTTGAAGAAGTTCATTGATAGGTGTTTAATTTTCACATTTTGTTGCTTTGTCATTCTTTTTTCTGCAGAAGTATGATGTTCTTATTTTGAATAGGCAAATGTTTGAGATAATAATACAAGCAGCAATTGGATCAAAAGTTATTTCGAGGGAAACGTAAGTTGTATGGTGTTTTTATTATTATAGTTGTTATTTATTTATTTTGGCTAGTTTTTGTTTCCAGTGTTTATAATGTGAGCTCCTTCTCTAGTATAAACTGTTATGTTGATAACCGTTCTTTTGTCCTGATGATTCACTGTTTTTCAACTTTGCAGCATCTATATGTTTGTATGCGCGCGCTCGCACACACACATATATATATGCATTTTTTTCATCCATACCTGTTAGAATCCTTTCAAAACTGGCTATGGTCAGAATCCAACATATCTCAACAATGGGGAAAAGGGCTACTAAATTTGAAGAAAGTCGCACATGATTTCCAAAATATATTCTTCATCAAATGGAGCTAAGTTTTTTTTTTTTTTTGTGTGTGTGTGTGTGTTTGTGTTTTTGAGTTTCTTGTAACTTTCTTTTTCTTAGGTTCTGTCTACTTCGCCAAGTGGCTGGATTATGACCATAGGCTAGTTTTGAAAAGAACATAATAATTTTTAGGATTTATTTGATAAAAAAGAGAGATTTTCCGTGAGTGGGAAAAACATGGAACCTTGTTTTCCTGCATCTTTTTTTCCTTGATTTCTTTCTCAACATTAATGAATAAACAAGAAGATATTGCATTGTTCATTTTAGGATAATTCACTATCATCACTCCTAAATTACTAATGCTGGTTCATAGGATTTCGGCAATGAGGAAAAATGTTCTTGCAAAGTGTTATGGTGGGGACGTTACCCGGAAAAGAAAGCTTTTGGAAAAACAGAAAGAAGGCAAGAAGCGAATGAAGTGTGTTGGTTCTGTTGATATACCGCAAGAGGCATTCCATGAACTATTGAAAGTTTCATAGAAAAATGTCAATTATCAAATATCTATGTGATGCAGGTACGTTCTTCTTTCTTTTTGTGTGTACATGTTGCACACGCTTCCTTGAGAACATGAAGAGGAAACATAGAATAACTGGTGTTAATTTTGTTCTAAAGCAATTTTAAATTTACTAGTTTTATTGCATGTACTACTCACATGATTAATAGTGTATATTAGAAAGAAATTTTTTTATTCCTAAAGAAATTCCATCAAGAGTAATACAAATTATAATAGAATCATAAAATAAAATATCTATGTGTCATTTAATAAACAATGTTCTATTTATTGAGAAAAATATACATGTATTAATGAATGGTCCAATTCATTATTTTTGGACATAATTGGATAAATGATAATGAATAACAATGGCATCAAATTAGTGAAAATAAAACAAATAATATGAGAATTTAAATTGTAAAGGCAATTAAATTCTAAAACAAATAGATTATTAAATTCTATTTATATTATACTTTTATTTAATTCTTATAAAAAGGGAAGTAAAAAATGTCATTTTGATATAGAACTTGTCCACAGTTAATTTGATGATAATGCTGTTTTGGTTCAAATGTCTCTTGAAAATTTGAATTCAACTTGTCTACATTTAATTTGAGAATGATGTCGTTTAGGTTTATGTCTCTTGAAAGTTTGAGTTCAAATTAGAATGGAATATGTTAAAATTTAAATCTGAAAAATGAATATTTTTGTAAAATTTATTTAAATAATAATGATAACAATTTATATATATTGCAAAAATAATATTAGAAGCAGACTTGAGAAATTAACAATTGCATTAAGGCCTTAATTATGATAAAGTATAAAGTTAGATCAGCTTGTGAAAAAAAATTGTAATGTTTATATTTTACTTTGATAGTTAATTTTTTTATTGAAAAAATATGATATATATTATATTGCCTATAAAATGTAATAAATATTTACAATCAATTAAATAATGCAAAAATATAATGTTTGAGAATAAGATAAAATGAATGAACCGGAAAATAGTAATGAAATAAAATTTTGTTAGTATATATATATATGAATAGTCTAACTAAAATAACAATGAAATCCTAACTAAAATATCTAGAGCTCAATTTATTTATTTATTTATTTCAAATTTTTGATGATATTACTTTAGTTAATATCATAAAAAATAAGAATATTATACCAAAAAAAAAAAAGCTTTCTAACCCCTTTTTCTTTTATGTAAAGAAACTAATCTGTTTAAGTTAATATATTTGTGAACGTGTGCTGACTTGGCAGATGATTTTAATTAAGTTTGTAAATTTCTTAATTTAATTTTTTATAAATACAAGTAATATAGATATAAAGTTAATAAGGTTTTTTTTAAATTTTTATATTTTTTTCAAAACTAACAGAAACTACTTATAGATTATGGAAAAATAAAATGGATGATTTGAAAAAATTGCTCTATTTTAACAATAGCGTTGTCTTTTTTGTAATGTTTTCTTTTGAAAATTGAATGCGACAATATCGCAATCTCAAAATATGTACATAAATTTAAATAATAGAATAAGTAATTATATTATTTTGATAATATTAAAATAATACTTTGCATTGTTGTGGTTGTCGAATAGAAATATCAAAATAAAAGTTTTTATTTTGAATTTATATACAAGACAACAATGATAATATTTCATTAATATAGATGATATTAAATCAAATGAAAATAAAATTATAAAAAATTCAAAATACAAAATTTCTTCAAATTAATATGTAAGTGAAAGTGATCATCAATTCATGTAAAAATTAGATAACATTATGAATAAATGTTCATTTGAAAATCTAAATAATGACTTTTCTCATATCATATCCATTAAAATTTTACGTAAAGCTATATTTTTTTCTCTTATAATTTTTTAAATTCTAATTGTATGCATAGCAAATATAATATCTAAATAATTTATGTGTCTGTCTATTCTTGTTCCTTCAAATTGATTTTTACTATCTATTTATCATATTTCTAATTAAAGCAAACGTGATTTTTCATAATTGTAAAACGTTGACTAAAAACATTCTTACAATAGCTATGAATACTAGCATGAACAATCTTAGTATAGTGGGGTATACCTTAACTAATAATTAAAATTTGTAAATTTTTTAAAAATATCATTTTAACACAAATATTTGCACTCAAGTATTTTATTATTTATTATACATAAAAAGTGATTTATGTAAACTAAGGGTGGCATTAATTAGTTAACCAGTTCACCATCTACTTTTCAAGTTTAGTCCATTAATATTAGTTTTTCAAAATTAAAGTGCATGTAGAGTTCATTAACAACCGGTTAATTGTTAATGAGCTAATCACTAAATATGGTTGGTTAAGCATTTGCTGTCGATTAACCATTGAAAAATTAAAATATACCATTATCCTATATTTATAAAGAAAAAACATATATTTATAAAATTAAAATATAAATTCTAAAAGTTTTAAACATAACAGTACAAATAAAAATATAGCTTGTTAACAATTTAATGTCAATCTAATAAAAAAATTGCATAAATGCCAATGAGAAACTCCAATATTATACTGAACTTGAAACCCTAATGCATATTAGCAAAATAACCTCTCTCTTTACTAAACCAGCAACCAATTAGACAGATAGGAATGCAAATAGTTGGGAACAAAGAAACCAAGTAATAAATTTGGCACAAAGTCAGATACCTTGATAAAAAAAAAAGAAAAAACATATCTCGATGCAACGTAAGATGGATGAATATCACGTAAGATGGATGAATATCTCGCTTCCATAGAACTAGCAGTGCCAAAATTACAGAGTAATTGTCAAAAGATCCAAACATTCTACATACGTATGCCTTGATAGGCAAAGAAAACCATAAGCAAGGCATAAATTTCTTTAGGCTAGAAATAGACAAGTTTTAATGAAAAAATAGAGAGCATCAATTTTTCCCACGTCTACGGCTGTGTAGAAGAATTCACAGGAGTGAATGATGTATTCCAAATGCCAAAAGCCAGAAATCAATACTTTACGGGTGTGATTGCATTCATTCACGGGTATGGAGTCTTCATGTCCCTCATTTACAGGCATTAGTTTCTCCTTCACGGGTGTGATTTCTTTATGCCCAAATCTGCTTCACCTTCCATCATCCCAATGGCATTACTTACTCCTTCACCGGTGTAACCTTTAATACACAATCCTGAACTTCTGTTTCCTCTTAATTTGAAGCTTGAATGGTGAAGACATAGTCTGGGTTATGCTCCAAGGCCTTCACCTTATCCATGCCTTCAAGTGCCTTCCACACGGTTTGCATAAGCTTTCTTTGGTCTTTTGGCTCTCTATCTTGCCATTGGTCCACTTGGTGCTCAACTCCCTGTCCTTGTCTTGGCTCACATCAGTTCCTTCCTTTTCAGAAAAGAAATCTAACCGAATCTAAATCATCGTCAAAAGGAGATAAGTCAGAAACATTGAAAGTAGCAAAATCATTATACTCAGCAGGAAGATCGATCTTATATGCATTATTATTGATCTTTTCCAAGACTTGTAACATGCCCTCTCCCATTGGATGAAACATTGACTTCTTTTGGTCAAGGCATTTTTTTTTCCTAAAATGCACCCAAACCCAGTCTCCTGTGTCAAAAGTAGCCAACTTCTGGCCTCTATTAGCTTGTTGAGCATAGGACTTGTTATTTTCTCAATATGCTGCCTAGCCTTCTCATGGGTGGACTTAACTAGTTCTGCCTCTCTTTCCATTAAGGTTTGCATGATCATCAGTAGATGAAGGTAATAAATCTAAAACAGTTAGAAGATTTAATGCATACACAATTTCAGAAGGTGAATAACTTGTACATTGATTATAAGCAAAATGAAAGGTAAACATTCTTTCCAAGTTTTCAAGTTTTTAGCTCAACAGCATGCAACGATGTTCCTAAGGTTCTGTTCACAACTTTAGTTTGACTATTGGTTTGATGATAGTAATGGAATCCAACAACTTAGTAACCAACTTCCCCACAAATCTTTCTAGAAATGGCTCTAAAACTTTAACATTCCTATAAAAAACAATTGACTTAGGAACACCATGCGGTTGCTCAACATTATTAAAGAACAAATTAGCAACATGTGTGGTATTACAGTCATGTGACATGCAATAAAATATGCCATCTTATTGAAGCCGTCCACCACAACTGAAATGCTTTCTTGACCTCTTTTAATCCAAGTCAAATCTGAAACTAAATCCATCGTAATGTCAACGCAGGGTTCAGTTGGTATAGGTAAAGGAGTACGAACTTAGTCTGTCTACACTCAATGCATATAGCACAAACTTTCTCAACATCCCAGCACATATAAGGCCAAAAGAAGTATTCATGCAAAATGTCCGAAGTCTTATCTACCCCAAAGTGTCCAGCTAAACCCTTATTATGCGCCTCTTGACAAGCAACTCTCTCAATAGACAAACAGGCATACATAATTGATCTCCACATAACAAAAATCCATCTTTTCTATAGAACTTTTGAAAACCAATTTTCTCACATGCATTATTCACAACAGAAATATCATAATCAGTAGCATAAAGTTAATTTGTTCAAGCCCAAGTAATTCCCATCTCAAAGTGGTTATCAAAACAGCTTCTATTTTCTCTTTTCCCTGCTTATGACAGATGACAATATTAAAAACACTCAATAAATTCAACCCATTGTTGTCTCTTATTCAATTTACCTTGACCTTTTAGGTGCTTAAGAGACTCATGGTCTGTTTAAAACAAATTCTTTCGGTAGCAAATAATGCTCCCACATAGCAAGTGCTCTAACCACAACAAACAATTCCTTGTTGCCAGTAGAATATTTCAACTTAGCCCGAAAATTTTCTTACATCAACACAACACCATTGCCTATTCTAGACGCATGACACTTAATTTCAAAAGTTTTCCCAAATAGCTGCAAAACATGAATTTTCCTTTTAAATGTTTTTAAAAGCACACTCATGTTTGTCCCCCCATTTGCAGGCAACATTCCTTTTAACAATTTCATTCAACAGTGCAGCAATAGTTGAAAAATCTTTAACAAATTGCCTATAAAAACTTGTCAAACCATGGAAATTTTTTCAGCTTTTTTTTTTTTTTTACTTTATTGTTGCAAAATTATATTTAAGTTATTTTATTGTTACAAATCGAAAAATAGTGACCACAACTTTATAAGCTTTTATTATTATAATCATCATCGTATCTTGGTTACACGCTGCATTTTGCAGGGATGCCACAGTTTTCTAATCCAAAGAAAAGCAAACGGAGGCAATTGAATTGAAGACTAATAAAAGCAGATGGGCACATGAAACACACTAATGGTGATCCCAAGGATTATTTTCCAGTGAAATATGAGGGTTTGTGTTACGAGGAACATTGTAGATCCTGACAGAATTACGCATTTTGTTGCCTAATAAATTATGATTTTGCATAACTGTTTTAGCTTTCTGAATGTTGAGTGCATGTAAAAGAATATTATTGTATACCTCTCGCCCTTTAAAATTTTGTATCAGGAATAAGGAAAAAGTTATGGCTTTGTTTTGTAATCTTCTGTGAGACTTTTTTTTTTTTTACTGAGTTGCATAAAAAAGTACACACACACACACACACACATATAAGCAATTTTGCAATTAATGTCTTACCTTTGCCAGTCAAACTAAAGCTTAACCTTCCTGTAAGGGAAAATAGGATCAGAGTATTTAGCGTTTTAGGAAAAGGTCGCTTTGATTTTTTCTTGAAGTTGGCAAGGTGAAAGGTCTCTCTAATCACCTGAAATTCGGGAGAAAGAGCAATCTTGTGCTTGTACTTTTGGACAAAAATTAATTTTTATCAAAATTAACTTAGTGTAGGCACCTTTTTTTATGGTTAATTTAATTCTTTTTTTTAAGAAAACTAAAATAAAATTATTCACATTTTTCTTAATATGAGAAAAGGAACCTTAGAAACTCAAACTTGATACCTTCAAATATTTTGGGACTAGTTTTACTATTTTCTTAGGAACAAAATTCTCACCTTTTTCATATAGTTATTTTCTATTATGAATTTTTGTTAGAATTTATATAGTGAATGGTAAAAATAAAAGTGTTATTTTGGTATACGTGTATACATACATTAAAGTACGCACTTATTAATGTTGTTTTGATCTTATTAAATAAATAGTCTAGCACCTTTTATAGCCAATTGTTTTTCAATTGCTACAAAGCAGCCCTTTAGCAATACTTTCTTTCACCGTCCATCTCAAATCACATGCATATATTTCCACATGTATTTTCCTTCATAAATCCTAAAGCAATTGGTGCAAATCAAAACTTAACAAACTAGAACTTTTTCAATTGACTACACTGTATTTTGAAAACAAAATACAGTGTATTATGTTTAACAGAATACTCTTATTAAAACAAAGTCTTTCTCTTTTTTTTTTTTCTTATTTATTGGCCACTTCTGGATTTAACTCTAATAATTGAATTTATTGTCAGATTTATTTACCTTTTTAATTAATTTTTTCCATCTAGAAATAGGAATTAAGCAATCCATATATATCTTACACATCATCATTAACACATCAACAGTACCAAAATCAAGTCTTTAAGTCTAAGTTATCACCAAATCAAGTAAATAGAAAAGAAATAAATAAATGAAAGAAATCCACGAAACCATAGCTATCAATAAATTGAATACATCCTCACTCCTCCAATATATTTAAAAGTGATGAGACCATCATCTCCTATAAGCAATTCAACAGTGAGTTTTGGCCTGGATTTTGCCACCTTTTTTCGCCTTCTTGGATGGAGCTTTTGGATTGTTATTGATAATACTCAATACTACCTAATAAATGAGCCGACATAGAAAAGCATCCAATAAGCCAAAAAGCCCACTAGTGAAGCTGGGTGGGAAGGAAGGGGGGCAATTTGCCCCCTTATTTTTTGATTTTTTTTATTATATATATATATATATATATATATATATATATATATATATATATATATATATATATATATATATATATATTAAATAAACAGTTTTGGCCACTCAAAATTTTATTTTGACCCCTTCTCCTTAACTTATTTTTAAAATTTAAACATTACTTATATTTTTGTCTCCCTTAATTATAAATTCTAATTTCACCATTGAAAAGGCCCAACTTGACAGAGGCTTAACGCTTCAAAACCTTGTGAACAATGCCAGATGCGTCAAAAGTCCGCACGATAGGATGACCCAATCGATCAAAATAGGCCTCATCCTATCAAAAGCCCCTGACACACGCCACTATCCCATCCGCTGCTTGTCAAACATCACGTCACTGCTTGTCTACTTTAACACTAAAATAGGCCTTTCAAGTGGCTCTTTTCACCTCTATAAATAACAGGTTCATTTTCAAAATACAACAAAATAATATAACTTATATATCCTACATAACACTATCTTTCTCTCTCTAAAAAGTCTAAAACTGACTTAATCATCTGAGTGCTTACATCCGGTCTAACTAACTGAGCCTTTCTTTTGTAGGATCTTAATATTATTAAGCCTGACTGGATCCTACCTCACACTCATTACCTACCTGTTACGGCATCACTTTGCTCACGATACACGGCTCTTTTATTACAAAATCTCAGGATTTATCATTTAGTGCTTTCGTTGAAAGCTTATGGCCAAGTTAAAGATGCCTGATTCTCACAATATTAAGGTAGGTGCAGATTCACTATTATATGAAGAGGGTTAAAATGAATTGATGTCTTTATAGAATAACCAAGTTGCATATTCAAACCTTAAAAGAATTGAGAACTTGAAACTAGGTTTTAAAACTGAAGAAATTTAACTCCCTCATTTTATTCTGGTGTTAAGTATGCTAAAATACCATATAATTAAAGAATTCGGCCGCCGTCAAACTTCTTAAACCAGCAAAATTCTGATGAAAGTCATAATTAGGAACAAGTGCCTTAGTAGGGTTGGAATTCAACCCAACCAAGGTGATGATCTTTTCTTCAAAGGGGCGTACCCAACCGAGGTGTTGAGTTCTACCTTCTTTTCACCAGGTCCTTGGTAAGGTTGAAATTCAATCCAATCAAGGTGTTTTCCTTTATACCAAAATGGATAAAATCTTCCTTTAAGAACTTCGGTTGGATTGATTTTTAACCCTACCGAGGTGATTTACTTCTTTTCTTCAATCAATACCTACAAAACACCAAAATACAATTAAACACACACAAAACCAAGAATTACCAAATTAAACATAAAACTAATTAAATTGACACTAAATAACTCCTAAACACACTAAAAATATACTAATAAATATAGTACTAATTCAAGGTTATCAAATACCCTACACTTAGTCTTTGCTCATCCTCGAGCAAAATTAAATAAATCAACTTCTTAGAATAATCAAACTCTAACCAAGAATCATGCAACTCAAAATCATGCTTAATAATTTATAGGAGCACTTAATAAAATTTAAACTAGATCAAATTCAATCAAGAAAATATAAGCCAGTTTCTGTGTGTGTATGCAAGATGAAAATATTTTAAGTCTTTTCAAAATCAAAACACCATTGCAATCTCATAGTCAAGCTTTACAATCAATATACACCTAAATATATAAACAGTTTCATGCTTGAAACTCTAGCAACACCATAAGCCTATTCTTTAACACTGAAATTCGAAGGTCATCTTCGCTAAACAACTCAAAATCAATCATAGAATCACTGGGACTTCATTAGGTTGTAATGTGATTATGGTAATGGTTAACAAAAAATGGACAATAGTAAACAAGAAGAATAACCACTCTTTGTTTGAATAGACCAAAATTGAATACATCAAAAGTATACAACTTAACCATACTTGCTCACTTATCCCTTCATACACAAGATATTTTGAGAGAAAAGATCACTGAAATTCTTCTTAATTCTCATAATTCAACCATATTCAGAAGTCAGATACCTTTTTCTTTCTCCTTGTAAATACCTCATACTTAAAATTTTGCCATAGATTGCTAGCTTTAATTCAAACTTTCTTTTTTTTCTTTTCTTATTTTTTTAAAGAACTTCCCAGCTTCATTGTTGCTAACAAATGATATATGAACATTTTCAAGTTCATTATTCTGGATTTTTTTGACTTCAAGATCACCCTTGATAATAGTATCCTAATAACCCTTTTTAATTACACTCTCTAAATACCAAAAAAAAAAATTGATCCGTCCCAATCCTACAGTGGCAGTTTCTTAGAAGGAGAGATAAAGATTTTTTAAGCTATATGGTAAACGGATGAGTGTAATAAGAAAAATAAATATGGCATGCATTAAGCATACCTCATTAGGCTCAAAATGGCTAACAAGAAAAAACTATACAACAGGATAGGTAAACAAGCTCTATTATGGCTAAACAAGAAAAATGTGCCTAGATTACTTTTTAAATTGGTTGAGTTATCTTTATATTTTGAAAGGTGATGAGAAAGGTTTTAGGATCCTAAAATTCCTTACTACCTTCATGCATTATTTTTTTTTTATTTCAAAACTAGTCTTAGTGCTCAAAGTTTAAAAACTAACAAATGTTGCTCAAGTTAAATGTTAATCTAGCTAAGATTCCATTAATCAACATGCCTGCATTAATGCTAAACAAAGATTTTTACCATTACACATTTTAAGTTAAAGTTCAACAAGTTTGATTTTGAGAATAAACTAGAGCGAACTAAACCTAGTACAAGCTAAATAAAAATTGAACTAAACTATATCATTGGCATAAATAAAAATAGAAAACACACTAAAACTACTATAAGTCACCAAAATAAAAACATTAATATTACTACTTAAAACATAATTCAAGGTTACTTAAAATTACAGTCAAGATAAACACAACTAGAAACACAATAAAAGACGACTAAATAAACCTAAATAAAAATAGAAAACATAAAAAGAAAACAAAATAAAGCAAAAATTATCATGAACAAAAAAGGAGTTTGAGATTGTTCACTTCTTGAATCTCTTAAGCAAAATTGAGCTTAAATAAGCTCTACCCCCAACCAAAAGTCCTTGCTATCCTCAACAAGGTATCAGGAACCAAAGATCACTATGGTGGTGGAGATAATGGCGGTGGTGGTGTTGGTGGAAACCGCTCCCAAAAATACATGGTGAAGTGCTTCAAACTTTTCTGTAATTAATCGATTTATCCTGCTTGAAAATTCAACTAAGCATTCACCTCATTCATAAAGGCCACCAGTTGCGGAGAAGGTCTCTCCTCAGCTACAGCCACCCCTTATTCCTTATCCACCTCTTCATTTTCATCTCTCTGAGGATCGGTGCAACCATCAATAATAAGGTGCAAATATTCTTCCCTATTCGTCTAATGGTGATGCAACTCATTTTATAGTACTTTCATATTTCTTAGCATTTTAAAATCCATATATTGTGGTTTCCCAAGAGATTTCCCCACATTTAAGTGCTTCACAGCTTTTGCCATAATCGTGGCAATCCATCCCAAAGGTATTATCTTGAAAAATATGGCTTTCTTTGCAAATATTCTATCTTTCACCATAATAAATACACACCATTCAATCGAATTCCTTTGATCATACACCTCACAATGAGTACCTCACCTGCATTTATGCCACTCGGGCCATTGATATAATTGTAAAAAGTGATTGCTAATAATCGATAAAGCACCCATAATGCATATTTTTTAGGGAATGAGCCTTAGTCTTGCTAGCATTAAACACAACTGGGTCTATAGGATTTCTAATCACTTTTTGATTCTCACTCAGGGTAGAATCAGGAAATCGCTTACACTACCGAAAACCTCATATGCTATGTGAACTTTGTAAAGGACATCGTATAGGGCTTCTGGTCCAATCGAAAGTGAATTATGCCACAATCATCATCATCTTCAAAGTGGCAACTAAAAGTGGTGAGGAAGTCTCTTGCAAGGGAAGGATGCACTTTAGGTTTCTTCTTTATAAACGTAGTCTAACCTATATTATCAATTAATTGTGAAACTTTCGCCCAAAGATTTCTAGTGGAGATGTTAAGATAGAATTTATCCAAATAAATTAGTTTCACATATTGGACTATCTTGAAATACTCATACAGAGTGATGTGTTCCTCTTTAATGTAGGGTGAGATGGGTAGTCCCGAAGAACTAGATGCAACTTCTTTCTTTGTTCTCTTTGGAGACAATACATAATTGAAAATAAAAAAAGTAAGTGTCTAAAAATTGAAGCTCCAACATCATCACAAGTAAAACAAGTCAATTATAGTCTAAATACATCAATTTTCAATACACTAGATTAGTTGGTTAAGGAGTAGGTATTAAGCATGGAAGGGAGGTATTGACATTTGTGAATAGTTAGAAATGGTTTAAATTAGAAAATTGAAGCAAAAATAATTAAACTTAGTCATTGAGGTATTTCATCAAACACGTGGAGGTCACATAATAACTAAGCCAACCCTAAAGCAATCTTAACCATTCTCAAGATAAAAATTGAGATTAATCCTATATGCCACTCAATAATTAATATAAATGTAATGATATATAAGTTAAACATTAATTCCACACAAAAGAATCCCTTAGAATCCCATGCACAAGAAAAAAAACAAACCTTAATTTAATTCATCCAATGCAAGGTAAACTTTTAGCATGAGAAAATAAGCGTTAGAGTATTGAACTTACTTGATGAATTAAAGATTGGAAATGATGAAGACCTAGTGTACTACTTGAAGGTCTCGGTTAGGTTGGATTAGATCTCAATTAGGGGAGAGGAAATTTGGCCAAAATAATACGCATCTTAGTTGGGGAATAGACCGCCTTTTATAGTGTGAGGACCTCGGTGGGGTTGAAAATCAACCCTATTGAGGTGATGATTTCGGGAAGGGAAAGAGGGGCCTAGGTTGGGTTGATTTTTATTCCTATCAAGATGTTTGCTTTGAGATAGAGTGGCATAATGCCTTGGTTGGGTTGGAAATCAGCCCTTCTGAGGCGCTTGGTTCTGGACTCTCTATGGATAATATGCCTCGATTAGGTTGAATTTCAACCCTACCGAGGTGATTGCACAAAGATGAGAAATGACATATCTTTGAGACTAAAATTTGATATTGTTAACTCAACTATCATCATTCTCTCCTTATGCATACTCTCAATTTACTTTTAAATTGCTATTTAAATGAAAACAAAGTCCCTAAATTAATTAAATCCAAAAGTTCAATATTTCATCAACCTTGAAAACTTACCTTTTTCTTAGTCAAGAACATTGATAGAATAAAAGGAATAACATATATATATCTATTATTTTGCACTCCAATTCCACTCCATACTTTGAATACAAATAACTCCACCTTAAGTTTGTAAATTACAAAACTCACCAAAATAATAAAAAATCACACAACTAAAATTAAAACACACCAAAGAAACACACAATCAAAACAACGTAAAGTTAAAAAATTTAGTTTTGAATTTATAAAGTCTTCAATTAGACTTTTTAAAATCGTCTTACTTGTCATGGAAGATCAAGGTTATCTCAGCAGCCTCTACTTAAGTAACATTATAAGGTTTCAATCTATGTCCATTAACTTTATATTATCAATTATCCTTTGGACTCTTGATGGTAATCACTCCAAATTTATTACTAGAAATCTCTTGACATGGCCCAAGCCATCTAGACTTTAGCTGACTTGGAAAAAATCACAACCTACTATTGTAAAGCAAAACCAGCATCCCCAGGATAAATTCTTTATGAGCTAACTTTTTATCATGCCAATACTTTTTTTCCTTGTATAAAGTAACATTATCATATGAACATTGTCGAAACTCATCAAGTTTATTAAACTGAAAACATCTCTTTTCGCCTGCACATCTCAGATCAAAATTAAGCAACTTTGTAGCCCAATATGCTTTATGCTCTAGTTCAACTGGAAAATGACATGCTTTCCCAAAATTAAAATAACATGAATGGAGACATGCTTATAAGGGTATTAAATGTAGTTTTATAGGCCCAAAGAGTCTCATATAACTTTTGAGACCAATCTTTTATAGTATTATTGACTGTTTTCTCTAATATTGATTTCAATTCTCTATTTGACACATCTACTTATCCATTTTTTTGGGGGTGATATGGGATTGTAGTTTTATGCATGACATCGAATTTCCTAAGAAAGAACTTAAATTGATGGTAGAAAAAGTGCTTGCTCCCATCACCGATAATAACCCTTAGTGCCCTGAACCGAGTAAAAATGTTCCTTTTAAGGAATTTAAATACCACTCGAACATCATAAGTCCTAGTAGCCACTGCCTTTACCCACTTCCTCATATAATCAATAGCAACTAGGATGTATTCAAATCCAAAAGAGTTTGAACATGGGCCTATAAAATAACTCCCCATACATCAAATATTTTTACTTCTAAGACATTGGTCATAGGCATCTCATCCCATTTCGAGATATTACTGACACGTTATCATCTATCACATGAAGCTACAAAAGATTTAATATTGGCAAAAAGAGAAGGTCAAAAGAAATTTGACCGTAGATTTTTTGCCACTGTGCGATTTGATCCATGGTGACTTCCAATCTCTCTTCTATGACATAGTCTCATGATGGCTACTTGTTTCTCCTTTGAAATGCATCTTTGAAGCACTTGATTAGGATATAGCTTGAACAGGTATAAGTCATCCCATAAAAAATTCCTTGCATCTACCTTTAACTTCTTCTTTTGTTGCCAAGTAAAGTCCTTTAGAAGGTAATCCCTGTAAGAAAATTAGCAATATCAGTGAACCAAGGAGTCAAAAGTAAGAATAAACAACACAAATAAATAAAACATTTCCCCTGTTTCCATATGAGCATCATCTAATCTAGATAGATGATTGGCTATAATCTCTACATAAAATTCTTGCAATAGCAAAACCCATCTTATTAGCCTCGGTTTGGAGCCATTCTTAGTAAAAAGATGCCTAAAAGCTGTATGGTCAAATTGGTACCAAAAAAATATGGTCTGAATTTTTCAAATGCAAACACTATTGCTACTAGCTCCTCCTCTATGGTGGTATAATTCACTTGTGCACCAGTGAGTGTGTGACTTGTATAGTAAATGGTATAAATTTTTTTTTCCTTTTTTTGGCCCAAAATCACTCCCATTACATAGTCACTAACATCACACATAATTTCAAATGGTAAACTCCAATCCGATGATGCTATGACTGGTGCTAAAATTAAATTTTGCTTCAATAAATTAAAAACCTATAAACACTTATCATCAAAGTTAAATGTAGCATCTTTAAGTAATAAATTTGAAAGTGGCTTGGTGATTTTAGAAACTTCTTAAATGAATTGTCTATAAAATTCATCATGACAAAAAAAAAACTCATAATTCTTTTAACATTCGTGGAAGAAGACAATTTATCAATAACATCCACTTTTGTTTTATCAATCTTAATTTCTTTCTCAGATATTTTATGCCCTAAGACTATACCTTCCCTTACCATAAAATAATATTTTATCCAATTTAGGATAAGGCTAGTCTTTTCACACCTTTTTAAAATTAAAGTATGGTTAGATAGACAACTCTCAAAATTATACCCATACAATGTAAAATCATCCATGAAACTCTCAAAATTATACCCATACAATGTAAAATCATCCATGAATTTTTCAATAAAATCATGAAAAATGGCCATCATATCCATTTGGAAGGTGGTAGGTACATTGCAAGGACCAAAAGGCATTCCCCTATAAGCAAAGGTGCCATAAGGGCATGTAAATATGGTATTTTCTTTACTTCCAGAGGCTATAAAGTATTTGCATGTACCCCGAATAATCATCAAAAAAATAGTAAAATCTATTTCCTGCCAACTTTTTTAGCATTTGGTAATAAAAGGTAAAAAGAAATGATCCTTCCTAGTGGCATTATTTAATCTTCTATAATCTATGTACACTTTCCATCCTATCACTATGCATATGGGAACGAGTTCATTTTTCTCACTAGTCACTATAGTCATACCCCCTCTTTTAGGCACACATTGAACTAAACTAACCCAACTACTATTAGAAATAGGATAGATAATACCTGTATCAAGTAACTTCTTGGATTGCTGGGTTTAATTGCTTTGAGTTTGCACCACTAGTTTAAAATCATTTTTATAAAAAGTTGATACGTACAAAAGTTGGGGCTGATCCCTTTGAGGTCAAATATCTCCCATCCAATGGCTCTCTTATCTTTTTCAACACCTCAATGAGCATATTTTCCTCCAAACCCTGTCAAAAAAGAAGAAATGATTACATATTTTACATTTTTCTCTAAAAACATATTTTAAATATGAAGAAAGTTTATTAAGTTTAGAATTTATTTCTCCCTTAAGAGGGGATGAATCCTTCTTCTTTGTGTCTTCCTCATTATGCTCATTTTTAACTCCTTTAATAGCTCCTACTTTTTCTCTCTTACTTGTTCTTTACTCTTTGGATGCATTAAACAACCTTGAAGCTCATCTTTTGATAGAATTTCTTTTTGATTTTCACCTACACACTCTTGAACACCATCAATGAAATAGACAAATTCTTTAAAGTCATACGAAGGGTGCTGCATCACTTTGTTGACATTGAATACCATCTCCTCATCATTGAATCTCAAGGTCATCATTTGCCTATGCACATCTATCAAAGCCTTTGTAGTGTTCAAGAATGGTTTTCTCACAATCAAAGGCACTTTCTATCTTTTTCCATGTCCATTACCATAAAATCCACTGGAAAGATAAAATTTTTAACTTTAACTAACATATCCTCAATTATATCCTTTGGTCTCTTTATAGATCTATCTACTAATTATAGAGTCATTCAAGTCTCTTTGATGTTTCTTTCCTACAAATAGAGTAAGGCATCAAATTTATACTTAAACCCAAATTACACAAAGCATGCCTAATAAAAATTTCTCCTAATTCACATGGCAAAGTAAAGCTCCTTGGATCTTCTAATTTTGAAGGAATTTTATTCATCAAAATAGCACTACCATTTTTAGATAATTTCACGGTACCTATACCCTCTAGCTTTTTCTTATTAGAATATAACTCTTTCATGAACTTAGCATATTTGGACATATGTAATAAAGTTTCAGCAAAAGATAAATTCACATGCAACTTTTTAAACATATCAAGATATCTAGCTAATTGTTCATTTTGTTTTTCTTTCCTAGATACAAAAGGAGAAGGCAATTTAGACTCATCAAGACTAGAAACACCAAATTTTTTCTTGCTTTTACCTTGATCAACAACATTAGGTATTTTATTAAGAAGGTTAGGTTTAGGAATACTTACCTCCATTGTCGGTTTCACCATTTTTGAAGAAATCTTACCTTTTTCAGTCCCCTTTACCTCTTTCCCACTTCACAAAGTAATTGCTTTTGCTTTCTCTTTAAGGTTGCTATCCATATTGGATGGAAATGTACCATGAGTCATGTTGGAGAGAGAATATGCAAGTTGTCCAACTTGAGTCTCTAGATTTCTAATGGAAGTATCCTGATTTCTCATCCAAACATCTTAGGATTCCCATCTAACATCTTGACTTACAATAAATGTGGATTGTGTAGCCATAAAGTTAGCAAATATTTTCTCTAAATTTCATTTCCTATCTTATAGGGGTTGAGGTCTTGGTTAGAATCTTGGTGGTTGGTAAGATGGAGCTTGGTGGATGGATGGGTAGTGTGTTAGGGCTTATGTTTGATAGGGTTGGTGAGTGTTGGCATAAGGGGCTGTGTTTTAATTAAAGGGGGCTCTAGGTTGAGGGTTTAAGGTGGAAGCATGATTTCCTTTTCTCCAAGAAAAGTTAGGGTAATTTCTCCACCCAAGGTTATATGTGTTACTATAGGGATTTATAGCATTAACATCCTCCACTACTGAACCTACACTTTTTTCACATCTATATGCGTGCGTGCGTGCGTGTATCACATTCTTGAGATAAAGCTGACACATTTAGCACATTCAAAACACTCAACTCCTTCTTCAATAACTCTATTTGAGCTTTAAGCATTGCAATTTCATCCATATTATGCACTTCCTATTTATTTTATGTGGTTCTTATATTTATCCATTAAGCTTTATTTGTGATCATCTCATCAAGGAGTATAAAAGCTTTCTTCGGTATCTTATTTGATAAAATTTCCACCTGAAGCTGCATTTAGGAGAGCGCAAGTGGATTTATTAACACCTGTATAAAAAAGTAGACATTAGTTAATGTATAACAATATCATGATGTGGATAACTTTTTAAAAGTCTCTTAAATCTCTTCTAAGCCTTATGAAATAGTTAAAGTTATTAGAAATTATAAATGTTATTCCTAATGGTGGCTGTCTTAGTTGGTGGAAAAAATCAGACTAGGAACTTTTCTTATACTTGCTCCTAGGATTTTATTGACTAGCTGACCAGCATTTGCAAGCAATCCTTTACCTTACCAATGAGAGTGAATGGAAATAATTTCAGTCTAATAGCATCCATATATACATTTGGGATTTGCACCGTATCTCTTATCTCTAAAAAATATCCAAATATTGAGCTGGGTCTTCAATCTCTGATCCTAAGAACTACTTCTTCTAGATCATAGTAATAGTAAAAGATTTTAGCTTAAAATGGCTGTTTTGAGGCAACATGATAGTCCTGTGCTCTTTATTCCATCTAGAAGTGGTATAGTCTTTTACAGTTCTCGATCTTAGCCTATTCCCTCGAGTTTGATTTTAAAGGGCTTACCCTCTAAGTAGAGGTAGTGGACTATTGAGGAAAAGGTTATTACATGGCTTATCCTTTAGATTCATGTTGTTTCTTTATTGTTGCTTTATTCCATGCAATGTCATCTCAGTCTCATGGTCAATAGGTAAAATTGGGTTATCTCTTACCATACATTATTAACACATGTAAAGAATAAAATAATATAATAAATAATAAGAAATAGAAGAAGATTAGCATAAAAAATTCACTTTAAAATTTAAAATAAATGCCAATCCCCGAAAATGGTGCCAAAAACTTAACCGATATCTAGCAAGTGTACTAGATCAGTTAAGTAATATAAGAAAATAAAATTAAGATCCTTAACTATAATACCCTATAGTTTAAGTATTCCAGATTTTATAATGGACAATATGTGAGAGAATTTCCAATTTTTGAAGTGATAATCAATTAACTAAGTTAAAAAATAGCAATTAAACAAATCAAATGATGAAACTAAATCAACTAATTGCCAATCTAAAAACAGAATGAGATATAAAAGATGACAACAATCAATATTTAATACACTTTTGCTAAGTGACTATCCACCTCAACTTTTATTATAATGACTCAATTAAAAGGTACACAAATGATTATGAAAAACTAGTTAAAAATCAAATATCTGACTCAGAATATCATTCTAAGTACTAAACCTTTAAATGATGAACAATTTAATACTTAGCATATCAATCTGGTTCATGAACTCCTAAACCTTTATTAGATCATCTTTCAAGAAACTGGGACATATGTCGAATCTTGTAGGCATCCGGTTTGCTCTCAAAAGCTCACTTTTAGGATACGAGATTGGATCAAAGTTTATTTAACTCGTGAAGATAAATTGCTTCACAATATATAGGGATTCAACCCAATCCATAATACCTGGGGCCTCAAAAAGACATGAGACAATGGATTGGGGTATCCCAACTCATTTACTAACTATCGACCTACAAGGGCATCTGCTGGGCATACAAGGTAGGTATCATGGAGTCATCACCCAATAAAATATTGAAAAATAAGTTCTAACCTTATGAGGCTGAAATCAGAGATAGTTCAGGACCTCACTCTTATTTATACCTTTAGTTAATATTATGTAAACAATTTTTAGTGATTAATATATTTCTCCTTTTTTCTCACATAAATTGTTATGCTAGAAAAATAAAGGTGTACTCAAGCATATAAAAAACTGTAAAGCATGGCATTTGAAAGTATTAAAGAATAAAAGAATAAATGTAAAGATAAAATCATACATAAATTAGAAAATTAATTCATTTGGATGAGGACATCGGTTCTTGCATGCATATTTACAAAAGGTGGCATTTTAGATGTATTTTGGATGAAAATAGGATAACTAATCGCTAATGGATTTGAAAAAAGAATCGCATTAATTCATTAATTTAAAGTAGAAATTATTTGGTAATCTCTTAATTTATCATTTGAATATTCATTTATTTACGATAAATAATATAAAAGAATAATAGTGCAAGTAAAACATGCATAAAATCGGGCTATTGATTGATTTGGAAAAATTAGTTCCCTCATGCATATTTATTAAATTCTTTGGTGTGACTTTTGGAATAAAATAAGATATTGGTCCATTTTATGAGAAAAATCTAATTAATTAAGTATAAAATATTTTGGTGTCATTTTTAATTGAAGTGTGTAAAAAACTATTTTTACTAGCTATTACAGACAATTAAATAGAAGGCATAAAAAATATTATACGCCCAAAAAATAAATAGGAAAAGATAAAGGAAGACCTAAGCTAACCCGCTTTGGTTCTCCGACTCAACCCTAGGACGGAATTTCACATATAAAAAAATATGTTGTGGAAAATAAGATAATTAGCCAGTAATGAATTAAATGCAAAATCAAATACAATAATTAAATATATAAAATAAATTGATAAATTAAATGAACATAATAATATATATATATGAAATAGTGATAACAATAATATTAAAAGTATTAATGATAATATTAATAATAATTATTATAAATATTATAACTAAAAATAAGAATAAAATATGGCTTGAATTAAATATTGTACAAATATGCAAACAAGCTATTTGATAATTAAATCATAAATATTAATTAGTTGGACTATTTAAATAAACTTAAATAAAATAACATAAATAAGCAATAATTAAAATATATTATAAGAAAAAAATAAATTTCCATAATAAATTTGTCGCAAATATTAATTAATTAATTAATTAACAAATGTAAATATAAAATATAATATTAATAAAACACACATTAGAGATTAGATAAAATAACAAATTAACAAAATACGCTAAGACAACTAAAAATAAGTAATCTAATATAATAAATTAATTGACCAACAAAAGAATTGACAAATTCAACAAGATAATTAATTAATTAATAAGTTAATTTACATTAAACTAATTAACAAATACAGAATTACAAAAAATCTAATAAAGAAAAAACGTAATAAAATTAAATAACAATATGCAAGTAAATGTATAAAAACAAAAAGAAGTAAAATGAAGACACAGGCCAAAGAAGAAAAAAAAAACAAAAGAAGAGCAAAGGGGGCGTGAGGCGTGGGTGGAGAGTGTGATTGGAACTTTTAGCGACGAGAGTTAATGACTGTCACCATAAACTCCTTCAGCTCAAGGCCCAGTAGCAAAAAGGAATTGAAAAGGAAAATGCTTTAGCGACGGGAATATGAAAGTGTTGCCAAATGACCTGACGAAATCTTATTGTGCAGCAAGTAAGGAAAAGCCAATTTTTGAGCCAAAAATCCACAAAAAAAACCTCAAATAATGTATGAAAAAATACTAGTTAAAATATATTATCAAAGGATAATCAAATAAATAAATAATTTAATTAAATTAATATAATTAACAAATTAACAATAAAGCCAATAATTAGCAAATAACCTAATACACTAAGTAAATTGACAAATTAATATGATAAAATAAATAATTAATAAAATTAACTTAACAAATATTCACCAAATTAAATGATAAAATAATTAATTTATTAACTAATGTAATAAATTAATTGACAAAATCATTTGGCAAATTTACAATTAATCAACAATTAATTACGAATAAAAGAAATTAACAACGTATAAGGGTAGATCTACGAAATTAATAAAGCAACAAACTTAAAAGTATTATTGATATAATTAATTAAAATTAGGTACTAAATTTATGGGCTTGAGAATATTACCTTCAGTTAGGTTTCGTCATGGGAGGAGGATTCGGCGCTCTATGGCTTTTTTTTTCGATTATTTTTTGAATTTTTTTAAGTTAAAAATATGTATTTTTCATGGGAGATGAGATGAATAAAGAAAAGAAAAAGAAAGGTGATAATGGTCATTTATATGATATTTTAAATATATTTTTAGGTATTTAATTGAGTTAATTTTGTGTTAACTAGGTTGAATTTGAGTTTAATTGGTAAATTTTACGTTTTTAGAGTTAATTGTGGATTTTGGTATTTTTCAGGGTTATTTTGCAAGAAAAAGGACTTAATTGCAAAAAGATAATAAGATTTGGGCCAAAACTGTAAATTTAAGAAATTCATGCAAGAAATTAGACGTGAAGTCCAGAAGATTTATGAGTGGTCGTGTATTTCATTGCTTGAAAAATCAAGTGGCCGTGCATTGAAGATTTGGAGATAAGTGGCTGTGTAATGCATAGATTGGAAAAATGAGTGGCCGTGTATCAATTTTGCTGGAAGAAGTTCAAGTGGCCTTGTGTGACTTTTCAAAGGAGATCATGTGGCCGTGTATCCCAAAATAAAGGATACACGACAGTGCATTTTTACAAGAGAAAAATCAAGTGGCCATGTGTTTAAATTCCCATACAGCAAAGGATTTTCAAATTTTCCAATTCATGAAGGATTCTTTTCCTATTCCAATTTGGGAAGATTAGAAGGCTTCTAAAACTTATTTTTGCCTATAAATAAAAGACTCAAACACCAGAAATGGGGATCAATTAGATGAATCAAGTAGAATAAACTAATAGAATTCATTAGTTTTTAGTTTTACGTTGTTTTTTATTTTTTTGTTTTTATTCAATATTTTTCTTTTCAATTTTGTTTTAATTTTTTTTTCAACTTTGTTTTAGTTTTTTAAACATGTTTAGTAAGTAGTTTTTTCTTCTTTTGCTAATGGATTCTTGAAATCTTATATTTTCATTGTTATGACTTTTGAGCTTTAAATTTAATATCGGTTGATTATTTCTTGGTTTTAAGCATATTCTTATCTTTGATTGTGTTGAGATTGATTGTTAGTTTATTGAATAAATAACTAAAAGTTGATTTAGGCACTGTCATTGATTTGCATGTTCGTAGTTGGTTATTTAATATTTATACATGATTATTATATGAAATATGAGATAATTATTTGTTGATTTTAGTGATTAATACTAAGAGAGGAGGAACTAAGAATAAATTGGAATTGAATTACTTGAAAAAGAGTTCAATGAAAGTTTAGTAAGTTAAAAATGAATTTTTATGCTGAGTATTAGATTTGTCTATGAGTTTAATACTAAGAATGATATACTTGAATAAAGATATCTGGCTTTATTACTAGTTTTTCCATAATCACTGGTATTCCTATTGAAATTAAGTCATTCCAATAAAAGTTAAGGTGGATAGTTTCTTTAGCAAGAAAATTTCAGTCATTGTTTTGTTTTTAATTAATGTTAGTCTAATTTTAGTCTTTATTTTGTTTAATTATTTATTTAGTTTAATTTTTTCTTTTAAATCAAAAATATTTGGGAAATAATCTGACATTAATTTAATTCATATATAGATATTCTTCCTAGCAATCCATGTTTCCATGGGTACGATATTTGGGATTTTAATCTATATTTTTCTGTATTGCTAGCCGATCTAGTACACTTGCTAGACATCGGTCAAAAGGGAAGAAGGAGATTTATGAGAGAGAAAAACCCACTTAATGGCTACGTAACTTATTAAATATCCTAAATAGGATAAGGGTTGGTTTAAGATTTTTTTCCCATAAATTTTTCCCTATTATTGGGTGTAAAATACAATTTGGGAGTGAAATATGGGCTTCACTCATGGACCTAATCCGTGAGTTAACAAAATCATTGACTTTTCCTTTGAATTTTGCCTTTTGCCCTCTTTTTTCTCAGCTAATTGACCTTTAATTTGAAATATTTTGCCATTTTAGACTTGAATATGACATTTTTTCTTCAAGAAATTTGTTTTTCTATGTATTAGATTTCCAATGAAATAAAAATCACTCAATTTAGATCTATATATTAGGATTTATGACCAAAATACTAATGAATGCTCCTAGAAAAATTTTAGGGACAAAATTGTTGTTCTGATTTTGAAAAATCACTGGAAACAATAAGTTCAGAATTAGGTTATAGTCTCTTCATGAAATTTTCTAAAAAATGAGTATAGTTTCTATTAAAATTATATTAAACTCAATGAAAACTCTACAAAGGGATTTATGCTTGAATTACTATAGTCTGATCTGGGTGCAGGGACAGATTTAGGTCATTTATGTTCGAGTCTAAGTTTGAGAATCTTAAGTAATGAAATTTGTTTATATGTCTTCATCAAAGTTGTATATCTATGTCTTAAAATTCAAATGGCTTTAGAATCATCTAATTATTAGGTCTTTAGGCTGAGATAATGTTGAAACACTCCAGATTGCTTGAAGTTTTGAAAGTCAATTTTCTCATTTTGCACTGTTTGAAAGAGATAAAGAGGAAAAATAACCCAAAAAGGATTTTTAAACATTTAAATCTATAAGAGAGATTTAAAAGCACCTTAAAAATATAATATTTGGGGATAAATCCTAGCAATTTTGCTCTTTATCCATTTATGAGAAACTATTTCCTCATTAGGTAACTTTGATTAGGAGCCACCATAGAATCCAATGTCTATAATTGCCCCTAATTTTTGGAAACTTAGTCCATTTGTGCCTAAGTGAGCTAAATTTCAGAGTAAAAAGTTAGGGATATGTACCTAAGGTGGCTATCTCTTTGACTACGAAGGTTTGGTGATGAGGTAATCCATATAATCTTTTCGATAAAAACCCATACCATACAATCCTTACCTCAATCTTATGAGCTGGTTATCTATAAAGAGTGCCTTTCAAAGAGGACTTTGGATCTTTTACTCCAAGGAAACTTTGAATACCTCTCAAAGAGGATTTGGAATTTGTTGTCTAACTTTGCCGTTTGTAGCAGTATCTAAACTTAAGATTTAAAATTCTCATTAAGAGCCTTAGAAATTTCTCGAAAGAAGGTTTTGAGAATTCTTATGAAGGGATTTAGAAATGCCTGGAAAGAAGATCTTGAGAATGCTCATTAAGAGTCTTAAAAATCCCTCAAAATAAGGTCTTGATAATGCTAATAAAGAGACTTGGAAATACCTCGAAAAAAGGTTTTTATGCTCATCAAGAGATTGGGAATGCCTTAGAAAAGGATTTAATGCTCGTCAAAAGATTGGGAATGCCTTGGAGAAGATCTTGATGCTCATCAAGAGACTAGGAATGCCTTAGAGAAGGATTTGATTCTCGTCAAAAGACTAGAGATGCCTTGGAGAAGGACTTGATGCTCATCAAGAGATTGGAAATTCCTTAAAGAAGGACTTTAAGGTATACAGTTGAGAATTATGACCCAATTGCCCCTGACAATGGTGAGTGTTGATAGTCTAGCTCCATGAAGGATTTCTTTTTATGGATATACACGATTTCCACCTCCTGAGGATCTTATCTTTGAGAAAGATAGTCATAACTTTGTTATCAATTTCAAAATGGTACGTGCAGATGACCTCATCTCCTGAGATATTTGCCTGGTATAATTTCTTCCATGGGGATTCTATCCTAATCTGATTACCTGAGAATGTCTCACAATCAACTTTGACATGTAAAGTCCGTCCATATTTTCCTTGCAAGAATATATTGATATGAGTATGTGTAGAAAACTATGTATACACGGTATATATGTAGAGTTCAAGTGTAGGTGCATAATCATGTATGTGAATTATGTGCGACAAGTGCCAAATGTGTGATGTGTGCAAAAAGATGCTTGCTAAGAAGCATCTGAAATTTAAAATAATTACAGCTTATCAAATGCTTTGAACTTCAATCTTATTCATCATTGAATAAGCTTAATGGACCACTTTCTTAACTAGTTTAATCTCAATAATGAAAATTAAAAGGTTAGTCTTAATGAGAAGAGAAGAGAAGAGAAGAGAAGAGAAGAGAAATAGAGTTTTTACTTCTCAATTTATAACATTCACACATGTAAACAATCATTTACTCTCTCAATTTATATGTTTATTTACTTCTCTCTTGAATCAGAAGTAAGGAGAAGAGAAATAGAGTTTTTACCTTACATTTTATCTAACCACTAATTTCTCTTTCCTTCAATTGTTTGGTTAAATTTTAGAGACTAATTGGAGTTTGTTTAGGTGAAAATGAGGGAGAGGAATTGCTAACTTCATCCCTTAAAGTGGCCAATCATCCCTTAAGTGTTGCCTTCCCATTGGTCCACTTTATTGGCCAAAGATAACTTCACTTGGTTCTCTAATTCTTTTCATTTTGTTATATCTTCCCCTAAACTTTCTCTCTTGCTTTTCAATTGAACCCCTCATTAACAATGTCTTCTAATTAAACACATGTATAACTTATTTTAAAATGACCATATTGCTCCTACTTTATCAAAATAATTTCCTTTAGGTCCCACTTACAAAGCATTAGCTAACCAAATATATATTTATCGTAATATCAATTAAATATGTATATATCCTTCTACAGTACATGTTAAGGACTTACATTTTTCTCATTCTTAAAAGAATTTTGTCCTTAAAATTCCTCTTGTTACCAAGTATACCATTACACTATCTTTAAACAAAAATGTTACATAACAATAACACTATTTAAAACATGCTGGGTAAGTTCTCGACATTTGGATTCTTTTTGTCTCTTCTTAGCATTGCATATACTCAACCTGAGTATTAAAAGCAACTGGCTTCTCCACAGTGTCAGATGGAGCTCGATTAGTTCCATTCCTACCTCTTTCACCTCTATTAGCCCTAGAATTATTAACATTTCCTCTACTTGCTTGTGACGTTAGACAATCTTAAATTTGAGGGCAGTTGGCTAGTACGTGCTCCCTGCCACCACATTTGAAACAAGCTTCTGTAAGCTTCCTACACACATCCCTATGCCTCTTTTGATAGTGTTCGCAAGTTGGTATAGTGCTACCTCTACTAGATGGTGCTACAGTACTAATCCTTAAATTTGGCTTTTTAGTCAAACCCTGGGTAGCTTTTTTACTTTGAGCTTTTCGAGCCTTTTTACTACCAGTTACTCCACTACTTTGCACTTTTCTCTTTTGTCCTTTCCTCTACTTTATTTGTCCAGACTCTTTTACCTTTATAATAGCTTCTACCAACTTATAATAATTCACTTTCTGTATGGTAGTTACTGGTATAAAATTTACTTGAATGGTCTCATTTAAACCATCCTCAAATTGCCTACATCAAAAATCATCTATCATCAATGTATCGATCACATACTTATTGAGTTGACTAAACTTCTTCTCATATTTTGCTATCATCATATTCCTCTGATTTAAACTCATAAATTCTTTCTATTTAGCCTCTCTATAAGCTTTAGTAACATATCTTTTCTTAAATTCTTGATAGAAAAAGCCCCATGTTAACTCTGCAGGTCGTTGAGGATTTTGAAGTACTAATTTTCACCAATTATAAGTTGGGCCTTGAATAGGGACACTGCATAAGTAACTCATTAATCCTACGGACATTTAATCTCTTAAAGTTCCTATGTACTTTTACATCTAGAACTCAGCTACATCTGATTCATTTACTGAGGTACCCATAAACTCTTCTGCCCCTCTTTTTCTAATAAGATCAGTAGGAGCCTTTAGAGCAGTTAGTCTATCTATTATCTGCATCAATCCTTGTACCAATATAGGATTACATTGAGTAAGATCTAAACCTTCTACTGGTGGCAGTTGCTCAAGTGCAGGAAGATTACCATGTACTGGATTTACACTTTCAACTATTCTAGCTACACCTTCACTAGGATCTAATATCATCATTACCCTATACACGACAACATCTGCAATAGGGCCATAACACTATAAAAATACACATTTTTAATTCCTTCACTAACACTTTTAGAGAACCACCTAAACTTAGGGCTCTGATACCACAATGTAATGCTCACTCTTATTACTCTTAATTCACATATTACTTTATTAAATTACTTACTCAAGTACACATGTATACCTACTCAAAACATATTTACAAGTAGTTTATTACATGTATTCCATATTCTTTACATTGAACATATTACAAAAATAATTAACTACCAAAATTTATCTCCACTTGCTATTTCCTAGTGGCCCGCAAATTTATGACCAAAAAGTAATTCCTTAAATCTACACCTGTGTACCTACACAAAAAGAACACTAATGCTGAACAATGGCTCAGTAATAATACAATTCACTAAGAAATATAACATAATAACATATAAAAACTAATACACACCGTCTTATCACAATATGTATGAATATTGAATAGTAACATATTTTCTATTTAATAGCACTAACACTTCAATAATCAATCAGATATGTTAACGTTATCATGTAACACTTAGAACATTTACACTTTTATCATTTATCAATATACATGTCAAATCAAATCACTTTCATTGCCTGAATCCCATTAATGGTGGATAATGGGTACAAACACATGACACTAATAAGCAGTATCATACAGACGAGATACACTAGTCTCGAATCGTGTAACATTGATAAACAATATCATACAGGCGAGATATAATAGGCTCAAATCATGCGACATCTTTAGGTATCGTATCACTAGGCAGTTACACTCATTATCCCCTTTATAGGCTTTAACTAGTTAATTAATTCCTCAAAATATTACACTTAAAATACATTTAAAGGTACAGTATCGATACACTCAATAAAGCATGCAATTATATCACTATATTATATTATTCATATTCTATTATACTAAGGATACAATACAACATGCTTATCATTCAATTTGTAACACATAACATTGCTAATACAACTATTTATGTTCCTTCATATTTATAAATTGTACATTTTATTATGCATTAAAGCTTAGTCTTTAACTTTACTTCACCAAATTATTATGTGCTATATTCATTTTAAGTCACATTTTACTCTTGATTTTTATGTTCATAGTAGTCTAAAAGCATTTAGGGAGGTTGGGGTATGATTTCGTAATAATTCGGGACTTAAAAATCAAATTTAGAAGGAGACAGAGATGGTCATGGTCAGTACCTAATTGCTGATGACCATGACATAGATGACATGTCGATTCTGTACTGATTCTAGACTACATCACGATCAGTATCAAAAGAGTGCTGATCGTGACCTAGATTACGACATCGGGTCACAGTCAGTAGGTAATACTTGCTGACTATGACATAAGTTCCTTTTTGATTCTAGACTAAATTTAAACTATGTCACAATCAGTAGGTTATACCAATTAACCATGAGATCTATTTTTCTCAAAGGCAGATTTGCAATTCTAACTTGTATGTCATTTTTGACCTCGTAAATGATATTTTTAAGGAAAAGTGGTACCTACAAAGTTGTTATTATATATCTCTAGTTTCCAAAAAATAAAAAATAACTCAATTATGACCTCTAAATCTCATGATATCAATAAAATATTACAGGCTGCTCCTATCAGTAGGGCAATAGACATCACTCAACTTTAAACTAAATTTCGAGGGTCTTAAATATAGATGCAGATCTCAATTTCTTTTACAATTTTATAGATCTATGTCTTATATTTCATTTTCAATTAGAATCAGATCAATCAGGCATCTACGAAAGGATTTATAAACTTTACACTAAAACTTATTCATATGAACCCTAAGCAGATTTCCACTTCTTGACTTTCTAAGGCATAATTCATCATTCTCATACAACAACAACAATAACGATTATTTTTATTATCAATGACATAGAAATTATTGCATATAAACCCACTTGAATCAAATAAACATAGAGTATGGGGAAGAAAAACTCCCAACCCTTTAACTAGCTTCACACCTTTTCTTTAAGTTTCTTCTTCTTCTTCTTCTTCTTCTTCTCCTCCTCTTTCTTCTTCTTCTTCTTCTCCTCCTCCTCCTCCTCCTCCTCCTCCTTCTTCTTCTTCTTCTTCTTCTTCTTCTTCTTCTTCTTCTTCTTCTTCTTCTTCTTCTTTCTCTTTGCCTTTGCTTGATTATCCTTCAATATAACATTCACATATGTAAACAATCATTTACTTTCTCAATTTAAATATTTATTTTCTTCTCTCTTAAATCAAAAGTAAAGAGAAGAGAAAGGGATTTTTTACCTTATAATTTATGGTTAAATTTGTCTTACCACTAATTTCTCTTTCCTCCAATTGTTTGGTTAAATTTCAGGGGCTAATTGGAGTTTGTTTAGGTGAAAATGAGGGAGAGAAATTGCTACCTTCAACCCTTAAAGTGGCTGGCCATCCCTTCAAGATAAATCCCTTTAAATTTCTTCATCTTTTAAGAATAATCTAGGGAGACTAAGAGTTGCCTTCCCATTAGTCCGCTTTATTGGCAAATGATAACTTCACTTAGCTCTCTAATTCTCTTCAATTTGTTATATCTTCCCCTAAACTTTCTCTTTTGTTTTACAATTGAACCCCTCATTAACAATTTTCTCTTATTAAACACATGTATAACTTATTTTAAAATGATCATATTGCTCATACTCTATTAAAATAATTTTCTTTAGGTCTCACTTACAAAGCATTAGCTAACCAAACATATATTGATCTTAATATCATTTAAACATACATAAATCCTTCTATGGTACATGTTGGGACCTTACAAGACATGATCATATTTTCTCCTATTTTTATGAGATTGAATACACATTGAGTGTAAAACTTTGGGCCTTATTACTCATCTTAACACCAAAGATCCATTAAATATTTATGTGTAGCTTTGTTTGGATTTAATGATTGAAATGTTTATACCATATGATTCTGTGTTTTGTTAAAATTTGGCATGTTCAGGTGCTTATTTTAAGTTATTATACCATGATAATATGTGAATAATTAGAATCAAATAAAAAGTATGTTCTTCAGACTTATTTCCATTAATGTAATTTTATTTTCCATGCTTTGAACATGTAATTTCTATCATTATTAACATTGTTAGGATTGAAATGAGTTTATTGATTTTAGGACTAACTAAAGTTTGATTTTAAGCCCCTTTATGCAAGTTTAAATGAATTTCGGTGTGAAAATTGTTTAAGTATGGCATGTTGTCCTTGGAACTGCATTCTAGGCGTGAGCCATAGGAAGAAAGCTTGATAGATGCCTTTCACTCATTGCAAGTGATGGGACATTGCGTGACTCATTCCTTCTCATCTCTCAAGTACTAGGTGGCTGTCTAACCTTATTTAGGTCATATGTGAGCTTATGTTTGGCCTTTTTAACGGTTTTCATGCATATTTTTTTGCCCTAAAATTGATTGCAGGTAATACTTGGTCCCTAAATTTTATATGTCATATTTTATTTCTGCTATCTGTATGTTTACATTCTGATTATTTAATTTTGGTTTCAACATGTGCATGTTTATTTATTTTAATGTTTGTCTCCATTTGTCACATTACTAATTGTTTATTTCCTTTTCTTTTGTTTTATAAGCAAATTAACTTTACATGCATGGGTTGTTTTAAAGATTCAAAGGCTATGATGTATGTGTCATAGAAGTTCACATTTTGTACTTTATTTGATATTTTCCCTTTTTTGGTTACTTTTTGCCTTATTTCTTTTGGGTTTGAATTTGTAATAATAAAGGATTTTATGCATGTTAACCTAATAATTCATTTAAAAGTTTTTTTTTATAAAATTGGAATTTTTCTTAATAAATGGACCAATGTCCTGTTTTCCTCCCAAGATGACGCACAAAAAAAGAGTTCTATTTTTTTTATCAAAATAGGATCACCCATCCCCTTGTTTTACAAAAACTTGTTCAAGAACTCTTCATTCTTTTTGTCAATATATATGCGAGAACCAATGTTCCCACTTCAATAATGATCCCATTTTATGTATGTTTATTTTTTTTTCTATTTTTGGATAATTTTATTTATGTATTTTATAGATTTCCTATATGCTTGATATGTACATTTGTTTATTTATTTATTTTGAAATTGTAATTATAAAAAACTCTTTCATATAAATATTAATCAAGGTATAAGTAAGTGTGAAGTTTCAAACCATCTCTGGTTTGGGCTTTATGAGGTTGGACTTACTTTTCCAACTACTGTTGGCTGACGACTCCACAATACCTAACTCATGTACCCATATAACGCCCTCATAGGTTGATTATCAATAATAGAATAGGGGTACTACGAAATGCTGTCTCAAGCCTTCTTAAAGTCCGAGCTTGGCGAATTGGGTTGAATCCCTATCTAATATGAAGCAACCAATCTTCACAAATTTTATGAGCCTTCATCCTGTCTCGGACCCTAAAATTAGGTCTTTGAGAGTCAACTGGAAGCTATTGCAAGGCGGAGGGAGTTCAACACGCATCACACTCGGGTAAGTCGAAATATTCTTGTGCAACTAGTACGTTTATGGTAAATAATCCGGCTAATATGGTACAGCTCATGATCGAGTTCAAGAGTTTGAAATTTGGGAATAACGTTCTTGGATATCACTGTTATCTTTAATGGTAATAGAGTCCTCTCAAGATTCTATATTTGGTGAAGCAGGAAATAACCTCATTTAATCCTCCAATATAGGAAGGAGGAGTTTCTTCCTATTTAAGATTTAAAATATACTTAAACTCTATTACTTGTCTATATAAATAAAAGAGATTAAGGCATATTAGAGGTAAGCATGGATCAGTTAACCAATCTACTAGCAAAAAATTTAACCAGTCCATTAATATTGCTTTTTAAAAATCACTAACCATTAACCAGTCTATTACATTTGGTTAACCAGTCTATCGATTTCGATTTTTTGATTTGGTCAATCAATATTTTTCGGTTAACCATTAAAATTTATAATATAAAATTATATAAAAAATAAATAAATTTTAATTCAATTTCAAATGTGTAAAGTAATTTAATATAAAAAATACAAAACAAATATAATTTACTAGCCAAAATTCATGTTCTATAAATTAATAGCTAATATTATAAAATATATTTGTTATTGATTGAAAATTACTATGTTTGATTTTAAGTCAAATAAAATTTTGGATAATATTAAATATTATAATATAAATTCTAAAATATAAGAAAATGTAATTAAATGCTATTACGTAAAATATAAACACCAATATATGATAAAAAATAACATATATAAAAATTAATCGGATACTATATATAAATATTACTATATAATTAAAGGAAATGACATAATATAAATTTAGTTTAAAATATTATATAAATTTCATAGCAAAATAAAAAATTAAGGTATAAAAATAAAAATATAATTTAGATATATTTTAAAGTATTATTTTATGTAAATTTAGAGAGAACTAGAAAAAAAAATTAAATATATATAAACCGGTTAACCATGAATTAGCGGTTAACCGATACTTAAGAATCTAAACTGTAACCATTAACCAAAAATATAAAAATTAAAAATCGTAACCGAGTTCATTGAATCGGTTAATCGTAAAAATCGGTTCAATTTCGAATCGATTTTGCATTTAATCATATTCTTTGTTTTTTTGCTCACCCTTAAGGTATACTCTTTCTTTTTTTTTTATATAATTTCTAATTTGACCGTCGGAATTTTTCTAGTTGAAACTTTACCAGAATTTTGTGTTTTCAAGTAACTCACCCTAACAAGTAGCTCAAAATTTTCAGACAGTTGTCAAGATGAAAAAAATTTAGAGAAAAATACACTTACAAATTTTAATTATTTAACAAAACACGTTTTAAGAATTCCATAAAAAACACATGCTTTTTAAGAAATACTTTTTAACTCTAATTTTAACTCCTTAACTTTTTTCTATTTGAACTGTAAAATTATTGCAATAAAATTGATGTTGGTTATATTTTTTGTGCGTATTATGGTTTACATTATTTTATCATATAATAGAATATATGTTGAGATTTAAGTCTTTAATAGTGATACTCAAGCATTCGTTACTTTATATGATAAAGCTGAAAAATCAATTGGATGTTCACCTAAAATTTATAATAACTTCATGACCAAAATATATAACTATATTTTAATTTAATCATTTTTATTAAATTATCTATAGTATCATATTTTTATTAATTTTGTTCATTAGTATAATTATTGTTCAAATAGTTTCCAAACTTCCAATTGAAAAAAGTAAATTTAAAAAAAAATTAAATTTGTACTAAGATAGCGAGTTTCAGTTTTTTTTTGAGACTGAATAAAATGAATAGAAATGATTAATTAAAAGGACAATTTATTGCTCAAAACAATTGTAAAAAGAAGAAATGAAAGAGTATGTCGAACAGTAACTATCATCGAACGTGAAGATAAGCAATTATATATATATATATATAATAAAAGAGAGCTCTTAGTTAAACGTTGAAGTTTTACCAAGTTCAGAAAAGAAGAAATCGGACATTATTAAAGATGTTCAAAACAAGACATGACTATTCCAAAACATCCTAAACGTACTGCTGTAACTCTTTTCATGTACCACTGATGTATCATCTAATATCGGAACAACAAAAATGGTAAAAGATCCTGTAACATAATGCACCACTAGGTAAAAAGAAAAAAATTTCCATCCATGGCTGTCATAGCCTAGGCCGTCAAACTGGAGAAAGACTGCTCTCCCCACGCAGTAGATAAAATGATGCTTTATCCTTAAAAGGAGAAGAATGAACCGTAGAGGAAATTTCCATCTTCTCATCCATGTCTGCTACTTCAAAACGTGCCAAGAGGCCAAATCCGAAGACCTAAGCTGTATTTTTCTTATTTCTGAAATTTTCTTTTAGCAGAGAAAATTTTTTCTTGCATTGATTCACAGTCTTCCCTGGAACAGCAGCTGCAACTCTCTCCCAACGTTGATTGGTTTCCTTCGGGAAGGTTTTAAGAGCCTGAACTAGCGCTCTTTCTTGAACAGCAGACCATGCATCTTGCTCCGAGGTTGAAGACGCCCCATTATCAGCCACCCCTTCATCAGGATTCTTATTACTTGCAGATCTACGAGAAGATTCCTCTGAGCTATCAATCTTTGCAGGAATGCCTTCAGGACCTTGTTTAGCTGTTACCCCTTCTATTTCCTCTCTAGTTGAGAGTGGAGAAGCAATGGATTGTGCAGGCTTCCTCTTCTCAAGAAAAGAATCAAATGCTTTAGCAGAGTCAGGCTTCTGAAGGAGTACAGTTTTTGTTGCCTTAAGAATATCTTCAACAGATCTTCCCGTACCAATGTACTCTGAAATAACCTCCCACCTCCTAGATGTTCCTTTAGGATATTTCTGCATGCCTTTTCTTAAGAGCTCAATTTCTTCCCTGCCCCATGGCCTCTCTTTTTTCTCAAAACTAGTTAATGGGACAAGTCCATTAGATTCCACAGAGCCATTTTGCTGCAAATTCTTCTTCTCGTCTTGTTTATTGCTCACAGAATCATGATTATGTCCACTTGCATCTCTAAGTACTTTTGCTTTATCAAGCACTTCTTTGCCTTCCATCTTATCACATATAGTCCTCAGCTGATCAATATCCAGCGAAAAACAAAGACTTTCAACATCATCATCACAAAGATCCAGCAAATGCTGGGACAAGATAGGGGCTGACAGATTCCGAAGACGAGTCCGCTCTTTGCGTAGAAGCTTCTTTTCTTTCTCTTTTAACTTCTTATGCTGTAAAGCAGTTTCAGCAGCACATCTTTCCTCCTCCTCTTTACGCCGTTTCTCCTCCTCAGCAGCCCTTGCAGCTTCTTCTTCCTGCAACTTCTTTGCCAAAATTTTAGCTTTCTTCTTTCGCTGCTTTTCAGCTTTTTCCTCTTCCTTTCTCCTCAATATTCTTGGATCTCTTCTATAAGCATTATCAACAAGCATGCGTATCCGTGTATATTCTTCCTTCCTTGCTTTCTCAGACAGTTTTGCATTCTGCCTCTCCATCCACCTCCTATGTTCACGAGACTCGGCTTGCTCAAGATCAAACTCATCAGAATGTGGAAACTCCCTCCAGCTTTTAAAACTGTACCAAAAATCATAAAAAGTTTCAACTTCTTTCAAAGGAGTGTTATCATCACCAAGAGACAGGATTGGCTGGGTCACAGACCATCGTCCATTCCTCATAAAAGCAGGACCAAACACCTTGAAGAAATCCTGAGGTGCACAATCAGTGGGAATTTCATCATCAAACTCATCTGTAGAGTCATATATTCTTCTCTTCACTGGATCAATCAAAACCTCATATGCTTCTTGGATAGATTTGAAGTGGCTTTCTATTTCATCCTTCTTTGATTGTTTCGCAGCCTCAGTTTCCTCAGCAAGAAGAATAGCAGCCTGTTTGTCAGGATGATATTTCAAAGCAAACTCACGATAGGCTTTCCTTATCTGTTCTTCTGAAGCAAGATATCTCAGATGGGCTAAACCTAACAAGGAATAGTGATCTTGTTGCTTGTCTCCACCACCGGATTTTTTTTTACCTTTGCTACTATAAGAATCAGAGGATGGCATATATGATTGCTCCTTCTCATTTGGTACTTTCTGATTTTCGCCATCTGCATCTTTCTCTTCACAGCCAAGAAGTTTTAGAGCAGCTGAATGGAATGCATGGCCGGCAGGTTCAAATTTTGCAGCCTTAACTGGGAGGGAATTTGATAAAATATAGACCGGTTGCCCATCTACAAGATCTCGTGAGTAGGTAATAAGTCGTAACCTATAGTGGACAACCATGATGTTTACTATGGAACATAAAATATCTTGCCAATATGAATCTCCAAAAACAGCTTACACTAGCCTACTGTCCTACAAGACAATACAAACCACATTATTAACAAAGCTGCACCAAAAAGCAAACTTCAATGATGAAAAATACATGCATAAGTAACTATGCAGAGAAATGATTCACCACAAATTGATAAACGCAAAATAAGAAACCAAATAGGAAGCATCAACCAGAAAGCTTTCAACTTGACTAGAATGTTTATAGGCACAGGCACAACATAAAATAGAAATAGGTTTACTGCATTTTCATGCACTTCATCATGAGAAGTATATTATAATTACAGCTCAAAAAATAAATAAAAGCGTATAAGAGCATCTTACAACATAAAGGTTTGAAATAAATCAGCAAACATTAGATCTACAAGCACATGTGTGCGCAAGACATGAAACTCAATAGCAAGAAGTCACAAAAAAGAATCTCAAAAACTCAAATTTTAATCACTACAATAGGATTTAGAATGGGATCGTTGGAATCATGGAGCACAAAGATTTGACTAGTACCCCACAATCACGTTTCAATAACCCATAAACCTCAAAATTCTTTTCGCAGCACTATATTCAAATCAATGAATCAAATGATTCGATAACCCAGACACCTGACAATCACGCTTCAATAACCCAGAAACCTCATCATTCTTTTCGCCGCACTATATCAAAATCCATCAACCAAATGATTCGATAATCCAATAACTTGACAGTGTATTTTAACCTGGAAAATTGTGCATTAGTTTTGCACAAGACACTTCAGTTTCTAAAATTTCTCTTACTCGTTACTTGAGAATTGCATAACGAACAAAAAAGTAACCAAAAAAAATTAGAGGAGAAAATCCGAATACAGAAAGAAATTGCAGAGAACATTCGATTGAATAAAACAATACCCCAATAAAAGAAGCAACAAAAACACACAAAAAAAAAAACTCAAACCGCACCTTAGTCCAGCTGCCTTTAGGTCCTGAGGAAATTCAAAATAGAAGATATATAAGTCTGGGTTTCAAAGATTGAATGATAAGCCCATATCAGAAATCCAAATGGTAAAATCAGGTCTAACAGACTTGAAACCAAAAAGAACAACGAATAAGTGCTTGTTCTATCAGATTATACGAGACAGAAGAGCGACGGGAAAAAAAATGATCAGAGAAACGGGAAACAAGGGCGATAATGTTTGTTTCTTTCTCAACAAATTGACAGACGCAGCTCTTGGAGGAAAAGGGTATCAATTTATGATTGGAGCTGCTTGCTAGGGTTTTATTTTTGACCAGAACCGTAAAGAGACACAGCAAGGAGCGTACAATGGGCTAGAAGCTATAACTTCCGGGTTGGAAGAGTTGAGAGGAACATTTTTTATTAATATGTTTTAAAAAATTATTTATAAAAATGAAATCTGTAAAAAAATAATTACAAAAATAAAATATATTTTTAAAATCGTTGTCAGTTTAAATGATTTTATCAAAATAATATTTTAGATAGGACCAATTTTCATTCTAAAATCGCTACACTATGTAGTAGTTTCAGATTGAAAATTGACCCTTCTTCATTCTCCAGTTGAAAATATTTTTTTTTCGCGTCTATATAAATGTTGCTCCGATCGCCTTCATTCACTTAATAAAATTATCTCCATTACTTTTATGTGAAATTTTTATCATAAATTTGGTAAGTTATGAGTATAATATTTCTTTTTGGGGTTAATAATATATTTTCAACATTATTATTAATGTAGTTATTAATTTTGTTATTGTTATTAAATTTATTATTATTATTATTATTATTATTATTATTATTATTATTTATTTTGTTATTGTTATTAAATTTATTATTATTATTATTATTATTATTATTAGAGTTAAATAGTATTATTAGACAAATTAAAAATATGATGTGTTATTATTATTATTATTATTATTATTATTATTATCGTTCTCTGTTGTTAATATGATATATATTTTGTTAGTTAGTATTATTAATTTTATTATTGTTATTATTATTATTAATATTACTATAGTTATTAATTTTGTTATTGTTAATAAATTTATTGTTGTTATTTTTATTATTATTGTTACTATAGTTGTTAATTTATTATTATTGTTATTAAATTTATTATTATTATTATTATTATTATTAAATTTATTAATAATAATATTATTATAAATGTAAATATTATTTTTTTATAATTATTTAATTTATTATTATTATTATTATCGTAATTATTATTATCACTATATTTATTAATTTTATTATTAATATTATGTAAATTTAATAATATATTACAATATTGTATCACCTGTAGGTAATTGAAAGATGTTGACATATACTGATTTTTATGTGCTCACGGGAGGAAAAATAAGTGTTGGAGCGTCAGGTTTTCAATATGACATATTTGGTCTGAATGCCATTACAAGGAGAATGAGAGTTAAAAATAAGCCGACTCTTTCGAAATTGATCTATAAAATTCACGTGAAATTAGGTTTAGGTATCAACGACGTGATTGTCAGAATTATTTATAAGAGCCCAATGTACAATCGAGGATTGTTATGTTAGACATTGGTTGATTTGGCGGATGACGATGATATAGATTCAATTTATGATAATTTAAAGAGATATGATGATTACAACTTGGTGGAATTAATTATTGTACTTGGTGAAGGGGGTGTAGGAGCTAGTCGACCAACATATGAACACGGATATGAATTTACAAGTGAGGCATTGCAGAGGAAAAACTTTGAGGCAAGTCATCGTGATTTGCTTAATGAAATTCTGCCTAGTCAGTCTACACAGTTTATCGATCGTCAAGATATTGAAATGTTCTCTCAATATAATGTAGTCGGAGATGCAATACAAAATTTAGAAGAAAGTGCACAAGAAAGACACCGAGGTGATGATCTTTTAAGTCATCAAATTCATTCTGTAAATTGACGAGATGGTGATTTAATTGGAACACAGGCTAGTATAACTTTAGGAGGAGGTCAATTACGGCGATCGATTAGTCAGGTGCCTACTGGAAGAATGAGTCAACCCAGGCGATCAATAACTCGAAGGGTGGGTGATTTTTTTAGTAAATCACTTTTTGGAAATAGATAAGTAAGTCGTTCAAAAGAGTGGAATTTTGTTCAGATAAGTGGTGCAGAGCGAGGTCATGTAACATAACTCGATAGTCAACTGAGGTGTTCTATTTCCAATGTCACATATGTGAGTCATCGGTGTTCTGTTTCCAATATACCTACTGATAGTCAACATCGTTCTAGTTCGCATGTTCATGATGACAGTCAACGCCATTCTATATCCCATATTCCTGATATCAATCCACAACATTATACAAACTATGTTACAAATGTATCTCTTAGTCATCAATGGCAGTCTTTTAATAGGAGAGATATTGATTTATTGTGTGACAGCATTTTTGGCAATACTCAAAATACGGATGCTGATTTGGGGGATGATGATGATATTGAAGATGTTCTAATGTACAATGATTATATCTCACCCAACGATGATGTAGAGGTAGAAATTGTGAACATACAAATGGACAGCGATGGCGAGAATTCTAATGATAATGAATTTGCCAGTCCATTAGCATCAATGCATCCAATTGGAGAGACATATGAGGCTAATTTTGCATTCCTGTCAAAAAATTTTTCAAAACTTAATTTTAATACATCCCAAGATGATATTTCTAAAGATGGTCAATTTAAGATCTGGGATGGTGTGTCTGAGTTATCTATTGAAATGGTTTTTCATAATAAGAATAAAGTAAAATCTTGTGTGAAAAAATATTCAATAACGAGAAATATGGATTTTAGAGTTATAGAATTAAAGCCACATTATTGTGTTGTCCGATGCACTCAGTGGGATGAGGGATGCGGATGGAGATTAAGAGCATGCAGAAAAGAAAATAGTCCTTTTTGGACTATCACAAGATTCCATGGACCACATTCATGCCTTGCTCCTAATATGTCAATGGATCATCGACAATTGGGCTCTCAATAATTTGCAATTGCATAATGGTATGGTAAGTAAACAACCCACTGTACCTATTGATGTTATTATTGTGGCTGTGAAGCAACAATTTAATTATGAAGTATCGTATCGCAAGGCAAGGTACGTGAAGATGAGAGCAATAGAGTGTATATTTGATAATTATGTTGAATCATATCAAAAGTTGCCAGATTTTTTAATTGCTTTACAAACCTATAATCTCGAAACTATTTTTGAGTTTGTGTTCAAGAAACACAGGACTCGACTATGAAGCAAGTTCAATGGGTTTTTGGGAGTTTTAAACCAACCATAGATGGATTGGTTCATTGTAAGCCTATTTTGTTGATAGATGGTACATTTTTTACTGAAAAATTTCAACAAACCCTGCTTATTGCAAGCTTAATTGATGGTAACAGCATGTTGTTCCCAGTTGCATTTTGTTAGTGTAAGCCCTAGCCCCAATACATTGTAACGAAATACTTGAAATTAATAAAATGAGGTATTTGTTTTATCCTTTGTATTCCTGTGCATATCAATTGATAAAACTATCCAAGAGTGTTGTTTCGGTTTAAGTTATCATGTGTGAGGCACATGGATTGTAAGACCTTGAAACAAATGAGACATCATTCTAAATATCCCTAGTCAGTCATTGTTATGGGAATAACAAATGAATTAAGACTAGTATGCTCTCTCTGATATTATGAGTTCTGTCTTACGGATCATTAGGACAAGAGTGTCAATCAGAGATCATAGATACATGTTAAAGAACATGGTATCTGGATTCGATCCGCTCATGAGAACACTACATGGTACAAGTCATAAGTGTTTCTCATATACAAGTTTTGTATCGGAGTTCTTAGACCTGAAATCTCTATGAAACTCTTTATGAATTACTGTGTACTTTGACATACACCTAACGTGCTCGTAACAGAGTGACAAGTACGGGTATGATTGGGTATGCACTGATTCATGTTAGAGAGCATGAGAGAAGTGAAGGGATTACCCCTCTCGATAAGAGAGAAAAATATCATCGGCCACTTGATCAGTGAACTGAGAAGTGTATGGCCATACCGAGATGAAATAATGAGTAATCATTATTTATCTGAAAATTCAGTGTCATTGGAATATCAAGAAATGAATTAATGTATATAAGGATGACTAGTTCCATGCCTTATATTAATTCTGATATTTATGGGTAAGGGACTATGCGAAATTGCATTAGGTCACCAAATGCCATATGCATTTTCATTTCATTTGGAATGCTATAATATCTTGCTAGCGAATATATATAGCCTTTGAATTAATTTATTAATTCATTGCCAACATTAAATTGACCTATAGGATCGCACACAAAGTATTGGGCTTAAAATATTTAAATTAAGTATTGAGCATTAATTTGGGCTTTTAATTAAAGTCAAATTAATGTATGTAATGGGTTATAATATTGCTATTGGACTTTGGTCCATGAGAGAGAAATTCAGTTCACAAGGTTTAATTTCAATTAATTAATTATGTTACATTAATTAAGTTAATTGAGTATTAAAGCCTAAAGGAATTTAAATTAAATCAAATCACTTAAATATATATAATGAAGTGGCCGAAATTCCAAGATGGAATTCAAGGAATTTCGGCACATGCAATTAAGTTATATTAAGTGATTTTATTTAATTAAATGTCTTATGTTTTATTTCAAATTTGAATTTAAATTCAAAAGAGTTTAATTCAAAATATATTACTTATCTTTAGGAAGTGATAGAGTTTGAATTAATTATCTTAGGATAGTTGAATTCAGATTAATGACTTGCCAAAGGATAAGCATATATATTAAAAGAAATAAAACCCTAAACCTAATTTTTTGTGGCATGAATAGTAACTCGTGAATAGTGACTCTCTCTCTTAATTCTTTTGTTCAATTTTTCACAAGGAGAAAGGATTGTTCCTCATTCTCTTGTGTTATTGAGCAGTAATAGCAATCTAAAGAAGTACAAAATCAAGTTTTGTAGCTTCAAACTATAACCCTTACACAATACCGAAAAAGAGATCTAGCAATCTCGTTTTTAAGCCAACGGTGTAATTGTGTGTGTGAGAATAGAGGGAGTGGCGCAAAAGGCTATTCCTTGGCATTGGTGATTGAGATCTAAGGCGGACAAAGCCATCTTAGTTGCTGGTCATCATCGGAATAAAAGTTTTAAAAGGCATCAAAAGTTGTAAGTTCGATAACCCTAAAATTGCATGTTTCGATTCTATCTTTGGATATGTATGGTATGTATGATAAAATTTTTATTTTTCCGCTGTGCTATCATGATTATCATACCATGTCATATTCCATCAGTGGTATCAGAGACTAGACATGCTTATTTTAGTGCTTTAGATGCATGAAAAAATTAATTAAAAATCGTTATTTTGAAAACATGCAAATCTGAAATTTTCTGTTTTGAGTTTTTTGCATTGTTTTGGTGTAAAAACGATTTTAATTGATTAGATAGGTATTATAATTAATATGACATGTTAATATACTGTCCTAAGATGTTATTAGGGCTGGTAATGGTCGGATTTAATTATTTATACCTGATGGTACATGTTAATTATGAAACTAGGTGCTAGTTGGCATGTAAATTGCTAGTTTAACAACTAGTTTTCAAAATTAAATGTAAAAACGTTTTTGGCATGTTTGTAAGTGATATTTAAAGATTAATTATCAGGTCTGGACATATTTTAAATTTGGTTTTAATTCTGGTCCATGACAATTTAATTGATTAATTTTAAAATCACTTAAAACAATGACTAGTTTGTGTTTGTTACATGTTTAATCAACATTGTTTGCTTTGTTTTGATTAAAATGGTAAAAACACATTTAGATTAAAATGGTACAGAATATTAAATCAATATTTATGGACTTATTTAGAATATTAAATGACTCATAAAATTGATTTAAATGTTTGTGCATTTCATGGCATTACATAAGCATTAAACAACTAGTTTTGTTGTTTGTTTGTTTTTGCATGAATGCCGTGTGTTATTATATGTGTTCTTCATGATTTTATTTTTAATTCATGTTAGCACATATTATATGTATTTTTAATGTTTATGGGCTGTATGACATAAAATTAAAAATGGCAAAATTGGAAATTATACTAGAGTTGATTTATGGCACAAATCTAACTAGTTTGTGTTTTGGGCTTTTAAGAGAACTTATTCAATAAGAGGATTTAGTCCATTGGGCTTCGGCCCAGGCCCATCATGGGGTCATCTCTTAAAGGTTCAAGTACACAATTTTCATTAATGGGCTTGGCTAAATTAAATAAAATTGGACTTTGTTTTATCTATGAATGTTATGTATATTTATTTGCTAGTTTGGTGTGATGAATGGATATGCATGGTGTATTCATGGGCCCTGGGTTTTTGTAATTAAATATGGCCTGCGTGCCATTATATTTTATTGTAAAAGTTTCATTTATTTCTTAGAATAGAATTTATTTGAAGACTTTGTAAATCAAGACGAAGCCCACCGGAGTGGAGAAGCCCAACTCGAAGATTCTTATGTAATAGTGTAGAATCTTAGTTGTAAGTTTTTGGGCCCATGTTTGTCACGCTTTACTTTATGCAATTATACATATATGCATGCTATGTATGGATGACAAAGCATATGCCATGTAAGCCGTAATAAAATGAATCCCTAAAAAATAGTAAGTCACAAAGTTGCCTTTCTAATTCGAAACATGTCAAGGCATCGATCATCGGTCACGTAGACTAGGAGTCCTAGATGCGCCCGATTATCTTTGTGAGGCATGGGTTGTGAATGTAGGTTAGACTTAACATGGAATGGGATGCTCGGACCTAGGCAACTAATAAATGGGTTGTGCTATAACATCTTAAGATGTTAACCCATTTGATCCAAGAGTCATGTACGAGACATGATTGGAGTTTTCCTACCTAAGTAACTTAACTTGTTAGGTGTACAAGCTTAGCTTGACTAATAAGTTGTTGTGAAAAGTGGATCTTAGCCCACATTAAATCACTAACGCGAATTATTTAAAGGGATATTAATTCGGTTTGTGGGATCATAAATAAGACCTCATTTAATCTTGTTAAATTTTATTGTAGATTGAAAATGGCATCTTCAAACAACAATTTCTCATTGCGATCGGTCCTTGAAAAGGACAAATTAAATGGCACCAATTTCATAGACTGGTCTCGAAACTTAAGAATAGTTCTTAAGCAAGAGAAAAAGTCGTATGTTTTGGATGCACCCTTGCCTGAAGAACCAGGAAGGAACGCCTCTGCGGTTCAAAAGGAAACTTTTGAGACCAAGAAGAGCGACTCCAACGATGTGACCTGTCTGATGCTGGCCACTATGGTGCCTGACTTGCAAAAGCAATTTATGGACCAAGAGGCTTATGCGATCATGGTGCACCTTAAGGAGATGTTCCAAGAGCAAGCTCGTCACGAGAGGTTCGTGACAACAAAGGCATTAATTTCTTGCAAGATGGCTGAGGGTACACCTGTTAGTACCCATGTACTCAAGATGAAAGGGTATCTTGATACTCTTGAGAAGCTTGAGGTACTAGTGCCAAAGGAATTGGCCACTGACTTGATCTTAGGATCATTGCCTGCTGCTTATGATCCATTTGTGATGAATTATAACATGCATGCAATGAACAAGTCAGTCACTGAGCTTCATAGGATGCTTAAGAATGCTGAAGAGAACATTCGAAAGACCAATCCCGTTCTCATGGTTCAAAAGGGAATTAAGAAGGGACCCGCTAAGGGAAAGGGAAAGGGAAAGGCAAAACCCAAGTCAAGTGGGAGTGCACCTCAGGCCCAATCCAAGCCTAAGGCACCAAAACTCAAAGAGAGTGAGAGCACTTGCTTCCATTGCAACAAGATAGGGCATTGGAGGAAGAATTGCGCTCTCTTCAAGGAAGAACAAAAGAAGAATGGAGCCAAGGCGTCCAGTTCTGGTATTTTTGTTGTTGAAATTAACCTTTCTATTTCTACCACTTGGGTATTGGATACCGGTTGTGGTTCTCACATTTGTTCAAATGTGCAGGGGCTAAGAAATAGGCGGTTACTTGGGAAGAATGAAGTGGACCTCCGTGTGGGGAATGGAGCACGAGTTGCTGCCATGGAGATAGGCGACTATCACCTCACTTTACCTTCCGGACTTTGTATTGTTTTGAATAATTGTTATTATGTGCCTGCTATGAGCAGAAACATTATTTCAGTTTCATGTTTGGATAATGATGAATTTGATTTTGTTATTAAAAATGGCAATGCTCATATTCGTCGCCAAGGCATTTCTTATGGCAATGCCATGTTGCAAAATGGCCTTTATATCCTTGATTTACAAAACAAAGAGTCGATATACAACATTAATACAAAGAGGGTTAAATCAAACGAATTGAACCCTACTTACTTTTGGCATTGTCGTTTAGGACATGCAAACGAAAAACACATTTCAAGACTCCACAAAACTGGAGTGCTTGGGTCATTTGACTTAGAGTCTTATGACACATGCGAGCCATGTTTGCATGGAAAAATGACAAAGAGTCCTTTTAACAAGAAAGGTGAAAGGACTAATGGCTTATTGGAACTAATACATACCGATGTATGTGGACCATTAAGTACACAAGCTAGAAGTGGTTTTAGCTACTTCGTGACTTTCACAAATGACTTCAGTAGATATGGCTATGTCTATCTAATGAAGTACAAGTCTGAAACTTTTGAGAAATTCAAGGAGTTTAAGAACGAAGTAGAAAACCAACTTGGCAAAAGTATAAAAGCCATTCGATCAGATCGAGGTGGCGAATACTTAAGCCAAGAGTTTGATGATCATCTAAAAGAGTGTGGTATTATTTCACAGCTCACTCCTCCTGGAACACCGCAATGGAATGGTGTGTCCGAAAGGAGAAATCGAACTCTGTTGGACATAGTTCGATCTATGATGAGTCAAGCTAATCTTCCTATCTCTTTTTGGGGTTATGCATTAGAAACTGTTGCGTTTCTATTGAACCGTACTCCAACTAAAGCAGTTGAGAAGACACCATACAAGGTATGGACTGGGAAAGAACCTAATATGTCTTTTCTCAAGATTTGGGGCTGTGAAGCACATGTTAAGAAATTAACATCTGACAAACTAGAGTCCAAATCGACTGTCTGCTTGTTTGTGGGCTATCCCAAAGAAACAAAGGGATACTACTTTTACTCACAAGCCGAGAACAAAGTATTTGTTGCTCGCAAGGCTGTTTTCTTGGAAAAGGAGTTCCTTCTCAAGAAAGACAGTGGGAGTAAAGTATAACTTGGAGAAATTTAAGTGCCACAAGCTCCTATAGAGGATGGTTTGGAAATGGGATCAAGTTCACAACCAATTGTGGAACAAGAACCCATTACACAAGAACCTAGAAGGTCAGGTAGGGTACGTCAGGAGATTGAGAGATATGGATTTCTAATCACTGACAGTGACACTATTGAGTTAGTAGATCGTGAGGATCCTACTACCTACCGAGAAGCTATTGAAAGCCCAGACTCGGATAATTGGCTTGAAGCCATGAAATTCGAGATGCAATCAATGTACGATAACCAGGTTTGGACCTTGGTTGATCCACCAGAAGGTGCTAAGGTAATTGAATGCAAGTGGTTATTCAAACTAAAAGCTGATAAGACCTACAAAGGTAGACTAGTAGCAAAAGGTTTTCGACAAACTCATGGTATAGACTATGACGAGACCTTTTCGCCTGTAGTCATGCTCAAGTCCATTAGGATCTTGCTTGCCATAGCTGCATATCATGATTATGAGATATGGCAAATGGATGTCAAAACTGCTTTCCTTAACGGAAATTTACTTGAGGATGTGTATATGACACAGCCTGAAGGTTTTGTCAATCCCAAGCATCCTAAGAAGGTATGCAAGCTTCAAAAATCCATTTATGGATTAAAGCAAGCATCCTGAAGTTGGAATCTTCGCTTTGATGAGGCAGTCAAAGAATTTGACTTCATCAAGAACGAAGATGAGCCTTGTGTGTACAAGAAGGTTAGTGGGAGCATAGTAGTGTTTCTGGTCCTATATGTGGACGACATCCTTCTCATTGGGAATGATATTCCAACATTGCAAAAGGTTAAGCAATGGTTGGGAAAATGTTTCTCAATGAAAGACTTAGGTGAAGCCGAGACAATACTTGGTATTCGAATCTATAGAGATAGATCGAATCGGCTTTTGGGACTAAGTCAAGAAAAGTACATAGACAAAGTAATAAAGCGTTTTAGTATGGGAGACTCAAAGAAAGGGTACATACCTTTGGCTTTGGGAGTTCCTTTGACTAAAGAACAGTGCCCTAAAACCAAGGAGGAAAGGGACAACATGAGTAGAATCCCATATGTATCTGCTATTGGATCTATCATGTACGCTATGTTATGTACTAGATTGGATGTTGCTCATGCACTGAGTATAACCAGTAGGTTTCAGCAAGACCCTGGTGAGAAGCACTGGTCTGCTGTAAAAGGGATCCTTAAGTACCTGCGAAGGACTAAGGATCACTTCTTGGTGTATGGTGGTCAAGAAGAGCTCGTCATACAAGGATATGCCGATGCTGCTTTTCAGACCAGCACTCAGGATTCTAGATCGCAATCTGGATTTATTTTTGTTTTAAACGGTGGTGCTGTCAGCTGGAGAAGCTCAAAGCAAGAGACCGTTGCCGACTCAACTACAGAATCTGAGTATATTGCAGCAAGTGAGGCTGCAAAAGAGGCTGTTTGGATTAAAAATTTCATTAATGGATTAGGAGTGGTCCCAAGCATCCTAGATCCATTAGAAATTTTCTGTGACAATAACGGGGCCATCGCACAGGCCAAGGAGCCCCGGTCACACCAGAAATCCAAACACATACTCAGGAGGTACCACCTGATCAGAGAAATCATTAATCGTGGGGACGTCAAGGTTAGCAAGATATCAAGTGAAGACAATGTAGCAGATCCTTTGACGAAACAGTTACGTCCAAATCTGCACGAAGCTCATTTGAGAGCGTTCGGTCTTAGGGCTATGCCCAATTAAAACTAGTGCTAGTGGGAGATTGTTAGTGTAAGCCCTAGCCCCAATACATTGTAACGAAACACTTGAAATTAATAAAATGAGGTATTTGTTTTATCCTTTGTATTCCTGTGCATATCAATTGATAAAACTATCCAAGAGTGTTGTTTCGGTTTAAGTTATCATGTGTGAGGCACATGGATTGTAAGACCTTGAAACAAATGAGACATCATTCTAAATATCCCTAGTCAGTCATTGTTATGGGAATAACAAATGAATTAAGACTAGTATGCTCTCTCTGATCTTATGAGTTCTGTCTTACGGATCATTAGGACAAGAGTGTCAATCAGAGATTATAGATACATGTTAAAGAACATGGTATCTGGATTCGATCCGCTCATGAGAACACTACATGGTACAAGTCATAAGTGTTTCTCATATGCAAGTTTTGTATCGGAGTTCTTAGACCTGAAATCTCTATGAAACTCTTTATGAATTACTGTGTACTTTGACATACACCTAACATGCTCGTAACAAAGTGACAAGTACGGGTATGATTGGGTATGCACTGATTCATGTTAGAGAGCATGAGAGAAGTGAAGGGATTACCCCTCTCGATAAGAGAGAAAAATATCACCGGCCACTTGATCAGTAAACTGAGAAGTGTATGGCCATACCGAGATGAAATAATGAGTAATCATTATTTATCTGAGAATTCAGTGTCATTGGAATATCAAGAAATGAATTAATGTATATAAGGATGACTAGTTCCATGCCTTATATTAATTCTGATATTTATGGGTAAGGGACTATGCGAAATTGCATTAGGTCACCAAATGCCATATGCATTTTCATTTAATTTGGAATGCTATAATATCTTGCTAGAGAATATATATAGCCTTTGAATTAATTTATTAATTCATTGCCAACATTAAATTGACCTATAGGATCGCACACAAAGCATTGGGATTAAAATATTTAAATTAAGTATTGAGCATTAATTTGGGCTTTTAATTAAAGTCAAATTAATGTATGTAATGGGTTATAATATTGCTATTGGGCTTTGGTCCATGAGAGAGAAATTCAGTTCACAAGGTTTAATTTCAATTAATTAATTATGTTACATTAATTAAGTTAATTGAGTATTAAAGCCTAAAGGAATTTAAATTATATCAAATCACTTAAATATATATAATGAAGTGGCCGAAATTCCAAGATGGAATTCAAGAAATTTCGGCACATGCAATTAAGTTATATTAAGTGATTTTATTTAATTAAATGTCTTATGTTTTATTTCAAATTTGAATTTAAATTCAAAGGAGTTTAATTCAAAATATATTACTTATCTTTAGGAAGTGATAGAGTTTGAATTAATTATCTTAGGATAGTTGAATTCAGATTAATGACTTGCCAAAGGATAAGCATATATATTAAAAGAAATAAAACCCTAAACCTAATTTTTTTGTGGCATGAATAGTAACTCGTGAATAGTGATTCTCTCTCTCTTAATTCTTTTGTTCAATTTTTCACAAGGAGAAAGGATTGTTCCTCATTCTCTTGTATTATTGAGCAGTAATAGCAATCTAAAGAAGTACAAAATCAAGTTTTGTAGCTTCAAACTATAACCCTTACACAATACCGAAAAAGAGATCTAGCAATCTCGTTTTTAAGCCGACGGTGTAATTGTGTGTGTGAGAATAGAGGGAGTGGCGCAAAAGGCTATTCCTTGGCATTGGTGATCGAGATCTAAGGCGGACAAAGCCATCTTAGTTGCTGGTCATCATCGGAATAAAAGTTTTAAAAGGCATCAAAAGTTGTAAGTTCGATAACCCTAAAATTGCATGTTTCGATTCTATCTTTGGATATGTATGGTATGTATGATAAAATTTTTGTTTTTCCGCTGTGCTATCATGATTATCATACCATGTCATATTCCATCACATTTGCTGTTGTTGAGTTTGAAAACAAATCTAGTTGTCCATGCTTAGGAAGCATGTCACTCAACGTCTCGACATTACAGTGATATCTGATCGACATACTAGTATAATGGCAGTATTTAAAGATGAAAGAAGTGGGTGGAAAGAACTGCTATCCTTTCATAGGTTCTGTCTATGGCACTTCGTCAGTAATTACAACACACACTTCAGGAATGGAATAATAAAAAATCTACTTTACAAGGCTGGTAAGAGTTTTGCATTTTTACATATCTTATGCAATTCAATTAATATTAATGTTATAATATTCCATATTTGTTTAAAGGCAATGAGGATATCATTGGACCATTGGACACTATCCGAGAATGGTGGTTATCAATATGGGCATACGACTACAAATATTGCTAAGAGTGTCAATAGTGCTCTGAAGGGTGTTTGTATGATGCCAATCACTGCGATCGTTGAACATATTTTTGCTCGCTTAGTTGAATTTTTCAATCAGCGGAGAGATATGTACGTGGCTAAAATGGGGCAAGGCTTACGGTTCACGCCTCGATGTTGTGATATAATAACAAAGCATGTTAACAATGCTTGTTGTCATATGGTCACTAATTATGACAATCGATTCCAGTTGTACAAGATAATATCGTGCAAAACACCAGAGGTAAATGTTGAGCCAGATACATATATTGTTAGTCTTGAGAAACGTGAATACGAGTGTAGAAAGTTTCAGGGAACAAAAATACCATGTTCACATGCAATAGCAGCTTGCATGCACAGGCATCTTGATATGTTCCAATTTATAGATAATTGTTATACCATTACCGAGGCACTCAAATGTTATGTTGGCCAATTCCAACCTATGGGACACAAAGCATAGTGGCTTGATTATAGGGGATCTTAATTAGCTCCTGATATGGAGTTGCAAAGGAAAAAAGATCGACCAAAAATATCTCGCATTCGAAACAAAATGGATCATTGAGAAAAGGGATCAGCTACTCATTGTAGCAAGTGTGGTAATATGGGGCATAATAAAAAAACATACAGAATAGAAATTGGATCGTCGAGTCAATATTTTAGAGGTTGACAATTGCTTGTATAATGAAACTTTTGGATTGTTAAGTTAATAATATGCAGGAATTAAATATTATGTAACTCAAAATAATGATATTAAAATAAATATCTAGCTAATGAGGCACTAAAATTTTTAAATTTTAAATAACATACCCAAATATGTTTTATTATTCACAAATATTACAAGAGTCAATACCTCATACTTGGACTTGAAGTGCTATGTCTATCTATTTGACTATTTGTATCATCAACATTTGGATAATGAGGAACTGGCATGACATCACTATAACCACCACTATATAGTGGCTGGTCAATTAAGCCCTGTGTACTGACAAGATTTGTACCACTAAATAATTCATTAAAAAAATCATCTTGCTCCATATATGGGCTAGCCTGGGTCAATGGATCAGAGCGGTATTGAAAAGGTTGCCCCGTTTGGTCATATGGAATTGAGTCGTATGGAAGTGATGGGCCCGTTTGTACAATCACATCATACTGCTATTGTTCTATTGAAGACAAACTGATATTCAGATCAACATTCAATCTGGATGGCCCAGCTTCAAAGTCATTACATCTATGTGATCCACCTGTACTATCAAATAACTGATGATGAATTTCTGGATGCCAACCAGAAGAACTAAAAGTGTCATCAGGAATATATGGCCACTACATAGGTCCAAGACCATATTGAAGTCTAGGTGTATTAGACTCAATGGTTGGGCGTCTTTCTCCCATTCCTTTCCTGTTACGCCTAGACTTACGAAAATCCTCAAAAGTATGGGTCATTGGTGGGATTTGTACAGTCTCAAGAACAGGCTACCTCGGATAATTAGTTAAACATCTATCAAATGCACCAACAGCACCCAATATACTCTTCGCTGCTATACGGATATCAAATTCTGCAGTAGATGATGCACCTATATCGGTGTGCCTTATTCGTTCAGCGTTATCAGCCTACAAGCAAAAAAAATCAATTTATTACTATTTTTAAATATTATTATTTGAATATATTAAAAGTTATATTAAAACATACCAATGCACCGATGGATGCTCCAATCGGGGTTATCCATCGTCTCGTGTGTGATGTAAACCATTACATAATTGTGACCTCCGATGTAAGGGGGCACAAAGAAGAAGACTCATAATGCAACGGGTATGCCTATTATTCCATTCATGAATAAAACTGACAAATTTCTCTGCTGAATTATTATCAGTATACCCCCTTAAATCGATCGAGTGCATATTATCATTATATTGGGCTGGCAGTGGGATTGGTTGGTCCATTTCAAATTATCTTAGACATCGATCGGGTTGGTGCCACTCAATAATATTAAAACATACAAGTGGCACAACTGATGTCCAAATACCATTTCCATTTGTACAAAATTGTGGTAACAAGTGTAGCACTAACTTGTACGGTTCCCATTCCATCTATAAAAAAAAAATAAATTGCACCCGTAATATTATAAGATTTTTTTAAATCAGTTTGTATAATTTAATGAAATTTAATTATTATATACAAACCTGATCATCACACTGTAAGTCAAAATCTAGACGGTATTAAAAAATATCTTTACTATTATTTTTGCTGAGATCCAATTGTGATCTTCACCTGATCAAAATTGTAGAATCCATAAAACATTTCAACTAATAAAAAAATAAAGAAAACTAAATAAAATTATGTTTATATTTAGTTTATAAATATATAATAAAATTTACCTATACCTATAAGGTATTGACTGATCAAAAGAATAAGGGTGGACAAATAGGGACCGAATATGAGGTAGTTTTTTCCAAGCCTACATTTGTAATAATTGAAGGTAGCCCCCAATTGAATTTGCATTCGATTTCGTAGCACGGCATAACTCTCTATACAATCATGCAAGGACTGCGGAACCCCAGTTGTACTCACCAACAACTTCTAAATTCTTCAATAAGGGCAGCCATATCAAATGTATACGATTATTTGACTATTTTGGACATAATAATCCACCTATACAACGAAGAATCCAGGCTTGAGTAAAACATTGTATTTGGTACTCAGATGCATCGGCATGCATCAAATTAAAATGTCTGGATAACCATGTCAATTCATCTGGAACATGACCCAAAAGACGGGCACAAAGCTCATGCCAATTGTGGTCTAAATGTTCGATCACAGCACGTCCTTCAATAGGTAATCCGATGAGTACAACAATATCATGAAAAGTTATTGTGGTTTCACCGACAGAAAGGTGAAACGTGTGCATCTCAGGTTGCCACCTCTCAACAAGTGCTGTTACTAATTCAATATTAACATTTATACTCCTAATTGTGAAACTCTATAAAATCTGGTTAATGATAAATATGGAATAATTCGATCGTCAATAGTCCTATAATGACTGCCCATGCTAGCCCTACGTGCTGGCAACACTTCATGTTGAACTTATACAAAAAAAACTATCAGTAATTTATCCAAAATAACATACATTAATTTAAATCAGTTAAAACTAAAAAATGTATTTACCGTTCCATTCCAAATGGCATCCAACCGATGTCTGCGCTGTAGAATCAGGACATCATCCTCGATCGGTCCGGGATTAATATGTTGTTGACTTCCAAATTGTTCCATTTTTATATTAACATATATGATAATATACTAATAAATGTTATATCTTTATTGGATAAGTATTTGTTACAAATAACAATTCAATAATCAATATTTTATTATATATATATATATATATAATAATTTAATATTTATACTTAAGAAAGTTAATACATTTTTTCTATCCTGATAATATTAAATAAAAATACAACTGCAAATTTAAATTTAATATACATAATAAATTTCAATCTATTATTACAACATATTTACATTTCAAAGTTATGGAATTACTTACCTTTTCAAAGAGTACAAAATTACCATATATATAATACCTGTCAATAATAAAATAACAATATTAATAATATATTTAAATTTTTTACTGTAACTAATTATTAACCATAACAATTAATTTATTTACTTTTAATATTACATTTATTATTATTATATTTATTTTTAAGAGATTTTAATATGTCATTTATATTTATTTTTTAGATCAAACATAAAATACCAACAATATAAAATTATGTAGTAAAATATTAAACAATTATAACAAATTTTAATTATTAATTTGCTAATACTATATAATTATACCAACATTAATACTTACTACACCTAATTATTAATTATAAAAAGTATTTTATTCACTTTTAATTTTTACTGGGACAAAATTCACATTATGTAGTTTAATTTCTTAATTACCATTTACTATCAACATTTTAATTTTTTTTATTGTATCTAATGTAACAAAAATTAATCCATTATATATTATAATACAATACTAAAATAACTGAAAAAAATAATTGAAATCTAACTTACCTTACAATTGAAGCTTGAAGCAGGAAGAAGGAAGCATTTCTAGCTGAAAGGGATGGAGCCTCAATATATAGGGCATTTGCCCTTCTCAAATACCCTAAATAATTCATATTCACGGGCCTAAGGAAGATAGGACAACACATTTTGGACATTTTCAGCAATTTTTCAGAAACGCGTGGACTGAGGGAGACAGAATTTACGCAGTTTGAAATCACTACACACTATAGAGATTTCAAACTCTGAAACTGCTACAGTTTACAATTTTAGACTATGCAAATTTTGTCTCCCTCACGCTCTCCCACATGTTCCGACACCCACTAATAAAATCGCTCCAGTTGGTAGCGATTTCAGAAAAATATCTTATTCCTGTAATTATTTTCTGACAGATCCCATTTTTGTAAATAATTTTTTAAAATGCATTAATAAAAAATGTCCTGAGTTGAGGGGTGTTCCTTTTTTTTTTAAATCCAAAAAGCTTTTTTTTAATTGAATTTTAACTTTTGTTTGTTGCCAATCATGTTCTTAAAATATGAATAATTAAAGTCATTTGTTGTCAAATTTAGATAAAATAATTTTATAATTTTCTTATATATTAAATTTTTAAATTTTATTTTATTAAATTTTAATTTTGATTTAATACATATTAAAATAAAAATTTAAAAAACTTGATTTAATTATATAAAAATTTAATTATTTAATGGAATAATTGTGAAAGTTGAAATATCAATTGTGTAGTTTTCTTTTTGTTTTTAGTTTATACTTTAAATATTTACCCTTATTTTCTATTTAATTACGAAAATGTACAATTACCAATAAAATCTGCAGTAATAACATAAAAACAAGGGGAAGAAATTTGGGAGTTTAACGCGGCTCATTTAGCTTTTGTTCTGTAAGGGATAATTAAAAGTATGAGAAAATTTTTGTGATAATTATCAAGACTATCAAACTCTATTCTTTTTCATTTATGGTAAAAGTTTATTTCTTTTATTTTGTATCTATAAATATTATATTATAGTTATTCAGTTAATGTGATTAATGAAAAAAATATTCTCCAACTATATTATATCCTTCTCTCAATTCTAGTAAAAATCAATTTTTTTATTTGGTATTTATAAATATCTTACTCTAACACTCCATACATTAATATTGGATTGAGTATCGAAATGTTATAAATATCAGCTTGCTTAGTTATACTATAAAAAATTTATTTATCATCGACCTCAATATCAATAAATATAATCCATGCACAACAATTCTCACCATATAACTCAAATTTTATTCTTCTAAAATACATACATAAATTATAAAATCTCACAAAAATAATTTTACATGTTTCTAGCCTAATTTCATTCACGCGCGTGCGCACGCGCACACACACACACACATATATATACACGCGCCTACAAACAAAATTTCCTTCTTCAATGTAGGCTTTTTTTACTATCCAGTTGTTGTCTCTTCAAAGCTCATGTCTGTTCTTTTATGTACCTGCATGCAATAAAATGCTTAGTGTTGGATAGCCAACTAGTATATTTTACATGCATGCACACATAAATTGTTGTTATTTTATTCATTACCCATCAATAATTAAATTCTTTACTTGAACTATTTAAAAAAAATTCTTATCAAATTACTATTATTACCCTTTTAACTTATTATCGCATTTTTGCTTTTCATTTTTTATTATCAATTTGTTTTTCTTATTCTATTTCTCATATGTAGGATTATTAATTTCTTTTCCTATCATGTACATCCTCATTTACTTATCATTTAGCCACTGAAATATCATTTTAACTTTTTATTTACTACTTGTTACTAGTTTCTCCGTTTAGTTACCAAATTACGATTTTTACCATACTTCCTCATTTTATCCTTAATTTTGTCTATTCAATTCCTTACTATTTGACTTGTTTTCACTATTTAGTTTCACTATTATTCTTTTTGCACCCCATCTCTGCCAAAATTATATTTTTACCCTTAATATACTTTGTTGTATCTAATTTATCATTTTTCCTTTAATTTCACATTCATTATTATGGATTTTGCCTACTAAACTGATTTATTTTTCTTTTCATTATCCTATTTTATTCAATCAAATTTAAGCTACTATCTTTTTCATTTTTATATATCCTTACTACAATTTGATCTATTTTTCCCTTAAGGGTCATTATTTTTGTTAAATTTGCAACTTAATTCCTGAAGTATCAATTTTTACCGCCGCCTCCATTTATTTCCCAAATTTAAATTTTCATTCCAATTCTTATCCTTATTTTACAAAAATGCCATTTTTATTACTTATTTACAATTACGCTCCTAATTCTTTCATTATAGAACCAAATTATTATTTTGCCATTCAACTTATTATTTCATCCTTAAATTACTTATTGTTTTTATTATATTAAAAAACTTTAGGATGTGTTTATTTACAGAAAATATTTTTCTATTTTTTATTTTCTATTTTTTAAAAAAATTGGAGTATTTATTTTCTGTAGAAAATACATTTATTTATCAACAAATGGAAAACTATAGTGTGTGTGTGTGTGCATATATATGTGTGTGTGTGTGCGTGCACGCGTGCAGGCATACATACATATGTATATGTATATGCATATGTATGTGAATATATGCATATACAATTGCGCGCGCACGCACACACACACACACATATATATGTTGTGCATACATATATATGTATATGTATATGTATATGTATGTGTATATATGCACTTACATATACATATATGTATGTATACATATACATATGCATATGCATATGCATATGCATATGTATGTGTATATATGTACATACATATATACATATCCATATGTACATATGTATGCATGTACTACATATACATACACATGCATATATTTATGTATGTATGCACATACAAATACACACACACATATATATATGTGTGTGTGTGTGTGTTAAGATTATTTAAAAAATTTGGAAAACATCTTTTATTAATTTTCTAATTTTTTCTTTATTTTGAAAAACTAAAAAATTTATTTTCTATTTCCTATTTTAAAAAACTAACAAAAATAAATATGATAACTATTTTCTATGAAATTTTTTTTGAAAAATTGAAGCAATTTTTTTGTAAGTAAATAGGCCCTTAATTTCCATTTTATAATTTAATTCTTATGCATAATAACTTATATAATACTTAATTCACTTCTAATCCTTATAATTCTTTTGATTCACATTTTTATCTTTTAAGTATTCACGTATGCTCATATTTTCTTTTTAGTCCTTAATTTTTAATTTGCTTTCATTTTTATCCTTTTTTATTAAAATTTACATTTTTAGCCATCAAATTACCATTTAATCCTTCTTTTTCCTAGTTATTTGTAAAATTACCATTTAGTCCATATTTCCTTACTTTTCTACATTTATCATCTTTTCATCAAATTATCCACATTATACTATTTTTTAATACTTATTCCATATTTATAACCACTTGTTCACTTATTTATATTTTTGCCATATTCTATCTTTTATTTACATTTATGTAATTTACGATCTGTAAGGCCCTAATATTTACCTTAAGAGAAAATGCATGTAAATAGTGTTAGGTCTTAATCCTAGCCCTAATCGGATTATAGAAAATTAATAAGGATTATGGTTAAATAAGGCCAAATTAGATTATTTTGTATTATTAAAATTAAGCCATATGAGTGGTATTTTAGTAATTGTGCACATGAGAAATGGTGTATAGTTAAATTATAAGGAAGGATGCAATTAAATTAAATTATAAGTTTTGGATTATAAGGTAAGAAAAATAAGTTATTAGGGGTTAAAGTGTTTAAGGGTAACTTTGAAATTTCCCTTAGTGAGATATTTATCCCACTCACTGTTTTAAAGTTTCCTGGAAAATGTGGAGATCGGATATAGGGTAGAGAAGGGAGATGAATCTCTCTCTTTCTTATCTAGTTTCGGATTGAAGAAGGTGAAGCTTAGGATTTGTTAATGAGATCAAGGGTAGGAAGAAATCAGAACTAGGAGCTTGAGGAGATGTGTCTTCAATCACATGTACGAGAATTAGGTTTACTGTATTGTTTATAAGTTTGTTACGGGAATTTCCCTCTCTTCTTATATGTGTGTCATCTTTGATGAGGTTAAAAGTTAATCTAAAATTTAGATGAGTTTGGAAAGATTTAAAGGTTAATAAACATTATTGTAAGTTGTTAGGTTGAGATATGGGATTTAAGTGTTTGATCTGTATAAGCAGGATTTGGATTTTTAACAGAGATCCAGTGCATAGCCGCGCATCCCTTTTGGTTTCTCCCTGTATGGCTACGCATCCCATTTGGTTTCTCCTTGCATGGTTGCGCATCCCTTTTGGTTTCTCCCTGTATGGCCGCACATCCCCTTTAGTTTCTTCCTGCATAGCCGCACATCCTCCTTTGGTTTCTCCCTGTATGGTCGTGTATATCCCTTGCATTTCCCTGCATGGCCATGTATGGTCCTTTTATTTTTCTTTGTACGGTCGTTTATGGCTTTTCTCTTTTCCTTGCACGGCCAAGTACCCTTGTTGTTTTTGCAATACACAACCAAGCATGGCCTTTTCTCTCTCAGTGTATGGCTACATGTGCTCCCTCCACCCATCTGTACTCATTCACCTAATCAATAAATCACTCATAAATCATGACCATAGTGTTGTATAGCCTATACACTTATGAAGAAAGTTTATATAATTAGGGTGAATTAAGCTAGCAATAAGTAATGTTGATGATGATTTTTTATTAAAGTGGTGGTTAGTATGCTATTTGATTTTTTATGAATTAATAGGGTTGCGAAGTCTTTCCAATGTTAAAGTTTAGAAAGATATAGTTAGAAAGGTATGACTATAAGATAAGATATTATCGAAATTTGAATGACATGAATGATATTATAAGAGGGAGTAGATTGAATTAAGTTGTGAGTCACTTAAAGCCACCAATATGATGTATATGGTATGATCACTTAATTGGAGAATCCCTATGTATGTGTATATGTATATAGAAAGACTGAGAAGTTTTAGAGCAATAAAACCTACTGAGTTAAAAAAATGGGGTTCACTTGAAAGCTAATTTAGAGGGACTTTCATATGGTAATGCTAATATGAATCATTTAGCTAGAATGTGTTTTGGTGCATATCGAGCACAGAACTAAGGAGAGTAAGAGGCAACATAGTAACCTTAGAATTATATGCTATTTAATGTGTCATATGGTTAGGTACAAGGTGTGTACCCTACCAAAGTAAATGGTTTTACCTAAATTACTATGCACTGATTTATCTTGACAATGGCATGAAAATACTATGATATGGCCTAGTGACAATAGGAAGATAGTTGCAATGTTGCATGTCTAAGATAAAAGAGATGGGTTATTACATTTTACGCTTAGTTATAAACCTATAGAAGATAGTGGCTTGGAATTGTGGTTCGTGGATCAGGAATGGCTAGGAGTTTGTGCTTTCTTATTTATTTTTAATTCGACTCTTAGTTAAAACTAAAGAGGAAAAGGATTGCAATAGTGCAAGAGTTGAAAAGAGGCACTCTCAGAACATTAATTCATTATCTATGGAGATTTAGATAGGAATTTTCTTTATCTAATGTATCTCTTTGCACTTGGAAATTTTAATAAGACTCATAACTTCTAACTTATTTTTACCGCCTCTTTGTTTTTTTTACTTATTGTATAGGGGTAGTAGTCCATTAACTCAGAATAAAAGTAGAAATTATGTTAATGACTTTTAAAATTTAATAGGAATTCTTTGAATGATAAGTAAATAATCCAACTGGATAATCGAAACTATGAAAATGCTTTTGAATCTTGATTGAAGAAGACAAAAATCTTTTTCCCAATAAGATGATGTGATCGAGGCAAGAATCTACTAAAATAACTTTATTCTGCATAGCTTTTATGTCAATCATGTGATTGATATTTGTTCGCGACCTCAGCAAGTGCACTGAATTTACAAGTAATATAATGAAGTATATTTAAGATCCTAAAGAATATCGTACCTTAAAGACTAGTCTTACATAAAATTACTTGATTGATTACAAATATGTGTTAAAGAATTTCCCATATGTATATTGGTGTGAGTTAAATCTAAAAATTTTTAACAATTAAAATAAAAGTGAGCTAAAAAAAGTGTAAGACAAACAAGTGCAGTAAAAATAGAGTATAAAAGTGTGGATAAAAACAATGACTAAAAATGCTACTTGGAAATCAAATCCTATACCCAATGTAAGATTCATTTGAAAATAAAATTTATATATTTCAGATGTGGATGACCTAGCAAAACCAAAGTTTCTTATTCTGAAGCCAACTAATCTTACTACCTGATTTCCCATTTTGGAGCCAATCTGATAGCTAGCTTAAGCACAGGTCCATAAATCTTAGATATGAATTAGTTTCCCATTCTAAAGCCAACCAACCCAATTCCTATTTATTTTCCTCCCTATTTTTAGATTTACAGCACATTAATTCTAGATCTAACAGCCCCCCTTCTGGAATTGCCATTAAATATACAATAAATGCATGTAAAAATAAAGCATACATGATATCTACTTCAAACAAGTATAAATCCATTAACTTAAATAAGATTAATAGCTTAAATACTTGAATAACATCAATATCAAGATATGTACAAGGGAAGAGAAACATCTGTAAATAAATTTCATCAAATGAGTTCATTATCTTACATGGATATAAGAATTCAAATATCCCCAAACAACTAGAAGACTACTCACTATACATAGTATAAAAAGTAAAGACAAAGCAAGAAGAAACTCTTAAACCCATTTTTGAAAATAAATATGAAGTTAGAGTAACTCCTTCTCTTTAATCCAAGTTAAACTTAATTGAAAACTAAAACTATTGTAACCTAAGCTAAATCTGTAGAATGTTTGTATTGTAAGTGTAAAACCCTAATAAAAATGAATTTTTTACAAGTATAAGCAAAGTATAAAACCCTATAGATCTATAGAAAAAGCTAAAACTACATACTAGAGTTAAAAACTATTAAAAGAACTTAAAATGCCTCATTGAACCAAATAAAATGTAGTTTTTATAGTGTTTGTAGAGGCACACAACGGAGACACTTTGGTTTTAGCCATGTACAATTGGTTAAAATAGTACTATAACAGTGGTGCATGGCAAAGGCACTTTGGTCTCAACTGTGTACACCCTTTTGGATTGAACTGCTTTGAATTTAGCTTGGCATATGGTGGAGACACTTTGGTCTCTGCTATGTGCTTTAATAAAATTGATGTGAATTGGTGATTTTGTAGAGTACATAGTTGAGACACTTTGATCTTTACCGTGTGCAAGTCAAAATTTTTGTACAAAAGTCAAAATTACACCATTTAGCACACTAAAACTTCATATATCTCTATATTATCCTATTTGGCACAGAAAAGGAGAATTTAACACAAACACATGAAAAACACATAAAATGAGATATAAACACAAAAACATATACTAAAAATAAACACTAAATAGGAGTTATCAAATACCCCACACTTAGTTTTTGCTCACATTTGAGCAAATGAACAAATTACATTCCTATATACTCAAACTTAAAGAGAGAAATCACAAATTTAGAGAAGTCTAAACAACATTATAATAGAAGTTAATAAATGTAATCCTAAATCGAAAAGAATTCAAGATAAACTATACTAACTAGTCTCCTAGTGTGTGTGTGCACGCGTGTTAGGCCTAAAACCATTAAGTCAACTTTTAAAAAATTTAACACTCCAGTGCAATTTGATGACCAAGAAAATAATTTTCATGCAAAAATTTATATATATGGTTTCGTGCTTGAAACAAAAGAGATACCATAGGCCTCTTCTTTAGCACCAAAATCTAAAGATCATCTCTATAATTAACTTTAAATAAAGTAAGATCCTTAGGTCTTAAACATGTTGTAATGTGGCTAAGGTATGGCTAACAAGAAAATTAAAATGATATGCAATCTTGAATAGCCATTCTCTAATTCATCTCGCCACTTTCTCACTTTAAAGACAAGACCTCAACTTTACTCTTGTTTAAGTTAACAACACTGTCAAATGTTAGTCTGCTCAGAATGTACCATAGTTTTTTTCTATAGGGAAAGACTAAGGGAAAGATATCTTTAAAAATTTTTGTTATAAGTATATTAGCTCAAATAATGCTTTAAAAGCTATTAACTCTTCTCCCTTAACCAATGGAGTACCCCACACTTAGATCGAACCATAGTTCTAATTTTATTTTATCTTTTTTTATGGGGACTGACTAAAATTCTCCTTAAAAATGAACTACATTCCGAAAATTTTTTAACTTCTTAGACATTTGCAAAGTATCCCATTTCTAGAATCATACTTAAAGCACAACCCTTCTTTTCTCATAAATCACCCTGAAAGAATATATCTTACTCACTCCTAGAATGGATAGCTCAAAAAGGATAAGATAAAGGCTTTTTAGGCTAGGGGAAAAACAAGTGTAATCAATAAGTACAAAATTAGTAAGCATTTAACATGTTCACATAAGCTTAAAAGGGTTACAAGGGACAACAAATTAACAAAGGGTAGGTCAAGTTTTTTAGAAATTCAATCAATAAAACTTTGCCTAAGTCATTTCTAGCCTTGCTTTTGAATTGTTTTAATTGCTTTGAATGATATTGAGGAAGGTTTTAACATTTTAGAATTCCCACTTGATCACCTTCATGCATTGATTTTTCTTATTTCTAAAATAGGCCTAAAGTGTGCATTTTATTAAGAGACCAACTGGTATTAATCTAAATGAACCTAACTGATGAAGCAAAAAATATTTAACAACTAACTACTCTTCCATTATTTGACTAAACTAAATAAGTTTTTCTATTTCTGGGTTCAAGCTATTCATAACGGGGCAAAATTAAGGGCAAAATAAACTAAGGATGTAAAAGTATTTAATAGCAACCAAAAACAACAAAATCTAAAAATAAGTACAATTAAACTAAGATAAAAACCAAAGATGAAAAATAAAGGCTGAGCTAAAAGAACAAAATAAAAATAAAAAATAAAGTTAACTAAAAGAAAAAAAATAAAACACAAACTATAGAAAATAACATTAGAACCATAAAAGAACAACAAAAGATAAAAACATAACATAACATTACTAAAATTTCAAAAAGTTCAAACAATACTTAAATAACTACTACAATTAAATACAAACATAATAAAACTATTGTAGTGAGTACGTTAAGCATAACATCCAACAATTCCAAAATAAGTTCATCAATTCCAATCTCAAGATACCTTCACCCCACACTTAAAATTTTGTTGCCCTCGGCAAAATACCAACATATCAATCATAAAAATATTCAGGTTGAGGAAATCCATGAAAAGTATCTCTTGTGCGAAGGTGGAGAAGGAGGAAAATGGTGGTTAAATTGGGATTGCATCATGGTAAGAATTGTGACAATTTGATCCATCTTATTTGCAAACTAAGATTGCTCATCCATTAGGTTATATAGATGAGTTGTGATTTTGGTATATTGCTATAATGATAGTGCAACTACTACATCTTCTTATCGTGGAAGCACTGTCAATGACTTGTTCATATTCTCCCGATAAAGCCTTTTGTTAAACACCACCAAATAACCCGGCTTTAAAATCTGGGCTCATCAATCAACATAGACATATTTTTTAGCATCTTCTTATAAATGAGGACTAGACTTCCAACTTCCCTGCCCATGGGTGCATGGTTAACCACCCAGCCAACATGGTGACTATCCTATCAAATACAATCTTTTTCAGCCTCTTGCAATAAGTTCTTAGTTCATCAATTTTTATAGCAATGAAAATAGCTTCATTGAGGGGGATAACATTCTACATTGCATAGGGAATAATGGCCTCATTAGCATTGACATTTCTGGGGCCCATAAGGTGAGTAAACATTATCAAGGCTAGATTGTAGTGCATAATTTGCAAAGGATGGTTTCTCAAGTTATGAGCCTTGGTGTTGCTAGTATGGAATACAATTGGTTTTATTTCATCACAAATGTTGTTCCATATCTCTTGCTTGTTTAAATTTTCTAAGACCCTTAAAGCATAGGGATCGAATCCAAGAATATGTTCAAACTCATTAAAACTAATTTGGTATGAGATCCCATATAGTTAGAAACTTACAATCCTCTTATCATCATGATTGTTCTTCCCAATCTGGATCCTTATAGTAGCTAAAAAGTCCCTTATTAGTTGAGGGTGCACAGCCTCTCTCCGATTTATAAATTCAGTCCATATGATATTGGCTATCAAGTGCTCCACCTCATTTTTCAAATTAAACTTCTCCAGCACTTTCAAATCAATGTATGGCATAGTAGTATATTCAGCTTGTGCAAAAGTAGCCATATCATCCTTAAACTCTGCTAAAACCTATGATGGAACTTATGACTTACCTAATTCTAGTAGGGCTGAGGAAAAAGGATCCAGCTTCTTGCCTTGTACGCTTGGGTGCCACTGTAAAGATAGATAATTTCTATTAAGCTCAACATAATTCCTCATGGAGAAAAATAAAAATTATCACAATGAAGCAAGAAAAGGCATTTTATATATATAGCACACCAATTTAAGGCAAATGAAAGTGAAAGATTAGCAAATTCAGCACATATGATTAAACATGCCTTGATTATCACATATAAGATGTTCAAGAGTAATATGAATAGCTATCAGTTTTACAATGCATTACAAAGACATTGCTTGATGCAAACTAAAATGAATAGTCCTAATCAAACCTGTTTAAACAAAGGAACTAACACTAATTACCATGTTTTATGCCTAATTGATGACCAAGTATAACCAAATTAGGGTAAAAAAAAAAAGAAGCCAAGCTCTCATGGAGAAGGCCATTTTACAAAGATAAAAACATGGCAATAACATTGAAAATAGGGCAAGTAATTCACTTAAATAGACTTTTAATTCAAGAACTAAACTATATAGGCATTGGTTGGACAAGTGAGAAAATTAGCATCAAACACACATATAAGCACACACACTGCATTCTAACATCTAAATGATATTACTCTTGACAATTAAAGCACAAAAAGGGTAGGTTTGCTAAAAATGTAAATTTTACTTATTTAAGGCAATTAATAGAGCAACAGGCATGCATGTTCAAATTTTTGCTGTATCAAGACATTTTTAAAGTTCTAACAATGTCAAGATACTATTTTTAGTGCTTAAAATGACCAATTTCAAGTATACCTTTAAGAAAAAAAAAACAAGAACATGTGAACTTAAATTTACATGATAGGTGCTTCATCACCTTATTTGCATCAAAAATCATTTCTTTATCATTAAATGTAAGGGTCGTGATTTTTCAATGTACATCTATGAGTGCTTTTACAGTGTTTAAGAATGGTCTTCCTACAACGAGTGACACTTTCCTATCCTTATCCATATCCATGACCATAAAGACTATTGGGAATATAAAGTTACCCATTTTGACCAGTAAATCCTCTGTGATTCCCTTAGGATGTTTGACCAAATGGTTTGCCAATTAAAGTGTCATTTTGGTCTCCTTAATATCACTTAGCTTCAATTTCATGTATAAAGAATATGGCATTAGATTTATGCTTGCTCTTAAATCGCACAATGTATTGCCTACAAAACTTGCCCCTAGTTCATAGGGTAGCATAAAACTCCCTGTGTCCTCTAATTCAGCAGGGATTTTATTTGTAAGAATAACACTACAACTCTTAAATAGCTGAACAATAACTATCCCATCTAGTGTCTTTTTATTTGAGCATAAATCTTTCATGAGCTTTGCATATTTTGGTTTATAGAGTAAAACTTAAGCAAATGGCAAGTTAACATGCAATTTCTTAAATATACTTAAGAATTTCTTTAATTACTCATTATTTCTCTCTTTCCTAGCTACTAAGAGGAATGATAAATGTGATGCATCAAATGGTAAACAAGAGTTAATGATGGCTTTGCCCTTATCTTTCGACTTTGGAACCTCTTCTAAATGTTTAGAGTTAGAATCACATACCTCCTTTGTTGGCTCCACCACTTTAGAAAAAGATAAAGATGTACCTTATTAAGCTCCTTAAACTTTCTTACCACTCCTTAGAGTGATAATTTTGGCCTCTTCTTTGGGATTTCCATCAATATTAGAGGGAAATATGCCTTGATGCCTTATAGAGATTGAATTGGCTAATTGCCTTGTCTGCATCTCCAAGTTCCTCATGGCTGTATCTTGGTTCCTATTCCACTGTTCTTGTGACTTACACCTTGTATCTTTGCTAGATATGAATCGGGTTCGGCTAAACATAAAGCTAGGGGTGAGCATTTGGTCGGTTCGATTCGGTTTTGGACCGAACCGATTGAACCAAAAATCGAACTTCAAAAAATTTAAGAACCGAACCAAAACCAAAGTATATAGAACCGAGAACCGAATTGACCGAAATAATTTCGGTCGGTTCGATTCGGTTCAATCGGTTTGGGTTAATTACTCACCTATTCAGAAATATCTCATCTTCTCTTTCATTTTTTATTTAAAAAAAAAGGCCACAAACAGAGGTCAAAGATTTTTGACAGCCAAAAAAAAACAAAAGAAAAAGAGAATTAAAAAGGAAGAAAAAGAGAGGAGAGCAGGGAGAAGAGAGGAGAGAAGAGAGAAGAGAGGAAAGAAGAGGGAGATGAGGGTTGAACGGAAACCCCACCAGCGCCGCCTAGACTCCATCGCCGATCTGATCAGTCGTCTCCTTCGTCGCTCACCGCCGCCGTCAACTGTTATAGCCGCACCTCTCTCTCTGTCGTTCTCTCTCCGCTGCCCACTTTGAGCACCCGTTCTTTCCTTTCAATAGAGGAATTAAATAGGTGAGTGAGAGTTAGCTTGACCAAACTGTGAATTAGGACAAAAAAAAAAGAAGAAAGAAAGGAGATATGAAAGATTTTCTTTTAGGGATTTCAAATTTCTAAAATTTGAAGTAAAGATGAGTAAGGAGAAAAAGCTGGAATTAGTAGATTTTCTTGGTGATTCTAAAGATTTTGGGAAATTATTTCGACAGCAATATTTAATTACGTTTTCCTGAACTTTATTTGGGTTATGTTTATTATATTTAAACTAATATTACTATGAGTTGTATGAGTGGCTTGCTTAATTACTTAGTTATGAATTGCTTGGTGATTTTGGCTGGGTCAAGAGCAATTCTAAAGCTCTGTTGATGTATTTAAGGTTATATTTGGTTACATTATAACTTTAAATGCCTGAATTAGGGTTTTCTCTGTAAGGAAGATGAGATCGATGGAGTTAGGGATTTAGAAATTTAGTGTGTATATATATATACACTAAGGTAAAACGGTGTGTTTCACAAACTTCGGTCGGTTCGGTTTCTTCGGTTTTTCAATTTTAAAAACCGAATCGATGAAACCGATTTATTTTTTCGGTTTCGAACCGAATGAACCGAAAACCGATAAAACCGAACCAAACAGACCAAAATCTATTCGGTTTGGTTCAATTTTCGGTTCCGATTCGGTTTTGCTCAGCCCTACATAAAGCTAGCAAACATATCGTCTAAACTTGATTTCTTATCTTGTGGTAAGGGTAGTTTAGCTTGGAATCCAGGTGGTTGAAAGTGTGTTTGGTGGGCTTAAGGTGTTTGGTATGGTGCTTGGAAATGAGTGTTCATTGCTAAAGGTTGGTATTGTTGATGGTAACTTTAGTTGTGGCTACCTTAAGCATGTGTGGGTGCATTGAATGGGACTCTTGGCTGGGTGTTTGAAGTGAAAGCTTGGTTACTATCTCTCTATAAGAAACTAGGGTGATTCCTCCGTCCAAGATTGTAATAGTTACTAAATAGGTCATTTCTCTTAAAATCATATAAAGCATTCGCTTCTCCCATTCCTTAAGTGTTGGGTTCAATTGCCTTTGATTCACTCCCCAAGTTACCTCCTTTAAATGCACTTTCATTTTGAGAAATTGTTAAAACATTTTTGAATTTTTAGACCATTAAGCTCTTTCTTTAATAGCTCCATTTAAGCCTTTAACATAGCAACCTCATCTACACTGTGAACTCTTTGTCTCTTTCTTTAATAGGTCTTATTGAGTTTCGTTCATTTCCATCTCATCAAGCAGTAAGAATGTTGCTTCAAGAATTTTGTTCATGAAGCTACCTTTATACGTTACATCCAATACAGATTTGTATTGGAGTTACATGCTGCATAGAATGTTGACATCAATTATTGTATTGTAATTTCATGGTGCGAATAGCTTTTCAACAATCTTCTAAACCTTTCCCATGCTTTATGGAAGGATTCTTCACTTAATTGCTAGAAATCATAAATGTTGTTCCACTGAACCATAAATATTTCTTACATTTGCTCCCATGATCAGATGGATTAACTTAGAAGCCTAGATAACTAATCTCTTACTTTCTTTATAAGTGTGAAAGAAAAGAGCTTCAACCATATAACATCCATTGATACCCATTGTATTTGGATTGTGTCACTTATCTCTAAAAAGATATCTAAATGTTGCATCGAATCCTTAATCTCTGATCCTAAAAATTGGTTCATTTGAACCATAGTGATCATTGCTAGTTTTAAGTCAAAATATTATTAACGAGGCAACACTACCATCCTATGCTCCTCATTCCACCTTAGAGTGGCATTATCTCTAATAGTCCTAGATCTTTGACCATATTGATTTCTCTTATGTTATTGCCCTTCTCCTTATTTAATCCCAAGAGGCATATTAGGATTTAATGGATCATCTATGTCACTACATTGATTTTATTTTCTTCATTGATGTAAGGTCCTTTTGATTTCAAGATCAAATGGTGCTAGATGTTGTTGCAAAAACAATCTATTCATACATTAATTTCACCTAAAAAGAATCGGCAAACAAAAGTAAATAAAAGAGAAACACATAAAAATAATCAATTAAATGTGCACTTAAGCATACAAAATTGCTAGCAAAGGCATTAAAAACTTATTTATAACCTCAGCAAGTGCATTGAATCGATGTAGACACTGGGTCCTGAGGTGGCTCATGATAAGAGTTACCTAATGAGGAAATAGTTTCTTAAAAGTAAAGAAGAAGCAGAGGTGTCAGGCTTTCTCCTCCATTTTTATGTTTTGAAAAAATTTTTTGATCTCTCTTAAGGGCTTTAAATGTTTCAAAATCTTTTTGGGGTATTTTCCCTCTTTTCCCTCTGGTAATAGTGCAAAACGAGAAAATCAATTTTCAAAATTTGGAGCAGTTTGGAGTTTTTCACCTTTATCTCAGACTAAAGAACTAATAATTAGGTGATTGCAAATCCATTTACATCTTGAGATAGATATATAACTTTGATGAGACATCTAAATCCATTTCAATCTTTAAGATTATCAAAATTAGGATTGAACATAGAAGACCTAAATTTGTCCTTGCACCCAAAATAGTCAGTAGTATTTTGAGCATACCTACCTTTATAGAGATCATATTAAGGTTAATATAATTTTAATAGAAACTAGATTCATTTTAAAGCTACTTTCATGAAAAGAGTATGACCTAATTCTGAACCTATTATTCCCAATAATTTTTCAAAGTCAGAATACCAATTATGTCCTCGAAAATTTTCCAAAAGTAGTTGTCAGTGTTTTGGCAATAAAATCCAATATACAAATCCAAAATTAGTTATTTTTGATTCATGAAAAAACTAAGAAATAGGGGAACAAATATCTAAAGACTCCTAGTCGAAAACATGTCAACGGTCTAGTCAAAGTCAACGGTCTAGAGGTGGCTCATGAACTGGGTCCATGAGTCACTCATGGACCAGGTCCGTGACTCACTCCAAAAATATTTTTTTACACCTAGGAAGTAAGGGAAAATAGTTGGGGAAAATATTCCCTTAATCCTATCCCGTTTGGGAGAGGTTTTAGGGTTTTCTAACCACCTTTTTGGCCTAATTATAACTTTCTCTCTCCCACTAATCTTCTTCTTCATCTTCTTTTTTGCCTTTTCTTTTCTTTTCTTCCTTCATGAAAAATACAAAATTTTAACTTAAAAAATTTTTAAAAATTATATAAATCTGGGAAAAATCAATACAACACCAAATCCTCATCCCGCGATATAACCAAACTGAATGTAATATTCCCGAGCCCTTAAAACCTACAAATTTAAATAACTAATGCTTAATTAATTGTGTAACAATATTTTTTTATTTTATTTTCTTGTTAATTCCGTAGATCTACCTTAATATATTGTCAATTTTACATATTTGTTAATTAATTGTAAAATATGTAAATTTGTTAACCAAATTTGTGGATTAATTTATTATTTTTAGCTTGATAAATTAATTGTGTCATTATATAATTTGTTGTTAATTATTTATTTTTCTATATTAACTTGTTAATTAGTAAATTATTTACTATTCAATTGTTATATTAATGTGTTGTTTGTTTATTTAATATGTTAATTTAAATGGTTTTATTGTTAATTTGTTAAATATATTAATCTACTTTTTTTTATATAATTGGTGATATATTTTAATTATTATTTTATTATATGTTATTTAAGGCTTTTTTGGTAGATTTTTAGGTAAAAAATAGTTTTTTTCTTAGTTCCTTAAGTCATTGTTTTGTCAAGTCCTTTAGCGACGCTTGTTCGTTCATGTCGCTATATAATTTTTTGTTAATATTATATTTTCTATTTGCATTTGTTAATTAACTTAAATAATTAAAATTTGTGATAAATTGATTATGCTAATTTATCCTTTTCTCTAATTTATAATATATTTTGATTATTATTTATTCTATCAATGTTATTTTAGTTAGGTTTATTTATTTAGTCCAACTAATTAATATTTGCAACTTAATTATCAAATAGCTTATTTGCATATTTGTGCAATATTTAATTCAAGTCATTTTTTAGTCTTATTTTTAATGATAAAATTTATAATTGTTATCATTAATATTATTATTAATGCTTTTACTATTATTGCTACCATCATTTCATATATTATTATATTCATTTAATTTATCAATTTATTTCATATATCTAATTATTGTATTTAATTTGTTAATGACTAATTATGTTTTCCTATCATTTTTATATGTTCAATTCCCTTCCGGGCCGGATTGGAGAATAATGCGTAAATTAGATTAAGATTCCCTTTATTTTGCTATATTTATTTTTCAATTTGTATTATTATTTAGTGCCTTTTATTTAATTTTCTGTAATAATTAGTAAAAAATAGTTTTTTACATGCTTTAATAAAATTTAATACCAAAATATTTTCTACTTAATTAATTGAATTTTTCTCATAAAGTGGACCAATGTCTTACTTTATTCCAAAAATCAAACCAAAGAATTTCATAAATATGTATGAGGGATCCAACTTGCCTAAATCAATCAATAACCTAATTTATGCATGTTTTACTTGTACTATTATTCTTTTATATTATTTATTACAAATAAATAGGTTTTTGAATGATAAATTAAGAGCTCACTAAATAATTTATAGTCTAAATTAATAAATTAATGTGATTCTTTTTTCCAAAGATTGAGGATTCAAATATTCCATTCATTATAAGAAAATGGTAAAATAGTTATAAAAAAATAACAACGAAAATTGATTATGGTTGTAAATTAGCAACGAAAATAAATTTCTATGGTTAAAATTGGTTAAATTTTGTAGCTTTAGCAATAGAATAAAAAATGATTGTATTTTGTCGCTAAAAAAGGAGGAAACTTTTCACGTTAAAAAATAGCAACAAAATATTCATACCGTTGCTAAATAAGGTACCAAAAGATGGGTGAAAATTTTGGGATAAAAAATACGAATGGAAATACAAGTCTGTTGCTAAAGTATTTTGTTGGTATTTTGCAACTTTAACAATAGACATCTATTTTCGTTGGTATTTTTTATCCAAAAACTTTTCCTTCATCTCTTGGCGCCTTATTCAGTAATGGTATAAATTTTTCGTTGCTAATTTCCAACCTTAAAGAAATTCATTTTTTGTTACCAACATAAATTGATTTCCATTGCTAAAATTGCAATGTAAATGGATTGCCCTTTGCTAGTGTAGCAATGAAAATATATGTCGTTGCAAATTTAGCAACGAAATAGTGTTTTTTCTTTCTCTTCCTGCTTTTCCTTTGTGTTTTTGCTTCCTCTCCCTCTCCCCCACTTTTATCCTCACCCTTACCCTTACCCTCACCCTCTACCTCCCCCTTTCTATGCCTCACTCTCTCGCTCTCCCTCGCCTGACATTTACTTCTTTTTGTGTGTCCTTTAAGCTCCTTCTAGTTGTTCTAGAACTATTAAGGTATTGTATATTTCAAACTTTCTTATTTTTTGTTTTGATTTTTCAAATTTAAAATTTCTTTCCTCTATTTTTTGTTACTTCAGTTTGAACACAAAGATTGTAATGAGAAGGGAAACACAATTTGCATTATTGGAAACTAGGTAATAATATATGAGTTTTTTATTCTAATTTAAGAAATAAAAAGAAATTGATTTGCTGCTATGTATTGATTTCCTTCATTTTTTGATTTTGATTTAAGAAATAAAAAGAAATCGAGTTTGATTCTTGATTTATGTTGAAGTTGGAATTGTGATAGTGTTGTTTCTAGTTATAGGTCTAGCTGTTGGAATTGTGATGGTGTTGTTCCTAGTTATAGGTCTGGCTGCTGGGTCAATCATAACTTGGTTCTGGGTTATCTTATATGAACTCAATATTAATGAAGTTGCTAATCTTTTTGCAATTGTATGATTGGATCCTTTGAAATGGGATCAGAATGTTGTTATACAGAAGTGTATATTATGCAAAGACTCGTAAACTTGGTGACTATATCTTTTAAGTGTATTTCTTAAAGAAATGTGAATGAAAATCTTTCACTATTTGGACTTATTAGTTATCAACCTAAATCTCATAGCATTATCTATACTTTTGGAGATTATATTGGCACAAAGTATTGGTTTGGGCAAGGAAATAAAGATGTTTACTGCTTTTCATGCATTGCTGCATGCTGTTTAATTCATTATCTGTTCAGTTCAAGATATTGCTTAAATATTAAGCATGTCTTGAACCAATTTGTGGTTTAATTAGAACTAAATAATCTTCATTTTAAGCTATTATTACGTGAGAATTATGGATAAAAATGGAATTTTTAAAATAATGTTAGTGGGTGAAAGCAAGATTTGAAATGAAAGAACTTTGTACTGACTAGCTACATGTTTGCTATACCATTCAGATGGCACTTTTAACTAAGGGATTGACTTCTTAATTCCCAAACTAACCTTAACCTTGAGAATACATATGGATCTAAAGTATTGTACCTTAACTGTAGTTTATCGAAGTTAAATATTAAAATTGCATCTTATCAAAGAGAAGTTCATTATCTATCTGTAATAAAAACTCAGTAAAAAGAGAAAAAAATCTATCTTAAATGACCTTTGTTAGCATCATGCCTATCACTTCAGCTAGCGGGTTCAGCAATGGGATATAAAAGGCTATCATGCTGAAGAATATGGTTGCAAGGAAATGTTAATGCCTAAAGTGCATCTCTTGGCCCCTTATTTCTGAAGACTTATGTATAATGAATTTTGATCCTTTTAATAAATGCATTTTAGTTTTTTCCAGGCAGCATTTGCATTGACCTTTTCCTTCACCTCAATATTGTGGTTATTATCCATATTTATGGGATACTTATGCAAATGATGAACTTTTTTAATTGTTTATCGCATATCTTTAAGACTAGCTGGCTGATCTTGAGTTTCCCATGTGCATATGCAGATTTTATTTTTCATGGTAATTATAAATGTAACTGATATTCATTTAAATATATTTTAGCAGACAATGTTGATTTGGGGACTGCTTGTGCAAAGTATTTTCGTGTGTCTTGTCTGAGCATCATTGATCCAGGTGAAATATACTTATTGAAATAGTGATTTAAATTTTGGGTTGGAAGATGATGATCAATTCCACCAGCATATATAAATATATTCCTATTGTGCAGGTGATTATGATATCATTAAAACCCTACCCGGTGATCATTGAATAGATTGTATAATCAAGTTTGATTTGCAGTAGAATTTTACCTCTATTTGTCATCCATAGGAAGTTATCCTTAAATGGACTTATGCTTCTACATCTATGTCAGGGAAAATCTAATTTCTTAGATTCACATCAGTTTATCCCTAGTTAACATCTTTTAGCTCTTTTGAAGTGTGATGATTTTTTGCATGTATACTAGTTTAGTTTGCATCAAATCATAGAGCAATAAATTAATACCATCAAATCATAGCTTTTCCAGGATTTTTGCATGTGTGTATATTTTGTATTATTAAAATCATAAGTTTTCTTGCATAGCTTGTTTCTTAAGCTGTACCTATGTGAATTTCGTCTCTAAACATATTTGTTTTGATTAGTTTTATTAAGTCATATATATTTTATACGTTTAGGAAGTCTTCAAAGGTATTAGTTTAAATGTAAAGTAACCTTAAGAAATGGTGTAATGCCTATCTAGTTATTTATTTTTATATATATTTCAGAAAGCATGTATATTTTATATTTGTCATAGGTGTGGGCAACCTGATCCTAATGAGATCTTGTAGGGACCTTCCAATATGTTGAACACCAAATTTGATACACATACAGAGATTTTCAACTACAAGATTATGCATTATTTGAAAAGCTATTTTTGAAGGGAATAATGGCTAGACAATCCCACCTTTGTTTGTTGATTTCTTAGCCACACATTGTGCTTGGTTGGGTAGTTGTTACTTCTTTGATTAGATTAGACATGCCACCACACTTTGCTTTTAGTTTTCTAATTTTATTTTTGGAGTTCATAAAGATAAAAAAATGAATATATGTGATGACAGGTAAAATACACCGCAAGTTCCTTGCGATGACATGCAAAAATAAACAACGGATCGAAGGATTTTCGACAAGGGAGCCTCCGACGATCAAGTTAGGATTTTTGTGTAAAAGAGTAAGAATTTTCAGTAAAGAAGTAAGTAACCGTTGCATACCTATTTTTTCTCTTTTTATAGGAGGAGTTAGCACGTTTTCAGGAAGTACTGGGATGAGTATCCCATTTTTTCGGCCATTAACCCATTTTTAGCGATTCTCAAGGGAAATATGGGTTAGTGGTGACTGTTCGTTTATTGTCGTGGAGTTATTTTCGAAATGTATTCGTAACCGAACTATGGCTCGATTAGAGAGCCCAAGGAAGTCAAACCTTTGGTTGGTTCACGGAGTCCTCATTGAGCTACGTGCTCGGTATATGCTGGACCGATGAATCGATTCATGAGTTCGGTTGTTATCATAAGTCCCCCCCAGTGGGCGACATTTATGTCAGTGGTTGGCGGATGGACACTTTCAATATTGTGAGATCTTAGCTCGCGGCGACTGGACCGAGTGAGCTTGTGTCTTTCGAGCTCTAGCTCAGAGTTCTGTATCAAGAGCCATATACAATTGGATCGTTTTGGCGAAGGGGAGACCTACCTTTAGCTTTATCTGTTCGTTTGCGAGTTACGAGATGATGTCAACTTTTATGTGTATGCATTTATTGGGGGTCATTATGGCTTCCTATTTTACCGTGTATAATGGCTCCAAGTGCTTCGGTTACCGTGCACAGCCTTTAATGCGGTATCCCATGCTTGGATCCATTACCATGTGTACGGTCTGGATCCATCTTAGTTTTCTATATAAACCCCCCTTTTGATTTCGACTAAGCTTTTGCTTTTCATTTTTTGGGTTTACACACTGCTCCTTTCTTTTTCTCCGTAACAGTAGCTTCTATATCCGCTGCCTGGACATCAAAATTCATCCTCTCTGCCTATTTTCCTTTTGCTTTCGCCCTTACATAGCAGGTTTGTCCTCGCTCCCATCCTCTTCTTTCCTTTGTTCTTTGTTTAATTCTTTTGTCATGAGCTCGGGCACCACTTCAAGCGAAAGGGTAGGGGATAGTGGAGATGCCCCTTCAGGCAGCGTTCTGGTATAAGCAGGGGATCAACTTCGGAAGAAGGGAGTCGACCCTTCGACTTTGGTCAGTTTTCTACCTCCTAAAAAAAAGGCTCCATGCCAACTACCGGGAGTGGGCAGTATAAGTTCAACGGTCAAGAAGGAGCTTGGCTCGCTCCTTGGCTAACTAACATCTAAATCAGACTATTTCGCAAGTAATCCTAGCACCTCATAAAGGGAAAACACAGAGTTCACCAACAAGAGGAAGATTGCCATTTATAGGCACAATTGGAGGCTGACATCCGCTTGCCCCTGACGAGCTTTGAAGTGAGTGTGCTGAGGTACTTTGATATGGCCATAAGATAGCTCCACCCCAATGCCTGGCGAACCCTCACTGCTCTCCAAATTTTGGCTGTGGAATAGGGCATAGATTTGACCCTAAACTTGTTTCGAGCAACCTATATGGTTGATCTTTGAGCTGGTACTGAAGACCACAATTACATACAAGCTCAGTTTGGCTATGGGGTGTTGATTGGGAATCCGGAGTCTTTTGAAGAAGTGGAAGGATCGGTTCTTTTTGGTAGAGAGAGTTCGGGCTGACTTTCAAGTACGAATAACTTAGGGGAGGTATACAAATTGTAATGACGGGAACTTATGGCTCTCTGATGAAGAGGAGCTTATTTTAGCTCGGTGGAGGGAACTGGCCTAGGACAAGTGGACTTAAGGAATCTATTAGATCCTTACAGTTTGGAACCAATTCCTCGTCGAAGAAAAGGTAACGCATAGTATTTTCTTATTCAATGATATTGATGCACTATTTTAATTTTTTTCTCTTTGCAGCTATGAGGAGAATGAATCGAGCTACCGAGATTACGAGGGTAAAAAGACAAAAGCTCACTGAAGCTTCTCTGAGCGTGCCTCTCATCGCTGAGGAAGTGGTGGCTACTCCCCCTCCCGAGGCTCAACTAGTGACAACAGCTGCTGAGGTTTCTAGGACTTCGATTATTGTAACTAAGCTTGCAGCATCCTTCAAGCCAGACCGAGAAGGAGCCAAAAGAACTTCGTTCTCTACTCAGCAAAATTTACGAGTTCTAGGAAGCTAAGGGGGATACAGTATTCCTCCAACGACCCGGACTTCTCCACCTTTGCGCACGTTGCTTCTTGTGTGCCTAAGGAGGTCGGTCCCCTTACGTCTTTGAGTGCCGAGCACTTGGCCGAGTGCTTGAAGAGGCATCAGGTCGAAGTAAGTAGTTCAAACTTATTGATGGTTTTTGTCTATCTACTATTGCTTGATCTTTTCCATTTTTTGTAGGGATCCTAATTGATCGGCTCCACTATTGCAAAGATAAATGATCTCATCTTGAAGTATCGATGGGCTTATTTCAATTTTGGCGCTCTACAATCGAAGATGGGCGAGACCAAGGAGAAAGCTCGCAAAGCTCTGGAGCAGGCCAATGAGGCCGCAAAGAAAGCGACTGAGCTGGAGGTTGCTCTAAATCGAGAGAAGGAGTCCAACTCTGCTCTCCAGGCTGAGGTCGAGTAGTTTAAGCATAAAGAGGCTGAGTGGGAGAAAAAAGAGATCGACCGAGAGGAGAGAGAAGCCAAAGCACTGGATGAAAAGTGTATGGCATTTAGCACCAAGATATTTGCCGTTGTAAGGGGGAAATACCCCGAGCTAGATCTGTCTTTTCTAGATGATGTTTATCCAAATGAGGACTAGATCCTTGTAACCGAGCCTTGAAATTAATGAAAATTTGAACTTTCATTTTCGTTTATCTTAAGCTTATTATTTTTGTTTGGAATATCTTCCCTAATTACTTATGAACAAATAATACCCCTATGTGTGGTGAGGTGAGTGCTCAAAAGCCTAACCGAACAACTTATGATTTCCAAATTGAGTTTATTGAAAAAGAAAAACATCTCAGAAAGGACGATGTAAGTAATGAGGACGACGTGATGTGTACCTCGCATTTGATACGCCTACCTCAAGGCTCTGAAAATGTCAAACTTGAGTTTGCTGAGAAATAGTCTGGTCAAGAAACTTGGAGTAAAGTAAAGGCATAGGGTTGACCACAAACTTTCCTACATAGATCAAGAATTGTGTAACAGTGTCTGCCGAAATTTTCTTTGAGCATGAGTTTTTCAAGATACGGTGATATGCACCGAACTTTCTTGAATGATAGTGCAGTTTTGGCGAAGATGCCATGTACTTAACCATAGGAGTAATTAGCTATCGAAGTCTAAAAATTTTACGGCAAGGCGAGCTAAGCTTCATACGAAAGATTAGGCGATTTTGGCGTTAATGCAGAGCCCTTAGCTCCAGGCGTCATTAGCCTTACTAACAAGTTTTGCAATGAGATGTGCCAAACTTATTGACATGATCGGGTAACTTTGGTGATAACGTCGAGCCCTTAGATATAGGCATGGTTAGCCTTATGTGGGCAAGTTTCATAGCGAGATATGCCGAACTCACTAAAATGAACGGGCGACTTTGGCGATAATGCCGAGCCCTTAGTTATAGGCGTGGTTAGCCTTACATTGGCAAGTTTCATGGTGAAATATGCTGAACTCACTGAAATGAACGGGTGAATTTGGCGATAATGCCGAACCCTTAGTTATAGGCATGGTTAGCCTTATGTTGGCAAGTTTCATGGCGAGATATGCCGAACTCACTAAAATGAACGGGCGACTTTGGCGATAATATCGAGCCTTTGTAAAGACATATCTTGATACAAATTTGCTAAGAACTTTGCATGGAATACGTCATTCATTAAATGTCTGTCTAGCAGGTAGAAACATCTGCAGGACTTGCATTCATGCTAGAGTATCATGGTGATAACTTGTAATGAAAAATAGAGAGACAATGATAATGATAATCAATAATCGTGATGAGTGTCGAGCTATTGATAATATGGTTTGAGGTTGAGTCCATTCCAGGAGTGCGGGAGCCAATTACCTGTGATGTCTTATAGCTTGTATGCTCTATTTTGGCTTACTTCCCGGATAATATATAGTCCTTTCCAGTTGGGATCTAGCTTGCCTACTCCTGCTACCGTTTGAGCAGACACCACCTTCTTCAGTACCATCTTGTCCAACCCGAAAAGACCTCGGCCTAATCCTGTGATTGTGATAAGCCGCCATGTGCTACTTGTATGCTGCTGACCGTATCTGGGCGAGATCCCTGTTTTCTTCGAGCTGATCTAAGTTATACAGGAGACCGGCGTAACTCTCTGCATTAGAAAAAGATGCTTGGATACCTTGCACTCTTATCTCACAGGAAATGACCACTTCAGTACCATATGTAAGCGCGAAGGGTGTTAACCCTATTGTTGCTTGAGGTGATGTCCGATAGGCACATAACACATTATTAAGTTCTTCGGTCCATAACCCTTTGGCATCTTCAAGTCGCTTCTTTAGCTTGGATAAGATAACTCTATTTGTTACTTCGGTCATTCCGTTGGATTGCGAATGATAGACTGAGGTGAAGTTCAACTGGATCTTCAGCTCTGAGCAAAAGTTCTTGAAAGCCCAATAATCAAACTGTTTGCCATTGTCAGTTATAATTGAGTAGGGAATACCGAATCTTGTGATAATGTTCTTATTTAGGAACTTGATGATGTTCGTTGGTGTAATGGTTGAAAGTGGTTCGGCTTCCACCCACTTGGTAAAGTTATCCACCGCTACTACCAAAAATCGCCGTTGTCCTTTTGCTCGGGGGAAAGGGCCCAGTATGTCAATCCCACACTGGACGAAAGGCCACGAGTTATGGATCGGCATCTGTTTTACCAAGCTCTGGTGTGTAATGTTGGCAAACCTCTGGCATTTGTTGCATCTTTGCACTAACACCTTTGCATCAACCTCCATGGTTGGCCAATAATACCCCTGTAAGAGAGCTTTTCGAGCTATGGCCTATGCGCCTTCATGAGCTCCGCAGATTCCTTCGTGAATCTGCACATATATATGTGTGTATGCATATGTATGTGTATATATGCACACACACAGATTCCTTCATGCCTATACATATATATGCATATGTATGTGTATATATGCACACACACACGCACACACACACACACACACGCACACGCACACACACACATATATATATATCTGTGTGTGTGGGTGGGTGGGTGTGTGTGTGTACATACATATATATACACATCCATATGTGCATATGTATGCATGTACTACATATACTTACACATGCATATACTTATGTATGTATGCACACACAAACACATACATATATATATATATATGTGTGTGTGTGTGTGGGTGGGTGTGGGTGTGTTTGTATTAAGATTATTCATAAAATTTGGAAAATATTTTTTATTAATTTTCTAATTTCATTTTTATTTTGGAAAACTAAAAAATTCATTTTCTATTTTTTATTTTAGAAAACTGACCAAAATAAATATAATCTCTATTTTCTTTTTTCTATGAATTTTTTTTTTGAAAAAATAGAGCAGTTTTCTATAAGTGAAAAGGCCCAAAGTGTTCCTGAAAGTTTCACCATGGCGAAAGATTTTTCGCTTGGGCAAAAAGGGCAAGCTCAGTCCTAGATTCATCGGGACATATGAAGTGATATAATATGTGGGACTGGTTGCTTTTAAGTTGAAGCCATCCTTAGAGTTGGAAAGAATCCACAATGTATTCCATGTTTTTATGCAACAGAGATACCATTTGGATCCTTCTCATATCATTGCACTAAAGAAGATCCAGCTGAGACTTGATTTATCCTATGATGAAGAGCCTATGAGAATTTTAGTATAGAAAATTAGGAAACTACGGAACAAGAAAATTTCATTAACAAAAGTGCTTTGGACATGCCATAATGTAGAGGAAGCTACTTAGGAGCCTGAAAAGATAATGAGACAGCAATATCCTTACTTGTTCAATTTAAGTACATTTTGAGAATGAAATTTTATTTAATGGGTGAGTATTGTAACACCCCAAAATTGCATCTATCATGTATGATATGATGTAGAGCAAAAATAATTACTCTAGGATAAATTTCGGAGAAATTACAGTTCAATAAGATAGGAAAATCGAGAAAAGTATGAAGGTTAAATGTGCTCGGGCCAAGGTAATCCAAGGATTGATGATCTGATGGACAATTTGGCCCAAGGGTAAGTTATGGAAGTAGGTTTTAAATGGAGTTTAACAGTACAATTGGAACAAAAAATGAGCTTAGACTGATCCTTATACGACACAAAGAAGTTTTACTTGGTACTGTAAAAAAGGTTGACTGAAAGTTAATTGGACTTTGAGTAATGTACTGACCTCTGAAAAATATTCTAAATGCATAAATATGTTTGTAATAACTTAAATGACTTGTTATAAGTGAAAAATAAATGTTCCGATAGTTTTGGGGTTTCGGGTTTCAGATCAATTGCACAAGCCATCTAAGCTAAAAAATATACCAAAACGGTGTCAGAATGGGCTTAAATTTTAACCACATGTTTTTGAACTTACTGTGACATGTCGGACAAAATTTCAAGGCATTGTGACATAGGGACCCAAAATTCAATATTCAGGGTGTAAAATCGAGACTAGGTTAATCAAGGGGTCAAATTCAAGAATTTAGGACTTATGAGGATATAGGAGACATTAATAGAATGTTATAATATGGTACAAGTAAGTTTAGAATAGTAGGATGTGTATAAATGGGTGATTGAGTGACATGTGGCTTAATTTAAAGCCATTGGATTCAATAGTTAAAGGATGAATCCTAGCCATTCCTTTTACATATTTAAAGACCATCTGAAAAGAGGTAGAATATTTTATAAATCTCTCAAAAATTACAGCAACTCCCTCCCTGTTCTTTGCAAAATCCAAACAATAGCCATCTTCCCTCGCTCTTAATTTTTCTTTCACCTAAGCTCTCTCTCTCCAATGTCAAAGCTTAAATTTCATCTCTAGACATAAAAATACTTTCTCTTCAACCTAGAGAAAGAATTATAGCAAGGGGAAGTTAAAAAATTTAAAATTAAGGTAAGGGAAGTTAGGTATAATTTTGTGATTTTGTGAGTTCTAGGTGGAATTAGTAAGGGAAATTTATATGAGCATGTAGAGATTAATTAGGAAAAGAGTGTAGTAGCTTTAGATTTCTTAAAATTACAACTTAAACTCATGACTTTCTTTCTTATATTTTCGGCCAAAAAAAGGAAAACACGAAGAAGAAAAAGGCAAGGTGGGCAAAATGGAAAAGGAAGAATAGCAGTATTTCAAACTAAATAGAGGTTAGTGGATGAAATTTACATTCAATTTCACTATTTTAGTTGAAGTTCTCATAATTTTTACATTATGTTACAATACCTAATTGCATGAAATTGTGAAATTAATTAATAAAACATGATAAAGTGATAAATTATGATAATATGAACTCAATTAGTGATGTTATATGAATGTAAATGAAAGCATAATGTGGTTAGTAGAATGTAATTAAAGTAATTAACAATATAAAAATCCATTATAATGAGAAGATTTTTATTGCCCTTAGTGTATAGTGGATAATCCAGAACTCCAGAATAGAATGGCTAGCCATAGGGCATATTCACCGTGGTATTACTGTGAAAATGTGATTATATTTCTTAGCCAGCTTATTATATGAGAATACTGTAGAATCGGTATCGTACACTGGCTATGCGGTAACTCTAGTATATGTGTATTGATAATATAAGTACACTGGAGAATCGATATCATACCCTGGTGGTATGATCACTCCAGTATATTGAGATGATTGAAGCCCTTGTCCTCCTTATCCGGTTCGTGGATTTCCACTGATGAAAACTAGGGGCAAAATCATAATTTTTCATGTAATCGGTGATAAATGAGTAACTATAGCCTTTAAACATCTATACATATATGTATGTATGTATGTATGTATGTCATCATCGACCGGTTAACCGGTTCACTAATAATTTATTTAAATCAGTCCATTAATTTCGGTTAACCGTTATATTGATTTTGATTTTTTACTTGATTTTTCTAATCGTTTTATCGGTTAACCACTAAAAAATTTTAATGCATAAATTTAATAAATTTTACAATTTTTAATAGTTAAAAAAGCTTTAGAAATGAAAAAATACAAATTAAATATAATATCCATTAAAAAAATTAAAAAAATAAAATTTTTATAATTAATTATAAAATTTAAATATATTCAATACAAAATTAACAACAAAGTGTTAATTATGCACATATAATAATAACAATAATAATAATAAGAAGAAGAAGATGATGATGATGATGATGATTTTAATGTATATGTACTAAAAATATTTATTAGAGGTGGCAAATAGGCGGGTTGGATGGATTTGGGTTTGGTCATTAATGAATGAGTCATTAATAGATTGGATTATTAATGGGTCAAAAAATATGAATCATTAATGGATTGAATCATTAATGGATTGGGTTAATTTGGATCGATTCATGGATGATACCCAATGGATTAATACCTATAACAAAAACACATAAGAAGATGAGATATAATTTCAAGGAAAGAGATTATTTTTATTTTTATGACAACTGAAGATAAATTAAAGATCAACAATTTTCTCCACAAATTAAGACTTAAATAAATAACATATTTTGGAATTTGAAGTCACCGAATGAACTTTTAACCAAAATTTCCTCCTTTTCGTAGACAGGCGAACAGCAATTAAAGTTTCCTACATCTTTATTTTTTGTATTTTTAGGCTATTTTATGATAATAAATTCAATTTGCCAAAATAAATTAAGAAAAACTGCAAAATTATTAATTAATTTATTTCTAATTAAAGCAACCGTGCAAGTGGTGTAAACATGTCATTTCCTGTTTGCATTCGCCAGGAAAACAAATAAAAAAAAAAAGAAAAAGAAAAAAGAAAAGCCCACCAATAATTTGTGAAAGTAGATCAGATCATCCAGTGTGATTGGGCCACGTGTCAGGAGAGGGAATAGAAGGAAATTAAATCAATGGACAAAATGGTACCATAAACATTAAACATAAACGACCAAAGATGTTTAAAATTGGACGGACTTAATTTTACAAAGTTTTGACAACCTACATAAAACATTCATTGGTTAATATCCAATGAATTAAAATTTTTGAATCTCAAAAACATCTATTAGATTAATATTCAATAAATTAAAAAATGAGATGAATTAATTTTGGATTGACTCATTAAATATTAGATTAGGTTAAAAAATAAAATGAATCAATTTTGGGTTAACCCAATGAATATTTATGTGAATTTGAATCAATTTTTTTTTTATGAATTTGGGTCGATCCATAAATTTGGATCAATTTTACCAGATCTAATATTTATGTTAATAATATTTTTCAACGTTATATATCATAATATTTATAAATTATTCAAATATTGAACAAATGAAAGTGTGTATATATATATATATATAATTTAGTTCCTTTTTGGTTTTGTAACTATTATAATTTTTGAATAGCATATTAAATACGTACGAAGGAAGTAAAGCTAATTGAGATTTGTGTATTTTCTTTATCAATAAAATTTTTAAAACACAATTATAAAAAAAATAACGCAAAATTTGATTGCATTTTCAGATCAATGTAATTCAAATATAGTTTTAGCCAAAATTCATATCTCACTTTTATTATCAAACCTATGGTTACTTATTTCATTGTAAATTATATTCGATATTTATTGTTAATCAACATAGTTAATTATAAGTTAAAGAAAAAATATTGGGCAAAATTAAGTATTGAACCATTAACTTTAAGAAAATAAAAAAATATAATTAAAATTATTAAATATGATATACATACCAATATATATAATAAAAAACATGTATAAGTTTAATTGATTATTCTATACAACAAAAAAATTGGCAATATAATTTAAATGTATTTTAAAATACAACTTTATATAATTTTTGGAGAGAAATGGAAAAGAAAATTTTTTAATTTTTGAAAATGAAAATGTAATATAATTACGAACCGATTAATCGTTAATAAACGATTAATTGATACTCAAAAACTGAAATTAAAATTTATAAAAATAAAATTTTAAATTGAATACAATAATACATTGTATTAGTTAAATTAAATACTTAATTCGATTTTGAACCAATTTTATAATTAAATAAAATTTTCAATTTTTTTCATCTATACATGTATGTATGTATGTATGTATGTATGTATGTATGTATGTATGTATGTATGTATGTATGTATGCATTGACCGATTAACTAGTTCACTAATAATTTATTTAAATCAGTCTATTAATTTCAGTTAATTGTTATATCGATTTTGATTTTTTACTCGATTTTTCGAATCGTTTTATCGGTTAATCATTAAAAAATTTTAATGCATAAATTTAATAAATTTTACAATTTGTAATATTATTTTTAATAGTTACAAAAACTTTAGAAATGAAAAAATACAAATTAAATATGATATCCATTAAAAGAATTAAAAAAATAAAATATCCATAATTATTTATAAAAATTAAATATATTCAATATAAAAGTAACAGCAGAGTGTTAATTATGCACATATATAATAATAATAATAATAAGATAATTTTAATGTTTATTTACTAAAAATATTTATTTTAATAATATTTTTCAAAGTTATATATCATTATATTTATAAATTATTCAAATATTGAATATATATATATATATATATATATATGAAAAGTGAGAAGGTAATTTAGTGCATTTTTGTTTTAGTAACTATTATAATTTTTGAATAGCATATTAAATACGTGCGAGGAAGAAAAAAGCTAATTGAGATTTGTGCATTTTCTTTATCAATAAAATTTTTAAAACACAATTATAAAAAAAAAAAATAAATCAAAATTTGATTGCATTTCAAATGTTCAATGTAATTCAAATATAGTGCTAGCCAAAATTCGTATCTCCCTTTTATTATCAAACCTATGGTTACTTATTTCAACAAATCAATAAATATCATTGTAAATTATATTCGATATTTATTGTTAATCAACATAGTTAATTATATGTTAAAAAATATTGGGCAAAATTAAGTATTGAAACATTAACTTAAAAAAATAAAAAAAATTTAATTAAAAGTTATTAAATATGATATACATACTCATATATATAATAAAAAAACAACATGTATAAGTTTAACTGATTATTCTATAAAAAATAAAAAATTGGCAATATAATTTAAATGTATTTTAAAATATAACTTTATATAATTTTTGGAGAGAAATAGAAAAGATAATTTTTTAATTTTTGAAAATGAAAATGTAATATAATTATAAACTGATTAATTATTAGTTAATAATTAATCGATATTTAAAAACTGCAATTAAAATTGATGAAAATAAAAATTTAAATTGAATACATCGTATCAGTTAATTAAATTAATTAATTTGATTTTGAACAAATTTTATAATTAAATAAATTTTAAATGTTTTTCATCCTCGTGATCGATTCTCTTGTTTTTACGTTTAAAACAGATTTGTCCGGTCCTGGACTCATAACTTTGCAAAATTTTCATGAAGCTTCTTGTTACAGATGTGCATCGGCCGGGTTTGGGTGAACCCGAATTGATTAACCCAAAATTTATATATTTTCCTTATTCAATTATATTCCACATATATATCAAATCTCTACCCGAATAACTCGATTTTACATATTTAAATTAAAATCTTAAATTAATACAAATAAATAATATTAAATATCATAAAAAATATTTTAAAAATACAAAAAATTAATAATTTCAAAATTACATTAAATATATATTATATATTAATTAATATTATAGAAAAATTATAATTTTTTATTTATATATTAAAAATTTGGGTTGTTCGAGTTAGTTGGGTTTCACCTGACCCAATCTGAAATTCGATTAATTTTCATATCCATAATCAAATCAATTCTAATAATTCGATTAATTTTATTCGAATATATTAATTTGGTTCGAATTAATCGGATCGGTTTTGCAAGCCCTACTTATAATATTTTATTAGGAGACTCGAAAGGAGACAAATAGTCGGGTTGGCGCATTATGCACCACGTGTAGGATAAACCCCATTGGGGTCTCTCTTTTTTTTTTTGGTTCTCCTCCTGGAAGTATTAGTCTTATGCTTTGTTTTGTTTTGACAGGGTAAATTGAATTTACTTTAATGATTGAAAATAAAAATAATAAAACTTATATTTTTTATTATTTTTATTCTATTTTTGGATATAGATTTTTACGTATTTATTTATCGGTTATGCCCTCTGAATGCTTATTAAGGGATTCGGTAGATTGATTTTCCATTTTACTGATTGAGACAGTAGGTGAAGTGGAAATTCACTCGACCGAATGAGAGATATATTAGAGAAAGAAATAATTTGGTAATTTTTTCATCATTCCGTTCATTTATTTCTTTTTCTTTCCAAATTAAACGAAAATAAAACATTTAGCAGAGAATTAACAGAGAAATCTGATTTTCATTAAATTCTGCTCTCAATTTTATGATTTTAGAATTCCTGGCCAATTACTCCCACTTCCCTCGATCACTAGTGTTAGGGTTTTTACTTTCACCCTGGATGCTCTCGCCAATGCAATTGTTTAGATCAACTCGTCTCTTTCGATTCATCTTCAGGTAAACTGCATGATTTCACTTATATTCATTCTTTCCATGCATAGTTATGTCGATTCTTTGCACTTTCCAGTGTTATAACTTTTACTTATTTAATTGTGCCCTGTCTCATAATCTTTCTTTTCTTTGCTTGATAATATCCATGCTTTTTTTAGCTATTAGTTTCGTTGCGGACTGAGTTCTGAAATTAAACGAAACGTAAATGAGTGATTTTGTTCTAGTTGTTCTGGTTTAGAGGAGTTACTGGAAGCCGTTAAAGGGGAATAAATTAGTCAAGAAGCCAATTCCTATTATTCTTTTTTATTTTTTATTTTTTTATAGAATCGAAAATTGATATCAACTACATGATCCTTATGGATGTCGAATTTTCTGATCTGTCTCTCATCTTGTGTTCTTAAACTGCTCATTTCACGGTTGACCTGCATCATGAATTGGTTTTTAATTTCCTTTAAAATTATTTGGATTGTTTTCTATATATTTTTTTTATTGTATTTAAAGCTTGAATTTTATAGGTTTTGTTTGTGATTTCACTTCCTTGAGTATAGTCACACTCCTACTAGAGTCCCATTCTTTGCTTCCTGCCCTTGTCCACTCTACAAATTTTTCTCTAATACGACCTGCTCTGGTAAGATTGTGTTTGAATGGTAAGATTGTGTTTGAATGATGAGAAGGTGCATGGATTTCCTTTAGATTTTAAGCACAACATAATGTTAAATTAAGGGAGGCTATTAACGTTTTGTGTGAGGATATTTACTTTTTCATTTTCCTTTTTATTTTCTTGGGTTGTCTTTGCTTTCTTCTTTCTAGTTGGGCCTTGAATCCCAATGAATTGCTTAAAATATGATGAAGAGTGAGAAGGTAATTTAGTTCGTTTTTGTTGGTGTGACTGTTATAATTTTTGAATGGCTTATTAAATAGATACGAGGAAGAAAAGGTTAATTGAGGTTTTGTGTTTTCTTAATCAAATGTATAGATACAAAATTGATGAGCATTCATTGATGTTATTCATAGTTTCATTGATGAAAAACACAAATATATTGCTGTTTAACTTTGAACAACTTAGGGGAGCTTTTTCTGAAATTTTACCGAGCTTGATATGTTTTAGCAATGTGAGCTAGTTTTTTCTTTTCTTTAGAGAAATTGGATCCACTGCCTGTTGACAAGTCTTACATTTTGCAAGCTTCTCTCTCTCCCCTCTCCGCTGCACTCTTTTGCAATGAAATTCTTAGTTGATCATGGATCATTTTGTAATTTATTGGGCTAAAAAAAGTGTGTTCATCTGCAAGCATGCATTCAGGTTTCTGTTTTGCCAATACTCCTAGAAAGGTTGTCTCTGCTATTTGCATTTGATAAAGTTCTGTGGCAAATCTTCTGCATTTTTCTAGTTCTTTATGAATCAGATATATCATATGTATGTCATAAGAGGAGCTGTTTAACATGCATAATCAGGATGATGAAGCAATTGATGGTTAGTTGGAGTTTTGTTATTTAATTTCTAATTGATTGAGGAAAATCAGATACTATCTGGATAAATTTATTAATATCTTTGTCTTGATTTTTTAGTTAGTGACAACAGTGATTTTGGTGCATTTCTTTGCAGATTGTTGGTCAGTATGTAATCAATAATTAGTTTAAAGCTTGACTATTGGTAGTTAAAGTGGGGTCTGGTGTTTCAAAATTCAGATTTTGTGGTGGGAGAAGAGAAAATGTCTAGCGCCAGAAATACCCACTGGTGTTGCTGGTGTGGAAGGCCAATCCGTCTGTGGGGGCGGGATGCAGTTTGCCCCTATTGTAGTGGTGGATTTGTTCAAGAACTTGATGATATGGTGCAATTCAGTCCATTGGATTTTCTTGGATTGGACGGTGATGATGATCGTGGATTTATGGATGCATTCTCAGCCTTTCTGAGACAGCGATTGGCAGACAGAAGCTATGACACCAGAATGAGATCAGACACTGTTCCTGAGCACAATCCAGGATTTGATCCTCTGTTGATTTTTGGTGGCCAAACTTCCTTTAGGTTGACTGGAAATGGTGCATTTGAAGCTCTTTTTACAGGGACACCAGGAATTGCTTTTACACGAGGTAATTCTGGTGATAATTTTACTGGCCCTGGATTGGAAGAATTAGTTGAGCAGCTTTCCGCCTATGATAGGCGGGGGCCTCCCCCAGCATCCAGATCGTCAATTGATTTAATGCCTACTATTAAAATCACTCAAAGGCATCTTCGATCTGATTCACACTGTCCAGTCTGCAAAGAGAAATTTGAGTTGGGAAGTGCAGCAAGGCAGATGCCATGTAGCCACATCTATCATTCAGATTGCATAGTCCCTTGGCTAGTTCGGCATAACTCATGCCCAGTATGTCGTCAGGACCTATCAGTACAAGGATCAAGTAGTGGCCATAGTCACCAAAGCTCAAGTTCTCGTACCAGAAACAACAATTACAATGGACGAGAGAATAAAAGGGAAGGTAGGTGGAATCCATTTTCTTATCTGTGGCCATTCAGGTCTGGTTCTAGCTCTAATAACCATGAGGGACTGCAGGAAGCAGTTCACAAACTATACATGAAAATAACCACTAGATGGGGTATTCAGGATGGCCATTTGACCAAGTGTCGAGTATTTTCTAGAAGATGATATCAATTCCTCTATGTTCTATCATCATATATTAGCAACTTCCATAGAGTGAAATTGCTTGGAGTGAGTGATTTGATACCTTGGGAACTAAGAGTTTAAAAGTCTTTTAAGATTCTCTTGCATAAAAGTGATTCGAGTCTCTTGTTGGTTTTCTGCTTGCATGCTTTTATTGTAAATGACAGTTTCTCCCTTTGATTAATAATTTATCGCCTTTGCATATATATACGAGCATCTACGGGGATGGTTTGGATAATGTTGATTTTTCTTATGACAGAAGATGAGGTGAACAATTGCTCAAGTTTATTGTCTTGTGATTAGTTTGGATTACATGAGTGCGAAGAATTTGAATGCGACATCTGAATTATTTGCGGCTTTGTAGTTTTATCCTCGGGTAACTGTCAACATTCTTCCAGCTCATTACTTATATTTCTATTATGCTCTTCTTTCTATCTTAACAATATATAAATAAATAAATTTTTGACTTCTAGGCTAACAGAGTATTTGTATCTAAGCTCCTCATCGTTCCGTTCATCCCAAGGTTTTAAAACACTAATTGGTCCGTTGGTCTTTGATCTAGAAAGTTAAGTGAGAAAAATTGGAAACTAAACACTGTACTGATCCGAATAAGATTAAAGACTAAACATGCTTCAATTCTAATAAAAACTAGTGAACAGATGGATTGGACTCTGATCTAATTGATTAGATAACAATTTAATAAGTTTTTTATTTAACAAAAATATATGGTTTTATGTGCAAATTTGTACTCTTTCTTTTCTTTCACATTGTTAGTGATTTCGTAGTCAAAAATACTTTCTAGACATTAGTGATAATGTCTATCAGTCTAAATTATGACCCACTTAGAAATAGATTTAGAATTGAGTTTCTTCATATGAAATCTAGATATAGAAATCTAGTTTCTAACCCAATAAGAATTATTTGATTTCCTGCTCGATAACTTCAGATATTTACAATACAATCTCACTAGGTTAAATGAACCCAAAAATAGATTTTGTCAACAAATAAATTCTTCAAGCTTTTTGGCACACCTAAGTTAAACTAAAATTTATCTCATTGGATGTTTACTTTTAGAACATTTCCCTTACAAATTAGTCCTTGTATTATACTTTCCAAGTTTTATTCTAAGGAATTAACTTTTCTTATCCATTCAACCTATTTACATGAACTCACCTAGAAATTTTTAACTTAATCTCTTAAGTAAGCCTTGATTAAATCGTAATCAACTCTAGTCATGCATGCAGGGCAATCACACACCAAAGTCCTATACGTTGGCTGAATTTCAAGATCACCTTCAATCCTTTAACACTTCTTTACTCGTATTCTTCTTATTCCCTTTCATCTACAAAGAATCATGTACTCTTGCATCAAAACTCAGTTTCTCTCACATAAAATCTATTACAAAACGAAGAAAAAGGAGAAGAAGATGAAGCTAGAAGACGGATTGCAGTAATTTCCATTACCTTCACAATTTCCTTTCAAAACTCTTTTAATCCAAACACATAAAGCTAAAATCTTGAGAGTGGTAGAGAGAGAACATGCAAATAATTTTAGAGAGAGATTGAAGAGGAGAAAATCTATGTTTTCTCTTACTTTGCCATCTCTCTCTCTTTTAGAACCCCAAAATATTTTTTCTCTCCAATATGCAAGGGCTTTAGAGTTTAAATGGGAGTCTAAAATATCCCTATGCTCCCTCATTTATTTGCATGTTAGAAATCTATCCCCTCTCATTCTCTCTCTTATAAAATCAGTCCGATACATTATTTCTTTTAATTACAAACCCCAAGATTACTTTCTCTTTTTAATTCCACCCCTCAATATCTTTTTCCCTTTAATTACACCCATAACTTGAAATTTTAGTCTAATTTTACCCATGGTAAAAATATTTATTTTACCCTTTTCCATAATAAGCAATTTATCCTTAATGTATTAACTCTTAAGGCACAATATAATTATGCTTGATTAAACCTCCATACTTTAAAATACCTAAGAATCAATCTAGGCCCAATGTTGAATCCTTACAAATTTCTCCCCCTTAAATAATTTCTTCCTCGAAATTCACACTTGTAATCTACTCATATTCATCACTTATATACTTATACCTCTATGTCTTTCACTATCAACTTTCATTCCAAACTATCTCTACTAGGTTCTCTTGATCTTACTTATCATAGCAAAGTTCTATCAAACTTTATTTCCTTAAAAGAGCCTTATTTTCGTTTTATCTTATCATTACCATGCTCAACATATATCATGTCAGTTTCCATTCTCAGTTGGGGCCTATTCATGTGATGTGATTGCATTTTTATATTGTCAAATGATATATGATGTGATGTTATAAATGGATGGTGCTTCCATGTATGCAATAGAATGCAAATGCTTATTCTTATTTATTGTTCATGTTTTGCCCCATCCCATGTGCAATGCTTAGTCAATTGCTCATACTCGAAAAGGAAACACTGATAGGTATACAGAGCGTCATAATCAACCATAACTTATTATCACAATAATCTCAATTATGGATATACCCATCAATTAGGCATAACTCCTTCTCATGTACCATTTTAAAATAATCTCTATGCATTTTACCAACACACTTGTACTATACTTCATATAATAATCGCATATGGATAACATTTTCAAGTTTCCACCATATCAAATCTTTCCAAAAGAATAAATTTGCATTACCACATTTAGGATCTATCAATGCAAATGAACAAATATTAATGAAGAAAAGATAAATACCATAAGCTCCTTCGATGACATCTTACTTTGATGCAACCTTAGTCCTAATGATCTGAACTAATATAATTAGATTATGGATTTATCCCTTTGACTATGAACTCTCTCTTCTGTCAGAGGTGTATTAGGAATGATAAGCTTCTTTCCATTCCTCATTGATGCCTTACTTTTCCTTTGCAACAATGGGCAATTTTTTCATAAAGTGATACATTTTACCACATCTAAAATAATCCCTTATGATAGCTTTGCAAATACCCCAATGATTTCTAGTGTAATGTGGGTATCTAGGAATTCTAACTCCCCGTCTTTGCATTACTAAACCTTGAATAGACCGATATGTGTTTCTAGAAGAACCTTTTTCTATTATCTTATTTCTTTCTCCTATTTCCCCCTTTCTACACTCTCATCTCGATTTCTTTTAATCTCATATTTCTTTTCATCATCTCTTGATAATCTAAGCTCAGTTAACTCTTGTAAAATCAACCTTAGGTAGCAATTCATTTCCTTTAATCCCTCTAATAAAGAAACAAACATCTCAACATAAATTATATTCACATATTAGGGGATAATTAAGTTTAGTACCCCAAAATTATTGACTTTACTAATCTCCTTTCAAGTTTCTTTCAAACCATCCACCTTTCAATCTGTAAGAAGCAAAATAGGGATATCTGCATTAGGCCGATCACACTAAAACTTCGTATAACAACAACTCTAAACACTTATTAAATGAAAATAGCTAAACCTAGGCTTTGATACTACTAATTGTAACACCTATATCCTGTAACCTAGTTATATTACTTAATTTAGTTTCGTAAACATGCATTACTATGCTATCAAGTTGAAAACCTTACTATAAGAATGTCTTATGCAAAAGCTTAAATTAATACATGTGAACTTAGGAAATAATACTTTAATGCCAAGGTTGGTTTTATCCCAACTTCCTAGAAAATCTAAAAAAAACATCTTTGCAACATATCTTTTAACACTTGTATAATTCTCTCAGATTAACCATCTGTTTGTGGGTGGAATGCAGTACTGTAATGAAGCTTCATGCCTAAAGCTTGTTGTAAGCTTTTCCAAAATCTGGAAGTAAATCTTGGATTCCAATTTGAAATTACTAATAATGGTATCCTATGCAATCGAACAATTTCATTCATATATAATTCAGCCAATTTATTCATCGGGTAGTCATATTAGACTGTGATGGACTGAGTAGCCTTGGTTAATTTATCCACTATTAGCCATACTGCATCATGCTTCTTTTGCATTGGAGGTAAACCAGTAACAAAATCCATAGTAATGTTATCCCATTTCCATTGTGGAATTGGAAGAGGGTTTAATAGTCTCGAAGGAAATTAATGTTCCACTTTTACCTATTGACAAGCCAAGCATTTGGAAATATATTCAGTTACATCTTTTTTCATCCCTAGCCACCAATAAAATTGCTTTCAGTTTTAATACATCTTGTTAACACCAAGATGCATTGTGAAAACTGTGTTATATACTTTCTACAAAAGAGTTATTGTCAACTCTTTATCATATGGTATGCATAATCTATTCTAGTAGTATATAGCACGATCAATAAATATTCCATTAGGCCTCATTCATGTATTGATTGAACTATTTGCTATAGTTTTTCATCACCTTTATGTGCTTTAATAATTGCTTGTTTTATGTTTGGTTGAGCTTTTAATTAAGCTATTAAGGTCCTATCTAATGTAAGTCTCCATTTACATTGTTGTAACATCAAGGTTGCCACAAATTTTCGACTTAGAGTATCAGCTACCATATTTGCTTTACTCAGGTGGTAATCAACTATGCAATCATAATCCTTGAACAATTACAACCATCTGTGTTGTCTTAAATTAATATCCCTCTTTGTAAGCAAATATTTAAGACTTTAATAATCAGTATAAATTCTACATTTCTCCCCATATAAATAATGGCATCATATTTTGGAGCAAAAACCACTGCCGCTAGCTCCAAATCATATGTAGGATATTTTTGCTCATAAGGTTTTAATTGCCTATTCAAGAGACCTCAAGATGAGATAGAACCTAGGAAATAATTTAGGCAACCTTTCTTTGTATAGCCTTCTAAATGACTTTTCGTACCCTGATTTTATAATCACTTGTTAGCCCCTTAAGCCTATATTTCAAGCATGTTGAATGCGTGCTCATTTTATTGTTACAAACATTAAAAAAACCCTTTTTCCCAAAATGGTTTTAGCTTCCCCTTAGGAATATGACCATTATGGAAAAGATAATTGTATAATTCAAGAATGGGGGGAAATTAGTCTCTACAAACTTTTGCATGAATTTCATTCATAAGAAACTGGGTTTGTTAGATAAAACAAACCTACAAAGAAAAAAACCCTCGCAAAAAAAAGAAAGAAAAGAAAAGAAAAAAAAACCACTCCAAATAACGTAAAAAAAGAAAGAAGAGAAAAATTAAAAACCCTTAAAATCAACATCCTAATAAAGAAAAATGAAAGGAAAATGATACCTTGAGGTGTTATCTTTCAAACAATCCCCAGTGAGTTCATTGCTAGAGCCAAATCCGAAAATGCCTTGATAGTGGGAAAATGGGTAGAGAATAGTCCTCTCGCTAGTTATGAAAACATAGTGGTCATGATCCACTAGCGATTTGACCCTTCTTTATTAGCCATCTACCCAAATCTAATGTTACTACTAATGTAAGATCTCCTGATTCTAGGTTCGATCTTATCAAACCTAGTGGAAATGACCTTCTAGTAAGGTTTGGTACATAAGAAAAGGGATATGGTGTTTCTTAAACTTCGAGTAGGAATCTATGATTGCATTTATGCATTTGAGTTAAATTTCATTCCTAACTTTGCATCTAAAATTTGTTTTTAAAAGACAAAAATTATATTTTGGCATTCAACACACATACACGAAAATTGCTTGGTATGCATTATGTTTAAAGGTAGGTTCAGTAAGCTTTAGTATCAGCATGCCTATTTTCCTATCCCTCATTGAGAGTGACCCTATTAATTTCTCTTGTTGAGATTAAACTAGTTGAGAATGTGGTCCACTTAGTTTATTAAAGGATGAATAAAATTCAAGTTCAAAGCATTTGATAAGTTGCCATTGCTTTAAAGTTTGGATGTTTCTTGGTAGATTACTCTTTGCACACCACCTGTAACACCTGTTGCGCATTGCTCACATATATAATTATACGTATACCCATAAATTTTGCACGTATACCCATAAATTTTGCACTTACATTGCGTATATATAATTTCTTACATATACTCATATGAGTAATTTCTTGCAAGGAAAGTATAAAGGGATCCTACGCATCTAAGGCTGAGCATGAGATGGTTACAAGTAGTGGACAATCAGACTATAGAAAATTCCCATGGGAGAAGTAATGTAAGATAAATATCTTAAGAAGTGAGATTATATACACATGCCGCACTAGAGGCAATTACAAGAGGAGGACCATCTCGCTTAAGACAAAATCCTTATCGGTGGAAATCATGCAAATCCATAAAAAGAAAATCCTTCGTGGACCTAAACCATTGGCATGCACTATTATTAGGGATAATCAGGCAAGACTCTTTGTCCTAAATTATACACTTGAATATACAACACAATAAGTGAGCAAAACATTCAAAATCTAAATGTATATACATTTAAAATTTAAATTTATAAAAACTTCAATTTTTTCAAATGTACAAGACTCAAATCTTTCACATGAACAAAAACTTCGATTCCTCACAACTAAAAATCCAAAATGTATAAAGAATACAAATTTTGTAAATGCTCAATACATTAATTTTTAAGGTCTTGAGACGCTTCAAAATTGCACAAATTTAAAAATACATTCAAAATGTAAAAATCCAAAGTACACTCCTATATTGCACAAAATCCATTACATACTTTGAAATTGTTAAAAATTCAAAATGAATTCAAAAATGTAAAAAAAAAACAAAATAAAAAATAACAAAAAACTTAATGTACGTTCTAAAGTCTAAAATTCTCAAATTCAAAGTACACTTAACTGTGCAAAGTTAAAAAAAAAATATTTCAACATATAGTCAAACTATGCAAATTTGAAATTCCCAAAATTGTGAAAATGCAAATTTTACCCAAAGTGTAAATGCACACACTCAAATAGATGTAAGAAAGAAGCCATTGCCGATAATCCAAGCCTTTTAGTAAGATTCAAGTCTCTTAGTAAGCATCCAAGCCTCTTAGTGAGTATTTAAGTCTCTCAGTGAGCAATTTAAGTCTTTCAGTGAGCACCTAAGCCTCTCAATGAGCGTTAAACATAGCATACTCCAAGTCTCTTAGGAGCACTAAGCCTTGCCAAAGAATTTAACTCAAATCTTTCAAAGGTAGAAAACACACACAATAATAATGAACTCTACATTTCATTAAGGAAATCCAAATGAAGAAAGGAAAGTCTTGTTATGAGATATTCCAAAAATTCAAGCTTTAAAATCCAAAAGTTTTTAGACCCAAAGAAATTCCTTTTATGAGGTACCCAAAAAGTCGTGAATATTCATAAATTTCCAAAAACTCTAAAACTCTCAGTGAGTATAAATTTTTCAAAACTCTAACTCTCTCAATGAGCATATAAGACTCTTAGTGAGCATCCAAGCCTCTAAGTAAGCATCCAAGCCTCTCAATAAGCATCCAAGCCCTCTTGGTGAGCACCTAAGTCTCTCAGCGATCATCTAAGTCTCTCATGGAGCACCTAAGTCCTCTTTGAGAGGCATCAAAATCCTTTCTGCAGGTAATAAGGCTATGAGCTCATAAAAGGAGAAGAAGAAGGTTAAAGCATCGACAAGCTAATGATGATCACCCATTCAGGAAGTAAAATATTGACAAACTAATGTTAACTACTCCACCAATCCAGAGTTTAAACGTTGACAAGTTGATAGTAACTACTCGATCTAGGGTTAAAACATCGATAAGTTAATGGTAACTACCCAATTAGAGACTCGCTGCCCCAAGTGGTATATGTTCAAGGTAATGGAAGCTCGCCACCTCAAGTATTCATCTTCTATCTTTTACTCTAAATTTTAGCTTACTTAGGTACTAGTGCATTAAATTCTTTAAAATTGAGAGCAACTGTAGACATTGAATCCTGAGATAGCTCCTTATCAGAGTTACCTATTGAGGAATTGGTTTCTCATAAATAGATAAGGAGAAGAGATGCTTGAACATAGAGACCTTATAATTAGATGATTTATATTGGATTAGAGACCTTATAATTATATGATTATAAATCCATTTGAATATCAAGAAATAGATCTAAAGCTTTAATTAAGAAATCTAAACCCAATTCAGAGCTTAAGATTCTTAAATTTAGGCTTGAACATAGATGACCCGAATATGTCCCTCCACCTAGACCAGTATGTAGTAATTTGGGTATATCTCCCTCCGTAGAGCTCATATTTAGGTGAACCTAATTTTAATAAAAACTAGACTCCTTTGGAGCAACTTTTATTAAGAGAGAATGACCTAATTTCGAACCCATTATTCCTAGTAAGTTTTCAAAGTTAGAACACCAATTTTATCCCTGAAAATTTTCTAGGAGTAGTCGTCAGTATATTGTCCATATATCCTAATCTACAACTCTAAATTAAGTGATTTTTGTGTCATTGGAAAACTAAGATATAAGGGAACAAATGTTTAGAAGACACTTATCAAAAAATGGCATTTTCAGGCCTAAACATGGTAAAATATTTCGATTTGGAGGTCAGTTGGCTAAGAAAAAGGAAGGCAAAAGGAAAAAGTCAAAAGAAACACTAATGGTCCATGAGTCATTATTGACTCACAGACTAGATCTGTGAGTAGAGCCCGTGACTCACTCCCAAATTGTATTTTGAGCTTGAAAATAGGGGAAAATTTGCGCAAAAAATATTCCTTGACACTTATTCCATTTTTGGGATATTTAAGGGGTAATTTAGCCTAATCCCATTCTCTCTCCTCCCAACTTCATCTTCTTCCTTTTCTTCTTTCCTCTCCGATGGAAAATAGATATTTTTAACTTCAAAAAATACTAAAAAATCATATAAAATTGGAAAAAAAAGCCATAGAGCATCAAATCTCTATCCTATGATGGAACTAACACTGAAAGTAATATTCTTAAGCCCTTAAAAGCCTATAAATTTAATACTTAATTTTAATTAATTATGTAAATAATAGTTTTTAGTTTATCATCTTGTTAATTGTATAGGTCTACTCTAATATATTGTTAATCTCTCTTATTTGTAATTAATTGTTAATTAATTTTACATTTGCTAACTAATTTGGTCAATTAATTTATTATATTAGTTAACAAATTAATTGCTTTACCATATAATTTGTTGAGTTAATTTTATTAATTTTGTTTGTTATTTGTTTTATTATATTAATTTGTGAATTAGATTAATATATAAGGCTATTGACTAATTAATTGGTAATTTGTTAACTTAATTGTGTGAATTTATTATTTTAGTTGATATATTAATTATTTTATTATGTTAATCAATCTTACTTCTATTAATTTTTATTTAAGTGTTTTATGTTAATATATAAATTATTTGTTTAATATATTAGGCTATTTACTAATTAATTGGTTTTCATGTTAATTTGTTGACATGTTAATTATATTAGTTTAATTAAATTACTTGTTTATTTGATTGTCCTTTTTATTATATATTTTAATTAGTATTTTATTATGTGTGATATTTAAGTTTTTTGTGAATTTTTTGGTGTCAAAAATGAGTTTTTTCCTTGGTTCATTCATATTTGGTTTTCGTCAGGTCCTTTAGCGACGCTTGATTGGTCCTGTCGCTATATGGACCTTTAGCGATAGGAGTTTATGGAGACAATCAGAAACTCCCGTCGGTTAAAGTCTCAGCCACGCTTCCTTTCGGCCATTCACTGCACTGATGCCTGACGCTTCTCTTTGGCATGCAATATTCATGGACCCAACTTCTCACTTTCAATTCATTTACCCATTTCTGTTTTTATTTTCTTTTCATTTTAGTATATTCATTATTATTTTGGTTTATTAGTATTCTTAATCATTAATTTGTTGTTTTGTTTAATTTATGACTTGATGTTATTAATATTTTCCTTGTATTGTTTAATTTATTAATATTAAATTGTTAATATTCTTTTAATATTATTAATATTTTATTTTATATTTGTATTTGTTAATTAACTTAATTAATTAATATTTCTGGTAAATTAGCTATGTTGATTTATCCTTTTCCTTTAATTTATAATATGTTTTAATTATTATCCATTTTATTAATGTTATTATATTTATTTAAGCTTATTTATTTAGTCTAATTGATTAATGTTTCTAATTTAATTGTCAAGTAGTCTATTTATATATTTTTGCAATAATTAATTTATTTGAATTAATCATGCTTTTCTTGTTAATATTATTCTTATTTTTAATGCTAATATTTATAATTGTCATTATTAATATTAGCATATCATTATCATTATTGCTATTATTGTATCCATTTCATCTATTAATTTAATTATTGCATTTCATTATTATCTACTATTTTATTCAATTCATTATTAACTCATATTTTTATTTTTTTTATCCTCTTTTATGCATGTAACCCATTTGTGCATCGGGATGAGTTGGACAATCAAAGCGGATTAGCTTAGGATTTTCTTATTATTTTTGAGCCTGTATTTAATTTCCCTTTTACTTCCCGTAAATATGTAATAGCTAGTAAAAATAGTTTTTTACATGCTTTAATTAAAAATAACGTCTAAAATATTTTTTTTACTTAATTAATTGGATTTTTTCTCATTAAATGGATCAATGTCCTATTTTATTCTAAAAATCACACAAAAAAATTTCATAAACATACATGAACGAATCAATATTCCCAATTCAATAAATAGCTCATTTTTATGCATGTTTTATTTGTATTATTATTTTTTTCATGTCTTTTTTTATTGTAAATAAATGTTTTTATCCAAAAGATAAATCTAAAAACTCATTAAATAATTTATACAAGTTTGAGTGGAATTTTTCTATAATAAATGGATTAATATTTCAATTTTTACCCTCAAAATAACATGTAAATTAAGAATTTTTCTTTATAATTATATTGGATTTTATGTTTAAAATTGATTAACACGATTCTTTTTCCAAACCCACGAGGGATTGATTATCCTATTTTTTTTGTCCAAAATATACCCAAAATACTGCCTCTTCATAAATATCCATGCGAGGACCAATGTCCTTATCAAAGCGAATTTAATTAATTTCCCGATTTATGTATGGTTTACCTTTACGTTTACTATTGATATTCTTTAATTGCTTTCGATACCATATTCTTTAATGCTTTATATGCACACTTTACAACTTTCTAATGTGCTTAAGTGCGCTTTTATTTTCTAGCATGATAACTCGTGTGAAAAAAGGGATGAAATATATTGATCACTAAAACTTCTTTATATAACATTAACCAAAAGTATAAATAGAAGTTAGGTCCTGAACTATCTCTAGCTTTGGTCTTATAAGGTTAGAACTCATTTTTCAATGTTTTATTGGGTGACGAATCCATGATACCTACCTTATATGCCCAGTAGATACCCTCGTAGATCGATCATTAGCAAATGAGTAAGGATATCTCGAGCCATTATCTCATGCCTTTTTGAGGCTTGAGGCATCATGGATTGGGTTAAATCCCTATCTATTACGAAGTGACCGATCTTCATGAGTTAAATAAGCCTTAATCCAATCGAATCCTAAAAGCAGGCTTTCTTGAGCAAGCTAGATGGGGTTCGATGACATCACAATTCCTATAAAATTTCCATGCCTTATTTCAATAGCATTGCCAAGTATCTTAAAGAGGGATACATTTTAAAGGATTTAAATTTTTCAATAAAGAAAAATGTTTAAATTGGATACAACGTATTACATATGGGATGATCCATGCCCATACAAGTTATGTCCAGATCAAATCTTAAGGAGTTGTGTCCCTAAGGAAGAGCAACATAAAATTATAAAGTATTACCTTAGAGAAGAGGTAAGAGGTCATTATAGACTTAATTGGATAGTGGCCAAAATCCTTCAATCAGGTTTTTTCTTGCTAACTTTATTTAGTGATGTGAAATCAATTATGTCTGCTTGTGACAGATGCCAATGTGTTGGCAATATATCTAAGCGAGATGAAATGCCACTATATAATATGCTTGAAATTAGGCATTTTGATATTTGGGGTATTGATTTTATAGGGCCATTGCTGAATTCTTTTAAACTTGAATACATCCTTAGAGATATAGATTATGTTAAATAGGTTGAAGCCATAGGTACTAGAACATGTGATTCTCATGTAGTATTAGAGTTCCTTCATAGGAATACTTTCACACATTTTAGAGCTTTAACTATGCTAGAGTGTGCTTTAATTGTGCTTAATTTGTTAAAATGGACTTTAATGTTTGAAAGGTCGTAAAATGTAGAATTCAAGCTAACATTTTTGCATAAATTTTTAGGGTCATGGCTATCATGGTAATGTACTCGTCGTGAGGGTTATTTTGAGAGAAAAATTTTAATCCAGAATGTTAGGTCACAGTGGTTATGAAATGGCACCCACCCTGAGTGCTTCAAATGTTATTTTAGTCTAGTGACTAGGGTCATTGGGGTTACATATCCTTGATCATCTTGATTATGAGCTTGTTAAATTTTATTTTGGTCCAGAAGGGGGAATCACGGGGGTCACATATTGGTGCCCGTCGTGACCAATTACGTTTCTAATTGTTATTTAGTTTTGAGTCCAGAGTGATAAGGGTTATGATATTATGCCTAACATGATCAATTCAAAATCTTAAAAAAAGTTAAAGGATCATGGCTTTTAGGGATATGTGACCATAATGACTATAGGGCATCAGGCATTTAAATTTAAAAATTTAACTCATTTTTCTAACATCTATTCATTTCCCTCTCTCACTTTTCTATGAGAATCATTAGCTCTATCCTCTCGAAGTCTTTACCTCTCATTTCTTTGCAATTTTGTGCTTTAAAAATTAAATTCTATCCTTTTGCTCTATTTCTTTTTCTTTTTTTTTTTTACCTGTCTTGCCCATTTCTTTTTCTTTTAAAGTCTTTTTGGTTGTTTAATTGGTGAAACTATTAGCTTAAGTCTTATTTTTGTTTTAAAATAAAGTCTTGGCATGCAAAATAATGAGTTTATTTTGAGTTTCCATTTTAAATTTCTGACATGATGGTTTTAATTATTTTATGCCATTTCTTACCAAAGAATAATTGCAAGTTCATATTTCTTGAGTTACTATTAGCCATTTGTGATTTTGAGGGCAATTTTTGCCTCTATAGGTTATATTTTATGTGTATAAATTGGTTGCTCATAACATGTTTGATAAAATGCCTAAGAGAAACCTAGACTAGTTACTTGTATTATTTTGCATGTTCTACTCATAATCACTTATTCCATCTATGTTTGTTCACAAGTTTTATTTAATCCTCCACTTGCTTAAAGAATTTTAAAATGTCTATATAACATAACCATAATAATTTATCCTCTATTTTGGATTCAATTGTATTATTTTTTCTTAAGAGTATATTTTGGTCTTGATATTCTATTTGTGTTGAAGAGTGGCATGTCACATCATGTTAGAAATTTGTAAGTAGGGATTCTAATTCATATTTCATGGACTAAAAGTTGGCATGATAGCTGTTGACAATTGTTCAAGGGTGTTATTTTGAGGCATGAGTTTGATTTCTACATTTTCTTATTTGTAGTGCCTCCAAAGCGTAGTAGAATGGAAGCGAGTTCTTCCTTATCCAAGAAGGGCCTTTCAACTGCAAAGGTACCAAGTTAGGTACCTAATGATACGTGTGATACACCCTGAACCCCTTACTAGTATTCGGCTTGCTCTTCAAAATCAGCTTTAAGGACTTAAGACCAAATAAAGGCTTATCTAACTCGTGAAGGCTGATCGCTTCATAATAGATAGGGATTGAACCGAATCTCCCATACCTCGAGCCTCTAAAAAATATGAGATAACATCTTGGGGTATCCTTATTCCGTTACTGGTGACCAACCTACAACAACATCTATTGGGCACCACAAAGTAGGTCTCATGGAGTTGTCATCCAATAAAATATTGAAAAGTGAGTTCTAACATTATAAGGCCAAAATTAGAGATAGTTCGAGACCTTACTCTTGTTTATACCTTTGGTTAGCATTATATAAATGAGCTTTAATGATTAATTTATTTTATTTATTTTCTCACGAGTTATCATGCTAGAAAAGTAAGGCACATTCAAGCACATTGGAAAGCTATAAAACATGCATATTAAAAGTAGTACAGGTATGACATAGAAAGAATTTAAAGGACAAAATATAGAATCATACATAAATCAAGAAATTTGTTTAAATTATCCATTTTAATAGGGGATGTTGGTCCCCACATACATATTTATATAAAAAAAAGGAATCTTAATGTATCTTGGATCCCTCACGATTTTTGAAAAGAATCATTTTGTTAATTTTATGGTAAAAGAATTATTCATATTTACAAAGAAAAATCTTTACTTTTTACATGTTATTTAGTGGATGAAAACGAGACATTTGTCCCCTTTTAAAAAAAAATCTCACTTAAACTTGTATAAAACCATTTAGTGGGTTTTTAAGTTAACACTTTGAAAAATCATTTATTATTATTGACCAAATTGCGAGAATATATATATATATATATATATATATATATATATATATATATATATATATATATATATATATATATATATATATATATATATATATATATATATATATATATATATATATATATATGCGAAAACATAATATAATATAATATATAGTATAAAAGAAAATAAATGTAAATAAATAAATGAAAAAGTGCAAATAAATAAATATAAACATGTGTGTGTATATAACTATATCTATTTATTAAAATAAAGTAAATAAAATTGAACAAAATAAGATAAAATAAAAATGAAATAAAATGAAGTGCAAAAAGTAAATATATACATAAAATATATAATATGTAATATATATAATAATATTAATAACAATAAATATAGTAATATATGATAACAATATAATAGTAATAATAACAATATGTGGTAATGTATGTCGAATAATATGTAGTAGTAGTAATAATAATTTATGTATAACAATATATATAATAATAAATATATAAATTTATAATAATAACAATAATATATATATATATATATGAAATAATAAATATGTATATAATAAATAAAATGAAATAATAATGATTTTGACAACAATAATAATAAAATGATAAAAAAGCAATTATATAATTAATAGTAGTAACAATTAGTAAAAGAAATAATAATACGAACAACGACGACGATGACAACAACAATAACAACAATAATAATAATAACAATATAGTGATATATATATATAATAACAACGTTAACAATCTCTTGAATAATGATAATAATAGAATAGTGAAAATGATGAAAATAAAAAATACATAGTAAAAAAATAAAAACAAGATAATAATAATAATAATAATAATAATAATAATAATAATAATAATAATAATAATAATAATAGTAGTAGTAGTAGTAGTAGTAGTAGTAGTAGTAGTAGTAGTAGTAGTAGTAGTAGTAGTAAAAGTAATTAATAATAATAATAATAAAAGAAATTAAAATAAAGAAAAAAAATAAAGGGAAAGATGGAAATAGCATGCAAAGTTGGCTCAAATATGAATAGTACCATGCTCCAATATTGGGTGTGAAAAGCATGAAGGGTGGGTGATAGAGGAGAATCAATGGTGGAAGGTTTTTAGCAATGGGAGAAAAACAAGTGTCACCAAAAGCCTGGAGACAAAAGAGCTGGAAAAGGGTTGTAGCAAGGAGGGACATCTTTAGCAATGAGAGTATTTAAATGTTGCTAAAAGTCCTATAAAATCAAAATTCATGTAGAAACAAAAAAAAAACTCATTTTTGGTCTATTTTAACTCACATAAGTCAAGCAAATGCGTACATAAATTTACCAAAACACCTTTAAAATCATTTAAAAGTGATTAAAACTTCTTTGGGGTGGATTAAACTCAAAAAATCCAAATTAAATTTAGAAATCAAAGGTTGAAAATGATGAATAGTAAATTTCATTTTTAAGTTAATCATTATTTTATAAGTTTTTAGTTAGTTTTCAATCCTCGTATGATTAAAAAATGCACAAAAATCAAGAAAATAAACTAATTACAAGCTAAGAATAAGAAATAGAAAAAAAATATTAGAAAACCAAAATGGAAAATTACATATATATGCAATAGGAATGGAAATAAAAATAAAATAAAGGGTTAGGAGGATAGGGGGCTCAAGAATATTACCTTTATATTTTGTAACTCAAAGACCAAAGAATTTCATATTTTTGTTAGCTTATTTCCTATTTCATTATTTTCTCTGTTTCAAGTCATAAAGAATAAGAAAGATAAGAGAGAGAGAGAGAGAGACCTCTTGATTGGTGCAAATATTTGTATTTATAGGGCAAACCACTACCCAAAAACTGAGATAAGATTTGAATATAAAAATATCCCATAGAGCTTATCTTGTTCTCGAATGAAAATGAAGAAAACGGTTTATAATATAAGTCTCAGCTACAACTCAACCCACTTGCAGTCAAGCCTCACTCATGACTGATACTTAACTCACTTGCAACCGGTACTCACCTTGGGGCATAACTTTATGAGTTACAAGTGTGTCATGGGTGAGTCACACCCTTTTCTCAGCCAACTGACCCTTAATCTAAAATATTTCTCCATTTTTAGGCTAAATGATGCCATTTTTCTGATAAGGCATCTTCTTGACATTTGTTCCCATATTCTTAGCTTTCCAATGAATCAATAATTACTTAATTTAGGTTTGTAAAATGGGATTCATGGTCAAAATACTGAAGGCTGCTCTTAAGCAATTTTTAGGGATAGAATCAATCCCTTTAATTTTAAAATTTTTTTAAGAATAATTAGTACAGAATTTGACCAAAATCTCTATATGAAATTCTTCCAAAAATAAGTCTAGTTTCATAAAAAATTAGATTAACTCAAAAATGAGTTCCAAGGAAAAAGTTATGCCCAAATTGCTATAGACTGGTCTGAATAAAGGGATAGATTTAGGTCACTAAGGTTTAGGCTTAATTTTAAAGGTTTTAAGGACTGAACTAGGTTCAGGTTTCTCAATGAAAGTTGTATTTATTTATTTTAATATTCATATAGCTTTAAAATCATCAAATTAAAAGGTCTGTAGGCTGAGATAAGATTGAAATTCTAAGGATAACTCAAGACTCCTGGATTCATTTTCTTGATTAAAGAGATAAAAGGGCAGAGCTTGAGAAAAATCATTTTGAAAGCATAAAAATTCAAAAAAGAGATTTATACTTTTGTTTTTTGCCTATATTATAAGATACATCATCCTCATTAGGTAACCCTAATCAGAATCGACTCAGGTTCCAGTGTCTATAATTACCTCCAAGTTTGGAGAAGCTAGTGCACTAGTGCTTAGGTTAGCTAAAGTTTAGAGTAGAAGGATAGAGATGCATACCCGAGGCTACAATCTTTTTACCAGTATGAATTGTTGAAGCGGGTTGGTAATGGATGGATAAAGTGATTCGATTTTACGTGTTAGCTTGTTGGCAAAACTGAAATGTGCAAACTTGACTCTTTTTATGTTTGGTAGTAAGTTCAGACGCTTATTAATAGGACTCAGGATGCTTGTAAAAAAAGACTTCGATGTTTGTAAAAAGGTCTTTCAGGTTTTGGTGTTTATGAAAAGATTTCCATGCCTGTAGAAAGTCTTAGATGCCCGTGGAAAAGTCTTCGAGGTTTTGGTTTCTATAAAAAGTTTTTTTTACTAATGAAAAGGTTTTGGTTTACTTGTGGAAAGATTTTGGTTACTTATGGAAAGGTTTTGGTTTACCTATAGAAAGGTGTTAGTTACCTATGGAAGGGCTTTAGTTTACCTATGGAAAGGTTTTGGTTCCCTATGAAAAGGCTTTAGTTACTTATAGAAAGGATTTGGTGTACTAAGGAAAGGATTTGGTTTACCTGCAGAAAAGGCTTTGGTTTACCTGTAGAAAAGATTTGGGTTACTTGTGGAAAGGCTTTGGTTTACCTATAGAAAGATTTTGGTTACCTATGGGAAGGTTTTAGTTACCTATAGAAAGGTTTTAGTTACCTATAGAAAGGTTTTTGTTACCTATCAAAATGACTCTATTGCCTGTACAAAGGACTTTAGTGTCAGCGAAGCATGTTTTGTTTTTTTTTCTTAGTTTGAGTTTGTTATTTGAATGTGTGCATTTATGTTTGTTTGAATATGTTTTGGGTTTGTAATTTTTTGGAATTTTTACATCTTTAATGTATTTTCAATTTCTAAGGTTTGAGTTTATGTTGAGCTTTATTACAATTTGGGAGCATTTCAAGGTCTTGAAACTTTTAGTGTGTTGCGAATTTACATAATTTGTATTCTTTGCACATTTATATTACTTGTGTATTCAATGGAGTTTTGTACATTTGAATTTTTATACATTTGAAGAATTTTGTGTTTTTGTTCATTCATTGATGAATTTGAGTTTTTGTACATGTATTGTGTGGTTTGTTCAAGTGTACATTTTTAGGATAAAAATCCTTACCTGATTGCCCTCGAGTAAGGGTGCATATGGACGATCTAGCTCCTTGAAAAGCCTTCCCTTTTTATGGATTTGCATGATCTCAACTTCATGTGGATTTTGTCTTTGAGCAAGATGCTCATCCTATTGTAAATGCCCCCGGCATGACATGCGCAGATGACCTTGCTTTTCTAAACACTATCTTAGATTGGTATGATTTTTCCCATGGAAACTTTATTCTGATCTGATGGACCATTGCCTGAAGTTGTCATGTGGCCAACTTTGATGCATGAAGTCCATTTACATTTTCCTTGGGAGAAATTATTCATGTGAGTATGTGTAGAAAATTATATATTTGTAGAAGATTATACATGTGTAGTATATTGTGCAAAATGCACAATCACATATATGAGCTATATGTGATGAGTCTTACAGGTGGTCCCTACAAAGAGTTATTTGCCAATAAATGCCTAAAATTTAAAGTAATTGTAACTCGTCAAATACTTTAAAATTGAATTTTATTCATCCTTGAATAAGTTGAGTGGACAACATTTTCAACTAGTTTAATCTCAATGAATGAAATTAAGGAATTGCTCTCAATGAGGGAACAAAAAATAGGCATACCAACACCAATGACTTTTGAGCCAACAAATAAGCAAAAAGCAAACCAAGCCATTTTCATATGTGTAACACCCTAATTCCTTAACCATGGATAATCATCAAACATCATCATACCTAATAGAGATCATGAATAAATAATAATAATTATAGAACAGACCATAATTATATGCCACAATAAGATAATTGAGCTTGTAAATAAATAATTATAATATAAAAGGGCTTCAAGCATCCTGAAATCCTCAAAGTAACTGCATCTTACCCGATCCTCTAGAGCTTCTTTTGAAACCTACACGGATAAACAAACCTGTGCTAAGCTATAAAGCTTAGTGGGGACCAAAACTCTATCGGTAACTTCTTTTCATAATTTATCTCATTTCTTATAACTTTCACAGTAACGCGAACTAACATATAAGTCTATTGCATTGATCACTTCATAATGAACATTTTGGGAAGTCCTCAAACTTATTATGAATACTATATTTACTTATGTCTAGAGCAGTCTGTAAATTATCTTATTTCAAATCTTGTCAATTTACTATCATCATCTTACTTATTCTTTTTCTTTAAACTAACTTTATTCATTCCTTTTCTAATCCTTACTACTTGTCATAATTCAAACATCTGCTTATTGATAGTACAAAACTTTGACTTAATGCATTAATCATATTGTTACATAAGTTATGCATTCTGCATTAATCCATGCACACGGGGGTGCTTATGCCATGAAACAATCATAAAGTTATGGTCAGACATGAGTTCTTTATATATCATTATACAATTGTCATTTCAGGTTCATACAACTTATCCTGTAATGCTATCCTATCATTTTACTTTAAACATCATACCACATCATAATATATATATCATGATTTGCACTTTGGTTTATATCAGAATCATACATATGCATATACATGTGTAATTGTTCATATACATACTAACGGGTTTGCATGCCATTTCAATGAATATGTATTACATATCATAATTAACAGACAAAGTCTTCATACCATGTGTAAACATGTCATAATTTCCACATAAGAGATGTGAGATATCAAAATCATATCATAATGAATATAACATTTAATTTCATAAAGGTAGTTTTATAATATGTTTCATAGTTTCCAAAGCATATGAAACTCATTGTGTCTGTTATAGGCCAAACAGTTCTTATTATAACATTATATACATTCTATCAAAGCATGGCAATTTAACTCTCATAGATATACATTCCAATAATTTCATTTCATTCAAATGGTTTATAGCCAAAAGAAATCATGATAAGCAATTTAATAAGCCATTCATCGTGTTGACCTTACGTAAATGAGGAAATTAATGCATGATTTACTTTATCTTAGCACATTTTATCATCTTTGATAGCCTGCCTAAGTACTAGTTCGAAGGGTGGATAACGGGAGCAATGGATACCCGAAGGTATCAAAATATGGATATCCGAAGATATCAAACAATGGTTCCAGCAAGGAATAAATGATAGACCCAAACGGGGCAGAACAATGGTTCCATTAAGGAATAAGACCCAAACGGGGTCAACTATGGCAGCTGCGACTGTATCCCTCTAGGCATGCCTATTTAATCCACAATTAAACTATGACCCGCAGGCTTAACCACTTAAGAACATCTTTAATTTAACATATCCTTCTTTACTTAGCACATCATTTGGCTTAAAGCCATTTTTCATAAAAGAATGCATCATCCTTTATATCATACATCAATATTGAGCTCTAAGTTTCATTACACATGGATGCAAGTCATGTCATCACATAGTTGCATCAACATCATTCATACTCACTGTAGTGGTTTACATTATAATGCAAACATATAAAAATTACTTCCATTGATCTATCTCATCATACTTATAATTATGCATGAAGCTAATGAGGCAATTATGAAAGTGTAGTTCTTGCAACTAAAAAGCTTCATAATATCATATGCATGTCCATATATATAATAATAGAAATTCATACTTTCAAGGATTCTCATATTTGTTCACATCATGAATCAAACTACTCATCATAGTATGGTTAAATCAATTATCAAACATTGACTTACCTAACTCATTAACAATTCTCAATGGCATACCTTGTTACCGTCTGTCGTGAGTAGCTTTCACACATCATCATAGCCCACATCATTACATAATCACTTGAAACAAAGCTCATGCATTTATGGTTTATATAATAAAATAATTAGGTTCATCTATAGCTTAAGGTCATCACTTGTTCATATTTAATTCCTTGATTAGCTTTCATGTTCTATCAAATTCTAAACAACACGTTATACACTTTAGCGTAATCACATATATACTTCAATCATCTTACTTGTATTTTTCACCTATAACATTTATACTTAGGTAAGTTATGTGAGATTATTTCATCTTAGACGTTGACACACTACTAATAGGCATATGCTAATTGTAATATAGTATAGGCATGAGCAAACTGGCGAGCATGTTATTATATATATATATATATATATATATATATATATATATATATATATATATATCAATGCTGATCATTACTTCTACTTATGACCTTGAGTGCAATCAAGCTCTTATAGTTTCATAATTTAACATAAATTGTGATGTCCCATTTCTTTTAACTTGGACATGTAACCTTGTACCTAGTCTCTTATTATCACTAGGCTATGTTCTAGTATTCTGTTGTCATTGTAGAGGAATACTTATGTGAAATATTTTTGGGCAAAGCCAAATCATATGCGTATAATCATTATAATACAACCAATTAAAAGTAAATGCTTTCATGTATTCTAATGTTAGTTTTCATTTACTACCTTTATTCTCATATCTCACTTCATTTAATCATGCTTGGTGTCACAACTTATCTTTATTTTATGCTTAAAATGTTTTAAAATTTCTTAAAAAGGGTTTAGACCAGCTTAGGTGACACAAAAGGCCTTAAAAATCATGTTTGGGTGAAGTAGGAAAGTGTCACGAGTTATGAGGGGTGTCACTACTCGTGAAAGGGAGTAAACTTCATGACTCTTGCACTTGTTCACGAGTAACATATGTCACGAGTCGTGATCAGAGTTACGAGTTATGAACAATCATATACAGTTTTTTGAGTTCAAATTGTAAATGATGTTTGACCAACCAAAGGGCATTTTTAGCAAATATGGTATTCTACAAACTTGTTCCATTATGCTTCTAGTTTCTAAAACATCAAAAATCATCTTGATATCATTTATATATTTTTAGATATTTTCAAAACACTGAGGTCTGCTCCTAGTGATTGGGCAGCAAACTATTCGTGAATTCAAGCTGAAATATGGCCTATTTAGAGACAGATTTAGGACTTGATTTCTCATATGAAATATAGTTATGGAAGTCTATTTTCAGACGCAAAAAGAATTACTCAATTTGGAGTTCTCTAGCTAAACTTATAAGCAAAACAGACCAGATAGGTCTGTTAGTCATGTCACACATGTGGCCGTGTGTTTCCAAGAGGAAACACACAGGTGGCCATGGGTGAGAAGAAGGAAAAATTCACATGGTCATGGGTGGAAATAAGGAAAGCTTCACGTGGCCATGGGTGGGAAGAAGGAAAGCTTCACGTGGCCATGCATTTTTCATGAAGAGGGAGTGAGTGGCCGTGTGTTATGAAGAACAACACATGTGGCCGTGTGTTCTGAAGAGAAAAAGTGCAAGTGGCTGTGGGTAGAAGAAGAAAAGCATCACATGGCCACACATTCATAAGGAGAAAAGGGTAAGTGGCCACGCATGGGAAGGAAAGAAGAAAATCCAGAACCCCGATCATGCATAAATGGATTTAAACCCCAAATCTCACCTCCCTTCTTACTTATATGATCATTTAAGTTTTCAAGCATACTATACTCATCAAAGCTTACTAGATTTATCCTTTAAAACCCATTAAGAAAGACATATACCAGGAAAAAAGTTAAAAAACCCTAAATCATTCACATGAATAGTACCAAACTTAACTCCCATACCTGGTTTGAAGCTTCAATCTTCCCTCACTCATCTTGATCCAACTCTCTTACTTTCATGTTAACTCCCAAACCCTAGCTCCATTCTCCATCAAATCGTAACCTTAGAGAGAGAGAGATCCTTCAAAATGCCGATCTCCATCTCTCCCAAACCCTAATTTATAGTGGGATAAATATCTCAACAAGGGATATTCCTACTATACCCTTATACACTTTGATCTCCTACATTTCCATTTCTTACAATTTAACCCCAAGTCTTCCAATTTACTTTCAATTACATATTTCCTTCAAATTACAGCATACCTATATTCATTTACACATATGCTAAAATTACCAAAATACCCCTCTTGGGACTTAACCTCGATAATTGCAAAATAATCCAATTTTTCCTTAATTAACGATGATCCTCATTAATTAACAATAATCCGATTGGGTCATGATAAGGTCCTTACAATATGTTTGTGTTGAAGGCTAAAACATAATTTTGATTCTTTAAAAACAAAATTTGGATCACAGTTAGAGATCAGATTTAACTTGAATGCATAAATGATTCATGGCTTCGTGCTTGAAGCTCAAGAAGCACCATATGCCTCTTTTTACGTACCAAAGCTATAAGGTCATCTTTGCTAGGTTAGATGAGACTGAATCCAAAATCAGGAGGTCTTACATTGGTTGTAATGTTAGGTTCAGGTGGATAGCTTAACGAAAGAAGGTCAAGTTTATAGAGAAAAATGACCACTAAGTTGTCTTAACTGGTAAGTGGACTATTCTTTACCCTTTTCCCATTATCAAAGCATTCTTGTATTTAGCCTTGGCCTTGGTGATTATCATTTTACCCAAAATTTATTTGAGAGATAATAGCTTAAGGTCGCCCTTTCCTTTCATTGTTGTCTTTGTTATGGCTTTTACTTCGAGGTTTCCCATTTTCCTCTTCTTTCTTTTCATTTCTTTTTTCAGGTTTATTTCATAGAATAACTTGATTTTCTATAATGAAATTTATACAAAGGATTGGTAGAAATTAATCTTCCCTATTCTCAAAATGTAAACCCAGCACTAGTGCGGTAGCCATCTTCCTAAGGGGAAGCTAAATTCATTTTAGACTAAGGGTCATTTTAATATGTGTAATAATAAAATGAGCACACATTTAGCATGCTTGAAATAAAATCTCAATGGACTTGTAAGCAACTAGAAAATCAAAGTATGAAAAGTCATTAGATCCATACAAAGAGGGGCTCCCTGAATTATTTTTTGGATTTTTGTCACATCTCGGGGTTGCTTTGATGGGTAATCAAAACAATTATAGTGCTCTTAATGAGTTCTACCCAATACCCTCATTTGCAAATAGTTTTTTTCTTCTTAGCTTATTTTTAAAATTTGCCCAATGTGCTTAAAGCTTAGAAAATACAAGGTATAGCCAAGAATTTTATGCAATTTAGTAGATAGAGATAAAATATAACTACCTTATGCTCAGTTGGAAAGCATAAATTTCTCAAATTGAGATCGAAGCCATTCACAGTTGAGAATTACTCGGATGAAATAAAATTTCAAATTGAAAGTAAATTAATAAGAAATAATTATGTCAAAATCTTAGACATAACTTAACAAGATAAATTAAACTTAAGGCACAAACTATCTGGGTTGCAGTAGTCATCTTGAATGTATCAGGGAGGCAATGATCCTAGAAGCTCCAGGCCTTGTAATTAGTGTGCTACATATGAAGGCCTAGGAGAATTGTTAAACTAGGATAGAAAAGTATGTTTTCACTATACCTGTAAGGTTATGTGTATAGCAATATGTATGAATGATTATGTGTGCACAAGGAATTATGTGTAAAGCAACATGAACAAATGTTGTTGTAAATCCGCAAGTGAACGATTTACCATTTAGTACTTAAGATATCGTTCCCATGAGTAACTTTTTGGTCGTTACTCACTATGACTTAATCTCAATCTTGTTTACAAAATTCATTAAATTGGTTACAAAACTAAACTATTAATGTTTTACCTTAACAAGGATATTAACTAACCCTACTTTAATTATGGTCAAAGAAGGCAAATACAAAATATGGTATGCATTCAAAAATATGAAACTTGATATTATTCTCTTAGTCTAAAATTAATCTTTAATATACAAGTCAAGTTGACATAAATTTCTAAATCACTCTCTTGACATAAAATAGAATGCCTAAAACATGCAAGTATAATTTCTAACCATTGACTCTCATTATAGTCACATATTTCAAGAATAGAAATCAACCTATAACAATTATCCTAACATCCTGATCTTTATAGCAATGTTTTGATAATGAACTTTTAGTAGATTTAAGTAAGAATATATCTCTTGAACTATACTCTCATTTACAATAAATATGCACAAGATATTGTTAGAGAATTTTGCAATTAAAGATTACTTATATTAATGAAAATAAACAATTATTAACATAATTGTTCAAGTTCCTAAGAATATCATTCAAGTAATTACAAAGAAGAGAAGAATAA